>JAJHPF010000030.1:0-1295389 GCA_024447775.1 Carex cristatella | reverse complement strand
AAATTTTGACAAGAAAAGTACTAAAAGATCATTATGTATGACTAAAATCAAACCAAAATCAATTTTCAAATTAATAAGCATGATACCTTTAGTTTCTTGTCTCCAAACAAGAAATAAAGATCCTTGAGATGTAGGGTTGTAGCCTTCACCTCCTTGTTGATCGATGCTAATGGTGGTTGATGCTTTGCAGCGCCCTGGTGGTTGATATGTGCGTGACCTTGAACGCCTTGTACCAAGATGAGACTCCAAAGTAGAAGCCCTCCACGGTATCCACCAAGAAATTAATTAGAAACCAAACTTTCCTCTTGCTAGAGAGTAGTAATTTGATCGCTCCTTAATCTCTATCCTCCAAGAGAACAAGATCTTGATTCTAGGGTTTGTGGGTTCTCAACACATGAGAGAGAAACAAGAAAGAGAAAGATTTTGACAGAACTTCAACTCTTAAAACGAATTGCCCTCAAAAGGAATGAGACAGAGTGCATATATAACAAATAAGGAATGTGAAATTCTGTTTCCAAAATTAACTCTGTATTCTACCATGTTTTTGACCACGATCTAATTCGAATTAGATTCTGCTCTCTGAATAAAAGTTATAGATCTTTCTTTTACCTTTCTATCCATATGTGGTACGCCCAAAAGAAACATCGTATGAGGGCGTTATGGTCAAAATACGAAACATGCGCAGCAGTTTCCAGAACATGGTAGTCTAAATTTAGCACCACGTTCTATCACGTTTTTGAGCCTGATATATTTCTAATTTGGTTTTCTTCCAGAAATACAAAGTTTTATATTTTTCTATTACCTTTCCAGAAAAATATAGAACGTTAAAAACGGATATTGTATTAGAAATATATGGCCCAAATAAGAAACATTGCGCAGCAGCTTTCAGAAAACGTGGTAAACTATTTTGGGCTAACTTTTAATTATGGAAACAATTCTTTAAATAAACATGAGCCATAATTAACAACAGTCATTAGGCTTTGTTTATTGGGCCAAGTTTCACTTTCCTTATTTGACTTAATGAAATACAATTAATCTAATTAATTGTAGTATCATATATAATTATCCAAATAATTATATTTCTCATGTTTTAGTGGAGAACCCAATTTATTTGTCATGTCATACATGTCAAATAAATTAAGGAGCCTTTCTAATTAATTTTTTATTGGTGTGACCCTGTGGGATCTATGTCATTCGGCAATAGAATCTGAAACTCTTTTCGATTCCATAAATTACAAGCGGCACCTAGCAATATGCATTGTAATTACCCAAATGACACAGATGATAAGTACCATACTGTATCACGATCCCTAAGCAATAATTGCCTCGTATCAATTCCATGTCTCATGATATCATGAATGGATCCAAGGTAGGAATGTGTCATCCTTGCAAATCTACTCGTTTCTTGATTCCGAAATAATTCAGTAATTATGATTAACTCCTTAATCATATGTGCACATACTTGTATTATTTCATCAAGGGGCCCAGTGATATCATTACTCATTATATGAGGGACATTGGTACTCTTGATAATTAATATCCCTCATCATAAGAGATAGATACTGAGATAGAATCTGTATAATTGTCAGTTACGGACAACATTAGATAATATCCACGAATATATATTCCCATGTGAGAGAAACAATCATCTCATACTTTAGAATTCCAAACACAAATAAAACATAAATGACACAAACACAATCCATATTAAATGTTTTACTTTGGTCACGTCCAATCCCCTGATCTCCATCAGGTATCCATTTGATCAAATTGACAACTCCTTGTCATATGATATGCAGAACATGATCATCATCTAATCCAAATGCTAATCTTATACCGATAATTAATGTCCCTTGTTAATTACCAAGACTAGGGATACTTTAGAGTATTTATTAACACATGTATAGAGTTCCACAATTCCAAGTCCTCAACCTGAATGATCTATAATTAATAAAATACTCAAGGAACAAAATGATAAACATAATCATTCAATTACATAAACAAAACTTAGAAAACAATCATTCTATGATTGGCTTCTAAATCACAACACTAACAGCCTCCTCTTCTTTTTATTCCGATTTTTGGGTGGTAAGGAATTTTTTTTTTTTGGGTTTGTGATATGAGCTCTTTTATCACGCTGTAATGCCGAAGGAAGAAACAGCAATTAAATGACTTGGGACCCACTGCCTACGTGTATAATTGGACCTGCCTCTGTCTTCTTGTAAACAACTTTAAAGAGATCAGTAAATAATGTAAACAGAAGATTTGGGGAATCTTAGCACTAAGGTGATCTCGCAGCTCGCTGATGATTGAATGCAAACAGCATCAAGTTGCTGTGTTTTTCTTCTTTAAATTTGAGAAATCAATACAAAATTAAGTTTCTTAACAAAGTTTAATTAATTGCATTTGTACACCAACTCAAATGAGCAAAGAGATCACATGGAAAGCCAGAGAGTACGCCTACTACAACTTGTCAAATTCTAATGTTGTACACCTCATTAACAGTAACTAACTCCATTAACTAACAAACACACAGGTAATTAATTGAAAAAAAAAGAAAAAGAAGAAATAAACATAGAAGTTATTTGCATGGACATATTCTCCTGTAGAATACCATCACCCATTTCTGTTCTTGACTCTTATTGGTTCATGGTGAACTTGGGCTATGCAACAATCTCTCTCTCACCCTCAGCCGATCGTTTGAAGAACTCTATACAATCCTTCACCGCCTCGTTCCTGTACGAATCGGACAATTGAGTATATCCGCCTCCATGCATCTCTGTACCAATCGACACTGCTTTCTCGTGGCGCACTTGTACAGTTTTTGTTGCAACGGACAACATGACAAGTCGGAGAAGTGCCTCGCGGGCCCGTTCAAGTAGCGATGTCGGTGCAGCCGGCATTGCAGTGGCCGCACGTAGGCCCTTAAATCTCGGCATGCATGTGATCGGCCCCTCCTCTAATTCCCTTCTCCCCTCACTCTTTGTTGTATTCATTTCTTTCTTTTCCTTGGTTCCTTTATGTTGCTTTTTATGATATGAGAACAGAAGCTTCAAATTGCAGTTGCCCAAAGTCGGTATAGGCCTTTATATAGCTCCCAAGGTGTAATATTTTATTGATGATATGATTTGGTTGATTAATTCTCCTTGGCTTTTACTGCTTGTATAATGGCTTGGCTAATTGGCTAGGCTTGACATCATGTTGTACTTATTATATAACACTAAATACACCGTTATCAAGAATGGACTGTAGATGTATATAATTTATTTAAAGGATTGGACAGTAGATATTTTAATAATATATGTTTTTTATATAATTTTTTTGGGTTTATATAATTAATGTTCATAATAAGTAATAAGTTAAGAAGTTTACTGGGTGTTTCATGGAGTAAATTATGTTTTTATTCTATGTTATATCTTTATTTTCAAATTTTAAATAGTCGATTCGAACCTTTAACATGTTATCCATATTGAAATATGCTTGGAGACCAAATTTTATATTTTTTAGAATTTCTTTACTATTTATTAGACCACTTTGAAAATCGCTGATCCACTGTGAACAGTAAAAATTTCTAGACCATCGGACTAGCGATTTTCAAAGTGGCTTAATAAATAGTAAAAAAAATAAAATAAAAAAAATGTAAAATTTGGTCTCCAATCACATTTCAATATGGAGATGATGTTAAGTGGTTCGGATCGGTTGTTTGAATTTTCAAAATGAAAATATAGTGCCATGAAGTAAATACTTGTTTTATAAATAGTTGTTTGCACAAGGGTCATTAAAATATATCAATGCTAGATGTGGTAAGTTAATTATGCTAAATGTAGTTTATATATATCACATATGTATTTTATAATGATGATATTTTTTGCAAATTAGTACGAAATTGGTATCAGAAAACGTTTGTTCTTCTAATTCCTTTTAAAAATCATATTGCAATTTTTGAAAAAAAAATTATTTAATAATTTTGACCAATATATAAGATCAAATTTGACTAAGCCATATATAGCTTATGCGTAAGCCATATGTATAAGCCATTAAGCCATTAATTTTTCCAGAAATACTACATGAGAGAACATGCCAGAATCAGTTTCTTTTTTCCAAACAAATAATTATATTTTGTTCTCCCCACACATGGGTTACATGTGTAGAGAGAGAGAAAGAGAGAGAAAGAGAGAGAAAGATGCACATAGAACGAAGCTCATGCCTAGTCCATGAATTTTATTCAATTCAATTCAACCGACCAAAAGATACCTCAGATCCTGTCCTTTCTTAGTTAGTAACCCCAGTCACACATTTCCAAGTTGCATTCATCTAATTTCAACCTAATCCTATCTTCTGATTGTTAAATTACAAAAATAATATGACACTCCGTTAGAGATCCCAAAATTATGATGCATGCATTTTTGTCTTTCGGTGCTTGGTCCTTGATCTCTACATTTAATTTTTTCTCTTTTGACTTCTCCATAGTAAATACATCGTGGTGCATGTACTGACATTCTGACAAAGCAACGATTTAACTAATTATCTAGGAATGTTTTGTCCGTGCGTGCAACCAAACCTATCACATTTCACCGCAGGGGTGGCGGTGATTGAATTTAATGCTGTAATAAATTAATTAAAGAGCTTCCGTACGTTGGTTCTTTCTCATCCAAGTAAATTCTTTTATTTTTCTCTGTCTATCAAAGGAGGAATTGTTTAATTTACAGAGAGCAAGGAGTACAAAGAAAATCATATAAAAATGGGGTACAGAAAAAAAATAAATGAGAATTTGATAGAAAATTTTATACTAGGTGAGACCGAACATTTTGATGTTGACATGTTCGTCCCAATTAACTGATTTAAGTAATGAAATATCGAAACGGTTGTTCACGAAATTTTTAACTTTATTTGTGTCTGTGTCTCTCTCTCTCTCTATATATATTTCATTTTAGAAAAAAATGGAATTTTATACTCGAACAGTGGCAAAGAGAATCTAATACACAGTTTACGCCTTATTATGAAACCAATTATAGGCATGTAGTATGTATGTGAATATGTGATATCAATAATATACATAATCAATGTAATTTGTTTATGTAATAATTTCATTTGTCCAGTTAATCAAATTTCCAACGGCAAGTTTTTTGACCTTCTATCTCTTTCGGCCCCAAATTTTGTGCTGTGGTGAAATTTGATTGGGCCGAAAGATCATTTGAATTCAGATCACCAGAAGTAATTCAAATTTTTAGTATAGATCTGGACTGTCGATTTGCTTTGGCACATATATTAAAGGAACATTGTGCATACCACTATACCACCTCGGATTGGTTTGGTCGAGTTCTGATCAGACGGTCCGGATCCAAACTCCAAATTTGAGTTACATGAGAGGATCCGGAATCGTTATCCTCGGAGAGACATGTATTAGCAAATACCAAATCATTTTGGTTCTTTCAAGGTCATCCTCCCCTCCAAACTAAAGAAACACGACTCCCCTCCAATTTGGTTTTTGTCTATACTTTGATGGCTGTGCTCTTAGACTTTGATATAAATTGTCCTGAATTGTGTATTACCTAGTATATATCAATCATTTCTAGAATTTGACAAACAAAATAATTCCTAAAAAACTAAAATCTCCATATCCCAAATATTTTCCTTGTTTCCTTCATCTATTCCACTACTCAAATGTAAAGATACCATTTTAAGTCTGGTCGAGAAGAAAGGAAAGAATTTGGAAAAAAAGAAGGAACTTGCAACAGAAATGCATAACGATAATTTTTTTTAGAAAGTCATCAATAAATAATTAGACAAATTATATAAAAACAATCAAGGTGACATTTTAACATTTACAAAAATAATATTCAAATCAAAGAAGAAGTATGAAAACATACATATTTTTTTTGAAGAAAAAATTCATTTATACACAATTGTATGAAAACATACATTTATACACGACATAATCTTATTGAAAAGTAATTTAGACCTATGTTTTAACACAATTGTAATCGGGTTCTTCACTATTCACATGTTGACTGCTTGTAGGGCTTCTTGTGCTTGCACAATTCTGAAAGTTCAAACTGAACCATACTATAAATAATTAAAGTATAATTGCAACAGCTGAGGTTAATTAAGGCACGTGAATCATCATAGCTTCCAAGACACTCCATAATCACAAACTTTCTTACAAGCCATGCTAACAGAAACACAAATCTGTACTATTTTTCTAAACAAATTGGATCATAGGAATGATAAATATATAACAAACATCAAACATTTCACACGCCTCATATCAAAAGAGACACTAATTGCAAATACAAATCCCATGATGGACACTAGTTCAAGAAAATAACTGCAGTAGGAAGAGACGTCTCTCGCATTTCTTCACCTGGCAAACTTCCCTTGGATGCGACTTGCATCTCGCATTTCGTCTTGTACAATAATATTTAGTATTTCAGCAAATAGTGGATCCAAAAAGGTAACACGCCTTTTCTTTCGGTCGATAGAATTCTCTAATTCTCTCGTCTTTGGCACTGTTGGATTAACAGCAACACATGATCTATCTTTCAGGTCCTTGAGCCTTCTGTTGGTACTTCTGAGTTCTTCCTCGAGTGCAAGTATTTTCTTAGCCATTTGCGCGCCCTTTTCTTGTTCTCTCTTGATTTCATGCCTTGCTTCTTGTAATTGAATTGCTATAGAATCCAAACATGAAGAGTGACAACGCGTATTTTCTCTTGTAGTTTGCATCTAGTTAACAGAAACCAGAGAGAACAGAAATTGAAATTCACTTCTATTTCCTTAACAGAATTTATCATAATGCATGAACCATACCATAATTAGTTATTGAAGGGTTCAAATAGTTGTCCACACAAATATATTTGTCAATTTTTGCCCTTCTAATTAACAATAAATGTGATGATCATGAGAAATTAATTATACATTCACCTTGAATTAATTAATGGCCATTTGATTATCACCAATAACAAAGCTCATAATCATTGGCTGTCATATCTTCTAAGCAAAATAAATTAATTAAAGAAAAATGGAGCTGTACCTTACTAAGCTGGCTTGCGATGACCTGAGAGGCCATGATCCGTTCTCCAAATAACGCCACTGCCTCCTTCACCGATTGAAAAGGCACTGACGTGTCGATTGTCACTCTATCCGCCATCATGACAATTTTCTTTCCACCATCCATAATCTGGTATGTATCTGTTTACAACTTAAATATATGATGCACATAGAGGCTGCAAATTAATTGTACTTAGTAGTTGAGAAGATATTAGAGAGTGCAATACAAAGAAAGATAACAGGGGCCGGGACGTTGCTTTATTGCTTTGCTTCTACTTCACTTTCAAAGTTCTTATTAAGAGGAAGTTTTATTATTGGGCAAACAAATAGCATATCCTGTAGGTACATGTTTTTCTATTCTTTTTCGTTTTATATGTTATTATTAAGAATTAATTGAACATACGTTTCTACTGTAGGTACATGTTACACTTGTTACATAACTAATGACATTCATGCCCGTACTAATCAGTCCAAAATGCCCACAAAATCATCCGTCCATCCATTTCATACTTGTTCCGATCTAGACGGTCGTAATTAAACTGTGAAAAATATTTAAATTTTGAGAAGACGTGACAACTCATACTTTAAATAGGACCGATCAGATTAGAGCAGAGCATACATGAAATGAATCGTTTCTATGGACAGGATTTTCCTGACTTAAGGTGGGCACGAGATTTGATTACCTTATGCCATAGCATTGTATTGTTTGAATAAAAACATACAATTTTTATATTTTTTTTATTCAATATTTACACTTAGTCATGGATACATATTGATTTTCAGGTGTTAATTGTACCCAAGTGCATCCAATGTGTCCCCAATTTGATGGAAAGGTGGATGGTGGGAGTGTTAAAACTCAAATTAATTCACGTAGCAAGGCTTCTAATAGAATTAAAAACAACTAAAAATTGTTGACCTTCATTCTTTCTCACAATTCTACATTAACAAACTATGAACTTTTTTAGAATTTATTCTCAATAATCCAAAACTCTACCTCTATCCTTTTTCTTTTGGTTAACTCTTTAATGTAATCTTAAAATTAGGTATATGTTAGTTGATATTCTGATCAAGATATGACATATCATGGTCCTAAAGCAACTGCCCTGAAGCCATAATTTTTCATAATTTAATATTACATATATATATATATATATGCAAATGCTTCTATGGACATAAGGATCTATTTGTAAAATGAACATATTTTTATTTTCAAAATTCAAACAGTAGATCCGAACCGTTCATCTTGTTCTCCATATTAATATGTGCTTGGAGACCAAATTTTACATTTTTCTGATTTTTTTTACTATTTATTAAGATGGGTACAAAAAATATCAAATTCAGACCATTGAATTTTGTATCCATCTTAATAAATAGTAAAAAAAATTCAGAAAAATGTAAAATTTGGTCTCAAGCACATATTAATATGGAGAACAAGATGAACGGTTCGGATCGACTGTTTGAACTTTAAAAATAAAAATATGTTAATTTTACAAATAGGTCCTTATGTCCACACACTCTCATATAAAAGCCAATTTTTTAACAATGATCCCGTTTAGTTGTTTCTCCAAATTTTGGCAGTCAACTCGAATCTTGTGTCAAACGCATTATCTGGGTACATCTTCAAATGCCCAAAGGATTATTCTAACTAGTTTTTTTTTTTTTTAGTATAATTATTCTAACTAGTTATTGGTACCTTATAAACCAATGGGCCAGGGGCAGTTTACGATGGAGACTGTTCATCTAGAAAATAGCTTGGGCCAGCCGGCCATATGTATGGTACGGGTTGGATAGGGACTGGACATGTGCAGTATTTAACAATGGAGAGATGATATAATTGTCCTGAAGAATGTACAATGGAGATTGGAGAACAGAACTCGGGGTGTTTCTTAAGTTCATCCATTTTTTTTTTTTTTTGTCAATTCAACTTTAAAATTTATTAGATTAATTTTAAATGACAAATTTAAATTGTTAAAATTATTTTATCTTACGAGTGATGCATCTATATGCAAAAAAATATTAAATTTTAAAATAAATTTTGTATAGTGTCAAGTAATCAAAAAAGTGTCAAAAAATGAATGTATTAAAATTTATAAATTTTATAATTTTGACTACTTAATTTTATACTAAATTAATTCGAAATTTTAAAATTTTTATATATAGATTCATCACTTGTAAGATATAATTTTTTTAACAGTTTAAATTTATTATTTAAAATCAATTCAATTGATTTCAAAAAAAAAAAATACTCTATAATCGATCTTCAAATTTTATAATTTGGACTTCAAATTTTATGATTTGGACAGTTCCATCAAATCGTCGGTGCCATCTGTGTACACCCGGTCTATGCGTAGCAAAAAGTACTGGTTCCAGGTTTCCTTTTCTCTGGAATGTATCTTGCAGTTTGACCCCAATCTTTACGACTATTACTTTTCTACACAAGTGAGCGAGGAGAAAGGAAGAGGGGATCGATCAATTCGAAGCTATCAATAATGGTAATACCAAATTGCTTTGGTTTTGCGCATATTAATATTGTTTCTCTCAACTCTTATGTGAAAACCAGCTGAGAAATACTGATGGTTCATATCTGTTTCCTGTTCTTATTTCTCAGATCCGATTTATACTGCTTCAAAATCGCCAAGGGAAGACTCGACTTGCTAAATATTACGTCCCATTGGAAGATTCAGAGAAGCACAAGGTCGAATACGAGGTGCGCAATATTCTTTTCTCTCTATTCTTTGCACAGCTCGTTTGCCATCCTTTTTATTTTTATTTTGTTGGCGCAATTATGTAATCTTGCAAGTGAGTTAAAAAAATTGGTTTTTTCTGTGCTTAGGTGCATAGGCTCGTGGTGAACAGGGATCCCAAATTCACCAATTTTGTGGAGGTAAATTACTATGATTTATCATTTATTAGATCTAATGCTGGTCTTTCTTGTTAACTAATTACTCACTAATCATAATTCTGTCTAGAATCAATTAAACTAATTTTAATAAGCATCAATTGATGATAGCAGATGATCCACTTTATATTCCTAGATAAAATAGAAGATATCGCGCTGCTTACATTTTAGCAGGAACTACTTTCTCAATTTTTAACTACATAAGAAATTTATGCATCCTCCCTAGTGTATCTGTTAACATCATATTCTCTCTAAATGAGGCAGTATTTGCCAGTAAATAATGTCAAATCAGACCCACCCCTTTAAAATGTGAACATGTACCCCAATTTGTCTCAGAAAACTTCATTATGCCCTTTAAAAATGGAAAGATTTTCCTCAACACTCCCTTCTTGGGTATAAGGGTGTTCCTGAAGAAATTAGTAAGGTATGGATGATTGGCATGATGAAAATGATTCTGTTTTTTTATAAACTATTGGTGTTTTCAAAGATTTACGATCATTAATATTTTTTTTTATAATTCTTGCAGTTTAGGACCCATAAAGTAATATACAGGAGATATGCAGGGCTATTTTTCTCAATGTGTGTTGATATAACTGACAATGAATTGGCATACCTCGAGTGTATCCATCTCTTTGTTGAGATTTTAGACCATTTCTTTAGCAATGTTTGCGAGCTTGATCTAGTCTTCAATTTTCACAAGGTGAGCAATTTCTTTTTCTTTTTACTTATATTTGTGGCCCAAAAATATGAAAACCATCTATAAACCAACTATTCTCATCATAAGAAACCTCTTAACTTTTTGGTGTTACAAAATGTGGTCTGAACCATATGTTCCATTCAAACTCTGGTTTTCCTTGGACAAAGTTGCCCCATTCTGTAACTTTGCCGCAGAAAGCATTGCTTTAATTCGGAATCTCTCTCAGTGGATTTCAGAAAAGAGTTAACGAAAATTAGCAAAAGATTTTCAAAAAAGATTAAATTTTCACACACTTGGGACATTGTACATTATATTGGGTTAAATTGCTGTCTAAGACAATTCAAGTTATATTGTGGATTGCACAATGGATGCAGAGGGTCATTGTTCATTTTTCTGAATAATTTTATTTTATTTAAACTAGTTCTGGAATCCTGTTTAAGCCAATGTAATATTGTGTGAAGCCTTGTAATCGAACTTGATAGCCACTGTCAAGACTCTAAAAAAAATTGTGCGAAGCAAAGTTGGCCAGCTTTTTGTCCGTAAAGAGTCTAAAGACCCTTGTTAAATTGGAAAAATAGCTCTACATTTTTATCTTTCCTTTTGCTCTTTATATCCCAACTGATTGGTCCTGAACTCCTAATAAATGTGTTCTATATTGCTTGAAGGTGTATCTGATATTGGATGAGTTTATCCTTGCTGGTGAGCTACAAGAGACGAGTAAGAGGGTAAGAACATTAAAAACTAAAAAGATATAATTTTTCTTGTAACATACTTTATGCTGTTGTGCTAAAATAAATTTCATGTTACACCTGAATGTCTTGTTCTTGTTTCAGGCAATCATAGAAAGAATGGGGGAATTGGAGAAGCAAGAATGAAACCTTGTTCTTTTGTGTATTTGTTCAATTTTTTTCTAGTGATTCTAGCATATGTTTTTGTGCTCATCACTGAGGGTTGCTATTGTAATTTTCACCCACTGGTTTAAGGTTTTAACTTTCTTTAGTTGTAAAATATTTGTAACTTTTTTCTTTTTTAAGAACCAATTATTTGAATTCCCAATGTTCAACTTGTTTGAGTTCGATTCATCATGTTGGAGATACAAAATAAATGTACACACGTTTCTCTGTTAGGCCTCAAGTTGTGTAACTGATAAAGGTATCAATAATTTTGTTCATACAAAGGCACGTTTTGTATGTTTACTGAAAAGTATGTAGAAACAGAAAATGTAAACAAACAAAATTCGTCTTCTAAAGCACAATAGGTGCAACTGACTGATTGCACCATCCAAAGTTCTGTCAGGAGAAATAAGGCAATTATATTTAAGGATGATGTTTCTAGTATCAAAACATAGGCAAGCATAGAACTTCTGATATAGAAAATAATCAACTTGTAAAATGGACCAAAATTAAGAACCCTAAAATGAACTTCAATGAAGCTGCACTTCCAAACTAGAAAAGCAAGAAGAATGTCAATCTCAGGTGACTTTTCCCATTTGGGAGTTGCTAAAAATAGCAATAGTAAAAATCTCCTCTGTCAATTTGGTCAATTAGAAACCCTCTGTTTCTTTTTAGGGTTTAGTTTCGAAGGAGCAAGGAAATCATCGTTGCTATCTTCTGAGTCACTGCCTGCCTTGCGTTTTTTGCTCTTAGCTGCTGAATTATCTTTTGTATTTTTTGTACTGCTAAGAGACTGCTTAACAGGGACATTTGCAGCTGGTGATTTTCTTGCTGAAAGTGGTTTGGCTGGAGATGATATCCCTTTTTGTTTTTTCTTCTCAAAGACCTTCTTTGCCTCATTCTCTGGCAGTAGACCCCACTCCATCATCCTTCATTGAAAAAGTACAACAAAACAAAGTAAATAACAACAAGGGTACAAAAAAGCTCAAACAATCTTTATCTATATTTTTTTTATGAGAGAAGGATTAAGGATACAAAAAAACTAACACTATATGCATAGCAAGTTTATACTGCCTTGATTCCTAACCTTGTGGGATGTAACAATGCAAATTGATATACCAGCTGAATCTGGTACATTACTGGATGGTGAGACGACTGGCGGCTGAGAAAGAGGCTTATTGAAGGGTTGGCTTAAAAATGCACAAATGTAAAAGTCCTCTAAATAATATGCCAAGTGTAATTCATTTCTTCTGATTTTTTTTTTTGCTTCAAGTTTGGTTAATATCAAAAGATGTGCTTTCGGGTGATAGAACCAAGACATCAGGGCCATTGCGAGAGGACTGGCACCTGAGAAAGAGGCTTATTGAAGGGTTGGCTTAAAAATGTAAAAGTAACCATCTGAATAATATGCCAAGTGCAATTCACTTCTTCTAATTTTTTTTCCTTTAAGTTCGGTTAATACTTAATAGAAAACTAATGTGCTTCTGGGTAATAAAATCAAGACATCAGGGCCATTGTGGGTTTGCTATGCTAATTGTGCTGAAAAGTTAAAAAAAGATAAACACTGGTTAGATTATTGAAGTTAAAAAATTTGTTATGTATTTTGTTGAGACTATCTGCAACTCCTAATGAAACATGTAGTATAAAAAATGCTGTTTTTCTCAACAAAAAATATCTATAGCAAGGTAAGGAAAAAAAAAATAAGGACTAACCAATTTGCAGCCATCTCACTGTCAGGAACTTGGTGATAAAGCGACTCATAAAATATCCGCAATGGATCCCTCTACAATTATACATTTTGTTAGAACAAACAAATATAACAATAGCAAAAACTTGAGTTTCCAAGGTTCATATTTTACAGCATAAACAAATGAAAACAAATATGAAGAACATACTTCCTCAGGAGGATCATGCTTTTGACCAGGTAGGTCATAAACCTTCTTCACCCTTTCTCTTTTAACTTTATCAGAACTAGACTTCTTATTCTGTTTCTCCTTTGCTTTGCTGTTCTCCTTCTTGTTCTCTCCCTTTTTCTTCGCCAAACCCTCCTTCAATTGTGATACTAAAAGTTATATATCATCTTGTCTGATAATTGAGTACTTATTAGTACTGGAACAACAACATGTGTTGTTCATGTCTGATACAGCATGAACCTGGCTGGTACAATATAGGGTGTTGCTCATTTCTAGTACCACATGAACACATTATCAGAAGGAGCTTGACAGGGCCAGAAACCTAGGTTAGTAACTCACAATATACTAAGTGGTATGAACTGGATATGGACCAAAGTAGCAGACCTGTATGGTAGAAACCACGCTTACAAAAATTGACCAGTAAGACAGTAATGCTACCTATCCTCGAAATCACTTCTTTATTTAAGAGACTTAGGCGTGTTCCATCATAGAATTGAGGTTTTAGAAAAGCAATGACCATAAGAAACACAATTACATCCTTAGGACCACACCATGTAAAAGCATGGAAAACAACACCCATTTGGTGAAATTGGTGGTTGCAAAAATAACATGTAAAATCAGGGACTACCCACTTCAATGAATGTTGCATGCGAGGGGACAAAGAAAAGGTGACTTTTGCACAAAATTCCTTTTTTTGGTGGCCAATAAACTTACAGTTATGCCTTGAAACTACTGCTGCATTTCACAATTTACAAAAGTGGAACTTGTGCCAGTCAAAAATTGTAAGAAAACTTCAATAGATTCAATATATATATATATATTTTTTTCAATTAATAGATGAACAACTTCAATAGATTCAAATCTTCTTTTGAACCTTCTCATAGATGAGAGCTTTTACAAAATTGCATACAATGGCAATTGTATATAAATAATGTATTCAAGAGAAGCTAAACAAGTCAGACTGGAATCACTGGATCTAGATGGGGGATCAATGCTAAAAGGTGTCCGTGCCAAATTGGTGCAAATAAAGTTAAATAGCGATAATATTTTTAAATTTTAGAATAACAAAAATATATGATTGAATATTTATAAATAACACGCATTACGTGCACACAAAAATTGCACCATTTCAACTTGGTTTCCGTATGCATCAAGAGCTGTCCAAATCAATGGATCAAATTTGTCAATCTTATCTCTCTTTTGATAACTATCAAAATAATGTTGAAATCCAACAATTTCTTATAGAATCTAATTGAGATGGTGTGAAACACAACCAATGGTTCGTATTTGTCAAGTGAATCACAAATCAAAAAGTTCGCTGACTCCTACTGAAACAAAGGCTCCGCATACAATGATTTGACACCAAAAGCCAGGTGGTGTGTAAAAAGTGTCAAACACCATCCGGCTTTTAAAATACAAGGTTTATAGAATCAACATACTTATACCCAAAAATTTAGCCAGAGAACAGGGCCTTAGTACTCTTATCTGCACTCATTTTCGTCACATTATTGTACCCACACAAAAAAAAATGAGAACAAAACAGAAATTTCAAAATGAAGGTATGCTGAAGTAAACAGACTAGTACATGTTAGTGACTTGTATAACATGTACTTTCTGATAACATAATATAAACTATCTACCTAAATAATGTCTTGAGGCAAGATGATCTTGAACTCCCCAAAAGTAAAATCTAAATTGAAAGGGGGGTGGGAGTGGAATTACCTTCGAATCTTCCTCTTTCTTCACCTGAGAAGGCATAGCATTGCCCTTCCGCCCTACTTTCTTGCTTTCCTAAAAGCCCACAGAAATAAAAAAAAATAATTATAGAAAAAAAAGAACATGAATAAAATTAACCATATGATTTGGCTCCAAGCAACAAGAATAAAAAAAATAGTAACAGAGCGGCTACGCCACAAAAAAAAAAATCACTAACGGCGGATTTCTTCTTAGCTCTAGAAACCGCAAGAGGCACTTCATCGTCGTCGCTATCTTCTACCTTCTTCTTGTCTTTGTTAATGGCGGATATAGGGACATTATCGTCACTATCTCCATCCGATCCTTCTATATTCACTTTCCCCACCGCCTTCTCCGCTCTATCCGCCATTAGAGTATCGAGAAGCCTAGAAGGTTAGGCCCTTTCGGTTTGGGTTTTTCCTTCTGGGGGGTTTATAAAGACGAAGCGGTCGATTCAATTGGACGGCCAGATCTTGACCGTACCGGAATTAAATGAACGGACCAGATCTATTTTATTGCACTTGATGTACAATCTGGATTAGATAACTGATTTCTACTCAAATACTCAATACTGTTGGATCCCCAGGATGGTTTATTGGGCTTAAATAACCCGAAATGAGCCCATCCATTAGCTTGGGGCCTTGGGCTATAGCAAATTCTATTTTATTTTTTCCTCCGTACTGAGGATTTGTTCCATATGTTTTCCTCTTCTCTAATCAAATTCTATTTGCTTGCTACAAATTCTCCATTTTTTTTTTTAGGAGTAGGCCGTAGGTGCATTCTATTAATTAAAATGTCCAAAAAACTATTACATTGTCCCAACTTACAAATTATAATAAAGTAAAGAAACTGCTAACCAGCACTAAATTAAACACATCCAGTTTTGAAAAAAAAAGAAATATTCCTAAAACTATCCGCCTCTTTCCATTTATAAAAAAGAAGAGTTGAAGCAAATCAGTAAGTGAAGTCTCATCCCGCTCCTTTATTTTGAACTTGATTTCGAACCAGTAAACAGTGAAGCGGCTTTGTATAGTCGCCAATAGGAGATGCATTTGCTGAATTTGAAGGAAAAAACCTTCCAGCCCTTCTACTTCTTAGAAATTGAAAATTTTGGGGGTGTAAACAAAATCTACTTCCTACTCCGACAGTTCCCTACATTGTGAAAAACTAAGAAGAAATAAAGAGAAAAACCAGCATCTAAGGGAGTCCTTGTTTACACACAATTTTCTTTTTACAACAGCAGGTTGAAAATGGCTGTTTTTAGTCTCCCTTAACAGCAAAGACTGATATGTCAATGCTATCTCCCAATTGCAACTCATCCTTGAAACTTCTACTTGGTAACCCGTTAAAAACACCTCTTGTTCTTCTTGCCCAGTTTGCCAGTAGATGAGGGTTGTTCAGTGTTTTGCAGGTTGCTTGTGCAATCAGCACTGCACTTCCGACTGCCCTGTATCGAATGGCACACTGTGCTACAGTTTGTGCCGCCTTCCAGTACGGTAAATTATACGTCTTGCCCGAGATTACAGCATCCACCAGGACTTTGCAATTGGAGTAAATTATGCACTCACTTTGGACCTCTGCTGGAATTGATATAGTCCAGTGTGTACAGTAGAGCTAGTGCCTCTGCTTCTAGCGGGTTGTCGGCTTCAACTGCCCACCCTTGCGCCCCAACTAGCAGCCCTCAGCTATCAAAAATAACAGCACCTGTCCCTGCCTTGCCTGATTTCTCCCATGATCCATCAATCAGCACAATTCCCCCGCCCCTTGGAACTGTATATATCTGAGATTCAGTAATGTGCGTACCAGGTTGCCAATCTGTGACCTGCATTGCTCGTGCCCTTGCTAGAATGCCATGTCGATCCTCTCTTTTACCAGTGAACATCTCAACATTTCCTGCCTTCCAAAGGCACCAAATTTTATTGCAAAAGGTTTGTACCTGGTCTTGGTTTTTATTGGATGTTACTTGGAGCATGGTCACATGCATGAAGGGTGACTGGAACCATGCGGCTCTGGCCACAGTACAAGAGAATAATGCATGCATCAGGAACTCGTTCTCCATTCTACACCGCTGACAGGTGGGGCTGAAACTTTAGATCCATCTATGCATCACCACCTCAATTGGAAGCCCATCATGGACACCTCTCCATAGAAAGACTTTGATTCGAGGTATGACGCCCTTCCAACCCTAGATTCTTTGCCATAACTCTCTCTGTTGTTCACTGTAAACTGGGGCTGCAGCTTGTGTCTTCTTGAGTCTGATGTAACCCTCTTTGTAGAGTATGTTCCCTTTAGGCTTGGCACCTATACCAACCAGTCCTCAAGTATACTATTGCTTTGAGGCACCTTAGCATGCTACTGAATTTGCAAGAGCATATTCCCTCCCATCAAGGTTTGGATTTGATCAAACCTCCAGCTTGCTGTTTCCACATCGTAGAGGTCAGAAACAGTGTGTCCCTATGTTCATTTCGGTTTTCGGTGCAGTGTCTGTCACCAGCCAAGGACACTGGGACAGAGAGAACTGGATTACCAAAAACCAGAGCTAGTGCCAATGCCAACACTACTAGAATTCCAACTTTTTCCAAGGAGAGCATACCCTATTTCCAAGAGGAGGAAGGACCCTTGGAAACAAAATCGGGTTTGCTGACACATTTACCTATTTCCAACTGTAGTCGCATGGAAATAGCAGCGCATGGAAATGCCCGACGTCTGCCCTTGGAAATGGTTCTTATCCGCCATTGGAAATAGTTTTGTAGACCAAATACTATATTTATTGATATCTCATGGAAATAGCTAACCCTAGCGCATTGAAATAATATGGAAGAAGTGAGACATATTATTTCCATGAGACTACCGTTGGAAATGTTGTGGTAGGTATGTTTATATTTTTTTATTGTGAGGCTCATGGAAATGGTTGAGCACATTGTCCTTGGAAATGTTTTGGTATGTTTGTTTATATTATTTTATAGGGAGGCTCATGGAAATGCTGGAACAAAATGCTCTTGAAAATGTTTAATTGATTCAGGGAGAAAGGTGCACAGGTCACTCTTCGCGACCTCTCTCTGCCACTCGGCCCACTCGGCCTCTCTTCACCCTACTTCACCGTCAGTCTCATACTCTCGGTAGTCGGTCTGATCATCGATTCCAGGAGGTCTCTTCTCTCATCTTAGAGGCGTGCGTCTCTCCTCTCTCCCATACAACCTTCATGCCGACCACACTTCCCGACTCTTTTCCTGCTCATCGTGATTCTTGGTAAGAGTCCCCTTCCTTGCTCTCTCTCATCCTCTTTAATGGGTTGACGGGTTGTAGGTCTAAGTTAAAAGTTTGAAGTTTGGTGAATAACTAAAGTTTGGTATTGAGCATAAAATTTGCACAAATTTGTAATATACCTTCCTTGTTTAGAACTGAGAGATGAGAACAAAGTTGGGTTTTGAAGAGGTGCTCAATTTTTGAGTTTGTGTAAGAATGTAAGTCCAGTAGGTGCTTTAGTTTTCCTTTGAGATTTTTTTTTAATATCTGTATGAAATAAGCACATTGAGGCTCCTGTTGGATTTTTTTTTAACTGTGAGCATGTGTTGTCAATTTTTTTTTTCTAAATTGTAGTACATAGAGGTACTTCAACAGCACAATTTCTTTTATTTTGTTTTATATTTTATTTGTGGTAGACTTTAAAATTGAGATGCCAGTACCAAATTGTGTTCGCTCGTCATGCACTAATGCACTAATTGAATTTTGGTTTTTGTATAAGTTGAAGGGCTTATATGTAAACTTCTGTCTTTACTGTTATGATGCATTTTGCCTTTGCTACAATAATGGCTATGTTGGGCTTATATTTTTGGTTCAGTTCAAAGGAGGAATTCAGGTATAATTCCTTTCATTTGAAAATTCTTGCCAAAATTAACTTTAGACTTATTTTAAGTAAAATTACAATTAGTCAGTTTCCTCTGTAAGTTACCCTTTTATGCAATCTTTTGCAGCTTTTGGAGATTGCACAAGTTCTTGAAGAATTTGTAAGTCTTAATCTAGATAATAATTATTGGGTATAGGCTGAGCCCTTGTGTGCACTGATTGTGCCTTTTTCTTGTACCTAGCCGCTCTCTTTGCTTGTGAAATGTATGGTTGCTTGAATTGTTGTTGGTATCATTGTCGATTGCGTGTGAAATTGAAATATGAATTGAACCACAGGTTTATTGATTATGGTAACTTTTATGTGCCTCGGAACTAATTGTCTAGAAAAAGTACCTTTACTACCTTTATTTGATAGTTGGTTGCTCACAAGGTGTTTGATAAATTGCTCAAGACAAAAAAGAAACTTTTGTTTGACTGCTCGATGAATGTTTAAAATCAAATTATAATTTCTGTTGTGGGATAATAGATTTACTGAATTAAAAAACTGTAAGGTGATAATATTAGGTAGATACTAATTATATGTATTCATACAGGAGCAGATTGAGGTATATCTTGTCATTTTTTTCCTTAATTATCTCGACAGTCAATTTTTTCCTTATTTATTAGTAACAGGCAAACATCTACTAATAATTTAAATTAAATAAATGAAAGGTGATAGCTAGTAGTTAGAAGCAAAGCAATGAAACAAACTGAGATGCTATTTTGCAAAAGACCTGCAAGTAAATATTGAAACAAATGAATAACTTGAGCATTGCTAACTCTAGACAATATCACTGTGTTTAAGTAAATATTGAAATTGGCTATTATCATGTTTGTTTGCCCTTTCAAGGTTGAATCTGTTACATGTATGAACTAGGTTTTTCTATTCCTCCACAATGTCAGGTCACTAAACTCAGATTTCATTTATGCAGGTTGTACAATTTGAGTTGGACATAAAGTGTAGAGTTGCAACTTTACAAAAGGTTGCATATGTAATTAATGTTATTAAGTTGATGAACTACAGGAGATAATGTTATTGTAGGTGATGAACTGGTACACAAATTCTTAAATACAATGTGTCAGTTCTCATCAAAATATCTTTTGCAATTCTTAGTTGCTTTTATCCTCAAAACAAATTATATTAAGATGCATATCATAATTTCCTTTGCTGTGTTGGGTATATTTTGGGTATATTAGCAGTGTGCAAGTACACATTGCTGTGTTGTAAAGGATTTTTCATATTTTTATAATACAATATGTTGATTATGCTATGTTAATGATTTATGCTTATTAAATGCTTTGCAATCTCTATTATTAATGTGCTTTCTATCTATTTGTAACATGTGTTATCAGTTATAATGGAAATTTGAGATTATAAAGTATTGGGTATAGGGAGGATTATCGAATGAAAGCATTATGGTACCAAATAAAAAAGGAGGACAGTATTTTCAGAGGTATATTCATGGAGGAAATGCACGTTACTATTCAAATAATAGTGCCTATATCTGACAGGTGGGGCCCACTTTCGCTGGCCAGGGGTGGGTCCCACATAAACTGCCATTGGAAATACTCAAGTGGGTCCCTCCTTTGATACCCTTGGAAATACTCGGGTGGGTCCCACACTCCCTCCCCTTGGAAATACTCTGGTGGGTCCCTCCTATTATCCCCTTGGAAATACTAGAGCATCGGTTCGGTTCGGTTGGAACCGAACCGAACTAGGCAAACCAAAGTTGTAATTCGGTTTTAAAAATAGAACCGAACCGAACCGATTTAGTATTGCAACCGAACCGATTTAGTATTGCAACCAACCGAACCGAACCGAAGTTTTATTTCGGTTTGTTTGGTTCAAACCAAAATATATTAATTTATTTTATTTAAAACAATTGTTTTGTAATAAAACGAAGTATATTAACAAATAAACTAGAGTATTAAGAAATAAACCGGGATATTAAAAAATAAATCAAAGTATTTAAAGCAATTGATTAAGAAATAGACCGAGGTACTAAGAAATAAACTAGGGCGGTCCGGATCAAATACATAATATATAAAAGTTCGGTCGGTTCAGTTATTTCAGTTTTGAAAATTTTCAAACCGAACCGAACCGAAGTTATAATTCGGTTTTAAAAATCAAACCGAACCGAACCATTAAACCGAATAAACCGAACCGTTTGAACCGATCTAATTCGGTTCGGTCCAAAACCGATTAAACCGGACCCAATGAACACCCCTACTAGAGTGGGCCCCAAAATGCTCCCCTTGGAAATACTCCAGACAGTGCCCAAGTTTGAAAGTATTTCCATGCGCTCTTTTTCCAAGGATAGTCTCATGGAAAAAGTCAGAAAAGAGCATTTCCAATGGCGCCCTTGGAAATACTGACTATTTCCAAGGAGGGTATTAACAACGGTAGTTTTTCCAAGGATAGCCCTTGGAAAAAGTCATTTTAGGACTTTTTCCAAGAGTAATCCCATGGAAAAAACTATTTTCTGGCTCATGGAAAAAGTCTGAATTCTAGTAGTGCAAGAAGACCGCCGCCAACCAACTACCACTGCCACCACCCCCACTATCACCATCAACTATTAAAAAATAACAATATCTATTTCATAATAAAATTAAAAAAATAATAATAATAATTTCCATAAAAATTCCTTTATAGTCAAATAAATTTAAGATAAATTAAATATTATTTTCAAACTATAGAATCTATGTAATAGAAGATGTTGCTGTCTAAGATGAAATCGTAGTTCACCTTGGTAACATGGAAAATAAAATAAATAAAACTATAAAAATAATCTCATCAAATCTTCATAAATTGTTGCTAAATTTATTAGTACTCTCCAATAATTTAACAATACTGCTTTTGCTTCTGCTTATTTCTTCTGGCGACTGATGAGTGATGAGGTTGTCAATCGAACAGTAATAAAGGTCGTAATCATCACAAGAAAATATTTTCACCAAACGATATATAAAAATCCAAAAAATTAGAAATACCATCTAAACAAAAAAAGAAAAAAAAGAAAAAGCCAAGAAATAGAAATAAGTAAAAGAGGCTGGCTTGCTAATTGCTACCAGCAACAACAAATTTTTCGTGTCCAATTAGCAAGAGGAAGAAAACAAAATACTTTTTCTTGTTTAGTTTCGCCAATGGCAAAGCTACTTTTTTTTTCAATGATAAAGAAAAGGGCTGATAAAGAAAATAAAAAATAGAGGATTTACAAACGGGATAATATTGTACTATCAACTCTTTGATGATAGATTACCAAAGCTAGTGCCAATGCCAAGAAGACCGCCGCCATCAACACCGACCAATTATGACTCAAATAAAATTAAAAAAATTAAATATTTTTACTTTATAGTCAAATAAATTAAGATAAATTAAATATTATTTCAAACTATAGAACCTACGTAATAGAAGATGTTGTTGTCTAACATGGAAAAAAGTAATAGAAAATGCTGCTTTTGCTTCCGCTTATTTCTTCTGACGAACTTATGAGGTTGTCAATCGAACAATAATAAAGGTAATCATCACAAGAAAATGTTTTCACCAAACGATATATAAAAATCCAAACAAATTAGAAATACCATCTTGACAAAAAGAAGCCAAGAAACAGAAATAAGTAAAAGAGGCTGGCTTGCTAGTTGCTACCGGCAACAACAAATTTTTTGTGTCTAATTAGCAAGAGCTAGGAAGAAAACAAAAATACTTTTTCTTGTTTAGTTTCGGCAATGGCAAAGCTACTTTTTTTTCGAGATAAAGAAAAAGGGCTGATAAAGAAAATAAAAAAAATAGAGGATTTACAAACGGGATAATATTGTACTCTCAACTCTTCTTTATCTTTACTTGCAACTTGTCAAGTACCAAGTATATAACTTTGTAAAAAAAAAAAAAGTACCAAGTATATTTACAACCAAAAACTTTACCCATTTGGGAGTTGCTAAAAATAACACTAGTAAAAATCTCCTATGTCAATTTGTTCAATTAGAAACCCTCTATTTCACTTTTTTTATTTAGTTTCGAAAGAGCATTGAATCATCATTGCTTATCTTCTTCTGAGTTACTGCCTTCCTTGAGTTTTTTGCTCCCCGCTGAATTATCTTCTGGCTTTTTTTTACTGCTAGCATCTAGAGTCCTGCTAGCATCTAGAGTCCGCTTAACAGGAGACTTTGCAGCGGGCGATTTTCTGGGTAGAGGTGGTTTGCCTGGAGATTTCCTTTTTTGGTTTTTCTTCTCAATGATCTCCCTTGCCTCATCCTCTGGCAGTAGACCCCTCTCCATCATCCTTCATTGAACAAGTACAACAAAACAATGTAAATATAACAAGGAGCGCAAACATGGAATTTAATGAGAGAAGTATCAAGGGTACAAAAGAAAAAAAAAACTAAACTAAATTAATACATATAAAGCAAGTTTATGTACAGGCCTTGGTTCCTAACCATGTGGAGGACATTGCAATACAAATTGATATACCAGATGATCTGGTACAATACTGAATGATGAGAAGAACGGCTGCTGAGAAAAAGGCTTATTGAAGGGTTGGCTTAAAAAATGCAAAGATGTAAAAAGTAACCCTCAGAATAAAATGCCAAGTGCATTTACACTTCTTCTAATTGTTTTTTTTTCTTTAAGTAAGGTTCATAGCAAAGGATGTGCTTGTGCGTAATAAAACCAAGGCATCAGGCCATTGTCGGTATGCTATGTTAATTGTGCTAAGAAAAGTTAAAAAGATAAACTCTGGTTAGATCAGTGAATTTAAATTTTTTGTCATATATTTTGTTGAGACTATTTGTGCTTCTTATAGGGTGAAGGGTGGGGGCAGGGGATATTGTATTATTGTGTTCTAGTTTGTTTCACATAGTGAAACAGGTACTATGAAAAATGCTGCTTTTCTCAACAAAAAATGATCTATAGCAAGGAAAAGGAAAAATAACAAGGACTAACCAAATTTTAGCCAACTCATCATCAGGATTTTGGATAAGGTGCGTCTCATAAAATAACCGCCACTGATCGCTCTACAATTATACCTTTTTGTTAGAATGCAAATTTAACCATTGCAAAAACTTGAGTTTCCAAGCATATCTTATTTTGCAGCATAAATAATTGAAAACAAATATGAAGAACATACTTCCTCAGGAGGATCATACTTTTGACCAGGTAGATCATTAACCTTCTTCACCGTTTTTTCTCTTTTGACTGTATTCTGTTTCTCCTTTCCTTTGCTCTTCTCCCCCTTCAATGTGACACAAAAAAGTTATAAATTATCTTGTCTGATAATTGAGTTATTATTAGTACTGGCACAACAACATATGTTGTTCATGTCTGGTACTGCATGAACCTGACTGGTAAAATACTAATACCAGGCATCGTTCTCTCTGGGTAATGCAAGAACCTGGCTGGTACAATATAGTGTGTTGGTCATTTCTAGTACCACATGAACACATTACCAGAAGGAGATGGCTAGAAAGGCCAGAAACCTAGGTAACTCACAATATACCAAGTGGTATGAACTGGATGCAGACCTGTATGGCATAAACCACGCTTACAAGAACTGCCCGGTAAGACAGTATTTCTACCTTATCCTTGAAATCACATATTTATTTTTGAGAGGCTTAGGTGTGTTCTATCATAGAATTGAGGTTATAGAAAACAGTGACCATAATAATCCAAATTACAACCTTACGAAGACTTGGATAATAAAAAGTAAAAACCATGCGCTTCAAAGGGCATTTGATGGGCAGGAGTGGAAGCCTTTGGTACTCAAGGTGGTGAAATTGGTGTTTGCTAAAATAACTCGTAAAATCAAGAACTACCCAATTCAATGAATGTTGCATGCAAGAAATCAAAGAAAATGTGACTTTTCGCACACAAATTCCTTTCTTTTGATGGAATCAGCAGAATCTAATTGAGATGGTGTGAAACAGAACCAATGGATCGAATTTGTCAAGCGAATCACAAATCAAAATGTTTGCACTGTTCTTCATTGAATCCTTCTGAAATCTGAACCAATGGTTCCGCATCCAATAATTTGGCACCAAAAGCCAGGTGATGCGTGAAAGCTGAAAAGGGTTAAACACCTTCTGGCTTTTAAAATATAAGGTTTGGAGAACCAACACTCTTATACCCAAAAATTTAGCCAGAGAACAGGGCCTTAGTGCTCTTATCTGCACTCATTTTCGTCACAATAGTACCCAAAAAAAAAGAAAGACAAAGTACAACAAAACAGAATTAAACAGACCGGTACATGTTAGTATAGCTGATACTTAATAGAAACTATCTACCAAGATAATGTCTTGATGCAAGATAATCTTGAATTCCCCAAAAGTAAAATCTAAAGGGATTACCTTCGAATATTCTTCTTTCTTCACCTGAGAAGGCATAGCACTGCCCGCAAGAAACACTTCCTCGACGTCACTATTTTCTACCTTCTTCTTGCCTCTGTCAGTGGCGGAGATGGGGACATTATCGCTATCTTCTACCTTCTTCTTGTCTCTGTCAATGGCGGAGATAGGGACATTATCGCTATCTTCTACTTTCTTCTTGCCTCTGTCAATGGCCGAGATAGAGACATTATCGTCACCATCTCCACCATCTCCACCCGATCCTTCTTTAGTCACTTTCTCCACCGTCTTCTCCTCTCTATTCGCCATTAGAGTGTCATTGGCAGAGATGGGGACTTTATCGTCACCATCTCCACCCGATCCTTCTTTAGTCACTTTCTCTACTGCCTTCTCCTCTCTATTCGCCATTAGAGTGTCATTGGTAGAGATAGGGACATTATCGTCACCATCTCCACCCGATCCTTCTTGAGTAACTTTCTCCACCGCCTTCTCCTCTCTATCTGCCATTAGAGCTGCTAGAAGTTAAAATTTGATTAGAGAGGACCGCCTTTCGGTTTGGGTTTGTTTCAGGGTTTTATATAGAGACGAAGCAGTCGATTCAAAAGGACGGTCAGATCTTGACCGTACACGATTCTTCTTGCAAAAAAAATCAAGATCCAGTCTTTAGTAGATCCAAGAAAATCCAACGACAGTTATCTGAGAATACATATTACCTAAGGTAACAGAATATTTCTTCTTAGATCCGGATCGTCTGATCAGAATCTGCACTAATATTAAAGATGCCCCTTCCATTTCATCTCGGCCGGATTGGCCCGGATTCTTATCGGACGGTCCTTATGCAAACAGAAATATCCTGTTACCTGAGAGAATTTGGACTCTTTATCAGACTGGATTAGATCAACGGAATTCTACCCGATACCGTTCGAGATTGTTTACAAACTTTACATGCTACAAATTCTCAAATTTTGAAGATGCAATCGTAGATGGCAAACTGGGCCGAGTTTTGAATACACCTAGTCATGCATCCAGTAAAATTAGAAAACAGGCCTTGTTCGTAAATAACAAAATACATAACATAAGATTAAGTCTAGAAAATACATAACAAAATACTTAACTATTTTTTTTTTTTTGACAAATTAATTTTCATCAATTTCTTCTTCTATATTTTTAGTATAAAACAAGATTATGTAAAAAAATCCGAGTTTCCGATCAAATTCGACTGTTTCTGATCGATTCTCCTAATTCCGATTCTTATTCCGATTCTGATTTTGCTTTCTATAGATCCTGTGATAGCTTAAAAAAGAAGTTTATTTACAAAAACTTACAATGCCAAGCAGGAAAGAAAAATTACAATCACATAATAGCATCTTAATTATTCTTATACATCACATAGCAATAAAATTAAAACTTAAAAGAGTCCCAATATCAGTGCTCAGCAAATTATCATCAAATTCAGCTGAGTTACAAAATTGAGTTATAAAACTGTGGCTAGCAAGTTAACCGCACCGGCCAACGCCACCGGGACAGAGAGAACTGGGTTACAGAAAACCATTGCCAGTACCAATGCCAAGAAAGCGACCACCATCATCACCGATAAACCGCCGCCACTGACACCATCAGCTACTTGACTTACTTGTGGACTGTACAAATTTGATGGCCTAGTCCCTATGATGAAATTATCCCAAAACACGCGCCAAGCAACATACAACAACACAAGAAATAACGCGATGAGAATCAAGTAAAGGCTGAACTCACAGCGGCTTTGATTCGACTCTTCCTTGTAGAAACCAAATAGTGCCGACAAGCCGAGGAAAAAGATTATGATGACAGTTATGGTGAGAAGCGACACCGGAGGGGGAGAGTTTGAGGAGGCAGTCCCGTAGTTCCTTTGGGGCTCCCTCCATTGAGTTGGTGCATCATGGGGATAATTACCATAGCAGTCTCCATACATGGACATTGTGCTAGAAACTTAGAATTGCAATCTCTGACACTTCGCTGACAAATAGTCAAATAGAGATTACTTGAGAGATGCATTGGTAAACTATTTGGAATATATATAACATGTTGAAAGAAGAGGCTGCAAACTTGCAATTTGAAAATACATATACAGTGGTTAACAATCTTTTTTTTTTTTTTTTTAAATACCAGCAGGGGGCTAGGCTACAGTGGTTAACTGTCACATCCAACTTTGTATCTGGATGTTGCTATAATTTTGTTCGCCTTTTACAATAGTTACATTAATATTTGGATAAACTTGCTCGTTATATATAGTTATATATGCTCTCTAAAGTTTCTATGCCACAAATTCATCTAAGATGATTTATTGCTAGTATATATATATATTTTGCAAATTGTTATATTGACTTGGATTGTCTTAAAATAATAATAATATCTATTTCATAATAAAATTAAAATTAATAATAATTTCTCTAAAAAATATACTATATAGTTAATAAATTCAACATATATTTAAATATTATTTTTCAATCTATGAAACCTATGTAATGGAAGACATTACGATGAATCCTATGAAATTTCTTTACATAGAAGTACAAATATTTATGATGTATGGCATAGTTGAAAGCCTACACACTAAATTATTATGGATATTAACAAAACTAGTTAAGTAATTAATTGTGAAATTAAATCACGGATAAATACAAATTTATGTCCACATAGATCAACTAGTCCGACAAGTATATCATATTTTTCACGGATATTAATGCAATCATTCGTGGAAATTTTAATATGAATAAGTTACATGATGTATCTTACGGTCGTTAGAGTGATGTTAAGTACATGATGCAATCAATCAGGAGCGGAATCAGGATTTGAAAAAGCCTTGGTAACATGGAAAATAATATAAATAAAACTATAAAAAAAAAATTTCATCAAATCTTCATAAATTTTTGCTAAATTTATTAGTTCCCCCAATAATTTCAAAATGTTGCTTTTGCTTCCGTTTATTTCTTCTGGCGACTGGCGACTGATGAGGTTATCAATCGAGCAATATTAATTAATGGTCGTAATCATTATAAGAAAATGTTTTCACCAAACGATATATAAAAGATCCAAAAAAATACAAATACCATCTTGACAAAAAAAAAAAAAAAAAAAAAAATAAACAAGAAAATGAAACAAGTCTTAGTAAAAGAGGCTCTCTAGTTGCTTTCGTGTCCAATTGGCAAGAGGAAGAAAAAAGAAACTTTGTTTAGTTTCGCCAATGGCAAAACCACTTTTTTTCTTCGAGATAAAGAAAAGGGTTGATTTATAACTTGTCAATGTCAAGTATTTATACTTATCGAAAGAGAGACTACATATTTCTGTACAGTGTTATAATGCATTTCAGTCGTATGATTTTAATCGTTCAGCCCTCTTGTGTTACTGACACATACTATTAGGGGTGTTCAAATAGTTCAGTTTATTTGGTTTTAAACCGAACCGGAGAATTTCGGTTTAAATGGTTCGGTTCGGTTGAACCGGACAAACCGAACAACCGGTTTAATCGGTTTAACCGGACAAACCGAAGTTTAAATCGGTTTAATCGGTTCGGTTTTAATTCGGTTTGCTATTTTAGTTTGGTCGGTTTGGTTGGATTTTCAAAAACCGAAAAAAAAGTTTGATTTGATTATTTTAATTCGGTTTGAATCGAACCGACAGGTTGAACACCCCTACATACTATTATTGTGCGATATCAAGTAAATGGCTGATGAGACTACTCCTCTGTCAAATATAACGAAGATAATAAAAGTTGCAATTTTCTATTTTTTTTATTCAAAATTGGGTGAATTTAATTAGATTATGTCATACTGAAAAATATGTCCTATTGTTTTTATTTGAATTCATATAAACCAATTATATTGTGAATTCCTTAAAATAAAACCAATGTGTTAATTATTTACCTTATCGAACTTGCAAGAACCTGATTTTAAATCTTCAATAGTTGTCACTCCAACAAAATCCAAATCCAAACCCAATTTTTAATAACAATCAGACAGTCTGATCATGATGATAGCTCCTCAACCTAAATAATTTAAAACATAAGTTTGATCACCTAACTAATAAATAATAAAAAAGTGACCTCATCCAACAAAACAAGACCTCAACGGATATTTTTAAAGCATAGTACACCTGATCAATATTATGGTACAAAAACCTAATATTGGCTTGATACATTTGACCAATTTGAGTCGATGACATAAACACAATTCAAGTCCATACCAAAATGAATAAACTAAATCCATGATAACATCAAATCCAAATCAGTTTGATCCGATCGCCCGTTTTGATCAATTATTGTTTATCTCCGTTGATTTTTTTTTTAAGTTAATGGAGGGTAAATTAATTCCGTCCCGTAAAGTAACTTAAAAATTGAGTTTGGATGTTCAATTTGCTCTGGCACGATTATTTAAGGACCTCCATGCTATTCATCGTGCACCGTATTAGTTTGAATTCTAATTAGACAGTCTGGATCTCAACTCAAAATTTGAATTACTTTAGGTGCTGAATTTTTTATTAATATAAATAAAAAAATAAAACAAATAGGATAAAATCCCAAAGTATTGTCATCGGACATCGTAGTTTATAACGTCTGAAAATCGAGATCTCCGAAATAACATCCGAAATCGATTTTCCAAAATAACGTCCGTATTTTTTTTTAAGACGAAAGAAAAAATTTCAGCCTCTATTTTATAGAAGGACATCACATTCTCTCAGTCGAAACACAAATTTCAGGCTTTTATTTTTGAGAAGTCACATGAACACTGGATTGAATGGAAAGGTTAAGGATATAAAAAAGATGTTGAAGGAATAATATTAATCACAAATTTGAAGAAGATGTTGAAGAAAAAAAGATGGGATGATTTATGTAATTATGTGATACTACATGACATTATCTCTGGGTATAGTTTAAGTGATCATGTAAACCTAACAACATGCTTGCATTTCCCAATTTGGAAAGCCCTTGGAGCAAAAAAAAGCTGACGAAAACAACTAAGTACCAAAATTTGTTATTTTGGCTATAGTTTACCAGTACTTTAAAAATGCATTTGTACAAACTATAATTCATTTCTCTGGTGTTAAATTATTTGATCTGATCAAACTTCGAGATACAGTAAAGGTTCAAGACTTTTATGTGGAATAATTGAATTTGTTCGTATAAAATGCTTAACGTGTAAAATGCTGTGATATGTTCGTTTCTTACTATGATAATATATTTTTCATCTTTAGAGTGTGTTAGACGGAGAGGGTGAGCACAGGCAGGAAAAGAGAAAAGTTGAACTAATTTTTACTGTTTCGGTGGGAAAAAAAAATTGAGTCAAACTTGATTTTTTTTTTTCTCACGGTGTGGGTTTGTAGTCAAACACGATCTTAGAATACAGTGCTAATTGGGATATGCTCTGTACTACATTGTGTATTTTGTATGCAACAGTGCGCTGTCTTGTTTAATTAATGCATATCTAAATTATTGTTATTAAATAATTTTCAGAATCTCTTGTTACTGCATGGAGGTTTCTCCGAATGGAAAATCATTTTCACCTTGCATTCTTTCAATTTTCTTTTATTAAAACAGTTTTTCTTTTTTATTTTACGATGAAAATTTTCATCATGGAAATGCATTAATTGGAACATCTAGTATTGCTTATTGTGAAATAATTGGTAGTCAATATTCTACAGGAGAGTAGTTTGGGTCCGATGCCATCGGACTCAAATTGAGTTTGGTGGGTTCCATAGCCATCCGATCTTCTTTAAGATATGTGCATGTAGCTTTAATATCCATGTGCGTCCGCTTAAATATCCGTGCACACAGATTTTAAAGAAAATCGGACGGCTACAAATATCATCAGAGGCAAATTTGAGTCCGATGGGCATCGGACCCAAATTGCTCTCATTGTACAGATGATGTTTGACCGATATAACTTGTATCATTTTGTTGGTAGGGGTGTCAATGGTACCTTTTTAGCTGTTTATCCGATCCGTATCGTATTCGATAAGGCGGGTAGGGATAAAGTTTTTTTTTGTTAGTTTATTGGGTATGGAAATGGGTAGGAAATTTTTTTCGTTAACCAAATGAGTGTGGGTATGGGTAATGACTATTTCGTATCCATTACCCTATATAGTAATCATAAAATAAAAAATTATATATATTCAAATTTAATACAGATTTACTCATCCATAATTTTATTTTGGTGCCTCTATAATAAAGTTTGAGTAATAATTAGTGATGTGTTTTTGTTATTTAGTAGTGTATGTTTTTTGTTATAAGAAAAATGTTAAATATATTATTTTTATTTGAATGTTTTGTTATTTAGTTAAATAATTGAATTTGTTCGAATAGATATTCGTACTTTTGAATTTTCTTGTTTTATAAAAAATAATTTAGTTAGAATTAATTGCATTTATTTTTATTTTTAGTAATGCAATTACATGTGTGAAATAAATTATTTTTTGATGTTCTATTTGAAAATATAACAAAATTAATTATTATATTAGTATTATCCGTTATTCACCCGCTACTGTTTCGTTACTCGATAATATTAACGGGTAAGAGTAGGGTAGAGTACGGTCAATTTTTAATGGGTAAGCGTAGGATATAGTTAAGATCAATTTTAATAAGTATGAGTATGAAAATGTCTCCATCCGACCCGTACCGTAACCATTGACACCCCCTATTTGTTGGAGAACTTTGTCATACAGGTTAAAATATAATTTTACTTGTTTTATTATATAGTCCTGGTATATTGGAATACTCAATACATGCTCTATTCCACATTCATTATACCGATTTTGTTATCACCAATCTTTTTCTAATATATTACTGAGTGTATGAATAAGAGAGAGAGAGAGATTGGAGGGGGGAGAGCAGGGCGGAAGGTGCAAGAAAAGATGAGAAAAAGAAAAATATTAGAAAAACAATATGATAAATAAATAGTAAAATTGTTAATGTAATTTTTAATTACTACTAATTAGTATTTTTAGTTGATTTAATTTAAAAATAGTATATTTATCATATAGTTATAATTAGATGGGAAAATAATTAATTTATAAGTTTTGATGGAAAAATATCCAATTGAATAAGTTATGATAGGCATATATCTAAATTTCTTAATGATAAAAACCGTGATGGTTTATAACGTCCTCTGAACGTTATAAACCATAACATCAAGATTATCGAAGATAATTAACCCCCTAATTAACCAAAATTAACCAAACAATGCAAAAAAAAAAAAAAAAAACCTGGACATTACTATTTGCAACGTCCAGACAACAGTGAAAAATTGATTGAAAAATACTGCTTTTGCTATCTAAGAAGAAGAGGCCATTACTAATAGTTTTTTTCATGATCTTTGAATGTTTTTGTCCATAATGTCCTGTAATTTGTTTTTTTTTGCGTTTTTTGTTAATTACGAAATTTACGGGACATTATTTGAATGTTATGATTAGATGATAAAAGTTTTCTTAAATTTCAAATTTCGCTAAAAACGTTAACTATTTTTGATATTTTTTTCGTTTTCCCTATTAATAAAAAAATCGGAGAAAGTTGTCCTTAGTACTTGTCTACCTCAACAATTATTTGGACAAAGACTTATAAATTATAATTGACTTGATCATTAGGACCAACGTGTCAACTACGTAAACACAATCCCAGCCCGGCCCTATATAATCCAACAGAATCGTAGCTATTCGCAGTCCGAATCCGTTTTGATCCGCCTGCCCGTTTTTGCCACTCCGCCCACAGGCCACAACTCATTACAACTGCAGATCTCCATTTAAAATCAATGGAGACAAAATGATTTGGTTCCAACGACTTGTACGAATGTTAGAAGAAACACCAACCCCACTAAAATTAACGACAGTAATCGTGGCCCACCGTCATAGATACAATTTTAACTTCGTTTCGTGCACCAAGAGCTTTAATATTCTTCATTCTACAACAAAATCGACGCTCCCAAATTCAAATTCCAGTTCAGAAGCTTTTCTTCCTATTCACTTTTTCTTCCAGTCTCCATCTCTCAATTCTTACCCCGCCACTCCCAAGCGCTCGCAAAATGGCCGACGAAGAGGGGCAATTGATCCTTTCTCCTCAGTCATCTGATAGGAAACAGTTGTCGGAGGCGTTGCATCTACTCCACCTGGCGCTCCGATCGGAGCATTCAACGAATGAGAGTTTACTCGTTGAGCGGGAATACCTCCTTCAGTTGATGGAGCTCCGCAACGAGCAGTGGACCCGACATGTCAGTTTGCTTGAGTCGCGTATTGAGCAAGTTGGTTTCTTTCCTTTGGATTTTATTTTTCTAATTTGTTAAAATAAAATTTGGAGATCTAGAGGGAGGTTATCCGTTTAATTATTGCATGTTATTGTAGGTTCAAGTGTTATTTTGGAGGAATTATTGCATTAAGAAAAACCTCGTCAAAACCCTAATTTTAGATTGATAAAGGGACTGTTGTAACCTCCTCAAAACCCTAATTTTAGATTGATAAAGGGACTGGCTTGGTAGATTTTTTGGAACTTAGCCTTTGTCAATTTAATAATCCTCATTATCCCAGACGTAATACTAATTTCAGTATTTTGAAGAATCTCATGGTCATAAATTTGAAAGTTTTGTTTCCTCCCAATTCTGATTAATATTTCTTTCATCTGCATTCACTTTTTTTTTTTTTTTTTTGAAACAAGGCATAATAGCCCATTTTCATTACTGAAAATTTAATTACAAGTGTGCCTACTGACTTCTAACACATCCTTATCAGATACTGGCAAGACACCTAAAAAAAAAACTACTACACAGCTTTCTTCCTTGTATTTGACGAAATTTCTTCCTTACCCTTTTAAAGGAATCATACTTGTTAAAATTAATAGTTTAGGACTTCTGATATCACATTTTAATATTGTAGGAATGGTACTGTGCAATGTTTTATACAATATTGCTTCTTAAACAACCTTTAGGAACTCTCTAATTTATATTTATACCTTGAAAAAGGGAAAATCTAGACAGAATCGAAATTACTGGTTTATTGCCAATTTTCTAGACTCTATGTAGACTTGTAGAGGTAGAAAGTGGGCAGGTTGATTTTTTTTTAATAAAAAAACACATTTTAGGATTCTTTTGAGGTCGGATTTCAAGCTGCTTGGGTTGGCTCTGAAATTTTGGTCATTTAATGCACAATTATTTGGGTTATCAGGTCTATTATGGGTTGTCATCATTTCATGCATGCTTTCAGGTTTTGAACACTTAAAAGTTTTAGGTGAGATCAGATTTGAATTTTGGTCTACTTTGCTTTCAATTATATATCTAAATTCATGTTGGGTCGTTGACTTAAAAAATCAGGTTATATTTAAGATTTGGCTCATTGAAATTTTGGTCATTTAATGCACAATTGTTTGGGTTATCTGGTCTATTAGGCGTTGTCATCATTTCATGCATGCTTTCAGGTTTTGAACACTTAAAAGTTTTAGGTGAGATCAGATTTGAATTATGGTCTACATTGCTTTCGATTATATAAATTCAGGTTGGGTCATTGACTAAAAAAAATCAGGTAATATTTAAGGTTTGGGCTGGTTTATAGGCCAGGTATGATTTTTCTGGTTTTAGCTCTCCGGCATGGCCCATACCTAAATTACTCGTTTGTCATAGATCACTTCCAAGATAACTTCAATTTATATATGTTTGCTTTTCTTGTTGATGTAACAGATGAAAGCTCAGGAGATGAAAGTGCAGAAATACAATGCCGCAAAACTTGGTTTTTTGGTAGATGCCAAAGAAAGGAAAGCTATATCTTACAAGGAGTATGCTGGTATGTATCTCCCTGTTTTTTTATTTTTATTTTTAGCTCATTGTTTATTTTCTTTTAGTGGGCTATAGTTTCTCAAATTTCTTCTAACTTCTATTACAATGACAAATTGAAGTTTAGCTGGTGGCCATTAAACTTGATACTGAAAATTTCTCTTTTTGACTGGCTAATGTTGGTAGCATGTATAACGTATATACTGAAGTATTTGGAAATTACTGATGGTTTTGGATTATGTGGTTGTGGAAACTTGTTGTCATATCAGTTTATATTATCTTTGGTGAAATTCCAGGTTTTGATGAAGTTTATTTGTTGATTCATTTAGGTTGTGTCATTTTCCAGTTTGTCTAGTTTCAGGTTCAAACATTTTGGGTCAGGTCTTTATGTTTTGGTTGGGTCATGTGCATGTTTTGTGTCAATTGGATCAGTAAGTAAGGTCATTCTGGAATTATATTCTACAAAATTGTTTTAGACTTGCAATTTTCTGGCATTGGTTCAGTTTGTAAGTTACGCTGCATGGGTTTAATTAGGTGGGTCAGGTTCTGTTTGTGGATCAGTTGGGTTTCAGCTTGCTCAGGTTTGTGTGTAATCAGGTTCTTGCTCGGCACTGTAAGTCCTGATACGTTTCCTTCAGCTCTTAATGCAGTTTGATTGGGATCTTGTTGGGATTGCGTCAGATTAGTGTCATTTGTGTCTGGTAGTGGCCCTTGGGATCTTGTTGGTTCAGTTTGTAAGTTACGCTGCTTGGGTTTAATTAGGTGGGTCATGTTCTGTTTGTGGATCAGTTGGGATTCAGCTTGCTCAGGTTTGTGTATAATCAGGTTCTTACTTGGCACTGTAAGTCCTAATACGTTTCCTTCAGCTCTTAAATGCAGTTTGGTTGGGATCTTGTTGGGATTGCGTCAGATTAGTGTCATTTGTGTCTGGTAGTGGCCTTGGGTTGGATCAGATTTTTGCAAGTGTTATGATAAAGGTTTGCTAGTATTACATTTTTATTTGTATGGTGCAGAATTAGCCGAAACTGATTTGGAGGATGCTCATACTCTCATAGCAGCCCTTCATGCTGAGATCAAGGATCTAAAGGTAATTCCTTTTAATTTTGTATTAAGTTAATGGAAAATTATTCATGCTAACTTGGGAAAGGCTAGTCGACTAGAACCATAATCCAGATATGATTGAGAGACACTAGTAAGTGAGTGGAAATTATAGTAAATAATAACCAAAGTAAACATCAGTAAGTACTTGTGCTACCATGTATGGATTAGGTACGTACTTATGCTTTAAACCATTTTTCTCAAGATATGATCCTCTTGAAATGTCATTTTACCTTATGCTAAGTATTATTATCTGTTCAACATAAAATACAGAGCAAACTGAGCAACAGAGAGACGTTACAGCCAATTGGAGCATGCGACAGCCCTGAACTCAAAGACCTAAAAATGGAGATTAGAAAACTTAAGCATGCATACAAAATCCTAAAATCAGAAAAAGAAGCCCAACTCTCAGAAAAGGAAAGCCGAATTGATGCCCTCGTTTGTGAAAAAGACTTTGTCTGGAATCAATTAAAGGTTATGGAATCTGAGTATGTTGCCACCCTTAAATCAAAGAACAGTGAACTGGGTAAGTCCAATGAGGCAATCAGGATGCTTAAAAAGAATATAGAGGAAATGGAGGAATCTATTTTGGAGAAGGATAGCACCATCTCTAAGATGAAAGAAGAAATGTCAGCCTCCATTTCTGAGAAGGATGACACAATCTCTCAGCTGAATCAAAATTATCAGGCCTCTATTTCCATGAAGGATGACATGATCTCTCGATTGAATGAAGAAGTCAAGAATTTAAAGAAGATGTCAAAGGAAAAGGATCAGATGATTTGCGGGCTACGTGCTGATGTGGCAAAGGTTGCTGCTCGTGTGGGCTCCTCTTTATGTAAGCCAGTAGATAGTGGAACAAGTAGGACTCTTAGGAGTGGTATGAAAAGAGCACACGAAACAGTATCGTGGGCCCAGCCATCAGCAAGCCAGAGTGTCAGTGTAAGTGGTAGTTCTGTTTAAAGGAAGATTCTTCATGAAACATGCTGACATTAATGATTTAGAAGTTCAAGCTGACTGAACATGATTATCCTAACTTTTGTATATGAGATACATATTATACATTATTTATTTTTATTTTCTTCAGGGGCAGCATCAACATTCAAATAGGTCACAGGGAGGTGCTTCCGTTTCTACTGCAGAAACTCCAAGGTTATTTTCATCAAATTTCAAGGTCCCGAAATTGAAGAATACGACAATCACCTCTGGAACTAAAAATGCGCTCATCCAAAATAATTAGTGATGATGTATTATTATTCCGGTGATAGCATTGACACTTAGGCTGTGATCCACAAAGGAAGAGGGGAAGGGAGAGGGCCGAGTAGACGGTTGTTATTTATTTGTTATGTGATTTCCTAATGGTACTAATTGTACTTGTCAATTGGATTGTTTGAATACTTCTGTAATTTTAATTCTTTTTCTGTGCATAGCCTTGTTAGTTGCTTCTATTTGATGTGTTGGCGTGTTGCCTTGCAAAGAATAATATAGGATTATAGGGACTTTTAACCTCTAGTATGTTGTATTTGGATGACATTGTTTACTAAAAGTTCAATTGGAAGCTCATATCATATGCTGAAATAACATTAATAGATATATTTAATCTCCAATTGATTTATGGAAGAAACATGCAATTGTCTCCTTTTATAGTTCTTTTTCTCTAATAAGCTTGTTTTGTTCTTCATGACACATAGGGTTGCTTTCTGAAAAGCTATGTAGCTCTTGTTAAGGTTCAAGGTGAGATTCTAAGTAAAACACTGCTCTTTTGTGCTTTTTTTGATATATATATTTCATGATCTTTCTGTAAAGTCTAAACAAAGGGTTGCTTTCTCGTTTCCGTTTATTGCACATGTTAGACTATCAGCAAAAAAATCTACCCACTGAAAAGAGGAAATCATTGCATCTAACAAGAAAAATACTTATAATCGAATGCATATTTTACAACTTCGTTGTTAGTAAAAAGAAATTAAGGCCACCTGTGTAGAATTAATTAGAGAGTAAAATTATAAAATAAGAAAAATTATAAAATTATAATTTAGGACAAATATAAACTTACCGTTAGAATTCTAATGGTAAAATAACTCTTAAGGACTATAAATAAGCTCTCTGAAACAGATGTAGAAAAAAAATAATACTAAAAGGCTCAGTACTCATAACTTTCTGTTTCTACAAAAACTAACAACCCGCTACCCAAACACTGTAATTGTATTTATCTTCTTAATTTACTGTTTTCAGTGTCCTTGTCCGAGAACAATTTTAACGCTTTTTTAATTCTTTTTGAAACTAAGCATGGACTTTACAATTTTGTATGGTTGAGTGCCAGACTGCCAGCATTCCCTAACCTGTCTGCATAGAAACGGAGGTTTAAAATGAAATTTACATGGCGAAGGTTCCTTTCTTCTTGTTGCATTGATGCTTTAACAAACTCTCTTTTCGCTTTTTATCTTTATCCTACTTTGGATGTATCCAGATCCAGTGAGGTAACCCAAAAGTTGGGTTTTAAATCGGGACCGTCTGATTCAAATCCGAGACCATTCATCCGGTAATAAGTGTACATATCCTGAGATGCGAATTTGGATCCCGAGATGATCATGAGCGACGGATTAGAATCGGATGGTTCCGATGCAAAACCCAAAAATTGAGTTACATTAGGGGATCCAGACCCCTTTGGATCCGGCACACCTGCGAGTCCGTATCCTCTGAGATATCTCAATTTTTGTGTGACCGACGTGTCCGGTGCCTATTCGGGGAAGCGTAGGGGGCCAGTTTTATTTGAGCTTTGAGATTCGTGCAGAACGTATTTGAACGATTGAGATATTTCAAAAAGTCACGCAAAGTTTGAGATATCTCAGAGGATGTGAATTCCGCACCTGCAGTGTGACAAGGAGTGCTTGCTTCTTTGTGAAACATGTTGTGTGGCCATTCGTGCGACAGTGTAAAAAAAGATAATTGTGTCGAACTTGTATACTATATGTTGCCTTTTTTTCATTTGCCTTAAAAAAATTACAACAGAGTTCGGAAATTTATATAAATGCCCCTCGTTTTCATTTTTCTCTTCTTCTTCTGCATTAGCAAAAATTAAAAATTAAAATTTTAGAGATTTCATGCCGATACTTTTATACTAGACTGTTGCCTTTTTTTTAGCGATTCCTTGCGTAGTGATCAATGCATCATTTGTACAAAATGAATTAATAAAGAAGTTCTTAGAAAGAAAATGTATATCCCAGTACAAAAGTAATTGTTAATACATATATCAAGATTTGATCAGTTAATTTAAAATTTGATTGATAATAGTCATTACAAAGTTGTTATATAATTAGATACTTTAAATTGTTTGATACATTAAGCCTAAACGACTTATAAATTAGGCCAAATTTGATAGAATTTTTTTATATAAGTACCCGATTACATTTATGTTATTCGAATTAATTATATGTACAGATAGAACATTCCACACAGAAATAAGTTATGAAAAAATGAAGAAAACAATTCTATGTTAAAATAATATTCTTATTTAGAGCAAATAATTATAACAATATATAATATATAATTAGAGTAGAACTAGGGTGCTCCTAAGTTCACCAAACCTCTTGTGAACTTGACTCTAAAATATATCGAATCGATTTTAAACGATGAATCCAAACCGTTGAAACCCTTCTACCTAATGAGTAATGCGTCTACATGTGAAAATTTTAAAGTTCTGAATTAATTTAATATAGAGTCATGTGGTCAAAAGTTTAAGGTTTTTAAATTAATTTTAATGCATTCATTTTTTGGACTCCTTTCACCACTTGACTTTATATTAAATTAATTCGAAATTTTAAAATTTTTACATGTAGACGTATCAATCATTAGATAGAAGGATTTTAACAGTTTGGATTAATCGTTTAAAGTCGATTCGATATATTTTAGAGTCAAGTTCACAAAAAATTTGGTAAACTTAGGAGCACTCTAGTTCTACTCTATATAATTATGCCTACATACATATTGAAAAAGTAACAATAACATATATATTACAGATAAGTCCGAGAAAGAAAACGATCTTAATTATAAAAAGAGATCATAGCTTCCACATATTTTGGAAAGTAGAGTGGAAGAATGCCATGATCAAAATCAAAACCACCAAAGCTGCTACACCCCATGGCGACGAGCCTCCTTCGTTTAATTGATCATAGTTTATCAGATGGCGGCGGTTGTTGTGATAGAACCCAACAAGGCCATGAAAGCTCTCGATTGATGATAACCATCGGATCAACAGGATGAGTATCAGTGGCACTGCCAGAAGAACCAAACTAATTTTCTCTTCAGCTGCCTCTATGAAATCTCCAAGACTAAAAAAGCAAGAGATGGCAAGGAAGAAAAGTACCATTGCTAGGATTAGTATGACAGGATAAGGGAGAGGAGAGAGTGTGAAGGAGTCAAAGATGGAGTTTTGGTGCCTTCTATCATTGTACGCCATGGTATAGAGAGGAAGAGTGTGAGTGTGTGTGAGAGAGAGAGAGAGAGAGAGCGCCTTAGAGGTATTATAGAAAAGATTTGGAGTGGTTGGGCTAGAAATATTTTAAAACATTTAAAAGCTCACTACGTAATAATAAGAAGGGCTAAATACAATATCAGTTTTGTGCTACAGTCACGTTTTATGTTTTTATTTTCTTTTTTAAAGTTTGAACAGTGAATCTGAAACTCTCAATATGATATACTTATTAAAATGAGTTTGAAGACCGAATTATATATTTTTTTAAATATTTTTTACTATTTTTTTAAATAGTTACAAATTAAATCACCAGTTTTTAAATGATTTGGGGACATGCAAAACTGTGATTTTGTACCTATCTAAACAAAATATATAAAATTTGACCTCCAAAAATATTTTAATATGGGATCATGTTGAGCACTTCGAATTGACTATTTGAACTTTGAAAATAGAAATAAGAATGTGAAGCATAATTGTAGACATACAGAAGGCTACATTTTAACCCTACTTCATAATAATACTTTAATATTAATTATAGAAGCTTGATAATTGCTTCTCAAATAAATTTCTGAGCGCGCCCTCCAAGTAATTAATTTCTAAATTTTATTCCTAACACTCATATATATCCAAGGGACTGAATTCTCTGCCCCCCAGGGGGCAGGATTTTCCTGCCCCTGAGTCACTGACAACGTGGGCCACACCAAAACTAAAAATCAATATTTAAATTTATAAACCCGTCTGGACCCATCTGTCAGTCTCACTGGGGGCAGGTGATGTCTATCCTATATCCAAACATTTAAAACTTTGTTTATAATTTTTTACAATGCTATTCGTAAACTTTTAAACATCTATCTACAAGTATTAAAATTTTAAATCTGGATAGTTTTAACTCCTACCTGTTTTTGTTTTTAAGACAAAAAAAGAAAAGATTCTTTTAACCCACTCTTTTTTTTTTCTCAAATCATTATCGTTCATTTTCTGACGATCTGTGATGAATTTTACGAATCTAAAAATACAAATATTTTCTATTCGATTTTCTCTTTCAAATGAGATCCATGAAGAAATATTTTTGATTATATTCAAGTTGTTGTTTTTATTTTATTTTAAAGTAAAACTCATGTGCATTTTAAATTCTCAAGTTTTAAAAAACTTAGTCTACAACCTTTTAAACTTGAAATAGAAACTATTTAAATACTTGACACAACTACTTTAAATACTTAACACAATTACTTTAAAATGTAGCAAGTATAGGTTTAAAGATTTGATACAAGTACTTTAAAGGGTTGTACACAAAAGTTTAAAGGCTTGTGAAGTAAAAAAAAAAAAAAAAAACAATTTTAAAAAATTGAAAGTTAAGGATTGTACACATAAGTTTAAATGCTTGACACGAGTACTTTAAATAGTTGTAGATAGGGATTTAAAGGCTTCACACAAGTACTTTAAAATGTTGTAGACGGTGGTTTAAAAGCTTGATTGAAGTGTTTTAAATGCTTGAGCGTACTATATTAAACGCATGATACTATATCATCGACATAAGAGTTTTAAATGCTTGAACGTAATATTTTAAATGGTAGACATTAGAGATTTTAATAATTGTAGATTGAGGTTTAAAATTTGAGAATTTAATGTGCTCAAGACCTGTACTTAAAAAAACAAACGATTTGAAATTAACTCAAAAATATTTCTTTATGGATCTCATTTGAAATTAACTCAAAAATTAACTCAAGTAGAAAACGTTCGTATTTTTAGATTCGCAAAATTTATCACAGGTCATCGGAAAAATTGACGAGAATGATCAGAGAGAAAAAAAAAAAAGAATGGGTGATTTTTTTTTTTTTGACTTGAAGACAAAAGTAGTTAGGTGTTAAAACTATTCAATTTAGAATTTAAATACTTGTTTAAAAACTTTCTTTGTACTATCAAGTCTTTTCAAATTTCCATTAAACATATAAAATTATTAACTTACTATTATTGTTGAAAGATGCTATATTATTAATTACTATCACCAACATAATTCAGAGTCATCTCCCTCGAATAAACCTGTGCGTAAGAACCAATAGATGTGTTTTTTTAGAGTCAGCTCACTTAACTCCGAATAAATGTGTTTTTTTAGTATATTTCTTGATAAATGTGTTTTTTTTTAGGTCCGCTCACTTAACTCTGAATAAATGTGTTTTTTTTAGGTCCGCCCACTTAACTCCGAATAAATGTGTTTTTTTTTAGTATATTTCTTGATTTAATGTGTTTTTTTTTAGGTCCGCTCACTTAACTCCGAATAAATATGTTTTTTTTTATTATATTTCTTGATAAATGTGTTTTTTTTTAGGTCCGCTCACTTAACTTCGAATAAATGTGTTTTTTTTAGTATATTTCTTGATAAAATTTCTAACATATTGCACACGCCTTTTACGGAAAGAGGGAAAGGAGAAATTTAGTGATTGTTATGATAAGAAAACCGTGATTTTTATTAATAACCAAAAAAAAATATTATCAATAACCAGATCCTCAAATTTTTTTTACCCATGCCCAAACCGCCCCCCATTGGGCGGTTTACCCCCCCCCAACCCACCCCTGTGGGGCGGTTTAGTAAATTTTTTTTTTTTTAAATACCCTCCCTCCCCAAACCAAACTCCACCCGCCCCCCCACAGCCCCCCACCCGAAACCACCCCCAACCCGCCGGATTTGGCCAAAAATGCTCGTTTTTTCGTTCCGGACGCGACATTTCGCACCTCTCAACCGTTCCCTACCCCTCTCTCTCTCTCTACCGCCCTCTCCCCCTCTCTCTCCATCCGAGTGCGTAGTCGCCGCCGCGCCGTCGCTCCGATTTCATTTTCGGGTATGAAATTATTTCTTTAACTTGTTTATAAATTATTTAGATTTTTTATAAATTGTTTGGAATTTTGTATAAATTATTCGAAATTGCGGGTTTTATATGAAATTGTTAGAAATTGCGGGATTTGCTTGAAATTGTTGTTATTGAATTTAGTAGAAATTGATTGGAATTGTTTAGGGTTGTTAGAAATAGTTAGAAATGTTTGAAAAATGGTAGAAATTTGTAGAAATTGTTAGAAATTGTTACATTGGAATTGTTAGAAATTATTATATTGGAATTGTTAGAAATTATTTCAGTGGAATTGTTAGAAATTGTTTGATTGGAATTGTTAGAAATTATTTCAGTGGAATTGTTAGAAATTGTTTGATTGGAATTGTTAGAAATTATTATATTGGAATTGTTAGAAATTATTTGATTGGAATTGTTAGAAATTATTTGATTTGGAATTGTTAGAAATTGTTACATTGGAATTGTTAGAAATTAGTTGATTGGAATTGTTAGAAATTGTTACATTGGAATTGGTTATGATTGAAATTAGGTTTTAAAAATTAGATGAAAATTTGAGAAAATAACAAGGTTGAAATTTAATTGAGTGAAATTAAGTTATACAATCTCATAGGAATTGTTAAATAAAATTGTTAGAAATTGTTTCAAATGCAGCATGACTAGACCTCGACGTGAGCGACGACGAGATACGTCGGATACCGGCGAGAGTTCACAGGCTCATGCCGATCCCACTGCGGAGGGTGTCGATCCATGGGATGGCGCACCACATCGTGCAGATACGTTTAGTCCTCTCCTGTGGGTCCCTCACAGACTTCACCGTGTCTCACTTGCATCGATGGAGGTACGTTTCAAACAACAAATAGTTATTCAGTTCCACTGGTCTAAAACATTGATAAATGTAGGATGAGACCATGTTGACGGTGCGGCACCGCTCGCCCGAGGTACAGTATGTCGCAAATCCACTGATGGATCGGTACCTCATTAATCTCGGGTTGTACCAACTAGCCACAATGAAACAATCATGGCGGATTGACCAGGCACTCATGTGCGGTCTCGTGGAGAGATGGCGACTTGAGACCCATTCATTCCATCTCCCGGTGGGGGAAATGACAGTGACCCTACAGGACGTGAGTGCCTTATGGGGTCTGCGGATCGATGGCGATCCGGTAGGGGGTGTCTCGGATCATCAGACACTCCCGACGTTGATCCTAGTGCTGTTGGGTGTGCATGTGGAGGGGGTCGCAAAGAAGCTAAAACGGAAGAATGAGAACGATGATGAGAAGTTCTCCCAGTATAATGTGCCAGTGCAGCTTGGCGAGGTAAGGTGGTTCGTTTCTGTATAAATTAAATTTTCGTTATTTTCATAAAGAAAAACTAACATGATATAAATGCAGGATGGTCATCCTATATGGTGTGCCGAACCCACTTTCACTCCGGCAGACTTTGGCCTCACCGCCACCGGTGTAGAGGATCTCACCGGAGCCACACCATCGATGCCACCCCCCCCAAAGACGACCACGAGGCTAGTGGCAGTGGGGCACCGCAGCCCACTGATGCTTGGGAGACTGCTGCGTTCGGGACACAGTCCCCGAGCACATATACTGGGGACTAGGAGACCGATCCATGGGAGACGGATCCATCGCAGGCTAATCAGTATGATCCATGGCCCGATTCATACCGACGATCCACGGGCACAATGTAGGAGGACATGCATATGGATAATTCTGATGACGAGGAGGACATGCATGTGGATCTGACTCATAACGACGATCCTCCACAGCCACGGAGGAGGTGTGTGCAGCGACAAAGGACCCGTGTGCAGCCTCCGAGGGCGTGCGGGCCGCCTCCCAGACTGTCATTGTCCGGTCCTCCTCGTCGTCATCGCTAGTTTTTTATATTTCATATTATAGACCTGACGTAGTATTTTTATATTTCCGTTTCTATATTTTATGTTGATTAGACGTTATTTGCTGATTTTATTCACTTTGTTTTCGTTTCTATATTTTATGTTGATTAGACGTTATTTGATTATTTTGTTCACTTATGTTTTAAACTATTTACAAATTATAAAATCCATCGTATTAAAAACATAAACAAATACATAATATTAAAAAAAAATGACTAAACCGCATTAAAATCCATCGTATTAAAATCCATCGCATTAAAAAAAAATAAAAAAAATGACGAAACCGCCCCCAGGGGGCGGGTTGGGGGGGGGCGGTTTGGGCATGGGTAAATTTTTTTTGGAGATCTGGTTATTAATAATATATATATATATATTTTTTGGTTATTAATAAAAATCACGGATAAGAAAATGATGTGACAATTGGATTTTTCAATGTATGAGAACTAAAAGGAAATTTATCCTGTGTACAGAATTTCAGCTAAGAATATTTATTTTCGGACCAGTCTTAGATCCACGGAGTTTTTAAGATTCATGTCAATTTTTTTTTTTTTTTTATGGTTAGTAGTTAAAATTACCACTAACAAATATATTGATAAAATAAATTATTTACAAAATACTAAGTTTTACCTCCTCATATAACATAAAAATAAATATTTATATTGACACTCAATTTATAATTTATTTTCAATCTCACTTCATGATTGGATCCGCTTCTTTGATCGCCGCCGCACTCCGACAACGATCGGATCTAGTCATCGTTGCGCTCCGATCGAAATAAAAAATCTACACTCCAAACTCTGACATTACAGCATTCTCGGCTCTAATCGGCTCCGCTCGGTACTAATTCCTTCCCTCTCGATCCATGATCGGATCCGCTTCGATCTTCAATCGCCGCCGTGCTCCAATGATAACCAGATCTACTTACCACTGCGCTTAGGGGTGTTCATCGGTTCGGTTCGGTTTAAACCGAATAAAAATAGCTAAACCAAAGTTTTATTCGGTTTTCAAAATTAGAACCGAACCAACCGAATTAAATTAGTGAACCGAAAAAACCGAACCGAAACAAATTTCGGTTTATCCGGTTAAACCGAAATAACCAAAATCAGAGATGAAACATTGAAGATAGAGAAATAATCAAAATAATAAAAGATTTGATAAAGAGAAATAACCAAAATAATCAAGAGTGAAACGAAAAAAGAGGAGAAATTTAATTGAGAAAACAGATTCAAAGAATGATAGAGAAAAGAGAAAGAGAGATCAATTTCAAAAATAGAAAATAAAGTAGTAAGAAAGAAGGAGATGAAGAAAGAAAAAAATGGGGAAGAAAGAAAGACAGCGGGAGAGAGAGATGGAGTAAAGATAAAAGAGGGAGGGGGAGTCTGGTGGGACCCAGCTGGAAAGTAAAAAGTAATCCAACTGGAAAGTAAAAAGTAAAATTTGAAAAGCCAGAGAGAAAATGGGGGAGTGAAACCCAAGGCTATCGTGAACAATTTAGAGATCGGTCGGTTCAGTTCAACTGAATTTTAAATTTTATAAACCGAACCGAAGCAAATAAACCGAATTAAATAATATATGAAACCGAACCGATCCATTTAAACTGAAAAACCGAACCATTTAAACTGAACTTTTTCGGTTCGGTTTAAAACCAAATAAACCGAACCATATGAACACTCCTAACCGCGCTCTGACCGAGATGAGACTCTATGCTCCGAGTTCTGACGATACCGCACTTTCGGATCTGGTCGGCTCCGGTTTCTTCCCTCTCTCTCATTCTTTTTTGCTCGAGGAAGTACCGAGAGAAGAAATATATTGTGTTAAGAATGAGATCTACAAGAAACAAAAGAGCCGTTTGAATGGATCTATCGCTCGTCTAATCATGAGACCTTTCCTCTTCCGTTGTTTCCCTTGTTTGGATGTTGATTTATTTTCCCTCCTCCCTGTTCTCAAATGCTTTCACTGCTTGAACCCTCTTCGTTGCTCACTGAGCAATTGAACAAATTCAAAAGAAAATCTCGCTTGTACTGTTGTGACTCCTCTGTTCTTTCTTCTCCCGGCCAGCAAAGAACAAGGAGGCTAGGATGCATAAGATTGACACTCCTTTCTTTTTCGCCGATTGGAGTAATTTTTGGTAATTAAAATAACTTTCGTTATTTTTTCTTTTATTTGTGATGCTTGAGTGTTGAATGCTTGAGCTGTGTTCATTGTGCTTGTCTGTTGTTGTGAAATTATCATGAATTGAGACCGTTTTCCATTAATTGCTTGCGGATTATTCTCTCATTGATATGCATTGACTTAATTGAATACTTTTTATATTGAGGTGATACTCTTTCTATGCTTAATTGTGAGATGCTTGTGCACTGAATTTTGGCACTGAGCCTTCGTTGACTATGGTGTTGTTTGAAAAATAGAAAATTAGTTATTTGTCACTCTAAAATTTTCAAATTTGAAAAATACCACTCCGAAATTAGAAATCATCCTAATGCCACTTTAAACTTAGTTATCTTTTAATTTTGCCACTCCGACACAATTAGTCCTGTTAAAAAAAATGACTAAAGTACCCTTAGCCAATCCGCAGAGACAGGGAAAGAAAAATTACACCATCACCACAGAGACAGGGAAAGAAAAAGAACAAGGCTGGTACAATACAACAATCACACAATCACCACAGCACAAAAATCACATAGACAAGCACACAAAGGTGTAGCCCCCAATTTACCCAGCACCAGCAAGAAGAAAAGATAAACAAGCACAATCAGCACACCAGAAGTGCATACCAGCACAGGGCCCATGAGAAAGCAAATAGCCAGCCAAGTAGGGAAAATCAACAACACGCATGGGGCTCTAATTAATTCATAATAACATTCGACAGAGGTACGCAACAAGCAACAAATTAGAAGGTATGCTCAAAAATTACCCGAGGAGTAGCAAATCACAAAGAGGGCAGATCAGAACGGCCAGTACCAAGGTTTCGCCTCGCCTCACGGCCATCTAAAAATCAGCGAGCACCACAAGACAAGGAGGCACCACCAAGCACCAAGGCTGCGCTAGGTGGCACCGGAAAGACCAACAGAGAAACCAAATTCACAAGCACACAATAGAGGAAAGGCTGTAAAGGGTATAGTTGGAAATACAAAAATACATATTCCAAAACAGAATTTTTCAGTTAAGAATTGTGTAGGAGTGACAAAATTAAGAGATAACTAAGTTTAGAGTGGCATTAGGATGATTTCTAATTTCAGAGTAGCATTTTTCAAATTTGAAAATTTTGAAGCAGCAAATAACCAATTTTCCTTTTGAAAGATGGTAAACTATGTGACTCACTTGACTTTAAGTTGATATAGTTGTTGTATTTATCTGGTCCGAATTTGTTCGTTGCCTCTTGTGTCATATTTGCTCATGCCCTGTTTTGCTTGATTCTTGTGAGGGTTTGGCAAGACCCTCAACTTGATATCTAACTTGAAAATCAAATTTATCTATTGACCTTACTCCTCATTCTAACACATTTAGATATCGGTTGATACCAAGAGCTGAGCTGCCATTTGATTTGTTTCGTTGTTCTGATCAAAGAGGAATTCTTGCATAACCTTGTTACACGTTGATATCCCTTGGACCAGTAATAAAATGATTATCTCACCATACTAAAAGGTAACAGTGTTATTTTTCTCACCTGGTACATACCATAGTAACAGAATTTGCAATTAATTTATTTTTTGACATATCTGAGCCGAACTACAAATAAAACTTGTAAAAACATATAATACATTTTATTTGCGAATAAAATGCGAATCGGCGAATTATTCGCTATAAAAAAGACAAAAAATGCCCATTTTTTTTTTCTATTTTTGAGGAGTTTTTTTTTTGCTTCCTTGTTGTACTGAATCATTCCCGAATTGTATCCGAATTATACCCGAATTATGAATTTTTAATCCCACCGAACTAAATCCGAACTTTTGATTTGAACTTGTTTTACCCTTATGAATTTGAATTTGAACTAGACCTATATAGCAAACCACTTTCATTCTCTCCCTCCAGTTTGAAATCTAGTAAGTTGTTGCTCCCCCATTTCTTCAGTGGATCTAGTGAAAGATTGCTCACTTGCAAATTAATCATCAATCTATTGTGATTTGGAAGGAACTTCAATCCTTCTTCCACACCTAAAATTAAGTAGCCAAACTCTCAATATAGCTTGGATCCACTTCATCTTTTAAAATGGAAACAATGAAATCAGGAGCTACCATTGATTGTTGTGATAGTAATTGATTATCTGGTAAAGGCGAATACTCAAGATATCGTAGAAGGGTTTCTACATGTCCCTCAAACCCGCCTCTTGATATCCACTAGTATCTTTATCGGCATCTTGTTCCAATAGAATTTGCCTTAGGTAGTCTAGTGTCAGGTCCGAAAGTACCTCAGATTTTTCATGTGGGTTCAGTGCAAGATTGCTGTGTAGGTCCTGTGAAATATGCAAAAAGTTCTTTTTGTGCAAAGCCATGTTGTTTGTAGCTACGAAAATTTGATCTACAAATCTCTATTAAATGGATATAATTTTGTGAAACAGGAAAGCACCATTATTCAGTGGAATTTTATTAAGAAATACAAAATATTTAGGAAAATATGAAATTAAGCAATCATTCAATGTAATTATGAAATATCGTGCTGCGACACATTATAGTTTACCAGACATTTAGATCAATGATAAAAGCTTTTGATTTTCAAAATTTATGCAATGCGAGAAGACGAAATTTATGCAATGCGAGAAGACGAAATTGGGGGTGACCGTTGGAGAGAATAGTTAAATTGAAGGGGACGCGATGTTGGGCAGAAGGGGCAAGCAGTTCGGGCAGATTCTGTGTAATTCACTTGTCACTGCTAGTGGTCCCCGGTCTGATGAGCTACCTTCAGGTGCGATGCGTGAGATCAAGACTGACAGAAGGGTCCCAGCGATAGCACTGGAGATGGGCAAACAAGAGAAGGAACTGGAGACGATACTAGGATGAGTCGCACTAACAGCCTCAGAGTCTGTTAGAGCTGTTTATGCCACCTCGGCAAGTTTGTTATGCCACCTCAGCGTCTCTTGCTGATGTGTCAATCTGAGAATAATTCTTATGTTTTATGTAATCGTTTTAATTACTTTCTTTTACCAATTTGATCGCCTTTATAAGGCCAACTCTTTTGTGGAGACAGATTATGCATTTTATTAATGAAATAGTGGAATTGCTGTTTGCTTTTCTCTATTGGTTATCTTGTCAGAATTCTCTCTTTTATCAAATTCCTCAAAATTGTTACTTAGAATCGATATTATTCGATTCATCCTGCAACGTGATACTAAGGTCGTTGCAGTTGTGGTATCAGAGCTTCCCGATTACATCTGGGAAGAGATAGGCTCCATATAAGATGCCACCAAAACTGCGTATCACTGAACAGATGGAGGAGATCTCGTTAGATCTGACAACGATGAATGACAGGCTAACTCAGTTTGCTAGGGATGCTCAGTTCTCTCAACAAACTCGTGACGATCAGATTCAAGCTCAGTTCCAGGAGCAAGCTAATTAGATGAATGTGTTACGAACGGAGTTCAGGGAGTTCATGGGGATGATCAGGTCCATGGTGTTAGACAGGAGTGGGGAGAAAAGTCAACAGAGTATCCAAGCTCATAGAACATATCGAGCATTCCCTGATCGAGAAGCTGAGAAGTCAGAATCAAATCCTGGTTTTGAGACTGGTGAGTAACGCAATCAGCAACCAAGAGGATTTCTGCCTCATATTGAACTTCCAGTTTTTGATGGGAGTAACGCCAGTGAATGGTTGGAACAAAGTGACTTCTATTTTAATTACTATCAAACCCCAGAGATGTATAAGGTGGGTATGGCGACAAGGCACTTCATTGGTGATGTAGGAGAGTGGTACAGCTGTTATCGGATTGAGAACCCGAATTCTACATGGTAGGCCCTAGTCAATGCAATTTTTGAAAGATTTAAAAGAAGAAGTCACCTACATACAGCGGTTCAATTTAAGAAGGTACAACAAATCAACTCAGTAGATGACTATATACGAGAGTATCAAAGGGCTAAAGCCAGATTGTTAATTGAAACTGGTATAAGAAATGAGTACTTCTTTGTATGGAGTTTCATTTGTGGTCTGAAAGAAGAAATCCAAAATTCTATGAATTTGTTTAAACCTCAGACTCTGAATGAGGCTTTCAACCTAGCTTTGGAGCTGGAAGTAGTAGTGAGCTCCTCTGACAAGAAATCAAATTTCCTTAAAACACCAATTCAGCCAAATTACAAGCCTCTAAACAATACCAACTATAAACCCATTAGAGCCATTGAGGGAAATTTCAGAAAAGGTCCAGAAAATACATCAAATTACAAAACTCCACAAAAAAATCAAACCACTATGACCTTGGACCAAAAAAGGGCACTAGGGCTTTGTTTCAGATGCAATGAAAAATGGGTAGAGGGACACAAGTGTTGCAAGGGGCTGCATGCCCTTGAAGGAGAGGATGAAGATGTTTTAGAGGAAAGGGAAACAGAAGAGGGAGGACAAATGGTGAGGTACTCTAATCCTGAAATTGTAGAAGAAGAGGAAATAGTTACATTGAGTGTTGGCAATGGACTAGGGAATTGCAAAACTCCAAAATATAAAGGGCAGATTGGTCATATTTCCATGATGTTATTAGTAGACACAGGTGCTACTCACTCTTTCATTCACCCTCTCATAGTTCAAGAACTGAAATTACCCACCACACCTACAACCACCTTGTTAGTGAGAAGTGCAAGTGGGGAAAAGTTGATCACCAATAACATTTATAAGAATGTTTACTTTAACATCCAGGGGCACCCATTTTGTAATGATTTCAGAATTTTAGAAGTGCAGGGGTATGATTTGTTTCTTGGGGTTGATTGGATAGCCAGTTTGGGGGATATTAGGATGAATTTAATGAAGGGGGTGTTTGTGGTAGAATATGAGGGCAAAGAAGTCAAATTGTTAAATGACAAGAAGGAGAGTGAGATAAAAATTTGTGAAGGGCTCATAAATGTGGAAAAGGAGAGTAAGAGTGGAAACCAGGTATACTTGGCACATTTGTATACAGTGGAGGAAGTGAAGGAGGAAGCTAAAGTTGAAATTGAACCCAAATTGCAAGAAGCATTGGAGAAATTCCAGTTAGTATTTGATGAACCAAAACAATTACCTCCTAAAAGGCCAGTAGACCACAAAATCAACCTAAGTCCTGATGGCAAACCAGTGAATTTGAGGCCATACAGAATGTCACATCACCAAAAGGGAGAAGTAGAGAAAATTGTACAGGAGCTATTACAAAAAGGGTTTATACAACCCAGTGTCAGTGCCTATTCCTCACCAGTACTATTAGTGAAAAAGAAAGATGATACGTGGAGGATGTGTATTGATTACAGAAGGCTGAATGAGGGAACAATAAAAAACAAATTTTCAATTCCAATTATTGAGGATTTGTTGGATGAGTTGAATGGGGTCCAATACTTTTCAAAACTGGATTTGAGATCCGGATACCACCAAATAAGAATGGATGAAAGTGATATTCACAAAACAGCTTTTCAAACTCATGAAAAATTGTATGAGTTTACTGTTATGCCCTTTGGGCTAACAAACGCTCCTGCTACCTTCCAAGCTTTAATGAATAACATTTTCAAGCCATTTTTAAAAAAGTTTGTGTTAGTTTTCTTTGATGATATTTTAGTGTATAGTCGAGACCTGGAGAGTCATGTGGGTCACCTGAAAACAGTACTACAAACACTAAAATATCATCAATTGTTTGTCAAGAAAAACAAATGTGAGTTTGGGGTCCACAAAATTGAATATTTGGGTCATATCATATCTAGGGAGGGGGTTGCCACTGATCCAAATAAAATAGAGTCTATGATCAGTTGGCCAGTTCCACAAAATATCACAGGGTTGAGGGGATTTCTGGGGTTGACTGGCTATTATAGAAAGTTTATTCAAGGTTATGGCATCATTTCCAAACCATTGACTAATCTTTTAAAAAAGAATGCTTTTAGGTGGGCTGACACAGCTCAACAAGCTTTTGATCAGCTAAAGCAAGCTATGGTGCAAGCCCCTGTACTCAAATTACCAGATTTCAAATTGCCCTTTGTGGTGGAAACAGATGCAAGCCAAGAAGGAATTGGGGCTGTTCTCATGCAATCCAGGAGACCAGTGGCATTTATGAGCAAGAAGCTAGGTGTTAAGAGTCAAGCACTTTCCACTTATGAAAAGGAGTTGATGGCACTCTTCACTGCTGTTCAGAAGTGGAGGCATTACTTGATGGGCCAAGAATTCATCATCAAGACAGATCAGATTGCTCTCAAATATCTGCTTGAACAAAGGGTAAACACTCCTATGCAACACAAGGGGTTGAGTAAACTGCTGGGTTTAAATTACAGAATTGAGTATAAGAAGGGAATTGAGAATAAGGTTGCTGATGCCTTATCTAGAAGAGAGGAAGGAAGGGAAAATATAGGGGAACCAGTAGCTGAATTAAGGGTAGTGAGTGTGTTGGTGATTAAATGGGTTGAAGAATTGAAAGAAAGCTATGAGGGAGATGAATGGGTACAGGAATTGAGGAGGAAACTTACGGCAACCAGCATTGAAGGGGTAACACATCACCTCTCAGAATATCAAGGGTTAATCAGATACAAAGGAAGGATTTGTGTGGGGTCAAAAAGGGGTTAGAGACAGAAAATTTTACAAGAATTACATGGGTCTAGTTTGGGAGGTCATTGAGGAATTACGACAACTTATCAAAGGGCAAAAAGGTCTTTTTTCTGGCCTTTGATGAAAGAAGCAGTTCATACTCATGCGCAACAGTGTTCCAATTGTCAAATGAATAAGGGAGAGCATGTGGCATATCCTGGTCTTATTCATCCCTTACCTACTCCTAAGGAGGCTTGGTGCAGTACTGGGATGGATTTCATAACTGGCTTGCCAAAATCAAAAGGGTATGAGGTCATTTTAGTAGTGGTTGATAGATTGACCAAGTATTCACATTTTATTCCTTTGAAACATCCCTATTTAGCTGCTAGTGTAGCTCAGGAATTTATGGAGAATGTCTATAAATTGCATGGTTTATCTTCTGACATTGTGTCAGATAGAGACCCAGTGTTTACCAGCAAGTTTTGGGATGAATTGATGGAGAAATTAGGGGTGAAATTGAATATGTCCACTGCATACCATCCCCAATCTGACAGTCAAACTGAAAAGGTAAACTAGTGCCTAGAGCAATATCTTAGGGGCATGGTTTATGACAAGCAGACAAGGTGGAAAGAGTACTTATCACTAGCGGAGTGGTGGTATAACTCGAATTGGCACAGTCCCATTAAAAGCACTCCTTTTGAAGCTCTTTATGGATACCCGCCTCCTCAATTGGCCTTGGGCAGCATCCCTAGAAGTCAGGTGGAAGCAGTAAATATTGTGATGCGTGATAGGCAGGCAGCACTGTCACAATTGAAAAGCAATTTGAAGAGAGCACAGGACCGCATGAGGAAAGTTGAGAATCGACACAGGAGTGAGAGGAGGTTTTCTAAAGGAGATTGGGTTTATCTAAAATTACAACCCTACCGACAAGTTACTGTGGATGGAATGAGAAACCAGAAGCTGAGTTCTAAATTCTAAGGACCATTTGAAATTATTCAAAAAATTGGAGAGGTGGCCTATAAATTGAACCTGCCTCCAAGTTCTCTAATTCACCCGGTTTTTCACGTTTCACAGCTCAAAAAGAAGTTAGGGGATAAACAGATACCTTCTCCTACTCTTCCAGTCAATGGCCCTAACCTTCTAAACAATCTGGAACCCCAAGTGATACTAGCTAGGCGCATGGTGAAGAAGCGGAATGTCGCTCAGACTCAATTGCTGGTCCAATGGCGAAATCAGTCCCAAGATGATGCCACTTGGGAAGATTATGAGTGGATGGCTCATAAATACCTTGATTTTATTCATGAGGACATGAATGTTCTTAAGGGGGAGGGAGTGCAACGCGAGAAGATGGAATTGGGGGTGACCGTTGGAGAGAATAGTTCAATTGAAGGGGACGCGATGTTGGGCAGAAGGGGCAAGCAGTTCGGGCAGATTCCGTGTAATTCACTTGTCACTGCCAGTGGTCCCTGGTCCCTGGTCTGATGAGCTACCTTCAGGTGCGATGCGTGAGATCAAGACTGACACAAGGGTTCCAGCGATAGCACTGGAGATGGGCAAACAAGAGAAGGAACTGGAGACGATACTAAGATGAGTTGCGCTGACAGCCTCGGAGTCTGTTAGAGCTGTTTATGCCACCTCAGCAAGTTTGTTATGGCACCTCAGCGTCTCTTGCTGATGTGTCTGTCTGAGAATAATTCTTATGTTTTCTGTAATCGTTTTAATTACTTTCTTTTACCAATTTGATCGCCTTTATAAGGCCAACTCTTCTGTGGAGACAGATTATGCATTTTATTAATGAAATAGTGGAATTGCTGTTTGCTTTTCTCTATTGGTTATCTTGTCAGAATTTTCTCTTTTATCAAATTCCTCAAAATTGTTACTTAGAATCGATATTATTCGATTCATCATGCAACGTGATACTAAGGTCGTTGCAATTTACCACTACAAATGTAAAAGTTTTCACTAGTGGAAAAATGTACATTTAGTATTAGCCCATGAGAATCGGACATATCATAAAAGCAATACTGAAATATATTTCTAGATCGGATAAAGTTAATGGCCATGTAAGTAGGTATCAGGAATGGTTATCTTTAAAGAACCTATCCTGATAGTCCATGACATATTAGGAACGGTTGTTTAAGTACGACCGATCTTGATAGTGACTTATTAGTATTGGTTGTTTATCCGTTCTTGATTGTCCACTCTTTTAAGAATGGCTGTTTACTAATAACTGATACTGATATTGTTATACTAAGAACAGGTATTTATAATTGACCGATATAAGAGTGTGCTCCAGAAGAAGGGAGAGGAGGGGAGGGGAGGGAAGAGGAGGGGTTACCGGACTGTCCAAACAAGTTTTCTTGCTCCAAAAACATAAATTTTGGAAGGGAGACAATAAAAGAAGAAGGGAGCCGAGACACAAAAATAAATATCATCCCACTCCAATCTCTACACTCCAATTTAAAAAGTAGCTCCCATTCTTATCCCCTCCATCCCCTTTCCTTTCTTCTAAATTTAAGTTTGTGGAGTTAATGCTAAAATTTTCCGCACCATTTTAGCCAAGTCCCGCTCTTCAATTTCATTACCGCTCACCTTTCTTTGGCCTATCTCAAATTTGCGCCGCTGATTAGGGTTCCATCTGTCACATCGCCCCACGCGTCGCACCTCACCCCAGGCGCGTCGCACGACCCGAGCACCTCTTGCATGCCTTAATCGCTTCGCCCCTCTTCCACCTGTGCCCCTCTTGCCTTATTCAGGTAATCTTTCACTTCGCCCCTCTTGCCTTATTGCTTCAAAAGTCTTATTTCAGTTTAATTTTGTCTTAGTAGCATTATTAATTACCCTTGTTCGTGGTATTCACACAAGAGAAAAATTTGAATGTCCAATTCACACCAATTCCCAACAAATTAGCGTGAAAAAACTGTTGAATGTGTGAAAAGTTATGATATTTGAATATTTCTATTTTATTGATATGATTGTTACTATTGCAATACAGAGTGGGTATATATATAAAGTGAATGAAAGATTGTACCGTTGGTATCTAGGATGGTACCAACGGTAACTTCCTATTAGTTAAAAATATTTTTTTCTATATTACAATTTTGCCCTCTAACTATCATTATCTTCAACAATGTGCAATTAAATTTCATTTTAATTTAACAGAACCAGAAGTTACAGTTGTCAAATCTGATTTCTTAATACAATTATAATGGCTTTAGGTAATTTCATTGTTCAATCCTGTTTAGTTGTGATATTTTATTCGAATGGACAGGTCCAGTTGCACCATGAGAATGAAGGTTGTCATCACTGACGTACAGGTTAGTTTTACATGCTTCTCATTTGTGTTTTTCTAAGAAAAACTAAAATGGTAATTTTGCATTCAATAACATCAATCTGCTTATATAGGTAAAATCATTGATGGGTAATTTCTTTTTTTTTGCCTTTTAAATTGCAGTCTATTCAGTATGGATGGAGACTTTGCACCACTATTTGAACTTGTTGAATTGCGCAAAAAGCATGGCTTTCTCCTTGCAATCGATGGTGTCAGGGCCTAACATATACTTCCATTGAATATTTTTTTTTAATGTGCAGAGGGTGGTTTTAGCATTTTCTTATGTTTCAAAGGAGACAGCTTATGGTGGGGACCTGTGATTCTGCTGGGGTATACATAGAATTTGTATATATATCATTGCTTCAAGGTACAATTTTCATTAATGAAAGTGACTACTCAAACAATAGTACCAGTTGTATATATATCATTTATCATTTTGTTTTGTACTTGCCTTTTATCTTTTTCTTAATTCATTCTGTCAAAATGACTCAACTGTAGTATATATATCATCACTTTTACTTCCCTTTTTCGGGAAGTTGCAAAACAAACCCTGCTATGTCAGTTATAGCAAATGAAACATTATAAAATATCAGTATTTTGCATTTTTTGAGTACATGAATAATCTCAGGTTAATGTTTTTTATAACAGCAAAAGATGGAAGAGCTTAATTCAATCAAGAGGTCTCTCTTTCATATTTTCTACTACTATTCCTGTACCTGTTGTTGCCGCTTCACTTGGTAATGTATTATTTGCAGTGATCAAATTCATCAAGGAAAGGTCGAAAACCAAATAAAAAATAAAATACACTAATAGAAGGTTTGTTTGTAAGAAACTGCAATAAGTGTTGGGAGGAGAGAGAAATGGAGGCGAAGAGCAATTTGTAGACGGGTCCAAGACTTCTATTCCTTGTCGGGTCTCCCTATTTCAAGCCCGATTATTTCTCTTGTTGTTGGTACTGAACAAGCAGTGCTTTTGGCCAGCAGGTATCCTCCTATATTCTTAAAATCTTTGTTGAATCACGAGAGTTGTGTTGCTCGAGACCAACTGAATGGCGAATGAGTGAGGCTACGCATAGCGCATATTTGTCTGTACTATAGATCAATATGTTCATTTTAAAAGTCCGAACAATCGACCAGGACCATTCAACATGATCTTCGTATGAAAATATAATTGAAGATCAAATTTTACATTTTTTGTAGAATTTTTTTGTTTTTTTAGATAGGTAAGAAATCATTTGATATAAAGATTCTAGACCATTCAAAAGTAGTGATTTTCTACCTATCTAAAAGAATTCTAAATTTAAAAAAAAAATGAAAAATTTAGTCTGCATTATATATTTTCTACCTATCTCACTTTATTTCAGTTTTCATTCCTAACTGCAACAGCAGGTTATGTATAATAATCTTGGTAGGAGTGCTTTGAAATGAAATACAATTTACATGCTTTATATGTTTTGTAGACCTTAACAATCGGTGGAGACGAAGTTGCTCAGAAGATCAAAGAGGATGCTAGGGGAGCTCTCAGCATGATAATCGTAAGTAACCGTTTAATATTGCGATTTTAGGATGCCCTTACAAATTTAAGTCTTTACTCTGGCTTGTTTGACATAATAGAATTTTAACTAGAGTCAATTTATAAAAGAAAAAGGTTGGAAAGGTTCAGTTAGGTATTCTTTTTTGAAGTTGATGCTTCATTCATCGTCTTTCCTTAGAATGAAATGTGCCAGGTCTAAGGCTCCTTGGAATTGGATCTTAGTTCAAGGCATTTTCACTTACAACACTGATAAACCTGAATTGCTTGATTTTTTTTTTTTTACAGCTGCAGAGTTAGAAAGTTTTATGGTAAAGCTCTAGTTAGCAGTTTTTTTGAATGTTTTGTTAGAGTTAGAAAGGATGAGCTTGAATTATGTAAATTTTGTAAATTTTGAATTAGTGTTATTATTGTGTTATTTAGTAAATTTTGAATTATGTAAATGTGACATTAATTAATGTGGAATTAATATGTAATTTCTATTATCTAAATGTGATATTTGATTCAATGTGACGCTCCAGTTTTTGCCCAAGAGATGGCAAGTCATGGAGTAAAGCTTATTATTGCAAAATCTTATAAAGGGAGAACATATTAAACACCGAAATCTATGTTTTGATTTTTCATAAAGTGTTAAATCTAGAAAGGGGAGGTAGCACAGTTGGTTAGAAAAAAAGTTCTAGAATTGTTGGTTATCCAAAGGTCGAGAGTTTGACTCCCCACACGACTTTGCAGCTTCTGCGAAAATTTTCAAAAAAACATAGTGTTAAATTCGCCAACACATGTCATCTAATTAACATAGAAACTAGCTATAAAATTAGAAACTAAATGTAAAAAGATGGTTATAGAGAGAATTTTCCATTGTACCTTTTCAGTTACTAGAGTGTAGAGCAAGAAGCTCCTTTTAATACTTTAGAAAGAAGTTTGGAAGTTTTCTAATTAGAGAAATTATGAAGTCTAACATTTCAGGATGTCACTTTCTAGAATTTTCCAAGGGACACCTTTCATGGAAAAAGGCAATATCTTTTTTTTGTTTATTTCTTATTATTATTTGAAATTGCTTTTAATGAGCAACTTGTTAGTTATGAATGTGAAGTGTGTTTGTATTTTTTTGGGTTAATTTTCTATGTACCCTTCAAAAACTGTTTGGTTTCTTATTTACCCTTCAAGTTTTCAATATATCTTATTTAACCTTCAACTCTCACAAATCATTCTTATTTGAAATCAAGCAACAAACAATTTATTATTTCCGATTATGCCCATCTCTGTCCAACTATGTTCCCTTTCAAATTTAAAAGTTCAGTCTTTTAACAAGACTATGTACTCTAATGGCTTCTCGTTCAATTTTCTTTCAACTTCTAATATCAAAAGACTTCTCATTTAGTGCTTTCTAATTATTTAACTAAATCATTTAAAGCGGTCTTGTCTCCCTAATCAGATAAAACTTATTTGAAATTTCAATTCATCTGATCACTTGTACGCTAATAAATTAATTTGGCAACTTCAAACATGGCATTCAATTTAGCTTGATTTAAAGCCCGTAGACCCTAAAGCCTAAAGCTCGTAGAATAGTACACAAAATCTATTACAGAGTATTGTAGTTTAAGCCTTAGTATCTAGATCATATGCATATTATTGTATAGTCCCGGGGTGCCATCAAATCAAATATGGACAATTCAATGAATCTGCTCAGTGAGAGCTTATAAGAGTACCCAAAACTAGGATTCAGTACTCGGTATCAAATTTGTTTAGCTTGAATGGAGTCTTGATTCGACTGTTCTGATTGTCCGCTTTGAATGATTTTAGTTAATGAATTAGAAAGTGGCTAGGGAAATACATGAGAAGTCCTTTGATATTAGAATTTGAAAGAGAAATTAACGAGAAGCCATTAGAGTACATAGTTGGAGACAGAGGGGTATAGTTAGAAATAACAAATTATTCATTATCTGATTTAAATCCAAACAACTCAAGAGATAAATAGGAAATGTTTGTGAGAGTTGGAGGTTAAATAAGATATAATGAAAACTTATCAAAGAGTTTTTGAAGGATACATAGAAAATTATTCCTACTTTTTTTTTTTTTTTTTTATCTTGTTCTTGTTATTTTCACATTTTGTTTGGGAAATTCCTTCTATTTAGTTTAGTGAAATTTTGTACACAAGTCCTACATACTACTATTTCCGAAAAATAATTTCTACCTGGGAACATCAAATTGCTAAAAATAAATAAAGAAATTTGCCAGGGACCATCAAATTATCCAAATGGTACGGGTAAACTGTCTGATAAAGATATTAACAGAGTTATTTTGACTTCATGCAGTGCATCAGTCATATTGTTTATTCATCAGTTGTACGCTGTGTGAAGTCAAAACAACTCTGTTAATATCTTTACCCAAACTGTCTCTTTTAATCTTTAGCAATCAGCAGTGACTATCAACTGATCTAATTTTTCCAAATGACCAAAAATTATACATTATGTAGTTGTGAAATTTAGTGGGTGTTCTTTGGTCGACGATCGCAGAAGACTGGCACCGGGCCTAGTGGTCGATGATCCCAAAGGACCACCACATGACAGTCAATTGTGTTAATCAAGACTTTTTCCATATTATATCCTCTTGTTCTCTATTTTTATTATTAAGTAACAACCTTTTTATATGTTATGCTGACCTGAAAATTTTTTATAAGTTTCTGTCTGTATCAAGTTTTAATTGCAACTTAGCCCAATAATTTTCATAATTTGCGAATAGCACTCAGCTTTTGCCTTCCGATTTTGCTCAGTTTGCACGAGAGAGGGGCAGGATGGGATGGTTAATTGGTTACATCTATCCTGTTTCATATTTTTTTTTATTAAAACTAAATAATAAAATACAGAGAACAAAAGGAGATAATAAGAGAAAACTCGTGATTGCAATTGAAAGCATGCATATTTAGAAATTTGAAATCTGTGACCGTATAAGGATGTTCTTTTAAAATATCCAAAATTACATGCCATATTATCTTTTCATCATTTGGAAAAAGTTTACTACCGTACCAAAGTTAACAGAGAATTGAGAACTGCACGGTACTGTCAATGATCTCAGTTGAAATAGAAGACATTTTACTATGTAAATGTACGGTCTGGAAACTGACGTAACCTCAAATTAAGATTGGTTGTTAGGTGTGATGATGTCCCTCATTAGAAAAACCACAAAATTCTCGAAATAATATATAAAGGAACCTCTTCCTCAAGTCTCTAGGCTCTCCCTAACAGAGCCCTTTCGAGTCCATTTATGCTGGAAATTCCCTCTCCGAGCCCTTTTACATTTTTTGGATGTAAAGGAAAAATTCAAATATCAATTGCTCTAAGGGCTTGTAAATACTTTAAAAAAAGTATGTTAAAATACTAGTCTGCAAAAAATAATAGGAAGAGTTGCAAAAAGAAAATAAAAAAGATAATTTGTAGCTAGAGTGGTTAAATTCATAGTCTACATTCTGGTACATAAATGAGTGCTTTGCTAGAGAAGCACATTAAATTTTCTTCAGTTTATGTAAACTATAAGATCACCTCGAAGCATATTCTACTTTAGATTTCCACAATGAAGTACCATAAAATATGGCACCCTTCCAACCCCAAAGGAACCAATTACAATCTTCTTCAATAAAAAATGCCTTGTTATAACGTCCATTTCTAACCATTTCACGGCATTCTTTTACTATATGTGGATCTATCGGAATCTGTTCCAAGCCAGACTGCAAATTTCTCATGTGCCACTCCTTGTAGCTCTCCATTCTTTCAACCAAATCTAATCCTTCACACGCTACCAGATTAATTATACTAGGACCTATCAATTTGCTTTCCACTACTTGCCTATGCTTGTTGTCTCGTGGGATCAACAAGTCAAGCATATCAAAATAGCATGATAGCCGCAACAAAACCTTTCTAAACCTTGTGATGAAGAAAGGATTGTTGGTTGTTGAAAAGCTGGGTATTCCTTGAATGAAAACCTTCGGCTTGGTCTCATGAATCAGATTGATGAGTTTATTCCAAGGATTATTCCTGTCTAAAAAAGCTTCATCCTTTCCTCTACCTATGCTATGCATAGTATTAAATATAAGCACTTCATTATCATTTATATTAAGATCATCCATACAAATGGAGTCCCACTGTGAGACGATCCCTTGATACTCAAAAGGAACTCCAAAACTTCGAGCATAATCTTCCAACCTCCTTCCTGTCTCGTTGATTCTTTCAGCAGGGTGAAAGCCCGGCCGAGGCAAATCTACCCCAGTAATTCTGAGTTTCAGGATCCCACCTATTCTTTTTGCAAGTAATTGGATTAGAGACGGCCATTGAAATCCAAAAGTAATGCCAAAATCAACTATATGGATTTTTGGTGCATTGCCTATGGCACTGAGAATACTCTCATTAGCAAAATGATATGAAACTCTCAAATCGGGGGATACCCTATACATCATATAATGGGCCTTCAGATAGTCGATGGTATGTACTTGGCTTGTGACATATTGACGATAGATTGCACTTCCTGTACCAGTTAAGCGTGCCTCTAATCCATCAACAAGAATACATGCAAGCCTTTGGATCCCATCTCCAATGGGAGATGCTTCCATCCTTATTTGTTTTATAAGTTCACTAGCAATCTTGCTATCATTCATAGATATCGCCTCTGCACAGGAGATGAGGTGTTTTTTGAGATTGAGATTGATATGGATATGTTGGTTTTGATTCTCACTATATGAGTTTGCTTCGAGCTTCTTGATTTCTCTCAGGTTGGCTATTTCTTCTCTTGGACAGTTTTCCCCGTAGTATAGTAGTACTTTATCAAACATCTCATCTCTAATTGTTTTCTCATGGGAGAACAAAGGTATTTTGCAACTTCTACCCTCCGGAAGGTCCCTATCTGAATCATTTGAACTCTTTTTACCCTTAGACCTACCTAGCAAACCACTTTTGTTCTCTTCCCCCAATCTGAAATCAATTGAGTTGTTGCTTTCCCGTTTCTTCAATGAATCTAGTGAAAGATTGCTCACTTGTAAATTAATTGACAATCTATTATGATTTGGAAGAAACCTTAATCCTTCTTCTACTCCTCTCTGAAATTCAGTAGCCATCAAATTCTCTATACGCGGGTGTTGTTCCAAACTCTCACTAAAGGTTGGACCCACTTGATCTTTTAAAATGGAAGTTGTGAAATTAGGATTTACCTTTGATTGTTTTGATACCAATTGATTATCTTGTGGAGGTGGATATTTTTCCCCAAGAATATCATAAAAGGGTTTCTCCATGTCCCTGAGAGCTGCCTCTTGATAACCATTATTTTTTTCATCTATATCTTCCTCCAATAAATACCGGTTTATGTAGTCTAGTGTTGGGTCTAAAAGTATCTCAGACTTCTCATTTTGGTTCAGTGAAGAATTGTTGTATGGGTCTTTGTCGGAGATAATTTGTAATAAGTTTGTGTGATTACAATTATCAATGGAACTGTGCAATTCGTTAGACTTGAGAAACCATGAGTTGTTCTCTTCTGGCAAAGTCATTCCAAAATATGATCAACAGAAAATTTGATCTAGAAATTTCATAAATGAATCCAATTAGTGAAGTGAAACTGTGGAATAACATTATTCAGTGAAATTTTTTTATTTTCAAATTTACCATTAACAGTTGGTTAGCTAAGATTAATTCGGCAATTAATGAAATATTAAAAAGAATAGAAACAATCTAACTGTCAGTTAAATCTGATATCTTTAGCAAAACACACAAGTTTTAAATGGACAAAATATTTTGATAGAAAAATATCAAAGCCAGTTTTTATTTGTTCTTAAAATCCTTATTTAGCGATGCATTAATTAAGGGCTGGAACTTATCAAATAAATATGAGCTTATGAAATTAAAATTATTAATTTCCCTCAGATCTTAATTTAGTGATTGGAGCACTTCAAATATCTCTTCCCTTTAATGAAGAACTAAGATAACTAAGCCAGAGACCATCTAACCTTAAAAAAAAAGATAACTAAACCAACCAAACAGTTGTCAACTGTTCTTTAATTTAACTAGCTATGTTATTAGAAACTAAAAATGTAAAAAAAAAAAATCATCAGTTTCATCAAGAAACAGGGCATATTTAAGAAAGTCCTTAATTAAGCATTAATAGTGTCCCGAATTGACTTTCAGAAAAGCAAATGAAAGTTGTATAAATAAAACAAGAAAAGGGAAAAAATAGTGTTTTGGTTTTCACTCATCCTGTATTTCAAATTCAGCGAATCATGTAATTGGCTGTGGGTCATGAAGAACCAAAAATAATTGCTCAGGCGAACATCTAGCAATTCTGAGCAGGATATGGAAATGAAGCTATTTTGGTTTTCACTTTTCCCCTTAATTAATGATCTGTATCAATTTAAGTAATACTTTGATGTTTCAATGTAAAACCTGTATATCAGGGTAAAAGGGGTTTTAAAGAGATTCTAGAATTTACTGGTGCCGGATTGAATAGGAGGGAAAGAGCAGAGAGGGCTTTAATTTGTGGTTTCTTTACATTTGTACCAACTAAGCAATCTTCTGGGTTAAATGAATGGAATGACCTACGGGTCTTTATGATTAAAAAAGATAGGAGTGCCAAACACCCTATCTTATTAGTTTTCCTTTTTGCTCAAATTTGAATGATTTTCAATGAATCGTGGCATTTTGAAGCCACTTTTGTCAGAAAAAAATGTAAAAGGGTTTAGAGAGAGAATTTTCCAGCGTACCTCAAAAGAGCATCACCAGTTAACTAAAGCATAGAGGCTTGAGGAAGAAATCTGGGTTTTTTTTCTAGTGAGAGAAATAATCACAGCTAATAACCAGTCATAGAGGTTATGTCACTTTCCAAACCATCAACATATTGAAATTTCTACTGGCAGGTATTGATGAAATGTCTATTTCAACTGAAACTTTCTTGTGTTCCCATAGAAACTTTCAAAACAGCCAATTTTCCCATGAAAACACCATAATATCCAATATACCCATAAAAACTTAACATCCATTCTTCTATTTCTTTTAATTTATTTTACCTTCTATTTAGATGCTTTAAAAATAAAATTGACAAATATACCCTCATCTCTTCTCTGTCCTTCACTGTATACCCAAAACTAAGATTTATTCCTTCACTTTTAGACTTAAACTTTAATTTAAGCATTTGATCATAACATAATTATTAGAGACATAAGGAAGGTTGTATATTGTTTGGAACAGTTCGATGAAAAACCTCACATAGCAAAAAAAAGTATTTACAACAAATCAAATGAGACACAGTACAGTTATACTACATAATTTGGAGGAGAGGAAGTCTCAATTGCTTGATTTTTGAAGCAGGATATCTTATTGCTGGCAGGAATAATGCATAAAGCTCAAGAAATCTATCAGAATCTCTACCGTTGTGCATATACAGTGGAGAAGAACGATGAGAGAAGGGTATATTGTCAATTTCATTATGAAAATAACTAAATAAAATTAAACAAATAAAAGAGAACATAAGACATAATAGCAAGTTTTTATGGGGATATTGGATATTATGGTGTTTTCATGGGTAAATTGGCTATTTTGAAAGTTTGTATGGATACATTAGAAATTTTCCCGCCGCTCTTGTGCAAACTGCGCAATACCGGGAGGTAAAAGCTGAATATATGCTATTGGCAAATTATGTAAGGTATTGGGCTATATTGTAATTATATCTTGATACAAGCAGAGGGACCATCATATTGCCCAAATAATATCAGCAAACGTAAAAATATTGACGGAGCTATTTTAGTGAAATTTAGCTTCACGCAGCACATCAGTCATCTTTTTTTCATTTTGTTGTGTTGCTTCAAGTCAAAATAGTTTTGTCAATATCTTTACCCAAACTGTATCTTTCAATCCTTATCGATAAGAATTGACTATCAAGTATCAACTAATTTGTTCAAGTCTGATGGTTAAAATTTTCAAAATTACAAATAATTATACATTATATAATTGTGGATATTTAATGACCAAAGACTATCAACTACATTATGTATTGGTCAAAATTGGTCGATGATCCCAAACTACCACCACATCCCAGCAATCTGCTATGTCCAATTTTTTTAAAGAAAATTGTCACACCCCAAATACGGGGTGCAACAGCCTACCGTGATATTTTCAATTCAGTAAACATAAGGCATGAATCTTTTTATGCATTACCAATTCAACCCATTACATTAATCCTGAATAAAAATATTTACAAAATATATATATCTGACATTTAGTAGTGGAATTGAGATGCTAGATAAATGCTCTCTACATCCTGTCAGATATTACAACCCAAGGTACTATATCTTTTGTTTGACCCTGCTGTCAATTATAACCCATAAACGCATCTCTTCGTCTAACGAACTTGTAAAACCCACAAAGGGGGAGGGGGTGAGAAATAACATCGATATTTCTCAGTGCAGAATTTGATTCGGGCTACTGGATTCGTAAGAATCCATATCCAGAATTAAATATCCGCAATATAATCTCAATTCAATTTTTATAACAATTAATGCAATGCTAAGTATTGACAGTCAAAAGATAATCAACAGGAATAATCAATGAAAATCAAATAACTATAATCAGAATATTTGGGTCCTAAATTTATGCAAATACTAGGCCAGATAACACAAACAGATACCATCCTTCTTTCCTGTGCAGACGCCCACCATTAACCCACATCTGCCTTTACACATACCTGTATCTGTTGTGTTTGGCTTATACTATTCTATTCAGTCTGGTTTATAGTCAGACACTTAAATTCAATAATTTGAATCAATGATGTGTAATTCAATAATATAAGCAATATTGTCACCCCTCGGAGGTAGTGACTAACAATAGACATTTACCACAGTTTTATTATCCTTACAGTCACAATTTACGATATCGTCTACCCAACCGGTACTGGGTTCAGTTGAGGCCATGCACCATATGCGAATAAGGGTCCTGGGTCAAAGTCTAGTCATGACCTCGACTTTGCAGTAATCAGTAAATTCAATAAAATTCGGTGACTGTGGAATCACTCAATTATTTAAAACAAGGAACAAATAATCGATAAACCATACCAAAATAAAAAGTCATCAAACTTATCAGTAATTCAGTTTCATTTATATTGTGTATGCATATGATGCAACAGTTCAAATAATGTAGTCAATCAATTATTCAACATGCAAAACTAATAGAAATTTAATTCTTAGAAATGAATATCAAAACAAAGCTAGTGAACCCCCGCACCTGATAACGTAGGCAAATAGAACGATCAATCATTGCATATCAGTTGTCTCAAATAGCCCCGTCAAATCTCGTCCCACATAATCTATGCCAATGACAGAATAACACTGTCTTAGTTATTACATATAAAATTATCTCTATAAAATAATTTGTCCCACTAATTAATTCATATGGGTTTATTATTCACAATTAATTGATGGCACCAACTAATATTATTTATTTATTCCTCATTTTTATTTAACTTCCATTTCAATTTATTTAATGCTTCAAATCTCTATATAATATCCAAGTTCTCCCATCAAGTCATTCTCTTTTTCTTAATTTATGTGTTGTCGGTCCAATAGAAATAAATCAAATACAATTCTACTTAATTTCCTTTTGTATTTTATTTTGGTTGTTCGCACAAAAGTGTACTACAAAGTTTTAGTACAGCAAGCTGTACTTTTTTAAACCTCGATTCTACTTCTGATTCAGACTGCAAGTGTACAGTCCTATCGTTGGTAATATCGGGTGTCGATCCACAGGACGGTTCAATAACTTAACTAGATTTTTACCTAATTTATCTTCAAACTAGAAGTGTTGAAAAGGTTTGAGTTGGTTGAAATTTTGGTTAACAATATTATAAGGTTGCAAATAAACTAAACTGGAATTCAAAACTAATTTAAAACAAGCGTTTCCTGGGTTTCTGATTTCATCTGCAACTCTGCCTCTTGCCTGACACGACCCGTGTACTCTCGTACACGGCCCATGTCACACGGCCCGTGTAGTCTCCTACACGGTCCGTGTCAGACTCGAGTGAAACTGCAGTTGTCTGGTTTTTGCGCTGATTAATTCTGTGTAGGATGAACTGACCATACCTGATGTTTCTAAACCTCAACTCTCGTTTGTTGGCTAAATAAACTCGATAATGGAAATACAATTCAATCCTCTTAGGGTTCTAACCTAAACTCTCGTTCATTGGTTTGAATGGCCTAAGTTACTTGTTTGGTTTACTAAAGGTATTCAACATCTCTCGATTGCTGAAAAGTTCACCTCTCGGCTACTAATTAGTCTTCCCTCTCGGTTCATCGACTTACCTCAAATACTTTGGTCTGGTTGAAAGATGAAATTGGACACAGTACCTTGTTAGACGTGGCCAAGCCTAATGGTAAGAACCAAATAATAATCGAACAACACAGAAAAGCAATTAAAATCATACACAAACAAGCAAACACGAAATATCACGCATAATCAAACAACTAGCAAGTAAACAAAGTATTCGACTACATCATGTTCCCAAGAAACTAAATAAATTACTCAAGCATGGTTTCTAAAACAGAATAACAAAAGTAAGATAAACAATTCATTGCAAAAAACCGAAAATACGAAGAAGAATCGTCGGAATTCTCTCGATTTCCTCCTCTCTACTTCGTCTCCAAGTTGGTTGTTGTCGAACTCCCTTAGAATCGGTCTCTGTATGAATTGATTGATGCCTTTCTGCCCCCAGGGGTCGTTCTTTTATTCTCCATAACCGTCCATCTTTAATTAGGCAATAATCTGTAAATTTAGATTAATTGCCGGATTTGTCTGACACGGTCCGTGTGAGATTCTATACGGACCGTGTGCCTGTGTCTTCTGTCCGGGTCGTGCAGCGCCTGTGTAGGGGGTCGAGTAGGGTATGACACGGTCCGTGTGAATGGTGACTCGGCCCGTGTAGGAAGTCCAGATTGTTGGATTTCACCCTTTCTTCGCCCGTTTCCTACAATAAACAAACAAAAGCGCAGCAGTACCATATTCTACAGATAATCAATGTAATAAACATGATTTTACAGTTTTGGACACAGGTTTTGGTACAAGATTAGGTCGGAAATGTAGCTAAAATAACGAGATATCAAATCCCCCCAAGCTGAAATCTTGCTTGTCCTCAAGCAAAAATAACAACTTTGGCCAAATTGGTCATCTAAACTACCTAAATGCAAGATAATTTTCTAAATACGAAATCTTCTATGAATTGTTTGTATCAGAGATCTCGTGAATCATTTTGACTACAATTTAGACTTCCCTTAAGTTAATTTCGATTCACTCCACAAACTGACCACTTAACTCCAAATTTTTGAGATGCTTTGATATATTTTAAGATTAATTACCCGAACCTATCGATATTAAGCTTTAGACTGAAGATATACCCTCATTAGTGGTGGTTTCGACCATTTTGCCCTTAGTGTGTTGGTATATGCAAATCGAGCTCAAAGGCATCCAAATGGATTGTGCCAGTACTCGTTTTTGTTTTTAGGTTTGGGAGACGAGCTCAAAGGCGCATCGAAGGGCTTATTGCCAGTACTCTTATTTTCTCCATCTTTTCCCATTATTTTCATTCACATACACCATGAATACACACATCCGATGGTATTCTTTCATACCATTGGATATCGTTATATTTTAGTCAAAAATCCCCATTTCCCTATTTTGTAAGGTACAGTTCAGAATTCAAATATTTTTCTCGATATGAACGGGTTTTCATCAATAACAAATGACAATCTCATCCTAATCAATTGTGTGGTCAATTATGGTGTTAGTTTCAATCAAACCAAGGTCAGGTTGGTCATGGCCAAAATGGTTCACTAAAGATCCAGATTCAAACGATTCGCAAAAAATTTTCGCCTAAAATGCAAACAAAAAGTAAACTATGATACAAACAAGAAATAAACATGACCTAAAATGCAAACTAAACAAGTAAACTATGATACAAACAAGAAATAAACATGACCTAAAATGCAAACTAAACGAGATAAAGACCCCCAAGCTTCGTCTTAGCATTGTCCCCAATGCTTAAAGACGTATAAATAAGGAGATATAAAAGCAAGGGATAGGGAAAACAAACCTGCTCAGTGGCCCGCGGCTCCGTGGTCGGAGTCGTGGTCGGAGTCCCACCAACGCCAGTCGCGCAACTCATCCTCAATAGCACCCACCCTAGCTGTGAGGTCGCGAAGAATCTCACCCTGCTCCTGCCTCATGTCGTAGACAAGGCGGTACACATCCATGATAATAGGATCAGAGAGTGGGTAAGTGCGGGCTGCAGTAGAAGAATAAGGGCCTGCCGTGGAAGTAGAGGCGTGAACTGGATGAGAGGAGCTGGGGATGTCTGTAATGACCACATTAGGCATGGGCGTATCATGTGCTGTAGGAGGAGGTGGTGGATCAAGTCGAGGGCCTGTGAACAACCAAGTGCTCCTATCCTCGAAGAAGAGAGGGGTAGAGTAGGGAAGACGGTGCTCGCGTGTGCCATCCGGCATGCACCAGTAGTATCTGTCACGATGGCCGGTGGCGCCCTTCTCGAGATGAATGAATTTGGCCAGTCTGAAGGACTCAATATCTAGTGTGGTCGGGCCCCTGCAGAGAGTATCACCCTGAATCTGATACTCTAAGTGCTCGGCGATATGTGTGACATAACCGCCGAGGGTGATGTCTCCTCCAGTCCTGTGTGACCTGGCGATCTCCAGCCAGTGCTGAATCATAATGAGCATCAGATCGGGCTGCTCTAAGTCAGCATCTGGCCGGAGCATGTGATCCAGCAGCATGAGATCTGTCTCATTGGCGCGGGCGACCCTGTCTCGCCGCGCGAAGATGGTGCAAGCTAAGGCGCGCGATGGATGCGGCGGAGGACAGGGTGAGGAATGTTGAGGCCCTTGTAGTCCTTGTTGTGGCATCCCCGCAAGCCATTGACCAAGTTCCAGAAATGATCCTTGTCCAACCCCTCTCGGAAACGGAGCTCGGGTGTGGTTGGGTTTGTAGGTAACCCAAACCACATGCGAAGAGTAGCTACAGGGACGTGGCATGTCGCACTGCACATCCTGAATTTGATGTAGGGCTGGTCTTCCGCGTCCCACTTGAGCTGGAGAGAGGAGAGGAACTCAAGAGTGAGCCTCTCATAGGCATTGTGCTCGATAGCCCAGAATTTCGGGGGTAAACCCGATGCGGCCAGTGAGGTCAAGGAACTGCTCCTCGATCCCAAAAGCGCGAAGAGTGTCAAAGTCAACTTTCGGAGTGTTCTTGCACTTCCTATTCCGTAGGATCTCGAAGCGCTCGAACATCCGACGCGTGGGCATCGGAAAGAAGTTAGGCTCGTGCTCAGCGGCACTGTCGGTGTAGTGCCCGGAAAGGTGGTCGGACTCCTCCGAGTCATATCGCTCAGGCGATGGATTTGGTGAAGGAGTTGGTGAGCGCACGGCTGATGGCGTGGAATGAGAAGAGTGAGAAGAATGAGAGCTCTCAGATGATGGTGTCTGATCGGGCAGTGGTGTTGGGGCACGGAGAGCTGCCCGCGCACGGTCCTGGTTCCTCTTGCTGCGGCGCTCTTGATTCATTACGTGCTCTGTCAAAGTCTGACACGGGCCGAGTGAGTTGTGACACGGACCGTGTAACTTGAGATGTGGATGAGAACGAGAATGACACGGGCCGAGTGACTTTGTGACACGGACCGTGTGGAGTGAGGGTTTCGGCGCAGGGAGAATAGTGACAATGGTGATCAGAGGCGCCCGGTACGTTGTTGGTACTGAGGGATCTCGGATGAATCAAAAGGAGAGTGGAGAAGAGGGAGATGAGGAGAAGTGGAAGTGGTAAGATCTCGGTACGGAGTGGGTACGGAGAAAAAAAAGGGCGGTGCTACAGTGCACACGGGCAAGTAACACGGCCGGGTGGTGGAGTTGCTGAGAATTTTTGCAGATCGGTCGGATGGAGAAGAAGAGAGGCTAAGTAGGGAGGAAGGAGTAACGGACGCGGAGCGGGCGCGTCTGTTCGTTGCGTCGCCCGGCTCTGATACGGACCGCGTGAAATATGACACGGACCGTGTATATCCCTTCCAATCGTTATTCGACACGGCCCGTGTTGGGCCTTACTCCTACCGTTTGGTGGTGACACGGACCGTGTTCGATAAGACACGGACCGTGTATTGTCCTGAGAATGAAACATCTCCCCAATCAGCTTCTGAAATGCAAAAACATAGAAAGAAAAAAAATGCACACGAGATAATAAAACAGATAATAGTAGAAAGATAATGCCAAATAAGAAATTCTAGAAAATGTAAAAGAGACTTGGGTTGCCTCCCAAGGAGCGCTTGTTTTAGGTCTCGAGCTTGACCGTCCTTCGTTAGGTTGCACTGCAAACTGGATCGGACAGAACCTGAACCAGCCGCTCGCATTGCGGGTGATCAGCGATGTAGTGCTTGAGACGCTGACCGTTGACTTTGAACGTCCCCTGTTCTTCATTGCCAATGTCAATGGCTCCAAAAGGGTACACCTTCTTCACCTCAAATGGCCCCGACCATCTAGACTTGAGCTTTCCTGGAAACAGTCTTAATCGAGAATTAAATAAAAGAACAAGATCTCCTTCCCTGAATTCGCGGTGCATGATGTGTTTGTCATGGATGCGCTTAGTCTTCTCTTTGTAAATGGTTGCATTCTCGTAAGATTGCAAACGCATTTCGTCGAGTTCATGCAATTTGAGGATGCGTTTGTTTCCGGCTGCAAGCATGTCCATGTTGATAGCTCGCGTAGCCCAGTATGCCTTGTGTTCGATCTCCACGGGCAAGTGGCACGGCTTCCCATAAACCAACTTGAAAGGGCTCATCCCAATCGGAGTTTTGAAAGCGGTTCGGTAAGCCCAGAGTGCATCATTCAGCTTGAGCGCCCAATCCTTGCGTGTTCTTGCTACCGTCTTCTCCAAGATGGATTTTATTTCCCTGTTGGAAATCTCAGCTTGACCATTAGCTTGAGGGTGATAAGATGTTGTTACCTTGTGAGTCACCCCATGCCGGATTAGGAGATTGTCGAATTGGCGGTTGATAAAGTGCTTGCCTCCATCACTGATTACGGCTCGTGGCACACCAAAGCGAGGGAAGATGACATCCGTGAACAATTTCTTCACCACATTGGAGTCTGCATTGCGGCACGCCACTGCTTCCACCCATTTGGACACGTAGTCAACTACGACCAGAATGTATTCATTCCCATATGAGGATGGGAAGGGTCCCATGAAATCGATCCTCCATACGTCAAAGATCTCGACCTCGAGTACGGAGTTAAGAGGCATCTCGTTGCGCCGGGTGATGTTGCCAGTCCGTTGGCAATTGTCACAAGCCATAACAAAGTTCTTCGCATCCTTGAAAATAGAAGGCCAAAAGAAACCAGATTGCAATACCTTTGCGGCTGTTTTGGAGAAAGAGGCATGTCCACCGTAGGCTGATGAGTGGCAGTGTTCGAGAATGGAGCGCGTTTCCTCGGTAGGTACGTATCGTCGAAAAATCCCATCTACGCCTGTTTTGAAAAGAAAAGGGTCGTCCCGAAATAATACTTGGCATCCGACTTGAGCTTTTTCCTCTCGTTGGTAGGTCATGGTGCGAGGCAAAGCACTCCCGAGGCAAGAAAGTTCGCAATGTCCGCATACCGGGGTTCCCGCATGGCCGTTGACACGGTCCCGGATTGAGTGTTACACGGCCCGTGTTGTGTAGTACACGGACCGAGTGAGAGTCTCGTGCTGTCCGTGTCGGCCTCGTACTGAGCGAGAGGTAATGGCCGAAGTTGTTCGTGAGGGAATGAATCATTGATTGGCAGGGTGTCACTTTCTTCTTCCAAGCGGATTCGGGACAGATGGTCAGCCACAGTGTTCTCAATCCCTTTCTTGTCTTTGATTTCGAGATCAAATTCCTGTAAAAGAAGAATCCAACGAATCAAACGAGGTTTTGCATCTTGTTTGCTTAAAAGATACCTGAGTGCAGCATGGTCGGTGTAAACAATAATTTTCGAGCCGACCAGATAGGATCTGAATTTGTCAAGAGCAAAAACAATTGCTAGAAGCTCCTTTTCGGTGGTTGTGTAGTTTAGTTGGGCTGGGTCCAACACCTTGCTGGCGTAGTAAATGGCGTATGGCTTCTTATCTTTTCTTTGTCCCAAGACTGCCCCTACAGCATAGTCACTTGCGTCGCACATCAACTCGAATGGCAATGACCAGTCCGGTGGTTGCAAGATAGGTGCGGAGATGAGGGCTTGCTTCAAGCTGCAAAAAGATTTCATACAATCATTGTCAAAATTAAACTCAGAATCCTTAACCAGAAGATTTGTTAGAGGTTTTGTGATTTTGGAGAAGTCCTTGATGAATCGGCGGTAGAATCCTGCGTGACCTAAGAAGCTGCGAACTCCTTTGATGTTTGTTGGAATCGCTAGGTTCTCAATCACCTCAATTTTCGCCTTATCTACATCGATGCCTTTGGAGGTCACGACATGTCCCAAGACAACACCTTCTTGGACCATGAAGTGGCACTTCTCCCAGTTCAAAATGAGATTGACTTCTTCACACCTCTGCAAAATCTTACAAAGGTTAGATAGACAAGAATCAAAACATGCACCATAGACAGAAAAATCGTCCATAAAAACTTCAACCTCATTTTCAATGAATTCAGAAAAGATAGCCATCATGGCTCGTTGGAAGGTTGCTGGTGCATTGCATAGACCAAATGGCATCCTACGATATGCGTAAGTACCATAGGGGCAAGTAAAGGTGGTCTTTTCTTGGTCGTTTGGGTGGATGGGTATTTGGAAGAAACCAGAATAACCATCGAGATAGCAAAAGTAAGAATGATTTGCAAGCCTTTCTAGGAGTTGGTCGACAAACGGCAATGGAAAGTGGTCCTTGCGTGTGGCTGCATTCAGCTTCCTATAATCGATGCACATGCGCCAGCCAGTCACGACACGTGTTTGGATCAGCTCGTCCTTGTCATTCTTCACCACTGTCGTCCCTCCTTTCTTTGGCACCACATGAACGGGACTCACCCATTTGCTATCAGAGATCGGGTAGATGATTCCTGCATCAAGAAGTTTAAGAATTTTTTTTTCACTACCTCTTTAAGGGTTGGGTTGAGTCGTCGCTGGTGCTCTACAGATGGCTTGTGGTCGTCTTCCAACAGAATTCGATGTGAGCAGATGGTAGGGTTGATCCCCTTCAGGTCCCTGATCGAGTACCCAATCGCGCCTTTGTGAAGTTTGAGCTTCTCCAGAAGTTTGGCGGTCTACTCGGGATTCAAACCTGTATTTACAATCACAGGACAAGAGTTGTTTGGACCCGGGAATTCATACCCGAGATTGGTGGAAGGGGCTTGAGCTCGGGAGTTGGCTCGGCCTGGGCTCCTGCACGGTCCGTGTGAGTTACACTCGGCCCGTGTGGAGTGGTCGGATTGGTCTTCTCCGGCCCGATTCCCTCCCCAGTCTTTGGACTCACACGGCCCGTGTGAGTGTTGTCCGGTCCGTGTAGATTGGTATCCGGATCATCCGTTGTCGCCTCGCCGCACAAATGGGTTCCACCTCGCTTTCTTTATCCTGTAACTCAGAAAAAAAAATCAAGATGATACCTTAGCGAGCGGTTGGCTTGCTCCAGAAGGTAATCTTCGGCTAAATCTTCCAGGCATTCTTCGACCACTTCGATTCTGAAACAAGACTCGGGCGATGAGGGGTATTTCATGGCGCGGTCGATCCGGAATCGCACCTTGTCGTCCCCAATGTTCAAGGTTAGTGTGCCGTTCTTCACGTCAATCATTGCACTCGCAGTTCTTAGGAAAGGTCGTCCCCTGAATGATGGGGACTTCCTTGTCCTCTTCCATTTCCATAACAACAAAATCAGCAGGTACGAAAAACTTACCAACCGTAACCGGTACGTCCTCCACTATGCCTAGTGGTAGGCGCACCGATGAATCTGCTAACTGTAGGGTCATCCGGGTAGGCTTGAGCTCTCCTACCTCCATTCGATCAAATATGGTGCGTGGCATGAGACTCACGCTTGCCCCTAAATCACATAGAGCTTTCTTGATCGTGGCTTTCCCTATTGAGTATGGTATGGAAAACTTACCGGGGTCCTCTAGTTTGGGAGGGAGCTCGCTTCTTAGGATTGCGCCGCACTTTGTTCAGTCCAACTTCACCGTCTCACGTCCCCCAAGCTTCGCTTGTTGGAGAGGATGTCCTTGAGAAACTTCGCGTAAGTCGGCATTTGAGTAAGAGCCTCGGTGAATGGAATGGTGATATGCAATTGCTTGAGAATATCCACGAACTTCGCAAATTGATCATTGAGCTTAGTCTCAGCTAGCCTTCGAGGAAATGGTACAGGTGGTCTATATAGTGGTTGTTTGTTTGCTTCTTTCACTTTCTGACCTTCACCAGACTTTTGCACGGGCCGTGTAGAATCTGTGCGGTCCGTGTCATGCGGTTTCTCCACCCGTGCTGGCCGCGTCAAGTACGTGCGACTAGGGCTTTCTCGCAAGTGGGGTATCCGACACGGGCCGTGTATCATCCGTACGGTCCGTGTCATCGGCGCAGTGGCGCGGCGGGAGGTGCATAGTGAGTTCAATCTGCGCAGTGTCACCGCCTTGGCTTCTCCTCGAGGGTTGACCTCTGGTTGGCCGGGAAGCCTGCCAGGTTGTTGCTGGTTCGAAGCGGTTTGGTACCCCATTTGCTCCTTTTCTCTCGTTTCCGAGCAGCCAAACCGGCCCAGTTGAGCATTAATAGCCTCCATTTGCTCGAAGATCATTTGATTCATCTTCCCTTGCTCGTGCATGAAGTCACTCACCATGGGAGCAACGTAGGGCTTAGATGGGCCAGAATACGGTGCACGGTTGCTTGGGTTGTTGAACGCTGCATTGTTGAAGAAGTTGCGATTGTTGTTGTTGCTGCCAGAAGCATTGTTGTTGAAGGGTGCGGGGTTGTTATGTTTCCACCTCCAAGCCTGTTGATCATTTTGGTCCTTTGAGTATGATCGGTTGAAAGGAGGTTTTGGAAAATAGGATGGCTCATTGTTGAGAGAATTGACTTGCTCGGGTCCTTCATCCCTTTGCGCGAGTGGGCATTGCTCATACAGATGCCCCTCGTCCCCACACATCACACAAGATTTCGGTTGTTGCTTGTCAAGCGCCTTGACACTCATCTTGTCGAAAGCTTTCTGCATGGCGTCTAACTTGGCTGAGAGAGCAGTGATTTGATCAACCTCAATTCGGCCGCCTCCGGTTGTTCTAGAACTTTCGCGACCGGACCACCGTTGGTTCCGAGCCATGTTGTCAATCGAGATTGAACGCTTCGGTCGGTTCTCTTTCCGACGAGAGCCCCACCCGCAACAAAGATCAACAGAGGTACGAGTAGATTCTGTCAGACCATCATAAAAAGTTTGAATTAACAGCCAGTCAGGGATACCATGGTGTGGACAAGAATACTGCAGTTCCCTAAACCTTTCCCATACCTCATTTAAGGGTTCATCAAACCGTTGCTTAAAACTGGTCAATTGGGTTCTTACCTTAGCAGTTCGTTTGTGAGGGAAAAACCTAGTCAGAAAACTTTTAGACAGTTCCCTCCAAGTGGTAATGGACTCTCTAGGCAATGACCCTAACCATTTTTTAGCCCTATCCCTAAGTGTGAAAGGAAAAAGTGCAAGCCTAATGCAATCGACTGTTGCTTCAGTGGTTTTGATTGTGGTGCAATATTCGAGAAAGGTCTGGAGGTGTTCATGTGGATCCTCATGGTCCAAGCCGTGGAAGGTGTTCTGCTGAACAATGTTGATGACTGCTGGGGCAATGTTCGGCATCTGCCCCACGACTCTCGGAAGTCGGATTGCACCTCGCACGTCTCCAGCTCTTGGTACATTGTGCTCGCGGAGGGTTACGGGGCACGAAGTCTGACATCTCTTCTTCCTGGTCTGAAAGTTCTTGCTCGTGTTCACTCATGGTTGATCTGCCTGCAAATCCTGCTTGAAGTTCGGAGTGCACGGACGATGTAGGGGTTACAAGGCCCGTGTCACTTGTTGTTGCAGTAAGCTGAAAAGGACGAGAAGGATCTAGACCAAGTCTTCTACTCCTCAGGTTGTAGTCACCCGTGGGGGGTCGTGTAAAAGCCAGCCTTCCTGCAATGGAGAAAAATAAAATAAAGGATACAAGTTAAAATCCGGAATTCAAATAAAAGAAGCAAAAATCTAGAAAAACTAAATGATGCCGTCCCCCAAGAACGCGCGCCAAAAACTTGTTCGCACAAAAGTGTACTACAAAGTTTCAAGTACAAAAACTGTACTTTTTAAACCTCGATTCTACTTCGATTCGGACCGCAAGTGTACAGTCCTATCGTTGGTAATATCGGGTGTCGATCCACAAGACGGTTCAATAACTTAACTAGATTTTTACCTAATTTATCTTCAAACTAGAAGTGTTGAAAAGGTTTGAGTTGGTTGAAATTTTGGTTAACAATATTATAAGGTTGCAAATAAACTAAACCTGGAATTCAAAACTAATTTAAAACAAGCGTTTCCCGGGTTTCGATTTCATCCGCAACTCGCCTCTTGCTCGACACGACCCGTGTACTCTCGTACACGGCCCATGTCACACGGCCCGTGTAGTCTCCTACACGGTCCGTGTCGACTCGAGTGAAACCTGCAGGTTGTCCGGTTTCGCGCCGATTAATTCGTGTAGGATGAACCGACCATACCCGATGTTTCTAAACCTCAACTCTCGTTTGTTGGCTAAATAAACTCGATAATGGAAATACAATTCAATCCTCTTAGGGTTCTAACCTAAACTCTCGTTCATTGGTTTGAATGGCCTAAGTTACTTGTTTGGTTTACTAAAGGTATTCAACATCTCTCGATTGCTGAAAAGTTCACCTCTCGGCTACTAATTAGTCTTCCCTCTCGGTTCATCGACTTACCTCAAATACTTTGGTCTGGTTGAAAGATGAAATTGGACACAGTACCTTGTTAGACGTGGCCAAGCCTAATGGTAAGAACCAAATAATAATCGAACAACACAGAAAAGCAATTAAAATCATACACAAACAAGCAAACACGAAATATCACGTATAATCAAACAACTAGCAAGTAAACAAAGTATTCGACTACATCATGTTCCCAAGAAACTAAATAAATTACTCAAGCATGGTTTCTAAAACAGAATAACAAAAGTAAGATAAACAATTCATTGCAAAAAACCGAAAATACGAAGAAGAATCGTCGGAATTCTCTCGATTTCCTCCTCTCTACTTCGTCTCCAAGTTGGTTGTTGTCGAACTCCCTTAGAATCGGTCTCTGTATGAATTGATTGATGCCTTTCTGCCCCCAGGGGTCGTTCTTTTATTCTCCATAACCGTCCATCTTTAATTAGGCAATAATCTGTAAATTTAGATTAACTGCTGGATTTGTCTGACACGGTCCGTGTGAGATTCTATACGGACCGTGTGCCTGTGTCTTCTGTCCGGGTCGTGCAGCGCCTGTGTAGGGGGTCGAGTAGGGTATGACACGGTCCGTGTGAATGGTGACTCGGCCCGTGTAGGAAGTCCAGATTGTTGAATTTCACCCTTTCTTCGCCCGTTTCCTACAATAAACAAACAAAAGCGCAGCAGTACCATATTCTACAGATAATCAATGTAATAAACATGATTTTACAGTTTTGGACACAGGTTTTGGTACAAGATTAGGTCGGAAATGTAGCTAAAATAACGAGATATCATTGGTCACATAGCAAAAAGGTCCGGTTCAACTTTTATCAATATTTTCATAGTACAGATCATTAGTCAACTAAAATAATATTTATTAATCAATCCATAAAGAACGATGGAATAAACTTCCATACTTTAACAAAGTACCTTCTATATATAGATATACATACGTATAATACACATGTGTGTGTCTATATTCAAGGTAATATATTTACTACTTCAATTAAGTTTTCTCCTCAAGTTAAGTTTAATTATCAGGGGTGCAATTAAAAAGAACCAGTTCAAGAAGGCAACTTATGTACTGATGCTAAGGACACACACACGCACATCAAAATTGTTTTCTTATGGTCACAGATTTAATTAGTTGCCTAATTATGCAGAAATTAAGAAACTAATATCAAATAGACCATGTGTGCCTGTTGACCAAAGAGTTCTAATGATTCTTACATATATATATACAACTATCTCAACAAGATATTGTACTAGACTCTTATCATGTATTTATATATAGGACTTGAGTGTTTCCAGCTATTAGTAAGCAAGATTGCTAATTTAATTCAATAGTCCAATTTTTTTGATAAAAGGCTGTTAGCCCGTTTCATTCAAGAAACCAAAGTTCAAACTGGTACAAACACCAAACAACAAACTATAAAATTCCACACCCACACAACTCTAAGTAGAAAAACAAAATAAAAGGAAATAAAGCATGCTAGGAGTTCATCATCTCTCCCTTACCAGCAGCAGCTAAGCTGCTTTTATTACATCAAGCTAGGAAGTATAATCTAAAAAAAACTAAATAATCATCAGGGCTATGCAGCGCTGGATGATGCTGTATCTGCCCCATGAGGTTGGTAAATCACTAGGCTCCTCTCTTCTTGTTTCTAGAGCTGTGAATTACCCTCTGGATCCCATACTTGAAGTGGAATGGGCTCAATGTCATCGGGCAGCCAGAGGGGTATCATCTCCCTTGTCGAACGTTTAACCATACCTGTCCAATAATTAACCAAAGCAATTATCATGAGTATAACAGAGCGAAATTTTTTAATGTTTTTATGTTGAAAACACAATTCATTTCGTAATTTCCATATGGTCCAACTAACCGAGCTAAAAACAATAAGAAAAGGATAATTGGGAATTATGTTCTAAAGAAAAGGAAAAGTCTATAATATCTTGTATAGTCTGCCAATTTCGAAAATAATTTTGGCTGAGTCCCATCCAAAACCACACATGCTGGGTAAAAGGGCATTTGAGGAATAAATGAGTGGAAGATTCAGTGCCCGAACAAAAATGACATTTTGTACTTCCTGTCCACCCTTTGGAACTTAAATTCACTTTAGTCAGCAGCTTTTTCTTGGTCAAAATCCACATAAAAATTTTGATCTTATGGGGGAGAGGAATTTGCCACCATAGTAAAGCTTTGTCAATTTTGACTCCCCCAAAATTCAAAAGTTTGTATAAAGATTTGACCGAGAACATCCCCGAGGTCTCCCATTTCCATGCTATCCTATCAGAAGCATGTGTGAAAGAAGTACTGCTAATTTTGTATAAAATTGTAAACCATTCTTCCCACTGTATTGCATCTAGTTGCCTTTTAAATGTGTTGGCCCCACCCTGAGTTTGTATAACTTCCTGCAGAGAGATATTTGGTTTAGTGCAAATGTCAAACAAGTGAGGAAATTGAGTTTCTAATGTGTAATTCTGATCCCATACATCTAACCAAAATCTAAGTTGAGATTGGGTTCCAGGTTGATATACTACACTACACTTGCCTAAAGAATCTAACTTAGCAATTTCCTTCCAGAACTGGGACATCGCTAAATGACTACCCGAATAGTATTGATACTGGATCACCTTTTTCCAAAGGTGAGAATAATTCATATCATGATATTTCCACCACCATTTCATTAATAATGCCGTATTCATCTGTCGAAGGTCTAATATTTCTAACCCACCATATTCTTTTGCTAGACAAGCCTTGTACCAATTCACTAAGGAATATTTCCTTTTACCTTGAGTACCTTACCAAAGGAAATTTCGTCTAATTTTATCAATTTTGAGTAAAATATCTGATGGAATCCTATGAATAGATAGAGTATATAGCGGAATTGAGGAGAGAACGGAGTTTATTAAAGTGAGTCGTCCACCAATGGATAACAAATTTCCTTTCCACCCTTGCAATCGCTGTTCAAACTTACGAACCAGAAAATCCCACTCCTTTGTTGTCAAACCGGAACTAGTTAACGGAAGGCCTAAGTATTTAATAGGAAATTGTGCTAACCGACATCTAAATAAAGCAGCCAAGGTATTGACTTGGTCACTATTCAAGGTAGACAGTTCTGTTTTATTCAGATTCATTTTAATTCCCGAAATAGATTCAAATGCCATCATTCCCCACCAAGCAGCCTCCACATTATCCTCAGCTGCTTCTAGAAATATGATCGTATCATCCGCGTAGTGACAGTTGGTAATGGGCATACCTTCTTGGACTGGGGGACCTAAACCTGTCAGAACATGTGCTTTTCGCCCCTTGGTAAAAATCCTGCTAAGTGTATCAGCCCGCTAGAATGAACAGAAATGGGGACAGAAGATCTCCCTGTCGTACTCCCCGCTTACAAAAAAAATAGTTAGTGAGTTCCCCATTAATATTAATACACGATTGCGAACTAAACAGCCGTGCTTTAATCCATTGAATCCAAGTATGCCTAAAACCCCTCTGTTCTAAAATTTCCTGCAAGTATGATCAATGAATGGTGTCATATGCCTTTGCAAAATCAATTTTAATAACTATCCCAGGAACACCCCGCTGAATACTGTCATGAATTAACTCCTGACTAATCACTACGTTATCAAGAATATATCGACCTTTTAAGAAGGCAGATTGGCTATCATCAATCAAACGATTCATTATACCCTCCAAATAACACCTATGCTTGCATAAAGCTCATTTCTCCAGACTCACTCTCATAAAAGAACAATAATGATAGAGAGATGTACCAAGCTGCTATGCTACGTGTGCTGATATAGGGATTTCAGTTAGAATTAATAGCATATGAGATCGAGTAACTGGGTACATCGCCAGTTCTGCAAATTCTTCTCAAGTTGCTTCACATAAACAGAGGAGAGATAAAGAGGGAGAGAGAGAGAAGGGTTGGACACACAAGTGAGAAGTAGAAGAGAGACTTGCTGGACAGTGGACACGGTAGAGAGCAAGCTGCTCTCTTAATTAGTCAATAGATAACCACGGTGGAACAAGGAGGTATATATTGACACGCAAGGAGAGAGAGAGAGAGAGACATTGAATAATTAAATAAAGATGGGAGTAGAGTATGACACTGGGGTCCCCACTTAATAAGATTCATCCTAAAAGTTGAAGTCCCGGCATTTTTTATCATAACCAAAAAATTAAATAATATAATATTAATAACCAAACTGTACAAATTTTTTCACTCATAATCAAACTGCCCCCCCCATTGGGCGGTCTGCCCTACCCACCAACCCGCCCCCCATTTGGCGGTTTACCCTGGGCACAAAAACACCCGGGGCGGTTTGCACAAAATGCCTATATTTAGCTGTTTTCTCTCTCCTGTCTCACCATAATTCACTCACTATTCTTCTTTTAATCCATCCTGCTCTCAAACAGTGCTCCGAGGCGATTTTAGACGATTCTGAGACGATTGCGATCAACAGTGACCGAGGTATATTTTTTTTAAAATTAATTTCTTTAAATGTTATTTAATTTCAGAAATAAACAAAAAACTGATATTGAACAAAAAACTTCTTTTGTAATGTCAGAAATAAACCAAAAATGTTCATTGCATTGTACTTGGGTGGAAAACTCACGAGAGAGGAGTTCGGATGCCAATACTCGAAAAGATGCGACTTACGGCTTCCAGGTGAATGTCAATACTTCAATTTATGAAATAAAGGAAACAATCTTGCAAAAAACCAGTTGGGACCGTGCCCGATTTACCGTAGAAATCAGTACCCGAATTAACAACCAACTGCCCGGTGTCGAACCTTACTATGTAAAATATCCTATAGCAGAGCAGGATATATGGACAGCTATGTACGGGTTTTTTGAGTCCAATTCAATTCCGATAATGGATCTATTTTGCAAAAAAGTTTCGATTCAACCAGTTGGTGCCGGGGCTGGACCTTCTACCCAGAACAACTTGGACACTGGGAGCTGGACCTTCTACCCAGAACAACTTGGACACTGGGGCTGGACCTTCTACCCGAACAACTTGGACACTGGGGCTGGACCTTCTACCCAGAACAACTTGGACACCGGGGCTGGACCTTCTACAGAGCACAACTTGGACACAAGGATTGGACCTTTTGTCCATAATTATTTCTCGGATTATGATAACCCGGGATATGATAATGATGCCACTGATTATGGGTATGATCACAACCAGGATGTGACCTCACCACCTCGTGAACCTGTGAGACGAGATAGGTATTTGCAAGTACCTGAGCGCAGTGTTGCACCCCGGGCTGAAACTAGAAGACGGTCATGTGTTGGTCGGGTTGGATATCAATCAGTACCTGATCCATTACCTAACTACAGCCCCCCAGAACCTAGAAGACAGTCCGCAGTCGATCGAAATGATACAAGCATTGATTTTGACAGTATTGATGAGATACCGACAAAGGAAATGGAAACTGGTGATGATTGGGATGGGGATTGGGATTCAGACAGATTATTAGAGGGCGACGATGAGGATATTATGCCTCCTCCAATTGAAGACAGATTTCCGATCAGCGGACGAGGAGACAAGCACCCGGTGAGGACATTCAATGACACTACTTCTTTAGAAGAAGCAGACATTTCTTTTTTTGGGACATTCGACAAGTTAAATGCTTGGTTTGTTGAGAGGCATGCTAAAGCCACTGTATTAGCGAGTAGGGACCAACTATTCTCAGATAGAGTGGAGGAGAAATTAAGAAAACACAGAGTCAAAGGTTCTGTCATGCACGTTGTAGCGTATGGTACCACAGGTACGGAATATGAAGTGCAGGTTCCAAGTGAGATCATTCCACCGGTTGTGGGACAAAATGGCATTATAGAAACTCATGAACGCGCATGCAAGTACAGAGTCGTTTTAGGCGCGAACAATCAAGCAACGTGCGAGTGCCAAGGCCCCCAGTTAGTTCACATACCGTGTTCTCATGTTATGGCGGTTTGCCGAAAATGGAATTTCCTTGAAGACGTCTTTGTTGACAACTATTACCGTACCGATTGCCTTCTGAACACCTGGAGAGCATCATTTCACAGCTACCCCAACCAGTACCAGTGGCCATACTACCTTGGGCCTACAGTGGTTCCCGATAAGAAATGGATCAGGAAGGGGAGGAGGAAACACAAGCAGTGAACAATGCATATGGACAGGATGCAAGGTCGGCAAGTGGGACATGAGGCTCACCGTTCTACTACTGACAGGCAGAGGGTAGGTATGTAGATGATCGTACACAACTTAAAATTGATTTGAAATTAAATTTAAATATTGATACTGAATGTTCAATGAAATGTATTGCAGAGGCAATAACCGAAGCCATCGAAAGAGATAATGCTAGAGTGGTTGCCGATGCGGACCTTCTGGAAGCAGGCGACCTAGTCAAGGGAAGCCACTCAGGGAGTAGTCAGAACTCTACAACTGCTGGTGTCGCGCTGTCATCCACTTCTAGAAACCTAAGAAGTAGACTTGGTCTGTTCGGACGCAGGAAGAGTTAATTCAGCATATGTTATATTTATATTTGTATCTTCTGTTCGATCTGATTACAAAACCTAATAATTATTACACACTGATACATTAGAATTACTAAATAATTAGTACAGATCTTCCAATAATACTACTTTTGAGAACCAGTACTGTTTATCTATTTTCATCTTTTGTTAATTTAAGTATGTTACTAAAAATGTATTGTTTCACGATATAACTTTATTACAAAAATTGAACTTTTCTCATTATTTAGATTAAAACATTCAAATCCTAAAATAATAAAAAAATAAAAAAATATAGCAGACCGCCCCCCCGAGGGGCGGTCTAGTCTCAGTGTAAACCACCCCCCCCATGGGGACGGTTTGGTTATGAGTGAAAATATTTGTGCAGTTTGATTATTAATATTATATTATTTAATTTTTTGGTTATGATAAAAAATGCCGGGTTGAAGTCGGTAACTGATGCATAGAAATAGAATATTTCAATTAAATAGATTGCCAGTGCATTCATTCTATTAAATTGCTAATATTCATACTTTCTAATTTCAAAATATTTCAAAATTTCCAGATTAATAAATAGACGTATTTCATTTCAGATAAATAAATTTTCAGATAATGTGATGAACAATAAATAACTTGGATTAAAATAATTATCTTGTAATTCAATTATTAATTTTGTATATTTATTTTCGGGGATGTAACAGAAATATTTGCAATTAAGAAAGAATATTTGGCAATTAAATCGTACATATCATAAGAATAGTTAATTTTTTAAAGCCTATCAACTAAAGGAAATTTTTTAAAAAAAGTTTTTAGGCCCCCTTTTTTCCTTTTTTTATTTTTTAAAAAAAATTTTTAAAAAATCTTCCCTTTTTTAAAAAAAAACCAAAAACACCAAGAAAAAAAAAAAAAAAAAATTTTGAGAATTTTATAGACTGGCTTTGAATAACTTTTAGTAGATCCAAGAGTAGTGAAAGAATGTTGTGAAATGGTTAAAAATAGTTTTTTTTTAAGGTTGCCAGAGCCAACAATATATTGATTAAAAAAGTTTATTTACATATCCCTATTCTATCTCTAATTACAATAAAATTAAAAATATATTACATGATGTCTTATACCAAATAAACCCCCAAAAAAATATAAAAAACAAAAAAATTTAAAAAAAAAAAAATTTTTTGATTTTTTTTTTAAAAAAAATCTCCTTTTTTTCCCCCCCCCATACCCTCAAACCACCAAAAAAAAAATAAAAAAACAAACACTAAATTTAAAAAAAAAAAAAAAAAAAATATTCTTAAAAAAAAAAAATTTTTTTTTTTTTTTTTTTTTATTTTTTTTTTTTTTTTTTTTTCCTTCCATAAAATTATTTTTTTTATAAAAAAACATGATATTGATCCTCTTGTTTGTCCAATAGGTTTGAAGTACAAAGGTGGCAACCTGTTTGTATCGTGCAATCTCTCTCGAGCAGTAACTCTTGAGTTAAGATTTTGTTGTCTAACATAAGCCTAACAAAGTTAGAAATGGTTATAAGAAGGGAGTTCTAATCAATTAGCTGATATCGTGACAGCACTTCAAAGTACTCCATTCAGGATCAACGATTCAATGTTGGAATTTCTTAATAGGAATCGAGATATGTTAATATCAGTTGGTTTGCTAATGCCATCTTTCCTTGCCACTGTGGATCCAGTTCGTTCGTGTGAGGCAAGAAATCAGGTCTATATTGTCTAGTGAAAAGTCTCAAGATAGTAAATTAAAATACTCTGGGATAGCGAGTATTATGGATAAGAGAATACAAGCAGCTATTCTAATGGTAGTGGGGTAATGGAGAAGTGAATGAGGATTAATATTGGGAGTTACAAAATGAATGGCATCCACATATTAAAATATATTCGTAACACTCCCCCTTGAATGTCCATTTCATAAGAATATGCCTCATTAAAACCTTACTAGGAAAAATCCTATGGGATAAAAACCTAGTGAATGAAAAAGAGTACAATATTCTTCTAAATACGCAATTATAACCTTACTAGGAAAATCCGGTGAGAAAAACCATAGTTAAGGAAAATATAGTGCATATTAACTCCTCCTCATTACAGCATCAATCAAGACCTCTAAGTCGGCAAACTCCGATATTACGAACTAACTTTTCAAATATTGCCATAAGGAGCGCCTTAGTGAATAAATCTGCCAGATTCTCACTTGAAGGGATTTGTTGAACATAAATAACATTATCCTTACTTTATTTAAATAATACATGCAATATTATCTTCATGTCTGATGAATGTGTTGAATCACAGATCTTAACCACACACATTCTCAGCTCCATGTGTTGTTAAAATAATAAATATATCAGGTCTTGTATGTCCAACAAAAAAATATAAGTGCTTATATTGCACTAAGATATGGTACTTCAGGACCAAATAATTTTTCATCAATTTTTCTTTTAACACACATATAATATCATTTTCTCGATGTATAAAAATATTACTTATCAAATGTTCAATTTACAATCCAAGGCTAAAAATTTGTTCTCCCAAAATCTTTTATCTCAAATTATTCCTTTAAGTAAATTATTTATTTTAGAAGCTCTTCAGGAGTTTCATCTTTCAACATAGATTGTAATCATAACAAAATTATTTTCATATATTTTCACAAAAAAATACAAAATGTATCATTTTTATATTCATTTTTCAATACACTTAGAGAATTATACCTTATACATCCAGATTGCTTTAATCAATATAAATATTTATTCAATTTAATTGAATAATGTTCTCGAGAACCTCAATTACATGCTTCAGGCATCTTAAATCCTTCAGGGATTTTCATATAAATATCATTATCAAGCAAGCCATATAAATATGATGTAACAATATCCATTAGGCGCAAATCAAGTCCATCATGGACTGCTAGACTAATTATGTATCGAAAAGTTGTTGCATCCACCTGATATGAGTGTGTTTGTTCATAATCAATTCTAGGTCTTTACTTAAAACCTTGGGCTACAAGCCGCTCTTCATATCATATAATTTCACTTTTCTCATTTCTTTTTCGCGTAAATACACATTTATATCCTATTGGTTTTGCACCTTCAGGTATTGGGACTACATGCCCAAAAACTTTTCGTTTTTCAATAGAGTTTAACTTTGCCTCAATTGCACCTTTCTATTTGGCCAATAATTTCTTTGTCGATATTTTCTAATAGACTTCGGGTCATGATCCTCACTATTTATTCTATTTAGCGCTATATTATATGCAAAAATATCATTGATATCAATTTCATCTCGGTTCCATCTTATTCCATAAATGATATAATTTATTGAGATCTCTTTATTTTCATGAATTTCAAATATCTGAGTTTCTGCTGGAAACTCCAACATTACTTATAATTTGATTCTCTTCAGAAGTTTTATCTGAAATTATCATATCCTCAACATGACCATTTTCATTCTTTGCTCCCTTTCTTCGAGGATTTTTATCTTTGGAACCGATTGGTCTTCCACGCTTCATGCGTGTTATAATTTCATTAGCTTGTCCAATAGGGACATCGACTTTAATTGGAGCATTAACAGCTAGTACATGTAATTTGATCACTTTCTTTGAGTCTGAAAATGCATCTGGCAATTGATTAGCTAATATTTACAAATGAATTATCTTTTGAACATTTAATTCACATTATTTATTACAAGGATCAAAACGAGATAATGATAATTCATACTGATATATTTTTCCAGCTGATTTTATTTTTTTCTCCTCCTAAGGTTGGGTTCCAACATAAATTTCCAACCTTCTTTGACTTCCCATTATAGTGCATTGTGGTGGAGCAATTGGAATATATATCGCACATTCAAAAATTCTTATATGGGAAAATATTAGATATGTGACCAAAAATTAATAGTTGGGAAAGTTTTATTATAGCTAGTTGGCCTGATGCGAATTAGTTATGCTGCATGCAAAATAACATGTTCTCATTTTGTGTATGAACATAAGCTACAGGATGTTCAACATCAAGTTTAATATACATGCATTATATGAGAAACAAATTCACCAGCATTATCTAGACGTATATTCTTAATTGAATAAACATAAAATTATGCTCTTAATCAAATAAATTGAGCAAATCGCAAATGCTAGGTTGCGAATTGATAATGAACATACATGTGGCCATCTAGTTGATGCATCAATTATAATCATAAAATATCTAAATGGTCCACAAATATCACCATGTATATGTTCTAAAAATATAAGAGATTCAGTTCGTATTTTCGCTGGTGATAGTTCAATAATCAACTTTACTTGAGAACATGCTGGACATGACAATTCATTAGATTGAAGAATCTTCTGGTTCTTTAATGAATGTCCTTATGAATTCTCTATTATTATTTTTTTTGCATCATTATTGATCCGGAATGGTTTAACCGGTCATACCAAACTATAAACATATTCTTATATGTAAACTTCTGATTTACAATAACATGTACTTCAATTGTACTAATATATGCGTAGTACAAGCCGGAGGAAACATAGACAATTTCTCTAATATGCATTTTGTATTGGTTGTCTCAACATGATACCCATTTTGGCAGATATCCTTAATACTTAACAAATTTCTTGGAGACTTAGAAAAATATATGTATCATCAATATAAATTTGTATTCCTCCATGTAACAATAATGTAGCTCTTCCGGAGCCTTCAATATATATATATATATATATATATATATTTATTAACAACAATTGCAATATCATGGTAATGTATCAATTAATTTGAATATGGTGCAGGTTTGTACAATGGCTATCTTTTTTTTTTTTTTTTTTTTTTTTTTTTTTTTATAACCAAGCAAACCCAAGGCAGGATACCAGTTGCACTTATATGAGTTTATGTTAGGACTAGTTTTTTTTGTGTAGTTGGCTGGTTTGGTATCATACTAGTTTTGCCAAATGGTCGATAAATCATAATTCCACCTGATTAGCTAAACAATTTTGATCTCTATCGACACTCTAACTGTACAATTTGACATCAAACTAAACCTAAGACTGGATCAATCAAAACCAATAGACTAACAAAACTCAAAATAAATATAACTTCAACAATAATTCATTTATTACTATCATCGCTTAAGTGATTATTTATTTATTTTTTTTTTTTTTTTAAAATCAACAAAATCCAAATGAATAACTTCAATTTGAATAAGATAAAAATCACATTCACAAACAAAAAAATTCTCGATATTTTGTCTCCTTATTATTAGTAAGTCAACAAAATATTACGGCATACGACAGGTACGTGGCCAATAATATTTATCACTACAATGATAATATGAATTCTTTTATTTGCTATTATGTCAATTTTTCTTCTCAATAATATTTATCACTACAATGACAATGATAATTTTTCTTCCCTGTCAATTTTTCTTCTCATTATCATGTTCACATCTAAGAATTTGTCCACAAATTATTATCATATTATTTTCACTTCTAGTGAAATTATTATGTTATTTAACCATAATAAGAGAACAAAATTTACTCAAAATATTTTGTAGAAATCTTCTTCAGGAAGATTAATAATTAGAAAAAAAAATATATGGACATCACATAAATTTTTTGCACTATTTAATCTTCTTCAGGAAAATTTCTTAAGATCTTCTTAATATTTGTTGAAATCTTCTTCAGGAAGATTAAATTATATAAATTTTCTTAAAATCTTCTTCCGGAAGATTGAATTATAGAGAATTTTTTTTTAACATGAATATGTTAAAATTGAATACTATGACATAATATTTTCTTTTTAATAATTTAATTCCATGACTTTAGGCCCATTGAATATATATATGTGAATGTCAATACTATGGCTTCAGGCTAATTTCATTTCACAATACAACTTCAATTTCTCAAGCACGTCATAACAAGAGGCCTTTTCACAGCTTAATTAAAAAAATGAATATAAAATTAACACGATAGATGATGGAAAAATTTATGATTCTATTGAAAAAAATACAAGTTAGATCTAAATTTTCAAATTATGAAGAAAAAAAAAATTTCACATTATAAATTTTATTTTTTTTAACATATGGTTTCGGACCATTTGATATTAACATAATATAACATAACTTTGATATTCGTTATTTAGATGGCTTCAGGCCATTTTATCAACATAATTTATATTCATATGGCTGCGGGCCATTTGATTAATATAATGTAAAGGTAACACATAAATGGTCTGAAAATTTTATTGAAATCTTCTTCAGAAAGATTCTTCTTAATATTTTTTTGAAATTAATCTTCTTCATGAAAGATCATAATATTTCGTAAAATCTTCGTTAGGAAGATTAAATCATTGTAAAAAAAATTACACATCATATAAACCTTGTTGAAATCTTCTTCAAGACGATTTATTAAAATACTCTCAATATAAAATTTGTATATCATATAAATCTTCTTCAGGAAGATATTTTCAAATTTTCTTATATTAATTTTGTACATCATAAAAGTCTTCTTTAAAAAGATTTCTTTAAATCTTCTCATATTAATCATATGAATCTTCTTCAAGAAGATTTCTTGAAATATTTTAAATTTTTTTTAGAATCTTCTTCAGAAAGATTAAATTATTGTGTACATCAAAAAAATGAAATATGAACCATATTGCACATCTCGAATCTTCAACTAGTAGAGCTTTCATGCTGATAACGTGTTATAAAATAAAGATAAACAAACATAAACAATAAGAGAGAAAGTAAAAGATAGTAATCTCTTTATTCATGTAATTCTCATGTGTACAATACAAGATTACAATGCCTCTATTTATAGGTTACAAATTGTACATGAAAAGACATTACAATAATAAATAAGAGAATGGATTCCAAATAGTAGTGGACATGAATTCTAATAGTAGTGGGGTAGTGGAGAAGTGAATGAGGATTAATATTGGGAGTTACAAAATGAATGGCATCCACATATTATAATATATTCATAACATTAACAATGTATTTTTATTCTATATACTTAGTTAAAAATAATTTTTAAGTTATTTTTAATCAAAGTAATTAAATTACTAATCGTACCTCTATTTTTATACATATGATATACGTCTAATTATCGTACTAACTAAGATAGTAGACAACCAACGCATATTTATATTATACATGTTAAAAACATGTTTTTATTTGATAATTAATTAAGTAACGTGTTTTAATCGTATAATTATTATAATAAACGTAATTGTCATAGTAATTAGCATAATTAATTAATAAAACGTACTTCTAGTTTTTATACGTATTAAAATAGATAAGTAATTAAGTAACACATATTTTTATGGAATAAGTATTTAATAGATGTAATTACTATTGTAAATAATTCTAAACCCGATTCGGATTATTCAGATCTTTTTATTATGACTTATTTTAATTAATTAAACATAACCTTAATTTAATGCGATGGAAGTAACTTAAAAGTTCATATTAAATTACCGTTGTTCTACGTAATTATTGTACGAGTATTGTAACGAGATAAATTATAATATACAACTATCTTCAAATTAAAAATATAACAAGCGGTTTATCTTTAAATTAATTAAATTAAATTGAGTTAAATTAATATACGTAGTGAACGATGTAATTATTATAACTTATTTTATAATTGCTACGATCAATTCGGACCAAGTCAGGCAGGCTGACTAAGCCGGACATGTCAATCTGACCAAATCGATTGAGAGTTACAATTCGTAGCTAATTAAATTCATTCAAATGCTTAAATAAAAGTAATGAAATGGGAGAGTGTTGCGAGAATTTAGTTTATATTCTTATTAAAATTACCTTACGAATTACAGGTCAACAGACTTACCTTGATCCCTACCTATGTACTGATACTGCGGATGACTATATCAGAGCAGGCGAGGATCATACAGGCTACACTGGTATCCAACTCTTGTACACGATTCCCGCTTATTATACAGGTCTGGAATATCTAAATTACTTTTTCGTGGTGTAATTTCACGGGTCGACCATCTGACTTGTCATATTTAAATTCTTAAATAAATTAATGCATAAACTCTGAAAACAATAAATTTACCGTTTTCTAAGAGTAGTGTAATTAATGACATTGTATATATATTAGAATATTATTATATTATTATTAAAATATTAGTTTGTCTCATTCTCGTAAAACTAGGGTGCTCTTAATATTGTGGAGAGTAATATTTTATCACAACATAACATAGCACAACAAAACTTCCCGATTGTCAAAAGTGAAAAAATTCAATGAAAATTTACATATAAAAATGATTAATTAACAAAACTCGAATTCGAAAAATCAAGCTGTAATTTAAATAATAAATCTTTGATCTAATTAAGACAATATTCTACAATATCCCCAAATTGTTAATAACCGTACGTAAATCGCTGTTTAATTAAAACAAACTTCATATTTATCTTAAAAAAAAAACTGTAGGCTTCTTGAGCATTTTCAATAATAATGAAAAAATTAGCAACTAGCAAGACCTTTTGGCAGTTTCCAGAATAATAGAGAGAATTCCTTGATTAGTGGGCACTGCCGGACAACTCTAGACTCTTTCTTCTCTGGAGCATTCCGGAGATAGCATGATAAACACTGCAATATTTGCTTTTTAATTAATTACCCATTTCCCCTTTAAATACACACTACATCAGACATCACCACCATCCAAGAGTGACATAGAACATCAACTGCTGAGCAACAAGCCAACAACTTCCAACGCACTCGCGCTTTCCATTTTTCGACGAAATAAATGTCGATCGTCAGGAGCAACATCTTCGACCCATTCTCACTCGACCTCTGGGACCCCTTCCAAGGCTTCCCTTTCAACAGCCTCCGATCCGTCAGCACTGCGAATGACACCAGTGCTTTCGTCAATGCCCGCATCGACTGGAAGGAGACTCCGGAAGCGCATGTTTTCAAGGCCGACCTTCCGGGGGTTAAGAAGGAGGAGGTGAAGGTTGAGGTGGAGGAAGGCCGAGTGTTGAAGATCAGTGGGGAGCGTAACAGGGAGAAGGAGGAAAAGAACGACAAGTGGCATCGTGTGGAGCGGAGCAGCGGTAAGTTCATGAGGCAATTCAGGTTGCCTGACAATGCCAAGGTCGATCAAGTCAAGGCAACCATGGAAAATGGTGTACTTACCGTGACCGTGCCTAAGGAGGAGGTGAAGAAGCCTGAAGTGAAAGCTATTCACATCTCCGGCTGAGTTTCTTACATGAAAATCGTATATCTATCGCTGTTTGTGGTTTATCCTTATTTTGGGTTGATTGTGTGTTGTTTGAGTGCACAAGAATTATTCGTCTTTTAGAGAGGTCGGGTATTTATCTTTCATGCATGCTTGTGCTTCTAGCTAGAAGAAGAGAGATTTATGCATAACTTGTAATAATAAATGTTTCTATAAATGAAGCTTTGATCAATGACATTCTGTTGATAATCTCCATTTTGACTCGGTGAAAAGTAATTGGGCCGAACAAAGAAAGAAAGCAGATAGATGCTCATAATTCGGGCCCATGGTGATATATTCCTGCCAACTCATTAAATTCAACCGGACGTCCGGAGCCCTGAAGCCAGGGATGGACGCAACATCAGAATATATAGGACAAAAAATATATTTAAATCGGATTTAATTAATTAAAATTAAGCTCATTAAGCTGATTAAAAAACAAAAAACAAAACTCATACAAAAATAATATATTTTGATAAAAAATTACACTAAATAACAAATAATATTTTTTAAATAATATATTAAGGTTGTGCTTAAAAAGTCTTCATTAAAGGAAAGGAAATGGAGAGGAGGTGAAGAACCAACCAAACTGTGGTTGCCTGGTTTTCGTCACTTGCTCCAGAAGCGGAAAAGCGACGAGGCAGCGGAGGGGAACGGAAGGAAACCGACATTGTTCGGAGGTGAACGCACTGTGTAATTTGCTGAATTTTGTTACTCCCAAATCGGGGTGTAAGAAGCACTGTTCAAGGGTGAACGATCGGTGATCACCTCCCTCTCCGTTCCTTCCCCTTTCTCTCCGCCCACGTTTTCTGGAGCACAGCCTAAAGGACATCTAAAATAATATTTCATTATATTTGATATATGTACGTAAATAATATTTTTAAAGGATATATTATATAAAATATGAAATGACATAACTTTTTTTTTTTTTTATCTTTTTGATATATTTTAAAATGAGATATTATATAACATATTAAATGACATAACCAAACAGTAAAATTGTTGGATTATCGTTTTTCAAACTGGCTTAATAAATAGTAAAAAAATTTCAAAAACTATAAAATTTGGTCTCCAAGCACATTTTAATATAGAGATATATCACATCTAACGGTTGGATCGACTTTTTGGACTTCAAAAATTGAAAAATGAATTGGTTGTATTTCGGCCGAAGTGCTACTGAAATATATTAGTCAATCTCATAAGATATGTGAATTATAAGATATACACTGTATATACATTCTAATATTTTTTAATTTATTTGTTCCAATTTTTTACACTCGTGTAATTTGAATAATGTGACGTTGTTACTGTGTTTTAGTGATAATTTATATAATTTTAGTTATTACTGTGTGATATTTTATGTAATTTGGTGATTGCTGTAAATTTGATGGGAGCTGATCACATTAAAAAAAAAATAATACAATCTGGATCGGCCTTAAAGGAGAGTCGATCCTATATGTTTGTAATAAACTTCAATTGACCAATTAAACATCAAGAGCAGGAATTTGTATAGGTTCGATTTAGATAGTGCATAATCAGGATTGGCTGTTTATTTGATCCTGGAGTTCTCCAACTTACAGTATCACTCTGATCAAGATTGACTGTGAGTCTGTCCTAATAATGTTAAAAGTCTAATTCTGATTATATTTTTTCTACTAGTATTTAGAGAGTTTTTTTTATTTTTATTTTTTTATTTCTGCTTTCTCCAAAGTCTCTCACAGTTCTCTCTAATGAGATAAGAGAAATAAATTTAGATAACTTTGTATTATGAGGATCAAATCATATATACAACCTAAAAAACTCTTGTTGTCTTGAATTGTAATTATTCAATTCATCCCATAATTAAATTGAATATTATGTCATAATTTCTAGGCATTAAAGATCAACATTCTATGTGACACAATAATGCCTAACAAATTATATTATAACGCATATGAACACTTTTAATTGAGCATAACATTAACAGTATACAATACAAAGTTATTTTACATATTAGTTCAATGTTAAATTAACGATTCAACATTACTAACATTGAAAGTATTTATCTTGTTGAGCAGAAAAAATAAACAATAGGATCATATTATTTTTGAAAGGAAACAAAGTCTAAGTTACGTAACTACATTCTTCACAAAATCTCAATATCAGCACATTATTCCAAGATACACTAAGATAAAAGCATTTTCTTAATTAAAAGTTTTGTATTCATAAAATTTACATACGTACTTGGTAACTAAATGTGTGCATTAACATGTAATTGGGACATACAAGACGCAAACAAATTAAATAGAACCAGTTCATTACAAATCCCACGCACTAATTAGGGACTAATTAATAGAAAGTCCTAGAAAATGTAAAACTATATTCAAAAAGAGTTTTCGTCGCATCAGAAAATTTCAATAAAACCCTTATGACGAAGACTAGTCCGAGGCCTCAATGAAGGCGGTATGGTGAATCTTGTAACATATTGAAGGCTGGAGTCAGGGAGGCCGAAAAATAAATCATCCTGAAAATTGTATTAAAATACTTTTCAAATAATTTGTATCTTTCAAAAATAAGAAATACCGAATTAATTCTTAAAAGTCTGTAACCCTCAGTTATGATACCATTAGTGCAACGGGTAGACATTCAGACAGAACAATAGAGTACCTACCATTAAGGTTTTCTGAACAATAATAAAAATGTTACTATTCTGAAGACTAGTCCGAGCCTTCAATGAAGGCCTTTTATAGTTTTATGCACAATGTCAAATGGTATATGGTACTTTATCAGACTCAAGCAAAGACAGTGTGTGTGTGAGGTTCTTAATTATATATACACCATAAAGAAAATATCCTAAAAGCAATGAATTTAACTTACGAGAATCAGGCACATTTTCATGCACCGTGGTCGTACTGAGCAATTCCTCTAGGAGCAAATCTCACTAGTGGAAAAAGTACTTTTTGTATCGGTTATTAAGACATATCAGTGTCGGACATCGGGGCGACACTGATACAGGCGACACAAATACCGGCACTAATCAGTATCGGTTTGTCAACCGATACGAAAGTACGTTTTTGTGTCGGTTATTCATAGAAACCGATACTATTTTGGGGTTTTTGTGTCGGTTATTAATACAAACCGATACTATTTTTGGGTTTTTGTATCAGTTCAACCTAAACAGCCGATACTATTTTTGAGTTTTTGTATCGGTTATTACAAGAAAACCGATACAGTATGTGTTATTTGTGTCGGTTATCACAAGGAACCGACACTGTAATTTTTTTTTTTTTTTTTTTTTTGTTTGTTTGTATCGCGATTTCGGCGATTGATTAGATTTCATACATTAAAAGTGGGATTATGAATATCGCCTGCAAAGACAGTGTTAAGTCCTCCAATAAAAAGTGCTAAAAGACCCTAAAACTCTAAAATTGTAAAGAAATGCCCAAAAGTCCATGAAGGAAGACTCGGATCGCGAATCTGAACCCGTAACATGGGCAAAAATGAATTCCCATCATTTTTGGATCCGCCTTTGGGCTGTGAAGTTCCTGTCAAAATTTCAGCCCGATCCGACGGACGGATCGAAAGTTATGCCCCTTTTCGTGAAGCATGCGCAGGAATGGAAGAAAGTAGGGATGATACTATACCTCGGGTGTGGGGGAAGAGCTGGACGAGGGGCCTCTTCATTCTCGGTCGCCATGGACGGAAAGAAAACATTTGAAAACGAAATAGATTTGAATTGGGGTTTAAAAAAGGAGAGGTCTTGGTTTGAATCGATGGGGAAGGAGATGAGAATGTCACACGGATTTGATAGTGGATGGACGGACAAGATGCTTTTTGGCGGTGGACATCGAACGGTGTACAATCTTTTTCGAGAATGTCACACGGATTGCGACGTGCCCTGGCACAATCTGTGTCGGTTAATTACAAAGAACCGATACGGAAGTTCGATTTTGAAATATTTTTTTTTTTCGTATACAATCGTGTCGGTTATTTACAAAGAACCGACACAAATAATATACCTTTTGTATCGGTTCCTTGCTAATGAACCGACGACGATTTTTGTATCGGTTCTCTACTAGTAACCGATACAAAAATGGCTCTTTTGTATCGGTTCTCTATAGAGGACCGATACAAAACTTCGTGTCGGTTCATTAGCAAGGAACCTGATACAAAAATGGCTTTTGTATCGGTTCTCTATAGAGAACCGATTAAAAACTTCGTTCGGTTCATTAGCAAGGAACCGATACAAAAAGTGTATTATTTGTGTCGGAGATTTATGGGAACCGATACAAAATTTTTTTTGTATCATTTATTTTTTATTAACCGATACTAAATGTATTTTGTATCACTTCATTCAAAGAACCGATACTATTAGGGCGATATTGAAAGTCATTTTTCCACTAGTGTCTCTACCTAGAGGTATTAGCATACGACCATTCACATATTGTACTCCATCCCATCCTGCAACGAATTTGTTGCTTTCATTTCTAATTTGTGAATCGTGCAGCTTCTTCGCTTTTTTCATATTATCTAGAGGTCTGGAGCACATAATGTCAATTTCAGAAAATTAAATAACACCACACTCCCTCAAACCTCCCTCCCTTTCTTTTATATCATTCAATTATATTCTGTTACATTTTTCCTCTCTGTATAGAGATGATTTATACCCATCATAGAGGCGCACAGCTCACCTCTCTTAACTAGGAAATAAATCATAATTTTAATCTAACTTGGAAATAAATTTACACACAATGCAACTATGATAAATAAAGGAAATACACAAGATATGGTCTAGCCGTGTTAGCCAACAGATATATGTTGATTTTCTTCTTTATTCTCTTCTGGATCTTATGTGACGTGTTAGCTTGCAACTTCAACACCCTCCTTCAAGCTCATACGTAGATATCTTTCATACCTAATTTAGAGAGTGCTTCATTAAATGCCTTGCTTGATACTGCTTTTGTGAGTACATCTGCTAGCTGTTCGTGTGATCTTACGAATGGTGTTGAGATGATCTTAGAGTCCAACTTCTCCTTGATGAAATGCCTATCAACCTCAATATGTTTTGTCCTGTCATGCTGTACTGGATTATGAGATATATCAATAGCAGCTTTATTATCACAAAAAAGTTTCATTTCTGTACTAGGTTCGAAACCCAGTTCTGTCAGCAGTTTTCTTAACCACAATAGTTCACAAATACCTTTCACCATTCCTCGAAACTCAGCTTCTGCACTAGAGAGAGCCACAACATTTTGTTTTTTACTCTTCCAAGTTACCAAGTTCCCACCCACAAATGTAAAATATCCTGCAGTAGATCTTCGATCAGTTGCACATCCGGCCCAGTCTGCGTCACTATAACCGGTTATCTCCATGTGTTGGTTTTTCCGGAAGTATATACCTCTTCCAGGCGCACCCTTTAGGTATCTCAGTATTCTCATTACTGCCTCCATATGCTCTTCGTTTGGAGAATGCATAAACCGACTAACAACACTCACTGCGTAAGCTATGTCAGGTCTAGTATGGGACAAATAAATTAACTTACCCACCAACTTTTGGTACCTTTCTATGTTCTCAGTTATTTTATTCGGGTCTATATCCAATTTCAAATTTTGGATCATAGGTGTATCAGCTGGTTTACAATCCAACATCCCAACTTCAGCTAGAAAATCAAGTGTATACTTTCTTTGAGAGAGAAAAATACCTTCCTTATTACGGGATACTTCAATTCCAAGAAAATATTTTAAACCACCCAAATTCTTCATTTCGAATTCTTTTGATAGCCTTGCTTCTAATTCTTTAATTTCCATATGATCATCTCCTGTAATAATCATATCGTCAACATAAATTATTAACACAGCTATTTTACCTCGACTTTTCTTGAAGAACATTGTATGGTCTGATTCACTTTGAGTGTACCCATAACCCTTCATTGCTTGACAAAATCGACCGAACCATGCTCTTGGTGACTGTTTCAACCCATATAACGCCTTCTCCAACTTACACACTTTCATAGTCGTCTCTGGGTACCAATATCCTGGTGGAATGTCCATGTAAATTTCCTCCTTCAGATCACCATGTAAGAATGCATTTTTAACGTCGAATTGATGAAGTGGCCAATCTAAGTTTGCTGCAAGAGATAAAAGAACTCGAACAGAATTTAATTTCGCAACTGGTGAAAAGGTTTCTTGAAAATCAATGCCATAGGTTTGTGTATATCCTTTTGCAACTAACCTTGCTTTGTATCTCTCAATTTTCCCTTCTGCATTATATTTTATAGTATACACCCATTTACACCCGACTGTTTTCTTCCCTTCTGGTAATGTTACCAATTTCCATGTACAATTTTTTTCTAATGCATCCATTTCTAATTTCATTGCTCTTACCCAGTTATGGTCTTTTAAGGCTTCTTCCAATTTTTCTGGTACAGTTACTGATGATATTTGGTTCACAAAGCTTTTCAGAGGTTCTGATAATTTTTCAGTGGTTGTATAATTTGCAATCGGGTATCTTATTTCCTCACTCGTTCCATCCTCTGGAACATACCGTTTTGCTGGTTTTCCTCGGTTATTTCTAGATGGCAATCTATAGAGAGTGTTAGTAGTACTTACCTCAGGAATATCCTCAAGAGATCCCGGCCCATGAGATACTTGGTCGGATTGTATTACTGTATCATTCAGCTCTATCCAGAAATTAGGTTCACCCTGCTGCAACTGGTCTAGATCGGACCTTTCGGCAAGGACTGGGTCAGGTAGGATGACCCGAGTTGGGTCAGGTAGGATGACCCGAGTTGGGTCAGGTTGGATGACCCGAATTGGGTCAGGTTGGATGACCCGAGTTGGATCAGTTGGGTCATGGTCTGGTTCGGTTTGGGTAGCTTGAGCTGAACCTGAATTCAATTCTGAATATTCTGGCTGGTTCTCATTTATAGGTATAGAATTTATTTTTTCCAAGTTTGCCTGATTTTCAATGGATTTAGATTCTTGGTTTACCTCATACTCTGGGCATTTTAAGAAACACAAATCAGAGAAATCCAATTCTACTCGATTCTCCTCCTGAATTGGACTTTCGGTTTTTTTAAAAAAATATTCACCTTCTAAAAAAGTGACATCCATGGTTGTAAAGAATTTCCTTGTGTTTGGATTATAACATTTATATCCTTTTTGATGTGTACCAAATCCTAAGAAAATACATTTCTGTGCACAAGGTTCTAATTTGGACCGAAAATTCTTTTGAACATGAACATATGCAATGCACCCGAAAATTTTAGGAGGTAAATTTAAAACTGACGGAATTCTGATATGAGAGGATAACATTTGAAGGGGAGTTTTGTAATCATTTACCCGAGTTGGTGTACGATTAATTACATAAATTGCAAAAGACACCGCATTATCCCAAAAAACCGGGGGCATATTACTCTCAAACAATATTGACCGAGCGGTTTCAAGAATATGCCTATTTTTTCGTTCTGCTACTCCATTTTGTTGAGGAGTTCCCACACACGAGGTCTCATGTATAATCCCTTTGTCTTTAAAAAACATATGCAAATTTTTATTTACATATTCGGTCCCATTATCACTTCTTACAATTTTTATTTCTTTTTCAAATTGGGTTTTTACCATGTTAAAAAAATCTAGAAACACTTTTGGCACTTCATCTTTAGTTTTAAGTAAATAAAGCCATGTCATCCGTGTACAGTCATCGGTAAAAAGAATAAACCATCGACAACCAGACTTTGAGACAACCGGGGATGGTCCACAAACATCAGTATGAACTAAATCAAAAGGAAGAAGTTTTTTATGACAACTGTCAAGATACGTTGTACGATGACTTTTTGCTTTGATACAAGTTTCACAAACAAATTGTTCACTGCTTAAACTAGAAAATAAATGAGGAGAGAGCTTTCTCATGTACCCAAATGAGGGATGCCCTAATCTCTTATGCCACAACAAAACTTGCTCTCTCAATTTTTTTGAATCGGTTTTTGAAAAGAAAGAGTTTCCTGTCTTCATCTCCTCCAAGTAATACAATCCATCTCGCTTAGTACCATGGCCAATGATCTCCTTCGTGAGGATATCCTGAAAAACACAATGATTTGGAAACATGAGAGCTACACAATTTTGTTCTTCAGTTAGCTGTCCAACAGAAATCAATTTTGTAGATAGAGAGGGTACTAATAAGGTGTTTGTAAGGGTAAGTTTATTAGAAATAAGTACATCCCCTGCTCCATTTACTGGATACTCAATTCCGTTTGCATTAAGAATACCATCTTTTTGTGTATGTTTTCTTAACTTAAAGTCCTTTTCTGAGTAAGTCATGTGGTCCGTAGCTCCCGAGTCTATAACCCATTCTTTTTGTTTTTCAATATTACAAATGTCAAGAGAGTTACCTTGTTCTGAGTTATTCTGATTTCTAGAACTACCTGCTGCATGAAGAGCAACCGAACCTGTCCCATTGCCAACTTCGACCTGATCAGCACCTTGGACTTGAATCGCATTAGGTCCCTGCTGCCTCTCATCCACTGTTTCAGATGTTGCAACTGCTATCTTTCCCCTTCCTGTGACATGTTGTTTCCCTCCTTTTTTTCTCTCTTTGTACCAATCAGGATAACCAACAATTTGAAAGCACTGTTCTTTCACGTGCCTTGTTTGACCACAGTGAGTGCACTTCAACTTAGATTTATCAACAAACGAAGAGTTCTTATTCAGTGTTAGATATACCTCGGGAATTTTGGGCACCTTTGAGATCATGGCAGCCGACATTTCTCCTCCATCTTTTAGCATTATCTCTTGCCTCACTGCCTCCTTGCAAAGGCTTGTTCAACTGTGGGAAATGGTGTGAGTTGCAAGATATTTGCTCTCTCATTGTCCAACCGATCATCAAGCCCATCAAGAAAAGTATAAACCCTGGTTTCTTGAATAAAACTATTAAATTTCTTAATATCTTCTACATGAACCATGGGGTTAGGCCGGCGAAAATCAATTTCTTGCCATAGGCTTTGCAAATCATTATAGTATTCTTCTACAGATTTACCCGACTGTCTTAGTCGAGTTACCCTCCTATTTAAATCAAATACCTGAGCGGCATCGCTGCCATCATAAAACGTAGTAGAAAGAGCGTCCCATACTTCTTTTGCTGTTGGAAACCGGATGAACTTGTCCGTCAGATTTGATTCGAGAGAGTTGATTAACCATCCCTTCACCACTGTGTCATCAATGTCCCACTTCGGATATAGTGCATCTTGGGGATTTGGAGGAGACGGACTTCCTGTTATGTGCCGTAATTTATCTCGTCCCTTCACATACATCGTGACTACTTGGGACCATAAAGAGTAGTTTCTTCCATTGAGTTTCACAGAAATAGGGTTTGGGTGAATGAATGTTTCGGCTGCAGGTATGGTTATAGGTGGATTCGGATTCTGTTGAATAGCCATAATTTGGGTTTGTTGTAATGCAACAAGTTGGGTTAATTTTTCTAGCAAGGCTGCTGTGTTATCATCTTTGGAAGTATAGGAACTAGCTTCATTTTCACTCATGGTGGAAAGAAAAGATTATTGGTGAGGTCTTCGAGTTGGTAACGGATCGATCACCGCTCTGATACCATGTCAATTTCAGATAATTAAATAACACCACACTCCCTCAAACCTCCCTCCCTTTCTTTTATATCATTCAATTATATTCTGTTACATTTTTCCTCTCTGTATAGAGATGATTTATACCCATCATAGAGGCGCACAGCTCACCTCTCTTAACTAGGAAATAAATCATAATTTTAATCTAACTTGGAAATAAATTTACACACAATGCAACTATGATAAATAAAGGAAATACACAAGATATGGTCCAGCCTTGGTCCAGCCGTGTTAGCCAACAGATATATGTTGATTTTCTTCTTTATTCTCTTCTGGATCTTATGTGACGTGTTAGCTTGCAACTTCAACACATAATTTCGCCTTCAAATTCGGATTCTCTTGCACGCTTTCGTTTGTGACAACTAATAGTGAGAAATAAGATGTTAGTGATTCCACAATGGGCATAATTTAATACAAACAAGCTTCCAGCAAACAAAAAGACATCAACAAACTATGGATCAAATGAAAAAAGGTAATAGCACAATAAACATATATATATATATATATATATATATATATATATATATATATATACCAATAACTAACCAGCAGTCATATGATTTCATATTGTTTTTATTTTTTCTAGAACTATGATCACATAGGCACATGTTAATTAATATAAGTTGACTTACTTCTTATTGAAATATTCAGCAGGTCAAATTGATAAATTTTTATTTACATCAAAGAAAAACACGCCAAACGAAAATGAATCCAATCTTTTTATAATGAACATATATCCATTGAATATGCAAACTAAATGACATTAAAGGACACAAAATTGTACCTCTGATATCTCTCACCGTGATCTGGCAGGTTGTCTCTATCCGGGCTATCAGGAATTATAATAGGTGCTGATCTAGTGCCCCGCAGAAGCTGGTCATCTATAGAGGAACATAAATATACCATACAAGCAATCTAATTACCAAACTTGTCAATCAATATGAAGTGAATGACAGAGAAAAAGAATATTACGTACCAGGAACAAAAGTAGAGGGGAGAAGTTTAGGTGATAAATATCCAAAATTACTCTCTGTTCCTGGAATCGACAGGTTTAGTTCTGAATATTCGAGATGAGTAAAAATGTCTATGATTGATTGCTGCATTACAAAAGTCGATCTTAGGTATTAGTTAAAAAATTATAATTAACAGTAGGAAATTACCAGATTAAGCCTTCCATATATAAAATATATACCAGGAACAAATCCGATGTAAAAGCATAAGGAGCATAATTGGAACTTTTATTAAATAGATGATCTACAAGGCTACTATAACAACAACGTGCATGAAACGTACTGATAAAGTAGCAAATTAAGGAATACTTGTGTACAACAATTATTTCAATGAAAAAGTTAACTACAAGCTACAAATATGTAATAACCTCATCATCAATAGCGATATCAGAACACATCTTGAACCATTCTGACCGTGAGCCACTTGTCAAGTCCGCTTCCTTTATGACCTGAATGTTCGTGTGTGTGCTTCTGGCATGTAATGATTTATAATGGCACGGTTGTCTACAGCCCATGCCGCTTGTTCAAAGTTATTCATATTTTGTTTATTGGAATTATTCATCCTGATATTCATAAGATGATAATGTTATTAGGATTAAAAAGAAATTACAGCATGGATAAAAAAAAAGGAAGAGAAGTTTCTCCATTAAATTAGAATTAGCGAACCATTTCATGCTAATTTCTCAATATAAAAGAAAATAAGGTTCCAGAAAATAATTCTGGGAAGTAAACAATTATCCGCAGACAATACTAAAAAATAAATGATAGCTAAGTCGTTAATGAATAAAGTAGACAATTTAAACAAAATCATAGAACCAGGATTTTCAAGTTTAATTGAATATATGAATTCATTTCAAAATATGCTTATTTATAAATTTGTACCAAGTTGTTTTTCCTTTGAGATGTATAAAGTACGTATAAACAAATAAAATAATTGATACCCACTAATTCATAGCAGGTATGTATAAACAAAGAAAACAACAGGCCGGTGATCAGATTCAGGATAAGAAGAAGAAGACATAAGCACAAATTTCTCACATAAAATCATACCTAAAGAATGAAATCCACAAAACCACAACTAAAATGAAAGAAATAAACGAAAGAACTTGGTTATATCTAATGCGTACCTTGTGTAAATTTTGAAAGCTAGGTTTCTTAATTGCTCGAATCTGCAAGGAAATAAGGACATAAAAAAGATATACGACTGTTATATATAAGAAATAGTAGACTATTTAGGAAACAACGAAAATAGTATATATAGACGGTGTCCTCATATTATTTTTGGAAAGTCCTATATTTGAGCTCAACTTATATTTAGCATGTATACTGATATAAACATCTATTTTATCCTTCTAGTCTCTCTTATATGTGTCAATTAATACGAAGTTAATATAGGAAAAGTTAATAAAGGAAGGTACTTTTGAGAGAGAGATAAAATATGTTTGAATCTCAATTTTTTCTTTTAAAGAAGTTAATAAAAAAGGTTTAGGTAAATTGATCAGCGGCTTTGCCTCTTTGAGATGTATAAACAACTACAAAATAATTGATACCCACTAATAGCATGTATGTAAATAAAAGATGATATGTAATACATATATAGTAAACCAATAATTTCAAGGACTCACGTGGTATTAATTACCCCTTTAGGAAATGATATGAACTTTTCTATGAGAAGTTATAAATACATTTTTTTAACGTAAGATCAGCAAATTAAGGAAAAAAAAAAGCATGTTATTTCTAATCACATACATAATCCTAGAACTAAATTTACTTTTCAGAGAAACCAAACCAGCAGTAAAGCAAAGACAAAATTGAATTTGATAGAAACATTAACATTAAAGAATTCATGTACGTACGTAGGCTCGCTTCTCTGGCCTAGCTCTCTTTTTGGTGATTAATAAATTATTAAATAAGCTACTATCGTACTCAAAAGAAAACACAGGTGATTAGATTCACCGGAAAAAAAAAAAGACATAAGCACAAATTTCTCTAAGAAAATCAAGCCTAAAGAATGAAATCCACAAAATCACAACAAAAAAGAAATGAACGAAAGAACTTAATTATCTCTAATACATACCTTGCGTAAATTTTTTGAAGAAGAAGTTTCTTAATCGCTCGAAGCTTCAAGGAAATAAGGAAATAAAAAGGATATACGGCTGGTATATATAATAAGAAAAGGTAGACAATTTAGGAAACAAAGAAAATAGTGTGTGTATATATATAGAAACGGTATGGTTATATTTATTCTTAGTGGATTATTGGAAATTGTAATTTAGAAAGAAATACATAACAGAGCTAATTATGACTAGATGTTGTATAAATGGAACTTTTATAGATTAGATCTTTAACAAGGGGTGTAATAGATAAGAATTACATAACGGAGCTAATTACACTCCTACCTTTTACCTTTCTTAATTTGCAGTCAATATATATTATTATAAATAATTCTTGAGAGAAAAAAGACATCTATTATAGAGACGATGGTGTGAGTTGGTTATTTTTTGTTTTAAAACTGTATAGTCCAACAAAAAAAAAAAAGCAATTCAAATAAGCTAAAGCTAAATCAGTACTCCTAAGAAAACCTGTTAAATTTTAAAGGGATGAAGAGACTATCTTTCCAGAGAAAATCTCAACCTCACATTCAATTAATCTCAGCCATCAATCATTGTTTGATTTTATGCTCTCTATTTTTATGTAGACTTACGTGTAGAAGCATAAAATTAGTTGAAAACCTGCCCATTCTAATGCAAAGTATAGTCTTAACTGTTGATAGTTGTCACATTTTTTATATATATTTTTTCTTTTTCTCTGTGTGGGAATGCACTGTCCTCTGGCTTCGCTTCTTCCCAACGCAAACACGTGCCTTTTATTTTTGCTTTTTACTTTTCCCGTGCAGAAACGAGTCTTGATTTGGGTTATTCCGTGTGGTCTCTTTAACGGTGAAAGATTATTAAAAATTGTTTGGATGTAGTATTAAAAGTAAAGAGTTAAATATATGTAATAAGATGTAAGTACGTACCTAAATGCTCTTGCATATTTTATTCTTCTCAATTCTCGTGCCTTTTTTTTTATTTTTTTAACAACAGTAATATCTATAAATTGGGTTTATTCATTTTTATTTAGAAATTATACCGAATTTTTTTTTCATAACCATAAAAAAATAATAAAAAAACATAATACCAATTTTTTTTAAATAACCAAACCGCTCTACTGAGAGGCGATTCTCTCTTCATACCAGACCGCCTCTCTGAGGAGCGGTCCCCTATACTAACTTAACAGAGGCGGTCTGCTATATTATGTGAAATATTCAATATTATATGAAATATTCACCATGTTTGACCATTATATGGGACTAAACATCACAAGCAACAAAGAGATTATTAAAACTTGTTTGCAATTTTCATATATTATTTTATTAGATAGTAATTTTCACCGATAATTCTAAGGATTTATTCGCTGATAGCCATAAAACTATTTTTATTACAAATTATTGATTTGCATCTATTATTTTATTAGATGGTAATTTTTCACCGATAACCCTAAGAATTTATTCGCCGATAGTCCTAAAACTATTTTTATTACAAATTATTTATTTGCATATATTATTTTATTAGATGGTAAATTATTGATTTGTAATCAAAATAGTTTTCGGGCTATCGGCGAATAAATCCTTAGGGTTATCGGTGAAAAATTACCATTCAATAAAATAATAGATGAAAATCAATAATCTGTAACAAAAATAGTTTTAGGGCTATCGGTGAATAAATCCTTAGGGTTATCGGTGAAAATTTACCATCTAATAAAATAATAGATGCAAATCAATAATTTGTAATTCTTAGGGTTATCAGTGAAAAATTACCATCTAATAAAATAATAGATGAAAATTAATAATTTGTAATAAAATAGTTTGAGGGTTATCGGCAAATAAATTATTAGGTTTATCGGTAAAAAATTACCATCTAATAAAATAATAGATGGAAATCAATAATTTGTAATAAAAATAGTTTTAGGACTATCGGCGAATAAATCCTTAAGGTTATTGGTGAAAAATTACTATTTGATAAAATAATAGAAATAAATTAATAATTTGTAATAAAAATAATTTCAGGGCTATCGGCTAATAAATCCTTAGGATTATCACTAAAAAGTTACCATCTAATAAAATAATTGATGCAAATTAATAATTTTTAATAAAAATAGTTTTAGAACTATCGTTGAATAAATCCTTAAAGTTATCGGTGAAAAATTATTATCTAACAAAATAATAGATGAAAATTGCAAACAACTTTTAATAATCCATTGACTGCTTGTGATGTTTAGTATCATATAATGATTAGATATGGTGAATATTTCACATAATATAGCAGACCGCTCCCCGAAGGCTGTTAAATTAGTATAGTGGACTACCCCCTCAGAGGAGCGGTCTGGAATGAAGAGAGAACTGCTCCTCAGTTGGGCGATTTCGTGATTTTAAAAAATATTTGGTATTCTGGTTATTTTTCTTAATTTTTTTATGGTTATGAAAAAAAACTCAGGAAATTATATGTTATCTGTAGATAAGTTTACAAATGCACAAAATTAGACAGACCAAATTTTTTTTATAGTGAGTTATTACAGTGCGATTTATTTTTGTATCATTTGTTAAAATATACAAAAATGATAATTTTATATTTGTTACATTTTCAGCTTAATTAATTTTATATTTTTAATAATGATATTACCAGTTCATATTTTCATTTTGTACGTACCAACTTGTACAAGTGATAAAAAAAACTTTGAAATCCAATTATCTTCAAATCTAAGATTTGAATTTCAAATATATATTGATCACGCTTCCATATATGTGAAGTTAACGATGTACTGTACTATAGCTGGAATGTATAATTGCAATTATTTTCTTCAAAGATCAGACCATTTGAAGCTTGCTCAATTAACTCTAGATTAGCAACCAATACATTTTAAGAAACAACAAAAAAAAATGCTCCTCAAATTCTGAGAGAAATCATTTTTTTGCTCGATACTTGTGTCCCCGATCAGACTAGATGAACATGAAACTAGATTCAAAACATGGCAAGAAAATATATGAATCGTGCAAAAGATTCCATCTTAAAAGATTTCATTTTATATTGATAATTTGGTCTTAACTTCATATTTTGGTGTGGAACTTTCACAAAAAAGAAAAAATAGTAACCTCCTCAATTTCTCGAATAAATTAACTTAGGAAATGTCAAATGAAAATCAAAGAAGAGATTCGATATTCCAGTGGATCTTTAAATGGAGAGAAATACTAAGCGAAATTAAGAAATCTCACATTTATGAGAACAAAAGAAAATAGTCATTGACAACGAAAAAGTATTTTATAAAAAAAACGAAAGAGTAAGAATGAAGAAATACCGATCAAAAGGAATGTCAAAAGAGAGCTCATCACGACGCGAATCTCCATATGGTGTTAGATTGACAAGTTCGTCGCTTGATTTAGGACAGCCGAACAGGTACTAATGTAACTCATTTTTTGGATTTAACATCTCCACTGTCCCTTCTTTTCGAGGGCTCAGATTGAATATGATATGCCCTTTATTTCTATTTTCCATTTTTCTTTTTCATTCGCTAAGAACAACATGGTAGCATTTTTCTTTTTCATTCTACTTTGATTGTTTATCTAGATATGTTGGCTTATTGGCACTATAACAATCTACTCCTTTTTCTGAATTTGTGATTATATGACATATCTAAGCATTGCATTGATCATTTTTGTTCTTCCTTTTGATCTTCTTTCCTTCTCCAACATTACTTGTTATGTCACCTTTTAAATCTGTTTTTTTTTCTTTTCATTCTCTCTTTCTTTGTAGGCCACTGGGATCACTGATACAAATGCAGCTTATGCGGGCTATGTTTTTTAATGGTTCTCTCTTTATGGGCTTAATACATGAAACATTTGCATGTAAATTAGAAAAATGTAATATATATCCATGTTAATTTATATTTGATTCTTTTCATATTTCCTTTTTGACTTTGTAGAGCATCTATGGAAGTAAAATGAACATAAAAAATGCATCTCTTGAGGGAGAAGGTCAATGTATGATTTCTATAATGAGGTTGTCCACCTTCAGGTGAGTGCCTATTGAACCTTTTTTATTTCAGTTACAATCGCCATTGTAGCATATTTGATCGAGTTGTAAATGATCATTTGTTGTTTATCTGATTACCTTCTTTATTGTGGATTTTCTTATCCATTTTTCTTTATTTTGGATCATATATAGGCATCTCTAATATAAAGTTGAAATCCACACTTAAGTTACATGTATTATCCTAACTATCTTACATTTCTCCTAGGTAAAGGGATTTTACCACATCTAACTGTTTTATTTTGATGTATGTTTTGAATTTTGAGTTATTAACATCTTTAAAATGGAGGTTGGTTGAAGACACAAAAAATGGAGGTATTTGAACTCTCCTCTTTATACTGTTATATATATGTTTTAGTCATTTTGGGTTACCCTGAGTACGGACATGGAACAATTTTTGCCATTAGCCTAAAATCTTCTGAAAATAAAAGGTAAAAGACTTACCCTAATCCTTACTAAATAATATCGTTATAGTACTCCTCAGCAATACAGTATAATAGAAGGCACTTTACTCTTCTTTGTGTTACTTGATAAGATCTAGATAAGATTAACAAAATTAAAATGATGTACGATTGATAGCTTTAAATCTTGCTGTCCAATTTGATTAGGCAGATTCTGGTAATTTAGTTTCACTCTAATACTTATTGGTAATTTTAGCATGTTGTATTTTCTTTTAATTGTAGCTCTTCAATTATGTATTAGAACATTTTGATTAATGAAGCAATGTCTACAAACTTTTTATCAAAAAAATGTGCAACACTTTGGTGCGGAGTACCGTTACCAATGATGTGGACCTTGGACCCAAGGATCAATTTGAAAAACAAAATATATATTGAAAGATTCTTATTGACTTAGTGTCGATTGAATAAACTATTCTCAATTTCAAGCACGTTCTTTAAAAAAATAGAGTTCTGCATAAAAAAGATTTGATATTTATTTGTAATATTCTATTTAGTTCTGTTTTTATATATGTTACTATAATTGTGAATTATGAATAATATTGAAGTGCTGAAGAGTGTCACCATAAAATGAAATGGATACATATTGCCAAATGTAATGCTCAAGATGAAAAATTATATAAAAAAACTCTTTTTTTATTGATATGAGGGCAAATAATCACGTCTAGATAAAATAAAGTTAAAATCAGAACTTAACTCCAATTTCTCTTATCTCTGCGAATGTTTTTGGAGAAGTGAATGAAATGCAATTATACCCTTCCTTATCCTTCGATCCCCTTCTTTTTCCCTCCTCTCCTCTCCCTCTGAATACAAAGGTTTGAAGCACAGCTTAACGATTTCGCTTGCTTTCATTATTGATTAATGCATAACTATGCAATCAATTCTTAAATTAATTATATTTGAAAAAAATGATTAAAATAAATTTTCAATTACCACGGCAACACGTGGCCGGCACTTGACTAGTATAATATATATCTATGACGGTTCTATTTGAACTAAAGGTGCTAGCCGATTGTATTTTAGTTTGCATTAATTATGCACATGGATATATATAGTAATGAGTCTTTTAAGAATTCTGTTTTTACGTCTTTAAAAGCTAAAGTACTATTTATGGTAAAATTAATGTTCCTTTTTTGGATTTAGAAGTGTAAAGGTACTACCCATATCTCTTTTGGAGTGAATACGAAGCGGATACGGAGCGGATAGTGATTTATCCATATTTTTTTTTTTTGGATACAGATACGGGTTCAGATTAGATTGGATAATAATTAAAATAATTTAAAAATATATTAAGAAATATTAAATTTTGTAATATTTATCTAATTATAATGATAAATAACATATATTTTTCATAATATATATTAAAATATATAGCATATATCTACTATTCAGATACAGATAATTGAAACGTAAAATCATATCAGTATTCTTATCCACAGGGATATTCGAATATCGAATATCCACATCTAAGTTTTTAAATATGGATCAAATACGGATCGGATATTATCCATACTGTTTTCACCGGCCCTACACTCAGGGGATTTCCTTTTTTTAGGAGAACCACTCAAGGGATTCCTGTAAGGCTGTAATCCTGTTTGTATATTTTCAATTTGTTTTATATGTTTATCTGCGACGTCATGCATGATTTGTCAGGAGTATTTATGATATATTTAGAATTGTGATGTAATATATGTGACATAAGCTAATAGAAAGAATATGTTGTGCGTGTAATAGTAACCATGTTTGCATTAAAATTGTCGTTTTTTCCTTGATTTATGAAAAATAGGTTTCTATTTTTGCAAAATGACACAATTTGATAGGATTAACTGAACATGATGAGGCTGTGATCCGCGCATAGCGGCGGACTTTGAACTTTAATTTTATCAATTTGTTGTCCATCTTATTTATTTTTTAGAACAATTTATAGGTAATAATCTACATAAAGCAACGGAGAATTATCTAACTAATATATATGTATATTAAAAAATTAACGAATTAAGAATCGATAAACTAGATATTCTTCATAAGTAACACCGAAATACAGATGAATGCATTATTTTTCAACAAGGCATCATCAGTACGTACGTAGTCAAACTGTAGCATTATTTTCTATTATTTTCACAATGTAAGTGAAAAGAAAATATTATTAGCCTATTATTTTTTTCAATGCGTACGATTGGTTTCAAATTTCAAGAACATATATTATTCGCCTTCAAAGATGGATATCACATATATATTTTCTCTTTAAAAATAAAAAATAATTAGGCACGCTAACTAGGGCTGAAAACGGAGACGGATAATCTGCTCCGAATCCGCTCCAAATTGCTCCAACGCTAACGCTAACTGTTTAAATAGAAACTTTGAAGTCTCATCTACAAATTAATTAAGTTTAAAAACATCATGTGTGATCAACAATTTTCAATAAAAATAATTTCTAAACAAATCACATATCAGTATGTCCAAAAGCTTTTTTACAAAGCCTAAAGAATATTTTTTAATCATTTTCGGAAAAAAAAAAATCCGCATAACAGTTTAAAAAGATCATCTGAAAATTATTTTCTAAAACTCCTGTATCTTGATCTGCGATCATCGGTTATATATTTTTCCTGAATTATATAAGAATTTAAGTAGAGATCTCCACTAACGTCAATGATATTACATTAATTTCCCAAATGTTCGTTCGAGAGTCGGGATGCTCATAGGCCTTACATTTCGCTCATTACAACACCGATGGTTGCTCAACGTATAGTAAAATCATTTTGTGAAGGCTATTACAAATCTCATGTCATCTGGTACAAAGCTCTAGCTAGTGCTTAAGGCAAATAGGAGGCTAAGATCAAACTCTCTGGACCAACTAATACAAAGAAAAGAAGGCATTAATTATGTTCCATATGCCATGCTCTTGCAATGAAATTCCATAAACTTCCTAGTAAATATAATATGGGCATTGAAGTGCTTCACAGATCATTCCTTTAATCCTCAAAAATGATAAAAATACTTGTCCTAAATTGAACTTCCCTAATATACAAATTCCAATAGCAGTGCTAGGATCAAGCAATTCTTGTATTTTCACAATACAAGTACTGGTTTTATCATGAGAAACACAAAGTTTTGCATATGGGTAATTGATGTACTAACTAGGTATGCAGAATCAGGATCGACTGTTTATCCGATTCTAAAGTTCTCAAACTTAGAATATCACTCTGATCAAGATTGGTCGTGATCTGATCCTAATAACGTTAAAAGTTTAATTCTGATTAGAATTTTTCTATTAGTATTTAAACAATTTTCTTTATTTCTGGCTCTCTGCTTTCTTCAAAGTCCCTCACAGTATCTCACAGTTCTTGCTTTATTCAGCTTGATAAAATTCTTGTTTGTCTTATGTTGTAATTATTCAATTCAGCCCATAATTAAATTAAATATTATATCTTAAGTTCTACACATTAAAGATCCACATCGATCCTATGTGACACAATAATGCTTGATTAATTATATAACGCATATGATCATTTTTAATTGAACATAAAATTAACAGTATATAATACAAAGTTATTTTACATATTAGTTCAACGTTAGACTAATGATCCAACATTACTAACATTGAAACTATTTATCTTGTTGAGTAGAAAAAAAAAATAACAGGATCATATTATTTTTGAAATAAAACAAAAATCTAAGGTACATTACTACATTCTTAACAAAATCACAATATCAGCAAATTATTTCAAGACATACTAAGATAAAAGCATTTTTTTAATTATTTCAAGGCAACTAAATGTACCCGTTAACATGTAACTGGGGACATACAAGATGCAAACAAATAAAATAGAACCAGTTCATTACAAATCCCACACACTAATTAGGGACTAATTAATAGAAAGTTCTAGAAAATGTAAAACTATATTCAAAAAGAGTTTTAGTCGCATCAGAAAATTTCAATAAAACCCTTATGACGAAGACTAGCCCGAGGCCTCAATGAAGGCGGTATGGTGCATCTTGTAAAATATTGAAGGCTGGAGTCAGGGAGGCCGAAAAAAAAAATCATCCTCTGAAAATTGTATTAAAATACTTTTCAAATAATTTGTATCTTTCAAAAATAAGGAATACGAATTAATTCTTAAAAGTCTGTAACCCTCAGTTATGATACCAGTAGTGCAACGGGTAGACATTAAGACAGAACAATAGAGTACCTACCATTAAGGTTTTCTGAACAATAATAAAAATGTTACTATTCTGAAGACTGGTTCGAGGCTTCAATGAAGGCCTTTTATAGTTTGATGCACAATGTCAAATGTTATACGGTACTTTATCATACTCAAGCAAAGACACAAAAACAGTATATATATATATAGGAAATTGCTAATATGCTAAGCGCGCGTAGCATAGAGACCTCCGTGCAATGGCTCAAAATTTGAATTTTCAAAATCCTAACGGTCGATCCAAACCATTAGATGTGTTCTACATATTGAAATGTGCTTGGAGACAAAATTTTATATTTTTTGGATTTTGTTTACTATTTATTAAGCCACTTTGAAAATCGCTGATCCAACGGTTTCACTGTTTTGTTAAGCCACCGTTGGATCAGCAATTTTCAAAGTGTCTTAATAAATAGTAAAAAAATTCCAAAAAATGTAAAATTTGGTCTCAAAGCACATTTTAATATGGAGAACACATCTAACGTTCGGATCGACCGTTAGAATTTAAAAAACTCAAATTTTGAGCCGTTGCACGGAGGTGCTCTATGCTACGCGTAGCACCGTCACCCTGTCCTATATATATATATATATCGTGTGTGTGTGTGTGTGTGTGGTTCTTAATTATATATACAAAATTTCACAAAAGTAAAGAATTTAACTTACGAGAATCAGGCACATTTTCATGCATTGTGGTCGTACTGAGCAATTCCTCTAGAAACAGATCTCTACCTAGAGGTATTAGCATACGACCATTCACATATTGTACTCCATCCCATCCTGCAACGAATTTGTTGCTTTCATTTCTAATTTGTGAATCGTGCAGCTTCTTCGCTTTTTTCATATTATCTAGAGGTCTGGAGCACATAATTTCGCCTTCATATTCGGATTCTCTTGCACGCTTTCGTTTGTGACAACTAATAGTGAGAAATAGGATGTTAGTGATTCCACAATGGGCATAATTTAATACAAACAAGCTTCCAGCAAACAAAAAGCCATCAACAAACTATGGATCAAATGAAAAAAAGGTAATACCAATAACTAACCAGCAGTCATATGATTTCATATTGTTTTTATTTTTTCTAGAACTATGATCACATAGGCACATGTTAATTAATATAAATTGACTTACTTCTTATAGAAATATTCAGCAGGTCAAATTGATAAATTTTTATCTACATCAAAGAAAAACACGCCAAATAAAAATGAATCCAATCTTTTTAGAGGGAACATGTCCATTGAATATGCAAACTAAATGTCACTAAAGGAGACAAAATTGTACCTTTGATATCTCTCACCCTCATCTGGCAAGTTGTCTCTATCCGGACTGTCGGGAATTATAATAGGTGTTGATCTAGTGCCCCCCAGAAGCTGGTCATCTGTCAAGAACATAAATATACCATACAAGCAATCTAATTACCAAACTTGTCTATCAAAATGAAGTGAATGACATAGGAAAAGAATATTACGTACCAGGAACAGAAGTAGAGGGGAGATGTTTAGAAGATAAATATCTGAAATTACTCTCGGTTCCTGGAATCGGCAGGCTTGGTTGTGAATATTCGAGAAGAGTATAAATGTCTCCGATTGATTGCTGCATTACAAAAATCGATCTTATGTATTAGTTAAAATAAAAATAAAACTAACAGTGAGAAATTACCAGGTTAAGACTTCCATATATAAAATATATACCAGGAACAAATCCGATATTAAAAACATAAAGACCATAATTGGAACTTTTACTAAATAGATAATCTACAAGGCTACCAACAACATTAACGTGCATGAAACTGATAAGTAGAAAATTAAGGAATACATGTGTACAACATTTATTTCAATGAGCAGGCCAAATAATGAAAAAGTTACAAGCTGCTAACCTCATCAATGGCGATGTCAGGCCACATATTGAACCATCCTGACTGTGAGCCACTTGTCAAGTCCGGCATGTACTGGATGTTCGTGTGTGCTTCCGGCATGTACTGATTTATAATGGCACGGTCGTCTACAGCCCATGCCGCTTGTTCAAAGGTGGGGAGTTTTTGCCCAAAGTTATTCATATTTTGTTTATTGGAATTATCAATCCTGTGAATCATAAGATGATATGTTAGTAGGATTAAAAAGAAATTACAGCATGGATAAAAAAAGAAGAAAAGTTTCTCCATTAAATTAGAATTAGCGAACCTTTTCATGCTAATTTCTCAATATATATATATAAAAGAAAATAAGGTTCCAGAAAATAATTCTGGGAAGTAAACAATTATCCGCAGACAATACTAAAAAATAAACAGCTATATAGCTAAGTCGTTTATGAAAAATATAGACAATTGGAACAAAATCATAGAACCAGAATTTTCAAGTTTAATTGAATATCTGAATTCATTTCAAAATATGCTTATTTTCAAAATTGCACCGAGTTGTTTTTCCTTTGAGATGTATAAAGTATAAACAACTACAAAATAATTGTCACCCACGTGAATAGCATGTATGCAAATAATTAAAAGATGATATCTAATGCATATATAATAAACCAAAAATTTGAAGTTCTCACGTGGTATTAATTACCCCTTTAGGAAATGACGTGAACTTTTCTATGAGAAGGAATAAATAATAACATGTTTTAACATAACATCAGCTAATAAGGAAAAAAAGCATGTTATCTCTAATCACTTGTATATTATCTCTAATCACTTGTATATGCATACACCTAGAACTATATTTACTTTTTAGAGAAACCGAACCAATAGTAAAGCATAGGCTAAAATCGAACTAGATAGAAACAATTAAAGGATCAACATTATTAAAGGATTTATGTAGGCTCGCTTATCTTTTCTCTCTTTCTGGTGATTTATAAAAGATTAAATAAGCTATTTTCTTACTCAAAGAAATTACAACAGGCCGGTGATCGATCAGATTCAGGAAAAGAAGAAGAAGACATAAGCACAAATTTCTCTCAGAAAATCAAACCTAAAGAATGAAATCCACAAAATCACAGCTAAAATGAAAGAAACAAACGAAAGAATCTTGGTTATATCTAATGCGTACATTGTGTAAATTTTGAAAGCTTGGTTTCTTAATCGCCGGAATCTGCAAGGAAATAAGGAAATAAAAAAGATATAGGACTGTTATTTATAAGAAATAGTAGACTATTTAGGAAACAACGAAAATAGTATATATAGACGGTGTCCTTATATTTATTTTTGGAAAGTGCTATTCTTGAGCTCAACTTATATTTAGCACGTATACTGATATACGGAGAAACCTTTTTTTATCTAAACATATATTTTATCCTTCTAGTCTCTCTTATATGTGTCAATTAATACGAAGTTAATATAGGAAAAGTTAATAAAGGAAGGTACTTTTTAGACAGAAAAAAATGTGTTTGAATCTCAAATTTTTTTTTTTTAAAGAAGTTAATAATAAAGAAGGTTTATAGGTAAATCGATCAGCAGCTTTGCCTCTTTGAGATATATAAACAAGTACAAAATAATTGATACCCACTAATAGCATGTATGTAAATAAAAGATGATATGTAATACATATATAGTAAACCAAAAATGTCAAAGACTCACGTGGTATTAATTACCCCTTTAGGAAATGATGTCAACTTTTCTATGAGAAGGAATAAATGACATTTTTTAACGTAAGATCAGCAAATTAAGGAAAAAAAGCATGTTATTTCTAATCACATACATAATCCTAGAACTAAATTTACTTTTCAGAGAAATCAAACCAGCAGCAGTAAAGCATAGACAAAATTTGAATTTGATAGAAACATTAACATTAAATGATTCATGTACGTACATAGGCTCGCTTTTTCTGGCCTAGCTCTCTTTTTGGTGATTAATAAAATATTAAATAAGCTACTATCCTACTCAAAAGAAAACACAGGTGATTAGATTCACGGAAAAAAAAAAGACATAAGCACAAATTTCTCTTCGAAAATCAATCCTAAAGAATGAAATCTACAAAATCACAACAAAAAAGAAAGAAATGAACGAAAGAACTTAATTCTCTAATACATACCTTGCGTAAATTTTTTGAAGAAGAAGTTTCTTAATCGCTCGAATCTTCAAGGGAATAAGGAAATAAAAAGGATATACGACTGGTGTATATATATAATAAGAAAAGGTAGACAATTTAGGAAACAAAGAAAATAGTATGTGTGTATATATAGAAACGGTGTTGTTATATTTATGCTAACTGGATTATTGGAAATTGTAATTTAAAAAGAAATACATAACAGAGCTAATTATGACTAGATGTTGTATAAATGGAACTTTTATAAATTAGATCTTTAACAAGGGGTTACATAACGGAGCTAATTACACTCCTACTTTTTACCTTTCTTTGCTGTCAATATATATTATTGGAAATAATTCTTGAGAGAAAAAAAATGACATCTATTACAGAGACGATGGTGTGAGTTGTTTTTTTTTTTTTTTTTTTATAAACTGTACAGTCTAAAAAAAAAAAGCAATTCAAATAAGCTAAAGCTAAATATGATATATATATCTCTATAACGGTCGTATTTTAACTAAAGGTGCTAACCGATTGTATTTTAACTAAAATAAGCATCAATTATGCACATGGATATATATAGTAATGAGTCTTTTAAGAATTCTATTTTTTAGTCTTTGAAAGCTAACGTGCTATTTATGGTAAAATCAATGTTCCTTTTTTGGATTTAGAAGTGTAAAGTTACCACCCATATTTCTTTTGGGGTGAAAACAATTAAGTGGATACGGAGCGGATAGTAATAAAACCACTATCCATATCTTTTTCTTTTTTTTTCCGATACAGATATGAGTCCAGATCAGATTGGACATTAATTAAAATAATTTAAAAATATATTAAAAAATATTAATGTTTATAATATATATCTAATTATAATAATAAATAATATATATTTTTCATAATATATATTAAAATATATAGCATATATCTACTATTCAGATATGGATAATTGAAACGTAAAACCATATCTATATTCTTATCCACACGGATATTCGAATATCTAATATCCACATTTAAGTTTTTAAATACGGATCGAATACGTATGGATTGAATACAAATCGGATATTTTCCATACTGGTTTCACCCGGCCCTACACTCAAGGAGATTTTTTTTTTTTTTTGAGGAGAAACACTCAGGGGATTCCTGTAAGGCTGTAATCCTGTTGGTATATTTTCAGTTAGTTTTCTATGTTTATGTGTGACGTCATGCATGATTTGTCAGGAGTAATTATGATATATATTTAGAATTGTGATGTAATAAATATGACATAAGCCAATAGAAAGAACATGTGGAGCGTGTAATAGTAACCATGTATGCATTAAAATTGTCTTTTTTTCCTTGATTTATGAAAAATCGGTTTCTATTTTTGCAAAAATGACACAATTTGATAGGATTAATTGAACATGAGGTTGATCTGCGCATAGCGGCGGACTTTGAACTTTAATTTTATTAATTTTTTGTCCATCTTATTTATTTTTTAGAACAATTTATAGGTAATAACCTACATAAAGCAACGGAGAATTATCTAACTAATATATATATGTATAATAATAATAAAAATATTAACGAAGAATCGATACACCATATATTCTTAATTAAGTAACACCGAAATAGAGAGATGAATGCATCGTTTTTCAAACTGTAGCATTATTTTCTATTATTTTCATAATAATGCAAGTGAAAAGAAAATATTATTAGCATATTATTTTTTCAATGCGTACGATTGGTTTCATATTTCAAGAACATATATTATTCGCCTTCAAAGATGGATATCACATATTTTCTCTTTAAAAATAAAAAATATAAATTATGCACGCTAACAGTTTAAATAGAAATTTTTAAGTCTCATCTACAAATTAATTAAGTTTAAAAACATGATATGTGATCAACAATTTTCAATAAAAGAGAATTTCTAAACCATTCACATGCAATATGTCCAAAAAAAAGATATTTTACAAAGCCTAAAGATGATTTTTTAACGATATTTAAAAAAAATATATATCCATATTACTGTTTAAAAAGATCATCGATCTGGAAATTATTTTCTAAAAATCCTATCTCTTGATCTGTCATCATCGGCTATATATTTTTCCTGATGTATAAGAACCTAAGTAGAGATCTCCCCTAACTTCAAGGGATATTACATTTCCCAAACGCTCGCTTGAGAGTCGAGATGCTCATAGGCCTTACATTTCGCTCATTACAAAAACACCGATGGTTGCTTATGAGCTATTTAAGATCAAAATCTTAATAGGGAAGAGGTCGCTTAAGGCAAATACGAATATGTACAAAAACACCTCTTCCCAAATAGGCGGCTAATTAAGATCAAAATCTCTAGAGCGACCTCTTCCCTATTAAGATTTGAATAAAGCAAGAATGAGGCTATAATACTATGCATAACATGGATGGGTTCATATATAGGATTTATCCTAGCGTTTGATTCAAATCATTCAACATGGCATTCATATGAATATGCACTTGTAAACTATATTTCACATTTTTTTTAGAATTTATTTATTATTTTTTAGATGGATAGAAAATTATTAGAATTTTCAGATCAAGTGATTTTCTACCCATCTAAAATATATTTTTAGTAAAAAAAAATTCTAAATTGAGTTTGTAAATACATATTCATATGGAAATCATGTCTAACAGTTCAGGTTGACTGTTGAAACTTTAAACTGAAATTTCAGTCCATAGTGTGCACTAATACGAGCTATTCATAATATCATGGTCTCACTCATAAATCAAATTTCATTTGGACATATTCCAAAATAACTGGTTTTTGTCGCTTCTGTTGGAAAACCAGAGGAGGAATTGGACCTAGTATTGATTTTCAGTTCAGCCCAACGATTTAGCCTCTATTTAACACTTAAAAGTCAAAAACATGTGCATTTGACGATCCAACAAATTTAATGCATTGGGAATTTTTGGGTTTGACGTCCATCCAACTTAAATTTGAATCTGATGAAGCGAAGATCAAATTAATTGCCAATATCTTGCCAAAATATTGGAACCAAAATAATTTGAAAACAATTATAAGCAAATTAGGAATAAAATTATAAGCAAATGACAAGTTTGAGGAGGAGTGGAAAATTAGAATTAAAATCTCAAATTACATATCATCATTGATCAAGAATCTAAGGGCTACGATTTAATCAAGGGACAACATGGCTCTTTGTGAATAATATTTATAAATAGGAATAGAAGGCATTAATGATCTCAAAGAAAGATTTCATTGGCTGAATGTTCAAACAACAACTATTGTGTTTACAAAGATCAAATTTCCATAATTGCCCTTGTAATTTTGTTTGCTCTGCGTACCAGTTCGATTTGCTTTCTATTCTTTTTGCCTCTAATTTTGTTCCTTACATCTATTGTGTATAGAAAGTGAAAATTAAAAGAGTTGATGCAAACATACAAAGCCACAGCTGAATCAATCGTCTCTGATTTAACTTTACTGCATCATTCCAACTAAAACAAAGAAAAGAAGGCATTAATGATGTTCCATATGCCATGTTCTTGCAATCAAATTCCATAAACTTCCTAGTAAAAATAATATGGAAATTGGAGTGCTTTTCAGATCATTCCTTTAATCCTCAAAAATGAAAAAAATACTTGCCTAAATTGAACTTCCCTAATATACAAATTCCAATAGCAGTACTAGGATCAAGCAATTCTTGTATTTTCACACTACAAGTAATGGTTTTATCATTAGAAAGGCAAAGTTTTGCATATCGGCAATTGATGTACTAACTAGGTATGAAGCCAATCATGCCTTTACCCAAAACCTTAAATTTTGACACATTTTGTTATGAGAATCACCTGTTTAGGGACAACAAATTTAGTTTAAGAAGGCATAAAGAAATTAGAAAGAAACATGAACCAATTGACATAAACTTAGAACATTGCTAAAAGAGTATTGACAAGGAGGAGATGCGAAAGACACAAAATGCAATTTCATAAATGTTAAGAATTCATCTTAATTAGAAAGACACAAAATGCAATGACACGGGTCATAACTCTTTAGACAAATGATCAGTACTTTCTTACACCAGAGCAAATCTTCTAGGACCAGATCTCTACCCAGGGGTATTAACAATTTAACATGCGACCATTCACATACTCCACACCATCCCATCCTGCAATTAATAGTTTTTCTTTCTATATCCGTTGGATTGAAGGAAGCTCACTTTCATTTCTTTTAGAATCATGCGCCTTCTTAGCTTTTATTTATCTAAAGGATTGGAGCACAGAATTTAGACTTCCGATTCAGGTTCTTTGGCACTCTTTCATTTGTGAGATCTAATAATGAGTAGTAGAAGTTAGTGATGCTACAATGGGCAAGGTCTATCAAATCTTCGATGTACTAGTCTCTCATAGTCTCATTAATTACCATATTGCCTGGCATAATTTAAAACAAACAAACTTCCAACAGACAAAAAATCATCAACAAACTATGAAATTAAAAGATAGTGGGAAACAATATCTCTTTATACCAATAATTAAACAGCAGTCATTATCAACATTTTTTTTTCCTGGAACTATGCTCTCATACTCGAATGTTAATTAATATAAGTCGACTTATCTCTCATATTAGAAATATTCAGCTGGCTATATTGATAAACTTTAGTTTACATCAAAGAAAAGCACGTCAAAAGAAAATTAATCCGGTCTTTTTAGAGTGAACATGTCATTTGAATAAGCAAACTATAGTTCATGAAAGGAGCAAAATGGTACCTCTGCCATCTCTTATCCTCTCACCCTGATCTGGTGAGTTATCTCTATCCGGACTGTCAGGAATCTCAACCCGTGCTGATCTAGTGCCCTACAGAAGCAAGTCACCTGCAAAGGAACATAAATATACAATATAGAAGAAATATAATTAGTAATTACCTGGCTTGCCAATTAGTGTCGGCGGAAGTTTGAGTGACAAAAAAAGAAGGATCGATCGTACCAGGGACAGAAGAAGAGGGGAGAAGCTTAGTAGATAAATATCCCAAAGAACTCCCGGTTGCCCATTACTATTCCATGCATGTTGACAATGGACCCAAGTTTTTTCCATTAAAAGGGGAAGAGAGGGACTGTCCTAGAATTGTCAGACTTGGTTGTCCTGGAATCGTACCAGGGACAGAAGTAGAGAGAAGCTTAGTAGATAAATTTTAGTTCTCCTCCAGTATCTCATTGATAATTAATTAATGTTCTATGAAGAATCTCATTAATAATAACTTGATTTTGATTTATTTTAGAAAAATATATTTGTTGTCCATATAATTAATGTAGTCATGTTTTAGTTTGATTCTTTTGTGAGAATTGTGTAAATCAAAGTTTAGTATATATGTTATTTAAAAAAAATGAGCTTTTATAGAACATGTTTTGATGTTAGTTTACGAGTAGGTATCGCATGATTTTTGTCACAAAAAAAAACTGATGTGAAGATATACCATCTACTTCTAAACTGGAAGATGTGTCACAAAAGTTTTGACAAGTATATTGCAATTCACAATTTCTAATAAATTTATTTTATTAAAAATTATGCATTCCGGATTTATATTTTCAAAATACACAATACATGAAGAACATATATTGAAAAAGGCCAAGTGATTAGCGTAGTAACAGATATGAAGAATTTGACATGAGAGTATATTTAGAAGAGAATATTTAAGTAAGATATGTGAATTATAAGATGAGGAGGGATACAATTACATTATTTTTTGGTGACACAAAATTATACCCATTCATTTTTAAAGTTTAAACAGTCGATCCAAATAGTTCAACATGTTGGATATATTAAAATGTGCTTGCAGATCAAATTTTACATTTTTTTTGAATTTTTTTACTATTTATTAAGATGAGTACAAAAATTCAATGGTCTTAAAATAACGATTTTTTAAAATACTTAATAAATAGTAAAAATATTAAAAAAAATGTAAATTTAGTCTCTAAACACATTTTGAAAATGGAGATCAATTTTAACGGTTTGGATCGACTATTTGGACTTTAAAAACTTTTTTTTGATGGTTGGACATTAAAAAACTTTAAAAATGGATGGTGTAATTTTGTGTCACCAAAAAATAGTGTAAGTGGATCTCTCCTGATCAAGCTTATAAGATATACAATATATATACATTCTATATTTTTTTAATTATTTTGTTCAATTTTTTTTTACACTCCTATAATTTGATATGTGAGTTATTATTGTGTTTTAGTGATAATTTATATAATTTTAGTTAGCATGATTATAATTTTATTTATTACAGTGATATTTTATGTAATTTTGTGATTGTTGTAAATTTGGTCGGAGCTGGCCACATTAAAAAATAATTTCAAAAAAAAAATACAATTTGGATCGGCCTTTAAGGAGAGTCGATCCTATATGTTTTTTTTGAAAGAAAAATGAGGATCAAGCCCTCAAGTTCCATTGAACAGACAGCAGGGGTGTCAATGTTACATATAAATCCATATGTCATCTGTGGAACAGGTGATCTTATGGAAGTAAGAAAATGTAAGTAATTTAATAAAATAGTATAAGATAGATTGACAGTAAACAACATAAAGCAGAATTTTATATAGGTACGATTTAGACTGTGCAGAATCAGGATCGACTGTTTATCTGATTCTAAAGTACTCCAACTTAGAATATCACTCTGATCAAGATCAGTCGTGAGTCCGATCCTAATAACGTTAAAAGTCTGATTCTGATTAGAATTTTTCTATTAGTATTTAGAGAGTTTTCTTTGTATCTGGCTCACTGCTTTCTTCAAAGTCTCTCACAGTTCTTAATTACTTTATTTAGCCTAAGAAAACTCTTGTTTGTCTTATGTTGTAATTATTCAATTCAGCCCATAATTAAATTAAATATTACATCTTAAGTTTTACACATTAAAGGTCCACATCAATCCTATGTGACACAATAATGCTTGATTAATTATATAACACATATGATCATTTTTAATTGAGCATAAAATTAACAGTATATAATACAAAGTTATTTTACATATTAGTTCAACGTTAGATTAATGATCCAACATTACTAACATTGAAATTATTTATCTTGTTGAGTAGAAAATAAAAATAACAGGATCATATTATTTTTAAAAGAAAACAAAAATCTAAGGTACATTACTACATTCTTAACAAAATCAAAAGATCAGCAATTTATTTCCAGACACACTAAGATAAAAGCATTTTTAATTAAAAGTTATGTATTCATAAAATTTACAATAATACTTGGCAACTAAATGCGCACGTTAACATGTAACTGGGGACATACAAGACGCAAACAATTAAAATAGAACCAGTCCGAGACCTCAATGAGGGCGGTATGGTGTATCTTGTAACATAATCAAGGCTAGAGTCAGGGAGGCCGGAAAAAAAATCATCCTCTGAAAAATTGTATTAAAATACTTTTCAAATAATTTTGTATCTTTCAACAATAAGGAATACCGAATTAATTCTTTAAAGTTATGATACCAGTAGTGCAACGGGTAGACATTACGACAGAACAATAGAGTATCCACTATTAAGGTTTTCTGAACAATAATAAAAATGTTACTATTCTGAAGACTGGTCTGAGGCTTCAATTAATGAAGGCCTTTTATGCACAATGACAAATAGTATATGGTACTTTATCAGACTCAAGCAAAGACCACTCATTAATTAAAACTAGCTAAAGACACAAAAAACAGTATATATATGAGAGGTTCTTAATTATATATACACTATAAAGAAAATTTCATATAAGTAAAGAATTTAACTTATGAGAATCAGGGGTGGGCGGCAAATCAATTGTCAATTGCTGGAAGGTTGGTCTTAATCAATGCCGTTCTTTCATCCATACCGACATATTTTATGTCTGTATTTAAATTACCAGTATGGGTAATAGGGGAAATTGACAAGATTAGAAGAAAATTTTTGTGGAAGAAGAATGCTGATCAAGAAAGGGGTATGGCCCTTGCAAACTGGGATTTAATCTGTCAACCTAAGAAAATGGGAGGATTGGGTATAATAGACTTACAAGCATTTAATGAAGCTTTGTTAGCAAAATGGTACTGGTATTGGAGTAAACCGGACATGAGACTGTGGAAGTCGGTAATGGCTTTAACGTGTAATGGAAGACAGTGTGATACCCCTGATTGCAAATTTTTCAAACACTGCCTACATAACTCAAAGACTCTGCTACATAGTAATATGAAATGGGAGGTGGCAAATGGTGCTTTTATTAAGTTCTGGCACCATGATTGGGGATTTGGAATATTAAAACATGAATTCAGGGTGTTATTCAATGAGGCGACAGACTCTGAAATTTCCTTACAGGAAGTACTACAACTACAGGATATATCAACGATGTTTAATGAAATTGGATCAGAGCAATTTGTTTCTCAACTAGCAGAGTTATCTTTCATACTGGAAACAAGGCTGGTGAAAGCAGGAACTCAAGATGAGGTGGTCTGGAGATTAGAAAATACAGGTCAATACACAGTGCGTTCAGCATACCAAAGATTGAAGGATAAACCAACTTTTAAGGTCATGATACATAAAGCTTGGAAGATGAAGGTACCCCCAGATTTAAGGTGTTTGCATGGTTAACATATTACGACAAAATATTGACCATAGATAACTTGGTTAAGAGAGGTTGGCAGATGCCAAATATGTGCATCATGTGTAGAAGGGCACAAGAAACAATTTCCCATTTATTTTCAGAATGTCCTTTTGTTTTGCAACTATACAAGAGGCTCAATCAGCAATTTGCATTACCAGCTTGGAACTGGTCATTCATTTTAAAGAGACAGCAGGCGCAACTCTGGGTGGTAGACAAGAAAGGGCAACTCAAATCAAGGGAATTATTGCTTTTGTCCATGTTTATAAGTTGGAGGGAGAGATGCTCAAGAATATTTACTGATAAAGCTAAAACAGTGGACGATTTAATAGGAGAAGTGCAGGAACAATGGGATTATTTACATTGAGAATATAGTGTATTTTCTTTTTATTTTAATTTTAATTTTTCCTTTTTCGTACCTTATTTTCTCTTTAAGTTTTCAGAAAACAGGAACATGTTCAACAAGGTTGAGCTTTTTGTAACTTCTGATAGGCCTCTTCTTGAAGCCTACAATTAATAAAGCAAATAGAGACAAGATCTCTATTTTTATTTCAAAAACTTATAAGAATCAGGCACATTTTCATGCACCGTGGTCGTACTGAGCAATTCCTCTAGCAACAAATCTCTACCTATAGGTATTAACATACGACCATTCACATATTGTACTCCATCCCATCCTGCAACGAATTTGTTTCTTTCTATTTCTGTTTCGATTGAAGGGAGCTGGCTTTCATTTCTAATTCGTGAATCGTGCAGCTTCTTCACTTTTTTCATATTATGTAGACGATTGGAGCACATAATTTCGACTTCAGAGTCCGGGTTCTCTTGCACGCTTTCGTTTGTGACAACTAATAATGAGAAGTAGGAAGTTAGTGATGCCACAATGGGCATAATTTAATACAAACATGCTCCAGCAAACAAAAAGTCATCAACAAACTGTGGATCGAATGAAAAAAGGTAATGGGAAACAATATATCTTTATACCAATAAAATGAATCTAACCTTTTTAGAGTGAACATGTCCATTGAATATGCAAACTAAATGTCATTAAAGGAGACAAAATTGTACCTCTGATATCTCTCACCCTGATCCGGCAAGTTGTCTCTATCCGGACTATCAGAAATTATAATAGGTGTTGATCTAGTGCCCCCCAAAAGCTGGTCATCTGCAGAGGAACATAAATATACCATACAAGCAATCTAATTACCAAACTTGTCTTTCAAAATGAAGTGAATGACAGAGGAAAAGAATATTACGTACCAGGAACAGAAGTAGAGGGGAGATGTTTAGCAGGTAAATATCTGAAATTACTCTCTGTTGCTCTCTCTGTTCCTGGAATCGGCAGACTTTGTTGTGAATATTCGAGAAGAGTAAAAATGTCTCTGATTGATTGCTGCATTACAAAAGTCGATCTTAGGTATTAGTTAAAAAAAAAAATTAACAGTAAGAAATTACCAGATTAAGACTTCCATATATAACATATATATCAGGAACAAATCCCATGTAAAAACATAAAGGGCATAATTGGAACTTTTATTAAATAGATGATCTACAAGGCTACTAATTAACAACAACGTGTATGAAACTGATAAAGTAGCAAATTAAGGAATACAAGTGTACAACAATTAATGAAAAAGTTAGAAGTTACTAACCTCATCAATGGCGATGTCGGGCCACATATTGAACCATCCTGATGACCGCGAGCCACTTGTCAAGTCCGCTTTCTCTATGACCTGGGTGTTCGTGTGTCCTTCCGGCATGTAATGATTTATAATGGCACGGTTGTCTACAGCCCATGCCGCTTGTTCAAAGGTGGGGAGTTTGTGCCCAATAAAGTTATTCATATTTTGTTTATTGGAATTATTCATCCTGATATTCATAAAATGATACGTTAGTAGGATTAAAAAGAAATTACAGCATGGATAAAAAAAAGGAAGAAAATTAGTTTCTCCATTAAATTAGAATTAGCGAACCTTTTCATGCTAATTTCTCAATATAAAAGAAAATAATTCTGGGAAGTAAACAATTATTCGCACACTATATATACTAAACAATAAACAGATAGCTAAGTCGTTTATGAAAAAAGTAGACAATTTAAACAAAATCATGCATAGAACCACAATTTTCAAGTTTTAATTGAATATCTGAATTCATTTCAAAATACGCTTATCTTTCTTCTCTTTCTGGTAATTTATAAAGTAGACAATAATAGTAAAGCATAGGCTAAAATCGAATTTGGTAGAAACAAGGATCAACATAAAAGGATTTATGTAGGCTCACTTATGTTTCTTCACTTTCTCGTAATTTATAAGATTAAATAAGCTATTTTCTTACTCTAAAGAAAACAACAGGCCGGTTATCAGATTCAGGAAAAAAAAGATAAAGACATAAGCACAAATTTCTCTCAGAAAATCAGACCTAAAGAATGAAATCCACAAAATCACAACTAAAATGAAAAAAACAAACGAAAGAACTTGGTTATATCTAATGCGTACCTTGTGTAAATTTTGAAAGCTAGGTTTCTTAATTGCTCGAATCTGCAAGGAAATAAGAAAATAAAAAAGATATACGACCGTTATATATAAGAACTAGTAGACTATTTAGGAAACAACGAAAATAGTGTGTATATATATATATATATAGACGGTGTCCTCATATTTATTTTTGGAAAGTGCGATCTTTGAGCTCAACTTATATTTAGCACGTATACTGATATACTGAGAAACCTTTTTTTTTATCTAAACATCTATTTTATCCTTCTCGTCTCTCTTATATGTGTCAATTAATACGAAGTACTTAATATAGGAAAAAGTTAATAAAGGAAGGTACTTTTGAGAGAGAAAAAATATGTTTGAATCTAAATTTTTTTTTAAAAGAAGTTAATAGCAAAGAAGGTTTATAGGTAAATCGACCAGCAGCTTTGCCTCTTTGAGATATATAAACACGTACAAAATAATTGATACTATAATAGCATGTATGTAAATAAAAGGTGATACGTAATACATATATAGTAAACCAAAAATTTCAAGGATTCACGTGGCATTAATTACCCCTTTAGGAAATGATGTGAACTTTTCTATGAGAAGGAATAAATAACATTTTTTAACGTAAAATCAGCAAATTAAGGAAAGAAAACATGTTATTTCATATCACATGCATAATTCTAGAACTAAATTTACTTTTTAGAGAAACCAAACCAACAATAAAGCATAGGGAAAATTGAATTTGATAGAAACAATGATCAACATTAAAGGATTCATGTACGTAGCTAGGCTCGCTTCTCTGGCCTAGCTCTCTTTTTGGTGATTAATAAAATATTAAATAAGCTACTTTCCTACTCAAAGAAAACACAGGTGATCAGATTCACGATAAAAAAAAAAAAAAGAAGACATATAAGCACAAATTTCTCTTAGAAAATCAAGCCGGCCTAATGAATGAAATCCACAAAATCACAACAAAAAAGAAAAAAAAATGAACGAAAGAACATAATTATCTCTAATACGTACGTACCTTGCGTAAAATTTGAAAGCTAGGTTTCTTAATCGCTCGAAGCTACAAGGAAATAATGAAGGAAATAAAAAGGATATACGCGCGACTGGTATATATAAGAAAAGGTAGACAATTTAGGAAACAAAGAAAATAGTGTGTGTGTGTGTGTGTGTGTGTGTGTGTGTGTGTGTGTGTGTGTATAGACGGTGTCGTTATATTTATTGATCTTATTGGAGTATTGGAAATTGTATTTTAGAAAGAATTATATAACGGAGCTAATTATGACTAGATGTTGTATAAATGGAAATTTTATAGATAAGCGACCTTTTAATAGGGGTGTCAATGAAAGCTAAAGTGTTATTTATAGTAAAATTAATGTTTCCTCTTTGGATTAAGAAGTGTAAAGGTAGCTGTTATATGTTTATCTGTGACGTCTTGTATGGTTTGTCAGGAGTAATCATGATATATTTAGAACTGTGATGTAATATGACATAAGCTAATAGAAAGAACATGTTGTGCGTGTGATAGCTAGTAATCATGTATATATGCATTAAAATTGCTATTGTTCCTTGATTTATGAAAAATCAGTTTCTATTTTTGCAAAAATGACACAATTTGATAGTATTAACTGAACATGAGCCTGTGATCCGCGCATATATAGCGGCGAACTTTGAACTTTAATTTTATCAATTTATTGGCCACCTTATTTCTTTTTTAGAAGAATATATAGATAATAACCTACATAAAGCAACAACGAATTATCTAATTAATATATATGTGTATAATAATAATAAAAAATAACGAATAATCGATACATATATTCTTAAGTAACGTACACCGAAATAGAGAGATGAATGCATCGTTTTTCAACAAGTAGGGCATCGATCATCAGTAGGTAGTCAAACTAGAGGTGTAAACGGAGCAAATACGGAGCGGATAATACTAATATTAAATCCACATCTTTCACTGAGCGGATATGAATACGGATAAAAATAGTAAACAAATGTCAAAATTTAAAACCAAATCCACTAAACAAATACAGATATGGAGCGGATAATTCACAGATACAGATTCAAATACAGATACAAAACTGATAATTATCGGATAATTGAGTTATATAAACTTTAAGATATAAATAATAATTAATAAAATTTAAATATGAAATATGTAATATATCTGTATCCAAAATTCTATCCATGATAGAAACAATAGCCTTCAAATCTGCGTTAAAAGAAAAATTAAGTAGCCTTCAAATCATCTCCATTTATACATAAGTGAAATAGTATTTATTAACCAAAGTATAAAGAATGGACATGTCTATTTAATTAAAAATGGAAACAATATTTCTTAACCAAAATATATTCAATTTTCAGACGAAAAAAGCCAGGTGTCAAGATATTAAAAGGGAAAAAGAGAGAGGCTAGGCGGGCATTTTTTTTTATTACCAAAAAATTCAATAAAGTAATAATAATAACTAATTTTGGAAAAAAAAATTTACTCCTAACCAACCCGCCCCCCGGGAGGGCGGTTTACCTTGACACCAAACAGCCCCACTGAGTGGCGGTTTACCCTGAGCACAAAAACGCCCCCCAGGAGGCGGTTTGCACTGGCTGGCCTATATTTGGTTGTTTTCTCTCTCCTGCCTCACCATAATTTACTCACTCTACTTCTTATAATCCATTCTGCTCTCAAACAGTGCTCAGGGCGATTTTTAGGCGATTCTGAGGCGATTGCGATCAACAGTGCGCTCAACATTGACCGAGGTATGTTTTTTTTATTTTTTTTTAAATGTTAGAAATTTCATAAATAAACAAAAAACTAATATTGAACGACGAATTTCTTTTGTAATGTTAGAAATAAACAAAAATGTTCATTTCATTGTACATGGGTGGAAAAATCACGAAAGGGGAGTTTGGATACCAATACTCGAAAGATGCGACTTACGGCTTCCAGGTGAATGGCAATACTTCAATTTAAGAAATAAAGGAAGCAATATTGCAACAAACCAGTTGGGACCGTGCCCGATTTACCGTAGAAATCAGTACCCGAATTAACAACCAACCGCCCGGTGCCAAACCTTACTATGTAAAATATCCTATAGCAGAGCAGGATATATGGACAGCTATGTACGGGTTTTTTGAGTCCAATTTAATCCCGGTAATGGACCTATTTTGCAAAAAAGTTTCGATTCAACCAGTTGGTGCCGGGATAGGACCTTCTACCCATAACAACTTGAACCCCGGGGATGGACCTTCTACAGAGCACAACTTGGACACTGGGATTGAACCTTCTGTCCAGAATTATTTCTCAGATTATGATAACCCGGGATTTGATAATGATGTCACTGATTATGGGTATGATCACAACCAGGATGTGACATCACCCCCTCGTGAACCTGTGAGACGAGATAGGTATTTGCAAGTACCTGAGCGCTATGTTGCACCCCGGGCTGAAACTAGAAGATGATCATGTGTTGGTCGGGTTGGATACCAATCAGTACCTGATCCATTACCTAACTACAGCCCCCCTGAACCTAGAAGACAGTCCACAGTCGATCGAAATGATACGTGCATTGATTTTGACGGTATTGATGAGATACCGACAAAAAAAATGGATACTAGTGATGATTGGGATGGGGATTGGAATTCAGACAGATTATCAGAGGGCGACGATGAGGAGATTATGCCTCCTCCAATTGAAGACATTTGCACGACTAGTATGTATGCATGCATTTTTTTATTAGATGGGGATTGGGATTCTGACAGATTATCAGAGTATGTATGCATTTTTTTAGACATTTGCACGACTTGTATCACTGAGGTATATTTCTATTTTGTATAGACATTTCCAGAGACAAATGCCTACTTAGCGAAGGCGGGCAAGAGACGTCCGCGCAATCCGATGGAGCCGTCAGCATATGAGAAGATATTTCAATCACGTGATGGAGGTTGGAGATGGGGAATTATGACCACTAATAGGTCAGAGTTATTAAACAGTGTCTTCAAACAGAGCCGTATGTTACCCGTGGTTTCACTGGTGGAGGAGACATTCTACAAGTTAAATGCTTGGTTTGTTAAGAGGCATGCTAAAGCCACTGTATTAGCGAGTAGGGACCAAGTATTCTCAGATAGAGTGGAGGAGATCTTCAGAAAACACAGAGAAAAAGGTTCTGTCATGCACGTTGTAGCATATGGCAGCACAGGTACGGAATATGAAGTGCGGGTTCCAAGTAAGATCATTCCATTGGTGGTGGGACAAAATGGCATTATACAAACTCATGAAAGCGCATGCAAGTACAGAGTCGTTTTAGGCGTGAACAATCAAGTAACGTGCGAGTGCCAAGGCCCCCAGTTAGTTCGCATTCCGTGTTCTCATGTTATGGCAGTTTGTCAAAAACAGAATTTCCTTGAAGACGTCTTTGTTGACAACTATTACCGTACTGATTGCCTTCTGATCATCTGGAGAGCATCATTTCACAGCTACCCCAACTAGTACCAGTGGCCATACTACCTTGAGCCTACGGTGGTTCCCGATAAGAAATGGATCAGAAAGGGGAGGAGGAAACACAAGTGGTGCGTAATGGATATGGACAGGATGCAAGGTCGGCGAGTGGGACATGAGGCTCACCGTTCGACTACTGACAGGCAGATTATGTTGGGTTTTCATGGTACTTAAGGCAGCGGAATTTCAAAAATTTTGACAAGAAAAGTACCAAAAAATCATTATGTATGACTAAAATCAAACCAAAATCAATTTCCAAATCAATAAGCATCATACCTTTAGTTTCTTGTCTCCAAACAAGAAATGAAGATCCTTGAGATGTAGGGTTGTAACCTCCACCTCCTTGTTTATCGATGCTAATGGTGGTTGATGCTTTGCAGCGCCTTGGTGGTTGATGTGTGCGTGACCTTGAACACCTTGTACCAAGATGAGACTCCAAAGTAGAAGCCCTCCACGGTATCCACCAAGAAATTAATTAGAAACCAAACTTTCCTCTTGCTAGAGAGTAGTAATTTGGTCGCTCCTTAATCCCTTTCCTCCAAGAGAACAAGATCTTGATTCTAGGGTTTGTGGGTTCTCAACACATGAGATAGAAACAATAAAGAGAAAGAGTTTTGGCAGAACTTCAACTCTCAAAACGAATTTCCACAAAAGGAATGAGAGAGAGTGCATATATAGCAAATAAGGAATGTGAAATTCTGTTTCCAAAATTAACTCCGTGTTCTACCACGTTTCTGACCATGATATAATTCGACTTAGATTCTGCTCTCTGAATAAAAGTTATAGCTCTTTCTTTTACCTTTCTATCCATATGTGGTATGCTCAAAACAAACATCGTATGAGGGTGTTATGGTCAAAATACGAAACATGCGCAGCAATTTCCAGAACATGGTAGTCTAAATTTAGCACCACGTTCTACCACGTTTTTGAGCATGATATATTTCTAATTTGGTTTTCTTCCAGAAAACCAAAGTTGTAGATTTTTGTATTACCTTTCCAGAAAGATATAGAACGCTAAAAACGGATATCGTACTAGAAATATATGGCCCAAATAAGAAACATTGCGCAGCAGCTTTCAGAAAACGTGGTAAAGTATTTTGGGCTAACTTTTAATTATGGAAACAATTCTTTAAATAAACATGAGCCATAATTAACAACAGCCATTAGGCTTTGTTTATTGGTCCAAGTTTCACTTTCCTTGTTTGAATTAATCAAATACAATTAATCTAATTAATTGTAGTATCATATATAATTATCCAAATAATTATATTTCTCATGTTTTAGTGGAGAAACCAATTTATTTGTCATGTCATACATGTCAAATAAATTAAGGAGCACTTCTAATTAATTCCTTATCGGTGTGACCCTGTGGGATCTATGTCATTCGGCAATAGAATCTGAAACTCTTTTCGATTCCATAAATTACAAGCGGCACCTAGCAATATGCATTGTAATTACCCAAATGACACGAGATGATAAGTACCATACTTGAATCACGATCCCTAAGCAATAATTGCCTCGTGTCAATTCCATGTCTCATGATATCATGAATAGATCCAAGGTAGGAGTGTGTCATCCTTGCAAATCTACTCGTTTCTTGATTCCGAAATAATTCAGTAATTATAATTAACTCCTTAATCATATGTGCACATACTTGTATTATTTCATCAAGGGGTCCGGTGATATCATCGCTCATTATATGAGGGACATTGGTATTCTTGATAATTACTATCCCTCCACATAAGAAACACATACTGAGATAGAATCTGTATAATTGCCAGTTACGGACAACGTTGGATAATATCCACGAATATATATTCCCATGTGAGAGAAACAAACATCTCATACCTTAGAATTCCAGACACAAATAAAACATTAATGACACAAACACAATCCATATTAAATGTTTTACTTTGGTCACGTCCAATCCCCTGATCTCCATCAGGTATCCATTTGATCAGATTGACAACTCCTTGTCATATGATCTGCAGAACATGATCATCATCTAATCCAAATGCTAATCTTATACCGGTAATTAATGTCCCTTGTTAATTACCAAGACTAGGGACTCTTTAGAGTATTTATTAACACATGTATAGAGTTCCACAATTCCAAGTCCTCAACCTGAATGATCTATAATTAATAAAATACTTAAGGAACAAAATGATAAACATAATCATTCAATTACATAAACAAAACTTAGAAAACAATCATCTTATGATTGGCTTCTAGATCACAACACTAACAATCTTCCACTTGAGTTAGAGCCAATCCCATATACATCTCCATGTATAAAAACTCTAAACAAGTGTAGCCCTACACAATCTCAAGTTCACACTCTTGTGTATCTCATACTCATAGAGGTGTGTGCATCATATGCTTTTCTTAAGAAAAAGGCTTTGTTAGCGGGTCAGTTGTGTTCCCGTCCGTATCAACTATGCAAACCTTCATATCACCTCGATCAATTCTCGAATCAGGTGATACCTTCATAAAACATGTTTGGATCTCTTGTGCGATCTCGGTTCTTTGCATGTGCGATAGCTTCATTGTTGTAATATATGAGCTGTGCATGCCCTGATGAACTGAGAACCACGCTAAGTTCGACCAGGAACCTTTTGATCCAACAACCTTTTCCTCGTAGCTTGGAACTCCTTCCATGCTACATATTCAATCTCGGTGGTTGAATCAGCTATGATCTCCTGCTTGGAACTCTTCCAGCTCACAGCACCACCATTGAGAATGAATACATATCCTGATTGCGATCTCATATCGTTATGGTCAGTCTAGAAACTAGCATCGGTGTAACCCATTACAACGAGCTCAGATTCCCCACCATAGACAAGGAACATATCTTTAGACCTTTTGAGGTACTTTAGGATATTCTTAACGACGATCCAATGTGCTAATCCTGGATTGGCCTGATATCTGCTAGTCACACTTAACGAGTATGACACATCTGGGCGGGTGCATATCATGGCATACATGATAGAACCAATTGCCGAAGCATATGGTACTCTCTTCATGCTATCGAGCTCAACAGTCGCCGAAGGACACTGCTTCTTGCTCAATGGGATGCCAGAAGACATTGGCAAGAAACCTTTCTTGGAATCCTGCATGCTAAACCTCTTTAGCACTTTGTCAATGTACGTACTTTGACTCAATCCTATGAGTCTCCTAGATCTATCTCTATAGATCTTGATGCCTAGAATATAGGCAGCTTCACCCAAATCTTTCATTGAGAACACCTTCATCAATGAAGTTTTCATAGAATTCAGAAAATGAATGTCATTTCCGATCAGAAGTATGTCATCCACATACAACACCAGAAAGGTGACAGCACTCCCACTAACCCTTTTGTATACACAAGGTTCTTCTTCGCACTTGACAAAATCAAACATTTTGATCTCTTTGTCAAAGCGTTTGTTCCAACTCCGAGATGCTTGCTTCAGTCCATAAATAGATCTCTGAAGCTTGCACACTTTCTTAGCATTACTAGGATCTACAAAACCGCATGGTTGTGTCATATACACATCCTATTCTAAATTTCCATTTAGAAATGCAGTTTTGACATCCATTTGCCATATCTCATAATCATAAAATGCGGCAATTGCTAAGATAATCCGAATTGACTTAAACATAGCCACGGGTGAGAAGGTTTCATCATAATCAACTCCTTGAATTTGTTTAAAACCTTTCGTTACCAGTCGTGCTTTGTAAGTAGTCAAGTTGCCATCCATGTCTGATTTCCTTTTGAAAACCCACTTGTTCTCAGTAGGCTTTATCCCTACCGGAGGATCAATCAAATTCCACACTTGATTGTCGTACATAGACTGCATTTCAGATTGCATGGCTCCTAGCCATTCAGTAGAGTCGGGACTCGCCATCGCTTCCGCATAGGTCAAAGGATCTTCAGTATCCAATACTGTCACCTCATGGAGCCCTAACCATCTTTCAGGCGGATGACTCACTCTTGTTGACTTACGAGTAACAGGTGCTTGAGGTTCAATAGCTTTCTCCACAACTCTTTGTGAATCTGCTTCTTAACCTTCTTCCACAACTCCTTGTGGAATTGCTTCATGGGATGAAACTTGAACTTCTTCCGCAACTGTTTGCGAAATAGGTTCTTGCTCGACTCCCACTAGCCTCTTCATTCATGGGTGGGACAATGGGATCTAACCTGATCTCATTGTTAGGTGTTGCATCATGAACCTCTTCAAGTTGCACACTTCTCCCACTACTTCTTCTTGCAAGAAACTCTTTCTCCAAGAATACAGCATGTCTGGCAACAACTACCTTGCTTTCAGATTGCTGATAGAAGTAATATCCCTTAGTTTCTTTGGGATATCCGATGAATAAAAACTTGTCAGATTTGGGTCCTAGCTTCTTTGATATCAACCGTTTGATATAAGCCTCGCAACCCCAAATCTTAAGAAAAGACATGTTAGGAACCTTTCCATGTCATATCTCATGTGGTGTTTTCTCTACGGATTTAGATGGTACCCTGTTTAGTGTGAATGCGGCAGTTTCAAGTGCATAACCCCAAAAGGAAGATGGTAAACTAGTTTGACTCATCATCGATCGAACCATGTCCAACAAGGTTCGATTTCTCCTCTCGGAAACACCATTCCATTGTGGTGTTCCTGGAGGAGTGAGTTGTGAAACAATTCCATTCTCCTTTAGATAATGACCAAATTCGTTACTCAAGTACTCGCCACCGCGATCCGATCGCATGGCTTTTATTCTTTTGCCCAGTTGGTTTTCAACTTCATTCTTAAATTCTTTGAACTTTTCAAAGGATTCAGATTTATGTCTCAGCAGGTAGACATAACCATATCTACTAAAGTCATCAGTAAACGTGATGAAATATGAATAGCCACCTCTTGCACAAATGCTCATTGGTCCACACACATCAGTATGTATGAGTGCCAATAACTCATTTGTCCTCTCACCACTCTTGGTAAAAGGCGCCTTAGTCATTTTTCCAAGTAAACAAGACTCACACACATCAATCGACTTAAAGTCAAATTGACCAAGAAGTCCTACCTCTTGCAATTTCTTGATGCGTTTGTCATTTATATGACCTAAACGGCAATGCCACACAAGAGTCTCACTCTCATGTTGGGCCTTGAGTCGTTTGTTATTAATGTTAAGGACTTGTTTATCCATTTCAAGCAAGTATAGACCATTTCGCAAAAAAGAAGATCCATAAAATAAACCATTTCTATAAAAAGAACAACAATTGTTCTCGATGGTAAACACAAAACCATCCATGTCCATACATGAAATAGAAATAATATTTCTTGAAATAGAAGGAACAAAGTAAACATGTTTAAGTTTTATTACAAGTCCACTAGGTAAAGACAACTCTACATTTCCTACGGCAACAGCTGCAACACTTGCACCATTTCCGACGTGGAGTTGTACTTCACCCTTCTCTAGCATTCTCCTATCCTTTAGTGCCTGCACATTAGAACAAATATGAGCACATGAACCGTATCCAATATCCAGTCCGAGATAGAAGTAGCAAGGTTAACTTCAATAACAAACATACCTGAAGAAGTTGGAACCTTTCCAGCCTTCTTATCCTCCAGGTACTTAGGGCAACTCCTTTTCCAATGTCCTTTGTTCTTACAGTAGTAACACTCGACATCGGAAGGGACTTTGGTCTTGGCCTTGGGAGTACTCGAGATCTCCATCTGAGCCTTTCCCTTAGCATCACCCTTTCGTTTGCTCCTGCCTTTGCCTTTCTTAACTTTCCTCCCTCCCTCTGAGACCGCAAGGACATGAGAAACTCCTTTCTTCATGTCAGCCTCTGCAGTCTTTAACATCCCATGCAGCTCTTCCAAGCTCTTCTCCATTCCATGCATGTGATAATTCATGATGAATGAAGAATATCTCGATGGTAGAGAGTTCAACACGATGTCCGTGGCCAACCCCTTGTCCACGGGACACTCGAGCTTCTCCAGTTGCTCCACATAGCTCATCATCTGGAGCATGTGAGCACTCACAGAGGTACCCTCAGCCATCTTGCATCCTAGAAAACCCTTAGTCACATTGTACCTCTCAACACGAGCTTGCTCTTGAAACATTTTCTTAAGGCGGCTCATGATGATGTACGATGATTTCGCCTCAAACCGCCTCCGCAATTCGGGGCTCATCAACGTGACCAAGAGGGAAGAAACATCAAGCTCATCCTCTTCGTGCTTGGTGTACTCATCCTTAGTTTCCTGTTTATCTCGTGTCACTTGGTTTGTTGGGGAGAGGTTTAGTTAAGACGTATTCCTTTTTCTCGCGCCTGAGAACAATTCTCAAAGTGCGATGCCAATCCATGAAGTTTGAACCGTTGTTTTTCAATTTTTCTTTTTCTAAAAGAGAACGCAACGAGAAGGAAGATTCTTTCGACATGATCTACAAATTAGAAGATTTGAGTTAAGTTTATGCTTTTGTGTTTTATTACTACAATAATAAAACTCCCACTACAACTATAAAATTTTAAGTCCAATTTTGTAGCAGGTCCAAGACCCTCATTTTTACTAGGACAAGCCAGCGTCAGCATGAAACTTGAACTTAGCTAGATAAGGTAGGCAACCCCTTGCCAATCACAACCAGGTGACTCTTGGCGTTTATTCAAGCATCTTATGTTTGAACAAACTATTCCCCAAGGCCCAAAACCGTTTTGGATTATCCTTGTCAAGTAAACCTATCTCTATTTGGTTCGACATGACCGTCATACCCCACATCTCCTAAAGATAGAAAGTGATGCCTATTGAGTAGGTCCTATCAACTAACGATCGATAGTTTGATTTGGATAGAGAAGGAAGGGAATGACACTTAATTTTTTCGGACTTGTTATTTAATTTTAGGTGGTCGTGTGATTCATACACCTATACCTAACCTATGACTCTCATAGAATTTATACAAACAATAAACAGAAAACATATCACATATGCTTTGTGAGTTTGTATGGCTCTTGCGAAAACGCTTTCCTCAATCGTCGCTCCTTCCACCATCTCCATGGCCGAAGTCTTCTTTTGAGCAACTTAATTATCTAAGCCCTCTCAAAATCTACTTAGAACTATTCTAATAGAAATTGAAATTACATGTAAAATTTCCAATCCTAAATGTAATAGGCATGCAAGCCTTGAATGAATTACATGAGAAGCAAGTTAACATCCTTGCTTATTTAATTAATTAAATAAATTAATATCATGGGGCACCAAAGGCCGCGTTACAAGCATTCACACAAGCATTCATTACATCACACAAGGCATTGAAATCATGAGCCACACAAACCCACTCTTCGCTGTAAAACAGAGTTAGCTTTTGTGCAATCATTGCACACATGCATAAACAATTCATGCATTATAATTAATCTGTCAATTTTTGTGCAACAATTACACACATGCATAAACAATTCATGCAATCTTATTAATCAATTAATTCCCAATATTATAACTAAAATTTCATATTTTGGAATTTAATTGACTAACCATATTTGGAAATTTGGCCAAAATCAGTCATACATAAACCCTATGCTCTGATACCACTGTTGGGTTTTCATGGTACTTAAGGCAGCGGAATTTCAAAAATTTTGACAAGAAAAGTACCAAAAAATCATTATGTATGACTAAAATCAAACCAAAATCAATTTCCAAATCAATAAGCATCATACCTTTAGTTTCTTGTCTCCAAACAAGAAATGAAGATCCTTGAGATGTAGGGTTGTAACCTCCACCTCCTTGTTTATCGATGCTAATGGTGGTTGATGTGTGCGTGACCTTGAACACCTTGTACCAAGATGAGACTCCAAAGTAGAAGCCCTCCACGGTATCCACCAAGAAATTAATTAGAAACCAAACTTTCCTCTTGCTAGAGAGTAGTAATTTGGTCGCTCCTTAATCCCTATCCTCCAAGAGAACAAGATCTTGATTCTAGGGTTTGTGGGTTCTCAACACATGAGAGAGAAACAATAAAGAGAAAGAGTTTTGGCAGAACTTCAACTCTCAAAACGAATTTCCACAAAAGGAATGAGAGAGAGTGCATATATAGCAAATAAGGAATGTGAAATTCTGTTTCCAAAGTTAACTCCGTGTTCTACCACGTTTCTGACCATGATATAATTCGAATTAGATTCTGCTCTCTGAACAAAAGTTATAGATCTTTCTTTTACCTTTCTATCCATATGTGGTATGCTCAAAACAAACATCGTATGAGGGTGTTATGGTCAAAATACGAAACATGCGCAGCAATTTCCAGAACATGGTAGTCTAAATTTAGCACCACGTTCTACCACGTTTTTGAGCATGATATATTTCTAATTTGGTTTTCTTCCAGAAATACAAAGTTGTAGATTTTTCTATTACCTTTCCAGAAAGATATAGAACGCTAAAAACAGATATCGTACTAGAAATATATGGCCCAAATAAGAAACATTGCGTAGCAGCTTTCAGAAAACGTGGTAAACTATTTTGGGCTAATTTTTAATTATGGAAACAATTCTTTAAATAAACATGAGCCATAATTAACAACAGTCATTAGGCTTTGTTTATTGGTCCAAGTTTCACTTTCCTTGTTTGAATTAATCAAATACAATTAATCTAATTAATTGTAGTATCATATATAATTATCCAAATAATTATATTTCTCATGTTTTAGTGGAGAAACCAATTTATTTGTCATGTCATACATGTCAAATAAATTAAGGAGCACTTCTAATTAATTCCTTATCGGTGTGACCCTGTGGGATCTATGTCATTCGGCAATAGAATCTGAAACTCTTTTCGATTCCATAAATTACAAGCGGCACCTAGCAATATGCATTGTAATTACCCAAATGACACAGATGATAAGTACCATACTGAATCACGATCCCTAAGCAATAATTGCCTCGTGTCAATTCCATGTCTCATGATATCATGAATAGATCCAAGGTAGGAGTGTGTCATCCTTGCAAATCTACTCGTTTCTTGATTCCGAAATAATTCAGTAATTATAATTAACTCCTTAATCATATGTGCACATACTTGTATTATTTCATCAAGGGGTCCGGTGATATCATCGCTCATTATATGAGGGACATTGGTATTCTTGATAATTACTATCCCTCCACATAAGAAACACATACTGAGATAGAATCTGTATAATTGCCAGTTACGGACAACGTTGGATAATATCCACGAATATATATTCCCATGTGAGAGAAACAAACATCTCATACCTTAGAATTCCAGACACAAATAAAACATTAATGACACAAACACAATCCATATTAAATGTTTTACTTTGGTCACGTCCAATCCCCTGATCTCCATCAGGTATCCATTTGATCAGATTGACAACTCCTTGTCATATGATCTGCAGAACATGATCATCATCTAATCCAAATGCTAATCTTATACCGGTAATTAATGTCCCTTGTTAATTACCAAGACTAGGGACTCTTTAGAGTATTTATTAACACATGTATAGAGTTCCACAATTCCAAGTCCTCAACCTGAATGATCTATAATTAATAAAATACTCAAGGAACAAAATGATAAACATAATCATTCAATTACATAAACAAAACTTAGAAAACAATCATCCTATGATTGGCTTCTAGATCACAACACTAACAGATTAGAGGTATATAGGTGATCGTACACAACTTAAAAATGATTTGAAATTAAATTTAAATATTGATACTGAATGTTCAATGAAATGCATTGCAGAGGCAACAATCTAAGCTAACGAAAGAGAGAATGCTATAGTGGTTGCCGATGCGGGACCTTCTGGAAGTAGGCGACCCAGTCAGGGAAGCCACTCAGGGAATAGTCAGGGCTCTACAACTGCTGGTGTCGCACCGTCATCCACTTCCAGAAGCCTAAGAAGTAGACTTGGTTTGCTCGGACGCAGGAAGAGTTAATTCAGCAAATATTCTATTTATATTTGTATCTTATGTTCTATTCTTGGTTTGCTCAGTTACGCTATGAACTTATTCAATTAACTTATGTTGTGAACTATTTTTCTTAGATGAATTTTAACTATTCGATCCGATTACAAAACCTGATAATTATTACACACTGATACATTAGAATTACTAAATAATTATTACAGACCTTCCAATAATACTACTTCTGAGCACCAGTACCGAAGGTACAAGGAACAAAATCATCGTCTGAGTCTGGTTCAGTCGCAGCAGACGAAGAGACAGTCTTACCAGCATTTTTCTTTCTTTTGATATCGCCGATACGAGTCGTAGTAGACGAAGAGATCGTCTTACCAGTATTTTTCTTTGTAGGTAACGGGTTTTGTTTTTTGTAAAGGCTTTCCTCAAAATCATCATCGTCATTGACAGGAATCGACCTACGGTATGCTAAATATTTTTTACAGATACAGTCATTTCCAGTACAATTACTAAACCAGAGCTTAGATTTCAATTTTCCACCACCGGACGATTGATTTGGTGTGTTCTTGCTCATCGTTTTCACCTAAAAAAAACAAACATCATAAACAACATATAAAATAATAAGGTTTCAAATTTGGAGGATGGATCAAACAATTTCTAATATTTTTTGTTTATTTCTGAAATTTCCGACATGTTTCTAAAAATTAATTTTAAAAAAATATACATCGGTCACTGTTGAGCGCAATCGCCTAAAAAATCGCCTCGTAGTACTGTTTGAGAGCAAAAGTCAGTTTGGAAGAAGAGTGAGTGGATTATTGTGACTTAAGAGAGACAAAATGATCATTTTATACACAGAAAAATATATATATATATATATAGAGAGAGAGAGAGAGAGAGAGAGGTTGGCTAATATCAAATCAGTTGTTCCTGAGGTCCTGTGCAACCAAGTCGTTTTTTAAATTTCAAAGTCCATATCGTCGATCCAAGTCGTTAGATGTGTTCTGTATATTAAAATGTACTTGGAGACCAAATTTTACATTTTTTGGAATTTTTTTACTATTTATTAAGCCACTTTGAAAAACGTTGATCCAACGGTGGCTTAACAAAACAGTAAAATTAGAAGCCACCGTTGGATCAGCGATTTTCAAAGTGGCTTAATAAATAGTAAAAAAATTCCAAAAAATGTAAAATTTGGTCTCCAAGTACATTTTAATATAGAGAACACATCTAACGTTTGGATCGACGATTTGGACTTCGAAAATTGAAAAACAACTTGGTAGTACGGGATCTCAGGAACAACTGATTTGATATTAGCCAACCTCTCTCTCTCTCTCTCTCTCTCTCTCTCTCTCTCTCTCTCTCTCTCTCTCTCTCTCTCTCTCTCTCTCTCTATATATATATATATATATATATATATATATATAGTAAACCGCCCCCCGGGGGAGCGGTTTGTTCTGAAGTCTAGACCGCCCCATGGGGGGGCGGTTTGGTCTCTACAGTAGACCGCTCCACAGGGGGCGGTTTGGTTATGAATAAAAAAAAATCTAAAAATTGGTATTTAATATTACTTTATTTAATTTTTTAGTTATTAATAAAAATGCCGGCTAGGCGGCCCAATGTTTGAAAAAGTAAGGCTAGCCGCTCGTATAGCCCAAAAAGAACAGTCTTATCGGTGCGGAGCGGAAAAAAGAAAATATTTTTTATCCCACAACCAAAACTGAAATGAATGTGGAATAGATATATTGCACTTCAGATTCCTGCCTGAAAGGGAGGAAGTATTATATATATATATCCATATAACAGTTTAAAAAGATCATCTGAAAATTATTTTCTAAAAATTCTTTATCTTGATCTACGATCATCGGTTATACATTTTTCCTGGATTATAAGAACCTAAAAGTAGAGACCTCCACTAACTTCAAGGATATAACATTTTCCAAACGCTCGTTCGAATGTTGAGATGCTCCTATATAGGCCTTACATTACGCTCATTACAACACCAATGGTTATATAAGTCTTCTGCGTATACAAGTAAGAAATAATATAGTGATATATATTAAACTTTATGTCAGTGAAACAATTGAGTCACTTCGCTAAAATAAAAATAAAAGAGTCCAACATTTAATTCTCGGATCTGATTCATACTGTAGGATTCCAATTTATAGATATAACAAGGTAATTTTCTTAATTCAGAATTCGGTGCTTGGGGTAGTTCTTGCAACTGAGCATTTCGGCAATCCTCTAACAGCTGTCCCGTGTGCTGTTTCGAGCATATGTCACTCGGTTTTTGGTAGATTTTAGCAGGAATATGGAGAAGCATGCCTCCCAGCAACAAAAAGGACTAAAATGTAAAATTTTAGTTTGCGAATAACATCTTGTTTGGATGGAGAGTAGAGGAAGGGGAGGTGGATAATAAAAATGAATGGAATAGAATAGAAAGGAAGATTAATATATTTAACTTTTTTATGTTTTGATGATTAATGAGGAAAAATATATTTAACTTTTCTTTCCTTCCTATTTCTTGTTTGATTGATTAAAATTTAGAAGGTTAATGAGAAATTCGGTAGCTGTTGTAAATTTGTGATAAAAAAATTTGTATAAAAATTATATATATAAGATATAAAGTTGAGTATTTGTGTTATTTTTTCTAATAATATTTGCAACAAAATTTATTTCCATCCGTTACACCTCAAATTGGAAGGGAAATCGATTCTATTAATTATAATGATACAAGGTTAAACCTTTCACCTCCCGTACCCTTCACCTCCGACATAATTTTATCAACCAAACACGATTCGACAGAAAGTTTTCTTTTCTTTCCATTCCCTCCCTTCCTCTACTCTCCATCCAAACAAGGTGTAAGAGTAGAAAGGAAAAGAACACGTAACTTCTGTGTACTGTGTTATTCACTATGATATCTTTTCTTTCTTTCTTTATCAGCTGTAGACTAGGAATAACAGTTGATATAAAAAATTGAAAATAATATTGTAATGTGTTAAGCTTCAGGATAAAAATATTACTGTTTTTTTTCCCTCTCGTTTCAGGTTGAAATCTGTGTGATCCGTAATTAAAAATTTTGGTCAGTGTGGGCAGGTGTAAGACACAATTTGTCAGATCCAATTTGATCAGTACCAAACGGATTCGATAAGCCGCCTTCTTAATTACTGGTTATTTTTTTCAAAAAGAACCAGTCATTGCACAGAGGCAACCATCATTTAATTATGATTGTCACCTTCTAGATTTTAATATATTAAGCATCTAATCTAGAAAGACTTGGAGTGATGCTAACAAGCTAAATTATTCTAATTATAAACAGAAATTTCATCTATTCTCAAAATCTAATTTCCCATTTTGATCCAAAAGTTGTTGCAAATAAGCATTAGAGGTCCCTCGTTTCTCCACTGCCTTCCAAATTTCTCTTTTCACCTCTTCTGTTTTTGCCCAGACACTCTTCCTTCGTCAGAACCACCCATCAGACATTGAACGGCTCTCTCGAGTTCATTGGTAGTCACACAATTGTTCTTTATTTCATCAAATTTTAGTTCCAATGCAACACCCATTTCTTGAACCATAACAAATGTATTCAAACTCTGCTCTGCATAAAGTGGTCAAGGTATCATTGGTACACCATACCAAAGGCTTTATAGAATGGAGTTCCAGCCGCAGTGCGTCAGAAATCCTCTAGTGAAGGGTGGACAAGGATCTCTGTTTGTGGGAAGATACATAAACACCTGAAATCAGGGTTTCAAGCATTCTCCAATCCAACTCCACATTTTTTTCCTTTTTTAATTAGGATCAAAACCAAAATAAGTAGAACTCTAATACATGACTAGCTACAACAACAGAAATTGCCATATCAAAACACAATGGAAATTCTAACCAACCAATACGCTTCTAAAATACAATACACAATACAATTTTTTTTTTTTTTCATTATTCTTCTTTTTATCATTTTTTTTAACAAAATAGCAAATACAAAGAAAAGATTATTGTAAGCGAGAGGCTATAGGAAACTCATCCACTATTTCTCCTCTCCTTTAATTTTCAGCACAATTGAAACTTCATCTTGAATCTGCAGGTAGTTGAATAAACTGTTGATTAATATTTGCAGTAGCACCAAAATCACAATCAATCAAATCAAAAGATAGATAACAACAAATTAACTTCATATTTTGAATCCACTGATTAGGTTTTTGAAAAAAATGTCTGAATTCTGTCATAATTTAATTAGTGATGCATAAATCACTTTACATTAATTTGTGTTCTACATAACTTAATTGCTGTCATTTAGAACTTGGCAAGCATAATAAAATACATTAACAAGATGCACCATAATTGTTATGACAGCCTAAATTTTTTTATCCTTTATAGTGAAAGATGGAAAACTACCCCTATTAAAAATATATCTTTTAATTATTTTCTGGACATGACTAATTAATTATATTTGAAAATTATGGATTTGGACACCATTTCGGGTCTGCATGCACCTGTATGTAGTACTTGAACCCTTTGATTTGTACCTGCTACATAATCATTGGTCCCAATTGAATTATTAATGTTTCTTGCATGCTTTCCTTGGTTCTTTTTCTCTAGCTATTTTATTGCTTCTTTATATGAGGTCATGAAGTCAGATATTTATTTTCTAACAAAATCTCAAACAATGTGATTTAATTAACACAAAAAACAAACTTAACAATACCAACAGTGGTATGCATGCACAATATAAAAAATCTAGTATAATTTGAACAGATTTTTGCCTACAGAATATGAAACTAAGATACGTGGGCGGAAGCATTTAGTAGATTGTAAATAACCTTAATTATGCAAAAGCTGCAAAAATAAAATTATTTGGCTTGTGCAAATATAAATTACCTTTTTATTGCCGTGTACTCCTTTAATTATATATATTCTTCTTAGGGATGTGGGAAATCTTATGCCAATTTGGATGATTTGGATCCATGCAACTCCTCCTGAACTCTTCATCGCGGCTATGAATGAAAATACTCTGGACTGATGGCGGCACATCTGAGAGCGAATTTAGATATTCACACCCATAGATCTCCAGATATATGAGAGAATGAAGGAACATCAGATTGGGTAACGAGCGCATTTGACAAACACGAAAGCTAATTTTTATAAGGGAAGAGAGAGAACGAAACATTTCATCATGTTCTTCTTGTGAAAAGTATTCTTGCTGTGCACCATAAAGTTCTAGAGAAACCAGAGATGAAAACCCATCTCTTGAGACAAGTTGTTCAAGAAGTGAAAATCTGTTGATGCAAAGTTCTTTCAAATGGGACAGCTTATCAGCATCTGAATAGCATTCGAGCTTATCACACCCATACACCACCTTTAAATGTTCAAGATTGGTCAACTCATTTAAGCCCCTTAGTGAAACAAGGTTTGGGGAATTACGTAGCTCGAGGAAACCGAGTGCCTTGAAATGACCGACATAAGGATTTACCATGGTTGGGATGTCCTAAATAAATAATTTTTCTAGAGATATTAAACTTTGGAACATATCATCCGAATGCATACAACCTCTTAGTTCAACAGATTTTAGAGTACTAGATCTAGTTCTCCTCCCACATGATGATGATGTTAATTCAATGGTGTCACTGCAGCTTGCAACAACTAATGATATTTGGAAGGTCATGAGGTTGGGGCAAAGTGATATATGGAGATTTTCAAGGGTGTTATGAGTGTCTAATCCACCAATTGAGTTAAGCAACAGGCATCCATGAATTTTAAGATTCAGGAGATTGGTCAGGGAATTAAGGACCTCTTTAGGTATACATGTGATAGTTATGATATGCTCTAATCTCAGGTGGGTCAGGGAGTTAAGTCCTTGCAAAGACCCAGCTAAGATTTTGTCTGTGATTAAGCATAATTTAATTGAAAGCCTCTCGAGGGCAGGGGGCAGGAATGGTTCACCATAAACATCTTTAAGCTGCCAAATAAGGTCTAACCTTTTCTCTAAGCATTTATGCAAATCTTTTGAAATGGTTGATAATGTTTCTTCTCCTATATCATCACCGTATTTCATCATTTTCAGAACTTCATTGAACTGATAATCATTGGAGAGAACAACATAAAGAAAGCTGGAAAGAGAATCATCTATATAGTCATTCATCATTTCCTTGAAAGTCACAATTCGGGATATTCGTGTACCCTTTGTTGACATTATAATATCTAAGTCTTCTTTCACCGCAAACGCAAGAGGGAGACAATTAGAAATTTCCAGTTGAGTTAGACTCAAGGGAAGAGGTGCCCAACTCTTGAGCCCGGGAAGAAAACAGATGGAAAGAGATAGAAGATCCGATAGTTCATTTATTCTGTGGAGGGCTTCAAAGCCATCACAGCAAGAAAGTTCAAGATATTGGAGATGAATAACGTTATCATTATTATCTAAAATCCAAGTGGGGAACCTCTTACCACTATATTTTTGAATAACCAGCTCTTTTATTTGGGGTGGTGGACAAAAGCCATCTAGAATTTCAACATCATTGTCTCTCAAGACATCTCCAGTTCCATAATCCCACTGAAAAAGTAATTTACAGAGGCCTTTTTTGTCAGATATCTTCGCTCGATATGCCTCCTCCTTACTTTTGACAATATTTAGACCAGAAATAGATAATGATCCATAAAGGTCTTTGAGATGCTCTAACTGTTTTAGCTCAAACCCCCTTTCCATTCTAACACAAAAACCTGTCAGCTCGTGAAGTGATATTAGTCTCCCGGCATTAGGAATAGGGTTCTCATTATCAGTAGATAAGAAACGTAATTGGTAGCAGAGTGATACATCTAAATTATAATATTTAAAATTGAGGTAGCGTAAGTTTCTCAACTGATCCACACATTTAGGAACTCTTTTAACATCAAGCAATATCCCTTCTATTTCCACTACATATAATTTCCTTAACTTCGTAAAAAGAGCATAAAAGTCCCCTTCTTTCAAAGAGAAATGAGAATACCATGATCCAAAAGCAATAATTGTACGTAGATCTTTGAGTTTGCATATTTTCTCCACATACTCCCCAAGCATATGATTTTTTTCAACATATATATGGCGAGTATGGGCAGGGATTTCCCTTTTATCACCACTTTCAATTCTAAAATATTCACCTTCAGAAACATGTTGAGCTAGATCATGAATTAGGTCATGCATAGAGTAATGACCCCAGTCATCAACTTGAAAGAAAGAGCTAGAAACTAACTCCAAAAAATACCGATTACCAATATCCTTCACATGTTCATTACTATCCTCAGTTTCAATGAACCCCTCTGCAATCCATAAATTAACCAAATGGTCATTCCCAAATTGATGCCCTTTAGGAAATAAGCTGCAAAATGCAAAACATCGTTGCAGTGGGGGAGGGAGGTGCTGGTAGCTCAAAAACATGGCTCCCATTGTATCATTTAACAATCTTTTGTTTAGCATAGATAACCAAAATTCTGGGTCTAGTGTTATACGCAATTGAGCTGCCATAGTCTTTGCCGCTAATGGTGATCGACTCAATTTTGCTGCAATCTTCTTTCCTATGGAAATTAACCTTCCCTTCATGTGATTGTCACTAATTTGTGCATCACCTATTGCGTTAATGATGAATAGTGACAAGAATTGTTCATCATCAAGTTCCCTCAATGGGATTGGATTCAAGCGCCCAAAGCTTTCACTGCCACTTCAATCCGAGTAGTAACCAATATTTTACTGCCTCTCTTACCAGCTCTTAAAGGGACAAATAGCTGCTCTAGTTCCTGTTCAGTAACTCCTTTATCACATCAAACATCATCTAACACCAGAAAGTACCTTTCTCCTCTTAATTTCTCTTGAAGTGCAGATTGTAGCCCTTCAAGACTATCAAATTCGGGACAAGACTCCTTAAAAGCAGACTCCCAAATCATTCTCAAAATGGCATCAACACTAAATTTTTCAGAAACATGAGCCCACATGACACAATCGAAGTACTTGACTTCTCTCTCATGATCACAAACATATTGTGCCAAGGTCGTCTTTCCCAACCCACCCATACCCCATATCCCAATAACAGAGTAACACTTAGCATTACTAGACGATTCCGGGAAATCCTCCCACAACAATTTTACAATGTAATCCCTGTCCTTTTCACGACCAATAATTGTGGAACCTGATGCAGAAATGGTTTTTCTATACTGTTCATTAGAGCTCGAAGTTGAACTATTGCCACTACTGCTCGGTAGGTTCAGCAAAGCAACAAATTTCATTCCTTCATTAACAATTTTTTCCAAATTCTCAAGGCTTTTAATGAGATATTTCTTCTCAGATGAAAATTTGAGCTTGCCTTTTAATTTTAAGAAATTGAATTTAGAAGTAGAAGGAATGAGGGTATTTGTGGAAAATAAACTCAAATAAAAACGGACAGATTTTGAGACAGTTTTGAATGAGGAATTGAAGAGGCAATTCTAGATCATTCTGAGCAAATGAAAAGTCTATTTCGTGTGTTTTTAAGTCTAGTTTTTAATGGTGAAGGTTTTAGGTCATTTGGAGTTACCTACAATAAGTTATGACAGTTTTAGTAAGGAAAGGTCAGAATTTACTGTGCTGTTTTAATGTTGTTTTTTAATACGAATTTTAAGAGTTTTGTTTAGGTCTATAAATAGAGTAATATTCTGTTGTAATAGATGAGAAGAGAAATAAAAAGAAGATAGATTGATTAGTAAGAAAAGAAGAACTTGTTTTGTCTCTCCTCCCTCCACCAAAATAGTCATCAAATAACAACAAATTGGTATCAGAGCCGATGGAAAATTCCGGGAGGATGTCGGTAGGAGGTATGCCACTGCCCCGACTTACCAAGTCAAACTATGAAAATTGGAGTATTCAGATGCGTGCATTGCTCGGTGCGCAAAATGCATGGGAGGTAGTCGAAAAGGGCTATGACGAGCAGACTGCAACGGGAAATCTGACTGCGAATCAGATAAAGGCGTTGAAAGAAACGCGTATGAAAGACAAGACGGCGCTCTATTTACTGTACCAAGCAGTGGATGAGTCGGGTTTCGAGAAAATTGCTGGTGCAGCAAATTCGAAGGAAGCGTGGGACACTTTGGAAAAGGTGTTCAAGGGTACCGACCGAGTAAAGCAAGTAAGACTCCAAACTCTACGCGGCGAGTTGGAGAGCATGAAAATGAAGGAGTCAAGAAGGAATATCCGACTATATCACGCGTGTGCAAACAGTGGTGAATCAACTTAAACGAAATGGAGAAATTATAACTGATGCAAGGGTGGTGGAGAAGATTTTGCGGTTACTAACCGAGAATTTTGAGAATGTTGTTTGTGCAATTGAGGAGTCGAAAAATTTGGAAGAGATGACCATTGATGATCTCGCTGGTTCTCTTGAGGCGCATGAACAACGCAAGAAGAAGAAGAACGAGCCGCTTGAGGAGGTCTTACAAGCTAAGGCAACTATTAAGGAGGACAAAGCGATGTACGCGCATCAAAATCGAGGAAGAGGACGCGGCCGTGGAGGTCGTGGGTTTGGTCGCGGTGGAGGTCACGAACGTGGAAATAATTCTGAAGAAGAGGGTCAACCGAGCCAACATAATTGGCATGGTCGAGGACGTGGTCGTGGAAGGGGTGGCCGGTCAAATTATTCAAATGTCGAGTGCTACAATTGCGGCAAGTATGGGCACTACGCAAAAGAGTGCAAATCAAATATCGAGTGTTATAATTGTGGTAAGTATGGGCACTATGCAAAGGAGTGCTATTCTGAGAAAATGGTAGAAGAAAATGCGAATCTAGTCACGGAAGAAGAGACAAGAGAAGATGGTGTTCTCACGATGGCCTATAAAAATATCGTTCCCGACAGCGACATGGTGTGGTATCTCGATACCGGCGCTAGTAATCACATGTGCGGGCACAGACACCTTTTCGTGGAGATACAAGAGATAGAGGAAGGGCACGTGTCATTTGGAGATGCGTCGAAGGTTCAAGTAAAGGGCCAAGGTAAAATATATTTTTCTCAAAAAGATGGTAAAGAAGGCTTGATTGAGGATGTTTATTATGTTCCCTGATTTGAAGAATAATATCCTTAGTATGGGGCAATTATTGGAGAAAGGATATTCGGTTATCATGAAAGACCGGATGTTGCACTTGAAGGACAAAAAAGGCCGGCTGCTTGCACATGTAGAGATGACCAAGAATCGAATGTTCAAACTGAAATTAAGAAATGTGCGAGAAAAGTGTTTGCAAGTCAACATGGAGAAGGATGAGCAGTTTTCTAGTTTGGTGGATGAATTGAAGGGAAAAGCAGAGGAACTGGAGATCCGACTTGAGGAGGTGCACAAATCAGAGAAGTGCAAGACAGAATCTCTTGCCTCAGCCATTCAGCAACTACAGGAGAAGGAGACACTGTTGCATAAGAGAGAAATTGAAATTCATGGCTTGAAAGAAAAAATAGAGATGCAAGGCTGCGAAGGAGGAGAAGGAGCATTCTCTTGGAGAAGTTGCATCAAGCAGAGTTGCAAGTAAATGTGGCAAGTAAGGCAATGGAAGAGGCAAGAACAGAGAGCTTGCAATTGAAGGAGAGGTTGTTGGATAAGGAAAACGAATTGAAGAGTATATCACAAAAGAATGAAGAGCTACGGGTCCGTCAGTCAAAGATTGAAGAAAGGATAGATGAGTTAAGTTCTCAGCTCAAGGAGGTGATGACTGAAGAGAAAGCTAGAGAAATGCCTGAGGAAACAAATCCCGTGTTAGATGTAGAAATTGAGAAACCAAAAGTGGAGGAAGAAGTATCTCTTTATAGGTGCAAAGAGAAAGAATCAAATGATAATATCGAACAAGAAGGGGAGAATGGAGATGCAAAGGAAGAAGAGGTGGAGAGTAAAATGGCAGAGAGTGAGCCTCCACATGAAGAAAATGGTGCAGAGGATAAGAAGGTGAACTTGAAATCTGGTAATCGTAATCAGGTTGACAATGGATCAAGTTTGAATGACACGGATAAAAAGGAGAATTTGATGAGCAAGAAAAAATCACCTTTGAAGAAGAACAAGATGGAAGAAATTTGAGTTTAAGGGAGGAATTTGTGGAAAATAAACTCAAATAAAAACGGACAGATTTTGAGGCAGTTTTGAATGAGGAATTGAAGAGGCAATTCTAGATCATTCTGAGCAAATGAAGAGTCTATTTCGTGTGTTTTTAAGTCTAGTTTTTAATGGTGAAGGTTTTAGGTCATTTGGAGTTACCTACAATAAGTTATGACAGTTTTAGTAAGGAAAGGTCAGAATTTACTGTGCTGTTTTAATGTTGTTTTTTAATACGAATTTTAAGAGTTTTGTTTAGGTCTATAAATAAAGTAATATTCTGTTGTAATAGATGAGAAGAGAAATAAAAAGAAGATAGATTGATTAGTAAGAAAAGAAGAACTTGTTTTGTCTCTCCTCCCTCCACCAAAATAGTCATCAAATAACAACAGTATTGACCTTCCTTTCAAGGTGCTTATACTCGATTAAACCGAGTACATGCTCAGTTTCATAGAAAGCAGATTTAAGCTTTTGAAGCCACTTCTGGAGAATCGGCCGGTGGGTGCTCTGTTGTGCAGCATCTGTCAAGATGAGCAGCTTTGGGAGGAGCGTAGTCTCGAGCGTATCCAATTTGTCAAGGAGGATTTGCTTTTGAGAGTGAAACCGTGGATCTATGCCGAGTGCATCAAAGCATTTGTTCAAGAGAAGGATAAGGACAGGGGAGATCAGCCAACAGGCGGTGGAGAACCCCCAGCTGATTGCCGAAGTGGTCAATGGATCCACCATGGATTCTTATCATGCATGATTAGGCATCGTCTAACACAGGAGTATAGGGGCTGAATAATATCTTAATTTTTTTTATTGAATCAGGCATTATTTTTCTTTTAGATTATAATTATTCAATTCAGCCCATAATTAAATTGAATATTACATCTTAAGTTCTTCACATTAAAAGTCAACATTCTATGTGACACAATAATGCTCGTTAAATTATATAACGCATCTGACCACTTTAAATTGAGCATAAAATTAATAGTATACAATACAAATTTATTTTACATATTAGTTCAATGTTCGATTAACGATCCAATATTACTAATATTGTAAGTATTTATCTTATTGAGCAGAAAAAAAAAATAACAAGATCATATTATTTTTGAAAGAAAACAAAAATCTAAGGTACATTACTACATTTTTCACAAAATCACAATATCAGCACATTATTTCAAGACACACTAAGATGAAAGCATTTTTTATTAAAAGTTCTGTATTTATAAAATTTACAATAATACTTGACAACTAAATGCGCGCATTAACATGCAACTGGGGACATACAAGACACAAACAAATAATATAGAACAAGTTCATTACAAATTCCACACACTAATAAAGAACTAATTAATAGAAATGTCTAGCAAATGTAAAACTATATTCAAAACGAGTTTTAGTCGAATCAGAAAATTTCAATAAATCCCTTATGACGACGACTAGTCCGAGGCCTCAATGAAGGCGGGATGGTGCATCTTGTAACATATTGAAGGGAGGAGTCAGGGAGGCCAGAAAAAGAAATCATCCTCTGAAAAATTGTATTAATATACTTTTAAAATAATTTGTATCTTTCAACAATAAGGAATACCAAATTAATTCTTAAAAGTCTGTAACAGTTATGATACCAGCAGTACCGGGTGGACATAAAGACAGGACAATAGGGTACCAACCATTAAGGTTTTCTGAACAATAGGGTTCCGGGTGGACACAGAGACCACTCATTAATTAAAACTAGCTAAAGACACAAAAAAAAGTATATATATATATATGTGTGTGTGTGTGTGTGTGTGAGGTTCTTTAATTATATATACACCATAAAGAAAATTTCATAAAAGTAAAGAATTTAACTTACGAGAATCAGGCATATTTGCATGCACTGTGGTCGTACTGAGCAATTCCTCTAGGAACATATCTCTACCTAAAGGTATTAACATACGACCATTCACATATCGTACTCCATCCCATCCTGTAACGAATTTGTTGCTTTCTATTTCTTTTTGGATTGAAGGGAGGCTTTCATTTCTAATTTGTGAATCGTGCAGCTTCATCGCTTTTTTAAGATTATCTAGAGGATTGGAGCACATAACTTCGGCTTCAAATTCGGGTTCTCTTGCACGCTTTCGTTTGTGACAACTAATAGTGAGAAGTAGGATGTTAGTGATTCCACAATGGGCATAATTTAATACAAACAAGCTTCCAGCAAACAAAAAGTCATCTACAAATTAACTATGGATCGAATGAAAAAAGGTAATAGCAAACAATATATATCTTTATATATACCAATAACTAACCAGCAGTCATATGATTTCATATTATTTTTATTTTTTCTAGAACTATGATCACATAGGCACATGTTAATTAATATAAGTTGACTTACTTCTTATAGAAATATTCAGCAGGTCAAATTGATAAATTTTTATTTACGTCAAGTAAAAACACGCCAAACGAAAATGAATCCAATCTTTTTAGAGTGAACATATATCCATTGAATATGCAAACTAAATGTCATTAAAGGACACAAAATTGTACCTCTGATATCTCTCACCGTGATCTGGCAGGTTGTCTCTATCCGGGCTATCAGGAATTATAATAGGTGCTGATCTAGTGCCCCGCAGAAGCTGGTCATCTATAGAGGAACATAAATATACCATACAAGCAATCTAATTACCAAACTTGTCAATCAATATGAAGTGAATGACAGAGAAAAAGAATATTACGTACCAGGAACAAAAGTAGAGGGGAGAAGTTTAGGTGATAAATATCCAAAATTACTCTCTGGTGCTCTCTCTATTCCTGGAATCGACATGCTTGGTTCTGAATATTCGAGATGAGTAAAAAAGTCTATGATTGATTGCTGCATTACAAAAGTCGATCTTAGGTATTAGTTAAAAAAAAAATTAACAGTAAGAAATTACCAGATTAAGCCTTCCATATAGAAAATATATACCAGGAACAAATCCGATGTAAAAACATAGAGCATAATTGGAACTTTTATTAAATAGATGATCTACAAGGCTACTAACAACAACGTGCATGAAACTGATAAAGTAGCAAATTAAGCAATACTTGTGTACAACAATTATTTCAATGAGTAGACCAATTAATGAAAAAGTTAACTACAAGCTACAAATAAGTAATAACCTCATCATCAATAGCGATGTCAGAACACATATTGAACCATTCTGACTGTGAACCACTTGTCAAGCCCGCTTCCTCTACGACCTGAATGTTCGTGTGTGCTTCCGGCATGTAATGATTTATAATGGCACGGTCGTCTACAGCCCATGCCGCTTGTTCAAAGGTGGGGAGTTTGTGCCCAAAGTTATTCATATTTTGTTTATTGGAATTATTCATCCTGATATTCATAAGATGATAATGTTATTAGGATAAAAAAAGAGGAAGAAAAGTGTCTCCATTAAATTAGAATTAGCCTTTTCATGCTAATTTCTCAATATAAAAGAAAATAAGGTTCCAGAAAATAATTCTGGAAAGTAAACAATTATCCGCAGACAATACTAAAAAAATAAACAGATAGCTAAGTCGTTTATGAAAAATATAGACAATTGGAACAAAATCTTAGAACCAGAATTTTCAAGTTTAATTGAATATATGAATTCATTTCAAAATATGCTTATTTTCAAAATTGCACCGAGTTGTTTTTCCTTTGAGATGTATAAAGTATAAACAACTACGGAATAATTGTCACCCACGTGAATAGCATATATGCAAATAAAAGATGATATCTAATGCATATATAGTAAACCAAAAATTTGAAGTTCTCACGTGGTATTAATTAATTACCCCTTTAGGAAATGACGTGAACTTTTCTATGAGAAGGAATAAATAATAACATGTTTTAACATAACATCAGCTAATAAGGAAAAAAGGCATGTTATCTCTAAATTTACTAAATTTAGAGATAACCGAACCAATAGTAAAGCATAGGCTAAAATCACCTAGAACTAAATTTACTTTTTAGAGAAACCGAACCAATAGTAAAGCATAGGCTAAAATCGAATTAGATAGAAACAATTAAAGGATCAACATTAATTATTAAAGGATTTATGTAGGCTCGCTTATCTTTTCTCTCTTTCTGGTGATTTATAAAAGATTAAATAAGCTATTAACGAAAGAAACAAATTAACGAAAGAACTTGGTTATATCTAATGCGTACCTTGTGTAAATTTTGAAAGCTAGGTTTCTTAATCGCTGGAATCTGCAAGGAAATAAGGAAATAAAAAAGATATACGACTGTTATATATAAGAAATAGTAGACTATTTAGGAAACAACAAAAATAGTATATATAGACGGTGTCCTCATATTTATTTTTGGAAAGTGCTATCTTTATTTAGCACGTATACCGATATACGGAGAAACCTTTTTTTTTTATCTAAACATCTATTTTAACCTTCTAGTCTCTCTTATATGTGTCAACTAATACAAAGTTAATATAGGAAAAAGTTAATAAAGGAAGGTACTTTTGAGAGAGAAAAAATATGTTTGAATCTCAATTTTTTTTAAAGAAGTTAATAATAAATAAGGTTTCTAGGTAAATCGATCAGCAGCTTTGCCTCTTTGAGATATATAAACAAGTACAAAATAATTGATACCCACTAATAACATGTATGTAAATAAAAGATGATATGTAATACATATATAGTAAACTAAAAATTTCAAAGACTCACGTGGTATTAATTACCCCTTTAGGAAATGATGTGAACTTTTCTATGAGAAGGAATAAATAATTTTTTTTACGTAAGATCAGCAAATTAAGGGAAAAAAAGCTTGTTATTTCTAATCACGTGCATAATCCTAGAACTAAATTTACTTTTTAGAGAAACCAAACCAGCAGTAAGACAAAATTGAATTTGATAGAAACATTAACATTAAAGGATTCAAAGAAAACACAGGTGATTATATTCACGAAAAAAAAAGACATATAAGCACAAATTTCTCTTAGAAAATCAAGCCTAAAGAATGAAATCCACAAAATCACAACAAAAAATAAAGAAATGAGCGAAAGAACTTAATTCTCTAATACGTACCTTGCTTTCTTGCGTTCTTGCGTAAATTTTTTGAAGAAAAAGTTTATTAATCGCTCGAAGCTTCAAGGAAATAAGGAAATAAAAAGGATATACGACTGGTATATATAATAAGAAAAGGTAGACAATTTAGGAAACAAAGAAAATAGTGTGTGTGTGTATATATAGAAACGGTGTTGTTATATTTATGCTTACTGGATTATTGGAAATTACAATTTAAAAAGAAATACATAACAGAGCTAATTATGACTAGATGTTGTATAAATGGAACTTTTATATATTAGATCTTTAACAAGGGGTTACATAACGGAGCTAATTACACTCCTACCTTTTACCTTTCTCTGCTGTCAATATATATTATTGGAAATAATTCTTGAGAGAAAAAAAAAAAAAAAAAAAAAAAAAAAAAAAGACATCTATTACAGAGACGATGGTGTGATCTTGCCTTTTTTTTTTTTTTTTTCAATAAACTGTACAGTCTTTAAAAAAAACAATTCAAATAAGATAAAGCTAAATATGATATATCTCTATAACGGTTGTATTTTAACTAAAGGTAGCCGATTGTATTTTAACTAAAATAAGCATTAATTATGCACATGTATATATATAGTAATGAGTCTTTTAAGAATTCTATTTTTTAGTCTTTGAAAGCTGACGTGCTATTTATGTGCTATTTATGGTAAAATCAATGTTCCTTTTTTGTAAAGTTACCACCCATATCTCTTTTGGGGTGAAAACGAAGCCAATACGGAGCGAATAGTGGCAAAACCACTATCTATATCTCTCTTTTTTTATTTTCTCGATACAGATACGGGTCCATATCAGATTGAATATTAATTAAAATAATTTAAAAATATATTAAAAATATTAATGTTTATAATATTTATCTAATTATAATGATAAATAATATATATTTTTCATAATATATATTAAAATATATAGCATATATTTACTATTCGGATACGGATAATTGAAACGTAAAACCATATATATGTATTCTTATCTACACAGATATTTGAATATCAAATAGCCACCTCTAAGTTTTTAAATACGAATCGGATATTATCCATACTGTTTTCACCCGGCCCTACACTCAGGGGATTTTTTTTTTTTTTTGAGGAGAAACACTCAGGGATTCCTGTAAGGCTATAATCCTGTTGGTATATTTTCAGTTAGTTTTATATGTTTATGTGTGACGTCATGCATGATTTGTCAGGAGTAATTATGATATATATTTAGAATTGTGATGTAATATATATGACATAAGCCAATAAAAAGAACATGTTAAGCGTGCAATAGTAACCATGTTTGCATTAAAATTGTCGTTTTTCCTTGATTAATTTATGAAAAATAGGTTTCTATTTTTGCAAAATGACACAATTTGATAAGATTAACTAGAGAAGGAAATTTGTCACGGCGTGATGAGTCACGTCACGTGCACATCACGTGCCGTTACGTCACACATGCCTATTACGTGACATGACTCACGTGTCGCGTGACGTGGTTATTCGCGTGACATGACTGCATTCTATGAAAATTATACGTCACGTCACGTGATCACGTATAGTCACGTTAGGAAGGGAGGCATCAGGACAAGTCGTGGATGCACATGCCACCAGAACCGAGCAAAGTGGCAGGCACTTCTAGTTCTGGTCTCAGTCAGGAAGCTGAGGTGGTTAGCCAACCCAACGAAGAACAAGAACAATACATATTGGGTGCGTTTGGATGGGTGAAGAATAGCTACTATTCCGGATTAGCACTATTCCGAGCTACTATCCGACGTTTGGATGTGTTTGGATTAACAAATAGTCGTTATTCTTTGTTTGTCTTTTGTGGGATAGCCCACTATTCTACTATTCCTACAAAATGTTGGAATAGCTACTATCCTAAAATTGAGGATAGCTCTATCCTTGCTACTATTCTTGATTTATCCAAACGCACCCATTGTGATTATTAATTTACGAAGATTATGGGTACAATATGGGTACAATATGTACAATCAGGGTTGGGATTATTAATTTAGCTTAATGAATATTTATAATTTGAATTTTTAACAACATTATTTATTAGTTTCAAATTTTTTAGAATTTTTTATATTTTTTTATTTTTTTTCTGAATTTTTAACAATATAAATTAAAATATAAAAAAAAAATTGACGCGACTAATTCACGTTATGTCACGTCACGTGTGATCACGGCGTGACTACACGTGACGTGACCATTCGCGTGATGTGATTGTCTGCTGTTATTTTAGTCACGTCACGTCATATGAAAAAAATAATTGATCACGTCACGTCACGTCACGGTGTGTCACGTTTTTCTTTCTCTAGGATTAACTGAACATGAGGATGTTATCCGTGCATAGCGGCGGACTTTGAAATTTAATTTTATCAATTTGTTGTCCATCTTATTTATTTTTTAGAACAATTTATAGGTAATAATCTACATAAAGCAACGGAGAATTATCTAACAAATATATATGTATATTACAAAATTAACGAATTAAGAATCGATAAACTAGATATTCTTCATAAGTAACACCGAAATAGAGATGAATGCATTATTTTTCAACAAGTAGGGCACCATATGTATATTATTTTTCCGTACGTAGTCAAAGTGTAGCATTATTTTCTATTATTTTCACAATGCAAGTGAACAGAAAATATTATTAGCCTATTGTTTTTTTCAATGCGTACGATTGGTTTCAAATTTCAAGAACATATATTTTTCGTCTTGAAAGATGGATATCAGATATTTTCTCTTTAAAAATAAAATAAAAAAATTAGGCACGCTAACTGTTTAAATAGAAATTTTTAAGTCTCATCTACAAAGTAATTAAGTTTAAAAACATCATGTGTGATCAACAATTTTCAATAAAAAAATAATTACTAAACCAATCACATATCAATATGTCCAAAAGCTTTTTTTACAAAGCCTAAAGAATGTTTTTTTAATCATTTTCGGAAAAAAAAAATATCCATATAACAGTTTAAAAAGATCATCTGAAAATTATTTTCTAAAACTCCTGTATCTTGATCTGCGATCATTGGTTATATATTTTTCCTGAATTATATAAGAATTTAAGTAGAGATCTCCACTAACTTCAATGATATTACATTTCGGGTTGCTCAGCGCATAGTAAAATCATTTTGTGAAGGCTGTTACAAATCTCATGTCATCTGGTAAAAAGCTCTAGCTAGTGCTTAAGGCAAATAGGCGGCTAAGATCAAACTCTCTGGACCAACTAAAACAAAGAAAAGAAGGCATTAATGATGTTCCATATGCCATGCTCTTGCAATCAAATTCCATAAACTTCCTAGTAAAAATAATATGGAAATTGAAGTGCTTTTCAGATCATTCCTTTAATCCTCAAAAATGAAAAAAAAAAAAAAATTACTTGTCCTAAATTGAACTTCCCTAATATACAAATTCCAATAGCAGTACCAGGACCAAGCAAGTCTTGTAATTTCACAGTACAAGTACTAGTTTTATCATGAGAAACACAAAGTTTTGCATATGGGTAATTGATGTTCTAACTAGGTATGAAGCCATTCATGCCTTTACTCAAAAGTCAAAACCTTAAATTTTGACCTATTTTGTTATGAGAATCACCTGTTTAGTGACAAACAATTTAGTTTAAGAAGGCATAAAAAAAAAGAAACATGAAACCAATTGAGTACAACTTAGAACATTGTTAAAAGAGTACTGACAAGAAGGAGATGTGAAAATTACGAATTAGACCTTGCAATTTGCAATTTGTCGAGGTTGGCAGAGAAGCAAAATTATAATTTAATTATATTAGGACAAAACCTTTACATAATATTATACAAAATCTTAATTTAAGTGGAGTTTATATAGCCTCATTTTTCTGACTTGCTTTATTGAAAGAATAAGCAATTTGTAACTCCACCACTTCAAAATGGCAATATAGGAGGCACATATTACCTATTTCAATCTCAGCTTTTGAATTTGAATCTTATTTAAGCTAGCTCCAAACTAAGAAAGTTACCGCTTACCTTCTAATAGTTATGTTTTACTGTATACTACTTGTTGTTATTACATGCCACATAAAGGGTTTCAAAAGATGGAAGATTGTTTTAGCATGGATGTGCTGCTCTTACTCTGCCTTGTCCTTTCCTATGCTGCTCTCAGTGCTGCAGAAAATTATGTGAATTTTGTTAGTTATATGTGACAGTTCACAATACTGTTATAGGTTTTGTCGTGCAAGGACTAAGGAAGATTGAATGCATAGTAATTTGTTCTCTTGTTCTCAACCTTTAGAAGGAAACTGTAAAAGATGTCTTTAATCCCAGAAAGGCAGAAACTGGTAGAGGTGTCACTGGAGCATATTTCGTGAGATGAAAAAAATATTTCCATCAAAAGCAGCACCTCTTTATTGCGATTAATCGAGTCAGTTTAAATGATTTGAAAACAGTATGATCCGACTCAATATGATTGAGTATTGGACTATTAGAAATTCAATTGGATTTCTGGACCTGACCCAACTCAAGATGAATCAAAAAACTGACAAGGATCAATCAATCTGATCCAGACAAAATCTAACCCATTATTGACCCTTCTGAAACCCAGCCCAAGATGAACCAAAATTTGGAATTATTTGAAGTTAAACTAATATGAACCCAAAATCCCAAACGGACTTCAACCTTATTGGACCTATTTGAAACAAAAAAATTCATAATAAAACTGTATGAGGGATTAAATTAGAAAGAAAAGATGCACATGAGGCCTAACAAAAATGGATTTTCCTTTTTGCCTTCAATGTAATTTTGGGCAGCTGGTATTGGCCTTGTGAGATTGAATTAACGAACCTTTTTTTTTTTTACAGAAATTAATGTGGATGGGCCGCCAACTCAATACGTGGATCTCATATTATATCCACCAATTGAATTAGCAGACATAGTAAGTTTGAATTTCTCCAAAAAAAAATGTAGAAATAGTTTTTTTTTTTAAATATGGTATAAATAAAAATTTCGGCACAATCTGATTTGATATCTTAAATAGCAAAATAACCCAAGCTTGAACCTGAATTTTGACTAATACAAATCCGAGCTCACAGGTAGAAATATGTAAATATTTTTATAAATAAATTAATTATCTAGATTATAAAATAAATTAATATTATTATATCTAAATAACACTGCATCGGGTATTTTAAAAAATTTATAATATTTTGTTTAAACTAAACACATGCGTTAGTGTACGAGATAAATGAAACAGAAGGCATCTAAATATGCCAGAATTCGTGTACTTAGGTTTAAGGCTGTACAAAATGCTCGCGACTCATGAGCTGCTCAAACTCAATTCGGTAACAAATTCACTAACAATTTGTTCATTTAAAATTCGAGTTAGTCTGACTCAAGTTGAGTAACTCGTTTAACTCATGAGTTGAGTTCGAGTTGGGCTCAACTCGCTCGTTACAACTCGTAAATTTGTTTCGTTTGATTAATTATAATTTTGCGGACTCGTTTTTTTGTTTTTTTTTGTTAAATCGTTGTGGATTTTTAATTTGTTAAATCTGTTAGTTTGTTAAATCGTTGTGAATTGTTGGTTAATTCAATATTTAGTTCTCGTATTATTACATAACAACAGTCATCAGTCTAAGTGTTCAACATTTCAATACCTTAAACAAGTTGACTCATGAGTGACGGGCCAACTCGAGTTACTCTCGAGTTGAGTTCGAGTTAGCAAACTAGCTCGGCTCAATATTCTCAACTCGACTCACTATCTTCCAAGTTGAAATCGAGCTAACTCGGCCGTTAGCAGTTCTACTTAGGTTGGAATGTAAATGTGATTTAGTATATGCACCTTCCTACAAGATGCACTTTCCTGTGCCACGTACTCCTCAATAAACAGGAAATTTTTTTTGGATCATTGAAAATAACGATTTAACAATGATTTAATCAGAGTGACGTTATAGTAATATCTGCATTATAGATTGGCTCTTACTATGAATTCATATTTTTATTTTTTAATTTCAAACAGCTGATCTTGTTACTCAATATGATCTCCAAATGAAACTTGAAAACAAAATCTTACATTTTTTTTATAACTTTTTATTATATTTTTAGACACGTAGAATATCACTTGATCTAAAAATTCAGGTCAACTATTAAATTTTAAATTTTTTTTAAATCAGTTTAAATTTAAAATATTCACAAAAAATTGAAGGAATTTCAAACCTAAGTTCTCTTATACATAGAATATCGTCTAAGTTCTCCTATACATATAATATTGTCTTAGGTAGCAAATTTATTCTTAAAATATTAATCTCATTTTCATGACCAAACTTAAATAACATTGTCAAGAATACCGAATTAAAGCACACGAAATTAGATGTACTCTATAATTACCCATTAGTTAACGGTGGCGCCTTCAACTGTAATTAAAAAAATTAAACAAAAATAACTCAGGTTGCAAATGGGTTTAAGCAGTTCTCAAGGGCTGTTTTTAGAAAAAGAAAAAGAGAAAGCAAAGAAGGAATAAGATAAAGAACAACCGGCATTTTTTTTCATAACCAAAAAAATAAATTAAGTAATATTAATAATCAGGATTTCAAAAAAATTTTACCCATAACCAAACCGCCCCCCGGGGGGCGGTTTGCCCTGCATACCAAACCGCCCCACTAAGGGGTGGTTTACCTTCATACCAGCCCGTCCCCCCGGGGGCGGTCTACATTTTTTTTTTTTTTTTTGGATCTGAATCTAAAAATGAGAAATAAAATAGCAAAATAAAACCGTTAAATTTAATCTTTATTATTTTCTTTATGCACATACAAAACATTACAACATCTCAAATTTGATTTTGCCAATATCAAGAACTTACAAAATAATCTCCCGTGGGGTAGTTTGCTACAATAACGTTCTTTTCAATCTTACTTACTTAATAACATCATTTAAAAAAAAATATCATTAATTACTTAAAAAAATTGCATTAAAATGATTTGAATTGAAAGTTATAAGACTACTGTTTTATTATTTTATTGTATGTATATATTATATATAGATTCGACATTGTAAAATGAAAGACTTTATATGTATAGATTCACAAACAAGAAATGGACTAAGGGTCGAAAGCATCGCTTTTTTTCAAAAAACTTTAAACGGCCATAACTTTGGCTAGAAAAGTTGGATTGGCGCGTATGACCCCAATTCGGAAAGGGGGGGAGGAGACGGTACCAACCGGCACCCTGGGGTGCAACACCGGGTATTCGACGAATCAGAATCGCCAAAAAATATCGTTTAGTGCCTCAAAAATTAAGTTTAAGATTTTTAGTGTCTCAACTGAATTTTCTTATGTTGAAAAATACTTTTCATCACCGAGAAATGCACCAGCAGCAAATGCAATTGCCACAGGAGAAGTCTCATATAAGCATTTTGTCTTCCGGTTCGATTTCAAGGACTGGAAGGTACATGCTCTAGCAAACCAAATTTACGAACTTAATTTCCTGTAATTATAATATAGTTTATTGGTTCCGTTGATCCTAAGAAGCGTAGGCGTCTCTTTGCAAATTAGTGGTAGTATAGATAGGAACATTATATGAAATATATCACTTGATTTTATCTTGAAAAGGTAAAGCATGTTTAGATTGGCAAAGATATTAGATTATCACTTTTTAGTTTTATTTTTATAAGAGTAAATAAATTTAAAAAAAACGAGATTTAGAATTTATCCATATTAATGTATCATTTTGCAAGCTCTTGATATTAGTAAAATTAAATTTGAGATGTTGTAATGTTTTGTATGTGCATAAAAAAAAATAATAAAGATTAAATCTAACGGTTTTATTTTGCTATTTTATTTCTCATTTTTAGATTCAGATCAAAAAATAAAAAATATAGACCGCCCCCCGGGGGGACGGGCTGGTCTGAAGGTAAACCGCCCCTCAGTGAGACGGTTTGATATGCAGGGTAAAGGTTATGGGTAAAATTTTTTTAGAATCCTAGTTATTAATATTACTTTATTTATTTTTTTGGTAATGAAAAAAAATGCCGGAAAGAACAACAACAAAAAAGGAGGCCTTTGTCTTTGGTGACACCTCATCATTTTAGAATTCACATCCTCTCCAATATTGCACAAGGGAAACTTTTACAATTAGGATCTGTTCGGTTGCTTGGGAATTATATGGGTTAGATGGGATTTTCTGAAAAATGAAATTTTGTTCCTATCATGTGTTCGGCTGCATGGGTTTGTACCCATGTTATTTCCTAGGGCAATTCCCTAGGAAAAAACGAGATTTAGAATTTATCCATATTAATGTATCATTTTGCAAGCTCTTGATATTAGTAAAATTAAATTTGAGATGTTGTAATGTTTTGTATGTGCATAAAAAAAAATAATAAAGATTAAATCTAACGGTTTTATTTTGCTATTTTATTTCTCATTTTTAGATTCAGATCAAAAAATAAAAAATATAGACCGCCCCCCGGGGGGACGGGCTGGTCTGAAGGTAAACCGCCCCTCAGTGAGACGGTTTGATATGCAGGGTAAAGGTTATGGGTAAAATTTTTTTAGAATCCTAGTTATTAATATTACTTTATTTATTTTTTTGGTAATGAAAAAAAATGCCGGAAAGAACAACAACAAAAAAGGAGGCCTTTGTCTTTGGTGACACCTCATCATTTTAGAATTCACATCCTCTCCAATATTGCACAAGGGAAACTTTTACAATTAGGATCTGTTCGGTTGCTTGGGAATTATATGGGTTAGATGGGATTTTCTGAAAAATGAAATTTTGTTCCTATCATGTGTTCGGCTGCATGGGTTTGTACCCATGTTATTTCCTAGGGCAATTCCCAATTGTTTCACAGCAGTGCAAAATTTTGGGAATATGAACACGGAGTCCGAGCTAATTTTTGTTTTCCCAATCTCTTTCTCTCCTATTCTCTTTCTCTATCTCTCTCCTATGTCCTTCACTGACCACGCTAAAGTGGAGAGCTTTCTCTCCTCTCTCTTCTACTTTATACATTAAATAGAAAACAGATTGAGTTGTATATATAAATAGTTGTAATCTTTTATAAATACATGTGGGACTAATTGTTTGGATGGATCCGGACATCGACATTTTTTTTTACAAATTACAACAAACTTCTTTAGTCTAATTATTTTGTATACAAATTGTTTTAATCTTTTGGATAACTATTAGTCTAATTATTTTGTTTACATTTTTAATTACAAGTTTTAAATATTTTTTTGTTTTCTAATTTTTGTAGTCACAAATTATTTTTTTTCTAAATGTTTATTTTTTGTAAATGTTTTTAATTATTGTTTTCTTATTTTTTAATTAAGTTATGAAGATTTTCTTATTTTATTTGCACCATTTTAGTAATAATTTGTATTAAAAATGTTTCATCTATTTAATATTATTATTTAATTAATTTAATTATTATAATTTATTAATTTATTAATTAAATTTTAAATAATTTTTGGGTGATTGGATATTATGTTATTGTTTAATTGATTTAATTTAATTTAATTAATAATTATGTTATTGATATCAAGTATTTTATAAACAAAATGGAATTTCTCACAATTATTCCCACAGTACAATTGAACAATCATTTAGTATATTTCCATAATTATTTCCATCCATACTTATGAGCATGAGTTCCCGCAAATAAAAAAGTGAGTTCCCGAACCCGTCAAATTCCATTCCCGCACAATCCCGTGACAAACGAACAGGCCTTAGTGAATCCGGACCATTCTTTTTAAATTGGCACGAATCTCAAAGCCCAATAATACTGTCCCCTGCACTAGCACGAATTCCAAAGAGTTGAGATTTAATCTCAAACCGTTAAGTGAGGCCCATCCTCTGCGGTATTGGAGAGGAGTTGAATCTAAGCCTCTAATAGTGGAAAGGCATGTTGCAAAAAAAAAAATAATAATAACTGTGGAAAGGTCATTACTGTGGGCCCTAGAGAAATTAGATGTACACTATATTTACCCATTATAACGGTGGTACCTTCAACTGTAACTAAAAAAAATTAACAAAAATAACTCAGGTTGCAAATGGGTTTAAACAGTTCTCAATTTTTGGAAAAAGAAAAAGAAAAAGAGAAAGAAGAATAAAAAAAGAGGCCCCTGGCTTTGGGGACACCCTATCATTACAACATCCAATTACTTGCGAACGCGTTTGGCCGACCTCAGTCAGGGCACAGGGGACATTGTTTCTTTTATTTCAATTTTCTTGGAAAATAACAAAGGAGGCGATCGATTATGTCAATGAAAGCAACAACACTTGGAACAGAAAGCAGGTAGGTCTCATTGAATATATAACTCGTAAAAGAAAGAGCAATTCTAAAGCAACTCTTAAGAAATTATTTCAAGCAATATGGATTTACAGAAATTAGATTGTACAAGATTTGCATATTGACAAAACAGATTGATGATAAAACAGATCATTATCAGCTATGTCTCGTTATTGCACGCAACGGTCGATCTCAACTACATAACACGTGTTCACTTTGGAGATAAATTCAATATTAGCTTCTAGTATAATTATAACTTGTGAATCTTTATCATGATCATACAGCTCTTGTATTTATACATTGTTGTATTATATAAAAAGATGTATTTAACATGGCTACGGTAAAAAAAAAAAATTAGATGTAATAATTAATATTCTTCTGTTTTTATTTTGCAAGAAGCTTAGCATAATTTTGAAGTTATACATCATTATAAAGATTATTTAGTAATTTAGAAGTCATCGTTCTTCATACAGTCAATTAGAACAGTTCAACATAATATCCATACTAAAATGTGCTTGGTGACCAAATTTTACATTTTTTTAATTATTTATTATTAGTTTAGAATTTTTGAAAATAAAGATTTTTGTGTGCATCTTAATGCATTATTTTATTTCTTAAAGATCTTCATTTTTAAATATTCTAAAATAGTCAATTGGTCTAAAAAAATCACTTGATCACTCAAGATAGTAAAACATTCTAAAAATTGTAAAATTTAATTTGCAAGTATATATTTATATAGAGATCATATTGAACAATTCAGATCAATTGTTCATAACTTGTGCTATGAATAATACCATAGCATCACTCATAGTAAACATTTGTTTACTATGAAGCTCCTGAAAACTAGAGAAAGGGGTCCCTGTCTTACTATCTCCACTCAAAATCAACATCAGTAGAATACAATTTTGCTTTCTCGTTGAAAACAACGTGTCTAGATAAGGTCATTGCCAATTACCTATCACTTATAAAACAGATACTTATAGCTTATTTAATTCCAAATTAATCCTCTGTTACATACATTTATGCAATAAATTGTGTTTCAAGTCACAGAATAATTTGTTGCACCGCCACTCAAAATTGGGTTTGGCAAATAAGAATAGTTCATGGGGCATAACTGCAAGTAAGTGGTGAAACATGCTCTGTTTTGTACATTTTCTGGAACAGAGGATCCGAATTCAAGTTCTGTTGTCAATTTCTTATTTCTCTTCATACTGTCAATGTTGCTAATTAACTGATAGATCTCCACTTGTCAAATCCTTCTTTTCATTCCTTGATAGATAATAATAATATGAAGTAAAACCGCTCAATGTTGTATTTAATTTGTATAATCATTTTCATTTCGTCGTATTCTTTAGTAAGAAATATGAAAGGAAAATTAAAAAATGCATTGGAAAGTACAATAATTTTCCTAAATATAATCCTCTTGGGTGAAAAAAAAAACATTTTTCTAAAAAGATAGAAAATATAGATACGTTTTCTCTCACTATAGAATTGTGTATCACTTATGTGCAGAGAGTACTCCGAATTTAATACAATTTGGAAAAATTAGTTACTCTTAAGTGATTTTGAGATTCGAAGGTTAAGTTGTGATAAGCTTGCCATAATTGATCAAATGATTTCGAAATTCATCACATTGACATACATATCTATTTGAGTGAGGATGAAATTAGGTATAGTTTTTTTTTTTTTTCATTTTAACAATATTTTTTTTAATATATTAACTTACAGTACAGGTGTCAACAGGTTCAAAATAGATCTGATAAAAGCATTTTCATACCCTTACCCATTATGTTAACAAAATAATACTTTAGCCATACCCATATCCGATTAGTTAATAAAAAAAATTACCCTTATCCATCTTATCGTATCAATACTATATGAATCAAGTAAATGGGTACAAAAATATCACTGAAGAGACATTAGTCATGAATAAAAGTGCATCATATCATATGTCGTCTTCATATAAATATATATCTAGAATTTTATAATTTTTATTTTTAATTATTGTCATATAGGATAACAGATAAATAATAGTTTTTATCCGCACTCTTATGTGTCATCTTAACATTTTTTTTAATGTTTACTTGTACTTGGGCTGCAAACGAATCGAACCAAATTGAACATACCCTAGTTTGAGTTTGATTTGAATTAATTTTGAACTAAGTTTAGTTTGAATTAATTTTGAATCGAATTTTTTTACGAACTCAATTTCAAATTTTTTTTATGAACTTTTTTATGACAAAAAAGAGTAATCATAGTTGCCGAGAGCGAGAGGTGGAAGTTGTCTAGAGTTTCAGAATTTAGAGCGAGGATTACGACTTACGAGTTATTATTACTTATTGCTGGACGACCTTATATTTTAACTTTTAAGTCACCAACGAAAATCAACGGTTTTCACGTTACTTTGAGATTCAAACTAGAATAGTTTGCAAACCTATTTCAAACGAATCAGGTCCAATTTGAGTTTGGTTTGAATTAATTTCGAACTATTTCAAATCGAACTTTTTACGAATTTTTTCAAACCAAACTCGAATCAAATCATGAAATACTAATTTTTTATGAATTTTTGTGTAGCCCTAACCTGTACCGAAAACTAAATGAAAATTATTCTTACTCATCTTGTGAAATATAGTACGGTTCGGTCAAAATTATTCTGTCGACCCCTGGACCATTCTAACATGGAAGATAGTATCAGGGCCTGTATTATGGGATGAGGTTTGGTCCAAATGGCTTTGGACCAGACACTGTCTAAAGCTTCTAAAAATCATACGATTAAAGTTCGAACAGTCGATCTGAACCGCTTAACATGATTTTCATATTAAAATGTGTTCAGAGACCAAATTTTATATTTTTTGAAATTTTTTTACTATTTTTTTACGTACAAAATCACTGTTTCTAAACGGTCTAAAAATAGTGATTTTGTACGTATCTAAAAAAATAGTAAAAAATTTTCAAAAATTATAAAATTTGGTCTCTGAGCACATTTTAATATGAAAATCATGTTAAGCGGTTAAAATCGACTGTTCGAACTTTAATCGTATGATATTTAAAAGTTTTAGACAATATCTGGTTCAAAGCCATTTGGACCAAATCTTATTCCATGTATTATAGTGTCATTCAAACACCTGGCTGGCAGTTCCCACACAAACCCGCTAATAAATGAAGTATCAACACGTGTCATCCTAATAACACGCGGAAAAGTAGGACGGTCCTGTTCTTCATTGAATAATATACCTCTATATACTTAATCAAGATATTTTCAAAAATTAATATAACATTGTGATGGGTGTTGATATTAACAAAACTATTTTCTTTATTAACACAATAGTTTTAAAATTTTCAAATATATAGACAATTTTATCCATACTTAATTTCTTGTTGCTATAACTTGCCTCATTTAATTATACAATTAACACTTCTTTATTTAATAATTATGATTCACTTTATTTCCAAAATCAAAATATCTCCTAGAGTCATTTCTTTCCTAACTGAAAGACCAAAATTAAAACTCTTAATTAACTAAATCAAAAATCAATTTATAAATCAACAAAAAGAAAACTTATAATTAAATTAACAGATAATAAATTATAGATTATAATAATTGAATTGATCATATTTAATGATAAAATTATCTAAGTATTTAGTTAAATTATATAATTTATAATTAAAAAAACATAATGTCAACATATAATTTTGAATCAAATGATGAACATAATTAAAAGTAGGAAGTAATTACATTTAGCAAAAAAAATGTATCGGAGCATATTATTACAAAATTTGGTTGGATAATATAATAAATATTTTTTTCTTCTTTTCATAGTATAGTATTCAATTAGAAGATAGTATGAATGAAGGATAACAAATTGAGAAGCTGATATTTAAAAAGTCTGTTAATTAAAAAAAAAGAAACAATGATAATTTGATTGAGAAACAAATAGAGGAGTAAAGTGTCTATTTATTAAAATATTTAAACTCTGTTGTGTTAATATTTTTTGTAGTGCAAATATCAGCACCCATTGTGAATTTGTGATGTCTGTAGGAGTGAAAACGGAGCCGATAAGGAGCAAATATTGTAAAATTATATTCATATTCTTTTTTTTTCGGATACAGATACGGAGCGGATATCAGATATATTAGACGGATAGAGATACGGGTGCTGATCAGATCAGATATTTATTAAAGTAATATAAAAATATTAGAAAATATTAAAGTTCATAATATTTATCTAATTATAATGGTGAATAACATAATTTTTTCATAATATATATTAAAATATATGGTATATATGTCTACTAGTCGGATACGAATAATTGAAACGTAAAACCATATAAGTGTCCTTATCCGCATGGATATTCGGATATCAAATATTCACATCTAAGTTTTTGAATACGGATTTAATACGGATCGGATATTATCCATACCGTTTTCACCCCTAGATGTCTGTCCTTGTAACTTTTGTGTTTTCCTTTTTTATTATAATGTGCTGTCATTAGCATTTCCCTCTTTTTTCCTACAAAGGTCACTTGAGTTGACAACCGAAAGTTCTTAACAATTGGGTTCCTTTCATACCGTAAAACCTCTTTGAATTCTCAGCCAGCATAAAAAGAAGTTACGAGTACATTACATAGAATAAATTAGCATTTGCATCCCTCAAGCGTTTGAAGAGGAGGAGGAAGAAGAAGAAGAAGAAGAAACTCGAAAAAAAAAAGATGGCTGATGAAGAAATATTGTTTGATCGTCTACATGCACCGGAGCAAAGTCATAGATGTTGTGGTTTTGGATTATATTCCCAGGCAGGAGCTTCTTTTATAAAAATGGTATTGTTTTGTATTGTTAGTTTTGGTTCATCAAATTATTTTTGTTTCTGTATGTCTGAAAATTCATTCTATATACCCAACTTATCCTTGAAATAATTTGGCAAGCCATTTTTTTGCTGCAACAAAAAGCATAGCTAATGATATATATTTTAGAAATATACACTTTCCTATATATCTTGTTTGATTTTGTCTTTGGGCCTATGTTGCTCTCGTCATACAATTGAGATGAAGTAATAACTTGGAAGTACGTAGATTGTGTTATCAAATTGCTTATTCCTTTATGTCATAATCAATTGCCAAGCCCAAAAAATATATGTTAATAAAACTACAAAGGTTGCATTTACTCAAATTATTAACTTATATATATTATCAGATTGTAGCAGAGTTCATCGGCACATTTATCATGGTATTTGGAGCAGCCGCAACTCCGATAGTAGATGCAAAGTACCCAAATTCAGAAACTCTAATCGGTAAAGCTGCTTCATCGGGTATAGCAGTAGCAATCGTCATTTTCTCGATCGGTCACATCTCAGGCGCACATCTAAATCCGGCAGTCACCATCGCATTTTCTCTGTTCAAAGACTTTCCATATGTTTGGGTCCCTTTTTACATATCAGCTCAAATTTTGGGTTCTTTTGGCGCATCGCTGGCACTTAAGAGCATTTATAGTCCTTTCGAATACGGTGGGGTCACAGTACCGACCATCAGTACTGGCCAAGCATTCTTTCTTGAGTTTGTGATCACATTCATCCTGTTATTTGTGGTTAATTCAGTGTCATATGGCCCCAAAGCTGTTAGTTTAACAAACTCTATGCTGATTTTATTTTCATAACTTCTTTCTTAAATTGAACACTTGTTAATTATAATCTCTGTTTTCTTTTTTGTTGTTTCAGAACAAAAAGTTGGCTGCGATAGCAGTTGGCTTAACAGTATTGCTGAATACTTTGATAGCAGGGTAAGTTAGTGCAAATTAACAAAGAACCAAGCTTAATTTTAACTCAATTTGATAATCTCTGTGTTAGAATTTAATGTTACATCAACTTTCTGTCTTTCTGTAGACCATCAACTGGTGCTTCAATGAATCCTGTTCGCACACTAGGACCAGCACTTGCTGCAGGCAATTATGACAGAATATGGATATATTTTGTTGCTCCTATTTTAGGTGCAATCTTTGGCACCAGTACATATGATTTTCTGAAGTTGGCGTAGATGTATTTTTCCTGCTGGGATTTTTGGCTATTTTTTATTTATTTATAAGGTGTAAATGCATGCCGGCTGATGCCTACTTTCTAGTTTGAACCAGAACGATTGGCATCGACTAATTAAATGAGAAGATATGGAGATATATTTTAAATTTCAGCATGTAAATATGCAATATATACTACTGCATATATTTGTATGTTTGAACTTTGGAGGATGTGTTCATAGAAAATCAGCAAAAATAAAGTAAGATTTAAGCAATTTAATTAACAAGATATCGTATAATTGGAAATGGGTCTCACACCAGCGGCAGTTCGACAACCAGAAAAGTAAAGAAAACTAAAAATAAAGAAACAGAAAAAGAAAAGAGAAAAAAATAAAGAAAAAGGAAGAGAGAGGAGATCCGGGAAGAAAAGGCATCTTTGAATAGTGTATATATGGAGTGTACGTGTAATATGTTGACTCGCTTCCTGTGTAAAATCTGTAGTCATGTAGTGAGGCGACTCAAAGAGACTGTTCACTAAGTACACTTTTTTTTAGTCTTACTAACTGTCACATTAAACAATTTCTATTGGCTAATAATGTGGCTTAATTTTAGCCAGTGACCTGTGACATCCTCTCCTGTGCCTCACATGGAAAGAGTAAGTAAATTATGAAATGTGACTATGTGAGCATAATGTGGGGTTATCCTCTGCACGCGAATTGGGAGGGTTTCGAGGAGAAGGATTTTGGAAAGCAAATCTAGAAGTTCCATAGAGCAAGCAACTGCCTACATTTGAATTTTGAAAAATAATTATCAGACACTTATATTGTAGGTTTGGATCTGGATTTGTATGTTCCTGATTGAGCCTCAGTCCTTAGTGAAATCAGCCGCGTCGCTACAAATTTGATCAAGTTTTTTATTTTTAGTAATAGAATGAAAGGAGGAGGAGATGTATATTATGACAATAAGATTATAATGAATTAATATTTTTTTTTCAAACTTTTATATAAAGCGTTCAATTATTTTTTGAGATTCCAATATTAAAAAATAGAATAATTATTTTCATCCCCGCGCTACAGTACCCGCACTGTACATTAAATGCATGATGTACTATGGTCCCCACTAATTACTTAGTCCCCCCCTTTTCAGTCCCCACACTCGTCCAGCGTCAGCCTTTATAAATATAAATACTTGCAAGATAAGAAATTGATATTTACAAAATAAGATATTAATACTTGTGGCGTCACTTGATATGATCACTCCATTTTTCAGTCTCTAATGGTCCCCACATCAATCTTCCTCAAATGAAGTAATGGGGACCCCGCATTCCTGCATCAACCTTTCCTAATCGTCTCTGCGTCAATCTTCTTCTAACAAACATAGTTGACCACATATATTTAAATACTTCAATGCATAAATATAAATCCTTGTATTACTTGATATTAATACTTTTAGATGTTATATAGTGTAATATATTCATATGTAAAAAACACTTGCAACATTTCTCTAACAAAAATAGTTGACCACATAGGTATAAATATTACAATACATAGGTATAAATACTTGGAGTACTTGATATTAATACTTTCAGATATCATCCAGTGTCATGTGTAAAAAATACTGCAAGTGTAGGTATAAATACTTGTTTGACGACGAGTTCAAAAGTACGTTATTATGGATCTCATTTGAAAGAGAAAATTGTGTAGAAGACGTTAGTGGTTTTAGATTTGTAAAATTACTCACAGATCGTCAGAAATATAGACGAAAATGAACGGAGAAAAAAAACCCACCTCTAAAAACGTGTATGGTCACCTATCTAGTTTGAGTGGTCCCCACCATGCATTTATGGTGTGGGTATGTTTGAGAAATATAGATGGAAAAATAATTATTTGCGTAAAAGTTGTTCATCTCATAGATATAAATACTTCAGTTCATAGGTATAAATACTTTCGTGTATAGATATTAATACTTTGGGAAAAAAATTCGGTCCTGCAGATTTTGCGGTCCCCCAGTTATTATGGCAGTTATGGAAGTTATGGTGCAGATACAGTGCGAGTACTGATATCAGCTTCCTAAAAAATATACCAAATTTCAAGAGAATAATTGTAACATTCTTATATAAAATCAATTATATTAAAAGGGTTTATATGCATTAAAAATATATATAAGGTTATATGTGCATAATTTAAGTCCTTGTGTAATAATAAAAACTTGGAGGGACTTATTGGCAAAAAAGCCAAATCTTGTCATATTTATCTCCTTGTACCGAATGGTACTCTGGAACCGAAAAAAGAAAAAAAAAGAAAATTGAGTGAGGGTGTGGGTTGCGCAAGAGAAAAGAAGGGAAAAAAGAGAGAGAGAGAGAGAGAAATTGAGCGCGGCAAGCGATCGAACTTGTCGGAAACTTGAGATTCGAGCGGAATTGACGATCCTTGATCGATTCTAAAGCTCAAATTGGTATATTTTCCTTTTCAATTAGCAAAACCCTAATAGTCGATTTGTTCTGATTTTCGTTTGAATTTCGAAGTCGGGTGTAAATCGAACGATTATAACTCGATTAGTATATTGAATTGGGTTGAATTGAATAGATATTCTTTTTAAAGTGGGAATCGTGATTTAAGGTTTGGTATGGAATTTGGGATGATTATTTGTGAAATTCAAATTGATTAGAATTGATCGAGTTATAATTCGTTAAAACCGTTCGATTCGTATTATTGGATTAAACTACCCTTTGGACTTTGAATTTGGAATTAGGGTTTTGGTATTAAAACTTGAATTATGAATTATGTCGAATACTCGTATAGCTTCATATACCTTGAAATGTGATACAGTAAGTAACCCCGATTAACCGGAATTGAGCGTCGACCGATCGGAATTGAAACCAAAGGAATTAGGGTTTTCTGTTACTTGTTGCGAGCCGCAATCGGACCCATTACGGGCTGCAACCTGGTAATCCGAAATGGTTAGTTGAGTATTGTTAAGCCAAATCGAATGAGTACCGAACCGTAATCGCACTAGCCTTAGTTATACACCATTTATACAGTGTTAAATAACGATTATGCGTATCTTTTAAATAGACTTGGTAAGGTGTCCGGGCCGTGCGGCGCCTGCGTAGGGAGTCGAGTAGGGTACGACACGGTCCGTGTGGATTGTGACTCGGCCCGAGTAGGGTTTGACACGGTCCGTGTGGATTATGACTCGGCCCGTGTAGGAAGTCCAGATTTTAGAATCTATTAACGATCATCATACTCGAGTGCGGGATTTCCGGACTTGTTTGATATTTTATATTCGGGAATTAAAGCGTGTTTCGATTGACATGTTGATTATTGATTGAATTGAAACATCGGATTGTGTTGCATGTGCATTGCATTGCCCAAATAAAGTGAAACTCGAATTGTTTTATCGATTGACTTGCATCTTTGGTATGGTTATAAATTGTGTTGATCTAAATGATCGATTTTGGAATTAAAGTCACCGTGCTTTATATCACCATCGGTTGGTGGATAAGGTATTATTGTCATCCACCGTGATGACGTCACCCGGGGGTGAAACCGGATTTGTCGAGTCTCGCGGGGACTTTGACGCCCGGTGTTCTAAAGCTTTAGATCGTCCGGCCCTCGGCAGTTTCCGATGCGGTTGGGACGAGGGGTAAGTGACTTGTATTATGATTGTGGTTATATGTGACTTGTGTATCGGAGGCATTACCCAGGGGGTAATGCGTTTGGATAGTCAATTGGCTTTATATGGATTTTCTGGATGTGAATTGAAACCAGACTTTTAATTAAATGGTTAGGCCTGTAACTACGAGATGGGTGTCATGAGGAAAAGGTTTTACAGGCGCGGCCGTCTGTAGGTGTGTCCGTAACCCTACAGATGAGAGGGAACGAATTAAGGTCCAGATCGGTGGAACATCTGTAGTTACTACCCGATATTCTAAAACCGAGTAAACCAGATATTGTGTGATTGAATTTCATCTTGGCAATTCCTGAATTGTGATTTCATTTGGATATATATGTTGTCGGATTTATGCATTCATTCATTTTTTTTTTAAATGGTTATAAATTGATATGAACTTTATTTGTGTTTCATTTTGAATATAATCTGTGATTGCAAGTCCAGGGATTCTTTTGTGGCAATTATCGCACTGAGAATTCAATTCTCATCCCCTTTTTGGGTAAAATTTTCAGGTTCCGGTTTGGCGGATCCGAGAGAGGCACGAGGTCGGTAGGCCCTGGTTTCACCGCTGTGTAGCTCGTCTGGTATGGTGACATTAGAGATTATGTATATAGTTATGTTTTGGTTGTATATATATATATTCTCTATGTCATTTTGTGATGCGTATCCATCGAGATACGGGTTTTGTATACTTGTGACGACCGGTTGGGATTTGAGATCCGTATATGTTATTTGTTTGTTTTGTTTGCGTGTTATGTTTTACTTTTTATCATATCGTAATTGCCTAGTGGGTATACGGGCAACCGTATGCCTACGGCAGGAGCACCTGTCGCACCTCGTGGGGCACCGGGGTGTGACAGGTCCTCCTCCGGTGGTATCAGAGCATGGTTTAAAACCTGAACCAGACTTGTTTGGATACGAGAGTGATATGCGTATTAATGGGGTCGTCGCGACTATACAAATATTGTATAATAAGAAAAGAATATAGAATGTTATAAACTAACTGTGTTTATTCAGAAAATGGAAACACGCCGAGGCAGAGGCAGACCTCGGAGGAATCCCGGAACCAAATCCGGAGTTGGTTATCGAGCCGGTTGTGGATCGGGTGGGGCTGGTCCGGTTAGTCTTGGTGGCGCCGGAGGAGCTGGTAGAGACCGTGACTTGGATGACCGGTTGATTGCGGCCTATGAGAGAGGTCGCCAAGCCCAGATGCGGGATGCAACACCGGTAGCTCACGGGGGTGCACCTGAAGATTTCAGAAGGTTATATGATGCATTTTTGCGCTTGAATCCGCCGCGTTATGATGGAACTGGCGGGTATGCGGCAGGCGAGGAATGGCTGGCGCAAATAAATGCAAAGTTGAATTTATGCCGTACCCCGATGAAGATAAAGTGGAGTTAGTTGAGCAGCGACTGGAGAGTGATGCTCGATTACGGTGGGATGGAGTCCGACGAAATTATGACGGGGATGAAGCGAGGATTCCTTGGGAATGGTTCGAACATAACTTCAATAAGAGGTTTCGAGTAATATACGGCGTGAAGCGCTGCGGAGAAAATTCTTGGAGTTGAAGCAAGATGGGCGTCCGGTGGTGGAATATAATAGTGAATTTCTGGCTTTGTCGCGCTATGCTACGGATATAAGAAATGATGTGGAAAGATATAATAGGCAATACTTGGATGGGTTGGATGGGCATATTTCTATGATCGTGGATACTCCGATGGCGACGGAGTTACAAGCAATGATGGATCACGCTGAACAGATTGAGATGCATGGGAAGCGGAGGAAAGAGCAAGTGGCTGAAAGGAATGTGAAACAGAAAGAGGCTCAGAGTGGGCAGATGTCGAGGTCGGGGGAGGACCATCATTTGCTAGACCTGCTCGGCCGAGTATGGCGCCAAGACCCCCGTTCAGACAGATGTCCACGCCGGGTTTTAGACCGGTAGTTCATTCGCAATGGTGCCGATCGTGCAACCAAGCGCACGACGAGGTTGATTGTAGGCGCAAGGCTAATACTTGTTTCGTGTGTGGTAGCGCGGGACATTGGGCAAAGGAGTGCCCGAATGCGCTTATGAGGATGCGAGGCGCAGTAGTGTGGGAGGGTCGGCTAGCGTTGGGCGTGGCGCGCCGACGTCGGCGCGGACGCGGCGCATCGCATGCTAGCGGGGCTAGCGCGCTAGCGTGGCTAGCAGCGCCGCAGTGTTAGCGGGGTTAGCGGGCGGCGCTGGGCCGCGGCAAAGAACGAGCAGCGAGGCGGCGCGCGCATGCGCTTAACATCGCTGGAGCGTCGCGCAACGCCAGCTCGCGCCGGGAAATGGCGAGGCCGACGTCATGACAGGTATACTCTCTATATCTCGATCATGATGCATATTGTTTGATTGATACGGGGTGCGGTCATTACATTTGTGTCAAGGGCGTTGGTGAAAAAGTGTAGTTGGCCAATTGAGACGTGTAATCAAGTTTTAAATGTTCAAACCCCGTTTGGTTCAGCGATCGAGAAATCACGTTATGCCGAAACCGAAAGATTAAAATAGACGGGAGGGAGTTCGAGGCGGACTTGTTGGTGATGGAGATTACCGGTTTACGACGTGTTATTGGGTATGGACTGGTTGACGAGACACGCCGCTACTATTGATTGTCCGCATCGTCGGATCCATTTCGCGAATTCAAGAGGTATGTCTTGCATACTCAATTGTAGAGAAATTGGGAAACTAACACCGTGTATTTCGGCTGTAGAGATGAAACATTTACTAGAATCGGGGTGTGATGCTTACTTGGCGGCGGTGGTTTATGCGGGCTGCTAGCGTTCTAGAGATCGGCACTATACCGGTGGTATCGGGAATTTTCGGATGTGTTTCCGGGATGAGATTGTGGGGTTGCCACCTGAGCGAGAAGTGGAGTTCGGTATCGAAATTGGTACAGGGCACAACACCGATTTCAAAGGCGCCGTATCGAATGGCACCGGCGAACCGAAAGAACTCAAGGCGCAATTGGAAGATATGTTGGAGAGTGGATTTATCAGACCCAGCACGTCGCCGTGGGGCGCGCCAGTGTTATTTGTTAAGAAGAAAGACGGAACTTTGCGGTTGTGTATTGATTACCGCGAATTGAACAAGGTAACCGTTAAAAACAAGTACCCGTTACCGCGGATTGACGATTTGTTTGATCAGTTGCAGGGATCTTCGATATATTCAAAGATTGATCTGAGAACAGGATATCATCAGTTGAGGATTCGGCCGAGCGATGTGGATAAAACAGCATTCCGTACAAGGTACGGGCATTATGAATACTTGGTCATGCCGTTTGGGCTGACGAACGCACCAGCAGCGTTCATGGACTTGATGCACCGCGTATTTCATGATTTGTTGGATTCGACAGTTGTGGTGTTCATTGATGATATACTGATATATTCGCGCTCGCGAGAGGAACATGAGGTACACTTAAGAATTGTTTTGCAAAGATTGCGCGAACATCAGTTATTCGCAAAATTTTCGAAATGTGAGTTTTGGTTGGAGGAAGTTTCATTTTTGGGGCATGTGGTTTCGGAAAAGGGTTAGCGGTGGATTCCGAAAAGATTCGGGCTGTGACAGATTGGAAGAGGCCAGAGACAGTTACTGAAATTCGCAGCTTTCTGGGGTTAGCCGGGTACTACAGGAGATTTGTACTCGGGTTTTCGCGATTAGCTGCACCACTTACAAAATTGTTGCATAAAGGTGTAAAATTCGATTGGGGTACCGCGCAAGATAAAAGTTTTGAGGAATTAAAGAGTCGGTTTGGTATCCGCACCGAGTCCTTGCTATGCCGACTACTGGTAAAGAGTACACGGTTTATACCGATGCATCTCGATCGGGTTTGGGTTGCGTATTGATGCAAGATGATCATGTAATTGCCTACGCATCTCGGCAATTGCGACCGCACGAACAAAACTATCCGACGCATGACTTGGAGTTAGCGGCGGTGATATTTTGCACCGAAGATTTGGCGGCATTATCGTATGGCGTGAGGTGCCGTATATTTACCGATCACCAAAGTTTGAAATACATTTTTACGCAAAAAGAGCTGAATTTGAGACAAAGGCGGTGGTTAGAATTGATGAAAGATTATGACTTGGATATCCAGTATCATGCAGGAAAAGCGAACAAGTGTAGCAGACGCATTAAGCAGAAAGAGTCAGGTAAACCTGGCGTCAGTGATTACAAGTGAAGCGCATCTTCTTGAGGAAATGCGCAGATTGGAAATACATGTTGGCGCATCACGCGAATTTGCGTTGGATATTGCATCTAAGTGTATTGGAGGTGGAATTGAGGCGGGTACACCCGCAATTACATCAGTTGTACTAGCAGCGGTTGAGATCCGATCAGAGTTACATGAGCAAATTCGTGCAGCGCAACAAAATGATCCGAAATGTCAGAAATTTAAACTGCACTACGAGTCAAATGCTGATTCACCGTTTCAAGTTCAAAGAGATGGCATCTTGCGGTTTCACGACCGTATTTGTGTACCAAGTAATTCGGAGTTGAAAGATCTGATTTTATCGGAGGCACATGACTCGGGTTACACTATCCATCCAGGGGAAGTAAAGATGTATCAGGATTTAAAGAAGTATTTTTGGTGGCCGAAAATGAAGCGAGATGCGCAAAAGTATGTTGAAAAATGTCAAATATGTCAGCAAGTTAAAGCGGATCGGCGGAGAAAAGCAGGATTGCTAAGACCGCTAGAAATACCTACAAGGAAATTCGAGTCGATCACAATGGATTTCGTAAGTGGATTTCCAAGAACTGTTGGAAGGTATAATACAGTTTGGGTGATTGTGGATCGGTTAACAAAGATAGCGCATTTTATTCCGCTTCGAATTGAGACATCCGGGCAAGAATTGGCGGAATTGTTTTTAAAATATCAGTTTAAGTATCATGGCTGCTCGCGCAATATCATTTCTGACCGAGATCCTCGGTTCACTTCTCATTTCTGGGAGAGCTTTCAAGAAGCTATGGGTACCAAATTGAGATTTAGTACAGCGCACCATCCGCAAACTGACGGTCAGTCCGAGCGTACCATTCAGACGCTGGAAGACATGTTGCGCTCCTGCGCGCTAAGTTTACAAGGTTCATGGGTTGATCATTTGTATCTGGTGGAGTTTGCGTATAACAACAGTTACCATGCAAGCATCGGTATGTCACCGCAAGAGGCGCTGACAGGGCAACAATGCCGTACTCCGCTGTGGTGGGGACCAACGAGTACATATTCACCTACAGGGCCGCAAATGTTGGAGGAAATTGCTGAGAAAACGAAGATGGTTCTGAGTCGGCTTAAGTCGGCTCAAGAAAGACAAAGGAAATACGCTGATATTCATCGAAGACCGTTGGAGTTCCAAGAAAGTGATCATGTATGGCTTCGAGTTTCGCCTGTTAGAGGTGTGCATCGATTTGGTGTTTCGGGCAAGTTGAGTCCCCGATACATTGGGCCGTTTCAGATTTTGCGACGAGTTGGGCCGGTAGCATACGAGCTTGCGCTACCACCAGCGCTGGACCGGGTTCATCCAGTGTTCCATGTATCACAGCTACGCCGATATGTGCGAGATCCGTCGCATTGTATTGATCACTCGGGTCTGCACGTACAAGATGATCTGACCTATCAAGAAGAACCAATGCAGATATTGGACCGAAAAGAACAACGGCTTCGAAGTAAGGTGATCAGGCTCGTGTTGGTAAAATGGGGACGCCATTCCGATAAGGAAGCGACGTGGGAACTCGAGGAGAGCATCAGAGAAAAATATCCGGAATTATTCGACAATTAAGGTACGTAATTAAGTTCAGCGGACTGAACTTTATTTTAAGGGGGGGGGAGAAATGTAACATTCTTATATAAAATCAATTATATTAAAAGGGTTTATATGCATTAAAAATATATATAAGGTTATATGTGCATAATTTAAGTCCTTGTGTAATAATAAAAACTTGGAGGGACTTATTGGCAAAAAAGCCAAATCTTGTCATATTTATCTCCTTGTACCGAATGGTACTCTGGAACCGAAAAAAAAAAAAAAAAAAGAAAATTGAGTGAGGGTGTGGGTTGCGCAAGAGAAAAGAAGGGAAAAAGAGAGAGAGAGAGAGAGAAATTGAGCGCGGAAACTGATCGAACTTGTCGGAAACTTGAGATTCGAGCGGAATTGACGATCCTTGATCGATTCTAAAGCTCAAATTGGTATATTTTCCTTTTCAATTAGCAAAACCCTAATAGTCGATTTGTTCTGATTTTCGTTTGAATTTCGAATTCGGGTGTAAATCGAACGATTATAACTCGATTAGTATATTGAATTGGGTTGAATTGAATAGATATTCTTTTTAAAGTGGGAATCGTGATTTAAGGTTTGGTATGGAATTTGGGATGATTATTTGTGAAATTCAAATTGATTAGAATTGATCGAGTTATAATTCGTTAAAACCGTTCGATTCGTATTATTGGATTAAACTACCCTTTGGACTTTGAATTTGGATGATTATTTGTGAAATTCAAATTGATTAGAATTGATCGAGTTATAATTCGTTAAAACCGTTCGATTCGTATTATTGGATTAAACTACCCTTTGGACTTTGAATTTGGAATTAGGGTTTTGGTATTAAAACTTGAATTATGAATTATGTCGAATACTCGTATAGCTTCATATACCTTGAAATGTGATACAGTAAGTAACCCCGATTAACCGGAATTGAGCGTCGACCGATCGGAATTGAAACCAAAGGAATTAGGGTTTTCTGTTACTTGTTGCGAGCCGCAATCGGACCCATTACGGGCTGCAACCTGGTAATCCGAAATGGTTAGTTGAGTATTGTTAAGCCAAATCGAATGAGTACCGAACCGTAATCGCACTAGCCTTAGTTATACACCATTTATACAGTGTTAAATAACGATTATGCGTATCTTTTAAATAGACTTGGTAAGGTGTCCGGGCCGTGCGGCGCCTGCGTAGGGAGTCGAGTAGGGTACGACACGGTCCGTGTGGATTGTGACTCGGCCCGAGTAGGGTTTGACACGGTCCGTGTGGATTATGACTCGGCCCGTGTAGGAAGTCCGGATTTTAGAATCTATTAACGATCATCATACTCGGGTGCGGGATTTCGGACTTGTTTGATATTTTATATTCGGAATTAAAGCGTGTTTCGATTGACATGTTGATTATTGATTGAATTGAAACATCGGATTGTGTTGCATGTGCATTGCATTGCCCAAATAAAGTGAAACTCGAATTGTTTTATCGATTGACTTGCATGCTTTGGTATGGTTATAAATTGTGTTGATCTAAATGATCTGATTTTGGAATTAAAGTCACCGTGCTTTATATCACCATCGGTTGGTGGATAAGGTATTATTGTCATCCACCGTGATGACGTCACCCGGGGGGTGAAACCGGATTTGTCGAGTCTGCGGGGACTTTGACGCCCGGTGTTCTAAAGCTTTAGATCGTCTGGCCCTCGGCAGTTTCCAGTACCGGTTGGGACGAGGGGTAAGTGACTTGTATTATGATTGTGGTTATATGTGACTTGTGTATCGGAGGCATTACCCAGGGGGTAATGCGTTTGGATAGTCAATTGGCTTTATATGGATTTTACGGATGTGAATTGAAACCGAGACTTTTAATTAAATGGTTAGGCACTGTAACTACGAGATGGGTGTCATGAGGAAAAGGTTTTACCTGGCGCGGCCGTCTCGTAGGTGTCCGTAACCCTACGGATGAGAGGGAACGAATTAAGGTCCAGATCGGTGGAACATCCGTAGTTACTACCCGATATTCTAAAACCGAGTAAACCGAGATATTGTGTGATTGAATTTCATCTTGGCAATTCCCTGAATTGTGATTTCATTTGGATATATATGTTGTCGGATTTATGCATTCATTCATTTTTTTTTTAAATGGTTATAAATTGATATGAACTTTATTTGTGTTTCATTTTGAATATAATCTGTGATTGCAAGTCCAGGGGATTCTTTTGTGGCAATTATCGCACCGAGAATTCAATTCTCATCCCCTTTTTGGGTAAAATTTTCAGGTTCCGGTTTGGCGGATCCGAGAGAGGCACGAGGTCGGTAGGCCCTGGTTTCACCGCTGTGTAGCTCGTCTGGTATGGTGACATTAGAGATTATGTATATAGTTATGTTTTGGTTGTATATATATATATTCTCTATGTCATTTTGTGATGCGTATCCATCGAGATACGGGTTTTGTATACTTGTGACGACCGGTTGGGATTTGAGATCTCGTATATGTTATTTGTTTGTTTTGTTTGCGTGTTATGTTTTACTTTTTATCATATCGTAATTGCCTAGTGGGTATACGGGCAACCGTATGCCTACGGCAGGAGCACCTGTCGCACCTCGTGGGGCACCGGGGTGTGACAATAATGACTATGTTTTACTTCAAAATAAAAGTTAACACTTTAATACTTTAATTTTATCTTAGTTTAATTTTGCAAAAAATATTATTTTCCGACCTGATTTGATATTCCTACTTGGATCCACAATAAATAATTAATGCAATGAAATATCATTAATTAAGTCTTTATAATTCATCATGTCACGATAAGAAGAAAAACATGAAAAGACAACAGAAATTGATATTTCAATAATGCCGTTTGGAATCCAATTAAGTTTATTTTGCAGTGTAGATGTATGAAAGACAGATTTGAGTATGACAGGTCAAAAATAGATTTCTCAACCGGTGAAAATTCATGATTGTTTAATTAATTTGATTTCACTCTTAATTCTTTTTCATCCACACATTCCAATTATATCAATTTCTACATGACCACACATGATAATGAATTTTGTTTTACCATTTATATAGGTTTTTAATGATAGAAGAGAGCAAATACACACGGTACTTTGTTGTTTCGTATCCTCTGCATTAACTCACTGTGCATTAATAGATCTGGACGGTTCGATTGAGATCCGCGCTAATATTAAAAGGCCCTGTGCATCATAGGTGGATTTTGGATTGGCTCCGATTCTGATCAGACGGCCGACATGCATTAAACTCAAAAGATTCTCTTTTGAGTTAATGTAGAGGACACGCATTCTATATAGCACTGTATAGAGACAACAATTCAACTCCGGGTGTCAATGATATATTTTTAACCGCTTATCCTACCCGTATCGTATTCGATAAGATAAGTACGAATAAAAATTTTATTCATTAGCTTATCATGTATGCGCATGGATTAAAGATCTTTTCATTCGCTAAATGAGTAGGATTATACGGGTCATTAGTTATGTACTTTTATTATTTTGTGTATTTTTTTAACTATAAAAAAATATTAAATATATTATTTTTATTTGCATGTCTTGTTATTTAGTTAAATAATTGAATTTGTACAAAGAGACCAGATGTGTAGATATAATATGTTATTTAGTTAAATAATTGAATTTGTACAAAGAGACCAGATGTGTAGATATAATATGTTGGTTGCGCTCGTACAGTTCTGTACAATAAAAAATGTCTGGGCAGATAATATTTTCACAGGATTTCATATCTTTTAATCGGTTGGTTAAACAGATTATATGTACAAACACGATAATTATGGAATTTTCTAAAAAAAAAAAGTGACTGGGATTTGTTTTATTCAAAGATGGTAAGTAAAAAAAATCGCTTTTCACCATCAAATGACAAAAAAATAACAGAGACTAATAGTGCTCTCCATTCTATCCTCTAAATGTCCCCCTAACTAACTTATCCATAAAGTACAATGGGGACCACTAACTAACTGGAGGAAACAATAATTACTTGAGGGACCACTTAAATTTGAAATTTTTTACAACTGACACGCACATGTATGAACACTTATGCGCACAAGTATTCCTACATAATATATCAAGTATTCATACCTAAGAGATTAAGTATTTAAACAAAAAAACTAGATACCAACTTTCTTTTCTCTCTAGTCACACACCCATCTTTTACATGTTTTTAGAAGTGGGTCTTTTTTCTCCGTTTAATCTAATCAATATTTGTAACAATCAGCGAGGAATTTTGCAAATCTAAAATCACAAATGTTTTTTACATAATTTTCTCTTTCAAATGAGATCCATGATGAAGTACTTTCGAGTCTTTCGTCGTTCAAGTATTCATACCTCAGCGTGCAAATATTCATACCTCGTCGAGCAAGTATTCATACCTTGTCAAGTATTAATACTTATTCAATAAAGAGCTATTTTGCCATTTCAAATTGTTTAGAGAACAAACTTGCCTGTGCAGGGAATAATTTTATAAAAGAGTGGGTCCAATGTCCTACAAAATAATACACAAATGAATAAATTTTAAAAGTATTCATACTAAAACTTAGAAATTATTCATACTAAAACATATAAGTATTCATACTACAAGAGATAAAGTATTCATACCGAAGTTCTGGTAACTGCAAAGTAATACAAAATTGATAAATTTTATGAAAGTATTCATAATAAAACTTAGAAAGTATTCATACTAAAACATTAGAAGTATACATAACAAAATCAATAAAATTAATCTTACTAAAATAATTTAAGTATTCACACTATAAGATTTAAAATATTCATACTAAAAGACGTAAAATATTATACCAAGGTTCTGCTAACTGCAAAGTAATATACAAATCGATAAACTTTAGAAAGTATTCATACTAAAACTTAGAAAGTATTCGTATTTTATTTGTATATGCGTTAATTTGTTTTCATAGAAAATATTTTATTTACAATTAATAATTTTTTACACAAGTAAAAATAATAAATGAATAAAACAAACGTCTCCATTTAATAACAATAAAATTAAACAAGACAGTCTGAACTTACCTTTCAATAAATTTGGGTGAAATTAAAAAAAATCTGGGTTAATAATTGAGGGGCCGCTCTTCCCTATTTAATAATATGGTTGGAGATGGTCCACAATGAACTATGATATATTTTCAAATCACATTCCACACCATCATGAATCATGTCTATTCAATATTTTATAATAATTTCGGCTTTCTTCTTCATTCTGAGTTCACGACTCCCCTCTTTTTGAATGTCGAAACCCCAAATTCTTTCGATTGCCTTCCAAGAAATACATATTTACTCAATTGAATCTTCAAATCATTATACTTTTGCTATAAAGGCAAGAAAATGAGTGAAAATTCGACCGATTTTGTCGATTTAGCACCAATTTTATCAATATCCGAGATAACTCAGGAAAAATCGAATCGTCTCCGGCCGAGCAGGATGCAATAGCCTAATCGTAGGCGGAGGAGGATGCAGTAGCCTAATCGAAGGTGGAGAAGGATGAGGTAGTCTGATCGAATGCGGAGGAGAACATTTAATTTGTGATTTTTAAAGTCCGTGAGTTTGTTAGAAAGTGAATTAGAGATATTATAGATAATTTAGGAATAAAGATTAGTTAGACAGTTAGAGGGACGTTTAGGAAATACTCAGCGGGGCTAAAATATTTATCCAAAATAATAATAATGATGCTTTCATGACACGATACAATGGTACCTATCAAAATAACTGCAGCACCGTTTCTTTGAAATTAAGATTACTATGAACCAATTACCAACAGACACGATCCATCTTAGCTAAAAGTGACGATACATCTTAGCCAATAATAGTAGCGAATAATGGAGACGGATAACGGGCTCACCTTCAGTTATAACTGAACTGGATGGTCCCATTAATCCATCTGATTGTTGTGGATTTGTGGAGACTGGAGTCTGTATTCTCCAGAGTACTGGACCGAATTCAATGAACTGAGATTAATTTTCAGCCGAGCCATTGATATTTGATATCAAAATAAATATGATAACACTGTTTTTGAGATCGTACTGCAATTAAAGAGCAGTATAAATTTGAAAATTAGGCATGTAGTGCTTGAGGAATTTACATCCCCTCATATTTCCTGACTGAGTATAATTGAAACGGACGGTTCAAGAGTAGCAATTTTTTTAATGTATATTTGTATCTATAAATTAAATACTTACATAGTTTTCATAATTTACGTTGTATTTTTTGAATCAAAGGCATATTATAGTATAGCTGACAATAAAAATATGCAGATTCAATTCTTACAAAAAAACACTGTTGAAAAGAAATAGATGTCGATAATAACATATATTTTTTATTTCAAATAAAGTTTTTAATAATAAATTTGTATTTTTAATATATATATATATATATTAATTGGAAATATAATTTTGTTGTTATTGAGAACCAGTATTTGATCTAGTGGCAAAAACAATATCTTTCGTGTGGAAAGCTGTCGATTCAAAATCTGAATGGAAAAATTTCTAGTGAATATTAAATAGTTTGATAACTTGACTTTCAATATTTACTTAAATAAATGCGTGATTATTGTATATATTAATTTTAGCTGGTTATTTTTAAAGGTTCTGTTCAGCCCATAGAAAAAACTAAAAACAGAACAAAATGTGTCAACAAATTAGCTGGTTGTTTTTAAATATCTAGTAAATTTTATAAAAACGATGACACTATAATTGTCAAAAATGTGTAAATAGTTGTCTAATTGTTCTATTTATGAAGTAGACAAATGACGATTTTGACAATTATATCGGCTAACTATTTTTTCTCTTCAAGCTAATGACAACGGGAGCAACTTGGATCCGATGCTCATTGGACTCAAACTAAGTTCAATGGGTTCCACAACTGCCCGATCCTCTTTAAGATCTGTGCGCACATACATTAAAGTTAATACGGACGGATATTAAAGCAACACACAGATCTTAAAGCGAATCAGACAATTGTGAAAACCAACTAACTCAGTTCGGACTCAAACTTCCCAATGACAACATCACAAACCAAAATGGAACTTCTTATCTAACGGTTTTTGGGCCCGACTGGTTCACACTGGTACGTTATGGGCTCAGCGCTAAGCCCAATAAAAAAATCACGTCTTTTGTCCAAGTGATGGAGAAGCACAAGGATGTTCTTTAAATTACCCGACCAGTAATTTATGTCCATCGACCAGGACTTCATTAGGCAAGCTACAAATTATATCAATGGTATTGTTCATTTTTTCAAAAGTTCAGAGGAAACACCTTGTATGGACAAAATCCTCTGTCAAAAATGTTCGTAAAATGAGATTCTCATTAATGAATTTTACGGAGTTGTAAATTTTGAATCGTAACTTATAAGAGTGAAGCAAAATGAGATGCTCATTAAGGATCCACTCACACTATTTTTATGACACAAAATTACATCATTCATTTTTAAAGTTTTCAAACTCCAAACAGTCCATCCAAATCGTTCAACATGATTCCATATTAAAATGTGCTTAGAGACCAAATTTTACATTTTTTTAATATTTTTTTACTATTTATTTAGTATTTTACAAAACCGTTGTTTTGAGACCATTGAATTTTTGAAACCATCTTAATAAATAGTAAAAAAAATTAAAAAAAATGTAAAATTTGATTTGCAAGCACATTTAATATATCCAACATGTTAAACAGATTGAATCGACTATTTAGAACTTTAAAAATGTAGGATATAATTTTGTGTCACCAAAAAATAATGTAATTGGAACTCTCCTCAAATTATAATGTAGAAGATAAACATTTTTGGTAACATGTTGATACTAACCTCAATAGCTCCAGGACTTCACCATTTCTATTAGAAAAGCATTAGTGAATCTTTGCTAACCAGATTAGAAGTTGACAAGATACTTTTAGACAAATTTAATTTAAAAGTAACACACATTTTGCATCGCTACAATTAAAATTATAATTATCTTGTCAACATTTATAATTGATTGGCAAATGAGATCAAGATGCTTTGAAGGTGACACAACCGCAGAACAGATCTAAAATTAGGACAGCTTAATAGTGATTGTCCTTTTTCCAATAAGTCCGTCTGAAGTATTAATTGGGCTTTTAGAGGCCCAATTGTGCTCTTGCTTTCCAGGATCGAAACAAAGATCCGATTTTTACGAAATTAGGAACACATTTATTGAAGGCCCAAATGTGTTTTCACTACGGAATTTTGTGTAAGAATTGGAACAATTTTTTTTTAACCTGAAATTCATAGCAATATGTAGCGAAGGAAATTTGTCACGGCGTGACTAGTTATGTCACGGAATGTTACGTTATGTCACGTGACGTTACGTGTATCGATTATGTAACGTGACTCGCGTGTTGCGTGACAGTTATTGCATTCGAGCAAAAATTACACGTCACGTCACGTTAGTAGTCACGGTATGACACATAAAGTATTCAACTTTTTTAGTATGTACAAAGTACTCAAAAAATTTTTTTAATGTAGATTGAGTGATACTGATATTCATGTAGTACTGGATTTATTTTCTCTAGTTTAGTCTAATAAATATTTGTAATTTGAATGTTGTCAACTGTCTTTTCTAAAAAAAAATTAATCTTTGCAACATTATTTACTTATTTTAGAATTTTTCATATTTTTCATATTTTTTTTTTCTAAATTTTCAACAATTTAAATTAAAATATAAAAAATTGACATGACTAATTTATGTCACGGCACGTCACGTCACGTATGGTCACGACGTAACCATCTGCCACCATTTTGGTCACGTCACGTGAAAAAAAAAGTTGATCACGTCACGTGACCAAATGACGGCGTGTCATGTATTTACTTGTCTAGCAATATGTATCCTGAAATTGTACAGATGTGTATTTTCCTATGATGCGATTCTTTGGATTCGAGGCCTTCATGTAAAACTTTTTCAGTATTGGTGGGAAAAAAATCATAATCTAGATCATAGCTCATCCACCACGTATTGGAGCAATGGCATTAGCAGCTTTAATCAAGCCCCAATAAAGAACAGATTGACATAGTTTTCCCGCTTGTATTTCTAATTGAGGCGATGAATGACGCCGCATGAGCAAGACCATTTAGTGTTGCTACGTTCTACGTACAACTACAATTTTGCTCCTCTAAATCCAACTTCCACCTCAAATCCATTTTTTTTAATTAATCATTTTGAACATGTCCTCCCAAGAAGTTTTGCATTCAGTAGGTACCGATTGATCCCAAGAAGTTTTTAAAATATGTTCGCAACAGAGAGCGTATCCCTTCTTCAAGAGCAACCAGGTATGGTGACTCCTCATCTCGCACTACAGAAGATAATGCCAGGACAAATCTGAGTCTTTGAATCAAAGCAATGACTGAGATTAAGTATTTGGTTTGAGCTCTAAACAATATAAGGGGTCTGAAATGGCCCATTTTGTTTGAGCAGCAAACAGGAAAATGTATATAGTGAAAGTGAAGGAGAAGGAGAGAAAGGGGAGGTAGCACAGTTGGTTAGGAGAGAAGTCTTAGGATTGTTGGTTATTCAAAGGTCGAGAGTTCAATTCCTCTCACGACTTCGCAGCTTCTGCGAAAATTTTCAAAAAAGAAAGTGAAGGAGAAGGAGAAGGAGAAGGAGAAAGAGGAGGAAGAAGGGTATATTTGTCAATTTTTATTTTTAAATAATTAAATAAAATGTTAACTAAATTAAAGGGATAGAAGAAAGAATTTTAAGTTTGCATGGGAGTATTGGATATTATAGTATTTTTATGAAGAAATTGATTATTATTAAAGTTTGTAATGGTACACTAGAAATTTTATCTTAAATTTATGTCTACAATCTTTATTACTCATGTTAATTTTTTAAACTTTTTTTTTACGATTATCAATTATTTAAACTTTACACGTAACTTGTCAATTTACGGTCTTTACTCTTTATATATAGCATATGAAACTTTTAAACTTGCCTGTGTGAGTCTTTAAACATATCATAGGAAGCCTTTAGATCTAGTGTATTTCTAATAAAAAAAACTGCGACACAAATGTATAAAAAAATAGACAAGAATGATAAGAGGAAAAAATAGGTGAAAATAATATTTTTTTTATTTGAAAACAAAAAAGAGTTAAACTAAGGATAATCCTCAAGAGCTGTGTTTCTTTTATTTCAATTTTCTTGTAAAGTAATAAAGGATAATGGCCTTAGGACGTTTGTAAACAATTTTCTTTTAACTTATCAATAGAATTGTCTTTTTTGATAACCAAGTAGAAGTTACCATGAGTACGGAGTACAAAATAAATGTGTTTACAACTACGAAAATACTCCTCACACAACTTACACCCTCAAACTATTAAATTTTAAGAAATAACAAACTTGGTACTATGCCTATACTATGTCCGACCGTATCCGGATCTGTATCCGAAAATTTGATATGAATATCCGATTTCCGAATATCTGCGCGGATACGGATATGGATATGGTTTTGAATTTTAATTATTTGTATCCGAATAGTAGATATATACCATATAATTTAATGTATATTATGAAAATATTTATGTATATACTTATGGATATCTGATATCTGATCCGTATTCGCATGTATCCGTCTAATATCTGATCCCTATTCGTATCTAAAAAATAAAAGCGAATACGAATATGGTTTTACCACTATCCAATCCGTATCCGATCCGTTTGCACCCCTACGACCATTTAAGCCAGAGCTCTATTTCTTGTTTAATATCAATAGAATTGTACATGTCAACGATCGTTTTGTTCACCGACCTTCAAAAAAATAAAAACTAAGGATAATGTCAATGAAAGCAACATCACAAATCTTTGGAACAGAAAGCAGGTAGGTCGCATTGAATATATAAATCGTAAAAGAAATTAAAAAATTATTTCATGCAATATGGGTTTATAGAAATTGGAGGGAACTCCATTCGTATATCGACAACAAAATGAAGATAGTCGCATTTATGATTTAAGTCTCCGGATTGCACGCAATAGGGATACCGACTACATAACTAACTCGGGCTGACTTATTTGGAGATAAGATGACAGATAAATTCAATATTAGCTTACAGTACTAAAATTTCAATTTATAAATATATAAAGAATATAAAATTTCTGAACTCTTTAGTAACTCTATACCCCTCAGAATTTTTTTACGCTGATTTTTACTTTTCACTTCTGATCATACTTGTGCTTATATATACGCTTAATTATTGTATTATTGAGATGATGTGTTTGATATGATATACGGTGCACAAAAAAAAAATGAAACTTTAAATATAATATCATTCTTCAAGAATTTTATTATGATTTTTTATATTATACTTCATCATACAAATTTTTAGCATTTTAAAAAATATATATGTTTTAAAATTTTGCTGCATGTAAGATTTCCGTTTTTAAAAGAAATGTGTTACTTGTAGAACTCAGTTTTCAAATAAGTAAGGTTAACAACAAACTTATTCAAACATTTATTAAAATTGAAGAAGTAAAATTATTAATATATTTTCTGCAATTTAGGCATGTTCTGTAAGTTGAATAAAGACCACAATGCCAATTTGAATAAAATCAAACTTTACTAGCTGGGATCATAAATTAAAGTTTTTTTTTTAAATCTTAGCAGAAACTGTCAAGTATATCATAAATTAAAGTTAAGCGGCCAAATTGAATACAATAAAAATTGAGTGATCTCTTGAATAATGAGGGATCTCATAAAATAAAAGTTAGGCGGCCAAACTTTTATTAAAACTTGAGTGATCTCATAAATAAATTAGATCTACAGATTAATAAGTATGTTGAATCTAATTTTGCTTTGAGGGGGGGGGCGAATTTCATATGCTCCCCTCAAAACTCTTGAAATTATGTATTTCTCCTTCTAAGAGCTTGTTCGGCGGGCTCTTGGGAATGTGTATGGGCACGGAAATTGAACTAAAAATTATTATTCACAGAGAAAACTAATTTAGTGTGAACTGAATATTTTTTCTCGCACAAATAGTGGAGCGGCCGAACAAGACTTAAAGTTCAAAAACTCACAAATTTATCCAGCTTATTAATTTTTCTAGTAAAATTTTTTTTTTTCCGTAGAAATAGTAGAGCGGCCTAACACGCCCTTATATTGTTCTAACTTGTTTACTATTATATTATTATTTCCCTCTTTTCTTCTATTATGACAGTAATAATTTTTTTTGGGAGGACAATGGTTTCTCTGTTTTTTAATTTTGGGAGTACCTGAAACAAGAAAAGGTAGCAGCCCATAAATTTGTGGTTCCAATTAGGTACAATCGTATTTGAATGAAAACAAAGTACCTGCTAATATAAAAACAAGGTTGTAAAAGCTGATCACAGACATCGTCAAAGTTTGGATGTATGAGGGAACTGTTTGAGTACCATTATTACTATAAAACGCAAGGTGAAGAAGAAATGATGGAGAAAGGGCTAAATGCCGAAATTTTTATAAATATACAAAATCTTCATTATATTTAACAATCTATACAAATTTTAATAAGATTTCAAAAAATACCCATCCCAATGACAGGCTTAGCAGTGTCAAGTGCCAAAACCGATCACATAGTCACTCTTTTCAAAACCGCTCACAAACTCACCACTCCTCGGAACCGCTCACATCATAACCCTTTTTGGGTATGGCCTATATATACCCAGCGACGTCCCCATCTCACCCCAGCGCCCCCCCCCCCCTGCCCTCTTCAGGTATTTTTTTTAATATTTTTTAATTATTTTATTTAAATTTTGTCAAAATAATTTAGGTAATTAGAAAATATCAAAATAATTTTAGATAAATTAGAAAGTGCAAAAATAATTATAGTTAAATTAGAAAATGTCAAAATAATTTAGGAAAATTAGAAAATTCCAAAATAAGAAATATTAGCAAATTTCAAAATTGTTTTTGAAACAATACCAAAATTGTGTATAAAATTCCAAAATAGTCGAGAATGCTTAAGAAAATTCCCAAATGGTTTATAATTAGTTAGAAAATACAAAAACGGTTTAGAATATCCCCAAAATATTTCATTTAGAAAACTCCAAATAATTTTAGGTAATTTAGGAAATGCCAGAATAATTTTAGGAAAATGATTTTAGAACAATCAAAATTGTGGAATTATTTAGGAAAAATTAGAAAATTCTAAAATTGTTTACAATGATTTAGGAAATTCCAAAATGGTTTAGAATTAGTTAGAAATACTAGAACGGCTCAAAAGAAATAATTTATAAAATAATTTGGTACGATTTTTTAAATTCAGAATGATAGAGAGAAAGACTCAGATAACGCAAGGTAGGTTCAGCGAGCTGTTGTGGATACCCCACAGTCATCATCGAGTGTCTTTGGCTTCGAAAGAGGTTAGTATTTATTGATTTTTCTTAATAAATCGATTAGAAATGAAATCGTATTTTACTTGATATTTTTTTTTCCTAATATAGAGTTCTACTGTTTTAAATGTGAGGAATTATCGGACATATTGCGAGTACTACGAAAGATACGCCCCATATCTTCTTTCATTGGGATTATACCAGATTGCAGTCTTGCCAAGTATCAATATTGACGCGTCACTTATAGATGCGCTTGTCGAGCGGTGGCGTTCAGAAACTCACACGTTTCATCTTCCATTTGGAGAAATAACAGGTATTTAGCGAACTGATTCAAATAAAAAAATGATCGGTGAAATGAATAGATTATTTATATATTTTTTATTTAAATTAATTACAGTTACGTTAGAAAACGTGAGCTGTTTGTGGGGTTTGCCTATCAAGTATGACTCATTCGATTTTTTTTGTTTACTAATATTAGTTAATTTTTTGTGTTAAGTTGTTATAAACTGCATTACAGGTTCAAAATGGCATCGAAGAGGAATGTTTCATGGGCCGAGAAGCATGTGATCCACATTGAGAAAGCAGAGGCGTATGAGCAACACATATACGTAGAAGCCCGACCGTTTGACCAGAATGAGCTTCAGGCTTATCGCAAGTGGTATCAGATGAATGGCATGGCATCTGTTTATATTTTTTAGCAGCATGTGGCGGGGCTTGATCGTGGAGTTAGGATCTCCAGAGATGAGCATGGAAAGTGTGGATACATTCCTAGCGGACCGCCGCTTGTCCGAGTGGTAATTTCTAACTGTTGTTTGTAATATTGTAATTTTGTGTTACATGTCATTTTTTATATTCTCATTATGTGTTAAGGTATTGCGTGGGATAGGATTGCTGGCGCACGGCATGACCCAATTCTTCACCAAAGGGTGGCGTAGGCCGGGCAAGGATAACATGAGAAGAGGATGGGGTTTTTGCTGTGACTGTGGTGTCCAAGACCGTGCACGTGCCCTGATGGATCAGGCTGGAGTTCCATAAAATTGGGAAGAGGTCCCATCCAACGATAGCACAGATATTGGCGTGAATCCATACCCACCGCCTCCTGTATTCGAAGGACTAGATCCAATCCAGTCTTGGCTATACGATGGATCTGGATGGAGTAATTACATGGCGCAGGCAGGAGTAGGTCTTGGCGCAGACCCTAGATAGGTACTTGTTAAATATGCCTTGAACTAAGTATGCTTATGACTTACAAACGAATATTTACAAAATGAGATGAACCTTTCCAGGTGACCCAAGAGCTACAGGCGCAGCAATATGGTGTTGACATACCAGATTGGGCTCAAAATCTATTCGGTGGACAGTATGTGTCGGCAGATTATGACTTACAGGATGGCGATGACGCCGGACAGGTAATTAATGTTATTTCAATGTTATTTCAATGATCTCAGCTTACTAATTCAAAGTAAATATGCTTATTTTCAGGAGACCCAGGAGCAGCAGGGTAATTACTTTGACTGGCAATTTGAGCAGCAGACTGTGCAAGCCCAGCAGGCATCACGCGAGGAGTTCGTCCAGTGTCAGCGTGAGATTCCGATTACTCCAAGTAGGAATTGGGCTTTCGGGGATGCAAGGGCATCATCATCCCAACCACCGTTGGAGACGCAGACTCAGCCGAACGTGACACAGGATGAGGGGCCCGTCGGACGTCCCGCACAGCTAGTCCGGCGTGAGGCATACGGATTAGGGCTTGATGTCCGCTCTCCAGACCGCTTCTCGCATTCGCAGTATCCTGGTCATTGATCTATCTTCAGAGTTTATTTTTTATTGTGTTAGTGGACTTTTATTATGTATGTTTTATTTATCTGTTTATCGTTTATCTGTTTTTTCATCATGGACTTTTATTATGTTTTTATTTCTATTACGTATGTTCTATTCTACACATTCAACGTATCAAGTATGCTTCCAAAAACAAATAACACACAAATGTAATTTATCACTCAAAACATAAAAACAAATTACATATGAAAACTTCAATATAATACAATAAACATAAACTAGAAAATGACTAACGCCTGCTGGTTGAAGACCCTCCAACTAAATTAGAAAATGACTTCCGGAAACGAGTATTTGGGTCGGGTACTGTAGAATAATGTAGAAATAAAAATTAACTACCAATTTAGCAAAAAATAAAATAACTCACATCAATCTAAATTAAACGTTCAAAATAAAATTAATCAAAATTAATTGAAGTGAGTTAAATAAAATTACTTAATTTGAATTAATTAAAAAATAATTATTCCAAACAAATTATTAATTCGAATTAATTAAAATAATTAATCAAAATATTTAAATAATTAATGCCATAACCGCTGACTAGGTGATCGGTTTCAGCCCCTAAAACCGCTCACAAGTTCAGCGGTTCTGGAAAGGGTTATTATGTCGTCGGTTTTGGGTGTGTGGATGCTTTTTCAGCGGTTTTGAAACCGATTAATAGGTGATCGGGTATAGTACTTGAAACCGCCGAACTTGTAATCGGTATAGGTATTTTTGAATTACAGTCGAAAATTGTATAGATTGTTAAATTAATTTGATATTTTGTATATTTATAAAAATTTCGGGGCTAAATGGGTAATTTGTAAATTTAAAATGAGTTTTACTAGAAAAAATAATAAGTTGGATGAATATGTGAGTTTTTGAACTTTAGAAGGGTAAATATTACATTATAAACTATAGAGGAGGACATAGGTAACTTCAAGATTTTGAGGGGAACACATAAAATTCCCCCTTTTTTAAAAGGAAAGGAGAGAGATGAAAGTCTAGTATAGTTCTGAATTATAATATTCATGAAAAATCTGATTTCAAATTTGGTCATACCAAAGAATATTGTTTTTTGTGGCGCTGCGAATTAATTTGGTCAATTTTGTCAAGATGGTAAAATTTTAAGAGAATTCAGAATTCAAAATGAATCATGCTGAATGTATTACATATAATAGCTAGTTTTTCTATCGTAAATAAATTCATAAGTTTGTGATGATGGAAAATTAGAGTTTACTTATTTTTGTTCTGGTGTGATGCTAACTTTAAAATAGTAAAATTCAGAGAGAATGAAGAATTCAAAATGAATCATGCTAGATGTATTACATGATATATAGCTATTTTTTTATTGTATGTTCATAAGTTAGGGATGATGACATATTCGAGTTTACTTATTTTTGTCTTAGTGTGCTCACTTTAAGATAGTAAAATGTAGTGATAATTAAGAATTCAAAATGAATCATGATGGATGTATTACAGAATAGCTAGTTTTTTTATTGTAAATAAATTTATAGATTAGTGATGATGGCATATTAATTAGAGTTTACTTATTTTTTTCTTAGTGTGATACTAACTTTAAGAAAGTAACATTTAGAGATATTCAAAATTCAAAATGAATCATGATAGATGTATTACATAATAGCTAGATTTTATTTAAATAAATTCATACGTTAGTGATGATGGCATATTAGAGTTTACTTATGTTTGTCGGTCTTAGTGTGATGCTAACTTTAAGATAGTAAATTTAGTAATAATTCAGATCAAAATTAATCATGTTGGATGTATTAAATTAATTTAGTGTGATGCTAAATTTAAGATAGTAACATGTTGTAAATATGATGGAAGATTAGAGTATAGTTATTTTTGTCTTAGTGTGATACTAACTTTAGGAAGGGTATCTTTGGTATCCCCATTAGGTAAGTTCTATGGGGTTGAGTTCACTGTGTAGGTGTCAATGATATTCTTTTAACCGTTATTTGAGCCGTATTATATTTGATAAGACGATAACGGTTAAGATTTTTTTTTTGTTAGTTTATTGGATATAGATACGGCTAAGAAAATATTCATTAACTTAGTACAAAATTAATTACGATACATGACCTAATCTGTGAGCAAAAGGTACAGTACATCGGCAAGCACTGAATTCTCCTTCCTGAGCGTCTCTATCATAATTAATTGATGTGAATATCCAATTGAGTTGGTGCGATGAGTTGTCGAATTTATGAATGAATACATACAGTTATATACACACACATATACACATATGAGGACAATTATTTATACGTGAGTGGGTTGCTATATATATGGCTATGTATGTATGTACAATTAAGCGGTACTGAAGAAATAAGAAAATAATTTAATTGTAAAAATTAGAGATACTAAGAAGAAATAAAGAAACAAATTATTAAGAATTCATTTAATTTTAATTGTTATAAACTATATAGCAATATGTTTAGCGAGTTTGTTTTTAACTAAATTTTGACTTCGATACATAAAACAGATGTATTTAATTAAAATATGACATATTATGTGATTAGAGAGCTGGTATTAAATCTATAAATTCATTTTACAATCTCAGCCTTTGACAGATCAGTACAACTATGTGCATAATATAAAAATGAAAATACCTCCATCCGATTCGTAACCCTTAAGACCCCCTAATTCTGTCGGTGATTGATTCTACAACAATTATATTTCTTTCCTTTTTGATAAATATATATATATATATATATATATATATAGATATATATATATATATATAGATATATATATTATATATATATTATATAGATATATATATCTATATATATATATATATATATATATATATATCTATATATATATATATAGATATATATATCTATATATATATATATATATATAGATATAGATATAGATATATATATATATATATATATTTCTTTCCTTTAAATTTTAGAACTTCAACTGTTTCTAAATTTTTCACTATTAAATTTGGTATCATGACATGTCATGCATTGCCGTGGATGTATATATATATAGTGCAAACCAAGCAGAATTGAGATCGAATCTTCTTCAAGAGAAAAATATGGTCCACCATATTAACATGGTCAGCTTGGCAAGAGAACATATAAAAAAAACCAATTAAAAAATATATCATGCTTAGTAATGAAAGAATTCAAAATGAAGCTTGCTTAATGTATTATGATATTCCAAAGGGGGTATTTCTAGGGGTGCAAACGGATACGGATTATCCGCGGATAATCCGCTCCGAATCCGCTTATTATCCGTATCATATTTAAACGAATACGGATACTTGCAGATACGAATACGGATAATTTTAGTATATAGAAAAATAATGCGGATACGGATACGGATAATTCCGTGAGGATATAAACGGAGCGGATATCCGTATATATCCGGATCCGAAATTTAATTTTTCAGCAGCTTTCAATTCATTTCACCCTTATGAAATTTCCGAAAAACATATATATTCGTTTAAGTCCAAGAATCATGATAGAAAAATCATATAATCTATTAGGATAATGGATTGGTTCTCTGAACTAATAAACAATTAGTCATGCATAATTATCACTGTGCAAACTTAAAAAGACTATTAAATTGTTGTCAATTTAGATAATCAAATTATGTAATTTAAAATTATGAAAATTAGTAGAATTACTCAATATCCGACAATTATCCGCTCCATATTCGTATTCGAATCCGTATCCGTGGATTATCCGTATCCGTATCCGTATCCGTTTAAGACGGATATGGTTTTCAATTTTGATATCCGTTTACTATTCGTATCTGTATCCGTATCCGCTTGTTGAAAAACAGATGCGGATATGGTATTAGCATTATCCGCTCCGAATCCGCTCCGTTTACGCCCCTAGATATTTCACGTATACTCCTCAAAAATATTTAAATTGTGTATTTTTCCTCTCTAAACTTTGAAATTACATCTTTCTCCCCTATGTACTTCCTAAATTCACAAATTTACTAATTTTATTGTCTTTTATGTTAAAACTCATTTTAAATTTATAAAATACTTAATTTATCCTTCAATAAAAGCATACAAATTTGTAGCTTGTTGAAGAAAAATATTGATCTTATAAGATACTCATTATAACATTTACCCTTTATAAAATAGTAAAATACCCATTTTGCCCTCCAAAACCGATCAAATATAAAACCAACAATTTTTTTAAACAATTTACAATTTTTATGCTTTTAATGAAGGGTAAAATGGGAATTTAATAAATTTAAACTGAGTTTTAATATAAAGATAATAAAATAGATAATTAGTGAGTTTTGAAAGTTTAGAGGGGAAAATACATAATTTTGAAGTTCTTGAGGGGTAGAGGTGCTACTTTTATCCGATTATCCATAACCGATTCGGAACCGAACCGGATCCGAACCGGAACCCACCCGGATCCGGTTCATTTGGGTAGACTATGGTTTAAAAAATATAACCGGCTAAATTATGGGTACGGTTAGGGCTGTAAATGAGCTGGCTCGAGCTGAGCTGGGCCTTAGCTCAGCTCGTTAATTCTGGACCGAGCTATTAGCGAGCCAGCTCTTTAACAGCTCGCGAGCTAAAATCTCAGCTCAAACTCGTGACGAGCCAGCTTGCGAGCTAGCTCACGAGCCACGAGCTGGCTCACTCGGTTTGGTTGGACCTTGTTTTAAGAAGAAAATAAATTTTGCAAACCTTTTTGGACCGAGCTAAACCGAGCTGGACCAGGCTTGATAGTATAAAATACACACAAATTCATACAAATTCACAAATTGATGCCTAGCCGAGCTGGCGAGCGAGCTAATGCCTTAGCTCAGCTCGTTAATTTTGGCCCGAGTTGTTAGCGAGCCATCTCATTAACAGCTCGGTCCACTATCGAACGAGCTGTTACCGATCGAGCCAGATGTGAGTCACGAGCGAGGCACGAGCTACGAGCTTTTTGGACAGTCCTAGGTACGGTTACAAATTTAATAATTTAATATCCGATCCGGATTTGAACCGGAACCGATGTTGTAATGGGTAGGATATGGGTTTGATTTTATTATCTGACCAATAACCGAACCTGACCCGATACCCGTATAAATACCCGATAAAACATATATTAGTTTTGCATATTAATTTAATATCTGATTAACAAATGTCATACCACTCCAATAATCTCGTTTGCATATTAATTTTTTCTATAACATTTATTGCGTTAGAAATTTATTGCATGTATCATTTGCCTTATATCCTCCCCATAATTATGAAAATTTATTGCTTGATATGTTCTTTGTAATAAATCTCATTAAAATAAAAAATCTGCTATATATCCTTCTTGATCTTTTGTCAACTAATATTTTACTTTCTAAAAATTATATCTCTTCTTCAATATTTTAATTTCAAGAACAATAGTATAATTTTTAAATTATTTATGAACAAGAACAATAGTATAATTTTTATTTTACAATAACCTTTTAATTTATATTATAATGATTTATTATGTGAGATACTGAGATGTTTAAGAAATTATAGTTATATTTAAATGTAAATGATTTCTCAAATACTTATGAGTTGTGAAATATACTCGCTCCGGATCCGGAACCGCTTTGGATCCAGACCGGACCCGATAATTTACAAACAAGTTATGGGTATCTATCTACCCGGAACCGAAAGACTGGACCCGAAATATCTACGGGTAGATAGGTATCCGGATCCGGACCCGACCCAATTTGAAACAAATAAGTGTATGGATTGAAATTTGGACCCGAACACTTTTAAGGTACGGGTCCAAATATAATAGTATTTGGACCCGACCCGACCAATAGCACTTCTATTGAGGGGTATAGTACGTAAAACCCCCTTTCCCCTAAACCTCTGTTACATATATTTATGCAATAAATTGCGTTTCATGTCAAAAGAGTAAGAATAATAGATTGAACCACTACTCAAATTCTATTTTTTTTTTTTCAAAGTGTGAGGCTGCGGTATTATGTATAGCGCAAATCAACCGATACTATGGATATATAATTTTATTTTTAAGGATTGAAAGTTGATTCAAATTGTTGAACATAATCACAAATTCTCAATACATAATTGTACTTGGAAGTCAAATTTTATATTTTTCAGAATTTGTTTTACTATTATTTTAGATAGGTGGAAAATCACAACTTTGAGATGGTTTTGAATTTTTAGATCAAGTGATTTTCTATCTATCTAAATAGATAGTAAAAGAATTATAAAAAAAATGTAAAATTTGGCATCAATGTACATTTTCATATTGTGATCATGTTGAGCGGTTCGAACCGACTATTTGAATCTTAAAAATAGAGATATGAATTCATAATACGGACCGATGTGAGTTATCCATAATACAAAGCCACATTGAACCAGGTATGAGAACCAAGTATAGGTCTATGATGTATATTTAAGTTGTTGCCTACTCCTATAGAACACACAATGTTACTCGAATACGGATCGGATAGTGATAAAATCATATTTGTATCCGTTTTTTATTTTTCGGATATGGATACGAATCAGATATTAATCGGATACGAATACGGATCGGATATTAATCCGATACAAATACGGATCGGATATAAAGACATATAAGATATTAGTCAGATACAAATACAAATACAAATACGAGTATAGTTCGAATTTTTAATTCCGATACTATAACAAAATTAACATATTATATAAAGAATTGAAGATAAGGTTACTGCATAGCAATAATTGAAGAGTTTGATTGCTAAATAATATTTGCTTTCTTGAGCGATTTATTAGCATTTTTTAAAATTTATTATGAATTTTCAAACCTAAGATTTATCTTAAAAATAAAAATTAAGATGTTGTTTGAAACTTTGAATGACAATGGGGAACCCCTCACTGACGGATGACCACACATATTCCATTGTTTTTCTTCTCTTCTCTCTATTTTTATTAAGGCCGACCCCACCTCAATTAAACCCTCACCTTTTCTCTCTCTCTCTGTTTCACTTACAGCCGGACCCACCCCTCATCTTCCTCCCTTCCTCTTTCCTTTTTTTTTTTTTGAGTTGAAAGCCGTAGGTGCCTTCCTCTTTCCTTTCTGGAGAAAGTAAATGCCAAACCCATCTCTTCTCTTTCTCCTGCTGTTGCGTTGCACAAGTCCGCCTCCATGCCGAGGGACAAAATTGTCGCCCCTACTCCTACATCCTGTCCTCTCTGCTACCTACGCCATCCATTTCCTCTTCCTCTTTCTCTCCCAAGTAATAAAAATAAAAAAATTCGGATATCCGAAAAATTAATATATATAGATACGGATAATTATCCGAATCCGTATCTGTATTCGCTTCTGAAATCAAAACCGAATTCTCATCCGTATCCGTATCCGGATAAATTATATCCGTATCCGACAATCCGAATTAATCTGAAAAATTCAAATACAGATCCGAATACAGACGGATAATATCCAACCCGTTTTCACCCCTACCACAGACTCAAATATGGTTCATTTAGGGCAACTAGTAGCCCATTAGTCGTATCAGTAAAAAAATTTGCCAACCACTGATAAATAACCTGGCTACGCCCTTGCTTACTCTTTTGCACTGTAAGTTAATGGTAGCATGATCTGTTGTGTACATTTTCTGGAACAGAGGATCCCAATTCAAGTTTTGTTGTCAATTTATTATATCTCTTCATACTGTCAACATTGCTAACCGATACATCTCATCTTGTCAAATCCTGCTTTTGATTCCTTCATATATATATATATATATATATATATATATATATATATATATATATATATATATATTAATATGAAGTTAAACCGCCTAATGCTGTTTTTATTTTGTAAAGAAAAAATATAGATTCGTATTCTCTGATCACTTATAGATTTTTGTATCACTTATGCATAGACCTCATGTTTGGTTGTGGACTAAAACAAAAAAGGCATAAATTGATTATTCCAACTTAGACCGGTCTAAATTATTCATGTTTGGTTGAGGTCTAAAATTAGATAATGGCTTAAGTTATTTTTTGTTTGATTAGAATTGGTGGACTAAAGTTTTTCAAGCCTAAATTAGTTAATTATTAATAATTAGATAATATTAAAGTATTAATAATAACTATAATATATTATAATAATTATTTAATATATTAAAAATATAAGATATTAATTATATAATTATATAATATTAATATATTATTAATAACTATAATATATTAATTTTATTATAACAATTATTTAATATATTAACAATATAAGACATTAATTATGTAATTATATATTAATAATAAGATACTCATTATATAAAATTAATATATTAATATATTAATAATAACTATAATATATTATAATATTATAATAATAATAAGAAGTTAATATATTAATAGTATAAGATATTAATTATATAATTATATATTTTTAATAATTATTAGTAACAAGATACTAAATAGATAATAATAGTATATGTTATATATTATATATTAATAATAACTATAATATATTATAATATTATTATAATAATTATTTAATATATTATCAATATAACATATTAATTATATAATAATATATTAATAAATTATTAATAAAAATATACTAATTATATAATATTATTATAGAAAATATTTAATATATTAAAAATATAAGATATTAATTATGTAATGATATATTAATAATAGTTATTGATAATAAGATACTTATTATATAATATTAATATATTAATAATAATTACATATATTATAATATTATTATTATAATTATTTAATATATTAATTATATAATTATAAATGAATAATAATTATTAATAAAAAATACTATTTATATAATTTTATTATAATAATTATTTGATATATTAACAATATAAGATATTAATTAAATAATTAATAATATAACTAATTACTAATAATATATTATTATAATCAATAGAGTTAGGCCACGACGTGGAATAAAATTAAACCACCATGTGAGATGGTTTAATTTAGACCAGCCTAAAGATCGGCTTATTCCATCTTAGACCGGCTCAATTAATACTTGTTTGGTGGAATAACGAAGACTAAACCCCTTATTCCACTCTTTAGGTCACAACCAAACATGGGGAGAGTGCTTAAAATTTAATACAATTTGTAAATCAATTAGTTATTCATCAAGTGATTTGAATGTCGATGGTTAAGTTGTTATTAGCTTGCAACAGGTGGTCAAAAGATTTCGAAATTCATCAAATGTAACATATATATATATATATATATATATATATAGCCGCCACTATCTTTTCTCCTCCTCTTCTCTTTTCAAAACCCTAGCTGCCACTACATTTTCTCCTCTAACTCGTTTCTCTCACTCTTCTAGATCTCACCTCCGATATAGCTCCTCCCCTCTCTCACGGCTCTACTTTCTTGAGTAGAGAGAAAAATGAGAGAGGGGAGGAACCAAAGCCGAGCAGAGCCGATTAGAGCCGAGAGTGCAGTATCGTCGGAGCACAGGTGAGTAGATCCGGACGTCGGAGCGCGGTGTCGGTCGAAAGGCTGATCCGGTCGTAGAGAGCTATAGAGTTTAAGGTAATAGAGTAATTATGAGTGTATATAAGTGAGATTAGAATTTTAGAGTAATTTGGAGGATTTTGTGAGAATAAAAATTTAGATTTTGTATTGGGGAGTCATTTGACTCATTGTAAGTTCATTTTTCTTATCAATGAAATTGTTAGTTGGCATTTAAAGCCACTAACCTTGAAAAAAAACACACACACACACACACACACACACATATATAGAGGTTGGCTAATATCAAATCAGTTGTTCCTGAGATCCCGTATAACCAAGTCGTATTTCAATTTTCAAAGTCCAAATCGTCGATCCAAACGTTAGATGTGTTTTCTATATTAAAATGTACTTGGAGACCAAATTTTACATTTTTTGAATTTTTTTTTACTATTTATTAAGCCACTTTGAAAATCGCTGATTCAACGGTGGCTTCTAATTTTACTGTTTTGTTAAGCCACCGTTGGATCAGCGTTTTTCAAAGTGGCTTAATAAATAGTAAAAAAATTCCAAAAAATGTAAAATTTGGTCTCCAAGTACATTTTAATATAAAGAACACATCTAATGTCTTGGATCGACTATTTGGACTTTAAAATTTAAAAAACGACTTGGTTGCACAGGACCTCAAAAACAACTGATTTGATATTAGCCAACCTCTATATATATACACACACACACACTAGTGAGGATGAAATTAGGTTTAATTTTTTATTTTATTTTAATGATATTGTTGTTTTTAATATATTGGCTTACAGTTCTTAAACAAATCCGCTAATGAAGTATCAAAACTTGTCACCCCTAAAAACACGCGGAAATGTATCATGTTGAGCGGTTTAGATCTTTTGTTTGAACTTTGAAATCAAAGATAAAAATATTAATTAGAGTACAATTGAGGCATGAAGCAATCAAGCATTTGAACCCTCCTATTTAAAAAAATAATATGACTATGTGATGTTTGTCCTAATTAACTTTTGTCTTTTTCTTTAATTTTTTATTGTGCTGTCATTAGCAATACCTTTCTTTTTTGCTACAAAGGTCACTTGAGTTGACAACTGATAATTAACAATTGGGTCCCTTAATTTCATATGGTAAAACCTGATCTTCTCAGCCACTATAAAAAGTATAGTGCGTGCATTAGCATTATATACATCCCTCAAGTCATTTGAAGAAGAGGGAGAAGAAAAACAAACTAGAAAAAAAAGATGTCTGATGAAGTATTGATCGATCACCTTCATGAACGAGAGCAAAATAATAGATGTTTTGGTTTGGGATTATGTTCCCATTCAGGAGCTTATTCTTTTATAAAAACGGTATGATTGTATGTTTTGGTTCATCAAATTATTTTTGTTTTAATTTGGATGTCTGAAAATTCATCCTATACACACACACACACACACCCAACTTGTCCTTGAAAGATGTTGACGCAGTGATATTTTTGTCTTTGTTGCCAAAACATTATTTTGCTGCAACAAAAACATAGCTAACGATATAGAATTTAGAAATAGTACACTTCCATATCTTGTTTGATTTGTCTTTGGGCCTATGTGTTGCTCTCGTCTTATATTTGAGAAGAAGTAGCTAGATAATTAACTAGCTAGGAAGTACATATATAGATGGTGTTATCAAATAGTTTATTCCTTTATATATGTCATAATCAATTGCCAAGTCTAAAATAATATATGTTAATAAAACCACTTGAAAATACCAACTGTTGTGCTCCGATGGTTTTCCCTGTCAGTTATTCTTGCAGTAACATATCAAAGGATGCATTTACTCAAATTAGTCAACTTTTATACATTATCAGATTGTAGCGGAGTTCATCGGCACATTTATCATGGTATTTGGAGCAGCCGCAACTCCGATAGTAGATGCAAAGTACACAAATGCAGAAACCCTAATCGGTAAAGCTGCTTCGTCCAGTATAGCAGTAGCAGTCGTCATTTTCTCAATCGGTCACATCTCAGGCGCACATCTGAATCCGGCAGTCACCATTGCTTTTTCTCTGTTCAGAGACTTTCCATATGTTTGGGTCCCTTTTTACATATCAGCTCAAGTTTTGGGCTCTTTCAGCGCAATGCTGGCACTTAAGATCATTTATAGTCCTTTTGAATATGCTGGAGTCACTGTACCAACCATCAGTACCGGCCAGGCATTCTTTCTCGAGTTTGTGATCACATTCATCCTGTTATTTGTGGTTAATTCAGTGTCATTTGGCCCCAAAGCTGTTAGTTTGACAAACTCTATGCTGATTTCATTTTCATAAATTCTTTTTTTAATTGAACACTTGTCAGCTATAATCGCTGTTTTCTTTTTATTTATTTTTTCAGAACAAAAAGTTCGCAGCAATAGCAGTTGGTTTAACAGTATTGCTGAATACTTTGATAGCAGGGTAAGTTGGGGAAAATAAATAAAAAACATATATTTTAACTAAATTTGATTATCTCTGTAATTGAATTCAATGTTACATTAATTTTCTCTCTTTTTGTAGACCATCAACTGGTGCGTCAATGAACCCTGTTCGCACACTAGGACCAGCACTTGCTACAGGAAATTATAACAGAATATGGATATATTTTGTTGCTCCTATTTTAGGTGCAATCTTTGGTACCAGTGCATATGATTTTCTGAAGTTGGCGTAGAAGTATTCTTCCTCTGCCGGCGGATGCCCACATTATAGTTTGAACCAGATTAACGATTGGCATCGGCTAATTAAATGGGAAGATATGGAGATATATTTTTCATTGCAGCATATAAATTATGTGAAATATTGCATATATGACATGCATGTAATAAATATATAAAATATTGTATATGTACCATGCATGTAATAAATATGTAAAATATTGTTTATGTACCATGCATGTAATAAATATGTGAAGTATACGTAAAATATGTGAAATGTTGTATTTATTGATATGTTTGATGGATGCGTTCATAGAAAATTAGCAAAATTTAAGCAATTTAATTTACAAGACATCGATCGTACGTATAAATTAATCAACCAATCAAATATGGACTAGATTCTTATTGTTTTTTTTCTAAAAAAAATAGAGCACCTTATAATTAGATAGAAAAGAAAGTAAAATTAGCAAATTTAGAGGACCAAGGCATCTTGCTATTTTTTTTTTTTAAATGACAGTAGGCTATCACTAAGTACAAAATTTATATTATAAGATAGTGCGCGCTATACTGATAGCAGAATGTATACATTCAAAATATAGAAACTAATATGTCCTCATATATTGCGTACCAATACGCTAATCAGTCCATACCAGTATACCTATCAGCTCTTACTAGTACATATATACAAACTATGAGAGAGTCGAATTTTTAGATTTTAAAGGTCAAACATGAATAGAGATTAAGCATATAAATTTGTTCTACTATGAATAGAGTTAATCTCACACTGTACATAATATTTTACTTTAAATTATATTAAAATTAAGTTATAATTACAAAAAAAATTGAAAATAAATGAGAGTCAATTGACCGGACTCCATTTATTGAAGATAGATTTGTCTCTGTATATACTGTAACTAATTCTCTCGTGACATAAATAAACAAGAAAAAATAGAAACCAATAACTGATATGTTTTTATATTGAGTTGTCACTTGTCAGTTCTTCGTGTTCAAATGAATACTTGTTGAGTCATTGGGCATCTTGCTAATTATTAAGTTGAGTAAAATTACTCCCTATTAAATTTCTTATTCCAAGTTAAGACGGATTAAAAAAATCATAATGTTACTTTAACTGCGGGATCCACAAGTGAAGTAAATTACTCCACCTCTTTAAATGGAGTAACTTAATCCGGATTAATTCAGATATTACTCCATCTTACTCCTTCAAATTTACTTCTCGTTTGACTCCTTAAAAGTAAAATAGAGAGTTTACTCCACCACTTACGTACTCCAAAATCAAACATAATCACCATAGAGATTATCAGGGGCGATATATACTTTCAGATTATGGTCAAACATAAATAGAAATTAAGTATATAAAATATTTCTACTACAAATAGAGATCAATATCACACTGTTTATAATATTTTAGTTTAAACTATATTCAAAATAAGGTATAAAAAAAAAAAAAAAAAAAAAAATTGAAAACTCCATTCATTAAATGTGAATTCGCCCTTGACAAGGGATTGTACGTATAATTATATGTTGACTTGCTTCCTGCTGTATAAAGTCTGTAGTCAAGCATGTAGTGAGGTTAACCCAAAGAAAGACTTACACTAAGTACACCCTCTGTCTTACTTACTGTCATATTGGAGAATTTCTATTGGTTTGATGTGGTTTAATGTTAGTCAGTCACCTGGGACCTCATCATCTGTGCCTCACTTGTAGATAGTACGTAGGTCAATTATGAAATGTGAGCACAGAAAACAGAGTAGTTTCGATGCTAATCGGATCTATTTTTAGTTCAACGAGCTTCATAAGCAGTTAATTCATCTTAAGATCTGTGCGCATGAAAAACAAAACAGACACTTATAAAATTTAAAACATTGTACATGAATCTTAAAAAAAAATTAGACATTGATTGAATCCATCAAACCAAAATAAGTCCGATAGATATCGGACCTACTCCTAAGTCGTGAGCATAATGCGAGGTTATATCCCTGCACGCCACTTAGTCAGATCATGAGATATCCATCTAACATATTACTCAAAGAAATTACTCAAGTCATTAATTAACAGTTCCGTCGCATTAGATACATCACAGTATATATCATGTTTTTTGTTTTAGTTACATAATATGACTCATGTGTTGCGTAACTTGATCATTCATGTAAGCTGAGTGTCTTTCACTATTTGAATCACATTACATCATGAAAACTGATCTAGTCACATGACACCTTGTGTAACTATTTTTTTCAAATCAATAAAATTAAAAAATAATGTTAAAAAAATCAACACAATAGTTACAAAATAATGCATAACTACCATGCATATTTCTATTTTTAAAACTTAAATTGACATAATTTTTAACACTTTTCGGAACCACATAAAATATTAAATATTTCAATTTTGTTTTCATATGCGTCAAGAGTTTGTACAAATATAATGATGTAGGAAAATTTTAAATGTTGAATTTTAAGTCTTAATTTCCATGAAAACAAAGTTATAATAAAGTACATAGATTTGTATGTTTATGTAGAGAAAATAAAATAAATCAAATGTATTAGCATTTATAATTTTTTTATCAAAAATTGTAAAATATTGTCACTAAAAACATAGTCATAATAAAAACATTTGAGTTGTTCTCTAATTTTTTTTTTCGTTATAAATACTATATATATAATCATAATCATGGCAGAACCACACTAAGATAGAAGTAGCCAGTTATGTACCATTGAATTTTGAAAAATAATTACCAAATATGTATATTGTAGACTTAGATATGGGTTTTGTCTACTCTAACTCTGCCTCAATTCTTGATAAAATTGGCCGATTCGCTTCAACTTAGACAAAACTTTTCATTTTTTGTAACAAAACGAAATGATAGAAGGTAGGGGTGTCAATGGGTAAGATACGGGTAGGTGAGCAGAGTGAAAGCATTTTCATACTCATATCTATTAAAAATTGATCTTATTCATACCCTACTCTTATTCGTTAAAAGATTATCTTATTCTACCCGTACCCCGTTAATATTAGCAGATAACGAAACGGTAGCTAGTTAATAACGAATAATACTAAAATAGTTTTATTATTTTTACAAATGGATCATCAAAACTCATCATCATGTCATACATATGCAATCACAATTACTAATATAAAAATCAAAATACAAATATGCAATCAATTCTAACTAATAATTTTTTTATAAAGCAAGAAAAAACACAAATATCTGTTCTAACAAATTCAAAATTCAATTTATTAACTAAATAACAAAACATTCAAATAAAAGAGTAATATATTTAACATAATATTCTTGTTACAACAAAAGGCATATATTTTATAATAGATTAGCGTTGATACAGTGATATGAAAAATAAAAAATTAAATAAATTGAATATAATATTTATACATATTATAATGTACTTTTTTTGTCTATTCCTAACCAAAATCTTTACTATACCCCTCATAGGTAGAAGAATAGATTTCTCAACCGGTGAAAATCCATGATATTCAATTTAATTTCACTCTTAATTATTTTTTCTTCCACACGTTCCAATTATATTGTATCAATTTCTACATGGACACATGATAATGAATTCGATTTTTTACATTTATATATTTTTTGTAATGATGAAACAGAGATCCAAATACGCACGGTACTTTTCTCTGTTTCATATAACACTGTACGTATAAATTAAGTAGAGACAACAACTCAAGTTACTATCTCGTGTGTCGGTACACAACTAAATAACTAATGCTATACAATCTTCACCGCCAAAAGAAAATAATATAATAATGCCTAATTTCATGACATGATACCAATTAAATAACTGCAGCACCATCCCATTAAAATTAAGATTACTATGCACCAATTACAAACCGACACGTCATATCTTAGCTAAAAGTGATGATGCATCTTAGCCTAGTAAGATGCATCATCACTTTTAGCTCAGATATGACGTGTCGGTTGGTAATTGGTGCATAGTAATCTTAATTTTAATGGGATGGCGCTGCAGTTATTTAATTTATTAGCCAATAAAAGAAGTGGATAATGGAGACCGGTACCTGTTCATCTCCCGTTGGAACTGAACTGGACGGTCCCAAACCATCTGATTGTTGTGGACTTGTGGTGGCGTGTGGTCATCTGGCATTCTGATTAGAAAAAAACAAAACTTTAAGCACGCAGTTGAGAAATACTTCAAACTTATCAGAAATAAAATATTAGGTTTGTGTTTCACTCTGATTTTTTTTTTACTTGTTTTCTTAAATTTAAAAATTCACATATTAGTTATCGTTGTAATTGAAAGGTTACGTATTAATATTTATCGTTGCGTAGATTAAGTCTGAGTTTCACCCTTAAATGAAATGCATATCTGTTTTTCTACTAAGTTTGGAGTTTTTCCCATCTACTTTTCTTTTAGAGTTTTGATTTTATTCTACAAATAAAAAAAAAATCGGCACAAATACTGTGTCAGAGATAAATATTCATTTTTAACATAGCAAGGAGCAAGTACATGTTCAATTACAAGAAACAAATTTAGGGCTTGCCCACCTGTGATGAAAAATGTAACAGTAATTTTTAAAATTTGCCAAGAACCGATTCTCAGAAACTTGAAATCTTCTTCGCTTGTAATAATTTTGTAAATTCATATTTAGATACCTGCAATTATCAATTAGAAGTTGACATAGTACATTTGGACAAATTTAATTTAAATGTACCACATTTGCATCGGTGCGATTAAAATTATAATAAGTATGTCAGATTTGTAATTTATTGTCAAATGAGTTGAAGATGCTTTCAAGGTGGCAGAACAGATCTAAAATTCGGACATCTTTAGAGTGATTTTCCTTTTTCCAATAAGTCCGTCTGAAGTATAGTACTTGGGCTCTTGGAGGCCCAATTTGTGCTCTTGCATTTCCGGATCGTAACAAAGATCCGATATATACGAAATTAAGAACACATTTATCAAAGGCCCAAATGTGTTCTCCCTCCTGATTTAGGCCGCCATTTTTATTCATGCCCATCAATTCATACAATTCGCCAATTCTACCCAGCAAAACTAGATTCTATCAAAACTATCCAAACCGGCTATTTAATAGCCGGTTTCTAAATTTTATTAGGGACCGGCTATTAAATGGCTGGTCCCTATCCTTTTTTTTTTTTTTTTTTGGAAAAAGTTATAATTTTTTTATTTTTTTTATTAAAGTTTTAAATTTTTTTGATATGTTTCTTTCAAATTTGATAGAAAAATATATAATTTAGTTGATTAGAAGGACTGAAACAAATAATCCGGATCAATATTTTTCAGAACGAATTTTTCACAGCTGTAAGAAAAAATGAAATATTTCATTGTGTGTTATTGGAAAAAAATAAAAATTCTTTGAATTTGAATTATTGATCTCTGTTCAAACGTCACTTCTAGGTAAATACAGAAAATATTATAGTATTTCTATTTTTGAAAAAATAAAACTTATTTATCTATTTTCATTGTTTGGATATTTTTTAAATGTATCTTTTGGAGATGTATACAAAACAATGATTTTGTATAGTGGAAATGAAATATACAAAACAAAACAATGCATCTTTAGTTTATTTCGGATCTTATACAACTAGGTTAGACAATATTTTGGTCCCAACGAATCACAATTGTCCAAAGAACCATTTTCCCCCAGAATTGTCGGTAAAATCTGATACAAGTTCTGACTTTTACTATGCTGCATACGATACTGTCACTAGTGCATACAATATGTGGCTACATAGAGGTCGATGTATGTCTGCCGATGATAAAAATCTTAAACTTAATTTTTGAGGCACTAAACGACGTTTTTTAGCGATTCTGATTTGTTGAATACCTGGGGTTGTACCCGGAGGTGTCGGTCCTCACCGTCTCCTCTCCCCCTTTCCGAATTGGGGTTGAACGTGCCAATCCGACTTTCCTAGCCAAAGTTATTGCCATTTAAAGTTTAAAAAAAAACGATGCTTCAGGCCCTTGGTCCATTTCTTACTTGTGAACCACGAAAAAATATTTTTGTCACCATTGGAGCTTGAACTTTTCTTAAATGATTTTCAGTCCTTCTAATAAACTAAATTATATATTTTTCTATCCAATTTCAAAGAAATATATCAAAAATTTCTAAAACTTTAATAAAAAAATAAAAAAATTATAACATTAAAAAAAAAATAGGAACCGGCTATTAAATCGCCGGTTCGTATTTTTTTTTTAAGTTATAAACTGGCTATTAAACTGCTGGTTTTTAAAAAAAAATAGGAACCGGCTATTAAACTGGCTATTAAACCGCCGGTTCTAATAAAAATTAGAAACCGGCTATTAAATAGCCGGTTTGGGTAGTTTTGGTGGGCAGAGTTGACATATTTCAATGAACAATGGGCATGAATAAAAATCACGGTGAATTTTGTGTAAGAATTGGAATAGCAAAATTTAACCTGAAATTGAAATTGTACAGAGGTGTCATTTTGATGCGATTCTTTGGATTCGTGACCGGTAAACCTTCTCAGTATTTGGTGGAAATAAATTATAGAATAATTATTTTCATCCCCGCACTACAGTATTTGCACTATACCCGCACTGTATATTAAAGGCATGGTGTGTTATGGTCCTCACTAATTACTTGGTCCCCCCCTTTTCAGTCACCACACTCGTCCAGCATCAGCCTTTATAAATATAAATACTTGACTGATAAAAAAATTAATACGTACAAAATAAGATATTAATACTTGTGTGCGTCACTTGATATGATCACTCTATTTTTCAATTCCTAATGGTCCCCGCATCAACCTTCCTAAAATGAAGTAGTGGGGACCCCATATCCCTCCATCAACTTTCTCCAATCGTCCCACGTCAACCTTCTTCTAACAAATACAGTTGACCACGTAGATGTAAATACTTCAGTGCATAGATATAAATGTTTGTATTACTTGATATTAATACTTCCAGATGTTATCTAGTATAATATATTTATATGTAAAAAAGTATTTACAACATTTTTCTAACAAAAATAGTTGACCACATAGGTATAAATACTACAATAAATAGGTATAAATACTTGAAATACTTGATATTAATGCTTTCATATATCATCCAGTGTCATATGTAAAAAATACTGTAAGTGTAGGTATAAATATTTGTGTGACGACGAGCTTGAAAGTACGTCATCATAGATCTCATTTGAAAGATAAAATTGCGTAGAAGATGTTAATGATTTTAAATTTGCAAAATTCCTCATAGATCGTCAGAAATATAGACGAAATGAACGGAGAAAAAAAAAACCCACCTCTAAAAATGTGTATGGTCCCCCATCTAGTTTGAGTGGTCCCAACATGCATTTATGGTGTGAGTACTTTTGAGAAAATTTAGATGGAGAAAGAATTATTTATGTAAAAGTTGTTTATCTCATAGATATAAATACTTTAGTGCATTGATATAAATACTTCCGTGTATAGATATTAATACTTTGGAAAAAAAAATTCAGTCATGGAGTTTTTGCAGTCTCCCAAGTTGTTATGACAGTTATGAAAGTTATAGTGCGGGTACTGTAACGCGGGTAATGATATCAGCTTCCAAAATTATAACCTAGATCATAGGGCCCGTGATTTTTATTAATAACCAAAAAAAATATTATTAATAACCAGATCTCCAAAAAAATTTTACCCATGCCCAAACCGCCCCCCCATTGGGCGGTTTACGTCCCCCAACCCGCCCCCCTAAGGGGCGGTTTACTTATTATTATTTTTATATAAAATCCCCTCCCAACCCGTTTTCTCTCTCCTGTCTCACCATTATTCGCACAATGCAATTCTTTTAATCCATTATGTCTTTTTTTTAGGCGATTTTGAGGTGATTTGTAGTAATTATCAGTTTTTATCTAAGAAAAATGGTTCACAACATAAGTTAATTAAATAAGTTCATAGCGTAACTGAACAAATAAGTTTGAAATATAAGATAGAAATATAAATACAACATATGCTGAAGTAACTCTTCCTGCGGCTGAACAAACTAAGTTTACTACTTAGATTTCTGGAAGTGGATGACGGCGCGACACCAGTAGTTGTAGAACCCTAACTACTCCCTGAGTGGCTTTCCTGACTGGGTCGCCTGCTTCCAGAAGGTCCGGCATTGGCAACCACCCTAGCATTCTCTCTTTCGTTGGCTCTGTTTATTGCCTCTGCAATGCATTTCATTGAACATTCAGTATCAATATTTAAATTTAATTTCAAATCAATTTTAAGTTATGTAGGATCATCTACATACCTTCCCTTTGCCTGTCAGTAGTAGAACGGTTAGCCTCATGTCCCACTTAACGACCTTGCATCCTATCCATATGCATTGTTCGCCGGTTGTGTTTCCTCCTCCCCTTCCTGATCCATTTCTTATCGGGAACCACCGTAGGCCCAAGATAGTATGGCCACTGGTACTGGTTGGGGTAGCTGTGAAATGATGGTGTCCAGGTGTGCAAAAGGAAATCGGTACGGTAATAGTTATCAACAAATACGTCCTCAGAAAAATTTCGTTCTCGGCAAACCGCCATAACATGACAACACGATATGCGAACTAACTGGGGGCATTGGCACTCGCACTTTACTTGATTGTTCTCGCCTAAAATGACTTTGTACTTGCATGCGCGTTGATGAGTTTCTATAATGCCATTTTGGTTCATGCGCGGTGGAATAATCTCACTTTGAACCTGCACTTCATATTCCGTACCTGTGGTACCATACGGTACAATGCGCATGACAGAACATTTTTCTCTGGGTTTTCTTAATTTCTCTTCAACTCTATCTAAGAATGTTTGGTCCCTACTCGCTAAGGCAGTAGCTTTAGCATGCCTCTCAATAAACCAAGCATTTAACTTGTAGAATGTGTCATCCACCTAGTGAAACCACGGGTAACATACGGCTCTGTTTGAAGACATTGTTTAATGACTCTGATCCATTAGTGGTCATAATTCCCCGTCTCCAACCTCCATCACATGCTTGAAATATCTTCTCATATGCTGACGGCTCGAACGGATCATTCGGACATCTCTTGCCTGCCTTCGCTAAATAGGCATTTGCCTCCGGAAATGTCTACAAAAAATAGATAAATAAAAGTTAGTTATACAAGTCGTACAAATGTCCAAAAAAATTATGAAAAAAGAAATGCATACATACTCTTGCAAATTCTCTGAACATCTCTTCCATCCGTCGTGGTTTTTTCTTTTTACAGCCAATTTTGAACCTGTCAGCAAGCCACTTACGCTCGCTAGGTATTCTTGCACGGGTTCTCTCGAAATGTGTTACATGCGGTGCACTGTGCACAGGCCTCTCCGGTATTCGTGTTCCAACCATAGTTGGGGCTATTAAGTACATGTTTAATGCCCAAGTACTGGTCTGATATCACGCAGACGAACCTATTTCCTACCACCTCTCTTCTCACAAAGGACATGAAAAAACTCCAATTTGGACCATCCTCCTGTTGAACAATGGCAAAGGCTATAGGCAACAACTGGTTTTCAGCATCATATGCACATGCTATAAGCAGAGCCCCACCATACCGGCCAGACATGAAACATGCATCGATGCCGATCACGGGTCTAAGATAGCGAAAGGCTTCAATACATTGGACCGAAAGCCCATGCTATGCCCTTGAATTGTACCTCACCGGGTGTATCGGTTGGTACATGCCCTTCTTGGAATATGGTTGCCTGGATTTGTACTGTTATGGCAATAAGTAATGGTGCGAGGAGATTGTATGACCCCTTCCAGGTTCCGAAGCATCTGCAGACTGCAAGTTCCCGACCCCTCCACAACCTATTGTAATGTGGAGTTATATATGGGTAGATCCGTCTCACCGCACGAGCAACCTCCTTAATGCTCATCGCAGGCTCTTCCTTAATGTCTTCCATAATTACATCGGCAATAACTGATGCCGTCAACGCAGTATGGTCTTTCCTTTTTGACGCAGACTTGCAAGTGTGTGGTCCCTTGACATCCTTAATTATCCATGCCTCTCCCCTGCCTTTAGGCGCGGCAGACAACTTCCATTTGCACTTTCTATCCTTACAAATTGCAACATACCAAGTCTTCTCTCGCTTGGCTACTGTAAACTCCCAGTTACCATTTAAATGAAACGCTTAACTTTCCTCGCCAGTTATTCTATGTTGGTGTAAAGCTGGCCCGGGCTAATCTCTTCGTTATATACAGCGCGTGTCCCAAAAAAAGAAATATCTGCTTTTTCAAAAGAAGTAGTGTCATTGAATGTCTTTACCGGGTGCTTGTGTCCTCGTCCACTGATCAAAAATCTGTCTTCAATTGGAGGAGGCATAATATTCTCATCATCGCCCTCTGATAATCTGTCTGAATCCCAATCCCCGTCCCAATCATCACCAGTTTCTATTTCCTTTGTTGGTATCTTATCTATACCGTCAATATTAATGTCTCCATCATTTCGATTGATTGTGGACTGTCTTCTAGGTTCAGGGGTTTGTTGCTAGGTAATGGATCAGGTACTGATTAAAATAGATTATTCCTAAGAGTTTTGAAATTTGACTATTATAATAAGACAAACAATAGCTATTCTTAATTAATTTGATTATTCTAACTATTCTTGTTTTGCAACCAAACACACCCTAATTAAGGCGATGAATGCTGCATGAATAAGACCTTTTACTGTTGTCATGCTCTACAACTCCAATTTTGCTCCAATATATCCAAATTCTACCTCAATCCATTTTTTTTTTTTTACTTCAGCACAGAAGTTCATGCTTCTACGGACATTATGCTCATCCAAACCCTAAAAAAATAAGAAAAAAATTATTAAGGGCTTCAACAATTTTAGCAATGAAAGAAGACTTCAACGTTTCTTGTGAAGTAAATTAAGTGAAATTGAAACACATAAAAGTAACATTATCCAACAAATCCTTTTTATATAGTCAGGAATGTATAGCTAAGGGCATGTTCGGCCGTTTACTGTGTGCGTGAAAAAAAAAAATTCACTTAGACTTCTCGAAAATCAATGCACGTGGAAACAATAAACTAATCCATTTCCATGCCTTTTAGACGGCGGAACAGGCCCTAAGCCTCCACACCCGTGGGAACAGCTTGAGGTTAGGGATCATTACAGTTCACTTCAGAGATGAAATATTAATTAGCTAAACCTCCACTTCATATATTTGGTATGACAGAGAAGACAAGTCGCATACGTACCGATACAACTACCAACAGGTTAGTTTTCAGTTCAAACCTGGAACTGATAGCATATAGAGTTAATTAGGCATTGTAAATAAACTTTTTATTTTGGTTAATATATCTGTTGGCTTCTAGCCAACCTTCAAAGAGAAAAAATATGTTGCATCGAGATAAATTGAAGAGAAGAGCAGCTTACGCAACTTGACTTGCCATTGGCAATCTGATATTTTACATTTCTTCTCCCCTTCTCCCCTCACTATTGCGTCCATGGGAAGTCATCCTATCACTTATCCGGATTTGTTTTCTTGTTTCCCTCTGTCTATCTCAATGAACAGTTCTAGACTTCTAGCTAGAGATATTTTCATCAGATAGATGAAGTAAAAAGATCAAAACGGGTGGTCTTTAGTCTTTCCGCTTAGATATTTTTACTGCTAATAGTGACGCCTTGGATAAAAATTGAATTTGACATATGAAAACGCCAACTCAAAATATCGACTGCATTCAAATCCCCCGTCAAATCATTTGTAACCACTACATTTGTAGTTGTCATATGGTCAAATCTTTTGTTTGTTTCTGTGCCGATTGACCCGTTATTTTTCTTCTTCTTTCACTCTCAGGAGACGCCCCCCTCCCCGGGGCTTGTTTTAGATGTACCAAGACCAACTGCCATTGCCCCCTCTTTAAAGGACCAGTATCCTCTGAGGAGTCTGATCGGACGGTCCAGATTTAATCTCAGCCGGTGAGTGCTCGAATGATGGAGGGGACAGTATTAATTTTTCTTTAAAATTCATGCTAAAATCTTATTTGGTCCGTCCGATCAAAAATGAACGGACCAAATTAAAAAACTGCATAGCTCTGCAGGTAAAAAGTCCGCAGAAAATGCGATTTCCCTCTTTAAAAGGACTCCCTGACACTATTAAGAAAGATAACTATTTGAGTTTTTTTTTTTTAATAAAGGTTACCTAATTATTTAATTTTTACAAAAAAAAAAAATATTTGAGTTTCAAGCACGTGAACTCCTATGCAGAAAACATTATTTTTGCTTATCAGATAACTATTTGAGTTAATTAACTGACATGCGTATAAACAAAATAGAACTGTACAAGATTGCTAACTCAACACATTTGCATCAGGGATATCACTCTCGATTGTTGATTAATATTTCTTTTTTTGATGAAAATTGTTGATTAATATTTCTGAACAACTGTACGCCCAATGGGAAAAAAAACAAAGTGTTCATCTATCCAATGATCTACAAACTACTGTGAAAATAATGTCTTTAGAAAGTGACTGATTTAAAAAAAAAATAAGAGGGAGAATGGGAGATACACAATTCATAATTAAATAAATAAAGAGTAATTACACACATAGTTCTAGTAATATTATTTTCCTACGTTGGTCCTTGAAGTCTATACATTTCAATTTGGTTTAGAATTTGTCAAATTAATTACACCAAATTTTCAAATTTTACTTGAAAATTTGTACCAAATTTTATTTTTCTCACGGAAATTAAATGTTTATCTACCTTTCTCCGTAGAATTCAAAGCAGGCCCAATGCCTATCATGCCTACTTTGGTTCGATGAGTGAAATGACCATTCAATTGTATCAAGATCTGTGCTAAGGTCTGTTTCAATTTCCGTGTACACTAATTTCAATGTTAATCTAACGGTGCTAGAGTTAATCGAACCTAAAAATAGGTCTGATGCGGACCTACTCCTATCTCCTCTCCGTAGAAAATTGAGACTCATCACCTTCCGTGCTAGGTGCTGTTAATTAATGTGATAGAAATCTCGATCAACTGGCTATTATCAGATTATTTTTTTTCATGTATAGTAATTAATATAAAATAGTATCGGATATTAGAATGAGTATAGTGGAATTGAGATGTTATAGGAGCCGTTAAAAAGGAAAATCAGCTCCAAGCCTCCAAAGAATGAATGCATTATGTTTTGACACCCAAAAGGGCCAAAACCGAATTAATACAAAAAGTATTAGAAAATAACTCACAAGCGGTACATTATGTTTTTATAAAAAGTAATGTCGAAACTATAGTAAATTAGAAAAATAAACTCAATATGCCAACAAATAAATATAAATTAAAAATAGTTTTTTTCGAGAACTAAATTAAAAATAGTTAAAGATAAGATAATTATGTCTATCTTAAGTTGATTAAAAAATGTGTTTTATATGAAAGACCTGTGCTCGAAATCAATTAGGAGGTTTGAACCGAATGTTAAAAACGGAAGTATTTGCCCTTTCATCAACTCAAAAAGTATAAAAAACTAGACGTGCTCAAAGATAAATTAAAAATAACATAAATAAATAGACATATATAACTTGTAGTTATAAATTTTATAAGAGTAATTAAAAAATTTACTAATACAACTAGTGGTTGTGTACTGCCCTGTAACTAATTCAGACTACAAATTATTCAGAAACAGATAAAAAATTTCTCCATAGATAAACAAAAGCCTGATTATACATAGACTTATATCTAATATTTTAAATTCAGAAATATACAATTGCTTATTACTGATTCAATGGGACTCTGTCACTATTTACAAGTACGTATATAGTTTTATTTATCCCTTTAGCCCATAGGCAAATTATTCGTATATCCGTTTAGCCCATAGACAAATTATCCATATCCGAATCCGGAATTTCTCTTCTTGCTGGAAAAATATCCGGCTCCGTATCCGGATTATCCGTATCCATTTAAATCCGAATTCAGATTAAAGCGCATTCGGAGTGAATATCCACTCGGATAATCCGGCTCCGTTTACACCCCCTACAAATGACTCTTATATATTTTGAAGCTTTTAAAATAAAATAGAATAAGATTTGAATAATATAACCGGTCCGACGGTCCCCCACAAAATAAATTTGACACGTGCGCTAATGTTGTTGGTTGATATTTTCTATTGGTTACCAAGACAAAAGAGTGGCTCATATTTTTCTCAAAAGAAACAAGTTGGTTTGCTGATATGTTCTGCAGTCAAATTCTCTTTTTTTCTTACTTTTTGCTGTGAAAGAGGCTTACAATAACAAGGAAGATTCCTAATTGGATATTATTTCACCTTATCAGGCGGCGTCTTTTTCAGTGAGAACTGTTAAGATAGGAATTTCTATAGCAAATCTATGAAACAGAGAATTGCTGTTCCTCTGTTAAATCCATAATTTATGGTTTTCATATTTGACTAGTTAACAAATCTTTTAAATGATAAGATAAATGTTTTGATACGATTTGTAGCAAGCACATCTATATTTTTTGCCTCAATAAATCAAATTGTATTATAAATTAATCATACGATGCAACTTTTTTTGAGTAAAACTTGGAGGTTAAGTCACCCAACTATTTAACACCTTTATTATTATAACAAATGATTTCTCCTATCTGGATTTCGAACCTATGACCTCTCATATAAAGATCATGGCCTTAGCCACTAGAACAAAGCCTAGTTCTCATATGATGCAACTTCATATATAGTTATATTTAAATCAAATTGTAGTTAGAAGTCTGCAGTGAGGGGGTGAAAACAGATAGGATATGGAGCGGATAGTGATAAAACCATATCCCTACTCCTTTTTATATTACGGATACACATACAGATTGGATATTAGACAGGGTACGGATACGGATTGGATCATATATTTTATTAAAAAAATATATTAAAAAATAAAAAATACTAAAGTTCATAATATTTATCTAATTATAATAGTGAATAAATATTTTTTTATAATAAATATTAAAATATCTACTATTCGGATACGGATAATTACGGATAATTAATTAGAACTTAAAACCATATCTATATCTGTTTCCACACAGATATTCGAATATGATATCTGCATCTAATTTTTCCGAAAGCAGATTGGATATTATCCGCTCCGTTTTCACCCCTATCTGCAGTGCATTAGTATACTCAGCTTTAGTAAATTTATTATCAACATAAATATCTAACAATGTGTTCTTAACTGATAGTAACCTTATTTTATTGTTGGTCAGGTCATTTGCAGTCTCTATAGCATTAAAAAGGCAATTTAATTTAATAATCCAAATTAAGAATTATCAGAAATTGGTTCCCTTTCATATGATGTAACCTTTTTTGACTCTTCTGAAACAAGAGAAGCAATAAGTACAGGCTAGTTCAAATTTTTCAAGGAGAAGAAGAAAAATGTCTGAAGAAAGACTTATCTACCACCTTGCACCGCAGTGTGTAAGTAGAAACTATCGGTTTTGGCCCGATCAAGGAACTTCCTTTCTAAAGATGGTACTTGAGCTCATATCTTTTAATTTTATTCTTTAAATCTTGAGAATTTATTTTCTAAAACCAGAGTTTTCCTTATAAGGTGTTCATATTCAAGAAAGTAACACTGGCCTTTTAACGTTTTTAATGTTTTGAAATAAACAATTAATGCAGTTGAGTACTTTGCTACCAACTAATTAAAATAACATGAAATAGGAATTATATATGGTGTTTTGCATCTTTGATTTCAACTATGTTCTTCTTTTCTGTGCAAACATCTAGTCAAGCATTTCATGTTTTACACTTCTCAAATTCTAATTTATTTTCTGCAAATAATAGCAGGGCCACACGGTTGTCCAATTGGTTTATCTTTGTACAAATTTCAGATGATAGCAGAGTTCATTGGCACATTTATCATGGTATTTGGAGGCGCCGCGACTCCAACAGTAGATGCGAAGTACCCAAATGTCGAAACCCTAATCGGGAAAGCCACTTCATCGGGAATAGCGGTAGCAATTGTCATCTTCTCGACCGGCCACATCTCAGGCGCACATCTAAATCCAGCGGTCACCATTGCTTTTTCTCTATTCAAAAACTTCCCTTTCGCTTGCGTACCTTTCTATATAATCGCTCAAGTTATGGGTTCTATCTGTGCATCAACAACACTTAGTTACATATTTGATCCTCTCCAAAATGGCGGGGTGACAGTACCGACCATCAGTACCAGTCGAGCATTCGTTCTGGAATTTGTGATTACATTCATCCTGTTATTTGTGGTCACGTCAGTGACATTTGACACAGAAGCAGTAAGTATCAACAAACTCCTAGTAAAATTTATTTCATTATTTTTGTATTTAATAGTTGCCAGTTAACTAATTATTGATTTTTTATTTCCATTTTCATTTCAGAATAAGAAATTGGCAGCGATAGCAGTTGGCTTAACAGTAGTGCTGAATTCGCTGATAGCAGGGTTAGTGAGAACAACAAAAGCTTATGAATCAGCATTAATTTGATTTCAGTTTTCTTTATATATATATATATACGGTTTTGGCTAATATGCTATGCGTAGCTAAGAGACCTCCGTGCTACGGCTCAAAATTTGAATTTTCAAAATCCTAACGGTTGATCCAAACCGTTAGATATGTTCTACATATTGAAATGTACTTGGAGATCAAATTTTATATTTTTTGGATTTTTTTTACTATTTATTAAGCCACTTTGAAAATCGCTGATCCAACGGTGGCTTAACCAAACAGTGAAACCGTTGGATCAGCGATTTTCAAAGTGGCTTAATAAATAGTAAAAAAATTCAAAAAAATGTAAAATTTGGTCTCCAAGCACATTTCAATATGTAGAACACATCTAACGGTTCGGATCGACCATTAGAATTTTGAAAACACAAATTTTGAGCCGTAGCACGGAGGGGCTCTTAGCTACGCGTAGCACCGTAGCCCGGTCCTATATATATATATATATATATATTAAGCTAACATCATTTTGACAATTTAATTCTCTCTCTTTGTAGACCGTCAACCGGGGCATCAATGAATCCTGTTCGCACATTAGGACCAGCAATGGTGACAGGAAATTATGATAGAATATGGATATATTTCGCTGCTCCTATTTTAGGGGCAATATTTGGCACCAGTGCGTATGATTATATGAAATTGGCCTAGCTAGTCAGCATCCTTTTTTTTTTTTTATAAATCCCTTAAGATTTCTAGATTTTGGAAGAATATCTGAAGGCCTGCATAGTTCCTTTGATGCCTCATTTCATGTTTGAGCCCGTGAAATTCTTTGGTTTTGTGCTTGTAATTAAATTTGGATACGGAGTAATGTAAAATGTAGATGGCAACACATGCATTTATGTATGAAATTGAATTATGGCTTACATTAAGGCTTGATGTCATGTTTGGAGAAAATTTATGAATTAAAATATCAGAAAATAGCATAATGGGTTTTGCAGGAAATAAATCTTCTGTGATTCAAAGGAATTGCAGGAAATAAAACAATTTCTACTGAGATTCGTGCATTTCAAAAAAAAAAAATGAAAGATGAATTTGGAATAACAGGGACTTGCAATTCCTTCGGATAGCAGATTTATTTCCGGTTTTGCAGGACCGGGGGGGGGGGGGGGTGGCGTTGTTTAGAAAATAGTAAAAAGATAAAAAAAAAAAAAAAAAAAAAAGTAGAAACAAACAGGAAACCAAACTAGATTTTTATGTGTACTCATGAGGTTGATTGGTGTACTGTGTTGATTGGACGGACGCTTCCATCTAAAATTTATTGTTAGCTAGTGATAATTGTTGGGTCTGAATTCGTACGTAGCATCTAGCATGTGCTATAGTAAAGTAAGAGGCAGAATCACAAAATTCAAAATTTAGATTGGAGTTAAAACGTAAAATGACTTGGAATTTAAATTTAAGTCTCCTATGTAATAATGTTAAAGTCTAACCACGTACTAAGTAACCATTACACATTTCGGAATACAAAATCACATAACACTGGTAAAATTTATAAAATATAAAAGATAAAGAGAAGGATTCAAGTGCTTCATATTTTTTATATCTAATTGTGTCTCATATTATTTATTTTCGTTTTCAAAGTCTAAACAGTTGATATAAATCGATCAACATAATCTCTATATTAAAATGTGCTTGGATTATATAATATTTTTTTTTACTTAACACTCATATTTTTGTTTTTGAAGTCCAAAAAGTAGATCCAAGCTATTCAACCTGATCTCCCTAATAAAATGTGCTTGAAGAAAAAATTTATATATTTTTGAAATTTTGTACTTTTTTTTATAATTTTAAAAAATTGTAGACGATAAAAAACAACGATTTTAAAAAATTCTAAAAGAAATAGTAAAAAAATATAAAATTTGGTCTTCAACCACAATTTAACATGGAGATCAAATTGAACAGTTTGGATCGACGTTTTGAATTTTAAAATCACAAAATTTGAGTGTGAAGTAAAACATTCGCTTTACTTCATGAAGCACCGTAGAGAGAGAAATAAAAAATTTATTACAATAAAATTAGGAAATTAACAACAACATTGAGAAACCGAGACTCAATTAGAATAAAAATAGGATATGAAGTCTGCCTATTTCTTTTTATAACACACTATGGTTTTTTTTTTTTTTCTGATTTCAAGTAAAGATATTTTGTGTTGTTTAAAATAGAGGATAGCACTGAAAACGGGACCATAATGTTAATGTGGGAGGAGATAGAGGGAGAAATAAAAGAAAACAAGCTGGCATATTTTTCCATAACCAATAAATAAAATAAAATAATATTAATAACCAATGTTTCAAAAAAAATTCACTCATAACCAAACCGCCTCCCGGAGGGGGCGGTTTATCCTTCATACCAAACCGCCCCACCGTGGGGCGGTTTACTATTCATACCAAACCGCCCCCGGAGGGGGGGCGGGTTGCTACAGTAACTTTTATTATTATTTTTTTATAGAATTTGAATGTTTCAATCTAAATAATAAATGTATTTGTTTGAAATTACAGATATGAAACTAATGACTAAAAATAATATACGGAATGCTTGAATGTATTTGTTTGAATGAAATTGGTAACATTTAGAGTGAAATATTATTGTACATAACAAATTATAAGTTATTTTGAAGTTAATTGTTATCAGATTGCCAATATCAAATTGAGTGATATAAATTATATGTTGCTAGATTGAAAAATGAGTAAGCGAGCCCTACGGTATTGTGAATCGAGTAAAACGAGTTGATTGATTGGAAAATATTATTCCTTTCACTTTGTTTTCTTTATCAGATTTTAATATGTTTGTCATGGTTCGTTATTGAGATTGTTCTTCTTGACTTAGTTTGAAATCCTCTCGGAAGTATGAAGATTGTTAATTTGATTAAATTCTTGATTTTTAACTTAGAGCTTAAACTATAATCTTTACCTTACGGTACCAAATCTCAAATGATTTTGTATCAATGATACATCTTGTTCTTGTTATTTGATGCATCTAAAAGTAATTGAAGGGGGATTAAGTTATGTTGATACATGTACCACATATATGTGAACTGCTACATGAATATGGTGCCAGGGTTAAGTGAAGATTCTAATTCTTTATCTCCTTTTGATTACTCTCATTGGCAAGAGTGCTAATCTAGTTTACATAGGCTTTATAAAGAGGAAGAAATTTCTTGACACCAACGATCTCGTTTACATAGGCTTTATAATGAGGAAGAAATTTCTTGTGATTAGATATTGATAGTATTACTGTCTTTGATCCTGTGGTTGTTAAGCTTCATATAACCTCGTATTATAAGAATTTATTAGGCACAACTTCAACTAGATTACTCAGTTTACAACATGATATGTGGCCTCTTTCTGAGCGTTTAACTCCTTCTCAACAACTTTCTCTTGAACTTCTTTTCACTATTGATGAAATTAGGAAAACTATTTTTCCGTGTAATCATGGTAAAACTCCAGGTCCTGACGGTCTTTCTTTTCTTTTCTATCACTCATTTTGGGATCTGATTCATCCAGATATTTTCAAGTTATTTCAATCTTTTTATAATCGAACTTTAGATATTTCCAAACTGAATCTCGCTTCTATATGTTTGATTCTGATAGGGCCATGTTACACAGGCCCAAAATTACAACCAGGCTTAAATAACATCTGAGATTCGGATCATGTGATTAGCAGGCCAGCCCAGAATATGACAAAATAAGTCCAAATAAATACACACCGACATACCGACAATGCCCAATACTTGCGGGATAACCGCTAAACGACTTCATAACTGCTCCCACGTTCTCTGAAAGAACCACGGAGGGACGGTTAGAAATGAGGATATAAAAAGCCTCAAATTTTCTGAGAAGGGGATCGAATTTTCTACTAACAAAAACTACACTAAGAGAGATATCGATAGGGAAGAATAGAATATCTCACATCCTCCTCTCAATTCCTTCATCAAGTTGGTTTGCATCCCGCAGTAAGCCAACCCCAAGTCATCTCGACTTATCTAGCGAGATAAGGAGAGATCCAGCCTTCAGCATCATCTCGACCTATCGACTGAGATAGGGAGAAATTCGACACAACCAGTTCATTTCCAGCATAACGAGCTATCCACTCCAGATAAGCTGTATCAGATTCCTAAAAAGGCAGATGTCTCAACTATTAAACAATTTAGACCCATTAGTCTTATTAATTGTAGCTTTAAGATGATTACTAAACTATTAACCAATAGACTTTCCTTAGTATTAGATCCCCTTATAGATGATTCTCAGGCAACTTTTCTCAAAGGTCGATTAATTCGAGATAATATAATTTGTGCTCATAAAGTATTACATCAAGTTTGATATTATACTTTTCCTAATCTCTTTAGAATTACTATAGATCATTCCATTACTGTCTCTGTAGTTTAATATTGATGCTAGTTGGATATTTGTCTTTCTTTAGTTTAGAATAAGTGGATTTTGGGTGCTATGCACGGTTTTGTAAGTTTTGTACAAACATTGTTTTGTAATGAAACAGGTGGATATTTCACTTTTGCAAAAAAAAAAAAAGTGAAGAAATTTAACATCGGTTCGGTCTCAGTCAAGTGAAGGAATTACACCCTCTGACTTTGTCACGGCTTTGTTGAAGAAATTTAGGCAATCAAATAACCCCTTAAATGATGAAATTGAGAGTTCAGTCACTTTGAATTGGACCGATTTGGGGTATAGTGTTTCTCATGTCTTTATGGCGGGCTCTGGATGCTGTATCATGTGAGAAATTTATCTGTTTATAATGGTTAATTATTTTCCCTTCTATTTTTCATTTAGCAATCAAAACATAAAAAATTACAATATTTTTAAAATTTTGAGTATTTCTCAAATTTTTGCAATTGACACATTACCTGAGGTACGGTAACTGTTGGTTCCCAAGTGATTAAAGCATGGAGATGGCAGGGTTAGGGTACAATACTTTAGATTATGAACTTTTGTATATTGGCATACAATTTTGTAGATAATTGGTGTTTTTTGTAAATTTGAGCAATACTGGATTATTTATTAGAAGTACTTCAAATGTTTGATTGTTGCAAAGCATTTTGTATACTGTGAGTCAATTTATTAGAATTCTTGTTATAAACAAGACATGTACTATTAAAGATGTCTTTTAGATACCATTGCATGTTTATGTGCAGTTTTAAATTAAGTAAATCTCAGTCTGTGTTTCGTGTTTCTGTGTTCTTTCTGATTAATTTTTTTCCTAAAGGAATGTGCCAATGAACACTGAAGTGAAGCAAAGAAAGGTTGTGAATCAAAAGCGTCGATCTAGTCGATCAAATAAAAGTACTTGCCCTGAGGAGGTACTAATAGATTACTGATCAGAGATGTTACTTCTCCTTTCTTTTAATTTCATATTATTTTTAGTCATTAATTTCATATCTGTAATTTCAAATAAATACATTCATTATTTAGATTGAAACATTCAAATCCTAAAAATTAAAAATATTTACTGTAGCAACCCGCCACCCCCCCACCCGGGGGCGGTTTGGTTATGAGTGAAATTTTTTTGAAACATTAGTTATTAATATTATTTTATTTATAAGTTATGGAAAGAAATGCCGGGAAAACAAGTATCAAAATACAATAAGGATAAGGAATGAGGGGTCAAATGATTGCTTAATGTGGAATGCTTTATGAGATATCAGATCTCTTATACATGAGCCAAAGTCTGCTGCAATTCTTAACTCATGAACAGTGACCTAAAATTCCTGCTTGTTCAAATTCAGCTGTTAAATTGTTTCGAGATTCATGCAAGAAAAATTTGCTGCTTTGAGATACGTGAACGAAATTATTAGACGGTTAGATTTGAAAAAACAGGAATTTTAGAGTTACTGTTTACCCTTATAGAATCGCAGCAGATGTGAATCCCTTATACATGAAGTTCAAAATTGACAAATGCCTCCCTAGAGTTCTGTAATTTTGTGTGCACCAGTGAGATGCACAAGACAATATGTATCGGTATTGTCAAGAAGGAAGGTTGTTCACATGTAATTTTTATTCATAGAAAATATTATAAAATGATATAGAAAAAAAGAAAGAGTACTTTGGATTTTTTTTTTTTTTTTATGCATCGAACATGTAGCATTTATTGCGGTTCAAGTGGCGGTTGAGATGTCAAGGAGTATCAACTACTCCTGGTTTCTTTTCTTGCCTTAAATTCGTACTTCTCTTGCAACAATTAATTGACACGGAAGTAACTTGTAGATCCGAATTTTTCAACAGAGCTTCGTATTAAAATGTGTTTGGATATTAAATTTTATATTTTTTTTAGAAATTTTGTACAATTTTTTTAGAATTTTTAAAAATCATTGTTTTTTGTATTTTTGTATTACTTTTTATTTAATTAAAAGCTATGATTTTTAAAAGTTCTTAAAGTGTGTGCATATATATATATATAGAGCATAATTTTAAAATTATATTGGATCGACTTCAAAAGACGAATTCAAATCGTTAAAATTCATGTACTTTATGAGTAATGTATATACATGCAAAATTTTGAAAGTTTCGAATTCATTTGCAACAAGGTCAAACAGTCAAAGAAATGAATTTTTTTATAAGTTATTTTATAAGTTGTTTTATATATCCATTTTTTTCATTATTTCTTTGACCACTTGACCTTGTAGTCAAATAAATTTGAAACTTTCAAAATTTTGCATGTATATGCATCATTCATGAAGTATATGATTTTAACGGCTTGAATTCGTCGTTTGAAGTCGATCCGATATACTTGTGAAGTTGTGCTCACCAAACCCTCTTGGTGAGCACACCACACCCTAAGTTTGCTCATCTGCACACACACACAGGGCGGCAAATGAATTGAACCAAATTGAACTTACCCCAGTTTAAGTTTGGTTGGAATTAATTTCGAATCCATTTTTTTATGAACTCAATTTCGAATCTTTTACGAACATTTTTACAACAAGGAAGAGTGATTGTAGTCGTCGAGAGCGAGAGATGAAAGTCGTCTAGGGTTTCGGAACTGAGAGCGAGAGTTACGACTTTCGAGTTATGGCTGGGCGGCCTTATGTTTTAACTTTTAAGTCATCAGCGAACATAAGTTATTAGCAAAAATCAACGGTTCATGTTACTTTGAGATTCGCACTAGAATAGTTTGCGAACCTAATTCGAACGAACCAGGTCCAGTTTGAGTTTGGTTTGAATTAATTTCGAACTATTTCGAATCGAATTTTTTACGAACTACGAATTTTTTATATATAGGTTGGCTAATATACAATCGATTGTTCATGAGCTCCTGTGCAACCAAGTCTTTTGCTGATTTTCAAAGTCCAAACAGTCGATCTAAACCGTTAAATGTGATCTTTATATTAAAATGTACTTAGAGAACAAATTTTATATTTTTTTGAATTTTTTTTTCTACTATTTATTAAGACACTTTGAAAATCGCTGATCTAACGGTGGCTTAACCAAACAGTAAAAATAGAAGCCACTGTTGGATCAGCGATTTTCAAAGTAGCTTAATAAATAATAAAAAAATTCCAAACAATGTAAAATTTAGTCTCCAAGCACATTTTAATATAGAGATCACATCTAACGGTTTAGATCGACCGTTTAGACTTTGAAAATCGGAAAATGACTTGGTTGTTCAGGAGCTCAAGAACAATCAATTGTATATTAGCCAACATATATATATAGAGAGAGAGAGAGAGAGAGTAGAACTAGGGTGCTCCTAAGTTCACCAAACCTCTTGTGAACTTGACTCTAAAATATATTGAATCGATTTTAAATGATGAATCTAAACCGTTGAAACCCTTCTACCTAATGAGTGATGCGTCTACATGTGAAAATTTTAAAGTTTCGAATTAATTTAATATAGAGTCAATTGGTCAAAAGTTTAAGGTTTATAAATTAATTTTAATACATTTATTTTTTGGACTCCTTTGACTACTTGACTCTATATTAAATTAATTCAAAACTTTAAAATTTTCACATATAGACGCATCAATCATTAGGTAGAAGGATCTCAACAGTTTGGATTCATCATTTAAAGTCGATTCGATATATTTTAGAGTCAAGTTCACAAGAGGTTGGGTGAACTTAGGAGCACCCTAGTTCTACTCATATATATATATGTGATCCAAGTACACCATTTTATGTTGACACATCTTGACACTATATGTTTATAAGTCATTTTTCGCAATTTCAAAGCCAAACAGTCGATCCGAACCGTTCAACATGATCTCCATATTAAAATGTTCTTGGAGACCAAATTAAATTTTTTTTTAAAATTGTTAACTATTTATTTAGAATTATTGAAAATCGTTGTTTTCAACGGTCCAAAATTGTTTGAAAATAATAATTTTGTACACATCTGAATAAATACTAAAAAATTTTCTAAAAAATGTAAAATCTAGTCTCCAAGCATATTTTAATATTAAAATAATGTTGAACGTTCAGATCGACTGTTTGAATTTTAAAATCACAAAAATAACTTGTAAACTCATGATGTCAAGATGTGTTACCATAAAATGGTGTACTTGAATCCCTAGTTCCTACTCATATATATTTCAAAAGGAATTACAATTTCAGCATGTTCCTGTAACCATTTCCAATACTATCTATGAATATGATTTCTCATAAATTAATTTGTAGGTTGTCCAACCTATAAAATCATATAATGCATAATAATAATAATAATAATAATAATAATAATAATAATGTGACAACCGAACAGGTTGCATGGGTTGTTTCCTTTTTCAAGTTTGTTAGAACACCTCCTCCTGTCTAATTTATGTATTTATTTTTTTAATTTATGTTTTTGGTCCTAAATCCAAGACTCTTTTTTGTTAAAACTGAGTTCTCATGGTGCCTCTTCATTTTTAAAATTTGTAAAAACATATAGCCCTAATTCCTACACCCTTAAACTAATATTTGTATAAGCTGAGTGCTCACAATCCGAATCTGTTGCAATTCTTCAGCCATGAACAGTACCCTACAATTTCTATATTTTCAAATCCAATTATTGAATTGTTTTGAGATTCGGGCATAGAAAAATTAGTTGTTTTGAGATACGTGCACAAATTATTGGATGGTTAGATTTAGAAAAATAGAAATTTTAGGGTTATTGTTCATACTATTCGAATCGCGGCAGATCTCATTCCGAGTGCTCATGGTGTCTGCATGATAGGAAGAGGAGATTGCACAGATCTAAACATAAAAGGAATCCAAATTTGTTGTTATCAACAACCTCTACCAGGTTACAAATATCAGGTATGTCAGTTGGTAGAAGGTACACATCTTCAGAATATGTAGGAACGGTGGTGCACAATTTGCGCTTGCAATGATAGAACCATGACATTGACAAAATGAAGAAAATTATTTCCCCTTGTCCTTGTCCCCACCATAGAAAATGGTATCTATGATTGATCAAACAGTCCGGTTCACTCGTTTAAATTTCGTTCCAGATATTTTTAATATTGTCTCCACCAGAGAAATTTGTATTAATGTATTACATTTGATAGAAAGTTAGTGAAATAGTAGTAATGTTGTGTTGAAAAGTAATAATATTACGAGTGAAACTAGGGCGTACTTAAGCTCACTAAGAATTTTGGTAAGCTTAAATTCAAAATATATTGGATGGATTTTAAACGATAAATTTCAAACCGTTTAAATCGATCTAGCTAATTCGTGAGTAATATGTTTACTTGTCAAATTTATAAAATTTCAAATTAATTTAATATAAAGTCAAGCAGTCAAAAACTAATAAAAAATATGTATTAAAATTAACTTATAAACTTTTTTTCTTTGACAGCTTGACTTTATAGTAAATTAATTCGAAATTTAAAATTTTCACATATAAATGTATCATTCGTGAAGTAGATCGGTTTCGACGATTTGGATTCGTCGTTTAAAATTAATTTAATAAATTTTGAAGTTAAGCTCATCAATTCTACTCATAATATTATATCAATATTTTAATTTACACGACACATATAAATGAAAATTGAATCATAGGATTAATAGAACAAGACAGTAAATTAAAAAAAAAATTAAAATAACTGAATTTTATTGCCGTATGAACTCTTTTAGATAGATATAATTTATCCTAAAGAGATTTCATTCTTTTAAATTGTGTTTTATTAGACAATAATGAATTTGCTATAGTTTATATAAATATTTTTTCACTTAATCGAACTTTTTTACTTGCTTTTTAGATAATATCTGACTAGGTTAATATATATATATATATATATATATATATATATAGTGACTAATATGCTTTCGGTAGCACTTCAGCCGAAATACATCCAACTCGTTTTTCAATTTTCGAAGTCCAAAAAGTTGATCCAAACCGTTAGATGTGATCTCTATATTAAAATGTTCTTGGAGACCAAATTTTACATTTTTTGGAATTTTTTAACTATTTATTAAGCCACTTTAAAAATCGCTAATCCAACGGTGGCTTAACCAAACAGTAAAAACAGAAGTCACTGTTGGATCAATGATTTTCAAAGTGGCTTAATAAATAGTAAAAAAATTTCAAAAAATGTAAAATTTGATCTCCAAGTACATTTTAATATATATATCACATCTAATGGTTTAGATCGACCGTTTGGAAAATCGCACATCCGGATGAACAGTAAAAAAATAAAATCGAACGGTGATGGAACCCGTCGGACCCAAGCTCCTCCCAATTAAATAACCAAACAATTGCTGGAAATGAATGAAAAAAAAATATTAATCCGGCTGGAATTATCTATCCCGTCTAGGACCTGTAGATTTTTAGCAAACATATGCATTCATCAAACAAGAGAACAGACATTCATCTCTTCTTTTTTGATGAATCTGATGTAGATTTTTCAAAGAAGGAAATTTGCCAATTGGCACTCAACTACATACTTTCAAACCATATTTTATGCAAGTTTAGAAAGCTATGCTTTTGCCAGTAGTCCGAGCAAAAAGAGCTATTATATAATTGATGCAATTTGATGCTTAGGACATATGTCAAAGTTGGTAATTAATATGATTTAATACTAATACTTGGGGCATGTATAAAATTGCTGATCATAGAATGGGGAAACACATCATATATTACATACCATCTTTCTCCTGCAGGCCCTGTATGAAGATTCCCGTCATTCCTATGAAACAATATTTTATAGGAATGTACCTCTTTTTTTATATATTCTTTTTTCTATTAATAAAAAAATCGGTTCAATAAGAACCCAAAGAGTTTCATCACAGAGTATCAATTTCCAAATGTACAAGAACCCAAAGAGTTTCACCACAGAGTATCAATTTCCAAATGTACAAAGATATACAACAGTGCAAAATATGTGTGTCACACCAACTACTAAAGTATACAACAATAAATGATCAGAACGTCAATTCTGTTTCGTTGTATGATATAAATGCCACGAAATTTTTATTAATAAGAATATAAATAAAAAAAATATCAGTTTTGGATAGAATTTTAAAACTAGAAAAACAGTGATTCTTGACAACGGTCAGATTAGCGAAACATAATTAGCGTCAAGTAACGCGTTTAAAAAATTAATAAAAAAAACACTGTAGCTGGCCGTTATCGACGATAACAGCGAGCTACAGTTTTTAAAAAAAAAATTAGTTCAGTTCAATTCAGTTTAGTTCAATTTCAGAAAAAAATCACTGTAGCTGGCCGTTATTTTGCGCTAATTATGTTTCGCTAATCTGGCCGTTGTCAAGAATCACATCCGGAGGATGTTCTCAAAAATCACGGTTTTTCCAGTTTTCAAATTCTACCCAAAACGTTCCCCAAAACCGATATTTTTTTATTTATATTCTTATTATTAAAAATTTCGGTATAAATGCCAGTTGGTCTAAGTTTGCTTTGGAGAAAATGAACTGAGAGAGCAAATCTTACTAGTCTATCATGGCAGAGAAGGACAGTGGATTAAAATTAGTACAGGAGCTGGCCATGAACGGCCAGGATCCCCCAAGCCGTTACCTCCTTTCCAAAGAGAACTATTCAATCAATGGTTCATTGCCGGGATGCTCTATCCCGGTCGTTGATCTCAGCCGTCTGTCAAAATCAGATGGTGAGGATGAATCTGCCAAACTATTGTCAGCTGCCGAGTCCTGGGGCCTTTTCTTAGTAAGTAGTAAGAAATATTTTACTATTATTCTTTCTCTACTTGATCCACTTGTTGTGTATTAGTAAGTCTGCATAGAATTTAATATAAATTAATTTTCAAATTGTATAACCTCAATAATTTCCAAATTGTCTGGTTGATTAATGTATCTTTGATTTAAAGAACTGAGGAGCTGTGTGATATCTCTAGGTTTACTTGAGCACAATATATACTATGGCAAGTAGTTTATTTTTCTCAAGTTAATAAGGTACTAGATTGGAGTCAATCGATATCGTGTACTCAAATAATTCAATTTTTACACGAATCAAGTGTTCTTGGTGTACGGGCAAAATAAAAAAGATTAAGAAATTGTCCTTTCATGTAGGTTTTTTTTTTATTTTTTTTTCTGAAAAATCTGATTTATTTCTATTTGAAGTTCATCTGTAAATTCATCAACACTTCATCTCATCATGACAGACTTAATTGATTAGGCTAGAGGCCATGAGATACCGTTCTCGTTCTTGGATGAGGTGTTAAAAGTGACAACAGATTTCTTTGCTCTACCTGTGGTAGAAAGGCAGAGGTACACTAACATGAAAGATGGCAAGAATTTTCAATATGAAGGATATGGAAATGATAATGTGGTGAGCGATGAGCAGACGCTTGATTGGAACGATCGGTTGTATCTTTTAGTTCATCCAGAAGACAAGAGAGATCTCTCCCTTTGGCCTGAAATACCCACAAATTTCAGGTAATGTTCTGCTTTGAGAACATAGCTATTAATGATTTAATTCCAACTTGTAGCATTTTACCAGTGTTTGCATGAGTGCTGCAAAGAAACCCTGCCAAAACAAACTTTAAAAAAAATCTTTAATTTCACTAAATCATAAGGGGTTGAGTGGAAAATAAAAGTAAGCCCACTAGCATTTTTTTTTGTTATTGATATCGTACTTTTCTGTCATTAGGTATATCTAGGGCTGTCAAAAAAGCTCGTAGCTCGTGGCTCGCTAGTGACTCATATCTGGCTCGATCGGTAACAGCTCGTTCGATAGTGGACCGAGCTGTTAACGAGCTGGTTCGCTAATAGCTCGGGCCAAAATTAACGAGCTGAGCTAAGGTCTTAGCTCGGCTAGGCATCAATTTGTGAATTTGTATGAATTTGTGTGTATTTTATACTGTTAAGCTTGGTCCAGCTCGGTCCAAAAAGGTTTGTAAAATTTATTTTCTTCTTAAAATAATGTTCAACCAAACCCAGTGAGCCAGCTCGTGGCTCGTGGCTCGTGGCTCGTGGCTCGTGAGCTGGCTCACGATCTGGCTCGTCACGAGTTTGAGCTGAGATTTTAGCTCGCGAGCTGTTAACGAGCTGGCTCGCTAACAACTCGATTGGTCCAGAATTAATGAGCTGAGCTAAGGCCCAGCTCGGCCCGAGTCAGCTCATTTACAGCCCTAGGTATATCCAATAAAACATTATATTTTGTTTCAACAAAATTGCGATACTATATGCATAACTTAGCTAGGTTTTGGCAGGGACATTTTGCATGAATTTACCATTGAGAGCAAACGAGTTGGTGATTACATCCTCAGGTCCATTGCAAAGCAATTGGAGCTCAAGGCAGATTTCTTCGTTGAGCAATTAGATGAAAAGGCCGAGATCTATGCTCGATTCAACAATTACCCGCATTGTACACGACCAGATGCGGTATATGGGGTCAAGCCTCATTCTGATGGCTCTGTCATGACAATTCTTCTTCTAGACAAGAACGTGGGTGGCCTTCAAGTGGAAAAAGATAATGAATGGGTCGATATTCCAACTGTTCCTAATTCATTGCTTATCATCTTTGGAGATCACATGGAGGTAAATTCCTTCAATTGGTGTCTGTCATTTTGTTTCATTCAAAATCATCAATTGGCATTTTGATTAAATTATGTATCCTTCAATTAATTCCTTCAATTAGATGATCAGTAACGGAAGTATCAAGAGCCCGTTACATCGTGTCTTTACAAATACTGAGCATGACAGGATATCTGTGGTTATGTTTTATGGACCGGGACCAGAGAAAGAAGTGCAGCCTGCTGATGCACTGATAAATGAGGAGAGACCTGCTTTGTACAAGAAGGTTACAGTCAAAGACTACACAACTGCTTTGTTCGACACATTCACTCGTGGGGGTCGCACTGTTGACTTGTTCAAAGTTGACTAAGAAAACTTGAGCAAAAACAGCAAGGAATCCTGAATAATATGGAGTTGATTGTAAGATGTGTTTCTACTTTCTGGATTATCTTCAAAGTTTGTGTTTGGTTTATTTCCTTTTATCTTTTGCATATCGTAACTTCTGTATTACTGATCATAGTTATGTCAAAATTGAGTAGGGAATAGTATATCTTTTTTAATTATATATATATGCATATATAGTGGTTGACTAGGGTGTTTCATGGAGTAAAATATGATTGTACTTCACGCTATATCTTTATTTTCAAAGTTCAAATAGCTGATTCGAACCTCGTAACATGCTCTCCATATTGAAATGTGCTTGGAAACTAAATTTTACATTTTTTTTAAATTTTTTTACTATTTAGTAAGCACTTTGAAAATCACTGATTTTCTCTGAACAATAAAAAAATAGTAAAAAAATGACCCTATTTCATATGCCAATTCTTTTTATTTTGTTGTTAGTTTAGGTTCATAATTTAAAATTCTGAAAATACAGTAAAAAAAAATTCACAAGATAAGTACTCTACAAAAGTTTGATATATACATATGTAGAACACAAATCGAATAACTTAGATTGACTGTTTGGTCATGAGAAGACATAATTTCAATCATTTGTATTTCGACCAAACACAAATTTGTGTACAATTTTTTTACTTAAGTAAATACTTGAGAATTTATTTTAAGAACTCTAAAATTTAGCTAGAATTTTTTTTTATAATTATTTATAATTGGATGATTTAACTCCATCTTTATCCAAAAATACAAGCGACAAATTGTACATAATATTGTAGTTATTACTTTCCAATCACATAATGAGATATTTGAAAATTATATACGGACTGTAGACAGGGACAGTCGAGTAACAAAGAAGTTTCCCTTTAGGGGCCTACATAGTACCCAACAAGGTGACTGATATTAACACAATATCTCTAAATATCTTAATTATGTGGACAAATTTGCCCTTCTTAAATTTTGCTCCAGAAATGCGTCAAATGACTATCTTTTACTTCATTTTCATAATTATTAGATCTTATATTCTCTAAATCTTTATTTTTTCAATAATATGAGAAAAAAAAATCTTGCAGGAGAAGTCTGACTAAAAATACAAGGTTCTGCTTCTGACTTTTTTTGAATAAATTTAGTATCATGCAGCTAGAACAATTTGGACAACAAGATACAATTCTTTATATATTAATGGAGAACAATGCAACTTTTATAAAAAAAATTTGTTGATTTTTTCTTTCAGTTATATTGTTTTTATTTGTTATTAACGTAATTAACTTTTAAAAAAAAATGACATATATAAAGAAATAATAATTCATACTAATAAAGAAAAAAAATTAGCTTTAAATAAAAAATATTATTGAAGGGTAAAACTGTTCACACAATTAAAATATTTAGGATGTAGTGTGAGTATAAAAAGCAATAGTACTAATATCATCACCCCAACAACTATAAATGTAATCTTTCAAAAAAACAACTATAAATGTAAAAAAAATGTAACTTATTTACAGGTGCAAACGAATTGGATAATATCCGATCAAATTCAATTAGATACAGATATCCGATATTTAAATATCTATGCGGATACAGATGCAGATATGGTTTTGAATTTTAATTATTCGTATCAGAATAGTTAATATATACCATATAGTTTTAATATATATTATGAAAATATTTATGTATATATCTACGGATATCTGACATCCGATCCATATCCGTACATATCCATCTAATATTCAATCGGTATCCGTCCGGAAAATAAAAGCGGATATATATAAATATGGTTGTACCACTATCCCGATCCGATCCGTATCCAATCCATTTGCACCCCTAATCTTATTTATAGATATTGCATTAAATTATACTATCATATTAGTATTTTTTTTATAGCAAAACATGTTGATCGCTTCTATATATATTAATTGACATTAATGATGGCTATTAAAATGTAGGTAGCAAAATAAAGAAACGTGGATAAAGATAAACAACATGCGAGTGCGAATTTAATAATTAATATAATACTATATGATATTGCATGTTCAGTTTTCACTAACTATTGATGAAAATTGACGTTTCAAGTATTTAAATTAAAACACGTGTTTATCTGCAATTAATGAAAATTGCATTGAATATAATATAAACTAGATTAATGGACTACGATTTACTAAAAAATAATTTTTGGTGCATTTTGTTGCTGCTATTTGAGAAAGAAAAATTAGCACGCCATTGTAAAGTTATAAATAAACAAATCGATGAAGATAAATATTGAATTTCGATCCCCTAAAGTAACCCAATATTTGAGTTTTGATCCGGACTGTCTAAACTGCTCTAACACGAATATGAAAGGCGTCTGTGCGTTCCACCACGGACGAGACGTCTCATGCACCATTGACTAGTTTAGAAGAAAAAAATATAAAAAAAACAAAGAGTTCGAGAATTAAAATGTTGAAATTTATAGTTTAGAAATAATATGTAGAAATTTTCGTTCGAGTTGAACTATCATACGGTAATATGTGGTATGACTCACTGTTAATATACTATAAAACGGTATTTTTATCACTGTTAATATACTCTAAACTGGTAATATGTAGTATAAATTACTGTTAATATACTTTAAACCGGTATTTTATCACTATTAATATATTCTAAACCAGTAATATGCTCTAAACTTCATATTCGGACCGAACATAAATTTTATATTCGGATTGCAACCGAATTGGAATATTCAGCCGAATATACCGAATTTTACTACACTGATATCAGTAATATAAAATCTGAAATTACAAAATTAATAACACTTTTTTTATTTAAATTAACACAATTGATTTTAGAACTAACTGCAAGGATTGATGAAGATAATATGAAGTGTAAAATAAGATTATTTTTTTTTTTTGGCAATTTTAAAGATAAAGGTTAAAGATGCTCTCTGGAGATGGGAACACGGATTCTCTGCATTAACTCAAACTCAAAAAGAAATTTTTTTAGTTAATGCATCTCGACTGTCTAATTTCAACATAGCTAATTTAACTGTCCAATTTTAATACAGAAATTCTTTAATATTAATACGAATCTAGTCTGCACAGATCTTAAATCATATCGGATGGTGGCGATGCATTATCTTTTGAGTTAGTGCAGAGGATACGAATTCCTGTAGATGGGATGAATTTGAATTTATTCTGCAATTGGCACAAGATGCTTCCAACATTACTAAGTCTTTGACAGAGAACCCGAGAATAGACTTCTAATGGATGCTTCCGTTACGGAATCTTTGTCGTACAATTAGAAATTGACAATTCCTAAGCCTAAATAAATCAAAGTGTCATTCTAGCACTCTAGAATATTTTAATTTATCCATCCCCCAGTTTCAGCAAAAAAATAAAAATTACATTATTAGTTCTACAAAAAATTTACAAGAATAATTCTCAAATCTTGTCCCAAGCTGCATGTGACCGCATGTCAGTATGTCACCAGTGCGGTTGAATAAAAAAAAAAAAAAAATTATTTCTTTGCTGAGGTTCTAATGTCTATCAGATTCAAACCGAGTTCAATGAGTTTCATAACTGTCCGATCAGCTTTAAAATATGTGTGTATCACTTTAATATACATGTGTTTTCGCTTTAATATCTGTATTTACGGATCTTAAATATAATCAAGCAGTTATGGAACTCATCGAACTCAGTTTGAGTCCGATGGACATCAGACCCAAGCTGCTCCTGGTTAATTATCTGATCTCTAGAACTTGGCATTATGTTGAATTATATTTACAGTTATTCTAAACTTAATTTTGTTCAGTGAATTTTATAGATGTGACTTTGCTTATGTTAATCAATCTGATTAATTAGTACTTCACAAAATGAATGCAAATTCATATTTAGCTTAATTTTGTTAGTTATACTAACTACCTTTTTAATCCGGTTATGTATTTCATTCAATAATTCAACAAACACAATAAATCGGACCACCACTAAAATCAACAACAAAAAATGACCAAAATTAGAGCACAATTATTTATCCTAATTGCTAATACCAGTTCAAAATTATGATCAATCCAGAAATTTAATCGGGCTTGAGAACAACATCGGCCCGAAAGCCCGAAATCCTGCACAATAATTTACCAAATCAAGGTACATTATGTTAAACAAAGAGGTTTCAACACTTGACCGAAGAGGTTCTGCAAATGAATCGAACTGAATCGAACTTATTCCAGTTTGAGTTTGATTTGAATTAATTTCAAACTAAGTTTGGTTTAAATTAATTTCAAATCAATTTTTTTACGAACTCAATTTCAAATCTTTTACGAACTTTTTTACAATAATGAAGAGTGATCACAGTCGCCGAGAGCGAGAGATAAAAGTTATCTAGGGTTTCAGAACTAAGAGCGAGGGTTACAACTTACGAGTTATGACTTATGGTTGGACGGCTTTAAGTTTTAACTTTTAAGTCATCAGCGGAAATCAACGGTTTATGTTACTTTGAGATTCGAACTAAAATAGTTTGTGAACCTATTTCGAAAAAACCAGATCTAGTTTGAGTTTGAATTTAATTTATTTTGAATTATTTGAAAACGAACTTTTTCGAATTAAATTCGAATCGAATCATGAACTACGGATTTTTTGTGCAGCCCTAAATTGGATGATGCTAAATTTAGCATTGATGTTGTTTAAATGATTTTAATGTTTGTCTTCTATATTAAATCTTCATGGGCTTACGAAATCGGGATTCGAATTAGGTTCAGTTACTCTCTCTTCGGCCCATCATGGAACTATTGCTATAAACAGATTATGCAATCTATGGGCCGAGATTTCAAGCTATTATATGTTGTATTTGGTTCAATTAGTTTTTTTAAGCCTTTTTTTTTTCTCTCTCTCTTTGGTATATAAACTCTCCTGAGTCCTGACTACATATTGCGCTAGATCGTTTTTTTTTTTTTTTTTTCTATTTACTGATGGTGGTACAACATTATGTTCAATACTATATCATCCGTAGCATTAAAAAAATTCCCATATTTATTGTTTTTATTTATAAAATCAGATGGAAAAATTAGATACATTTTTGTACAAAATTTTCAACTTATGCCATGACAAAGTAAAAAAATTGCAAAAAAATTGTTGAACTTATAAGAACTCATACACTTATCCTCGTAAATTAGAATAACTCATATAATTATTCAATCACCATGTTTTCCAACCATTCTCAATCTATCATATATCCTTCTAAATTTATAATTCTCATTTTGACCTTATAAGAATGACAAAAAATTGATGTATTAACACATTGCACAAATCAAACATATTAGGCAATAATCATTAGACAAATTAAACATTATTCTTATTATTACATAACGCTAACACACAAGTGTATAATGCATACAAAACAAAACTTAAGTGTTTTTCTTACTCCAAAAGATAGTTTTCTCTTCTCCTGAGTTTCTACATGCACCATGCATGGATCTCATTTGTGAAGTATGGATGCACATATATGCTTCTGAGATTTTGTTACCACAATTTAGGATAATGTTTAATTTGTCAATGATTATGGTATGATATGTTTGATTTGTGTAATAAGCGTATCAATTTGTTTTCAATTTTACTAGGTTAAAATGAAAATTATGAATTTGGAAGGATGATGGATTGAGAATTAATAAAAAAAAAATATATGATGAATAAAACAAATATATTAATTATTGTAATTTAGAAGGATAAATATATTAATATTGATTTTTAAAAAGATAAATATGTAATATTTCTTTTAAAGAGTAAATATGTGAGTTATAGCAATTTAAACAAATAAATGTTATTATAGATTTTTGAAAAAAAATTATGTAACTTTACAGTTTTAGAAAAGCATATCTAATAAGGGGATAAAATGCACCACTGGTTTTATGCTCCAACCATACTCCATGTCTTTATCTTTGTTCTCGAAGTTCAAACAGTCGATCCGAACCATTCAACATGATCTCCATATTAAAATGTGCTTAGAGACCAAATTTTCTATATTTTCTATATTTTTTATTTTTTTACTATTTTTTTAGCTAGTTACAAAATCACAATTTCTGGACCATCCAAAAACAGTGATTTTGTACTTACCTAAAAAATAGTAAAAAATTTCCAAAAAATATGAAATTTGGTCTAAACCACATTTTAATATGGATATCATGTTGAGTAGTTCAGATCAATTATTTGAATTTCGAGAATAAAAATAAAGATATAGAATATGGCTGGAAGACAAAACTAATAATCACTCCTAATAAAATTGTCCCTTGAGATAAAAGCATGGTTTTGTCACTATGTGCCACTTAAATGACACCTATCACCAACCCAACAAAATGATACGTCCAAAATACTGATTTCCATATCTTGTAGTCAACAAATAGTAATGATTTTTTTTTTTGTTGGCGGCAAGTTGCTGTCAACAAATTTATTGATTCCCATATCTTGTAGTCAACAAATAGTAATGATTTTTTTTTTTGTTGGCGGCAAGTTGCTGTCAACAAATTTTTAATAAATCAAAAGGTTATATTTACATGGATATTTGTAGATCCAAATTATAAATAATTACACTCGTACAATAAAAATTAAATAAATGTATATGTCACTAATTGGCCGCCATCTAGAGTTGAATCTCTTGTATTGTTTGAGAAATTAGGATTTCTTTCACTTTTCTTTTTTTTGGAATAAAACTATGCTATTTTTTTTTCTTCAAAGACCTCATGCCTCTGCTGCCTAGATGGTGTTCCATTATTTTCTTAAGTCCTTATGCAGCTCAGTCCGTCACTTGATTCAGATTTCCTAGATATTATCCCCCCCTCCGAAGGAGATATCGAAATGTGCCATTAGTTCAAACCAGAACTTAATTCCACATGATGTGGTCCTTTGTTTGAACCCTATTTGAGCCACATAGCTGGCATCCCTGTTGCATCAGGACATCATGTGTCAAGATCTTTCCTTCCAACATTGGCCATATGAATGATTTGACTTTCATTAGAATCTTCATTTTTCATAATTCCTTTTGTGTTGCACAATGAATTCCGGTGTTGTGCAAGTACATATATGCTGATGAACATGAGAACTGACATGTTTCCGTCCAACGCTCTGTGACCGTAGTTGCTGTAAAAGAGCAGATGAAGAACGAAACTAGTTCAGCCAGTTGCTTGATGAAGAAAGATCCCGTGTTAATGGTTGGTTGGAGCTGTTTAGTGGCTGTTATTTTATGTAATTCTTTTATCGTTGATGCCCATAATCCCTCCGAATTCTTATGTATCAACCAGAGCCACTTTTTCAGGAGTGTCGTGTTTTGACAAGTTAGATCAATTATACCCAGAGGCAAATCCAGTAACAAGCAATGGGGGTCAATTGACCCCCATTTATTTTTAAATTTTTTATGATTATACATAAATTTTATGTATAGTTTAGAGTAAAATATTACAAAATTATGAAATTGACCCCATTCGCAATATGAAAATTTTATATAGTTGACTCCATTTAAATTTGACTCCAATATCTTAAAAATCTGGCTCCGCCTCTGATTATACTCATACCTCCATTGATTTTCAGCACACAAACCCTCTCTCAGTTTACCGGATAGTTTGTCCCTTACAAAAATCGTTTTCTTTCCATAAAAAATTTCTTCTCATGCTATCAATATGTCTTATAATACCGACTGAAATTCTTAATACCTGCGTATAGTCAAGCGGCATAACAGACAAAACCACCTTTATCAAGGTGATCCTCCATATAGCGTATAGTCAAGCGGCATAACAGACAAAACCACCTTTATCAAGGTGATCCTCCATATAGCGTATAGTCAAGCGGCATAACAGACAAAACCACCTTTATCAAGGTGATCCTCCATATAGTGTATAGTCAAGCGGCATAACAGACAAAACCACCTTTATCAAGGTGATCCTCCATATAGCGTATAGTCAAGCGGCATAACAGACAAAACCACCTTTATCAAGGTGATCCTCCATATAGTGTATAGTCAAGCGGCATAACAGACAAAACCACCTTTATCAAGGTGATCCTCCATATAGTGTATAGTCAAGCGGCATAACAGACAAAACCACCTTTATCAAGGTGATCCTCCATATAGCGTATAGTCAAGCGGCATAACAGACAAAACCATCTTTATCAAGGTGATCCTCCATATATAAATAAGAAAGAAAATTTGCCGTCCAATCTTCTATTTTAGATTAGAACGCTAGCAGCATAGTAATAGTCCGACTTAATAGTTATCAAATTTAATAATGAAAGGATGGACAGTTAGGAATATGCGAATTGAAAAGCTCATTTATTAATTTGGCCAGACCTACATTATTAAATGGATCGTCCCTGTTCGATGCATGTGCCTGTACTTTATTTAATATGAATATCATATTAATATTAGTTTGTTACCCAACTAAAAAAAATGAAAATAAGAAAAGGAAACGAACTTCTTCAGAGTTTAACCAACAAAATATTCTTTTGTAAAGATTTTTACCTTGGTAATTTATAAATAGAATCTGAGATATATATACACATCCCGAAATTTTTAAAATTGACACTGCTAAATAAAAGATAAACAAAAAACCACTTAATTCTGGAAATTTCAGATTTGACACGTCCACAGCTTCAAAGAGATGTCCTCAATTTCAGACGATGGTAAAAATTGGTGTCGACCTCAGGTTGTGGAATTTTTTTATTTGACATCCTGGCTGGAGCCAATAAATTAATTCCATTTGTTAAATTTTAAAATAGAAAGAACAACTTATAATTTGAATATATTAGAAGGAATATCAAATAAAATAGATAAAGTATTTTATAAAATATATTAGAAACACTACGAAACATTTTCACGTAGGATTTTTCTCGGCTGTAAAAAAAATTAAACTATTTCTTAATATATTAATAGAAAAAAGTTATTGTTCTGGTTGAAAAATCACTTCTGGATATATAAAAAATTTATCGTAGTTTTTAGAGTACATTAAAATTCTAAAATACTGTGTCTATTTTAAGAATCTAATCATCATGAATAAAATGATCAAATTGTGACCGCTGGATACACATATTTTCTATATGTATTTATTTATTTACAGCTAAATACATTTAAAACCACTTATTATGTAACGGCTAGTAACTTTTTTTTTATTCAATACAGCATTTTCACTCTACAGCATCGAGTCCGTTCACGTTTTTCTCTAGGGCCCACAGTAATTACCTTTCCACTGTTATTTTTTTTTTGGCAACATGCTTCCAGTTAGGACTGCATAAAATATTAATTCGATTGGAGTTTGATTCGAAAAAGAAACGGAAAGTACTCTTTTTCTCAAAATTCTCGTCATTACGTGCAATGTTCTTTTTATTATGTCAGAACAGGTCATATCGTCATGAGCTTGACGTTGCAAGTGCAACAAATTACATTTTAAAAAATAGATAGTTCAGATTGCAATATTGCATCAATATTTATTTATAGTCTTCAAATGAATCAAATCATTCTGTCCCAATCCCTAAATCAATGGATGTCAACACTCTCGCGTTGCTGCTTCTACTCTCTATCTTTCTCTTATCTCAAAATAAGAGGAGAAAGAAAGCTCTCTATCCTCTTCCACCAGGTCCCAAACCATATCCCCTGGTAGGGAACCTCCTACAACTGGGTCCCACAAGCCAGCCTCACGTAACTTTCACCTCTCTCTCCAAAACCTATGGACCCATATTCTCTCTCCAACTAGGCCAAGTCACAACCATTGTTGTCTCCTCTCATGAATATGCGAAGAAGATTTTTCAAAATCACGACCTCGCGTTAGCAGGCCGGCACGAGCCTGATGCAATACGGATACTATCCCACCATGAGTGGTCCGTACCGTGGCTTCCACCGGGACCACGGTGGCGGTCCCTGCGCCGGCTTTGTACAACTGAGTTATTCACTAATCAAAGGCTTGATTCTCATTTATTACTTAGAAGGCAAAAGGTGCAAGAGCTACTGGATTTTGTCTCCAAATCCGCTGAAGTGGTACTCGAATCCGACCTTTTATAATTCAGAAATTGTATTTTTGCTACTGTTTTATTGAAGAAAATCTGTCCAGAGTTGACCTTTTTTTTTGTGTGAGTGATATCGAGAATTGAACCCTCATTGAAATTCATTTATTTTGATCCAATATTCCAGCAAGCATCACTATCCTGTTATTTTAAAAAAATGGGCGAAACTAATATCTGTCATAGGAACTGAAAGGTCTTGACTAGTCTTGCCGGTACCAAACAACTGGCTGGTACCAAGTACCTAGATAGCACTAAAGTTCTTCTATTTTTTGTGAGGATTTATTTAATGTTGGATTTTAATCTAAAATTATGACTTATTTCTAAAGGGGGCTCCAGTAGAGATCGGGTGGGCGGCGTTTACTACCACCCTAAACTTACTATCAAGCACAATATTCTCGACTGATCTTGCTGGTTTTGACTCGGACTCATCACAAAAGTTCAAGAAGACAGTTGAAAGCATCATGGAGTTTGCAGCATGCTCAAATGTGTCTGATTTCTTCCCGATGCTTACCCCGCTAGATCTGCAGGGTGTACGGCGAAAAATGGAGCCTCTTACCAAATTTTTATATCAAATTTTTGATGAGCAGATCGACCGTCGGATTAAGAACAGGGAAGAGGGCTCTATCGGCCACAATGATTTCTTGGATGTATTGCTTGATAGTCAACTAGGGGAAGGGGGATCAGATTTTCGACCGCCGCTCAAATCCTTATTTGGAGTAACAATTCTTCCACTTGTTCATATTTTAAGGATTATGTTAACTAGAAATAATCATCTGTTTTTCTTAATGATTCTTGTCAGCTAAAAATTATGTATTTAGATAAGCATGTCAATACTGACTATGTTTTACTTTGAGTTAAACAATGCATTCAAAATTTTAATTGAATATTCTGGCATCAGGACTTATTTGCGGCTGGAACAGATACAAGCTCGAGTACTGTCGAGTGGGCAATGGCCGAGTTGTTGCAAAATCCTGTAATACTGGCAAAGGTACGCAATGAACTGGCATCGGTCATCGGCCCACAGAGAGAAATGGAAGAGTCCGATATTGGCCGACTCCCCTATCTCCAAGCGGTCGTTAAAGAAACTCTACGACTGCACCCTCCAGTGCCATTTCTTCTTCCACGATGCGCTCAAGAAACTGTCGAATTAGGCGGTTATTTGATCCCTGAGGGCGCTAAGGTAGATGACTACAGATTATTGGTTATAAAGATAATAAAGTTTGATTGTTGACAACAGGAAATTGTTTTCGGTCAAATTATACATTTGTTTTGTTTTATTAGACATATTTAGCAGTTGCATTAATATACTCAGCAAAGAATTGTTACTTATATTTTCACGAATGACTCCAGCATATTATTCTTCCAAGTCCATATTAATACATGCTAGGTCTCCCCAGCAGTTGGGATCGTGTAAATGAGAAAAAAAATGAAAATTCTTCATATTTCTTTCAAATCCTACAAATAATTGAATTGATATATATATAGTACTATGGTATTCTATGTTTACATTTAATAGAAGACATGTTTTTCCTTCTGACACCTCTTTATCACATGCAGCTGCTAGTGAACGTATGGGCAATTGGCCGGGACGAAACAACATGGCCAGATCCACTCAAATTCTTGCCAGAGAGGTTCTTGGAGAAGGAGATCGATTTCAAGGGTCGTGATTTCGAGTTAATACCGTTTGGTGCTGGCCGGCGAATTTGCCCTGGTTTGCCACTAGCGTACCGAATGGTACACCTGATGTTGGGGTCCTTGTTGCATCAGTTTGATTGGAAGTTGCCAAAAGAGGTGGTGAATTGTGGGGTCAACATGTCAGAAAAGTTTGGGGTAACATTAGCCATGGCCCAGCATCTGAAAGCCATTGCTGTGCCAGTCTTGGATAGGGGTGAGTAAATTACATAACTCGTGACTCGCTCGTTAAAAGCTCAATAACAACTCATTTATTATCAACTCGCTCATTATCGTTTGTTAACTTAATAAGCCGAATATGAGCATACCCCAACTCCTTGAATCAAAATCAAAATTGGATAAATTTATAGTTTTTCTTTTTGGTTGGTTGGCATGGTTTAACAGTACTAAAATTTATTTGTTTTGTTAATTCAAGACTGACTAAATTTTTGGCCAATTTATTTATTTTGTTAAATTTATTTTGTTTTGATAATTAATGTAAATTTGTAGATATGTGACAAGGAAATAGCTACGAGTATGTGACATGTGGGGCCGTGAGAACCAATAAAAAGATAGTGTTTGATTGTCTTAAATTTTTTTATGGATATTTTTTTGTTAAATTATGTACTGTTTAATTAGATTGGATTATGACAATTTGTTAAATTTTATAAATGAAAATTATTTTTTGAATGATGTACCTTAAACAAAAAAACTCAAAACAAAATTTAAACCCACTCATTAACAATTTGCTCGTTATCAACTCGCTCATTATTAACTCGCTCGTTAACAACTCGCTTATTAGCGCTCATTAACTTAATGAGCCAAGTATGAGCATACCCCAACTCCTCAATTAGTGCTAGACGTTCTATTGTGGCTCTTTGTGTCATCCTATGTACAAGTGTTATGTCCCAATTTCCTAAATGTCGATTAATCAAAATCAGAGCTCACAAATTTATAACTCTAATTGTCTGCTCTACAATCAATTCACATTAATCAGAGCTCACAAATTTATAACTCTAATTGTCTGCTCTACAATCAATTCACAAGTTGGTTAAGTTGGTTATTTGGTTTAGTTGTTTAACAGTTGGTTTGGATTGTGCAAGAATTAGTGCAAGAATAACAATTTTTGGATTAGTGGTTGAGAATAATGCTAAACCGAGTAGTTTGAGAATAGTGCACTAACTTCGGACTATTCGAGTTAGTAAAAATATCGTTTGGATTGTATATTTGAAATAGCGATGGAGGTAATGAATAAAATAATGATAAAACTAATATTATATTACCATTAATATTTAAATTAATATTATATTACATTTAATATTTAAACTAAAATTATATTACATTCAAACTAATATTTTTAATACTAATCTAATATTTTATTTAATTCTAATCTAATCTAATTTAATATTATATTTATTTAATACTATTATAATATTTAAATTAATATTATATTACATTTACTATTTATACTAAAATTATAATATATTTATTTGATATTTTATTTGATACTTATTTAATATTTAAACCCCTAGACAACTCAGATGTATTTCATCCTTTGGTAGCTGCTATCTCATCCCTCTTATTGTTGTTTAAATAAACTAATAAAGCAATTGGACATTCGAAACTACCTGTATCCACTAAAATAAGAACATTTATGTGACTAGTTGGTACAAATAAAATCTTAACCAAAATTAACCTTCAGCTTAGAAGCTGGATGATGTCACTTGCTAATTTTGTAGGGAAAATAAGGATTCTAATCATCGCTTCTTTGGATGTTATTTTGCAAAACACATTTGGTTTTGGATGGGTTGAGTGTCAGAAGTTGTATGTTTGGCAACTGTACTGACGACGTTAATTAATGATGTTATCCAATTTGCCTGCCACCTACCTAAACTAAAAGGATTGCCATTCTAATACTGATTGGATCCGTCTAATTGTATCCAAGAGATTTGTATCCACTTTTTTACCCAAACTAACTGTCATTTGACTGACAGAAATCTGTAACAATAACATATAATATTGTAACAGACAATATCTAATACTGTAAAAGATGTGATCAATTTTTAAAAAAATAACAACTTAATTGTCCAACCTTTTTGTTATTGTACTTTCAAACTTGTTGTACTTTGACAGTTAATGACAGCTAATTGTACTTTATTGTACTTTAAAAACTATCTTGTGTACATTTCTCATTCTAGAAGCTTTTAATTTTTTTTCAAAGATTTTCCTAGCATTCTAAAAGTTTTCAATATTATTTTTTTTTCGAATTTTTTTTTATGTCTCATTTTTAAAAAAATTTTTTTAAATAATCTCTAAAAATTACAGTTTCAAACTATCGAAATTGATACGGTAAAAAATTGTTACGTAAACTGCAAAGACGACAAAATCTATATAAAATGATCACTGTAACAATGAAGTATGAAAACTGTAACAATGGCGATTAAAACTATAAAACATCAAAATTATCACAAATATTATAAACAAATATAATTTTGTCCAAACCACAGTCATATTCACATTGATAAACTAATTAGATAAATAATATTTTGTCCAAAAAACATTCTTCAGCAAATAACATTACAAACTTTGTTCAAATAATAAACTTTCTCCAGCAAACAACAAACACAAATTTTGAAACAAAAATCCTTAGACTGAACTAATTTGATGTTCATTGTTCGGATGCGTAAGAAGTTTGATCGCTAAAATAAGACGCTCCTTTGATATATCTTCCTACAATACAAAATCTGGCAAATCTTACAATTAAAACTATAAATATTGCAAAGAAAATAATACTGCAAAAACAAATACTGTAACAAATGCAAACAAATATTGTAACAAATGAAATACAATACTGTAACAAAACTGTGAACTAAGACTGAACATCAATCAGTATCCAATATTGTAACAACTGTAAACCAATACTGTAACAAATGTAAACAAATATTGTAACATAATGATCTAATATTGTAATACAATAGTTCATTACTTAGAAATAAAAAATACTTGAGTGAAGTTAAGGGGAAGGTCAGTGATTATATTGTACACAATGCGCACCAAATACTGTACAAATGGAAACCAATACTGTAACAAAGGTAAAACAAAACTGTAACAAATGCAAACCAATACTTTAACAAATCTAAACCTAATACTATAACAAATCTACACCCAATACTGTAACAAATGGAAACCAATACTGTAACAAAGGTAAAACAAAACTGTAATAAATGCAAACCAATACTTTAACAAATCTAAACACAATACTGTAACAAATATACACTTAATACTGTAACAAATGCAAATCAATACATTAACAAATGCAAACCAGTACTGTAACAAAAAAAATATAAATGAAATATACAAATTCAAAACTTACTGAAGTATACGATGAAATAAAAAACCATGGATGAACCACTAGAGTTTCAAATTGCATCACCTGCAGAACAAGCTCAACAAGCTGCACAAACAATCAATGATATGTTAAACAAAAAAATAATTAAAACTATTGAATCAAAATAGTAAAAATTGAAGGGAATACTGTAAAAATTGAAGATGTAAACTACAAAATATGAATACTGTAAAAATTGAAGGGAATAATGTAAAATTTGAAGATGTAAACTATAAATTATGAATACTGTAAAAATTAAAGAAAAATACTGTAATTTATACGGAGGGAATACTGTAAAACTTGAAGATGTAAAATATAAAACATGAATACTGTAAAAATTGAAGGAAATACTGTAACAGATAGCACATATGCTGTAATAATCACATTTATATACTGTAAAAATAAAGTACACAACAGGATATATAATTTCTAACATAATTTAGATCAGTAAATACCTTTAAATCAGTAAATAACTATATCATGCAGATTATCTAATACTGTAACAAATTTAAACCAATACTGTAACATAATGATTTAATATTGTAACAAATGTAAACATATCGACACCTGACCTATTCAATTATATCAGATCAGACTTGAAGTAATACCATATCGGATCAGAATCCACCAGAAGCAGCAGATCGGTAGTGATATAGCTTGCAAAATACTCTAGTAATGAAGTTTTGGTTATAACTTGCAACATATTTCAAAGAAAAATTAAATTATCACAGCACGAATAATAAAAAAAGAAAGAACAATACCTAAGTGTTAATAACCGACATAAGCTTTAAAATTGCTTCGATCAGGCTCCGCTTTTAGATCGCATCATTGTCTTAATATTGCGTCAAACCTTCATTTACCGCAATCAATTTTTTAGTCATTAATCGCTATCAACGAAAAGCTCTTAGAAATGAGGAGGCATTGATCAAAGTCTCTGAATGGATCCGAATCAAACAGCGAAATGCTTTTAGAAACAAAAACAGAGAAAATTAATGGAATAAATCTAAATGTTTCACGAATCTTTGAAAGCTTCGAATATTTTCTAAAACTTGACATTTAATAAAACGATCGAGCTTTGAAAATTTAAATGAAGAGACTTGAGCAATTTGACGTGGCCACTGGAGGAGATTGGATACAAAGTGCGGCCGATGAACGTAACAGCCAGTTGTTCCGCCGAGATCTATGACTGTGGAATCGACGGTCAAGAAGAGGGTGTGGAGAAGTTTGACCTCGATGGGAGAGTCACGGACGTAAATTTCATTTTTATTTTCATTTTCGTAAGAGAAGAAGAGAGATTGGGAAATTTTTTTCAAAATAAATAGACAAATGTGAAAGCTTTGAAAAGGAAAGTCGACAGATTGAGTTTGTTAGAAAGTACACTCGGAAAGATCTGGGTACAAACCGGGTACAAATAATTGGGTATAAAAACATTTTCTCATACTGATTAGTGTTGTTGTGTGGTATATTTTAGGAAACACAAAAATGATTATGAGGGATCCACTTACATTATTTTTTATGGCACTGGATTACACTATGTATTTTCAAAGTCCGAACAGTCGGACCAAATTGTTCAACATAATGGATATAGTAAAATTGTACTTGCAGATCAAATTTTAAATTTTTTTTTACTATTTATTAAGATGGTTATAAAAATTCAATGGTCTAAAAACAATGATTTTGTAAAATATTTAATAAATAGTAAAAAAATTCAGAAAAATAAAAAATTTAGTCACCAAGCACATTTTAATATGGAGATCGATCATATTGAACGGTCTGGATCATATGAAAAATTTAGGGTGTAATCCAGCGTCACTAAAAAATAGTGTAAGTGGATCCATCCTCTTAATAATTATGTTATCCGTTCATCTAGAAATATTGTTCTTACTAGTGTTTCCTTAATTACCTACTGGACAGAGCCGTTAAAAGATGAAATCAAGGAGAACACCAATAAATGGCTGCCTGAGGAGCTTGATGCCATAACTCAAGCCCCGTAAATTTGCTTATAGTGGAATGGGTCACTGATGACCAAGAGTGATTGTGCATGTTTAATCTCTTGTTTATGTTTTCTCTTGATGTTATTCTTGCCTCAGCCAATTTCTTTTATTTTGTTGGGCTACTGTGGCTGAATTTGGTTCCTTATTTTGGTGCCTGTGTTCACACTGACTTAACTCTTTTATTATGTAATTTTTAAGTTTCATATTAATGAAACGGACCTCGGTCTTTTATTTAAAAAACAAAAAAACAAATTGGACATACGAAATTAGCCAGTCATGTACTCATGTCTCGTGTAAAGTTCACTGCCCGACTTAAAAGGGGACAAAAAAGGCATCAAATTTGGCCAAGAATATCTCTCTGTTTATTCTTTTGTTATTTAATTAACTGTTGTTAAATACTTATTTTATATTTGTTTTTCAATTGAAAAAAACACCAATATAATTTTTTTTTCTAGTCAAAACACAAAACAGCTTTTGCCAATCGGAATAAATAACTAAACAAAATTTACTTACCAACTTTCTAGCAATTAAAACAAATAAATAAAATAAAATGAGATAACTTATAACATTAATATTAATAATTAGTAATAAGGAAACCCTTTAAATTTTTCTCATTGCTGAACTATAACTCTGAAAATTTTCTCACTTCTGTACCAGTCTTTCATGTGAAATGTTACCTAGGACAAGAGCTGATTAATAAGCAAGCATGGGCGAGTTGGAGTATGCTCATGATTGGCTCATTAAGTTAATGAACGATAATGAGCGAGTTGTTAACAAGTATATTGTTAATGAGTGGGTTTAAATTTTGTTTTGAGTTTTTTTGTTTAAGGTATATCATTCAAAAACTAATTTTCATTTATAAAATTTAACAAATTATCATAATCTAATCTAATTAAACAGTACATAATTTAACAAAAAAAATGTCCATAAGTAAATTTAAAAAAATCAAACACTATCTTCTTCTTGGTTCTCACGGTCCCACATGTCACATACTCGCAGCTGTTTTCTTGTCACATATCTACAAAATTGCATCAATTATCAAAACAATAATAAAAATGCATCTTCAACAATAATATAAATTTACTATTAAACAAAATAAATAAATTGGCCAAAAATTTAGTCAGTATTGAATTAACAAAACAAATAAATTTTAGTACTGTTAAACCATGCCAACCAACCAAAAATCAAAACTATAAATTTATCCAATTTTAATTTTGATTTAAGGCATTGGATGTGGTAAGATTCATGTAACTGAGTTCTTAATGAGTGAGTTGGGGTATGCTCATATTCGGCTTATTAAGTTAACGAACGATAATGAGCGAGTTGATAATGAACGAGTTATTATTAAGCTTTAATTAGCGAGCTAGTTATAAGCGAGTCACGAGTTATAAATAATTTACTCACTCCAACCAGACTGCTGCGGCAATGGCCTTCAAATGCTGGGCCATGGCTAATGTTACCCCAAACTTTTCTGACATGTTGACCCCACAATTCACCACCTCTTCTGGCAGCTTTCAATCAGACAGATGCAACAAGGACCCCTACATCAGGTGTACCATTCGGTATGCTAGTGGCAAACCGGAGCAAATTCGCCAGCCAGCACCAAACGGTATTAACTCGAAATCACGACCCTTGAAATTGATCTCATTCTCCAAGAATTTTGTCATTACAAGCAAGCTTTTAAGAATTCTCAAATTTCTTAAAATTCTGAGGACAATTGCACGTAAGATTTTAAGAATTTTGTCATTACGTGCAAGCTTTTAAGAATTTTGGAGAACATTGCACGTAATGACAAGAATTTTGAGAAAAAGTACTTGATTTCCGTTCTTTTTACGAAGGCAGAACAGGTCATATCGTCATAATTAACTCATAAGCTTGATGTTGCAAGTGTAACAACCATTTTAAAAAATAGATAGTTCAGAAAAAGACCGGATCGATGAAGTTCAGATTGCATCAATATTATTTATAGTCTTCAAATGATTCAAATCAATCTGTCCCCAATTCCCAAATCAATGGAAGTATACACTCCCGCGATCCTGCTTCTACTCTCTATCCCTCTGCTCTCCATCTTTCTCTTATCTCAAAATAACAGAAGAAAGAAAGCCCTCTATCCTCTTCCACCAGGTCCCAAACCATATCCCCTGGTAGGAAACCTCCTACAACTAAGTTCCATAAGCCAGCCTCACGTGACTTTCACCTTTCTCTCCAAAATCTATGGACCCATATTCTCTCTCCAACTAGGCCAAGTCACAACCATCATCATCTCCTCTCATGAATATGCAAAGAAGGTTTTTCAGAATCACGACCTCGCATTAGCTGGCCGGCACGAGCCTGATGCGATGCGGGTACAAGCCCACTATAAGTGGTCCGTAGCGTGGCTTCCCCCGGGACCACGGTGGCGGTCCCTGCGCCGGCTTTGTACAACTGAGTTATTCACTACTCAACGGCTTGATTCTCATTTGTCACTTAGAAGGCAAAAGGTGCAAGAGTTATTAGATTTTGTCTCTAAATCAGCTGAAGAGGTACTTGAATTTTTGCAAATGTTTTACTTCTATTGAAAAAAAATCTATCGAGAGTTGACCTTCTTTTTCTTTTAATGGGCGATACTGATATCAATCGTACTCATTTATATTTGATCAACTATTCCAGGAAGCATCAATATTCTGTTATTAAAAAAAATATATGGGCGAAACTCATCTCTGTCATATGAAGTTTTGGAACAGAAAGGTCTTGCATCTGTATCAGCGGCAAAACTAAAAAATTATAATAGAGATACTAAAATTTAAAAGTAAAATATGTTATTGGTAGGAATTGAATCCAAGTTCTTCAAAACAATAAGATAAGTTCTAACCACTAGACAACAAGTGAACATGTGATATTTTATGAGTGAAACTAGACTATATAATTTTTTTTTTAAAAATAACTTTCAATTAAATTTCAATATATATAACTACAATTTTAAAATTATAAGGTGGCTTAGCACCCGTATGGGTGAATATAAATCCACCCCTGATCTGTACCAAACTACTGGTTGATAACAAGTATCTAGATAGCACTAAAGATAATTCTCCTGCATCATATTTTTTTTTGTGAGGATTTAATGTAAGATCTTAATCTAATTTTGACTTATTTCTAAAGGGGGCTCCAATAGAGATCGGGTGGGTCGCGTTTACCACCACCCTAAACTTACTATCAAGCACAATATTCTCGACTGATATTTCCGGTTTTGACTCGGATTCATCACATCAGTTCAAGAAGACAGTTGAAAGCATCATGGAGTTTATAGGATGCCCAAATGTGTCTGATTTCTTCCCAATGCTTACCCCACTAGATCTGCAGGGTGTACGGCGAAAAATGGAACCTCCTACCAAATTTTTATATAAAATTTTTGATGAGCAGATCGACTGTCGGATTAAGAACAGGGAAGAGGGCTCTATCGGCAACAATGATTTCTTGGATGTATTGCTTGATAGTCAACTAGGGGAAGGGGGACCAGATTTTCGATCGCCGCTCAAATCCTTATTTGAAGTAACAATTCTTCCACTTGTTCATATTTTAAGGATTATTTTAAATGGAAATAATCATCTGTTTTTCTTAATTATTCTTGTCAGCTAAAAATTATGTATTTAGGTAAGAATGTCAATACTGACTCTGTTTTACTTTGTGTTTAAACGATGCATTCAAAATTTTAATTGAATATTCTGGCATCAGGACTTATTTGCAGCTGGAACAGATACAAGCTCGAGTACTGTCGAGTGGGCAATGGCCGAGTTGTTGCAAAATCCTGTAATACTGGCAAAGGTACGCAATGAACTGGCATCGGTCGTCGGCCCAGAGAGAGAAATGGAAGAGTCTGATATTGGCCGACTCCCCTATCTCCAAGCGGTCATTAAAGAAACTCTTCGACTGCACCCTCCAGTGCCATTTCTTCTTCCACGACGCGCTCAAGAAACCGTCGAATTAGGCGGTTATTTGATCCCTGAGGGCGCTAAGGTAGACGACTACAGATTATTGGTTATAAAGATAATAAAGTTTGATTGTTGACAACAGGATTTTTTTTGGGTCAAATTATACATTTGTTTTGTTTTATTAGACATATTTAGCACATTAATATACTCAGCAAAGAATTGTTATTTATATTTTAACGAATGATTCCAGCATATCTTCCAAGTCCATATTGATACATGCTAGGTCTCCCCAGCAGTTGGGATCGTGTAAATGAGACAAAAAAAAAAAAAAAAAAAAAATTCTTCTTATTTCTTTCAAATCCTACAAATAATTGAATTGATATATATAGTACTATGGTATTCTATGTTTACATTTAATAGAAGACATGTTTTTCCTTCTGACACTTCTTTATCACATGCAGCTGCTAGTCAACGTATGGGCAATTGGCCGGGACGAAACAACATGGCCAGATCCACTCAAATTCTTGCCAGAGAGGTTCTTGGAGAAGGAGATCGATTTCAAGGGTCGTGATTTCGAGTTAATACCGTTTGGTGCTGGCCGGCGAATTTGCCCCGGTTTGCCACTAGCGTACCGAATGGTACACCTGATGTTGGGGTCCTTGTTGCATCGGTTTGATTGGAAGCTGCCAGAAGATGTGATGAATTGTGGGGTCAACATGTCAGAAAAGTTTGGGGTAACATTAGCCATGGCCCAGCATCTGAAGACCATTGCTGTACCAGTCCTGGGCGACATTTCACATGAAAGACCAGTACACAAGTGAGAAAATTTTCAGAGCTTAAAGTTCAGCAATGTGAGAAATTTCAAGTATTTTATTATCAATAATATTATTGTTATTGTGATAATTATTTGTGTTTGTATTTTTTTTTTATTTGCTCTAATGGCTAGAAAGTTGCCAAGTAAATCTTGTTTAGTTTTTTATTCCGATTGGCAAAAGCTGTTTTTTTTAGTTTGACTAGAAATTTTATATATTTTGGTACTTTTTTCAATTGAAAAACAAATATAAAATAAATATTTAACAACAGTTAATAGACTACGAAAAAGAAAGTGTATTCACTCTAAAAGAGTTCAAACTCCTTGTAAAGGACTCATTCAATAGACAAGGAGCAGAAACTCCTTGATTATGTGAATGCCAAAAAATTAAAACTACATAAAGTAGTCATAACAACAACTGCTCTAAAGAGCAACTTCCACAAATTGAGAGGAGTGCTATTGAGGTCATATTTGGCTGGGACTAAAAGTTTGATTCAGGACCATCCGAAAACAGTGATTTTGTAGTAAAAAACATTCAAAAAATATATAATTTATTATCCAAACACATCTATCTTCAAAGATACCACTAGAAGTGCTGGTTGTATCTTCAAAAAAATTATCCTTTAATTTTTATTACAAAAGTTCTTATTGTTATTAAAGTTATCAGTAAGATTACACTAACTCAAACATCACAAGTTCACAACACAAGGCAAATCAAGATAAATACGAGGACAAAGGTGCTGAAACAACAGGCCTGCTAATGAACAAAAGCCCTGTTCATGACCGGCCCGAATCGAAATTGACAGGAAGGCCCTGTTCATGATTGGCCCGAAACGAAGTATCATTATTACAAATAATAATGATCTGATTTAATAGCAAACAAATGTCAAAAAACTTGTGGTCATCGACAATAACAAATATCTAATTACCTATTTATTTTAGGGAAGTTAGGAACATCAGCAAATATGGTTTTTAAAAAAACTTTTGTTACTCATTTATTAGGCCAGCCCAACAATCTAACGTGCAATATATTAATAATTAATAGTAATAAAAACCCTTGAAATATCTGTCATCGCTGAACTAAAGAAGAAAAAATTCCTCAGTTCTGTACCAGTTTTTCATGTGAAATGTTACCTAGGACTGGTACGGCAATGGCCTTCAGATGCTGGGCCATGGCTAATGTTACTCCAAACTTTTCTGACATGTTGACCCCACAGTTCCCCATCTCTTCTGGCAGCTTCCACTCAAACCGATGCAACAAGGATCCCAACATCATGTGTACCATTCGGTACGCGAGTTGCAAACCAGGGCAAATTCGCCGGCCAGCACCAAACGGTATAAACTCAAAATCGCGACCCCTGAAATCAATCTCCTTCTCCAAGAACCTCTCTGGCAAGAATTTAAGTGGATCTGGCCATGTCGTTTCATCCCGACCAATCGCCCATATGTTGACTAGAAGCTGCATGTGATGAAGAAGTGTCACAATCAAAAGCAACTTTTATATCAATGTGGCCCTGATTAAATGAAACACTAAATATCTTATATCATAGTACTATATCAACTCAAGTGGCCAACTGGCCCAACTTTGTCTAATTTGCATCCCAATCCCAACTGTTGGGTAGATGTAACATGTTATTTTAATCTGCAATTTAAAATTAAGTAAAGAGCGTCGATATTGACTTGGAAGAATAATTTGCAGAAGTAACTCCTTAATATATATGTAACAATGCTTTTCAGAGTTAATTAATGTAAATGCTAAATTAATCTAATAATAGAAAACCAATGTATTATTGACCAACAATAATAAAAATCCTGTGCCAGCAATGAAATTTCATTGTCATTTTAACCAATCATCTCTACCTTAGCACCCTCAGGGATCAAATAACCGTCTAATTCGACAGTTTCTTGAGCGCGTCGTGGAAGAAGAAATGGCACTGGAGGGTGCAGTCGTAGAGTTTCTTTAACGACTGCTTGGAGATAGGGGAGTTGGCCAATATCAGACTCCTCCATTTCTCTCTCTGGGCTAATGACCGATGCCAGTTCATTGCGTACCTTTGCCAGTGTTACCGGATTTTGCAACAACTCAGCCATGGCCCACTCCACAGTACTCGAGCTTGTATCAGTTCCAGCTGCAAATAAGTCCTGGTGCCAGAATAATCAATTAAATTTTTTTAATTAATACAAGTAAAAACAGTGTCTCTGTTTGCTGAAAAAAAATATTTAAGAAAAATTGATGATTTTTTCCATATAATATAGTCCTTAAAATAAAAATAAAATATGAACAAGTAAACGAATTGTTACTGAAAAAATGGATTTGTAATGCTCTAGATAATCTGGGCCCCCTTCCCCGACTTGACTATCAAACAATACATCCAAGAAATCATTGTGATGGATAGAGCCCTCTTCCCTGTTCTTAATCCGACAGTCGATCTGTTCATCAAAAATTTTATGTAAAAAAATGACAAGACTGTCCATTTTTCGCCGTACACCCTGCAGATCTAGCGGGGCAAGCACCGGGAAGAAATCAGACACATTTGGGCGTGCTGCAAACTCCATGATAATTTCAATTCCCTTCTTGAACTCTTGTGATGAATCCGAGTCAAAACCGGCAATATCAGTCGAGAATATTGTGCCTGATAGTAAGTTTAGGGTGGTAGTAAATGCTGCCTGCCCAATCTCCACTGGAGTCCCCTATAGAAACAAGTCAAAATTAGATTAAGATGCAATATTAAATCCTCTCACAAAAACAAATTCTGATGTAGGTAAGTGATCTTACTTTAGTGCTATCTAGATACTTGGTACCAGCTAGTGGTTTGGTACTGATGTAAGCAAGGGTGGGCCCACATGGTCCCACTGTGGGGCAGCTGCCCGCTCTCAAGTTTGGATTTTGAGTTTTAGTGGAGATCTATTGGTCTTAATCGACTTTGCACTCCCCTCTACTGAAAATATTTTTGCTCTTCTCTAGATGTTTGATTTGTAATTTGGATTAAATTTAGGGTTAAAATTAAAAAAAAAATTGAATTATGATTGGTAATTAGAATAATAAATTAGAGCATCAGAAATTACAAGTTAGAGCATTGGAAGGTATAAGTCAAAGTATTATTTTTTATTGACTATCCAATTAGTTAATGGGTTTAAACCCGATTAGCTATTTAAATCCGATTTGATATATTTTTTTTTGCCCTCCCGATGAAAATTCCGAATGCTCTCCTAGATGTAAGAACTTCTGTTCCTATGACACAGATTGGTTGCAGCCATTTTTTTTTTAAATAACAGATTATTGATGCTTTCCTGGAATAGTGGATCAAAAAAAATGAGGCCCAAAGAGGGTTTCAACTCTCGGTATCACTCACAAAAAATAAAAAAGGTCAACTCTCGACAGATTTTTCTTCACTAAAACAGTTGGGAAAATTCAAATCCTGAATTTAAAAAGGTTGGATTCAATTATTCATGTACCTCATGAGCGCATTTAGAGACAAAACCCAATAACTCATGCACCTTTTGCCTCCTAAGTAACAAATGAGAATCAAGCCTTTGAGTAGTGAACAACTCAGTTGTACAAAGCCGGCGCAGGGACCGCCATCGTGGACCCGGCGGAAGCCATGCTATGGACCGCTCTTGGTGGCCTTGTACCCGTAAAACATCAGGCTCGTGCCGGCCAGCTAATGCGAGATCGTGATTTTGAAAAACCTTCTTTGCATATTCATGAGAGGAGACGACAATGGTTGTGACTTGGCCTAGTTGGAGAGAGAATATGGGTCCATAGGTTTTGGAGAGAGTGGTGAAGGTTATGTGAGGCTGGCTTGTGGGACCCAGTTGTAGGAGGTTCCCTACCAGGGGATATGGTTTGGGACCTGGGGGAAGAGGATAGAGAGCTTTATTTCTTCTCTTAATTTGAGATAAGAGAAAGATGGAGAGCAGAGGTACAGAGAGTAGAAGCAGCAGCGAGAGAGCGTTGACTTCCATTTGATTGGGGATTGGGGATTGGGGAATTTGGGAGAGAGATTAATTTGAAGACTATAAAGGAAATAAAATTAGTGCAATCATGAACTTTCTGGATTCTCTTTTCTTGAAATGGTTATTGACTTATTGCACATCAAGAGTACGAACAACATGACCTTTTCTGACTTCTGACTAAAAGAGGATATTGTAAATTAAGTCCCTGACTAATTAAGATTGTCTATGCACAAGTCCATGTCCTCTTTCTTGTAACAATAGGCGGGAAGTGCAAAACTAATGTGTAATTAGGATTGTCAATAGTTTGTTTATCAATTGATAATACGATAGTTTGATTTGAGTTTTATATAAAATGAATTTACATGGGGATCAAGAATTATTTTTAATAATTTATTAGTTCTGCATATGAATTTTGAAAAATATTTCACCTTAGCTATTAGATTCACATATGAGCCTTGTACGATATGAATATACATTCTATTAAGTATGTTTATAGTTGTTTCAAAAATATTGATCATCGTTCTTCAAAGAAAATTAAATGAAAATCAATCATATAAATTAGCTTAATTAGAGTCATTATTTTTAATTGGGGTGATCACTTGATATTAGTATTTTTCACAATCTTGACAATGATTTTTTAAATTAATTCAATCAATTTTTTATACAATTTAAGTGATGTTTGATGGTGTACCAAGAATCATTAATTTTCGATCTCAGAAACTTCAAATCTTTTATAGACATGATATGTTCCATCATATAGATCATGCTAATAATATATGTTGGATTTTAAATTTGAACTTTATTTTTAATGATTGTTGATATTTAACAACACAATTGATTATCAAGTGATCACATGTTCTTTATTAGTACCTTGTAATATAAAATAATATAAGAGTTCGACTAGGTAATATGCATAATACAGATCGACCCGTGCTTTAAATCCATATTTATGTTTTCAAAGTTCAAATAGTCGATCTGAATCGTTAAACATAATCTTCTTCATATGAAAATGACCATAGAGATCAAATTTTACAATTTTTACATTTATTTTACTATTAGTTTAGATAGGTAGAAAATCATTATTTTCGGATGGTCCAAAATTTTTAGATCAAGTGATTTTCTACCTATCTAAAAAATAAAATTTGATCGGCAAGTACAGTTTTATATGTAGATCGCATTGAGCATTTTAGATCGATTGTTTAGATTTCAAAAACAAATATATTGAGCTCATTGTACGGGCTGCTTTTACCATATATAGCCTCACTCATAGTATAATATATCGACTAGTGTTATTTATGTATTTTTTTATTATATATTAATATTATTCTCATTCTTATATTATTTTTATTTTTATATTGTTTACTCAAATTGCTAGAAAAGTGGCAAGTACATTTTGTAAAATTATTTATTCGGATTGGCAATTTTTTGCTTTTAAAAAATGTTTTTCTATTGGCTACAAAAAGTTTATATTCTGGTACTTTTTTCAACTGATAAACAAATTTAAAATAAACTTTTACCAAGAGTCAACTAGATGACAAAATACAGAGAGATATTGTGGGCAAAATTTGATGGCTTTTTTTTATTTTGAAAGAGAAGCATTATTCATTGTTGACATTTTAAATCGGGTAGCCAACGTTACACATGACATGACATTATAAACCTGATATGTGAAATCAACTTTGTTTAGCATATTGGAATAGAGCAAATTAATTCACATTGTTGTAAGTTGTAACTCTCAGGTCAAGCCATTGTATGTGAAAATATATAATTGGAATTTGGAAGTATACAATTTAACTTCTTCTGTTTTCAACAGTAATGATACTTGTTTAAACAAGTAAAAAATATATATTTCTCAAAACTAGCATTTGTGTCGATGTAATAGGTCGTTGGTGAATCGCAATCTCAATCATTATCACAGTCAACTACCAAAAAAAAAAAAAAAAACAGTGTGCTTCAAACATAATAATAAAAATTATAGAAAATAATTTATGCAATGGGAGATTTACATGACCATCTTCTCTTTCTGTACAAATTGAAACTAAATCTCTACAAGCTGACATTCAAATTTTATCACTTAATGTTTCATTTTGTTTTCTTAACTTCTTTTTGCGGAAATAAATGTTATTCATCTGTAGAGCGGAACTAAAAAAAAAAATTGAAAAGACTGAAATGTAAAACACATAATATATGAATTTAAGTCTCTACAACCACAAAACAAACTCTAATCACTAAACTACAAGTACACATTTAGTCTTTTTTTAAGAAGATTGAAATATATAAAATTAAAAATAAATCAATTAAATCTTTCTACACGGTCTGGTATTGTACTGGATCAGTCAGGGACATTCGCATATTAATTTTCTTTTAAAACAAAAATTTAGTTAATCTCGATGTTTATTTTTCGCATATTTTCAATCCGTCCATACTTATTAGTTATTAGAGGCATCTATTTTAAATCTGTTTGGGCCCACTGAACAAATGAAAGTGGCAGCATGAACCTAATTTATAAACTACAAGGTACTCTAGGCCCATAAAAGCCCATTATTTTCCTTTATTTCGACGGACCCTATAAATAAAGTCATCAAAGCAGCGCGTACAAACCCTAACGAAACCCTAAGCCGCCGCGCGCCATTTTAAGTCCTCCGCTGAGAGAACAAAGAGAGACAGAAGTCGAGAGCTCAAGACAAAAGCAACAATGGCGGCAGCTGCTGTGGGATACGGAGCGATGAAACCGACTAAGCTCGGCGTGGAGGAGTCTCGCGATCAGCTCAACCGGATCCGCATCACCCTCTCCTCTCGTGATGTCAAAAACCTCGAGAAAGGTGCTTCATCTACCAAATCATAATGCTAATTTCTTATATTTCCTGTCTGATTTGTTGCGATCATATTTGTGCGGTGCAGTGTGTGCTGATCTCGTAAAGGGAGCCAAGGATAAGCAGCTCCGCATTAAGGGACCTGTGCGCATCCCCACCAAAGTTCTACATATCACCACCCGCAAGTCTCCTTGCGGCGAAGGTACTGTTTATTTCATCTTTCTGATTCTTTGGATTGGCGATAGTTGAAATTTGTTAGCTTAATCGAGAATAGAAATCCAATCTGTAGTTCATGTGATAGAACCAAAAGGGGGATTTGCTGATTACTTTATAAACTCAACATTTGATACATCTATGCTGAAAAGTCTTAAAAGAGCATGCCCCTTGTAAGAATTGACTGTTTCATGTCTGAAACTGTATCATTTATCTCGTACAAATATACCTATATGTGATTTCTGGGATGATGGATTTTCTTGCACTTACATGCACGTTTTAAATTATTTACAAATTCAATTAGGTACTTGTATGCTATATAATTCTGGACCTTGAGAATCAGTAAATTTTGTTCATAGTCCATGTATATTAGGAACTGTTGCTAAAGCTGGCTGTAATATATATCTTTCTATCTAGGTGTCGGTCCCTTTTGAACAATCCTGTATAGCTAGGAAATGTTAACTTGATTTGGGATTTTAATTGTAATTACCTGACATAACATCAAAAGAGTTAGCTATATCATTTTTACTTTCAGCAACTATTAACAGAGGTGATTCCAAGTTATAAACTATCAGATATGCTTTGTAAGAATTTCCTTGCATAGCCACATTGACATCAAGCCCATATAATAAAAACAAAAGATGTGATCACAACTATCGAGAACATCTCAGTGCCCCAACCTCTTGAAAAACCAGTTTCTCATAGAAAGGAATAGTATAAAACTTGGGTTATGCAAGGAAATTCTTACAAAGCATATCTGATAGTTTATAACTTGTAATCACCTCTGTTAATAGTTTGCTGAAAGTAAAAATGATATTTTGTACGACTAAAGCATCCATCATTCATTTCTATAAACCAAACATATTATGTATCTCGATAGTAGATTTTTTTTGTCATAGAAATTGTTTTCCCTTCAGATTCTATATGGGTGGGGTTTGTGCCTTCGGAAATTAACTCTAAATTCTTTGTTTATGCATTCAATCTTTGGAAGAAATTTTTGTTACTGATTTTGAACTTTTATGAAACAAATTTTTAGGTACAAACACCTGGGATCGGTTTGAGTTCCGCATCCACAAGAGGGTGATTGATCTGATCAGCTCTCCTGATGTGGTAAAGCAAATCACCTCCATTAACATCGAACCAGGTGTCGAAGTGGAGGTCACCATTGCTGATGTTTAAGGACTTGAAATGTTTTTTTTTTACTTGAAAAATGGGATGTTTGATTTTTGTTTAGACTTGTTCTAGTTTTTTCTTTGAGGTCACTGTACTGTGAGTCTCCTTGTGGAGTTAGATCGTGTGATATGATGCACTGTTTGTAGTTGGTAATTTATCTGGTTCTTTTAAGCTGAAATTTTGGGATAAATTTAGTGTCCGTGTAATTCTCTACATATCTCCTTATTTCCCGATTATTAGCAAGCAATTTGTGTAATGCCCTATTTGCTTTAAATCTTGGTACAATGATAAATTAGTGCAAGTAGTTTGGATTTGGGTTGAAACTTGTTTTCCTGAAATAAACAAACAATTTGGTGTCCTGCCATATGGTAGGCTATCCGAATAAAGATGATTATTTTGAAGCTGTTAATGAAAATGATTAATCGTGAGGGGCTGTAGTTTTACTACCAGATGCTTGTTCTGTCTATTATGATTGATCCTGTATATTATTTATCGTCGCTTATTTATTTTTTTCTTTTCGTTCCTATCAATTATCAATTTATCATCGTTACTAATTTCATTTCCATTTTTTCGCGCATCCCTTAATTAAACGGCTACAGTCCTGTCTCTCGCTGAACGTGTTGACTGAACAATTTGTCCTATCCTAGTAAAATCAGTGTGCATTGGAGAAACTTCATCCATTTCTAACTATTGTTTATTATAACGCCAACAGTTGGAGCTCCCCCATTTTATATGAAATTTAATAAACGTGTCATTATGAACCTGATTTTCCCTTTCTTTTACTACAAAACATATTGATCGCCTCGGATGCTGCTAATTTGCAATTAGCTAACATAATCAAGTGAATTTGGTTTTTATGCTTTGTTTTTTTCCTTGTTTGTAGAATAATCTGCTGGCATTTTGCTCAATCTTTTTTTCTTCACCTGACAGAATCTTCGAATTTCAACTTTTTGTGGGGACACGGAAACGTGCCTCGGTACCATTGCTGAATGTGTTCCAGTAACACTTTTTATTTCAAAGTGGCAATTATTAGCTTCCCCCAGACCAGTAATATGTGGTGAAGTAGATTAAGGCATATTGGGATTCTTTTTTTTTATCAATACTTTGCAATACACGTAACAAGAGTCGACAAGGCATTATTTGATAAAGCAGACACGGAAGTAAATTGTAATCTGATCTCCTTCAATAAAAATAGTGTTTTCTTTGATAAATTTATTCTTCAAGATAATGACAAGAGAAACAAATAAATTTAAATAAAGTCCAAAGGGACAGCAGACTGTATTGTATTGTGATATCGTAATCTAACAGTATTATAGGGAATTCAGTGTACATTTTTTTAGGGTTAATTGAACATTCATAATTACTTATCCTACAGTAACATATACCAGTGAACTACAGAAAATCTCAGCAATGGAGTATAGACTGGGGCACCATATCTGAGAGCCACTACTCAGATATATAGTCACTTGTTAATTTGTCAAATAAGTTTCAGCCAAAAGTTTACAAGATAAATTCCTGTATGAAACACTGATGCCTTAGACCAGGATGCAACCAGTATGATCCAAGGTTTAAGATTTTAGTATTTGGTATTCAGAAAATTATACCGCAAGAATAATCTGGTACTGACTACTGACTACAGATTGTATACCAGTGTAGAAGTTGGTACTAAAAATACTAGTATGGTTTCTTTTTATCCTCTTTCATGTTTTTACCTATTCTCACTTATGCTGGAGCATCAACATCTACATTTAGTAACCTGGATAACAAACATCTACCTCGATACCAGTTTAGAAGTTGGTATTTACACCTATTTAAATTCTTATGTACAATGTATGTCAAACAGAACAACACGTAAGAGCAACTAAATTAAAATATAGAACATTCTCAGAAAATAACTGAAAGAATATTAAAACTGATTTTTGCTCTGTAGCAGTAAAATCTACAAACTGTTGGATATAATTATCACATAACAAGCACACACTTTTAGCATACAAAACCAAAATTTCAACTAGCCTCGTATTAATCTGTAACAACTACAAATCTAAAATAAAGAAGGAAGCAAGATATAACAATGGTCATGATTCTGTTATTGATCAAAGGTCCAACAAAATTAGCACTAATTCTCTCCACGCTAATACATTGAACAACCAAATTCCTAGAAGTACTGAAAAAATAACAAAATGTAGAATCAAGGAAGCAATTTTCCCTTTCGTAGTTCAAACAACTCTCCAATCTCCTACCAACCAATCATAAACTACAGTACCAGCTGATGAAAGCTAACGAGATAATAGAAAGAAAAATAAAATGAAGAACAAATTCATTACTTGCATGTTAGAAATGCAAATTATAGAAGAATTGAAAGAAAATCTAACTCATCCTGATATTTTCACTCAGTTGCAAGACCGCCATGTGCCTTCACCACCCCCTTCTTACCAGGTGAATAAAAATCCAAATACCACTTAACAAACCGTTTCAACCCAGTCTGAAGATCCGTTACGGGCTTATACCCTAATTCTCTCTCTGCAAGGCTAATATTTGCATGAGTATAAGGGACATCTCCATTTCTCGGCATCTTCACCAACTTCCTTATCGCCTTAACCTTCAAGAGCTTCTCTAGAATGTTAACAAGCTCTGAAACAGGTACAGGTGTGGTATTACCAAGGTTGTAAACTCTCAACGGTGCGGGCCCCCGCTTCTTACCACCAGACCCCGTACTCTTGCCAGCTGTATCAAGAGCCGCAACACAACCTCTCACCACATCATCTATGTAAGTAAAGTCACGTGCAACAGTATGTGTACCATGCCCTTCAAATACTGTAATTGGTTTTCCTTTCAATATATCCTTTGTGAAGAAGTAGTACGCCATATCGGGTCGGCCCCATGGCCCATAGACAGTGAAAAACCGTAAGCCTGTGATGGAAAGGCCGTAGATGTGATTGTAGACATGTGCTATTTCCTCACCGGCTTTTTTTGTAGCCGCATAGAGAGATGCTGGTCTGTCAGTGCGGTCAGATTCTGAAAATGGGACCCGTGAGTTGAGACCATACACAGAGGAAGAGGATGCCCAGACAATAGCGGGCTGCGGGTTTGCGGATTTTGCGGCTTCAAGAATTGATACCAGACCGGCTACATTGGACCTAACATATGAACCTGGGTTTTGCAAAGCATACCTCACACCAGCTTGTGCTGCCAAGTGGGCCACATGTGTAAATGGGACCACATCAAACAGCTTCTTCAACAATGCCGCATCATTTATGTCTCCTTCTACAACAAAAACTCCAGCTTTCTCTAGGAATGCCTGCCGGGCCCGCTTCAGAGACGGGTCATAGTAGTCATTGAACGAATCAAGGCCCAGAACACCGTCGCCACGTCTCCGCAATGTGGCCGAGAGATGGCTGCCGACAAAACCTGCAGCACCAGTGACCAGAACAGTTAATCCATTAGGCGATCTCCGGACCCGGCAAGAGGAGCGAACCTTCTTCTCCCAGGCGGGCCCACCCCAGTTAGTATTGCGGAGAGAGCGGCGCAGAGATGGGTTTTGGGTCAGGTCTCGGGTCGAGAGCGAGTTGGGAGAAGGCGAATTGGGGCTGAGGAGGAAGAATGCGAGGAAGAGAGAGAGCGCACAGAAAGACCAGAACACGAGCTTGGAGAAGGGGGAGTAGGGACTTGGGTGGTGGGGCCATCTTGTCAGGAGGCGCGAGTGGTGGTGATGAAGCGGCTTTTCAGGCTTCATCTGCGACATTTTGGGTAACTCCGTTCCTATTTCACACTATCCCAACTGGAGATTCGAAGAAGAACAAAAACGGCGACAATGGAGCTTCGATTAGTTGCTTCTCCTTCTTCTTTCTTCGTCGATTTCAGTTTGTGGAGTGATCGAATGCGTTACCCCTATCCCAAGAACGGATCTTGGGTACTTGATAGCTTGATTTCTTTGGTTTCTTTTTTAAAAAAAATTGGGACTTATTTTTTTATAAGAGGTAGCTTCGTGTGAGAGGCAAGCTAGAGCGATTTGGTTCTAGAATAGAGAGAGAGGGAGAGAATGAATGGGAATGTGATTCTTTCTTGGTCGCATTTCAGAGGGTTTCTTTGAAAAATTAGAGGGAGGAAGAGAGAGAGACAGATAGCGAGCAGGGTCAATTGCTTCGGGTCATGAGGTGAGAATTAATTTATAGTTTATACATTTCAATTGACAAAAACACTAAAAACGGTATAATTCGAGAGGTTTGTTTTGTTAATTTTAGGGGTAAACAATTTAATAGATCAGCTTTAACTTCGTGCAGCGCACAAACCTTATAAAGTTCTGTTTTGATTCTACAATCCATGCCCTGCATGAAGCTAAAACTACTCTGTTAAATATCTACCCAACTTTAAGGGGGATTAAGAATAAACAAGTAATTATCTCGCGAAGTTTGTTCATGATATGATAGGATTCGGGGATAAAAGTTTCCTTGCACGTGGTGTGCATTAAATGCATGCTCCGGTTTAGGCTGGTATACCACGTGTAGGCATGCTGGATTGGCTTGATAACTAAGCACAATTATAATGCCGTTCTATCAAAATTAAGAGCGTAAATATATTTTTAGCACATACTTTACTTGTACGGTTGTACCGTATATTCTTTCTAATTGAAGTTCTAAATTGACTCCTTATTAATTTAATGTCTGAGTCTCTATGGCTGAAGATACTGTATAAATTTAGAGTGAAAACTAAATTGGTCGAATATAATATTAAATTTTAGCATATTCTATACAAATACAAAGCTAAAGATCTCTATATTAAGAGAACCTAAGAATGATAAAAGATACATTTTATATAAATAGGATTTTGCTATGATGTTTTCTTTTTAGCATATAAAGAAATTTCTAGTCAGCAGTAGATGCAATAATTATTATTGTTAATTTTTAAAGAATAAATTAGTTATTTTTATGATTTTATAAATTAAGCAATAACGTTCAGTGATAAAAGAAGTAGGCGTAGGCAGGATTTTCATCAGAGGTAGGGACAAAAATTTAATGGTACAATTAGCGGGTTACGGATTGCCGTGAATTAATCAATTTTGACTGAAAGTTGTTCAGGAGTATGCAAAATTTGCTCCAGAGCTAGATAACATATCTATTATATATCTTCGGTTTACAAAATTCAGTTACCTACTTCTGATTCAATGTGGCTCCACCACTGACTGAATAGGAGCAACTTGAAGAGAATTTGATGTTTGTATTAAATACCATTGTAGTTGGACTATTTTGTTATTTATTAAATTAACAGTTCAGATTTTAGATATGAAAAATCAACAATTATGACAGTTTGTTAAAGCAGTGCTGCTCTTAAAAACTGTAGCAGTAAGGGGTATCAATGGATATCACGAGGAATCCACATAAATGAATTTGCACGTCATCTCAAAATTGAATTCATAAAATTATTAAATTCATATGTGGATTTTAAAAAAAATATTTATTGAATTCAGATTTCAATTTTGTCAATTCGTAATTTAGCATCTGTTAAAGATACAATTGATAAAATGCATTATGGTAGATAAATTGTAAGCCTATTTATAGCTAAATATGATGTATTTTGAAACTAAATAAATTAATTTTTTATGTTAGTTTAATTAAAATTGTTTTTGAACTTGTAATTTTGAAATCCCATCCTGGCTCGCTTTATACAAGGATGTTTATTCGAAATTTAATGTCTAAATCAAGATAATGAACACATATGGATCTTATTTAGATCCTTAAAATACTGTTAAATGTAAATTCACCTGTAAATGCTAGATAAAGTGTACCAGTACGCATAGGTGCGTAATCTGAGCACGTACCAGTTTTTTATGTATGCATGTTGTTATCAATACAACAGCTATCTTGTTATATAAACTTTAAATTTAGTAATAGCCTACAAACTTTTTTATCAAAAAAAAAAAACAAAAAAACAAAAAAACAAATTTGATTCATTAATAGGCCTATTTCAAATTAGGGACCGCAAAATGAAAATAATTCAACAATGACAGCGTAGAGGATGTTCTCAGAAAATGAGTCGCATAACACATTTTTACTCCAACAGAAAACAAAATAACAATACAAAAATGTAAATCTTTTTTTAAACATCACATGCAACAAATAGAAAAGAACCTTCTCTTTTGAAATTTCGGCAAAAAAAAAAAAAAAAAAACAGAGAGAGATAGTTGACTAATAGCAAGGACTTGCCAGTCATGTTTGAATACATGAAAATGACATCAACTAGAAAACAATGCTATTAATATAATGTAATTCAAATGAATTTATTTTTCTTAGATAGTAGATGTTGGATTGTATTTTCTTTGTAAAGATAAATAAATTAGTATTTGTTATTTCAAATTATGCAATATAAATAATATTTATACTAAAAGCATCACAAGAATTAACATTTTTTTCCACATTTTCAAATTAGTACTCATCCGCACTATATTTTTTTAAAATAAATGTTGAAGATAAAGTTATCCAACTATTTAATATTCACAGGAGATTTTTTCATTAGAATTTTGAACATGCGACTTTCTACACAAGAGAACATTATTTTTATGACCAAAAATTGATTCTCAAATAACACGATCTTTTGACAACTCAAACACACCAAATTGGTATGTTTGAATTCCCTAGGAATAATCTACAGGGTTAAAAAGTGACTATACGGGAGGGTATACCGACAAAAAGATATTTTTTTATTAGCGACGAGAGTATCCGTGAGAATATACTAACAATATCTCTCGTGAATATTGTCTCATTCTTGTTCTTTGATAGCTCTGTTTTTCCATATGTGATGTGATTCAAACGGAAATTTTCACACTCAATAAATGACATTTTGTTGGCATTATATGCTTAACGAATAAAAGATTGTAAATAGCATGATTATGATTGGCATTCTCCTTCAACTTCTGTTATAACTATACAATCAAAGCAACATATATGCACAATTTGAATGATTACACCTGCTACATGATTTACATTACTATTTTAACACATGAACAACGCACTAATCTGAATAACACTATTTCTACGTTATTGATGCTTGTTCGGTAAAAAATATAAAATAATTTTTTTTTTATATTAAATATAGACTTAAAAATTACAATAATTCGTCTAAAGATGAAACTAATGAAATAGTAAAAGAGCGAAAAGGAAAAAGAAAAACATAATGAAGAATCTGGCCAATTTTTATTTCGAAAAAAAAAAAACTAATTTCATATTTCATCTATTAAAATTTGACTACAAAAAGTCCAATCCGATTCCTCCTTTTCACCTTCTAGAATTCTACCAATTTCATTCTAATTCAGCTACTATTTCATCACAATTTCTATTTCAAACTTGCCTGCCTATCAGATGTCAGGAGAACATATTCCGGACCAGAGTTCTTTTTAGTCGGTGGTTTCTTGAGTTCTATTAAAGGAGGCAAAAATGAGATCTTTTTGTTCAATTGAAATAAAGACACTGTCAAAGTTGCTTGAGGAGGCTTGGCTCAAACTCAAAGTAAGACAATGGCTCTAAAATTGCTAGCTTTATAATTTCAATTATAAGTATAATTTGCAAATAATATTTCTTTCACATTTATTACCTTTACTTCCATTTTATTTAATATATTTTATTGGCTGATAATCACCAACTAACCAAAATTAAAAAATTATAATATAATTTTATAAGAAGGCAAACTATACATATCCAAAGACATCTATTCAAATGAACGGAAGTACTGTTGTGGTGTTCATCATTACAAATCTCCATTCTTATATTAAGCAATGTTCTAATATGTCAATGGCTTTTATTAAAATATGAAATTTCGAATTCAATATCAATCCGCTGATTAAATATTCTGATTCTATATATTTGTTTCATATTTTTTTAGAAGTTTAAATTTATTTAGAAACGTACTCATCACATGTTCTCTTCACAAGTAAATTGCATTTTTTTTAATTGTTCATGACTTTTTTTTCTATTTTTAAATGTCATTTAAAGAATTTTTTTAATGGATTGATAATTAATACGTCATTTTAAGAATGTTATTTATGTGTAGATGTAATTTAATATGTGATTTAACAAACAATATTTGTTATTTAGTTTAAACTTTTTATCAAAATTATATCATTGTATATGAGATTAGTTTTGTTTTCTTATGATATATTCTCGTTGTAACGCACAGAAACAATACTAGTTAAATATTGAAAAATATTGAAAGCGCAAATGCATAAAAGAAAACAAAGGAATTGCATACTTGTGTTGCCATAAAAAAACAAAGAAAAGTAGGAGAAAACGTGGATTGGGAAACACGCTTTGACTATCAATAAGAGAAACATATTATGCTCATGTTGCGTCTCTTTTGATTTAAGACTTTCAATCTGTTAATTTAAGTGACTTAATATGTTTACCATGCTATTAAAATTATAGCTAGTCAACTCTCAACTTTTAAATATATTTTTTTGAATAGATAATTATATCAAATTTGACAATTGTACACGATCATTCAATAACACCTCTCTCTTTTTTTAACTCCAAAAATGGGGAAAAAAATGTAAAAAGATAAAGATGTAAAAGTTAATTTGATTGAGTTGAATTTTGAAGATTACGTGGAATTGATTGTTCAAATATAAAAAAAAATAAAAATTTGAAGCCATAGTATCTCAAGGCCTCAACAAAATATCTATGTTGGCCTCAAAATAATATCTATGTTTATCTAACAAAAAGTATCAATGCAATGATTGCCATATTTTTGGAAAAAATTATGAAATACGTATTCTTTTGCACATCATTCTAATTAAAGAAAAAAGTGGCTCATTATGATTTTTAAAATTATTAATACTTCATTAACAATAAAATATTCAACCTACATACATCGAATTCACATCCAGCGCATTACTTGAAAATAAAATCTTTTACAATTAGTGGATCCGGATTGTTCTTTTGAGCTTGACACAAATCTCAAAACCTAATAATACTGCCCCCTATTTACCCCGAATCTCAAACCGGTTGAGATTTAATCTCAAACCGTAAAATGAGGCCCATCCTCTACGGTACCTGGGAGAATATTGGTCCACATACATCGACGTCCAAAGACCTATATTAATTAAATTATCCATTTATTCGAGTTTTGCATATGTATTATCTGTATATATGATTTAGAGGCTTAAAAAATATATCTTTAGGTATGTTTGGATAAAATGAGAATAGCTAGAATAGGAGGTTATTCGAGAATAGAGATTATTCAGAATAGTAATGTACATTCAAATAACATTTTTGCTATTCATAATAAGTTAGAATAGCTACTATTATGTATTTTTTGTTTGAATGACACAAGATATGTTAGAATAGTTAAAATAACAGGATATGTTTGGATGACACAAGAATAGAGGCTATTCTAATAGAATCTATTCAGAATAACAATGTTCATCTAAACAATATTTTTGTTATTCAGAATAGTTAGAATAGTTGTTATTCTCTAGTCCTTGTAAATGTTAGAATAGCTATTATTCAGAAGTGTGAAGAGAGAAAAAAAAATACTTTCTTTTCAGATTTCTGCCAACACAGTTCTAAGATTACAAATTTGACACCACTTCCACTATTTTCACATCGTGACAATTCATTTGAGATCTCACTTATCTATCTTTCTTCTTAATTAGCATCTTATTGATATTATTTTTATTGGTACAGCTATTAACTAATCCATATATACAATCCAAATAACATTTTTACTAATTCAAATGGCATCATTTCATATTAATTTGAAAATCACTATTTGTTTTCTCTATTCTCATTTACTATTCTCCAATTTTACTATTCCAACTATTATTCTAGTTTCCATCCAAACTACCCTTTTTTTTAGTAAAATACTTATTAAAAAACACTGACCAGAGAAGGCAAAGTGAGAGGGTCAGAGGGAATAAACAATTACTATTTCCCTTTTCCCTAGATAGTAGTGAATTTATCATATGTGCTACGTGTTTCCAGGATTAGAAAAGCTACAGCTAGCTAGGCTATATCAGATCCGCACATGACAGCTTGATGCCTTGATGTGTGATCACAATTTCAGACTTACATGCAAAAAAGTTAAAGGTATTTTTGTCTAGAGATGCGCAAGGGATAAAATGGCGGAGATAGTTATCTGCTTCCTTCGTTAGAAAGCCTATATATATCTATCTATGCATTATTCAATCACACCATGTGATATTCGGTTGAAAGAGCAAAATTTTAGTTAAAATTCTCTAGCCCAAAACCTAGATTTAATGTTATATTGCTTCAAATTTGTGATTGTGCATGGCACCACGTGGTGAACAAATTTAATGACGCCAGTCAATAGGTCTCAAGTCTCTTAACAGGTTGTAAGTTATTAAAATATAACATGATGGGGGTGTTAGGCACACATAAATATGAATCATGATTGGAGATGCAATATGGCAAATTCTTGCACAAGACGTCATGTGCAAGTGCTTACTTTACCTATAATTTTGCTTTCTATTAGGAATTAGATGCTACTTAATTACTACAGGCTACAGCTAGCTGTGTGAAGTATGAATGAGTATAGCTTAAGAAAATAAAATAAATAACACTTGGTAGCTTCTATATATTAAGCTTATGTAAAAAAGAATATAACTTAAAATTTGAGTTTGTTTGATATAATACAAGAATAAGATAATATCTGTGAGAGTACTGTTTCGGACTCTGTCGGTATATTACCGATGCGTTCAGAAAAAATATTTTTCTATCGGTTTGCATGTAGTCACTTTTTACCCTCACAGATATTGTCGCATTCTTGTAGTATATATATCGAATCAATCAACTCAATTCAGACAAATTTAAAGTTTTACGATATTAGTGAGGCTACGATATCATGTATAGCATGGATTAGTTTGTACTATGAATCAATATTTATGATTTCAAGTTTGAAAATAATTGATGTGTACCGTTCAACATGATCTCCATATAAAAATGTACTTGTTGATCAAATTTTATATAATTTTTTACATTTTTTAGATATGTAGAAAATCACTTGATATAAAAATTCTCGACCATTTAAAAGTAGTGATTTTTTATCTATATAAAAAATAATTAAAAATTCTAAAACAAATGAAAATTTTAGTTTTCAAGTACTTTTTCATATAAAGATCATATTAAACAATTCAAATTGGCTATTTAAACTTTAAAAATAAAAATATTGATCTATATATAAACCAATCTGCACCATGCATAGTACCATTAGGGGTGGCAAAAAAGCTTGTAGCTTGTGGCTCGATCGTGACTTGCTCATTATTGGACCGAGTTGTTAACGAGCCAGCTCGCTACTAGCTCGGTCCATAATTAACAAGTTTGAGCAGGGGCCTAGCTTGCTCGCAAGCTAGCTCGGCTAGGCAGTGAATTTGTATAAATTTGTGTGCATTTTATACTGTCAAGCTCAGTCCAACTCGGTCCAAAAATATTTGTAAATTTTATTTTCTACTTAAAACAAGGTCCAGCCAAACCCAGTGAGTCAGCTCATCAACTTGCGAGCTAGCTCGGGCTGGCTCGTCACGAGTTTGAGCTGAGGTTTTAGCTCGAAAGTTCTAGGTCCAGTTCGCTCGGTCCAGACTCAGTCCATAATTAACGTGCTGAGCGAAGGCCCAGCTCAGCCCAAGCCAGCTCGTTTACAGCCCTAAGTACCACTCTTACAATACAATAATAAAAGGATGAATAGTTATTAAAAATCATTTTTTAATCATCCGAAGGACCCTTCGTATTTATCGAAATATAAAAAAATTAAAACTTAACTTTTACAAATACATTTTTTTTTTGTAGGAACGGACATTTTTTTCAGCTTTAAGGCATGTTTTATTTAACGATAATAAATATTTATCTATTCAATTTTTAATATAAATAAAAAAGAAATCTGGGAAATATCTGAGTCACGTGAATTTGGAATGGCAAATCAACCCCTCTGAATTCACGATGCCCGCCGACATCACTTTGGAATTTTATTTGATATTTCTCAAAAAAAAAAAAATCGTTAGATTTTTCTATGACGCAAATTAAATAATCATAGATGTAATGAATCAAGATGAGGACAATTACTTGTAAAAAGAAAATTCAAGTGAAAATACAAAATCAGGCAGTGATAGTAGTGATCATCTCCCGCACTATAATATGTAAGTGTAATTCCGGCCATCGGATCTTCTTTTGATTCATGATGCAGTTTAAAGAGATCGGACAGCTACAATATCGCACTTCTACACACAATGCAGCTAACTCAGAATTTGTTCTGAATCGGAAGCAATCCGATGAACATCGAATCAAATTTGATCTGATGTCAAGTCAGAGCCGTTCAATTCGCATCAAGTTTAAGCGGCTAGCTTTATACTTCAAGCAGATCAAGTACGCACGAATCTTGATGCGAAAAACGAATTTAGCTCAATCTGGATTGTTCTGTACGGTACTTTCATCTTAAATTAGTAGTGTCTGTTTAAAGTTGCCAATAGCACATGATTCTAATTCTGAAAACTAAGATCTTCTGTGGCACTATCAAGATCTACTAAAAATAAAATTTATTCTACAACTGGCGCATATTAATATTATCATTTGTGCGAAAAATGAACGATATTTTCATGTTATCTTATAAAGTTTAGTGTTGATTGAATTTAAATCGGGCCCCAATTTTGATTAGAAACGTTATCTTTTGGTTTGCTTTAAATATAAATGCATAGCATTAGCATCCACATATTCATAAAGATATTGCTTTTGAGAGAATCATATTCACTGAAATCTTACACGTGTTTCACTTTCAAATTTGTTAGCGTCGAAGGAGAAAATAACGAAAACTCTCCCTGTCAAAGAACCTCTCCTCCATGTCGATCTCTAACTCTCATCTAATGTCAGTATGTCACCATACAAATTTATACACGTCCCGTGCACCAAAAGAACAGAGCACCGTAGACCATGACGTGGTGACTTATGAAAAATATCAAACAGAATCTAGAATGGTTACAACTTTGTGATCTTTCATGTTGTTTGCTCGAACTTGTAATTGTTGGGAGGTAAATAACAAGGCTCTATCACACAAATATTTTTCAAAAATATGTGTGCATATATCTAATAAAAAATAAATAGAGAAATAAGAAAGTCGCACAAGAAATCAAGACAACAAGCACGCACAAAAAATAAGAGAAAAAAATGCAAGATTCACGTGAAAACTATTTCGAGAGAAAACTACAGAAGTACACGACATAAATTTTATATATCAAATGAAGTCTTACAAGTACAAAAAATTATCAAGCACAATAATACTCTCACACACACTCTCTTACAATTTCAAGAAGAAGAGCGCAAAACTTAGAAAGACTTGAAGAAGAAACAACGTTTTTACTAAGAGAGTTGCTCAAGAGACTCACGAAAAGAACTCAGCCTAAAAGGTCACTTTATAACCTTTTATAACTCAACAACTTTCAGTAACAGTGATAGTTCTTTACATAAAACAGCCACTAACAGCTTAGTGGCAGTTCTTTAGATAAAAGACAGTCACTAAAGCTGCTAACCTGGAACTCTCCTCCCACCCCCCTCCACCCCTCAACCCCTCCTCCATCTCTCCCCTCCCTTCCATTCAACTCCGTCATTATTTACTTCTTGTAGATCTTATTCTCGACACAACATCTTCCCTCTCTCTCGGTTCTACCTCCTCAAGCAAGGAGGAGAATGAGAGAGAGGGAAGGCACCGGAGTCGATCAGAACCTAAAGTGCGGTATCATTGGAGCTTAGAGTATAGAGTTTCATCTCGGTCGAAATGCGGTAGTGAGTATATCCGGTTGTCGTCGGAGCACGGTGGCAATTGAAGAAGCAGATCTGATCGTGGAGTGAGAATGAAGGAATTAGTGCCGAGCGGAGCCAATTGAAGCCGAGAGTGCGGTATGTCGGAGTCTGGAATGTAGAGCTTTCATCTCGATCGAAGCGAGGCGATGAGTAGATTCGATCATTGTTAGAGCGCGACGGTGATCGAAGAAGCGGATCCGGTCGTGAAGTGAAATTGAAAATAAATTCTAAAATTGAGTATGAATGTAAATATTTACTTTTATGTTATATGAGGAGATATAATTAGAATTTTGTCAATAATTTTTTCTTATCAATATATTTGTTAGTAGTATTTTAATCACTCACTATAAAAAATAAAAAAAAAGGGTGCTGATCCGAACTTCTCTCTGTTTTAATTCAGTCTCAACAGTAATTAGGGGTGAGAATGGATTGGATAGTGAGTGGTAAATCATATTAATTCGTAGTTTTTATTTTTCGGATACAAATACAGATCAGCTTGAATTAGATATTTATAAAATATACAAATATTATTACAAAAAATATTAATGTTCATAATATTTTTCTAATTATTTTTCTAATTATGATGTGATGTAGAATGAGATACAATTTTTCATAATATATATTAAACTATATATTTTAGTTGGATATGAATAATTAAAATTTAAAACTGTATTTGCATCCAGAGAGATATTCAGATATTGGTATATATTTATTAAATACGGATTGAATACGAATCGGAGATTAACCGCACCGTTTTTACCCCTACTTGAAATACTGATGTACCTAATTTGGCAGAATATATATTATGTCATAATTAATATTTAGCATGTCAATACTATTTCCTCATGAATTAGTAGTATTTCATTAGAACTAAATTCAATTAAATTGGTTTTCTAATTTCCCATTAATATATACATCATCTAGTATTACTGTATTTACTAAAATGAGGTGAATCGACACACTATTATTCCACTCCAGAACCTTCTTACATTGGAAAATCACTCATTTTCGTATAATTAGTTCAATAATTTTTTTTGAAGGTTAACAGCAATTGCCGATAACATTAGTATTGATTAAAAAAAAATTAAAGTTTACATGGTCCTATAAATCTATATATATTGTCACCACATTCTGATAATTTTGGATGTGAATTAGACCAGGAGACAATAAAAAGCACACAAGCATAGTTACAAGTTTGTGATGCGGAAATAATATAGCAATATCATTCGAGAATAGTAAGAATATAGTTATAAGAGCAAAACTAGAGTGTGATGTGCTCACCAAGAAAATTTAGTAAGCACAACTTCAAAAGTATATCAAATTGACTTCAAACAAGAAATCCAAGCTGTTGAAATCTATGTAGTTTATGAGTGATGCATATACATGTAAAATTTTGAAAGTTTCGAATTTATTTGCTACAAGGTCAAGCGGTGAAAGAAATTATGAAAAAAATGAATATATAAAACAACTTATGAAATGTTCATTTCTTTGACCGCTTGATCTTGTAGCAAATAAATTCGAAACTTTCAAAATTTTGCACATACATGTATCACTCATAAAATATATGAATTTCAACGGTTTGGATTCGAAGCATAGTTACAAGTTTGTTAACAAAATATCATTTTCAGCTCCTGCAGGGGTGGCACATGTCAAAGCTCTCTGAATAGTTCTGATTGTTCTGTAAATATATATATATATATATATATATATATATATATATATATATATATATATATATCTGAATTTGTTTAGAATGAGGTCAGTGTAGACATGGTTCTATCAAGAAAAAATTTAATCTAATGCACATAGTGTGTCTCTGTCTGTAAGCATGGATTTCATTTCTGTAGCTATCAATAAGTTAATTCTAGTTTTAAGCAAAGCTGTTAAAAGTATCAACGACACCCTCCAATCTCCAAAATATAACACATGCATGCTAATATGCTATTAATTAAAGGGAATATTATAAGTTTTCATTGTTCTATAGAAGAACATTTCCTTTTAAATATGCTATTAATTAATTAAAGTTGTTGCACATATCAAATGGATTGTATTAAGAAAAATTCATTTTTTGTCAAGTTTAGTACCATAGTCCAAAATATAAACTACGAGAAAAAACACTTATTGAACCTATTACAAGAACTAATTACAAAACTCTCCTTAAAAATCCAAGATATACATTAACATTTTATATAAAAAGTTTGTGGGAAAATGATATATTTGTTTTTTTAATTAAACTCCAACCGTTAATTATACTATTAATTAACATGAGTAATTAACATGATTAACAACTGATTTAGGTTGCTAATATTCAGGCGCGGATCCAGCATATTGCAAGGTAGGGCAGCTACCCTATCCTAGAATTTCATAAATAGTTTCCGAGAACCCGAATTTGGACTCTTGTCCTACCTTGGAAAAATGAATGACCTATCCTGAGCCCTAATTTTAGAATTTTAGATTGCATTTAGGTTTTCAAACCCTAATCGATTGTTAGATTTAATTTGTGATTTGTAGATTTAATTTTTAGATCTTAGAATCCTAATGAGTTTGAACCCGATTAATTATTTAAATCTAATTTGATGATTTCTTGCATAAACTAAAATTGGTTTAAAAATTATGTTAGATTGATTTTGTGAAGGGTGTGCACGAACTTTATTATTTTGTAGGATGAATTGATATAATTAATAGCCCATGGAGCTCAAAGGTACACCCATAGTAGTTACATAGAAACACTAATTTCTCTTCTTCTTCTTTTTTAAAGCGAAACACTAATTTCTCATAATAATGCCGAAACTTTATTGTGGTGAATTGTGAAACAAAGAACAAATGTGACTTGACCAAATCATTTGCCAAATGATGCTATCATATGCTATCATTTGCCAAATGGTGAATTTGATGTGCACTCTTTAAGAAAAACAACTTTTTTAAACCAATTATTAGCTTTACGGGAGCATATGTCGGATTTTTTTTTTTCCAGAAAAATTATTTTAAATTAAAAACCACCCATTGACAGTTTCCTACAAAAACACCACCCCGCACAAGGGTTGTGCGCATCCGAAAAACGGGCACGCACAAGGATTTGGCACATCTGAAGTCGGGTCCACGGAAGAATTCGCGCACCGGGTGCGCGCAGCAATTTGGCGCACGGATCGGATCCGCACAAGGGTTGTGCGCACCCCCCTGGCGCTATAAGACCCCCTTGCGCACCCGATTTTACCCTACCCGGGTCCGCGCCTCAGCCCAACAGTACAGGTAATTATTTTGTGTTGAAACTTTTATTTAGATTTTATGTTTGTGACCATTATGCATATTTTATTTGGGACTGTTACTCATATTTTATGTTGTTATTTCGTGTTTGAGACTTATTTTATTTAGCTAATAAATAACCTAAACATAAGCTAATAAATAAGCTAATAAATAATACAACATACAAACATCATAATATTGTCTAATCTTATTCAGCTAATAACTAATACAACATACAAACATCATAAATAAGACAAATATCACATTCAAACATCCTTATTGAGTATTGCCCCGTGCATTCCTTCTCATTCTCGCATTCCTTTCCATGGTTTCTCTATTGGGCTGGTTACCTGCTGGTCTTCCTTCCAGTATATCCATCCACATTCGGATCCGATTATGTCGCCTCCTACCCAATTTAATCATTCTCCACTCCGGAACTAAGATCGGGCCTTCGTGCGCCGGCCAATCACTTTGATTGTCATACACGTGGAATTGACCACTCCATGTGACGATTAATTGATCAATGTTGTAGTAGTAATTTATGAAAATATTTGGATCGAAGTTTCTACAATTTTACACAAATTATGTCAATCTTATCAAATTATTATGCAATGGTTATGAAATTATCATCAGAGATTGGTACCTTAAACGACACACAAACATCACATGAACACATGGTATTCCACTTAGCTGCGGCTTTTGGCAGGTGCATTCCATGCGATTGTTGTCCTGAAGTACGACTCTTTATGTGGCGTCTCGCTCCATTCCTGAAGTACCGGTAGCTGTTGGAACCAGGTTTGGTTGCCTTGACCAATATTGATCCTTGCGGAAATTACCAGTTCATAATAATTCGGATCAATACCAACTTGCTGGTACACTTCTCTAGTTATACCTCTAAAATCTAAATCTGACATGATATTAAACATTTTTGAAGGTTGAGTACTGTAATAAGCACCATTTGGCCCGTTTAAAACTTCACCACCAAAATAACAAGCAATTCCAATCATAATTGAACAAACCTATCAATTAATAAATTTAATGTTAATTTTAAAAATAATGTAAAATAAATAATTTTAAAAAAATAAAGAACTAAAGTTTACCTCTCTGCTGTCGCTTATGCTCTCTGCTCCTTCGCAGTGTTGTGGAATGAACACAGTTTTCAGAAACTCCTTTTTTATATTTTTTTTTTTGGGTGCGCCAAACAGCTGTGCGAACCCGTGGGTGCGCACAAGCATTGCGCGGATCAGGATCGGGTGCGCATAAGGGTTGCGCGGATCCAGTTTTGGCGGGATCGGGCGCACAAGGGTTGTGCGGATCCAGTCTTGTCGGGATTGGGTGCGCACAAGGCTTTGTAGATCCAATTCGGTCGGGTGCGCACAAGGGTTGTGCGGGGTGATATTTTTGTAGGAAAGTGGCAATGAGTGGTTTTTAATTTAAAACGAATTTTTTGAGTGGTAAAAAAAAAAATCCGACCATATGATGCTATACTTTGATAGGTTTTTATTTTTATAGCAATATCCATAACATTTCATATGCTGTATGGAGTTATACGTGTTGTGTTTTAAGCACCACGCTTTGCGACCCAACTGATAATAGTGAGGCTGGAAATGAAACACCTGTGAAACAATACAGGGTCAAATGGATTCCCAAATTGGAAGCATCTGCTTATTCAATCACATGATTTAGTTTACATACATCACTCCTGCGTTTCTCATGTGTAACATGGCAGGATATTTGTACTTTGTTTAGATAAATCCAAATATTACTAGCTTGAGCTTGGTTGTTTGGTACTAACATAAGTTACATAACAACAATTCTGCCAAATTTGCTGTTCAACATAAAATCCCAAATAATTTATGTCAGTGCCATGATGAAGAGGAGATGTTTGTTTGATTCTCTTTTTATGGATTATAATGTAGTAGTAGTACTATATATTAGTATAAGAAAGATCTAGTGTAATGTGGGGTACTACCAATACCCTGATTATGACTATGTACCCAAAACCTATTATTAATGAAATATATCTTTTGGTTTCTTTCTTTTGTGCTGGCTTGGGTGCTTTGGTGCAATAATAACAAGTTCAAATGATAACTATAGAATTGGCAATTGGGAATTGAACTGTGTTATTAGGAACAGAAGTGTTTATCAGGTTAGCATTGAACAGCAAGATTTTGATGGTGGATAATCTAAACAAAAGAGCATAACATAACAACTTGTTAACATTCATCATTTCTGTAGAGCAAGTGGTGAGTTGGTACAGCATTTGTTTAATCAATGCACATACTTTAACGGAGTTTATATAAATGCCTTTTTTTTTCAGAAAAGCAAAATGCGCATACTTTACTGACACACTCCAGTTTGTTCGCTTCAACCTGCACCCGGACATGAATCAACTTGTAGTTGTAGCATCTCAAAATTTTCATCAACTCTGACGAACTCTAATATTTTAAGATATCTCAAAGAAATCTTGATGACAACTATATATTTTGTGCGAATAGAAAGATGTTTGAGAAATCTTGAAGAAATGTTCTAGTCAGATTATATATGCATGAAATCTATGACCGGCCGGGAGTTTAAGAACTTGTTTTCTATTTACTATATGCTGCAGTTCTTTCATTTTAATTTATTTTAAAAATTACAGCTTTGGCTTCTTTTTTATTATATTTTTCTTCCGTAAGAATATTGTATTAGTTAATATAATAAAAGGTATAGGCTAGATATCTAATTCTCCGAAATTTTTATTTATACCATATTAAAAAAAAATGTTTTGTTACCAGAGTCTCCAAACCAATCTACGGCTTCATTCTTGGAGGGTTGCAAATTGGCTTTCCAAAAACTCATAAATAGTAATATTATATGAGTTTATATTAGTGTGAAATATATATATTTAGGTTTTCCATCAGGTAGTTGATCGATACATAAGAACTGTAGTACTCTGGATTTTGACTTGGACAAGCCCAGAAAACAACACTTTTCTTCTTGTTTGCAAAAAAAATCACAAAATTATGTATACATGGAAATTTCAACATTCTGCAAAATTATGTATCGATAATGAAATTACAAAATTTATATTTTTTCCTTAGAGAAAATGAAATTGCAACACTGATAATGCCGATTTTTTTATTAATATCCATCATAAAATAAAAAATTAAAAAAATATTCATGGTTTTTGGATTTTTTTGTATGGTTGGCAAAAATAATGCCAACAATTTCATTGATAAAAAAAGGTATTTATACAGTATCCTTAAATTTCACACTAATTACAAAAGTTATATATTCACATTTTTTTTTTGGATATTTTTAAAACTACCCAAACTGTTAGAAGTCTTAGCGGTTCAATTCTTTTTTGCCCGCTAAGACTCTGGTCGGTCCATGTTTTTTTTTTTGGCAAATAGACTGTATAAGATTGTTTTCTCTCTCCTCTCACTCACAATTCTCTCAAATCCAACATAAGAGAAAAAAGAGAGAGAGGAAGAGAAAAGACGATTACGGAGGTGATTTCTAAGGTGAAAAATGAATAGTAACAATCGAGGTAGATCGTCTAAGGCGTAGCGAGAGGAGAGTCAACAAGGCGTTGAAGGGGTCGAGGTAGAAATTCCAATCATGAGATAACCTTGCACGAAGAATTTAGACAATGGAGAGAATTCTTAAGGTTCTTTACAAATTACCATGAACGAAATGCGAGGTTGAGGCCTGGACCTGAAATATCAAATGATAACTTTGTGACCACAACAAGTGCCAAGAACACAACTTGTTGATCTACAACTGCTAAAATCGGACGATGACTTTGTTCCTTATTCTCCTACTAAGTAGAATTATTGACATATAATTTAAGATTTTAAGATTTTAGTTGGATGAATTAGGATTTTGGAGTTTAGTTAGAGTTTATACTGTACGTTCGGTGTAATTTCATCAATTTAGGGTTTGTGAGTTTTTGTTTGTTGTAACCTTTTAATTGAATTTTAATGGATTAAAAAAAATTAATAGAAATCATCTCTCCTCTTCCTCTTTCTCTTTTGTTAGGATTGAGAGAATTTTGTTAGGATTGAGAGAATTGTGAGTGAGAGAAAACAGCCTTATATAGTCTATTTGTCAAAAAAAAAAAATCGCAAAGTTCTGGCAATCAAAAAGCTTAACGGTTTGGGTAGGTTTAAAATATCCAAAAACCATGTATATTTTTGTAGTTTTTATTTTAAGGTGGATATTAATAAAAAAATTCAACAGATAATGCATGGACGACCAAACATAAATTCGAAAATTTTGGAAGTACGATGATAGTGATAATAGTGTTAATATATGCGTGTGCGTGCGTGTGTGTGTGTGTACATATATGTAAAAGACAGCAATTCAATCAACACAAAAGTGTCATATCCGAGTTCTCTATAGCAAAGCTCTGTTTACAAAGCTGCAACATATAGCAAGTCACTAAACAAAAAAACATATTCTAACATAACCTAAAATGTTTAAATGCCTATTTGTTAACCTTTGGTTGTTGTGGTAGAAGCCATAATTGTACACTAAGTTTAAATTCAAAGATAGAAGTCAACATGAAATAAATACATTCTTGACCAGCAGCAAGACCTTTTCCAAGAAAACCACCACACCGAATTTTCTTCCCCCCAGTACAAAAGTACTAACCACCTTTCTCCTACTTGGAAACAAGTAAACAACAGACTACTCAATTTACAGTTGCAACCCCACATAGTGCAAGTGGCATTTAGAGTCACATGTAAGTTGAGTCGCACACGAAGCTCAGTAGCCATTGCTGCCATGGGTCCTATGCTCCTCCATTTCCTCTGCATCCTCAAAGCGCTCATCGGTTATGTGGAGCTGAAAGAGAGCAGTTTCCATATCAACTTCCAATTTCGAACTTTAATCCGTTCAATTGTAAAATAAAATAAAAATTCATACTTCCTCCTAACTTCAAATTTCAGAAGTCATTCAGTGAAGAACATTCTCAAGAAAACACTATAAAAAAGTAAAATAAACACAGCAGATTTTGGACATGGGATCAATAATAAGTGATACCTCAAGAATATTACTAGCAAGGTCATGATCACCATTGGAGTGACCAATTGGATGGGCCAGGGCCTGCCAATTCATTCCTAATTAAGTAGTAAAGGAAAGTTAGCCAACAGTTGTGATAGTTTAGAAGTTAATTGTTGAAAAGACAATATATAGAATTCGAATAATAAACTTATCTACCATCCATCATCTCATCACTGTAAACCCAGCTGTTCTCTTCCTCTTCTTCTTCTCCAATCTCTGCAGAAAGCAAAGAACAGTGCACACATTTAAATATTAAATTTACTTTCACATCCAAAAGACTGATAAATTGCATAATAGAACGATTTCAATAGAAAAACAAAAAAAATTAAATGCCGGTCATCAGGAAGAATTTGAAGCATAGCCCTATGGATAACAATAAACATTATGCATAAACCCTGCAACATGCTAAGTATCTCATGTGGCCCACTAAGATGTGAAAACTTCACACGTATCTATCATCTCTCCTTCTGAAGGACCAAAAGTGCTCCTGCTTTTTTTTTTTTCCTTTGTGTAGAGATCAAAGATTGATTGTTTTGGCACCATTCATCGAAAGGATTTAAGAGTATCGCTTCGTGTATTGTAAAAGCACGTGATATTTTGTGTGTTTCATGAGGATACACATCATATGATATTTTCTCACGTGTATATTTTATATTTTCTCTGCCCCTACCCCTCCACCCCAAAACAAAGAAAACACATAACATAACATATTTGGGATTAAAAATAGAAATATTATACAAAATATAGAGTGCTTACCAGCATTCGGGTCAGGATTTAATTCAGCACAATGACAGAATACCGCAAAGAGTGAATCCACTGAAAAGAGGAGTTGCAGTTAATGAACAGTACAGAAGGTTAAAAGAAAAGAGATCTTAGTTCATAAGAGTCATCTGTCAGAAGGTTTGTTCTATAAAAATAAAAAATTGAACGAACCACTTCATAACAAGTTCATACAAACTCCAAAATCAAAACATCTCTGTTTGGTTTCAGCTTAGTTCGAGAAGAAACTAAGGTGAGAAATAAACATATAAGAAAAGAGGACCAAAATAAGTTAAGGGCAAATGGAATTTATCTTTTTCATCATATGAACGTAAGGCTGCGTGCTAATTGCAAACATATTTAAAAATGTTCAGTGTTGCATCCGCACAAAATGTTGGGTCTTTTGTGCAAATACTATAATACGGTGGGTGTTGTTTGCAAAAAAAGCCTATAATTAACTCATGCAAAAGAATTGGTTATTTGAAGGATTACATTGGCTCGTGTCAGATGGCAGAAAGCGCATCTCTGTAATTTTAGATAATGCTGTATCTTCACCAGAGTCTGATCCTGAGCCGTCTGATTCCTCCCCTTCCTCTTCTATATCAATCTACACCACAAGTTCACCCACACAGAGTACAGGGAAATGTTAATTCAAAAATTGCCTGAAGTTCAAAATATTTGCATGTAGGAAGGCTGAATTGAACCTTAAAAAATGCAATTTCAGCTATACCCTTGTAAAACAAGAAATGTCATGCATATTTATAAAAAAAATGTTAAGAACATCAACCCTTGCTGTTTTCTCCATGCAAGCACAATGAGGTAAGTAGGGCTAATCCGAGTGGTTGAGAAATTAGGGGAGGGCAGGTAAATGAGGTACTTTCGATGGGATAGCATAAATTAGACATTTTATGCTTTGAGCAAACTGTTATATTTGATTTTATTAAAAGAGAAGCAACTAAATAGTTCTTATAGATCAAACTTCACCAAAAAGTTCATTGGAAAGGGAAAATGCAGAACAAGCCGACCGTAACCTGAGCCCTAAAGAAGAAAAGAGTACCTGAGTGTATATACAAGGCTGTGGGTACGCTTCCGGGTCCCGGGAGACAGCATGAAGAGAGATCGACACAAAATCCACACTATAACCCTTTTCCTTTTCTGTATCACTCAGCCAAATCACCCTCCTTCAAATTTTATAACCACAAAATTCATCAAACAAAATGCTATAGGATAAGATTCTCTTTATAGATAAACATACCTATGATTATCATTTTCCAACTTTGAAGACAAAATAGCAAGGTGGGTATTCAGATAATTGGGTCTTTGTGCATAATTTAACTATCTGTTGAAAATGTATCTTTTACATAGACATCACATTAGTAGTTGGTTTTTTGTAAAATGCTGTTTTGTTATAAATGAAGTCTACAAGTAAGAATTTCGGCCTTAAAAAAATCTGAAAAAAAAAATTTGGGAAAAAAAACGCATTTATAACCCAAAATTCAGAATATTGGGCATGATATGTGCTAACAGCATCCATCTCGCATTTTTAAATTTCACTAAAACTTCACTAAAAAGTTATGCCACTATGCTTCCACTATCACATTTGCACTTTTTCGCAAATGCATGTGAGACCAGTACTCACTGAACAAGGGGCACGGCTTCTCTAATATTTTTATTTACTAAGACTACAGGCTAAGGTTTCAATAAGCCCTTATATAGGATTTGGAGGTATTAGAAGTCGTACTTGTTAGTGACGTAGAGAGTTCCAGGCGATTCCGGCTGGCGACGTCCGAGAGCGACGGCGGCGCCACGCTCAACGCGCATCACCTCCTCCTCGGCTGCGGCGTCGAGGCGGGGCGCACCGTCGTCTGTACGGTCCGCGAACGGCTGTATTCCTAGCACCATTTTTCGAGAAAACTCTGGGTTTTGTCCGAAGGGATTTGGTTCTAGGGTTTCTCTTGTTTTCCTTGTTTCATGGAAGGGTTTTTAATCTTCGTAGTTGAAGCCCTTTTCTCTTCCCTTTCTTAAAAGTGCAAAAGTGATTTTTCTTTTATTCTTTTTTCTTTTTTCAATTTTTCTCTTTTTGAGGGAAAGTGCGGCAAATGAAATGCGGATACGGTGCGGTGGCGGATCGACATTACAAATTAAACGGGCTTACGGGTCCGGGCCTTGAAATGATTCTCGGCCCAAACTGTCGAAAAAACGTAAAAGGACTTTCTATTGCTCTAATCATGAACTGCTGATCGTCATTACAAATGTGTCGTAATATAAGTAGAAAGCCGCGTGAAATCTAACTAATGAAAGAGATTTTAGGCTGAATAACATGCACCTGAATTCATGAAGCATCAATGATAAGTCGCACTCCATAGCAATACCATTATCATACAAAGAAATAATACAAACTACAAAATTAAAAAATACAGACCAATCATGGAGCAAAAAACAATATTTAAAACTGAAAAACATCTACGCACACAAACAGTCTCCAACCATAATTTACAGCACCGCTCTCCACTCTAAAAACCCCAAGAAAAAATTCCACATCACCTAAAAAAAAAAAAAACGCAAGAAGAAGAAGAGGAAACAAGGAAGTGCAAATGAGCTTTTATGCAACTAGACATGCTTTAGATCTACTCATGTATAAGCAAAAGGCAACACAAAATTGCTGCAAGAGCAAGTGTGTGTGCAATTCCTCAAGGATTGCAAATTTAACAACAGTACAAAGTGCAAGGCTGTCATACATAGTGCTTGTTGGTACAGGTTCGTCCGAATCAAGCGACTCAGACCCGAAATCCTGCAAGTCATCCCCACCATTCTGACCTCCACGAGGATCATCTTTATTATTGTCAAAGTGGGATCCGTTGTTGTTACTGCCACTGTTCGAACTGCCAGCCCCGCCATCATATCTTGGAATGCCCTGTAATAGGTCTGGCCTTGCTTCTACACCAACTCTTCTTAGATGAAGCTGAAAATATTCCAATGATTTACCATGATAAATAAGTATGCAAAAACCCGGCATAACTAGCATTCCCAGAGCAACAATACCCAGTCGATATGTTCCAGAACAGTAGGTAAAGAATAAGAGATTGTAATGGTCCTGAATGTAGAGACTAGAGACCCACAGTGTATTGGTGCCAGACCTCACTATTTGCTCATAAAGTTTACCATTAACAAACTGGACCAGAAGGTACACAGATTGGCTGCTAGGTACCGACACCAAATCAGCACAGTACCTTCCTGCCTACTGGGAATTGGCTTCACTTGGAGCTACTGGCAAAAGATGAAATGGCACCTGACGATAGGTAGGAAAAATTAAAGGCATCGTATTCCTTAAGTTACAAAACAAAATACCTGAAGGTACAAGTTAACCTCGTCAGATCGGGAAAGAAAAGGAAAATCACCACCAGTTTTAAGTACAGCCTTTCTCGCACCAGGATACCTCTCATTCAGTTGATCCTTCAACTCCTGAGGAACTGCACAATAGTCGTTTGTCTGTGAAACAAAGAAACAAAGAAATGAGAAATGATATACTGATACAGAAAAGAAAGAAATAATCCCAATTAATACGGATGAGTTTGAGGTTTCAACTTTCAAATATAAAAGTTCATACATACATCCATGATAGTAATGAGAGTATCAGGCAGTGAGATGGGGCCCACAGATGCAACATTTACATTCAACAATAATCTTGAAGATAGATCATCCCTTGATAATGTCTCCACCTAAGAATATAAATTTATACTTGTTAATTTCATGATGCAAACTGAGGAGAAGATATTTCAATTTTAGTAACATAACATTAACCTGGCCAACAACAAAATCGACAGAGTCAGCTATGAATGGCTCTTGCGGCCCATCATGGATTCCTGTCAAGATATGCCGCTTTAGCATAAACGATGGTGCCCAATTAACACTGCAACACATATTAAGAAGATATTACATGAAAATGGAGAGGGGTGGTTTCAGGATATATTGCAAATGGGAGGGACAATATAGCATATCTTCACTCCATGTGTTGGTTTGCATGTTATTTCTTCAAAATTTGGAATGCATGTGACTGACCAAACCTTTACAATTTTAAAAAAAACAGTACATACTGACATGTTCTGGAAAATAGACTAGTTCAGTTTTTTTGTTTTATTATATTCTACTTTCTGTCCTTATTGCAGTAATGATAGAAATTCAAAAGTGCAAAAGAAGCTAATTTGACTAAAGAAAAAGAGAAGACATACACAGGAGCCCAAGGCATAGCAGCAGCAAATTTATGTGTATCCAGAAAGGAATTTGAAAGAAATAACGACTTTACACGTCTCGGCCGGTGCTGTGCAAATATTTGTGCCAGGAATCCGCCAAGAGATGTGCCATATATATGTACCTAATTGTTGAAACCAAACAAGTCATTTGAAGTTCAATGCTTGACAGATGGAAAATAAAGTTATAATGGAATTCCTTCAGGAAAATTTATGGAAGAAAGACAGAGGTACTTCTTACATGGTGAACATTCAGGAAATCCAAGAACTTCTCAAATGCATGAATCCACTCAAGGTGATTCCACACACGAGGTATATCTATTGATATCACTCGGTAACCCTGAGCAATCAAAATTTTAAAGCAAAGATCAGTACAATTTTATTCAAGGGCGGAATTTAAGAAGAGAGAATGGGGGTCAATTGACCCCCATTTTTTTTAAAAAAAATTGTATTTATGTATGATTTTCTATATAATTTCTAGTAAAATGTCATGGTACTATAAAATTGACTCCCATTATCCGTAGGAAAATTTTATATGAATGATCCCCTATATGTATTTGACCTCATAGTTCGAAAGTCTGGCTTCGCCCCTGATTTTATTCATTCTCATTTTCAGCAATACAGCATAGTCAACTCTTTTTTTATTATTGTCATATCACTAAATTTTGTACCTTCGTGGAGAGAGCCATTATCTGCTTGTAATACACATCAGCTGTACCAGCAATTCCCGGTATGCAAATTAGTGGTGGGACTGCCTTTGGGCCAAAATCATAATATCTCCATTGTTTGAGCCCAATCTACAAAAATACCACACAATTTCATTTCAACTGTTAAGGAACAATCAGGTTAACTAAGAAAATCCGAAAATAAGTATCTAATATCCTTACTGTGAGGATTTTCATCCGTTAAATTAATGAAACAAAAATGATCTTTCTAATTGTTGTTATCTGGCGAGTGAGGTAATAAATTGCCAGTTTTTCTTCACTTACCTCAGCTGCATTGAATGCAATGGGAATATCTAAAATTTCTACTGCAAAGAGCTATAATTTAGCAGATCAATCACATATACTGAAGATAGGAAATCAACAGTGGACAATTTTGCTGGATTGGTAGTTGACTAAACTAAAATAATCTAGAATCAAATCAAATGGCTCAAAATTTTAGATATGGGAACTTAATCGTTCTGACACCGCAAATTCCTTGAATTGAAGGAACAAGAAGGTGGCAAATTCGGCAGATTAGTAGTTGACTAAGCTAAAAACAATGCACCATTCGGATCAAGAGTGAACAATTGACTAACTAAAATGCTTATATGCGACTTAACAAGTATCTCGGGTCTAGACTTACAGAGATCTTGTGCAAAGGGACCAGCGATTTGAAGTTCACATAATCACCAGGCAAAGGCAACACCGCTTTCATCTCTCTCTCTCTAGAGAAGAACTTCTGGAAAGAAAGTTCGAGGGATCAAGAGTAGGAGAGAGCAAGCGAAGCAGACATGGGATGTCGAGAAGAGAAAAGGGAGAACAATGAAACGATTGCTTGAGAAATCGTAGAGCTTGGCTTGGGGGTGGAAGGAACGTCGCGATTTGTTGAAGGAACTGCTTCGCGCCTATCGTGTCGTGTACCCAGCAAGCCATCTCCGCCAATCGGGTCGAATCCATATAATATTTCTATTTGGATCACAGCCGTCCGATCGGAATCCGGACCAATCGGGTCCAAGGTGGAACGCACGATACGAATTCGGGGTCTACAACTCTACAATCTACATACGGTAACAGATAATGTGTCAAACTTTGGGATTCTGAACAGCTACAAATCATTACCAGACATCTGTGCGGCGCAGGTGCAAATACGAATACTAAATCAGAGACGATATAGATAATAAGATTGAATTAGGAGTATGGGTGAAAAACGGCATGAATAATACCCAATTCATATTTGATTGGGATTTGAAAATTTTGATGTGGATAAAGATACTCATATAATTTTACGTTCTAATTATCCGTATTTGATAGTAGATATGTACCAATATATTTTAATATATATTATGAAAAATTTATGTTATTCACTTTTATAATTAGATAAATATTATGAAATTAATATTTTTATATTATTTTAATAAATATTCGATCTAATTCGGATACGTATCTGTATCTGTCTGATATGTATGATATTCGTTCTGTATCTGTATCCGAAAAATAAAAAAATATGGATATAATTATCCACTCCTTTTTCACCCCTAATTAGAAGGATGGGTGAACTTTTTATATTCATGTATTAGTTATAGTAGCATCTTTTATTTAGTGCAACGGATAAAGATACAAATTGAAACAATTCTTAATTTATCGAACAAAAATATAGAAAATAATTTATTCACACATAATCTGTATATTATAATTTTCTTATCCATGCATATAACTATAAAAAGATTTAATTTATACAACACTGTAGAATATCATTTTTTTTTTTTTAATTATGTATGATATATGATGTACATGTGTGATTTAGCACAAACAAATTCATGAACATATAAAGCACATTCGCTAGAGGCCATATCCCATATTCCCATATGTGAATATTGGTGATTTTATAATTGTAAATGCATTTTTTACTTAGTACGAATAAATTCTTGATATGTAATTGACATTTTTTTAGAGGTGATATGTGAGTATTGATATTTTTACGATTGTAAATGCAGCTTAAATTATTTTTTAAAAAAAAAATCAAGACTCACAAACAAACACACTGTAAATGCATTTTTGAACAATTCATTGATTGATATTTGATGTATATGTTTAGTTTAGCAATAATTTTATCATTGTAAATGCAACTCACATTAATTAAATATATCAACAAAAACATAAAACACATTGTAAATCAATTTTGAAATTTTTTTATGCGTAATATTTAATGTACTTTTTTTGCTGAGTTCGACTAAAGTTTTTAACATGTAAAGCACATTATTCAAGGCTGATGCGTGATTTTTTTTTGTGATTTTAGGTACATAAATGCAGCCTAAATTGATTAAATACAACAATTGATACACACAAACAAACTATAAATGTATTTTTGAATAATTTTATATATGATATTTTGTGTATCTGTTTGAATATTTAGCTTATATAAATTTCATGAACATGAAAATGACAGGAGTTAGAGGTGATCTCTAAATTTTGATTAATTTTATAATCGTAAATGAAAATCAAATTGATTGAAAACATCAACATACAAACTCAAAATGCGTTGGAAATTGATTTTTGAATAATTTGATACGTCTATTTGATTTAGCGTGAACAAATTCATGAGAAAGTGAAAAAAAAAAAACATATTTCTATAAATTTCAGTGATTTTGTGGTTACAGCTGCCGCTCAAATTAATTAAAAACATCAACAGACACAATGCATTGTTTTAATTTTGAATAAATTAATTAACATATGAGAAAATTAGGTGGGCGTGATATGTGAATTTCAATTATTTAATATTTATAAATATAATTGAAATTGAATAAACAGCCGACATATCGAATGTACTAAAATAAAAAAAAATAAGTGTAGGACCTTCCGAGTAATCTAGAGCTTTGACAAAAAAATATTCATAATAATAAAATAATAATATAAATAAATAGATAACAAAAGTTATAAACTTAGAGAATCTACAGATATTATGAGAATTTCTAATTCTGTTTGAGAGATGTGAGAAAGTTTATTATCTAGAAACTATGCAAGAAAGTTTCTTATTAAGAAATTGTTTATAAACTTCATACTAGCTAAATAATTGCCTAAAAAAATTAATTTATTGATGACATGGCTTAATAGAAACTATAAAATTAATTTTTAAAAATGTGAAAATTAAAAATTTTAAAGACCTTAATTTCTAAAAAGTGATTAATAGTTATTTACAGGGGCAGACCCATGTACATTCAGGAGGGCAGCTGCCTCCCCTGGATTTTGCATTTTAGTAGAGATCGGGATGTTTCAATCAACTCTGTCTTTTCCTGAAATTTTTTTTGCCCCCCACTAGATGTGTAATTTGTAGTTCGGGTTAAATTTAGAGTTAAAATTAAAATAAATTTCTTCAATTATGATTAATAATTAGAATTATAGATTAAAATATCAGAAGTTACTAGTCAGAGAATTAAAAAGTTAAAGTATTATTTTTTATTAAGTACTTAATTAGTTAATGAATCTGGATCCAATTAGCTATTTAAATCTTGATTCGATATTTTTTTGTCCTCCTGATTTGAGTTGCTAGAATGTAGATGCTCTTAAAATTGTTCTTCCATATGTGGGCCATGCGGCGATTCCCGTGTCGTGTAAAACTAGTATTGTTGTAGTAATTCTGTAAATGGATAATAACGGGTCTATGGTAGCGGAATTTTTTTCACAATAAACGTCTGCGGGTTTTCACGAGTCAGTATATTAAGTCAATACATATATCAATCCATATCAATACATATTAGTACATAAATCAACCCATACTAATATATATACTAATACATAATGTAGTACAACTGGATATTCTTTGACAAAAGCAAGCAAGAAAAAAACAGAGAAACACACTTAGTATCTATCTCAGACAATGTATGTGAGACAGTGATGTCGTGCTCTAATTGCGTGATGGCGAGCTTTCAGTTTTTCGTGCTCAAATTGATAGGTGTTGAGCATTCAATATTTCTTGCCCTTAGCACAAACATGCTGGTGGAAATTCAAACGAGACATGGTATTTCAGAGAAAACAGAGAAAATAAGGGGAGAAGCAAAAAGACAGAGTGACAAGGGAGAAAGAAGAAAGAGAGCATTGTCTTTGCTATCACACTAAAAGCTGTTTCTCAACTGAATATGTGATCTTAAACGCATGCATTAACATTTCATTCAAAATGCATGCTTTCAGAAATTATGCTTTTAGTCAGCTTGTTTCAATACTTAGAAATTTTTTCTCGACATTTTCAGCCGTCTCAACGTATGAATTTAGTATGACTTGTCAACCCATGCATACAAAAAAATAGACATAATATTAAAAAATAAAATTCAAAATTTCTATGTAAATTTTTTAAAACCAATATTTGACAAAAAAAAAAAAATCCTGCTCTTGATATTTTTTGTGGAGGTTTTTAATGAAATGAATCTTGATATGGTTAATGTTAATTTCATTAACCGATTGCCTGACCAGAAATCCTTTTGTTACCCAGAAAATCAATTATTGTGCTTAATAACTGAGTTCTGATCTAGGAATTTAAATCTGCTAAAATCCGAGATTCTCTAAAATTTTTGAAATTCGAGATCCTAGCAATTCAATTTTTTCTATGCATCCATCTCGGAACAGCTGGTTTTTCCGTGCACGCATCTCGGAACAATTCAACTGCTGGATTTAGATTGCAGGAATTTTAGAAATACTATTCATTCGTCTCGCATTTCAGCAGATTCGGATCCGTGATCCAGAGCATTGGTAAAGATCTTAATTAATGTATAACAATTATTTTATTATACGGTAGAGGAAACCACGTCTGAAATCCACAACATGAACAAGGAAGTGTCAAATCATAAGATGGGCCATATAGGGCCATGGCCATGTTATAGAATAAGTATTACGACAAAAGCTTATGGCTAGAAAAGCAAGATGAAATGCATGCAACTCAGGCCCCAGACCCCAGCTGCCTGTCATGGTCTTTGATTTGGACGAACAGTGAGTGAGGTGTTTTTGTTCATGGCTTCATGCAATTGTAATTACGGGAACTGCTAAGTGCTAACCAACATGGGAGCATGTGGCGGGACCAACTATCGACCATGCTTTCTGCACAATCATTTTTTTCTCTTTAAAAAAAGTTGAATTTTTTATATTTGAATTACTACATTTAGTGCAATTCAAAAAATAATATTTTTCTGTGCAATTGAAGTTCTTCAAATATTACACAGTTCAATCAAACTATTGAAATTTTTTTATTGATTCAACTACTCCGTTATTTTTTTGAAATTGTTTTAAATTGATACTTTAATTTGTTCAATATTAATTTATTAGAATAATATATAGCATGAATCAAATGCTCCCTTAAGAACAACTTGGACCTCTAATTATGTACCGATGACCGAGTGCTGCTAGTTGTGTGCTATTACTATACCGGTACATCAGTCTAGCAATTATGGTGTTTGGAGGCGAACCAAACGTCTTCTTTAGCTTTCTTATCCATTTAATCCTGCCGAACACTGGTTCCTTAGCGCAAATTAAGAAAACCTCAATGCATTCAGTCATCGGTACACAACTAGCATCCAAATAATTATTACACTGGCAACCAATTCTCACAAATCCTATTTAGTTCAATCAGCTCTCAGGATTTCAATATTGGGATTATTCACTATAACTCTTGTAAACTGACTTAACTGTTGCAAAAAGAAAATAAATTTAGAATAACACTTATATATATATATATATATATATTTTTGGATTTGGGACTGTTTTCGTATTTTGTCTCGAAATAATATGTCAATTACAGAAAGAATTTAATTTTATAAATCGAGACAGAGAATATCAAATATAATCCAATATCAAGAAATATATAGAAATTTAAATTGATGATAAAAAAAAAATAAAGTAATTAATTTCATTAGATTGAATTAATCCACCTCACACATCAATGAATATTTATTAGTTAAATAATTCTCAGCCATACGAATAAATTGAAAAATAATTAATAATTAATTTAATGATTACAAATAATTGATGACTTTGACATCCTTAAATGCTGGAAGCTCAAATATCAATTTTCCTATTGAATTCTAGATATCTTTCTTCTATTGCTCCTAATATTGCCTCTAGAGAGCACAAATGTACCAATGCCTTAAGTCCAATTGCCAAGGTGGGTTTGAAAAAAAAAAAAAAAAATTGACTATCCAAAGCCTAATATTCCTTGTCCATTTTACCTCCATCTTTTTAGCTCCAGTATATATCTTCTATTCTCAAACGCAAACCGAAAATTGTGACACTCCAATATATATTTTTCCAACTGTTTGGAGTTGCTTGTCTAGCTTTTCGTGACCTTTTATATAATTGCCATTGAGCTCTCCAACAAGAAACCATCCTTTAACAGAGTTCATTTGATAAGATTATAGAAAAGCAACTAACCCAGATACGCTTCACTATGAGTCTCAACTCTGAACCAACAATTACAGGAAAGAAAGAAAATGAACAAATAAAATTTAAGAACTATGCCTCTACTAATTATTGTACATAGAAAACATGCTAGTATTATTAAAAAATTGAACATGTTTTCAAAATTACAAATGTCATCGGACCTTAAATTATTAGTTTTTCCATCACAGCTGCCCAACAAATAATTAAATCAGTATGGAAAAAGTGGAGAAACACAAATTATTGCACTCTGAACTCTATTTGATGACTATAATCCCTATTTGTTCCAGCTGACCAGCACATTTCCGTTTAGCAATGAAATCATTTCCTAGAGCAATTGCATTTGAGGGGGAAATGTAATTAGCCCATTAGATATCAGACAAAGCAAAGGCATATGAATTATCATCACAGCCCACTGCCTTATTTACCTCCATTCCTTTCTTTTCATGGAACCTTTGTCCTTTTCTAGAAAATTGCAAAGAGTACAGTTCCATGACCAAGTTCAAATTAATCAAATAAATTCAGAAAAGTTTCTGACTACCTCATAAAGATTAATCCCAATTGCCACGATTTCTTCTAAATTTTTTCTTGTCTGATTGAGCTTTTTTATTCTCTAATCTCTTCTTTGCTTCTTTAGCAGCCCTTTTTAACACAAACAAAAGCAAAATCAATCATCTAAATCACTACATATGGTTATCTTAGAAGAAGGAATGCACTGTCCATAGTTTTCTTACAATTTAGCAATCCTTTTCTTTTGCTCCTCTGTGGGAGGAGGCGGTACATAAGACGCAGCATCTATAATTGCCTGTTGAAAACAACAGTTCGTTAGCAACACCAAATTCTTCAACAAAAAAAGTGTGAAGATAGATTATAAATCTGACCTGAATTTTCTCCAGAGCATCATCTATGTTTCCTCTGCAAGGAATGGTGGAAATGGCGTTACAGGATTTAGAAAAATATATATATATATATATATATATATATAATTTCTTAGAGCATATATAATAAAGCTAACATTATAAATGATCAAAATTACCCTTTATTGCTTCACAGAACTGTAACCCAGAAAAAGCTTATGAATTATCTTCGAGAGATTTTGTTAAAACACAGGAAAAGATATAGTATGGTAGAATGGCACCACATCTCATAAATTTTATGGTAAGTTGAGTGCCCATAAAAGAATATATATATATCAAACAAATGGGCAAAAATTATGTACACAATAAAACCACAATACCTTGAGGCCATTATAGTATTTTTGGTAATATAAACTGTTAAAATTAATTTACTTAGGAATGTTATATAGAGTAAACTGCACAGTTTAGAAATCAAGGGGATTAGATGAGATCACTGAAAACCTGACGGAACCAATTTAACTTAGAAAATGACAATGTTTACTTTTGGGTTCTCGTCTTGGTAGAAGACATAACGAGTTCTCCAAATTTGTTTATGCGGTTCTTTTCCTGTAAAATTAGCAAAAAAAATTGAGGAAGCATTTTAAGATTATTTCATGATCAAGTTTCTTTGATAAAATACATCAAAAAAGTGTGAAATGAAGTAATTTTAGATTTGTTAGACCATTTGTAAAATCTTTTCTCTGACTCTCTCGCTTAACCAATGTGCTTCCTTTACATTAAACCGCATATCCACCTTTGTATTTACTGCGATAATTATAGACTAAAATGAATATAGGAAAAAAAAATCTAATATATTTAACTATATTGATTGAGAACATGCTAGTCAGGCCCAGTACACATTCCCAAGAGTTAAGTAACCCAACAAATTATATTCAACAGATATAACCAAAAAAAGACACTACCTTATATCCACACCGTAATTGCTAGACCGATGTACCGGTATAGTAACAGCACACACAAAAAAAAAAATCTTCGGTCATTGGGGGTAGATGTGGTTATAGACAAGGTTTTGTGTTGAACCTTAAATTCTGGCAGGAAAGACGCTTAAGAAATATCAAAGCTCATTAAAATACAAGTTCAGTGGTAAAACATGTGAAGAAGAAGAATGATAAAAGATGGCATATAACCTTTGTTGACATTCTGACCCCCGGGCCCACCACTTCTTGCAAAATTAACAGTGACATGTTCTATACAAGAAAATGCAAAAGGTTTAATGAGATTTCATTTACTGCTATGGAAATACAAGTTGGACCAGGGCAAATTTTATTGAAGAGACCTGTACTGATTAGGGATATAAACAAATTATCTTGGCTCCGGTAGGAAATATTGTTCTTTAATTTTCAGTGTAAATATATTATCTCGACCTTTACTATGAATGGGAAAATAGTAAAAAAAGAGTATCCAACCAAACTTACTTGCCTTTTACCAGACATGAAGGGTCCAGAAAAATCTAAATCTCCTATTGTTTGTGTGTTAAAACCTTAAAATTGAAAATGTTACTACTAATTTCATCCCTAATCCCTGTACTGGTTTAGCAAATGATGTGTGCTATACCTAAAGTGATCTTAGGAGTTGGACCTGACCCAGCATTCCGGGCCCGTTCTTCAGCTTCTTGTATGATCTGACTCATCATACCCAGCCTAGCTGAACCTTTTATCTCTTCGCCTGATTCTGATGCCATGCACCTCACTACACCCCTAATTCCCCATATTCCTGCTATTCCTTCGCTTCCAACATTGCCCCCAATCAATCCTATTTGTGAAGTTCCTCCGCTGAATCCAATTCCCCTAACGACTCCATTGGTCAATCCAATTAGACTTGCTCTTGGGCGGAGACCTACTGGTACGCAACGAGTTATTCGTACCAAGGGAAAGCTTCTCAGGCTCGCCATTAGAGAGAGAGAGAGAGAGTGTGTCCGTAGTTGCCTGTGTGCCTGTGATAGAGGAGATTGTGGAAGGAAGGAGAGCGGATGTTTTAATGGAGGAGAAGTTCTGTAAGGGGAAAACAGGAATAACAGAGAAGATCTGAAGAGGGTTTGTATTTTATTTGGGCTCGGTGTTTGTCGAATGTTATTGGACTGGAAATAGTATATTGGGCCTGTTATATGTTGGGTTCTAACAGGCCTAATGGTGTCTACTTTAGTTGTCTGCTTGAACTTGTACTGTCTGCAAGCACGGGCTTTTTTATGTCCGTGCATTTTTCCTGCGCAATCCATCTTTGAACAGAAGTGGCTTCTGTGAGATCCACAAAAAATCTTTATGGGTTTTACAAAAGCACCACAATTGGAGAGAGTGATTTTTATGAAAAGAAACAAGGTAAACAACGGTGCTTAGCTTACAAATCATTTATAAAAGAGAAAAGGTTTCATACCCACTGATTGATCCCCGGATTATCTCCGCTGTTTGTTTTATTCACTTTCTAAAAAACTTTAACCGTACCGTACAGTACGACCTCGTTTTATAAATAGACCATCTCGTCTCTCTATTTTTAAACCTCATCAGAAAAGCTGGAGAAGAGAAAAAAAAAAACAAATGGCGGCTTCTTTGGCTCCGATTAACCTTCCCATGGCAAGATTCTCGGGACGCCGCTGCCGTGTTCACACCGGAGGCTCTAGCGCAGAGGGTGCGTCTTTGATGGACCTCCCATTCCGATCTCTCTCTCCTCTCTCTATAGATCTGATCCCCTCTACAACAATGAACCTCTCTCCTCGCTCGCAATGCCGCTACCACAGCCGTGTTCACACTAGAGCCTCTCGACTCGCCAAGAGGTATGGTCGACATAACAATCTGAACGAATTTGTGATTATTTGACACGAAGGAAAATGAGCAGTGAGTTATTTTCTTTGATTTTCATTGATTAATGAGAGGATTTTTGCATTTACTTGTTCATCTTCTTTGTCTGTTTGTGGATCTGTAGGTGAGTGAATACTAACTGAAATTGGTGTAATATATATGCACTCTTACCACTTGTAGAGGAGGTGTAGAACTTTCTGCATGCCAACTGTTTGACAAAATGTCTGAGAGATAAATTGGTTATAATGTTACCATTTGTACTTCCTTAACTCTCTAATTTCTAATCTCCTCTCAGACTAATTTTTTTTCTCTCGATCTCTCGCTTGATCTATCTAACATGATTGAGATCATAACCGACGGTGATCGGATCTGGCCTTAATTTTTTAGAGTATTGATCTCCATTTGTTACAGTATTGGGTTTATATTTATTGTAGTATTGATTTACATTTGTTACAGTATTAGTTTTCATTTGTTACAGTTTTATTTTATCTTTGTTATAGTTTTCTTTTACCTTTGTTACAGTATTAATTTTCATATTTCATAGTATTATTGAATTATTATGTTTCAGCATTGGTTTACTTGTTACAGTGTTTGTATACATTTCTTACAGTATTATATACTTTATAATATAGATTGTAATGAGAAACAAGCTGTGGTGTCAATTTCTCAACTGTCTGGGCCATAGTTTGACCTTTGTCACAGTTTCTTATAGTATTGGTTTACATGTTTTACAATTTTGTTTTACCTTTATTACAGTATTGGTTTCCATTTGTTCCAGTATTGGACTTAGATTTGTAGTACTGAGTTTAGATTTGTTACAGTATTGGTTTATATTTGTTACAGTTTTGTTTTATCTTTGTTAAAGTATTGGTCTCCATTTATTACAGTATTGGTTTTAGATTTGTTGTAGTATTGATTTATATTTGTTACAGTATTGGTTTGCATTTGTTACAGTTTTGTTTTATCTTTGTTACAGTTTTGTTTTACCTTTGTTACAGTATTGGGTTTAGATTTGTTACAGTATTGGTTTCAATTTGTTACAATATTATTTATATTTATTTCAGTATTGAGTTTCGATTTGTTGTAGTATTGATTTACAATTGTTATAGTATTGGTTGTTATTTGTTACAGTTTTTGTTTGCATTTGTTACAGTATTGGTTTTTGCAGTATTATTTTCTTTGTAATATTTGTAGTTTTAATTGTAAGATTTGTCATATTTTGTATTGTAGGAAGATATATCAAAGGAGCATCTTATTCTAGCGATGAGACTTCTTACGCATCCGAACAATGAACATCAAATAAGTTCAGTCTAATGATTTTGTTTTAAAATTTGTGTTTGTTGTTTGCTGGAGAAAGTTTGTTATTTGAACAAAGTTTGTAATGTTGTTTGCGAGGGAATGTTTCTTGGATAAAATATTATTTTTCTAGTTAGTTTATCAATGTGAATATGACTGTGGTTTGGACAAAGTTATGTTTGTTTATAATATTTGTTATAGTTTTGATGTCTTATAGTTTTTACCGTCATTGTTACAGTTTTTATACTTTATTGTTACAGTATTTATTTAATATAGTTTTTGTCGTTATTTTTGCAGTTTGCGTAGCTATTTTTTACCGTATTCAATTTCGTCAGTTTGAAACTATAATTTTTAGAGATTATTTAAAAAATTAAAAAAATGAGAAATTTATAAAAAAAAAAAAAATACAAACAAAAATTAATATTGAAAATTTCTAGAACGATAGAAAAAACTTTGAAAAAAAATTAAAAACTTCTAGAAGGGAAAAAGTACACAACTTGGCAGTTTTTAAAGTACAATAAAGTATAGTTAACTGTTAAAGTACAACAAATTTGAAAGTACAAAGTACATCAAGTACAAAGATATTGGAAGTTGGAAGTTGTTATTTTTTTTTAAAAACGATCCTATTTTTTACAGTTTTCGATATTGTTTGTTACAGTATTTATATTTTATTGTTACAGTATTCCGCCAGTCAAATAACAGTTGGTTTGGGTAAAAAGTGAATACAAATCCTTGGATACAATTAAACGGATCCTTTATAAAATCCTCAAAAAAAAATATCCAAACCCCCCAGTCCAATTTTGTGCACGATTCATTGTTTTAAAAAAGCACAACAATTGGAGAGTGCATGGAAGAAAAAAATCATTTTTCTAGGACTATGTTTTGCATGTTGCCCCCGATAATTATATTTATTGAGAACAAAAAATAAACAAGTTCTATAAAAAAAAGGATTGTGGGCAGCAAACTCAAAACGAAATAAATATTTTTGGAACGCTAAAATTTTGTATAATTAAGAGCAACACAATTAGCTGCGATAATTTTTTTTAGAGTATACATTAATAATAAGAACCTCTAATAAAAAAAAAAAAGATTAAACAGTCAGCAGCAGCGAATATGATGGGATTCAAATCTTTAACGCTGACTTCTCTCTGAACAACTTTAATTTATGTTTGGTCTTCTTATTCTTTTCCCTTGCCCTTGGGTTTGAGGCATCTCTGATTGTTTGTGGCTATGTCCACAGTATCTTTGCATGTTGTGGACACGGATTTTTACAAGTAATCACCCAAAAGTAACTAAAATGCTTTATTATGAAGTATAGATTAGTGCTGTAAAAAATGTTAGTTTAGTTTGATTAATTGATTGAGTAGTTGGTAATGGTGAACAAACCGTTACGAATAGACTTGTGAGAAGGCTGGTTGCGGACGAGGTCGATTAATCAGACAATTTGTTTGATTAATCGCATGTTTTATGTTTAAACATTAATTGTTTTCTGATTAGTCGATCATTCTTATCATTGTTTTTCTTTTCTGCATTTGTTCGTCATATGCACTATCTTTGTCTTGTCTTATCTGGATATTTTATAAATGGTTATGTCATGAAACTTTATCAATTAACAAGCAAATTAAGTTGAAATAAGTTTATTAGATAAGTTTGATGAGTTAAATTAACCATTTTTAATAAAGTATGACACATAATTTCAATAAAACGTAAATTTATCTATAAAATTCTGACTAATCGGATGATACCTATTAATCCTCAATGGCAGGGGTCCTTCGTCCGACCAACAAACGCATATTGTTATTTATAACACTAGTATAAATTGATGACATTATGTGATTGAAATGGTTTAAGAGACATTATATTTATTAATAACTATCGATTTTTATCTTCACCATATATTGCACGTCCTACCAAAAAAAAACTATAAAATTAAAACACTGGTATGATCTCTGGCAAAAATGATACGACCACAACATGGAAGATAATGTGGACATAGCCACAAAAAATCGGAGTTCCCTCAAGCACAAGGTAATAGATTATAAGAAGACCAAACAAACATAGATTAAAGTTTCTCAGAGGAGAAGTCAGCAATCAAATCAAGTCATAGTCTTTCACTGGTTTTCATATCTGACACAATATTTTCATGCATGACAGATGCGCTGCCTACGAATTCCGTCAAATGATCCAAGAATTTGATTTCTTTTTCTATTAAATAACTTGATTCTTTCCCCAAAGAATCCAACCCAAACCAAAGATTTGTATTTTTGGATTCATGCGAACATGTGCGTTGATTCAAGTGGCAGTTTGGCACCAAATGTTGATTTTTTTTTCATAAACAATAATTAAAAAATAATTTTATAAAACTAACATGATTATTTTTTCTTTCAAAATTCACAAAAATTAAAATAATATTTCGGTCCATTATTTTTTTTGGACTGAAATGACACAGCGGCATGAAAAAGTGTAAAATCACATCACACCGAAATGACATTTTAGTTCTTATAGTTTTTTAAGAAAAAAAAATAATCATGTTGGTTTCATAAAATTATTTTTTTAATTATATTTTATAAAAAATATTCTCAAAAGTGATCACTTGCAAAAATTTTGTAATAATTAATTAAATGGTATATCCATAAAAAAAATTGTCACTGGACCCAATACTAATTATCAGGACCATGATTAAATTAACCAACTACACACAAAAGCATCTACCAACTTGTGTCAATTGTCTGTTGATATATTTTAATAAACTAGGCTGAATTTAAATTGCACTCTTCTAATTTTATTTGCTGGAAAGTACCCAAAAACATGTGTACCTTATTCATGGGCCAGGTCAATAAAATTTTGGACGCAAAAAATGAAGAAACTTTTGTGGGTTTTGACCCCAATTCACTTTATAAATATATCTTTTTAGATACAGAAAAAAGAGCAAAAGTTGGAACTGTACTGCCAGAAGACCAGCAGAGATTGGGACATTTCCATGTGAGTTCCAATCCAACATGACATAAGCCCCCATCCACAGCCACAGGAGACCTTGTTTATCTTCTTTTTTTCATTTATTTTTATATTTTATTTTCTCCATTTTTGCAATAATGAAATATATATGAAAATAAGAATAAATATGTCCAATTCGATAGGCACATAGGCACAATCTGGTAGACGATTCAGGCAAAAATGGAAAGAGAATTATAAAAACGATTCCAACCCAACTCATTTAAGAAAAAGAAAATGCGAACTCAATTTCTACCTATCCCTGTTTCAAATTCTGACAACACTACAATAAGTAGGAATCTCATTTTCGTAATATACTCGCGTAGTAATAAAATTGAGTCAACCCATCAGTTATGACTTATGAGTAGGGGTGTAAACGGAGCGGATTCGGAGCGGATAATGCTGATACCATATCTATATCCACATTTCAATGAGCGGATACGGATACGGATATGGATAACAAACGGATGTCAAAATGTAAAACAAAATCCACGTTAAACGGATACGGATACAGAGCGGATACGAATACGGATTCGAAACGAATAATTGTCGGATAATTTAGTTATATGAACTTTAAGTCTTTAAGATATAATAATAATAATTAATAAAGCTTAAATATGAAAATAAATGAATAATTGTAAGTTGATAAAGAGATTGATATTGGAAAGATGTATGATATTAAATATGAAATATGTAATATGTAATATATTTGTTTCCAAAATTCGATCAATGATGCATGATGGAAACAATAGCCTTTAAATATGTTGTGAAAATAAAAAATTAAGCAGCCTTTAAATCACCTCCTGAAAATAGTATTTTCTAACTAAAATATAAAGAATGGACAAGCCCATTTAATTAAAAATGGAAATAATACTTTTTAATCAAAATCCAATTTCAAACGCAGAAGAAGCTGTCTCCTAAGTAATACAGGTGTCAAGATATTAAAGGAGAAGTGAGAAACCCAATGTTTGAAAACGTAAGCTGGCCACGTGCATAGTCCTGAAAAGCACAGTCTTGTCAGAGTAGAGCTGAAACTTAATATCTTTTATCCCACAATCAAAACTGAAATGAATGTGAGATATATTTATAGCACTTCGGAGCCTAAAAGGTTGCACGCTTTGAAGTCGGAGAGGGTTGGATTCAAATCAGCGGACACAATTTTCGGATCCGGATATATGCGGATATCCGCTCCGTTTCGGTCCTTGAAAATTATCCGAATCCGTATCCAACAGAATTAACAATATATAATAAATATCCGAATCCATATCCGGAATTATCCGAATCCAAATTAAACGGATACAGATTATTTCCGGATACGGAGCGGATAATCCGGCTCCGTTTTCACCCCTACTTATGAGTTATTTAAATAAAAAATCGAGCATTTCATTTGTAAACACCAAAGGTCCTTTATTTTTTATTTTAAATACAATCCTCTAACCATACATTTTGCAGATATTTTATTCTCTAAACTAAATTTATAATACAATACTAGCGGAGATTTAAATCTGAGTCTCTACTGGTAGGAGACAATTCCCATGTCATCACAGCCTCACAGGCACAACTACTTTTTGTAAATATTATGCTACTGTAAAATTGACTTCTATTTGCAGTATAAAAAATTTATATAATTGATTTTATTCGCATTTGATCTCTCATAGTTAGAAAGTTTGACTTTGCTTGGTCTTGTCATGAACACCGAGGGGCCGTTCGGCAAGCATAAATTAGGCCTACCTAAGATTTAATCCGCTTCTTTTAAGTTTCTTAGCCGCTTAATCTTGCCGAACACTAATTCCTTAGTATGGATTAAGAACATCTCATTTAACCTCTTGTTGTCCGGATCTTAATCTCCTGTCCGGATCTTAAGACACATATATTCCCTCTTTAAGTACTTATTTATTCACCTACGGATTAAGACAACCAAATATCGATTTCTTAGTACTTCTTAAGCTCTTAATCTTTTACTCTTAATTATTTATTGCCGAACGGCTCAAGAGAGATAATTTGTTCTCTTTTTTTCACAAATGAGTAACGAAATATTTTGTTTATGTAGCAACCCGGACAAACAGGAAACCTTTTGCCACAGCAACTCACGGTGCAGGGAAGCGTCACTGTTTTTACTATGCCTTGCTTCTTTGTAAAGGTACCTATTTCTTTTTCATCTTTGTCTTCTAATCCCCGGGGCCTAGATAGAATTAAATGCTAGTAGTTGAGGAGGCACTGTGACTGTATTTAATGCTACATGACCACCGATCCATGATCCGTGAATCCATCCATCCACATACCGCAATCCCATTTCCTTCTCACACTTGCACTAGCATGCCATCATATGTTTTTTTTATTGAAGGCTTGTCTTATCTGCATCCTCAGTGTAATTTTAAATAAAGTTATCCTTTTACTTTTACCACAAAATAAATTTCTTATATTGAAATGGTATAGTTTGGTTTTAGTCAGTTTTTATTAGCAATAGTTTGGTATAGATTTTTGTAGGTGTGATTTTTTTTTTGTTGTTGGGGGGTTTTATTCATCACTATTTGGCAAATATGAAACTGAAATTCAAATCAAATAAAAATATTTTTTTTGATCTAATAGTTAAAACAATGTTCTTGGTGGGAAAAACCGCATGTTTGAAATCTGGACGAAGATTCTTTATGAATATTAGAATATATTTGGTTGCAAAATAAAAATATCTAGAATAACTATTGTTTGTGTTATTAGAATAGTCAAATCTGAAAATGTTTAGGTATAATATATTCTAATAAGACAAAAAAAATTAGATACACTATTCTTATTCTAGCTATTATAATCCAACCAAACACCGAATAAGTTATTCCGAATAGTATAATTCTAAGAATAACTTATCCTCAATCCAACTATACATGCCCTTAAAAATGAGGAGTTTGATTTTCATCTTATATCTTAACAACAAAAAAAGTTGGATGACTGCCCATAAATATTTATCCAAAGACACAAACTCTGACTCCAGCTTTCCTAAAAAATAATTTAAAAAATAAAAAATGTAACCTACTACCATCGGTACCACTCTCTGCATCAATTTCACGTGATGCGCATCAGTCACTTAACAGAAGCGCAGCCTGATCAATTTCAAGAATTGCATGTAGTAAAAACAAAAAAGATGGAAGTTGGTATCCTCGGATCCTCTTCACCAACTACAGGGGATTTACACACCGAACACAATCTTTCGAATTAGAATTCTAAATTAGTCCTGCTTAGAATTTTATCCTGAATTTTACGATAGAAAACTTCGTCATCATTGTGAGATTTTAGTGACATAAGCATTGTCTGATGAGTCCATGACAGATGGGACCCACAACACTAGAAAAGGAAATAAAACAAATGAAAGAAAAAATCAAGTATCAGATTATTAGCTGTCCAATGGACCGTTACAAATTCGGTACCAGTATTTCAAACTCTGTACTGTACTCTACCAAGAGTATAAATACGCTGTCAGTCTCGTATGTCAGTAACTCGCTGCACCTGGAACAGAGTACTCTGCCTCCTTGTAAATTCCTCTGTTTTTATTTTACCAGTTTAGCTCGTGTTGTGTGCAGTGGGCACTGTTTATGTTACATACATATATGGCAAATTGTTTGAATCTGAAACATTGTCAGTGCGTTCAAACTCAAGCCTTTATTGCTCTCTTGTGTTTTTCTACCGAAATTAAGCTCAAAACTCATTAGAAAAATTATGAAAAAAAGAAAAGAAAAGATGGGTTTTTTAAATGTGAAAGATTTAAATGAGAGAGGCCACCTGACAGGACGAATTAAAGCCAGATGGCCAGATCTTTATTCGTCAATTTAAAGACATGTTCTGAGAATCATGTCATGATTCATCAAGTCAAAATGCAAATCATCAAAATGCATAGGTCATTAAAATGCACAGAAACACCATAATTATAATTTTGCAGAGATGATCTTCAAATTTCAATAATTGCATGCAAATTTGTTCACAACATGAAAATTTAAAAGATCTTTAATCGCCAATAGTATGACATTGTCATTTATAAGTCATTTATGAAATTATGTTTCATTGTACTTCTATAAAATAAGACTCTACAGCTATATTTTTATACATAAAATGGTAAAACTATACTTGATTTAAATAATATTCATATAATTATGTCACATCATAAATATTTGCCTCATCCCATCTCACGCTCTGCCTCCGACCTAAATATTTATAGAACTATAAATAATACTCTTGTGTTCAGCTGTTGTTTAATTTGTGTACCTGTTATAGTTTGTGTTTGGCTAATGATATTGCCAAGTGTCATAGAAAAATTCGTCTAACTTGAAAATTTCAAATCATTTTCCAATTTGTGATTTTGAAAATTCAGAGTTTCTCTATATTGATACGGAATTTCTAATTTGTTAATTTTCAATTTGCTTATTCAATAAATTATTCTTTCCAAGCATATTTTTTTTTCACTATCCTAATATTAGTACCGCTAAAAGGTGAAAGAATCATATTGATGAATTACGGATTTACGGTGCAATTGCATGAGACCTAAATAAACACTTTTTAGGCTTTAGTAGCCATAAAAACCTACTTTTTGTGGGGTGGAAAGGTGCCTAAGTATAGTGGAAGCATGCCCATCTTTATTTGCTTAACAACCCAAACTACCATTTCAATGAAACGGTTAATAGCACTAACTATTTTAAATTTTAAGCGAATCAGATACCTGAAGTGAACAACGAAGTTTGATCCACTGTGGCAGAAGATAAATGAAAAGATGTAGCGGATAGTCAATTAAATTACCGGCATGGCCTTGCCGTTTTCAGGCATGGTGACAAACAAATAGTTTGGGTTCGGTTTTGGTGTGATAAAAAATTTGTGATTCGGAAATAATTAGAGTATAATTCGGAAATGATTCGGTACCATAAGGAAGCAAAAAAAAATAGTGTTTTTTCGCAAATAATTCGTGATTCGCGTTTTATTCTTTAATAGAACATATTATACGTTCTTTTTTTTCCATTTCATTCGGTGTTCGGTTCAGAGACGTCAAAAAATTAATACAAAATAAATTATTCGTGAATTTATAGCGAATCATGTTACTATGTTTTCAGGTAGTTGGTTAGTTAGTTTCCTTATTTTTTTTTTTGAATGTACATAAAACAAAATTGTATACAATAGTGCATTTTATTGAGGACAAATTATTTAGTTTGTCCGGAAATTTTAATTCTCACTCGCCGATATGTAACGTCATTAAATCAATAGACTTTAAAAGTATTCATTAGAAATAACTTAAAATTGTACATATTTTATATATATTAGAAAATTTATTATAAGATTTATATTAATTTTGTACACACTGCACACGTTGGTGAGTAGGGAATAGAGATGAATTGTTTGACGCCATTTAGCAAAGTGCTTCAGATTTCAGAAGAAGATAATAAAATGAACACCCATTTGATCTCCATTTAAAATCTGCATTAAAACCCTTACAAACTAATGACTATAAACAAATAGCATGCCCCTCCTGTCTCCTGATCAGTATGCTAGTGCCAACATTCCATCATGAGCATATTTCTTGAATGGATTCCCAATAACTTAAAAACCTCTTTCTGCATGTTTGCGCTCAAAATTTGAAATTTAACCATGCTATAATATTTAAATTTTCATGCAACCATAAACATAAAATTTGTTCTTAATTAATCATGATACCAGAAATCAAAAGCATATTACAATCAAGATCCAATTAATTCATGAGGCCAAACCAAAACCAGGTGTACCTAACAGAGTTTAAGAGGAGCGCATTCACAAATCACAATTGTACCGTGATATAAGCTCCAAGAAAGAACACAGAACTCCATTAATGAAAGAGGACAAATCATTGTCCCGAGTTATACCAGATGGAATAAATCCTCTTGTATACTTCCTTCTCTCTCTCTCTTTCTCTCATCTCTACCTCATTTAACTACGCTACCTTGCCGTGTCTCAGAGGGAAAGCAAAAACCTCTCTAGTACCCCACCCCCTCGCAGTGTTAGTGTGAGAAAGAGAAAACAGAGATAATAATGAACAGAGCCACCATTACTACCGCCAAGAACGAGAAAGCTGCTTCTCTCTCTTCCTTCATGACCTCTCCTTCTCCTTCTCCTTCTCCTTCCTCCTCTCTACCTTCTATCCCCTCCTTCTCCCCTCTCTTCTCTCCCTCTCCTGTAAGTTCTCAATTTTCTGATTTCCATTTTACACGAAGAACAGTGATAACTTTAGCATGTATTATACAATACTGACCTTCTTGTTTTATCTCTTCATCTTTACAGATCCCAGAGCATGAAGAGAGATCAAACGAGAAGAAGCACAAAACCCACACACAGCATAATTGTCCCACTGACAGCGGGTCCCACCAGCCGACCCCACTGCACCCATCCTCCAAGAAAAAAAGAACACCAAAGCAAACCCCTTCCGTCGCGTCTGACTGCAACGAGCCTAACACCGTCGCATCAGTCTCCTGCTACAAGTGCCGCCCCTCCTCCCGCGACTCCAAGAAACCTTCGGTGGTCCCCATTTCCCCCACTTCCACCTCAACTTCCCGTCGCATCACGCCTCCGTCGCCTCTCTCCCTCCTCAATTCCCTCTTCAACCGCCGCGCCGGTTCGATCTCCTCCAACACGACCCCTCAATCCAGCGTTGCATCAGCTTGCGATGACACCGACCCTCGCTACTGGCGAGCCACCGCAACGGAGCTATCGAAGAAGCTCATCGCAGCCACTCGCAAGCGCGACGAGGCGCTTCTTGAAACCTCTAAATTGAAGTATTCCCTCTCTGAGCTCGAACTCAAGCTCGCACAACTCGAGTCATCTTACCACGACCTAACGCAGCCGAACCGGGCCGGAACAACCGGTCTAGGCTCCACCAGGAGTGATCCCGACCCGTTTGTCCAATCCGTGGCTGATTCTCGCGCGGCTTCCCGTCTCCTAGCACGCGCGCTCTCTTCGCATCTACGGAAAAACCCGGTGCATAGTTCGTCTGGTTTGCTCCCGGCTCATATGGAAACATTTCTGAACCGGGTTTTTTATTCCGGGTTTGAACTAGATACAGAAGAGGAGACCCGGTTAGCCAACCCAATAGAGAGATGTGAATTGAACAAGACTGCGTACGAGTTGATACGTGACTTGACATGGGACGAGGTTTTAACGAAAGGGACCAAGCATTTCAGCGAAGGGTTGAGCCGGTTTTGTGATTCAAAAATGAGCGATGTGGTCGGTTCAATCGGCTGGACGAAATCCTGGCCCGAACCATTGCTACAGGCTTTCTTTTCGGCTGCCAAAGCGGCATGGTTGGTACGGCTTTTGGCCCGGTCAGTCCACCCGGCTGTACCGATAATCCGGGTTGATAGAGGTGCGAAATTCGACAGCCGGTTCATGGAGGACACAGCCTCAGACCGGGCTGTTACGGACCGTCTCGAACCAGTTAGTGTGAAAATGTTAGTTGCACCGGGTTTTCATGTGTATACTGCTGGGGACACTGTGGTGAAATGTAAAGTGTTGTGTTTGTATAATAGCCGCAGGGATGACTACAGAGATGCGAGTGTAGGGGATGGGGTGGGGCAGTGTCAGCTGAGAGATAAGGTATGAGTCACTACTACTGCTTTTTGTATGCGGAGAGATTGGGATAAAACAAAGCGTTGTTTTCGGGTCGATTTTGTGTGCATGTTTGAAACGATAACTTTTTTTTAGTACATTAGTTTTTGCAGAGATGGATGAGTTTCTTTTGGATTCTGTTAACCTTCTGTTCTCCTTTTTGTACTTTGAATCTTACTGGTTAAAAACTAAAGGGCTTCGTCAGAAAGAATTCAACCTTTGAACATTGATTTCCTACGAGAGATGATTACCACATATAACCGATTTTGTTTTTATTTGAGAAAGTAAACGCCATTTCTTCTGATGAAAACTGGTACCAGAGACTATAAGTGGTACCAGTACCATCACCAAATTTCGGCTGAAAATAAAAGGGTAGGAGTTTAGTCAAGTATAAATTAATGAGCCTTTCTGCTTCAATCTCTAAATGAAGCAGGTGTTTATAAGAATAGTGTGCCGTGTGTTTATAGCAGATACAGAAGATAATGATAAAATTATATTTATATTTTTTTTCATTTTCTGGATATATAATATAGAGTGGATATCAAACGAATACATATACAAGTTTGGATCAGATCGGATATTTATTAAAATAATATAAAAAATATTAAAGTTCATAATATTTATCTAATTATAATGATAAATAACATAAATTTTTCATAATATATATTAAAATACATTATATATATATCTATTATTCGAATGTGAATAATTAAAATATAAAATCATATCAATACTCTGACACAGATATTTGGATGGCATTCGAAGTTCCGAACACACCATGGATATTGAGTAATATAGTTGCATAATGAAATGAAAAGAAATACTTCAGTTCTAGCGGGCCCGGTTCCAAATTTTTTCTAATAAATATTTAAATAAAAAATAGATCGTTAGGAAATGTTTTGACGAAAATTAAAGTATGAAAGCACGGAGCTATCAACCCCATAGCCACATCATTTTTTTTTCTAATATGATTCGTCGTAAAAAAAGAAAACCATCGAACACGTGTCAATATCTCTTCCCCAGCTGGATACGCTGTACCCACAGAATTTTTAGATTCATAGTTTGACACTGTAAAAGCTACATAAACACGGAAATGAGAAATTGTAGTTGCTAGGTGACATATCTGTACTTTCTTCAGAAAAGGAAAACGACTATTGCAAAATTTCATGCAAGAAATTCTTGTCACTAGATGACAATTCTGTAGTCTTTAGTCCCTTCAGCAATGGATGACATTGCACATAAAATTCCAATTTAATTGCTCTGGGATGCAGATTTTCTTCATAAGAGAATGATGTTTTGTATAAGAATCCAATTATAGTCCAGTCTGTTAACTTCTTTTTCTCTAATTTGACCTTTGAAGCAGAATTTTACTTGTTGCTTTCTTAATGGCTGCTAAAGAGGAGAAATGCATGACATGAACATACTGACAAACAACATTACTAAAAGTGAGGGGCCACTGCATGCATCCTATTTTGCAATGCACAATACAATCATACCATGTACAACAGATAGAGTTAATAACATTTCAGAAACGAAATTAAGAAATTTATTTAACCATTAAAAGTAGGGGTAATTTCCCATGTCACTGAAAAATTAGAAAGTTAAAAGTTATAAAAAGGAGTCTTGCATGAAATCATCTTACTTAATCTTGTTCTCTCCATTTTCTGAAAATAGCCCCAACTGCCTTTCACAAATTACAGTACCTTGATTTAGAAGTTGTAGAAGAGATTCTTTTTTATTGTTTACAAAAAAAATACTCTTGATGTTTGATGTTATAACAGAATGTACATCAAACGAACAAAAATACCATATAAACCGATATTTAGTATTTGAATGAAAGATCCAATCAACATCTCAACCTCATTTCTACTTTTACATGCTAATTTACACTATCTTGATCAGATCATGCAACAGATCAACTAGAACTCTCTTAGTAGATTAAAATTTACCGCTAACTTTAACCTCTTCCTATTCTGTTATTTAAGAAAATAAAATATGCTGTTCTACTCACAAAAGGATCCTGTTTGTTCACCTTTTTATATACAATTTATCTAAAGGCCCTTCAGGTTTCCTTTTTTTAGTATTACTAAACAGTTTATTCACATATGAGATATATGCATCGACATTAAATTTTCTCTTGCATCCATCATAGTTCATGTACCGTATCTTTCCAAATACTGGCCTTTCCTTCCAGCCCTACAAATTTACAAAGTAAATAAATCAGCAAGTAGTTAATACACTCTTCCATTATCCATTTTGCACATGAAATATTATTTAGAATTGTGATTCCAGTGCAAGGGATAAAGACCTGGTCGTGGACCCCGCATATTGACCACATGCACCCAACATAGCCACTTGGATCTCTACCGTCTATCTCATACTAAAAATACATTAACAGTTTAACGCTGTCAAATTATATTTTAAATATAAGCAAACAATGACATAGGTGAATAAAATGTAATAAAAATCAACAATTAGCTCAATATATACTTATATAGCCACTTCAAATTGTTAGAATAAAAACATGACATTAGTACCTTGTCATTGAGATGGGTTGCAATGGAGAGAGCTTCTTCAGGACCACTTGTCCACTCCAAAATTTTTTTGGCCCAATACATTCTGCAAAAGAGAGAATTCATTTAGACTCCATCAATACCGTACCTGTTATTTACTGGTACAATAATAGCTTTTGAATCACCTCATGAAACCATGCATCTTTCCATAGCAAACCATCTCCAGTTGTGATGCATTCCACAGCTGTAATAATTATTGAAAAATCAATATAGATTTAACCATAACAAAAATACAGTCCATAACAAATTAAACACAAAGTGTCCCAAAAGAACAAACATACAGGATCATGCGTCTTTCCTTTTTCCAATTGCTCTCTCCTGCAATAGTGAAAGACAATTAATAATATGACACACTTTCCAGTAAATTTTACTATCATTATTACAATTTTGAAGCTAGTCACAATAATAGTAAACAAAACTCACGTGTAGATATGGTCTCTTTTATCATTGGCATGATCATTTAATGTCTTGCGGGCCCATTCCCAGGCACCATCCAATGAGTCATATTTTGGTTGGTAATAACAGAAGTTATCGGCTAGCTCTCTTCTCACTATCAACTCTTCTAGAAATGCATCAATTGACTATCATTTAATTAGAAGAGTTGATTTAGTAAACAATCACTATATGGTAATTTAAAATAGAACTCATTGTAGTGGAGAAAACCGCACAAGCTCACATTGAATATACCCTGTACCAGTAAGAATTGATGGCATGGACAGATGGACTATATTATTTCTAACAGAGCACACATTCACTGCACTGAACAAAGTACAGGTACACAGCATACTGAAATGGAATCATCAAGCGCCAATAAGAACTTTATGGTACCAGCTTATGATTATCCTAAAAGGAGAACTGGTGAAATACACAATACTCAAGACAAACTATTAGTAGAGGATATAATGAACCGAACTGGCAATGTTTGTAATACCTGCATGGTACCACTTTGCTAGTTGGAACACTGGACCGGTGATTGCATAGTGTCATTTCAGTTTGAACAGCATGGTACCAATACAAACCAGCTAGTATTAGAGCAGTGTCTTAGTACAAGATGAATGAATACTGATGGGAAATTTTACAAACTATCCTTCCTCTTCAATTTTCAAACAAAATACCCTCTAAAATCTTTAACAAAATGCCCTTGTGGACCCCACTTTCTCCCCCTTCTCTCTCCCTCCTACTCATTCCTGTTCCCTCCCACATAGTTTTTGGCACCTCTTCCTTTCCCCTCCCTCTCGCCTCTCTTTTTATTTGTAAATAAAAGTTGTTATATCACTGAATCATGCTTCATGGTTAAATTAATTTAAGCATCAATTTGTATATCATTCATTTATGATCAGTGGAAATAATGAGCGCATTCTATTGAGTTCTTAGATTTTGTACTCTTTCTGTATGTTTTCTCTTTTGGCTCTCAGACCTCATGTTTATAACAGTTTCATTTATTGTTTCAATATTTTGATTGAGGTCATACTTTTCAAATTAAGCATACAATGTGCTTATTTAATGGCCTTATGCAATTTAGAAGGAATACATACAAATAGTCATTAATTGAACGTTCAAAAGAAAAAATAAAGACAATGTGTTAAAAAAAAACAATAAGTAGCAATTTAATGGTTTTATACCATGTTCTGGTATGTGAATGCATACACGAGTTTAATTAGTTCAATGGGATGGCAAATGATGGCTTTTTAGTGTCTGAAAAAGGTACGCATGCATATACGATTTTCATACATGCAAATTCAATTAGTGTTTGGCACGAGCAAGCGTACATCATACAAGCTAGAAAATGGTACGGGAAGCAGTTGAGCTTTCTATTGAAACATACACGGCCTTGTTAATTAAGTGCATTTAGGCGTGCTGGAGATGCACAAAAGGTTATGGAGATATGGAAATACATGATGGAAAACAATGTTGAGGGAGCTAGGGTAAAGTTTAACATAATTTTAAACTGTTTGGGAAAAAATGATCTCCATGTACAAGCCAGATATGCTATGTTTGAATTTAGTAAGCTGGGCATTAACCCCACAACCGTGATATACAATATGTTGATAAATGTATTTGCGAGGGGAGGTCAATGCCATAAGATAACAATGTTTCTAAAAGAGATGACAGCCTCGAATTGAAATATACAGGTGCGTGATTTTACCAAGGCATTTTTTTACCACAAAGAAAATGAGACACAACAGGGAGGGAGGGAGGGAGAGTAAGAGTGAACAGGGAGGAGTAGGAGGGAGGGGGAAGGGAGGGAAAATGGAGGGAAAAGTGGGGTCCATAAGGACATTTTGTAAAGATTTTAGAAGAGGGATATTTTGTTTGAAAATTTGATGAGGAAGGGTATTTTATAAAATTTCCCAATACTGATACATACCTACTTATATCATAGAACCAATCAGATATGTTAATTACCTGGGGACTAACATTTCTGCGGGCTTGAGCCTCTAAGGCACACCTTTGGGCTGAAATTTGACCAAAGTGCAGATAAGGAGATAGACCTGACAAACCTCTTGGCTTGTTGGGATCGTTGCGGTCACTATGATATCCCTTAATTCTCTTTGTCAGGAATCCTTCCTTCGAACCCATTAGTGTCTCCATTGCTGCATCCTCTCCTGGCACACACCAATCAATTTCTGACACACCACCTGCTTCCCTAAAATGTGAAACATGCAATTAATTATCTATAATAATTGTAGGCAGCAATGAAGAACAAGGCTGAAATTGGCCTTACTCTTTCCAGATAGAGACAATTTGTTTAAGATCGGAGTGTGGCTTATTCTCACACAAGATCCCGTATTTGAAATGAAATTGAGGACTGAATTTATTCACTAAGATAGAAATACAGACGTTTATTCCAAATATTAACAATGGGTTTTCACCAGACCTCCAAATAATATAGTACTATGCAAAAAACCACTTTCTAAAATCTCAAGTAAATCTCTAGGAGCAAAGTACAAGTTTCAGAAAGTGTGCTCCAGTGAGAAACCAGATTAGTATAAACTAAATAAAGTGCAAACTAGATTGTATAGTGTACCTATTAACCTCATCAATTAATGAATCCCAATCATTCTTTGGAGGTTCTTCACCCACCCACTTTACAGTCTGTTTCGAGAGTTTAGGAAAATCAACGAGAAATTCAGGCAGTAGTTTATTTATCTTTGATCGGATGGTCCTTGCCGAGTATTCAAGCTTGTTAGAAGCAATCCAAACAGGTACTACATTATGAGCATCAACCTATAAATTACAACATTAATTAATAAAAGAAAATAATAAGTAACTTGAACCTCAAATTAACAAATAATCATCACGTTAACCTGATGAATTGCTACATGAGGTTCGATTCTCTCAATAATCTCATCAAGCTCGCCTCTGAACTGCCGCAAGGGAGAGAAATCAACCACAAGGGACGATGCACCGAGTCTATTCACCAACTCAGGTATAGAGTCCTTGGGGTACGATTTGAAAAAGAAAAACGGTATATTATACGAAGAGAGTGTGGACTCAAGGCGCTTGAGGCCGCGCAAAAGGAAGTTCACGTGCCTGGCACGTGCGGAGAGAAAGAAGGGAGGGGGAAAGAGAGAGAAGGCGACAACGAATGGGGCGGAGAGAGAAGAGGCGAGATTGGCCGCGTGTAGTAGGGCCCAGTTGTCATTGACTCTTTGATCGCGAAACATCCAGTAGATCACAGGATCGGGTTTCGGTTTGATTGAACCGGATCCTGTCCGGAGGATCCGGACCCGGCCGGGGTGAACCGCGGTCGGAGCACAATGAGAAGCCATGAGGAGCTTTTTTTGTTCCTCCTTTTTTTGAAAGAGGAGGGAAGGGAAAAAATGTTAGGAGGGTGGTTGTTAATTTCGCTTCTGTGCCCAATTTTTTTTTTTTTTGACATGTTGATCTTAAACTTGTGTCATCAGAAAAAATAAAAGTAAAGAGTTCACTTTTTTTTTTCTTTATACTTAGGAGGATGTATTCATTAAATATAAATATCGTCTTTTTTTTCCGGAAAAAAAATGCATCGTATATTGAATGACATGGAAAAATTATCCAGAAATATTGGTACTGCAAAATAAAAAGGCGCGCTAGGAATTTTTATTAAGGAGTATAAAATCTAGAGAAGTTTGGGGCATATATGCAAATATCATAAAGGTCAAGCGCTGGGATCTCACAGACCGGCGAGTCCTCAGCAGCATTCGGACACAAAACAGGGCTAACGGTTTATAGACCAGGTTTAGATGGTTTGTGTCGCAGCGCTGTGGTTCCAAATGTGACACGTTGATTGCAACCGGGGGTTGGAAAAGGAAGGGCTAGAATTGGCGCGCAGACGTAGCGAAACTTGAAAAGAGCAGGAAGCCTTTCCGATTTCCTGTTGCACGTTTGGGGTAGCGATACGTGTACCGAGTTACAGACTGCAGCAACCGAAGTTTTTATAAATACTATTTCAAAAAAAAAAAAACCAAATCACCACCGAAATTGGAGAATTTCAAAAATATCAAGGCCGCCAATTCAATCTGCGGACTCCATTAATGGAGCCGCAGATTGAATTGGCGGTCCTGATATTTTTGGAACTCTCCATAATTTGTGGTTTTTTAGTTTATTATTTTTGAGATTATGGTATAAATAAAAATTTCGGCTGCAGCAAGGCTCGAAATGATTTAATATTTGCTTTTTTCAATTGAAAGGAGTAAAGGACTGGTTAGATTTTGACCCAAAAAAAGTGTTTAAATCAAAATCAGAATGTATCAGTATAGGGACGGCAATAAATGTAGGTGGTTGTGCTCGAATAATCTACAGTTATCATTCAGGCTTTCGCAACGAATTCGTATCCTCTGCATTAACTCAAAAAGAAATTTTTTGAGTTAATGCATATCAGTCATTTGATTTAAAACAGAGCCAATTTGACCGTCTAATTTTAACACAGAGACATTTTAATATTAATACGGATCTAGTCTACACCAGTCATTTGTTACCTTGTTTTTCTTAATCGGGCTAAGGTTTCTGTTTAGAATGGCACTGTGTAATGCTGATTTTGTAAGCAGAATTATCTCTGTAATACTGCCTACGGGTATTGAATGACAAAAATAAATAACTGACACATCTTGGCTAAATTCCGATTTTTTTTTTTGTAAATAGGCAAATCAATAAACATATTTAAATATGTGGTGAAGGGAAATGTTAGCTTAATTTCAAAATATGAGCAGTGCACAGGTATTGATGGACGATGGTGTCCCATTAATTGAGTAATGCTAGCGTTCTAAATTTTCAAAAACTTTTTAATGGGACACTAACAATAGTTCAATACCGTCGTCTTTGTATTTTTTTTTAGTGCTATCTATCCGGAGTATATTTTTCTCAATCAAACTCTTCTTTTGATGTTGTCGTGCTCTAATGAAACTAGACTGACTTTTTTTTGTAACAGAATTCTTGTATTCTCTTCGCAGTGTTACTTATTTAGACCATAAATTTTTCATTTGAACTTAGATTCTTCAATGGCAGAGCTTGGCACAAGTTTATAGCATAAATTGGCACATTTTCTTAAATTTTGTTTTGAACAGAGGCGCTGATATATTTTACTTTTTTTTTTGCTTATAAAAATAATTTGGCCATTTGAAATTCTGTACCAAGAACATCTAGACAGTGAAAACTTCTAGCTATATAATAATAAAAAGAAGCATAAATCAGCACAAGAAAGACACTGCAGCACATTACATTTGGACAATTTTGCCGACAGGACAAACAAAATATGCAATTTATTAGCATTTTGTCCATCACAAAAAAAAAACACAAAATATGCATACCATCCCGGAACTAAATTATTTAGAAAACCCCAGTGACGGAGTAACATTTCTTACATTGACTAAATTTTCTAAAAAATAGCAGACACATTTTGCTTTGAACATAAATAAAGGCTATGACTTATGGACCAAATTATACTTTAAAATTTCAATCCAATGTTTCTAGCTCAGTAGTATGAACTTCTTGGAGGGCAATCTGCTGGGTAGGACCTACCAGTTGGATATGGGTAGCTAGGTTGCTGTAAAGCAAGTTACAAAAAGAGATGAACTAATTTCAGAATCAATATTTAGTTTCAAACCATGATACAAAAACAAATAATTCAATGTAATTGAAGTAACATAAAGGCCTATCAACTAACCTACAAATTTTAACAACAGATTGAAAAAAAAATGTAAAAGAAAAATGGTTCAAACCTGATATCTGGGATAAGTCACAAATCCAGGATGGGTTGTCGGAGGAATTGGTGGTTCTGCAATAACCCAATATAAGTAAAAAGACGTAGATACAAAAATGGGTTGCAATGTATTGATAACATCTCAACTTGACAACGTTGAGAAGTTTTTCTCAAATCAAGTTAATTTTTAAAAGAAAAAACCGTTCAAACCGATCTACTTCACAAGTGATGCATTTACATAGCGATGGGTTTATATACAAAATTTATAAATTTTCTAATTCATTTATTATCAAGTAAAACGGTAAAAAAATAATGAAAAATGAATGCACTAAAATTAAATGAAAACCTCCTATTATTTATCATTTTTTACCGCTTGACTTGATACTAAATAAATTCAAAAATTTTAAAATTTTATATGTAAACGAATCTCTTATTAAAGAGATTGGTTTGAATGGTATGGATTCTTCGATTGAAGCCAAGTCGATAGGTTTTGGACCATTAGGACTTCCGCTTATTGGTTATGTATCAGTTTGCGTGCAATTTGGATGTTATTTGATATATTCCATCAAATGTCATTAAATATAGACTGGTGCCAATTTCAAGTCATTTCATGACCAGCAAAACTTGTACAATGTTATCATTATTTATGTACATGATGTGCATAAAGCATAGATTATATTTCAATTGCCAGATTTTGTAAATAATAAATTAATTTCACAGTCACAGTTGCCAAGTTAACCAGCTCAAAAATCCCGTCCCTTAAAAATTTTGCCTCCTAAATGAAAAAAAAGGACCTCAAGACTCCAAATACATTTATAAACAAAAAATAGGAACAATACCTCTGGTGTAAACAATAGGCCTGTCATATCCACCACCATATGGAGCAGGAGCACTGATAAACAAAAATAACAAGTCAGCACACAGTTTCTTTTTTAAAAAAAAATCCAGTAATAAGTTATGGTATAGTTGATAATTTGACACGCGAAAAGATGCAGAAACATCAAATCCACACCTCGGTTCATAAACATGCCTAGTGCGAGGTGCATGGTGTGTAGGCGGTACATACCCTGCATGAGGCGCCTATATATGCAACCAATCATTAGGAAACAATTCATATAAAACAGCTTATATAAAGAAATAAATAAATTATGTGAAAGACATACTAGATCAGAGTGATGGGAGTGGTAAGACCCAGAAGCATAAGGATACGGGTCGCGTCTACTTGGCTCACGCATACTACCATTATGAGGGAGTTCATGCATACTACTAGTACTAGCATAAGGAGGTTCATGTATATGCCCAGAAGCATAAGGATACGGCTCGCGTCTACTTGGCTCATGCATACTACTAGTACTAGCATAAGGAGGTTCATGTATATGCCCAGTATAAGAAGGCGGCGCATATGCATACTCAAGTGAGAGTCGTCTATCAATTGGAGAAGGCCCATGACTATGATAATCGCCTGAATAGTTTCACCAAACAAGAACAAAAGTCAACCATTGAAATATTCGAGAGCGAGGCAACGGTACTATGCATAGCGCACTTTTGTCCGTACTATGGATCAGTATCTTTATTTTCAAAGTCTAAATAGTCAATCTGAACTGTTCATCACATGTAAAATGTACATGGAGAATAAATTTTACGTTTTAGAATTCTTCTGTTATTTTTTAAAATAGGTACAAAATCACTTGATCTAAAGATTCTAGACCATTTGAAAGTAGTGATTTTCTACCTATCTAAAAAAATAACAAAAGAATTCTAAAAATGTAAAATTAGTCTCCATGTACAATTTTACATGGAGAATATATGAAGGGTTCGGATTGACTATTTAGACTTTGAAAATAAAGATATGGATCCATAGTACGGACAAAAGTGTGTTATGCATAATACCGTAGCCTCACTCAATATTTAAACTAAAATATTCACAGATTGAAATACACAGTTTACCATAATGGTCGTTGCGAGATCTTTTGAAATCCCTCTCATTATTGAAAGCAGGTGCGCCCCTCTCTTTATTGAAAGAGAGCGCACCCCTCTGATGCTGTTTACTTCCCTTGAATGGTTTTAACTTTTTTGTTACTGACTGATGAGGATGGGGTGCACCTCGCATCCCCTTTTCGTGCTTCATTTTCCCCTTGAATGATCTTTTTGATGACTCTGGTGCCTCCTTAAATGGTCTTTTCCTTGATCCTTGAGGATGTACTGGAACAGGTGCTTCCTTATTGGGTTTTTTCTTTGTTGCATTTCGGTGAGGTGTCTCCCTAGGTGTCTCAATATTTGGTCCCTTCTTGTGCACCATTTTGTTCTTGTTAATTGTTTTTTGTGGGGAGAGGGCTTTTGATTTTTGGGCAATTACCCCTTTCGATTTGGGCCTCGACCTCTTGCGCTTCTTTTTAGAGTCTGCAGATACTTCAATTATTTTAACCTCCTCCTTTCCTACTTTTTCATCATTTTTCTTAATTATTCTAGCCTCCTCCTTTTCACCCTTTTCATTGCTTTTGTTAACCTTGAAATTGCCACGTATCATGAATTTTGTTCCAGTCTTCTTTGCATAAGGCCTTGCCATTGAGGCACTCACCTGAAAAAACATAGAGGCCCTTGTGTACTGAGAAATGATCAATGAGTAAATAAAACAGAGTAGAGTTGTCCCTTTTCCAAATAGTTGCCATCACTATTCCATTATCTACCCCTTATAATCTGATTAGCACTATAATTTGCAATCCTCGGAGTAATTTTGATTAAATGATTTCTATCCATATTTTAAAGCACTTAAAAATGATGAAGTAAATCAAATATTCTGATAACAATAGGCAGAATTACATTTAAAATTGTTATGGTTAATTTTTTTACTCTTAATGTCTCTATGAGTGAGTTTATGGTCAAGGTTTTTGTGTAGTAGTAGTAGTGACCATGATAATCTCCAAGAATGCAGATTCTCATTGCAAACAATGAAATGTAAGGTCTTTGGCTAATTCCTCATCAGTACAACGAATTAATAAGGGCAATTTGGAAAAATATATACCTTTGTATCATCACGATCAACTAGGGCCTTGCTCAACCCCGCAACACAATTCATGGCACTCTCTCGGGATACAAATTCAACAAATGCAAAATCCTTCCTTCTAGTCTTTGAATTCCGATATAGCTTAATTTTCTCTATAGCCCCGTATTCCTTGCAAATCTCCTCTATTTTCTTACCATCCCAGGATGGAGGTACCGGTTCAAGGTATACTGTTTTCACCTGCCATTTATAGATAAATAAATAACAAGCTGTTTCCACAAATTCACATGATACAGCAAGTAGTGCCCCCCTCCCCAAACCCACACACACACCCACAAGTTCTCAGTCATTGCCCTTCATCCCTCAATACTGAGCCAGCCGAGAACACATGCTATTAACAAACTAAAGATGCAAATTGGAAACTCGCTACTATAAATTATCCAAATAACCCTTTAACTACATAATATGAGAGAATAAAATTAGTTAATTTAACACAATATAGTTTATCCAATTGCTCTTAAGAGGGGAAAGCAAGAAAAGTATGAATTATATGCCTGCCATATATATAGTTGCAGAATTTGACATCCTGTAACAAGTGGGTTAACAAATATTGAATATAAATAAAAATAAAGATGAAAATCTAATTTTTTTACAAGATGGCTATACTAACTCCAGGTTTATTAACGAACAATCATAACAGAAAATATAACATAATGAGAGGAAGATACAAAATATTTCTATACAATGTCTCCATTAACTTCACCAAGTCAGGAAAAAGGAGGGTTATGATAGGCGTGGCGAGCCAACGTAAAATACATTCTCTTTATGGAAATGAAATCCTCCTCTGGTTGGGTTTCATTTCTAGCCTTACCCAACTTGTTTGGGACTAAAGGCTTTGTAGTTGTTGTCGTGCATACATACCACAAGGGCATTTAAATACAGGTTCTAAACGTGGAGACCATTTAAGTGGCTTTTGAGTTTTAGCCCAAAAACTATAGAAGAAATGAGAATCGATTTACCTTGGCCTGTAGGTCCTCAGTGTAATTTACTGGGAGTTGTGCAAATGAAACCTTGGCACTATAATCACAGCCAAGAACTGCATCAGGCTTGCACAAACGGTTCAAAGCAGCTTTTGCATCAATATGCGTGCAGAACTCAACAAAGGCAAAACCCTTGATCTTCCCTTCAACTTTTGGATCCTCAGGTAAGGCTATTTGGTCTATTTCTTCTACCCCAAGGCCTTTCAGTGCATCTAGCACCTGGAGGAATAAATAAAAGAGATCAGAATATGCAATCATGTTTGGCATGCACCTCCTAATTATTGGTACTTGCTAATTCACAAAAAAAAATGGTATTTGCATATGGACCCCTTTTAAAAGATCAATTTGGAGGGTTATTTGAGAGTAGAATGTTGTTGAACGCACAAATGACACTTGTGATTTTTAGAGGATAAGATGTAAAAATAATTTCATACAAAAAGTGTGTTTCATATAAACCTGATCCTTTGACCAATACTTGCATATATTGCCGACAAAGAGTGTGCAGTTCTCCTGGTTGCTAACCGAGATATGCACTGTCCTTCCCTTAATCTGATAATACGATACACTAAAAAGTAAGTGCCACAGCTAACCAAATAAATATCGACAATGCATTGCTAGGTTTCCTTCAACTTTTGTTCCTTTTTTCCCAAAAATGAGCCTACATTCTATTCTTATTTTCATGTTTTCGAAACAGATGGAGTAGGAGAACAGCTTAACAGGTCCGGTCAATATAGGTCCAGATATTGCCAGTGCATTTCATGATGGAACAAAACTAAACTGAACAGTATGAACAGTTTCTAAAACCAGCTTAAGGGGTTTTAAGGTTTAGTTAGAAATCCAACCTCTGTACCATCCTTGAGCTGAGACAGAGCCTTCTCTACTGCCTCAGCAGTAGAATACTGCAAAAAGGCATAGCCTTTGCTTTTCTGGGTTTTTGAATGTCTGATAACCCTAACGGATTGAATCTCTCCAAACCCGGCAAAGACCTTAACAATGTCTTGTTCAACCACAGTTCTCTCCAACTGGCTTATAAAAATTTGAGTATCTTTGACTTTTCTGTTGGGTAATAGAGCCTTCATGTATAGTATGGGTTCTGCCATATCACCCAACCCCTGATCTTCTCCTTCTCCTTCCCCATCTACTGATGCAAGTTGTACATCTGGAGAAGATTAAATAAAGGTTTAAAAAACCCTTCTTTAAGAGAGGTTTTCAACACAGGTCAGTTTGGATTTCACCCTGTGTGAAGATATTTCGAAATGGGTGAAAACAATTTTTATATAACCCAACCTATACCAAAAACCTGAACAGATACAGGGAATGTCCCAGTGCATGCAGAGACAAATATGATACAGGTTTTTGAGGAGGATACAGATGCTCATACAAGTAATACCTTGTATTCAGTATTAGAAAATATGAGCAGAAGCAGAGCTGTTTAAGAATCCAGTTCTGAGAACAAGAACTGCATACAGGACTGCCATTTTAAAACATATAAGCTTGAAGACAACTTGTCGAACAAGCCTACTGTATTCAAAATGAGTCCAGTTGAACCCAACTAGATCACTAAACAGCCCTTTTTTCTGTACCAGTAAGATACTAACCTTAGCCCATTCTCATACAATGCTTTAATTGACTGCGTAAGGATGCACACATGTTTGTTAGTGAACCGAGTGGACTAATTCCCTAGTATGTATATTGTCTAATTCAACCTATTTGACACAACTCACAAGAGAACCTAGTCCAACCGATTAAGCCATTAAATTAAAACATACTTTCTAATTCCAGCTACTAGCATTTGCAGTAAGTTGCAAATAAGAAAATCATCAATAAAATCAAAGAGTCAAAGAGTAGATATGCAGTTAAACTTGAATTCAGTATCCCCACCAGGAGCAGAGGCATACTTTCAATTTATGGGGGTCAAATCTCAGAAATTTCATATGAGGGTTAATCATATAAAATTTTCAAAAAGTATGGGGATCAATTTTATAGTATGCATAGTATTTTACTCTAAATTATATAGCACGATAATGTCCAAGTACGAAAAATTTGAAAATGAATGGGGATCAATTTACCCCCATTCATTTTTAGTGGATCCACCACTGATCACCCCCAAATGGAAAGAACAACTAACATTTGGGCAAAATGTTTTGGTCCATTATACTCAAAACCTCTATCCAATATCCAACTATCATAGATGTTCTACGTTCTCATGCTTCTAGGTCACTGTTGAGAGGTTCTTAAATAAGATTTACCAATCAATCTCAACAAAAGAGTAAGAACTTTCAAGGGAATCAACATAACTAGAATGAATAGTAAGAATTATTCTAGCATTCTTCTGAGATTGCTGTATTTCCTCTAGAAAAAAGGTATGACTCTTCTTCTTTTTGTTATGATTTCATGTAGCTTACGCCAGACTAATGAATATCAATTTTTTTTCCAAGATTTGATCTTGAGCGGACGGTTTACTGGATTTCTATTCACTGAATTTTGGATGAGCTTCAATAAACTTTTTCTTGCAATTGACAAAAATATTATCCAAAAACATACCTTTGACTGCAACAATCTCTCTCTTCTCTTCATTATTCCTTCCTTTTGCAATCTCTTCATTTCCATCTCCCTCTCCCGCCTCTTCTTCTATGGGCTCTTCTTCTTCCTCCTCTTCCTCCTCCTGCTCCTCCTCTTCCATTGGTTTTTCTTCCACCTGTTCTTGTTCCGTAGGTTCTTCTTCTTCTTCTTCTTCTCCCAATGGTTCTTCTTCTATCGGTTCTACCTCTTCCACGGAATCTTCTTCTATCGATTCTCCTTCTTCCACAGCTTCTCCTTCAATCGCTTCTCCTTCTTCCACGGCTTCTTCTTCAATCGGTTCTACTTCTTCCACGCCCTCTTCTTCGATCGGTTCTCCTTCTTCCACCAGTTGTTCTTCAATTTTGACTTTGCTTGCCAGTTCCTCAGCGTCAATTTTTTCAATCTTCTCTCCTTCATCTTTTACTTCCTGACTGACGGGTATTTCTTCTATTTCTTTTTCTCCACCAGTCTTCTCTGTGTTCTCCTCCCCTTCTTTCACTGTTTTGATACCTCCATCTCCAGCTATCTCTTTCTCCTCTCCTACATTCACTTCCAGTGCCTCTTTCATGGACTTTCCTTCTATTGGTTCTTCTACTGTACAATCACTCCCGTCCTTCGAAGCCTCTAATTTCTCAGTCTCGGCATTTTTTTCTGAGAAGGATCCCGTTTTTTGTCCAATTTGATCTCTTGCCACCGACGCAGCCTCTTTCCTCACCGTGGACGCGGCGACCTTTGCCACAACCCTCTTCTTTGCGGGTCGGGCACGAATTGCAGGGTCGGGTTGGGAAGATTCTCCATCCTTGGCACTGTCAGACTCGATTTCCGATCCCGCACTCATGATCGGGTCGGATTTTCGGGTTTGGTCTTTTTTTAAGAAAGAATCTTCCTTGGGACCGGTGGTATCTTCGACTGCGGCGGCCAGAGAGGCGGTGGATGAAGGCGGTGCCATTTCAACCTTTGGGGAAGAAACGGCGGGGGTGGAAACCTTGCGCTTGGCAATGGTGGTTTTCTTCGCGCGACGGTTACAAGTCCTCATGGCTGCAGATCGGGAAGAATCAAGGCGAAAAAGACGAAGCATCTATTTATCTGGGAATTTGGCAAATTTTAGAGAATCCATTTCCACTGAGGTAACAGAATATTTCATTTTATATATAAACCGTCCAATCAGAATCCGGGCCAATCCGCCCGCGTTTAAATGCACGGGATATCTTTAATAATCGTGTGGATTCTGATCGTACGGTATAGATCTAATCAAAAATATTCTGTTACCTTAGGTCATATGAAACAATTTTAGACGCCAACGAACACCGAAGTTGTAAGTTTAATCCGTCCATTTGAGGCAATGAGAGCAGGTAGATAAAAAATCAACGAATAAGAAATGCCGTCATATCTTCCAACGACTGCAGAGGATCCAACCCCTAAAAATTTATTTTGGTATAAGTACAACTGTACACGTGTAATCCCTGAAACTATTCATTGTATTTTAGTTTTAATAAAAGAATTCATAGTAGGGTGGATGCCTATCGGACCTACTTTGGTTCGATGGTAAAATGACCATTAGATTGCATCAAGATGAGTGCTAAGTATATTAAAATTTGTGCAGATATATTTCAATTTCTGTGCATACTAATATTAATGTTAATCGTACGGTGTTAGAGCTAATTGAACCTAAAAGTAAGTCCAATGCCCATCGGACCTATTCTTGTCTCTAAACTTAATAAAAACTCATATTAGTGATGCTTTTTATTCATTGTTCCACTAATATTGTGTTTTTTGAGTAAAGGTTGGAGGTCAAACTACCTAACTATTTAATACATTTATTATTACAACAAATGATTTCTCTCATCTGAATTTCGAATCCACGACCTCTCACATAGAGACCATGTGCCTTAGCCACTAGACCAAAGGCTAGTTCTCGTTCCACTAATATTGTGTTGTTTGTTCTTAAAAACAAAATGAAACAAAACTCAACTGAAGTTTTATTTCATTAATTTAGTCAGACTAATGGTCAAGAAATTCATTATGTATACTAACAAGGTTAAAATGTTTCATTGTTTTAGTATGTTAATTATGTCTTACGTCTTTATTGCGTTTTTAAGGTTCAAATAATTCATTTGAACTGCTCAATCTCAACATGATCTTCATATTAAAATGTATTGAAAAACATAATTTTATATTTTAAAACAAAATACTATCTAAAAATTTTAGATAGGCACAAAATAATTGTCCTTAGATGGTTCAAAATCTTCTGAAGAAACAACAGTAATTTTTTTTATTAATTATAAAATTTGTTCTCCAAGTATATATTTTTTTTAAATCTTCGTAGAAGCTGCAAAATAGTGAGTGGGAATCGAACTCTCGATTTTTGGGTAGCCAACAATTCTAAGACTTTTTTCTGAGCATATTTCAATATGAACATCATGTTAAGCTAGTGGTCCATATCAATTAATTGGACTTAAAAAATAAAAATGTGAGATATGATTAGAACACGAAAACAAATAAACAATGAGCATTTTAATCCTACTCTATGTATACTACGCATTTCAACCGAGATAAGGATTTCAGAGTGGTGAAAGTTTACCAAGAGTTTTTAAACTCTTCTGTTTTGTTATATTTTAGTACTTTCTATTTAAAAGCTTTTTTTAGAGGATAGCATTTAATATCTAAAAATATCATAATTTTGTTTATCTATATTTTAACATTCTATTAATTTATCTTTCTAGTGAAATCTTCCAAAAATTTCAACGTTCATTTATTTCAGAACTCAAAACTCGTTCATTCTTAAAAAACAACAATGTCACTAATTAGTTGTGTCAAGCATCTTGTTTATTTTGATTTGATAACTTAATTATGATTTGTATGGTTTGGTGGTAGGGATGTAAACGGTTGTTGAGTATTTTAAGTATAGGGTTTTGGCTATAATTTTGTACTCGTTTCTTTTAAATTTATAATCCTTTATACTCAATGAAGGAGTTGATTACAAGCGCACAACATATAAAAGTAGTACTTAGAGTGTCGAACAGCAGAGAGAAATGTAGAATTTAGTTTAAAGCTTTAATGATTAAAATCAGAATTGGTTGTTTCAAAATTCGGTTTGAAGTGTGTTTACTAATAATCCTAAGGTTGGTGGGTTCAATACCCAAGGAATTGAGAAATTAAACGAAAATAAATGAAGAGTAAAATGTGATTAGGGTTTTAACAAAGATTGGAGAATCTAGGGGCTTTCGGTCTACAATCTCTTGTTTAATCCTATCTATTCGGTTTGTTTAAATTCATGTTTGATATGATGAGGTTTCTAACCTAATATGTTAAAAAGGGTCACTTCCGTGAATTAATAATATGTCCAAATAATTATATTTATCTAGACCATGAAGTTCCTTGTTAGTCTATCATTTCCTTAGATATTGGTACTTAATGGTTTAGCTGGCCAAAGCAACTCATACCAATTTCTAAATTGATTCAAGATGTCTCGACTTAGGGTTTTGGTTCTACCAGTTGAGTCTCGACCTAAATCCTAATCTTAATTCCTGTAGTTCCGGCTTAGATTAAAAGGTTTATATACTCTTAACCTAAATCCTAACGGCTTTGTGACATAATTGGTACTATCATATATGATCCATTCTACCTTAAAGTATAAAAGACCTAAAACAGAATTGTTAGTTTGTAATAATCTAGAAGTCAATAATACGATAAATTATCATAAAGCTTTGTTCATGAATTGAGTGATTAATAAACTGTCATTTTGTTCCTTGAGTATTGTTGAATTTATGAATCATTTCGGGTTCATGACTTGAAATTGTAGAGCTTCATAATATAGATGATAAATACTCTTAAAAGTCTCTAACCGAGGTAATTAGCAGGAACACTAATTTATCGTTACAAGGTTAGAATGTGGATTAAAAGATGGTCAAGTTTTACAGACCATTGACATGAGATGTCATTTTAATCACATAGATACATGTTCTAGGAACATGGTATTTGACAGACCTCGAATGAAACATTAAATGGAATTGTGTACGTGTCATTAATGTTTTCATTCGGTGTTAAGTTCTAAAGTATGAGGTATTCATCTTTCCTACTGAGAGATGTGTATGTGTGATTGTTACCTAACGCTGTCGGTAAAACACAGTCATAACGGTAGCTTTTCGGTATACATAGCTTAGATGAGGTAGTGATGGTTTACCAAAAGTACTATTGTCCCTCGTATCTCTATACGAGTTACGGTATCACTGGGCCCCTTAATAGAGTAGGATTATCTGCATGCAGTATAATTACAAGAGTAATTATATTTGATAATCTGCTCAAGATCGGGAAAAGATTAAGTTTGCAAGGATGACACACACCCACCTTGAAACTGATCTGATACTGCGAGACATAAGAATTAACACGACTAAAATAGTTTACTGGATCGTGGTATTGTATAGTACAGCATCATCTGTGTAATTAGATGGTCATAGTGCAAATGTCAGATGCCTCATATGATTATAGAAGTTAAAATGGTTTTAATTCTATTTACCAACATAACACAGATCCTATTGGGTCACACCGTATAGGAGCTAGTCGGAGAATCTTACTGATTAATTATAAATTGATTATAATTAATATTAAGATGGTTATAATTAATTATACGTGATATAATTAAATTATAAATGTCATATAAGATGACAAGCAGAAACAACGGTTAATTTATAAGCGTACTAGATGCGTTGTATAAAATCGTACCGAAACCGGACCCCGAGAAATATAATTGTTTAGAACAATTATATATATTTGATTTAGATTTTAAATATTAATTATGGTTTTGAATATTGGCAAAATTAAAACCTTAATTAAATAAATTAAAAATCCAAATATATATATGATATATATATTAATCAAATGGTATTCTAAAATGGTATTGTCAAATGGTATTCTCAAATGGTATTTGATTTTACCATGGTATTTGATTTTACTATTTTACCAAACCACCATTAAGAATGGCATAATTGTAAATATGCTAAACTTTAAAGGTATTTTGGTAATCGGGCGAACCTCCTCATTTGCCTATAAATGGAGGGGTAGGGGTAGAGAGAAAATTATCAATTCACTCATATCTGATCTGATCAGTCTGATCGAATCGATAAATCTATTTTCTCTCTTTCTCGGTTACGGTTATTTACGGGATTCAGAAATAATATATTTTTGCGAAAGTTGCGGTATATCTATTGAATAACTGCGAGTCGTAAATATATTTATTTTGTCTTTTTCTCGGTGAATAGTGTTTTTGCAGAATTCCGCGGTTTATGGTATTTCTGGTAAAAGAAATAAACCGCTCTCTGGTTAGTCCTGGTGGATAACCAATAGAGGTATCAGACGTCTGATACTTCGAAGCGAGACGTTCCTCAAGATTCGGTCTTCTCGGTCTGCTGCAATCCAATTGGAATTTGGATCAAGGTATAAATATGTTATATTAATCTATTTAATTTGTAGATAGATTAAAATTTTATAAATCAATTATGGAGTAGATCTGTAAAAGGATTAAATCGGGTTTTGATGCCAAAGAATACTGAAGGTGGATCCCCTTGGAAAGTATTCTGACATACCTCGTTTAATCCTTGGCTTAATATAGAAGTAAAAATTTTGTTTTACATTCTTTCTGCATATTAAGCTAATCAACGGTTTGGACGGCCCGTAACCCAACAGTGGTATCAGAGCACAAGGCTCTCCCGCTAATTGATTTTCTAAAAGTTATAACTTATGCAAATAAGGTGCATATACCGCAGATCTGTTTAATTCTTAGATTTGCAGCTTAAGTCCAAAACCGATTAGAAATGAGATTTTCTTGGTTCGGTTTTACCGACTAAGAAAGTTAAATTAGATTTAAGCTATTCTATATGCTTTCTTTATGTTTTCGTATTCAAAAACTTGCAACTGTGTTTGAGTATATCTAAGAATGTGATGAAGCAATTAAGTACCTAAAGTAAGAGCTGTTAATCTCCACCCGTAAAAGATAAATGTTATGTCAAGAAAGGTGTCTTAGGACTCTTTCGACTGACCTCTTTTACGTGTCCTGATCAGCAGGCCCAAACGGGGACTTTGTCACGTTACCAAATTACTCTAACGCTTTTGAAATGGCAAAATGTAACTCTTTCGCCTTTCGAAAACCTTCGGATAAGTAAAGTTAATCGAAGAATGTGATAAAGCAATCAAGTACCTAAAGTAAGAGCTATTGCGCGTACGATGAGAAAGAAGGTTATGTCTAGGAAAGATTAGATTTAAAGTGGTCCCGGTGACCCTGATCTTTCTTGGTAACCCCTTTTCATAATGCGACAACAGGCCCAAACGGGAACTTTGTCACGTTACCAAATTGCTTTGTGGACCGAAAAGAATATCTGTTTTGAAAAACATATAAACTGTTTATGTGCTTTTAACGGTATAAATAAGAACTGAGCATTACTGCAAAATAAAGAATTAGAAACTGATAAACGATATACCTGACTAGGTCCCGTATATAAGTAAAATTAGATTTACTGATTTGATATGAAATGTATAAATTAGATTTATCGCTTTCAAGGAAACGTGAAAAAACGTGATGTCAAAGATAGATTTGTGAAGGAATTCACGTTAATATTTCTGGCAGACGACTTTCACATATCCGTAAGAATGTCTTACAGTTAGTTTAAAGAACTGACTGCTTAACAAACGTAAGAATGTGAAAGAGGTTCTGATGCCAAAGATAGACTGGAGGAGGACACCCTCGGTTGTTTATCTGACATATCTCTTTTAAAGTCTGCTTGCACTATTAAGCATAAACACAAACCCATACGAATTAAGTAGTATGCCCTTCCTACTCTATCCTTCTCACACTATTGTTCATTGGTTGACGGTTCTCTACTCAGTAGACGTCGCCCTCACCGGTAAATCCATCTGAGTACTTATTTTGGTCTGTTTTCATCATTTTCTGTAATTTAAAGCAAACAAAGGCAGTAATTTGATTCCAGGTGTAATATATGACATTTATATATCAAAATACAAGATATTTAGAGTATTTTCAGGATAAAATCTAGATCGAACATTTGTAAATGTGTATATATTTTATGTTTATCAAAATCCCCCAAGTTTGAACCTTGCTTGTCCTCAAGCAAAATTTAAACTTGGTTCAATGTTCGATCTTTTAAATTAACTCGATATCAAGTAGATTTCTCAATTCGAAAAATCTGTATGATCTTGTCAAAATTTAAAAATCTAAATGCAAAAATTTTCAAATTTTAAGTTCAAACTCTTGGTTAACCATGATTCACCCCACAATTTGCTTATTCTAACTTTTATTTCCTTAAAGGTTTAGAATTTGTAAACTTTGGTTATCCAAATTTATTACAAAAAAAATGCATTTTTATTTGCGGAAATTCTTTAAAAATCCCCCAAGCTTGAACTTTGCTTGGGTTAGAAAGCCGCGGACTTCGTGTGTTGATACATGCAAAAGCTTATAATTTTTTTTTGAGAAATTATTGAGCTCAAAGGCATCCTTTTGGATTGTGCCAGTACTCTCTTTTTTTTTACTCTTTTTTTATTTTATTTAGGGAGATTTATCGAGCTCAAAGGTATCCTTTCGAATTGTACCAGTACTCATTTTTCTATCTCCATATTTTTTTTCTTTTTCTTTATTTATTTTTTTCATTTGCATATATCATGAATACACATATCCCTATGCCTAAAATCATACCTAGTAATATCCTGATCCTTCTAAATTCATATTCCACATACAAATTGCATTTTAAAAAATAAATTAAATCTCTAAATTTTCAATTTCTAAAACCTTTATTTCCACAAAGTTTTTCGCCAAATTATGTGGTTATTTCAAATTGTTCCAAGGGTTTTACAAAAAAGATATGAAAATTTGCATAAAAATCTTTAATTTTTTACAATCACTCAAATTTATCAAAAGTTTTGTTTTAGCCAATTTTAACACAAAAATAAACATGATTTTTTACTTTATGTATTTTCAAACATTTAAGTTCAATTATACAAGACTCTATTTTTCATAACTTGGTAAATATCTTGACAAGTTCGTAATTTCAATCATTTAAGTTCAAAATTACGAACCCTATTCAAGGTCAAGTAAAAATCCAAGTTATAAAATCCTAAATTTGAAAAAAATAAATCTAAAATCCTAAATGCATTGATACAATTTCTTCTATAATCCCCCCAAGCTTAAACAAAGCATTGTCCCCAATGCTATCATCTAAACCAAAAAGGAAAAATAGAAAGAAAGAAAAAAAAATATACTGAGTAAAAATAAAGTGCAAGAATAGATAAAAACGATAAAACCTTGGGTTGCCTCCCAAGAAGCACTCTATTTTACGTCGCGAGCTTGTCATGGTGGTTGAAAGGGCATTCCTCCGCAACTTGCACCTTTTCGATCAACTTTCTCCTTGAATTTATTCTTGTTCCTATTCACAAGTTTTTCCACCAAGTCCATGTATATTTCTTTTAGGAAACAAGTTTGTTCCTCCTTGTCGATCTCTCGTGGTTTGTCGGTTTCAGATGTTGCCACCAACTTCTTTTTCACCTTTTCTCTATTCACTTGCGTATTTTCTATCATGCAAACTAAATTTTTATTAGGAGGTTTTAATAGTTTATGAAAATTTTCTTTCTTCTTCCCAACGGAGAAAGAAAAAGTTGACCTTCCTTGACATTAATACTTGCACCCGCCGTTGCCAATAAAGCTCTACCCAAAAGGACTGTTGGTTGAGCATCCGTTTTAATGACAACGAAATCAGCAGGAATTTTAATCTTTCCAATTCTTACTTCAACATTTTTGAAAATACTAAGAGGAGATCGTTCGGTTCCATCGGCAAGAGTTAATGTCATATCGGTTGGTACCAATTTATTGCTATCAAGTTCGTCATAAACCGATTTAGGCATGAGACTTACACTTGCTCCTAAATCACACATTGCGTTTTCAATTTTAATTGTGTCTATAGAGCAAGGTATTGAGAAACTACCGGGATCTTTCAATTTGGTTGGTAAACTAGAGGAAAAGATTGTGTTGCATTTTTCGTTTGATACCACAGATTTACTATCTTCAATTGGAGGAACTACCTCGATAATTGGGATAGCAATATTTGATTTATTTGGGTGGTCTACAGAATTATCAACCTTTTTGTCTAATTTATTCTTAATTAATCTTTGAGGAAATGGCACAAACCTGAATGGAGGAACATACTTAGCGATTTCAGCTTGTTTTACCTTTTCCAATTCAGGTTTAGTTTCATTTAGAGGAGTTGAAGAGTTTTGTATCTCCTTTTGAGGTTGTTTGTGCTCTTCTTCATCGGGCATCATAGGATGTTCTTTTTCATACCTCACCGTCACGGCATTCACATGTTCTCTCGGATTGATGTTGGGTTTGCCCGGTAATGTGCCTTGTGGTCGGGATGACAAGGATGCTTGCTGTGCTAGTTGGGTTTCTATCATCCTCGTTTGGGTTGTTAATAATTCTACCTTATGACCCAAATTTCTTACTTGGTCCGATATTTGGGTATTGGTATTTCTTTGAAGGTTCATAAATCATTTTGTTGAGTCGCTAACCCTTCTATCATCTTTTTCAATTCTAAAAATTGATCATTTTGAGAAGGTCCCTGGTATTGATTTGGTCAGTTTTGGTATTGGTTACCACCATTCTGATATTGATTGGTATTATCATTATCGTTCATTCATTTAAAATTAGGGTGGTTCCACCTTCTATTGGGATTATACATGTTTGAATTAAAATTACCTTTGTTGTAGATGGGGTCATTTCTCTTGTCTCCAAGGTTGTAGAACATGCTATTAACTTGTTCTACGGGGTCTTCACCCTCCAATGGAGCTTGGCAATCGGCGGTTGCATGACTCACATTTCCGCATATCCCGCAAGGAACTTTCTTTGCAACGGTCTTCACTTGTTGCAATTTCGTGATTTGGTGTTACATGGCCTCGATCTTGGCTTGCAAGGTGGTGACCTCGTCTAGCTTCATTACTCCTTGGTGTGTCGTTTGCCTTCCACTTCTCTCGGCCGTCCACTCGCGTTGGTTTACCGCCATGTCCTCAATCATCAACAAGGCTTACTCGGGATCCATCTTGGACATATTCCCACCGGCGGCCGAATTTAATTGTGTCTTCGTTGCAGGTATGCATCCGCCAAAGAAAAACTGAAACAACAACCAATTGTCGAGGCCATAGCTGAGGCACAAGCGTTGATGCTCTACCCACCTATCCCATGCCTCGGTTAGAGATTCCCCTTCTACTTGTTTGAAAGTAGTGATTTTGGCTCGGAAATGTTGGGTTTCTGATGGGGGACAGTATTTTCCTAAAAACAATTTTTCTAAATCATCCCATGACTCAATGTTTTGTCGGTTTACGGACCTAAGCCAAGTCCTAGCACTATCCCTAAGGGAGAGGTGAAAACATTTTAGTTTAAGGTTGTTTAATTCCGGTCCCTCTTGGGCAAATGTCCCACAATGTTCCTCAAACACCGCAAGGTGTGCATGAGGATCTTCGTTTAACGCCCCCCAAACTGACTTTGACCTAATAAATTAATTAAAGAAGGTTTGAGGTTATGAACATTTCCCCCTTGTGGGATATAACCAAAATGGTGGCCTTGATTTTATTGATAGCCATTAAACAAGGGATTGTGTCGGGCATGGTTGTTCCCGTTGTTATTCCCGATATGAGCTTGATTTTACAGTCCGAATTGAGGTAGCGCATTTGGATCTGACATGTTGTTACGTTCGTTGTGGTGACCGGTGTTGTCACCGTGCCCCTCTTGTTCTTTGTATTCGTCCATGTAGGGCACTTCTTCAATTTCGGGTGGGTCGCTTGGATTTATTGGTGGAGGTTGAGGAGTGGATGTGGCTTCCGTTTCAATTCTCCTAGACCGAGTGTTTGGTCGAGAAGAAGATGAGACCTCGGTATTGCTCTTCTTATTTCTCGCCTTTGGTGGCATGAAGCACTGCAAAGAAGAAAAAGAAGAAGCAAAGAGGAGTATTCGAACAAAAATAAAATGAATAGTAAAATTCTAAAAATAAATCTTTAAAGTAAAAACTAAATTCTAGCAAATCTACCCGGCAACGGCGCCAAAAAGCTTGTTGAGTATTTTAAGTATAGGGTTTTGGCTATAATTTTGTACTCGTTTCTTTTAAATTTATAATTCTTTATACTCAATGAAGGAGTTGATTGCAAGCGCACAACCTATCAAAGTAGTACTTAGGGTGTCGAACCGCAGAGAGAAATGTAGAATTTAGTTTAAAGTTTTAATGATTAAAATCAGAATTGGTTGTTTCAAAATTCGGTTTGAAGTGTGTTTACTAATAATCCTAAGGTTGGTGGGTTCAATACCCAAGGAATTGAGAGATTAAACAAAAATAAAGGAAGAGTAAAATGTGATTAGGGTTTTAATAAAGATTGGAGAATCTAGGGGTTTTCAGTCTACAATCTCTTGTTTAATCATATCTATTTGGTTTGTTTAAATTTATGTTTGATATGATGGGGTTTCTAATCTAATATGTTAAAAAGGGTCACTTCCGTGAATTAATAACGTGTCCAAATAATTATATTTATCTAGACCATGAAGTTCCTTGTTAGTCTATCATCTCCTTAGATATTGGTACTTAATGGTTTAGCTGGCCAAAGCAACTCATACCAATTTCTAAGTTGATTCAAGATGTCCCGACTTAGGGTTTTGGTTCTACCAGTTGAGTCTCGACCTAAATCCTAACCCTAATTCCTGTAGTTCCGGCTTAGATTAAAAGATTTTTATACTCTTAACCTAAATCCTAACGGGTTTGTGACATAATTGGTATTATCATATATGATCCATTCTACCTTAAAGTCTAAAAGACCTAAAACGGAATAACTACAATTCAAGCACAAATTATGAGAACCACAAAGAATAAATCACAGAAATTAACAATCAAATCAAACAATCATAATAAAAACAAAGATCCGAATAGAATTGAATCAAACAAGTTCATGCAATTGACCTACACCCCTAGAGAGGGAGTTAGCCTCTCATGGAGATACAAAACTTACAAAAGAAATTCATTACAAGTTGGCTAAAGCAAAAAAAAATTGAAAGAGAAAATAATTACAACCCTTGCAACAATGAAGATCTCTTGCTAGCTTGGTTTGCTCTGAGAATTCTGCTCCTCTTCTCCAAATCTAAACTCTATATCTCACTTTTTGCTCTAAGGAGATGTGAAATATGGAATGAATATGGTAGATGTGGAGAGATGATGAGATGTCAAGATGAGCAGAATTCTCCCCTTTAAATAGCCTATTATATGCCCTAGAAACGTGGAGAACAGTGTCCCACACGTTCTCCATAATTAGAACCACTAACTTTGCCAACCGGGCATGATTTGGCTTTCTAAAAATAGCAAAACTGCATTTTTAGTCTGATTGCGGGCCGCACTGACGTTAGTACGGGTCGCACTGGATTTTCAATTCCGAATTTGGATTTTCGTCCTTCATGAAAGTTGTAGACCTTCTTAGCTTTCTGAAAAGTGATCATATGTCCAGAACGGAGTTCGTATGACAAAGTTATGCCCCAAATACGAAACATGTGTCGAAAGCTCAAAAGCTAAGTGCGACCCGCACTGCGCTCGGACTTTTCTATTCGTCCAGAATGCGGTCTGCATCAAGATCCGTGCGATCCGCACTGGCACGAATTTTGATGAAAACCTTATTATATGTTAAAAAAATTGGCGCACGTCTAGAAAATCCATCTGAGTACTTATTTTGGCCGTATCGAAATCCGTGCGACCCGCACCGGCAATAATGCGGCCCGCACTAGGCCAGTTTGCCCTTAAATGTGCTGAATTTGTCTAAGTACTCAGTGTGACCTGCAATGCGACCTGGGGAGGCCGCAGTTTTATTTGTTTTCGTCATTTTCTGCAATTTAAAGCAAACAAAGGCAGTAATTTGATTCCAGGTGTAATATATGACATTTATATATCAAAATACAAGATATTTAGAGTATTTTCAGGATAAAATCTAGATCGAATATTTGTAAATGTGTATATATTTTATGTCTATCAACGGTCGTGTACGGATCAGATAGTAGTCAAATCGTATCCTTATTCGTTATAATTTTTTGGATACGAATACGGATAGTCTCGAATACTGATACGAATCGTATATTAAACGGATACGGATTGGATATTGGACGGATATGAATATGGATATGAATATAACTCTGATAATTAAAAATAAATTACTAATGTACATTATAGGTAAGATTAATATCTAAATATAATTTTTTCCTTTATAAATTAGATCTAATATTTTTCATAATAAGTTTGTTGGTTACAAAACATATATCATATTATCAAAATGTTAGTTACTAATCGTGTCATAGTGTTATGTTATTCATCAGAATATATATGTATATGCAATTTAATAAATTACTGGTATATATATGTAATTTAATAAGTCAATTTAAGAATATAGAGTACATTTGTTGTAGTTTACTGTTTATGTGTGTAAACGGTCGGATACGGATAGTTAAAATTATTACTGTATTCTTATCCACTATAATTTTTCGGATACAGAGAATCAGAAATACAGATACGGATCGGATAATTTAAGTAATTTTTCGGATTCAGATTTGGACGAAATGGGATAATATCTTATCCGTTTACACCCTATTTGGTGGTCGTTTTTGTATTATCATTTTGTTGCTTAGCGGATATGAATCATATGATATCAGGTAAGTACATTTGTAGGGTGGGTTTTTTTTCCAACAAAACTGATATATTCATTCAATATTTAAAAAAAAAAAAAAAAGGAACGAAAAAAAAATGAAAAATGATGGAAAGAAAAGGAAGGAGATACTCAGACGAGTTCACCTCTTCATTTTTTTTATTTAATGCTAACTTTAAAAAAAGATAGGTAATGAAAACAATATAATAACCAAATCCCGTTTTCTTTTACTTTTTATCTAACAGATGTTAATGTGTTTTCAATTGTAAATGAGCGAAACAAAAAAAAATATTTTGGGGAGAAAACAAAACTAATGACTGTTTTGGCGAACATGAGCAATCCAGTTTAATACTTTTATAGAAGAGAGTCACTTAAAGAATGAAAATTTATTGACAAAAGATTAATCTAACAATTTTGACAACTATAAGAAATGATTTGTAATTTTAAAATTTAGCAGTTACAATGCAATCTATACTTTATAATATATCATACGTATAAAAATAATAAAATTTCATACAATTTTCATCATTCATAAAATGACTTAAAATTTATAATAATTCGTAACAAAAGATATTAATAGACATTGAATTTATGAAAATTGATACACAGACACACAGTCAATCCATAAAAGGAAACACGTTTGTAAATTTTTTACTTTGAAAATTATTTTGACTTAATTTAAGTGAAATTGTCAAGATTCTTATACACCGGTGCTAGTGATTTTAACCCTTTAAATAAGCCGTTAAGAATAGATAAATGATATTTTGTTTTTGTAAACTTATAGCATGGAAACGAGTATGGCAATAAAGTTTGTTTTGGAGGATAAGATAGTTGGATTGTTAAAGAACGGAGGAGATACACGAGATTCTGATGTCATTTCATTGCTAATTATGTATCTCTTTGCAACTATTTTATTTAACTACCTATTGATTGAGATGCATAAAATCCGAAAATGTTTGGTAGTATTTTTGTAAAAGGATCAAATTTACAGTTAAATGTAATCCGGGGCCTCTTCAATTGGGCCGTAAATTGGGCTTTGTAAATTGGGCCTCGGAAAGAATAACGGAATAGTCTGTTCTATTATCAGACTTTCACTATGCCGAACTCTTTAATTTGCATTTGACAATTTCTATTTTGAGAGAACTATTTTTGTCGGATTGTGTACTAAATACTATTCCGTTATTCCAACTTCAGCGCCTTTAAATCCAGCTTTAAATTTTCAAACTAAAGTGTATCCTTTTTATGCACGACAATCGTATTGATTTTATTCATCATTTTATTGTGCCATGTCCACAGCAAAGGAATGAAGGATCCACGTGTAGAGACCTACTGAAATGGTACAAGTAGGGGTGGCAACGAGCTGACTCGTCACGAGTTGGGTTCAGTTTCAACTCGTCAAGAACTGGTTCGTCCGAGTCACAAGTGAGTTGACTTTAGAAGTCTGAGCTAAAATCTCAACTTAAATGCGTCACAAGCTGTAACGAGTTAACTCGTGAGCTGGCGATTTGGCTCGTTGAGTTTGACTAGATATCGTTTTAAGAAGAAAATTAATTCTACAAATATTTTGGCCCGAGCATAATCGAATTGGACAATATAAGATACACGCAAAATCATATAAATTCACAAATTGATGCTTAGCCGAGCTAGATCGCGAGCTAGCTCGTTAATAGCTCGATTCAATAATGAACGATCTGTTAGCGAGCAAGTCAGATGCGAGTCACGATCGAACCACGAGCCACGGACTTTTTTGCCACCCTAAGTACAACACATTCCGTTAGAAAGAATTGTTGGTGTACCTATTGAAAAATTGTAAATTATCTATTTTCTAATCAAAGCATTCAATTTTTTTATTTTCTAGTCAAAACTTAGAAATTACTTATTTCCCCACTAAAAATAAATAATCATTCTCATTCCCCTTTTCTTTAATCTAATTTGACACTTTTATTTTAGCGTATTATTAATCTCTCTTTTTTTAAGTTAAAAGGAGAAGTTTATTCTTCTATTGCAAACATTCATATTGTCCAACTGCGATCAATATTCTCTGGATCCGAATCTGTTGTGATTTTTCACTGTGAACAGTGTTTCTAAAATCTCTGTTTTTCCAAATCCAACTGTTGAATTGTTTTGAGATTCGTGCATAGAAAAATAAGCTGTTTCGAGATACGTGCGTAGAAAATATTGAACGGCTGGATTTGGAAAAGCAGAGATTTTAGGAACACTGTTCCTCAGCATTGGATCGCAGCAGATGTGAATCCATCTTGCATTCTAATGAATGTGCAAGTTTAGCTATTAGATTTGTATTGATCGAAAATTTGGGTATTTGTTTAAAAGTTTAAAAGCTTAAACGTTTAAAAATTGGGTTATTGTAATCAGTCAAATAGAAGTTTAAAATTAGATTAAGAAAGGGAGAAATGAGAAAAAATATTTATTTTTAGTGGAGAATAAGTAATTTTTAAGTTTTAATGTAAAAATTGAATATTGTGAATTTTTTGATAGGTATGAAAATAATTATCCCATTATGAGAACATTATCTCAAACAAAATAAAAAGGGGACCGGAATAACGGTTTAAATGAAATCTGTTTGTACACTGCTGACATGCTTTCAAGTACCTCTTTTGAATCTACCTACTTCTACATATCAACATTTATTTATTCTTTCAGTTATAAATTCCATGATTTGTGGACGTGCAATTAAATGCAGATTATTTATAAAAAAAAATTAGAATTTGAAACAGAAAATTAATGGAAAATAAGGAAGTGATGTAAATTACATGAACAGAAAACAGAAATACTATTTCATGCAAAGATATTGATATTAGCATTTCATTACTTGATACTAATTGACCTTTTCTAATTTTGTATAGGTAAGAGGGATCCGAATTTGCTGCGATTCTTTCCCTATGAATAGTACCCTACAATTCCTGCTTTTTCAAATTCAATTGTTGAATTGTTTCGAGATTCGTGCATAGAAAAAATCAGTTGTTTTGAGATACGTGCACAGAAATTATTGGACGGCTGGATTTGAAAAGGCAGGAATTTTAGAATTACTGTTTATATCATTTGGATCGCAGCAGATCCAATTCCAGGAAAGAGACACTGATACTTACTTAGTTACTTGTGCAATTGTGCTTGAGCTCTTATTGTAATATAACTACTTGGAACAGTTGGTCCAACATTATATATGTTGTAAAAATCATCATATAATAAATAGAAGGTCAATTACAGCATACTTTATTGTTATGAATTATCATCTTTTTGTATGGTTGAATGGAAACAAGATGTTCAATTGGAAAAAAAATAACTTGCAATCTCAGATAGATATGTTAAATTTTTCCTGCACTTACAATTGAAACATTCGGTGCATAAAAGTTCGATTATTTATACTTTTTAATGAAAAAAATGTTTAGCAGGGATGGAGATTTTTGCACCAATTCCTGAGGTCATAGCTCTTTGTATGAAACATGGATTCTTACTAGCGATCGATGAAGTGATATTCTACAGTAGCTTGCCTTTTCCTTGAAATTAGTTCTGTTTTACAACATATGTACGTCTGTATTATAAATCTGGTGTATGATTAATTGATGATGATTTGCATAATTTGATAGGCTCAAGGGGCACTTGTTTGTGGAGAGAATGGGGTCAGCTATCAGGATTGGTACCAGTAACAGAAGCTGTTGTTGCAGTGCTAATTAATAAGCAACCCCTTTCAATTTATATCTTTTTTATTTAATCATCCTTTCTTTTGCATTTCTTATAAGGCATGAATTCTTAGGTCTAGAATAATATCATTTTGTATTTTTGTGTGCACACAACAGAGGATATAATTAAGAAGGCTAGTTGCCTTTCAAATAATTCTATTTATGCTAATAAAGTACTTCGCTTGAAACTTGCAACATTAAAGTATTTTTTTTTATTGTTGGCATGTAAAACGCCAACAATTTGTATTAATAATAAAAAAGTTTATTTACATAAATTTACTAATTGTATATATACTTATTTACATACTCAAATACAACAACTCCCGTTTGCTTGCAGCGAGACCGTCTATTGATCGATCTCTATTGCCGTATCATTGATCAGATGATGCGCTATTTTTTGTTTATTTGAGAATAAATGCCTGTTCTGCTCGTGGCACAGGACCCATGTCCCTCCCGCCCAGACTATATTCCATTGTTTCCTCCCTTTCCTATCCATTGTGTCCATTAAAGTAATTTTAAGTAAAGCATTAACTGCAAACTTATTTGTTAATTCATTACTGCTAGCATTGATGATTGATACTCATTATTGCTATTTAATACTCATATTCTTTCATTTGAACTTTTGCAGCGTTTTTGAAATTTGACAGAATTCTGATTGCACCTGATAATGTGAACTACTACCAAATGCATCAATAATATAAATTCTAAGCTGAAATCTAAATTCTTATATAATATATATAGTTTTTTTTAAATGTATAAAAATCTGAAAATGTTTGGTTTCATAAAGGCCCATTTTAAACATTGGGCCAGACCAATCTGCTATTATCCCAATTAAATTTGATCCAGAGCCTCTTGATTTGGGCCTGGTAAAATATTAAACAGTAATGTTTGATAAAAAAGGTATTTTTCATAACCCAATAATTCAAATGAAAATTAACGTTTTATTTCCTCGGAAAAGGACAAAACATTCAAATTCTTCTTTGTTATTTTTCTTATGAAAGCATAAGACGACAAATAGTTATTTTCATCTAACATCATAATCAATTCTATTTCTTCTAGTCCTTGAAGTGCATGGTACACTTGTAGGTAAGTAATCTTCTTTTCCAAATAGTGATAACATTGTCACACAATGTGTTGAACCAACAACTAACATGTGAAAACATTGCAACCTTTTTGGAGTAAAAGAAACTCCTTGTCTCGTTTTTAGTTTGTTTATAATTGCATGCTACTAAAGAAACTCGCTGTCTCATTTTATGTAACTGCTCGTTTGTAACTCTTTGTATCAATGAAATTGCCTACGAGCTTTAAAAAAAATGGTATTTTTAATAACCCAATAATTTAAAATAACATTAGCATTTTATTTCCTCGGAAAAAGACAAAACATTCAAATTCTTCTTTGTTATTTTTCTTCTTATGAAAGCATAAGGTGACAAATAGTTATTTTCATCTAACATCATAATCAATTCTATTTCTTCTAGTCCTTGAAGTGCATGGTACACTTGTGGGTAAGTAATCTTCTTTTCCAAATAGTGAAGACATTGTCACAAAATCTGTTGAACCAACCACTAAAATGTGAAAAATACTGCAACCTTTTTCTAGTAAAAGACCTTTTCCAGCTTTTTTTTTGTCAAAAGAAAAGCAAGACATCTTTTTTTATTTTTGCCTCGTTATTAATTTTTTTTTAGCTATATATATATATTGCCTCGTTATTTTAACTTGATAAAACGACGTAACAGAGAAAGCTTACCACGCCACAAAAACATATTTTAATGCACTGTACATATCTGTTTCTTAACAGTACAATTCTGTTTAGATTTCATCCTGGTCCCTGATTTTTGTATTTTTTTTTTAGGGGATTATTTTTGCATGGTCCAGGCCTCCTGGGAGATTTTAAACCAATTATACACGAACAGTTATGTAACTGTACCAAATGCCTCGTGAAAAAGTAGAGCTCCTTTTTTTTTTTACAGATAAAGCTGAGAGAGATGTTGTAGGTATTGAAAGGAGAATAGCTAGATCCGTGGCTAAAGGAAAAATGCCTGCCATTAGCCCATGATCTCTCTACCAGTACCACTAATTGCATGCTGAGAGTGATGCTTGCCTCTTTTAAATTCAAACTTCCTTTTTGTTTTCAAATTAAAAATATTAAAAAAATTCGTTGGCGGCAATTCGCCGCCAACCATCAAAAATAAAAAAAATATATTAAAAAAAAAATTCAATTTTAGTTCCGCTATTATGCTATCGGTAATACTTCAATTGAAATGTCACTGGTTTTATTAAATAGACTTCAAACGACAAATTTAAATTGTTCAAACTAATATACTTCACGAGTAATACATTTACATTCAATTTTTTATTTTTAATTTGTCTTCAAATTGAAATGTTTTTCAAAAGTAATTAAAATTTCGAGTCTGTCTGCTATGCTATCGGTGACAATTCAACTAGCTCCAAGACATATCATATAAGCTTCAAATAAAGACTCTAAACCGTTCAAATAGATCTATTTTACGAGTAATACATTTACATGTAAAATTTTATAAATTTATCTAGGTCAACTTCTTTTCTTTTCTGTCATTATATCATTTTGATTTTGAGAAATTAATCCATCATTTTTCATTCCCTCAAAATTCACATTTCTTTTGGTTGAAATAAATCTAACAGTTTTTTTCTTAAATTTTGAATAGACATATGAATGTACATTATGATTTAATTATGAAGTGTGCACGTCTTATTTAAATTCTATATAGGGACGAAACCAGAATGTGACAAAAATGAGATAAAATTTAGATATTAATTTTACTGCTATTTTGATATTTATTATACAACAGATAGAAGAAAAAAAATCATTTGTTCTTCCTTCTTAATTGGGATCACTTGGAACAAAAATTGCAACTTTTATATTTTGTGTACTTATTAATTATTATACAAGTTTTATATTTTCCTACATATATATTTTTTATTTACACGTTTCAAATTTTGGGTATTTTAAAATAAGTGGTGGAGCCACACGAATGGCAGAGGGGGGCACTTTACTCTCCTGTGGTCCAAATTGTTTACATATATGCTTCTAAAAGTATACTTCTAAATATAAAAAAATTGTAAAAAGAGTGTGGGTTCTACAGAATTTTGTATAAAATATCTTTTTGTCAAAAAATATACGGGCCCTTTTATTTGGAATAAATACGCACGGAAATAACCAACAATGTTTATAAAGGGAGGATCCAATTACATTATTTTATAATGCCACATCTTGATATCATATATTTATAAGTTATTTTTGTGATTTCAAAGTCCAAATAGTCGATTGGAATTGTTCAAAATGATCTCCGTATTAATGTGCTTTGAGGCCAAATTTTACATTTTTTTTAATTATTTACTATTTTTTATTTTTGAAAATGACTATATGCCAATGATCCAGAATTACCTGAAATCAACAATTTTGTATACATCTTAATAAATACTAATAAAATTCCAAAAAATATAAAATTTAATCTCCAAGCACATATAAATATGGAGATCATTTTGAATATTTCGAATCAACTGTTTAAATTTTAAAATTATAAAAATAACTTATAAATATATAATGTCAATATGTAACCATATAATGGTGTTATTGAATGGTATTATTGGATCCTATTCATTTATAAATTCGTAAAGCACTGGTAACAAATGCAATCTTCATTTATAAATTCGTAAAGCTCTGGTAGCAAATGCAACGGGAATGCAAAAAATTAGGCGTCCGAGACGCGTGGCAGCATATTATTGGGGGAATAGTCGTTATACGGCCCCACCGAGTGGAGCGGTTTTAGCTTGATGAGATTTTCTACGGCTATACGAACAAAGAATGCTGCTGCAGGTCGGTGTCGTGGTTCGGTTAACCTTCAATAGACGTACGCCATACATTTGATCACATAATATCACGCAACTGGAAAGTAAGGAGAGAATTTGTAAAAAAAAAAAAATAAGCCTGAAATCTCTCATGTTCTCTGACTCTGAGCCCACTAAATTACGCCCATTCTCCATTATTCAGAACATTTGATCACATAAATATCAAGTTCAAAATTAATTACTTGTCCGCCCTTAAAAAAAGTTTTTCTTCAAAAAGTTTAATTCATACATTGAATTTTTCAACTAATTGTTATGAAATTTTATTTGCTGAAGAGAATTTTTTTTTTCTCTATAGTGTGTTTGACCCATTTATTTATTTATTTATTTTCGATGCAAAGTTAATATACAAATTTTTCTGTTGCCAGTCGACTGAAAATTAAATAGCAACTGGAATTAATTAAGTTAAATTATTATTTACAAATCCTAATCATACCGAAAAATAATTAAATAAGAAATTGACCTGTATTAAATTTCTCTAAAATTTATAAAATTGTTTTTTTAATAAAAAAAATTATAGTTTTATTCCCTCTATTTTAAAAAAATTGACAAATATTCTATTTCTCTAATTCTAGGAAGCACTTGACATCAATTATACATTAACAGATCATAATGGATAAATGATTTGACTTGATCAAAACGTGTGACACTTATCAATAAATAATTATGTTTAAATTGAAATAAACAACTTAGCATTATGTAATAATTATGTGTATTGCACAATACACAAGTGTGCATTTTGCAAAATCAATGGGTATGATAACATGCACGACAAAATTATTGGAAATATTCATCATTGGAAATATTTTTGGGTTAAGCCCTCTATGAATTAAATTTTTAATTTTTACAAAAATTATTACTATTATCCTTCCTCATAAAATAAAATTACATGATAATTATTCATCCAGCCACTTTAATTTCAATTTTCTGATTTGGCCTACCTTTGGTTTCTTGTGTGGTCTCCAACTAGAGCAAGAATTTGAACAATCAGCTAATTTGAAAATGAATTATTATCTATTTTTCTTGGCATGGTCCTTATCCTCCCAGAATGATATAAAGTTTGTGGATATTAAATGCATGTAAGAAATTTGATACAAGAAAATCTTAAGTTACTTTTCAATTTGCTTAGCCAAATGTGTGAAAGAACTCTTCAATGCTTTTAGTTAATGGAATCATTAGAAACCAAATAAGAGCAATGAATCAGTGTTTGAGTTGTCTCTTTTGTAGTGTACAGTGTTTGTTTATTTTGAAATGGGATGCACATGGAATTATGCAATTATGAAAACTTCATGTCATGTCAATTATATATATGGGCCAATTTGTATATGACCGATTGGTGTATAAGTTTATGGTGTATTAAAACTGTAGTCAATGCTCCAATATTTATTTTCACATTCATGGACCGCCAATAAATTTTTGTTTTTGTGCATTATAAAAGGCACAGATTTCTCTGTGACACACCTCCACACGCACACTCAGCACACGCACGAGTCAAAGTCTCCTTTTCCGGGGGCAAATAATGTTGGAGCCCAGGAATAATTGTATAATAAGTGAGGATGCATATTTTGCACATGCATCCTTCATATGTTTGGATTGATTTTGCAAAATTTTGTTGTGTGTTAGGTTCAACTAAATTTTTTTCCCAAAAAATTATTCCTACTATAAAATATTTTTTCCTCTCAGAAAATCATTCATGAAATCAATCTTACAATATAATAGGTTCCTGGCTACACAATTCTACATGTTACTCGGATCCAAATCTGATGAAATCCGAGATCATGAATAGTAATTCTGAAATTCTTGAAATTCGAGATCCAACTATTGAATTGTTTCGAGATACATACACAGGAAAACCAATAATTTTGAGATACGTGCACAGAAAAAGTTGGACGGCTGAATCTCGAATTTCAGAGATTTCAGAGTTACTGTTCATCAATCTCGGATTTCAGTAGATCTGAATCCATGTTTCTCTATCTGTAACTCTGTATGTCACTATAAATTAATTTCAACAGTGTTTCATGTTTATACGGAATTAAAAAAAAAAATCAATGGTGCACCTCCTTTTTTTTTTTTTTTTACATATTGTATAAAAATATATAACAAGTTATAATGGAAGTAGCAACTTTTAAATTGCAAAGGCAACAGCGTAATCATACACGTTAGCAAAGGAGCATATATGTAAACACATTATATGAAAAAAAAAAATGAATATCAGATTATGCGAATCATTCAGTGAAAAGTGCTGGAACCTTGAAGAGACATAAAGTTGAATTTAATTAAATACAGATAACAAAAGTTGGTAAAAAGATGGAAATAAAATAGCACCCAGTATTCCCCACGTTCTCTGCAATTAAAATATTTTGACTCCCCAATTTGCACCCGGACTTTCCAATTATTGTTTTAATTTTTCAATATTAAACCTACTGATAACAAAAAAAAAAAAAAAAGCTTCAATTTAGAGAGAATAAAATTTAGAAGTTGATCTCTCTCTCTCTGATAAAAGAAAAATCATACAAGACTGAGCTTGAAATTTTGATCGACATATCTTTTTTATTTCAAATTATTAAATTCTAAACATGATCTTGTAAATATTTTCAACTAAAAAATATTATATTTTTTTTCAGAAACCAAGATAAAATTAAAAAGACCCAAAATTTGTGACATATGTCATATGGGTGTACCTTTAATTTATTTTATATATTTCATTCCATTTTGCAGGAATGGGTGACCAAATATACTTTCATATACACAATCAAACCTAATAAAGGCCCGAGTTTGATTTATGGCAAATTATTTTACAATTCGATCATCTCCAGTTCAGACAAATGGATATATCCCTCACTTTTGATGCCAAATTAAATACTTCCGTGTATATTACTTAAGTATATAAGTTGAGTAAGAAAATTTAAATTTGCATGATAAATAGGCGTAATTTTTTTAAAAATTTTTTTGACAGGAATGGACATCTCCATTCAGTGAAATTTAGAGACTTAAATTTCCAGAGGCATTCAGACAAGGGTACGAAATTGATGTATGATGGGTTAATTTCCCATACCTAAAATTTGACAAAATTAGTCCTTTACAATGTATTAGTGGGCCCGGACTAGACGACTGTACAACGGAAATACCGGGCTCGGACCCGCTGTGCCAGGATTATTGTTGACTTTCTGTGTGCTGATGTATAATCAAGAGGGCCCCCACGTTTAATTGAAGTACTTTTCGTGCAAGAGGCACAAACAATTAGGGGTGTTCAAACAGTCGGTTCGGTTGAAACCGAACTAAGATAATCAAACCAAATATTTCTTCAATTTTTAAAAATAGAACCAAGCTGAACCGATTAAACTTATAAACTGATTAAGAATCGAACCGAGCAAACCGAAGTAAATTTCGGTTTGTTCGGTTCAAACCGAAGTAAACCTATTGGTGTCATTATTAATGAAAATTACACATGTTCATACACAAATTGTTCAATTTCATACAAAATATGTAGATGCTCTAAAATATTTAAACTAAAATAAAAGAAATGAAGCAATAATTGAATCAAATAAAATATAAATCATGCTTAAACCAATATAATTCGTTCGGTTAGGTTTAGTCGGTTTTGAAAAGTCTAAACCGAACCGATCCATTTAAACCGAAAAATCGAACCATTTAAACTGAAATTTTTCGTTGAAAACCGAATCGTTTGAACACCTCTAGGTACAATTACAAACTAAATTCAAATATTGTGGTGACAATTATAATATTAGTGTTTTTTTCATTGAAATGGAAGGTGCTAGTTTCTTTCAAACTTCTGTTTATAAAAAAAATTCTCCGCTCTGTGAGTTTCGAACTTATGAGTTCTCATATAAGAGCTATCAGCTATGTGTCTTTAATTGTTACTTAAAACTGGTTCTCTATTTTCTTTTTGAAATATTGTTAATGCATTTCGTAGAGAACTTGATTTATATTATAAACCAAATGTAATTTCCGGAGACAGTAATAAAGCAATTTAGTAATAAAGTTTTCATATGTATATTGATGGGTGGATAAATAGTTTCAGATTTTGAACTAAAATCTCGGTGACAAAACTGATAATGACTCAAAAGTAATGAGTCTATTCAAAAATCCTAAAAGGAACAAAATGTAAAAGGGAGAAAACAATAGGTTTAAAAAGGTACAGTAAAATAAAAATAAAAGTAAATTGCAAACCATTCTACATTATTGACTATTGAGGTTGCTTCACCCTTATTTTTTTTTTTTTTTCAATACTACTCTGAAAACTACTGTCAGTAATAATGTAAACTAAATAATTCTTCTGAAAGCCTTCCATAAGCATAGAAATAATTTCTTTAGGCTCTTTATATTAAAAGACCTATTGAAATAAGAGGTTTAATCGATCCTAGAAGGCTAATGACTGAAATTTTTTTTTTTTTTCTATTCAGATTCTTGAATGTTTGGCAACATTATAATGTTATCCAAAATACTTGATAAATTTATATCTATTTTTTGAGCTTATATAACTTTTCTAATTTTTATAATTATGTATATTTAGTATACAACGTCTGTGTGCCTTGCGTGCACATACTGCAAATATATAATTGTCATGCTAAAAGGTACATAATACATGCACAAATGCTTGTAAAAAAATGACACATGCTAGCACAACATGTCTATAAGTGTTTGTCTTGTTTAAAATATGAATCGTCGAATTATTATTGACGAACCAGATTGAAGAAAAAAAATATAGATCTGTGATTTGATTATGTAAAAAAAAATTCGACCTAATTAAAAAGAAAATTAAGTGTACGTGTCAAATTTACAATTGTTTTTGACATATCATGTACAGGCTGTGCGCTACAATTTTTTTTAACATACACTTCTAGTGACATAATAATTGACACATCAGCACGGCGCATGCAAGAACACACTTGACGTTCCGTGCCAATTTTTTTTATAATTCTTATCATTCATTAAAATTAGAAATATTTAATTGGTGGTGAGACTTGAATAAATATAGTATTAAATATTTGAAACGTTGTCATTCATTTACAGTAAATATTTGATGAGTGGTAACTGGTAAGACTTGAATAAATATATCATTAAATATTTGAAACGTTGCTATTCATTTTAAAAAATTAGGATAGAAGAAAAATAGTATTCCTAATGGCTGCTTGCCTGCTTGTAGAGTCGTAGTGGTAGACTGGTAGTAGAGCAACATGTTTTGGAGAATCCCACCTTGATTCAATGCAATCGGTAGACCCTAGACTCGGGACGACGAGTACATATTCTTCTATTATACATACTCTATTTCATTTCGTGTAACGAGTTATTCATTCAAATGGGAGTATACATATTACATAGTGATGAATCAAAAGTTCGGGTTTGGTTTAGCGGGGTCAAAAATTTGTGATTTTGGTATAATTCAAGAATAATTCAGTATAACAAGGAAGCAAAAAAAAAAAACTCCTCAAAAACAGGGGAAAAAAATTTCTAAAAAAAATAAAAAATTTGGTGTTTTTTTTGATGTTTTTATTACGAATAATTCGCCGATTCGCGTTTTATTCGTGAATAAAATGCACTATACATTTTTACTCATTTTATTCGGAGTTCGGTTTGGATATGTCAAAAAAAGGAATTAATCACGAATTATGCCACTATGGGAGTATAATCACAAGATTCGCGAATTTATTTCCGAATAATTTATTTTTTTGTAATGCCGAATCGAATGCCGAATTATTAGGTTGACCGAATTATTTGTGAATAATTTGGGAATTTTACGAATTTTTTCCGAATTTTCCGAATTATTACGAATTTTTCCCAGCTTTTTTTTTTTTTGGATATTTTGTTTTGCTCCCTTGCAGGACTGAGATATCTGACATGGATGATTATGAATAATTTCTAAATTATAGCCGAATTATTCTTAAATCATGAAATTTTAATTTCACCGAACCGAATATAAATAATTTGTTTGTCACTGTGAATGGGACCAGGTAAGAGGGCTATGTCGGTGGGTAACTATAAGTCTATAACAAGGTTTATTATAGAGAAAAAACAACAGAAGACCAGATTCTCTAGTTGTACAGTAACCACGTCTAATCATGTCAACAGTGTATCTAAAAAAATTACAATGTTCTAGCGCTAATTTAATGGTAAATTAAATTTTGATTTACTGGTTTGTTTGAGATTATTAGCTCCTTTTATTTGCTGTTGTTACACCCACGGTGAAAAACTGAAAACAGAGGTACAAACCTATAGGGTGGTACCAAAGAACCTAAGTACCTAACCTAGGATGTAGAACTATTTTCCACTATAGATACATTTATGAATTCTGAGACCAAATAATTGACTGCCTGCATGCCTAATTTTCATAATACCTTTGCCAAAGTTTTTGATATACAAGTAATTATTTATTGTTAATTATTACTAAAACAAAATATTGTGCCCGCATCAGCTAATTGTACTGTATCATGTCTTGGGGGATGAAAATCATAGTCCAATTTTTTATTTAAGCAACTAAAAATAAAATTGTATATTTAACTTAGAAATGGGATATATAATAATATTAGCCTGCGCCCGGTAAAGAATTGGATCCGATAACCAGGACCACTGCCAAAGGGAAAATATATATAATAGACTCAAAATATTAAATGGAGACTCAATAAATTTATAACAAATTGAAATGTACTAGAATGTACAGAATAATAATATTTCTGAGCATTCCTCTTACACCACCGGTCAACCTTGCTCCCCATGACCGCACAATCCCCTCATTATTTAGAGAGAGAAACGCATAGACTGGAAGCAACAAACAATTAAAATTTGCTTAGAGAGAGAGAGAGAAACCAAAAAAAAATAAGAGAGAGCGACCTCCATCTCTGTCTCTCGTAAATCATTTTCTACCTTCTCAAACTTCATACTCTCTCTCTCTCTCTCTCTCTCTCTCTATCTACTACTAAACACAAACTAACCCCCCCTAAAACAAACCAAGATTCATTCTCTCCACTCTTACCTCTCTCTTTTCTCTACTGTCACACTCTTTAAACCTACAATCAAACACTTTGCAAGCATAAAACAAAAAGGCAAAGAGATAAAGAGAGAAAGAGAGAAACATAAAATATATACTATATCAATTGGATGGAGTAGTAGTTTAGTGGCCGATCATGACTTCGCCGGAGGAAGAGACGGCGCCACCTCCACCTCCACCGCCTCCTGCTCAGGTGGGAGAAGACGCGGCCGCGCGGGCGGCCCAGCGACGTTACGAGGGGCTTACACTGGTACGAGCCAAGGCCGTGAGAGGGAAAGGCGCATGGTACTGGGCTCACCTCGAACCGACACTCGTCCGATGCCCCGAAACGGGTCGACCTGCTTCAGTTCGCCTACGTTGTTCTCTTTGCGGATCCGCCTTCTCTGCCTCGAACCCATCTCGCACAGCCTCTGAGCACCTGAAGCGGGGCACTTGTCCCAATTTCTCGTCATCTTCTCCAATTGGTTCTAACCCGAACACAACCCCGCCTCAACCGCTCAATTCCATCCGACCGTACAACAACCGCAAACGATCCCTGCACCCCGTCCATCATGCACCGGCCTTGCTACCAGCTCCTCCGGTTAGTGCTCAGCCAATTGTCTTATCGGGTGGGAAAGATGATTTTAATGCATTGCAAATGTTAGAAGACAGTGTGAAAAAGTTAAAAACACCCAGCAATTTGCCTCCGCCACCTAATCTTACCAAGGCCCAAATCGACTCAACAATGGCGCTCTTATCGGATTGGTTTTATGAGTCTTGTACTGGGTTAACCGTTTCTTCGATTGAACATCCGAAGTTCAAGGCCTTTTTGCAGCAATTGGGTTTGCCAGCTGTAACCCGGCGGGAATTAACGGGTCCTCGGCTAGAAACCCGATTTGCTGAGGCCCATGCAGCTGCAGAGGCACGTGTCAGGGATGCTCTGTTCTTCCAGGTCGCAGCAGATGGCTGGAGGTCTCCAGTTTCGAGTGAACTGGAGGAGACTGTTGTTAGTTTTTCTATCAATCTCCCTAACGGTACACAGGTGTTTCACAGGACAATCCTGGCACAGCCCAATGCATCGGCACAATATGCTGAAGATGTGATGTGGGATACTGTCCTTGAAATATCTGGCACGGGTAACAGTACGGGTATGAGTGGGGAAGAAGCTGGTACAGTTCGACGGTGTGCCGGTATTGTATCCGACCGGTTTAAGACCAAGGCTCTACAGAGCCTGGAAAACCGGTATCACTGGATGGTTAACATTTCATGTCAGTTCCAAGCCTTTCGTTCCTTGATCAAGGACTTGTACCATGAACTACCATTGTTCTACAATGTGTGCACTAACTGTACAAAATTGGCTACATACTTCAATGCCGAGTCACCTGCACGTACAATTTTTAACAAGTACGTGTTACAGGATCCAGACGGACCTGTTAGCCCCTTGCGTGTATACACCCAAGGCGGCGACTTCTCTACCGTTTTGTTGATGTTAGATGATGTAATGGCATCGGCACGTGTATTTCACTCACTGGTACAAGATGAGTCATTGAAGGTGGTATGCTTAGAAGATGCAAATGCAAGGGGATTGTGTGAAATGGTACGAGATAGAGGCTTTTGGGTTGACTTGGAGGCGGTACATGCGCTCTCACGATTAATTGAAGAAATGGCGCATGAGGTGGAGGAAGAGAGGCCACTTGTCGGTCGGTGTTTACCGTTGTGGGAGGAGTTGCGGTCAAGAGTCAAGGACCTGTGTGTAAAATTCGGCATTGATGAGGGCCTGGTAAAAAAAGTGCTTGATAGAAGGTTTAAGAAGAATTACCATCCGGCCTGGTCGGCTGCATTTATTCTCGACCCATTGTACCTTGTAAAGGATTCTACTGGTAAGTATTTACCACCTTTCAAGTTTCTATCTTCAGAACAAGAGAAAGATGTAGACAGGTTGATTACACGCATGGTCACACGAGAAGAGGCACATATAGTGTTGATGGAGCTCATGAAGTGGCGGTCTGAAGGACTCGACCCGTTATATGCTCGTGCGGTTCAGGTCAGGCAACCCGACCCATTAACGGGCAAGTTGCGGTTGGCGAACCCACAGAGTAGCCGGCTTGTTTGGGAGACTTGCTTGAGTGATTTCAGGTGTTTAAATAAAGTGGCGGTGCGATTGATTTTTCTTCATGCAACTTCATGCGGGGTCAAGTGTAATGTACCGGCGATTAGGTGGGCGGCCGTGCATGGACGGAGTAGGGTTTGCATGGACCGCGTAAACAAGATGGTCTACGTGGCAGCTCACTCAAGAGGAGATAGGAAGGAGGGTTTCAATGAAGAGGAGAGAGATTTGGAGTTGTTTGTTAATGGAGAGAGTGAAGATGAAGAAGAAGAAGAAGAGGCCATTCATGAATCTATAACATTTTAATTAATCATTATATTAAGGGGAATTTTATCTAATTTTTTTTGTTTTTTTTTTGTTTTGACCTATTGGTTGTGAATTTTGCAAGATTGCATTAGTAGCTGGTTTTTAGAATTTTGGTAGCTTCTAGAAAAAATTCTTCCTTGAGATAGTAGTGCTCTGTTTGAACTTCGCCTTGCTGGATTTAGCATTTTAGCTGTTTTTGGGGTAATACTGAATAATTAGAGGGAGAACTTTGAATTTACCCCTTAAGCATTCTGTACATGTTTTTCATGGCTGTAGTTCTGTTGCAAAGAACTATGCTGAAAGCAAGGAAGAAATTGTAAAGGAAGAATGGTTAAAGCTCTATTCTCAGTAGCAGTATCAATTAATTAATTCCTGTTGATGTGGTTATAGCTCTGTTCTGAGTAAAGATATTGACAGCATACATCATATGAGTTATATATTTTTTAGTATATTAACTCTGTTTTCTATATGGTGCATGAAATTAAAATAGCATTGTCAATATTTTTATCCAGTTTTTTAGTTTTATTAATTTTCTTTTATATTACAGAAAATCGGGCAAACTTATTCCTCGTTCTTTTTCTTAGTTGGTAACAATTTCTTCGTGACTAGATATCTCTATATGGATGAAGTGTGAATAGCCTATCTAAAATAGTAATATGTATTTAAATAATATTTTTGCTACTCATAATAGCTAGAACATTTGTTATTCTTTATTCTTGGCAAATGTGGAAATAATTACTATTTGAAAGTGTGAAGAGAAAAAAAAATGTCTTCTTTTCTGATTTCTGCCAATACAGTTTCGATATGACAAAGTTGATACATCTTTTGTCATTTTCACGTTGTGATGATTCGTTTTTGACCCTACTTGCATTTTTTTTCTCTTAATTAGCATTTTGTTAACACTATTATTTTTCGGTTATAGCTATTCACTATTTCAAATTTACAATCCAAATAATATTTTTACTAATTCAAATAGCACAATTTTCACACTAATATGAAAATTACTATTTTTTCTATTCTCATTTACTAATTTCAAATTTCGCTATCTTAGTTATTTTAGCTCGCATCTAAACATACCAGTCTTCTAAATAGCTAGATATAGCTTTTTCGGACCATAAAATGTACGCTATGAGATTTCGAACCATAAAAGCTACAATATGAGATAAAAGTGTGTTATTTTAGCTACGTCCGCTATAGCTGTAATAGCTGACCGTTATTACTGCTACGGGCAACGCGCTATTACAATTTACATGGGTATTTTTGTTCCTTTTTCTGATGCTCCATGACTTGCTATAATAAGTATGCTAAACCGGACAATGTGCTTTTATTTCTATTTGTGATTTAGTTTCTCAATCTATATCGAAAAATATTCAAATAGGTATACTAACTTCATTTCACTTGTAAAATTAATTGGTATTCGTCTATTATAATCTGTAATACTATGAAGTATAAATTATTAAATAATGTTACCTTGTAGATCTTTTTTTTTTCCTTCTTATTTGCATGATTGAAAAACATATATACTTAGATTAGTTGTTACTCCAATTCTCCAATATTGATCATGTTGATAATTAGTAGAAATATAGAATATAAATATTGAAAAGAAAAAAAAAAACACTATGTATGATAGCTTTTGTTATAGCTATGCTATTCACAGTAACTTTTTTTTTTTGTGTCTCCGCTATAATTGCTATTTAAAATCTTAAAACATACCCATAAACTTTTGAATGAGCAGCATCTAAAACGGTGATTATGAATATCAATGTTTTACATTCATTAAAATTTTTATCCATATGTCCATTTGTATTCTTAGAGAATACAAACTCCATTTGAAATTTTAAAATATTCTCAAAAAACAAATTTAGCGTGCAATTATTGTTTTTTTTATATATATATGCTTGCGTAGGTTAGAAATTTATAAGGGTTCAAATGTTGTCAATTGTCATGCTTATTCATACTAAAATTTATTAAAGTATACAATCAATAATAAAATAAAATAAATCTAGACGTGATTTGTTTGATTTTTTTCTAATGCGCGCAAAAGTCTTACAACATCTTTTACTAATTAATTTTAATGGGCAACAAGTGCGAAGCAAAAACAAATGAAATATATAGAAATCATCCCCATTAGTGATATTATGCGACTTAAAATTAACCTTTTTCTATTTTGAAAATTTAAATAAGGGCCCAGTCTAACCAATTAATCTGTTTGAAGTAAAATATAGATTCATGTGTTCCTTTTGTTCATAACATATTGTTTAAAATATAGATTCATGTGTTCCTTTTGTTCATAACATATTAAATGTTCTACCAATTAAATGAAAAATTACATATTTGGAAAGTGCAACTGATTCTTGCAATGGAGATGACAAAAGTTATAAAATAAAAAAAGAGCTCAAGAAGGAAAAAAACAAAAGAGTCTCCGACATAAATTTGTGAAAGAGGTTCAACCAAATGGAGCTGTCTATGTTCTTACACTTTTTATATTTTTTTTCAAAAGAGTAGGTTTCATAAAGGAACTATAGATTTGGATTTGACTATTTCCAAATTAAGATCTTGATCCTACTAAGATGACACTACCAACAAAAATTCTATGGTTGTGGCAAATTGACCGGTTGGTGCCGTGAGGGTCTCATGTCTCATGTCAAATTCAGATCATTAAAAGGGATTGAAGGATGTTAAAATCCAATGAACTTGGCAACTGAAGTTGATTTTTCTGATAGGCATTGAGAAAAGGATGGTTGGTTATGGAAACCCTATATAAGCAACTTTTGAACTCTAAATTTTTGCAGCTTTGTGCTACCTAGATATCTAGATTTTTGTGCATTAAAAAAAAGTATATAAAGAAGACATCTTGGTCATGATAAAATAATTATAATTTTTTTTTAGGCATAGTAGAAGGCTTACATATTTGGAACTCATATGGAGGCATTCTAGGGAAAGGAATATCTTGTCAATTGCTAATTTTGAAAAGCAAACATAGCATCTCTTATATCTTTATTGGGTGTTTATTGTTTCCCTGACAACATAATTCACACTAGTTGTAGTTAGCTGGGGTTTATTGGGTCTGATGAAAAGGTAGGCACCTCAAAGCCTCAAAAGGACTCTAGTGCACTGTGGTTCTCTTGCTGTGGCAATTGGTGTAATTAATTTTCACAAAGAAAAATGCTGAACTACCTCTTGAGTTGTTATATATTTCTTTAATTTGTTTATTATTGTTCATTAAATACATAAATATGTTGCTTGAAAATCAAAATAATTATACTTCAAGCTAGTTAGTGAGACTGGAATTAACCTCTACCTCTATCTTTGTTAACAGTTAAAATTGTAGATGCTGCTTTTAAAATAATTATGATTCTTTTAAAAAAAAAAAAAAAAAATTTAGCCCGACAAGTGATCCTATACCATATGTCAAAATAATTCTGATCCAAAATTCAAAATTATATAAAACATAAATGCTACTCATCGAAATCTGGCATGTCAGAACTTCAAGACAATGCACTTCTAATTAATTGGTTCCTCAGTCCTCACTTCTGAAAGTCAACAAGTTAAATATTGGGGATAATTTATTTATTGGAAAATAAATTGGGAGAAAACTTTACAGTTGTGAATAACATGTTAACATGTCATATGAGAAGAATCAATGCTTAAAAAAGAAAAAAAAAGAATCTTATACTTCAATCAAATAATCAGGAAAACTAACTTTTGGTTTAGTACAATAGCATCGATCCATGTGTAAAAATTACAGATTTTAAGTTTGACTAAAACATCTACTGTGAATATTTAAAATTGAGAATTTTAAATTAATATTTATCTAAAAAAAACACTTCAAAGAGCAAAGTATCATATTATTTTCCAAGAAAAATATTCATCTATCACATATCTATATATCATCCCTCAGATCATCCATTCCTTCAGCGATTCTTAATTACAAGTTCCATTTCTTTTTTGGCATCTATTTACTTTAATTAACTTCTTTCTTTTTTTTGTCACAAACTCATGCATCCTTCTAAGTCTCTCTCACCTCCAACTCCCTCTCATTCACTTCCTTCAAAATCCAATCTATAATTCATTCCTCTTATGAGCCCTTTTGCTTGTCTTCTCCTATAGCTCATCGATCGTCTCCTCCTCTAACTCTCGCAATCACCTTTAGCGCTCCCCGCCTCCAGTTCAGTAGTTCACTCTATTTTGCGCTCCCTCGTCTCCTTTTCTTACTTGCACTCTCGTATATCTTCTCTCTGTAATAACAGTACAAACACACGTCGGATATAAACATGTCGTAATAGTATAAAGACCTGCATATAATAGTACACACTACTAATAATTAATTCAAGAGAATCAAAAGAACAACCTATGTATCTTAACAAAATGACTTCCTTATTGTCCGCTTTAATTTATTAGTACAAACACTTGTTATAATAGTGTGAACAAATCAATAAATGTTGTAATAGTATTAACATCGGATCCCCTAAGCTATACTTCACAAAATAACTTTCTTGTTGTCCACTTTTATCAATATAAATTAATTAATATCTATTGTAATAGTATAAACATACATCGTAATAGTTTAAATACATGTTGTATAGGATATATATTGCAAGAATATGTTTTATCTGCCAGTAGGGTAAAAGTGATTAATAACGGTTGTATCCTTTCAGATACTCTCGTCGGTACTTGCTATTAAAGAGTTTAGGTAAACATCAGAATCTTTTAAATGTTATTTTCGAAAATTAAACTTGTATCTCTCCATAGATTGACGAGTACTTGTGCCATTACACTAAGTCGACCATCGTTCATTAAACACTCATGATAACAATATAGACCCGCTAATTACCTGGTTCAAAAATATAAACAATCAACCTGGCGGGACATTATGGGGTCCGGATCCCCTAAAGTAACCCAATTTTTTAGTTTTGGATCGGGACCATCCGATTCTAATCCGTCGCTTAGGATCATCTCGGAATACGTGCACTCATTACCGGATGGATGGTCTTGGATTCGAATCGGACAGTCCAGATCTAAAACACAACTTTTGAATTACTTCACTGGATCTGAATTCGACATTATGGGTAGAGGCAGATTGAGTACTTTGAGTTTTTGCTTGGAGGGTGAAAATGACCTATTTTTTTGTTTTTTTTAGGAATACGGAGATCTGCTTGTTGCTCTGATAAAATAATTAAAAAAAAAAATATATATATATATATATAGAAACGCCGAAGAACTGTTAGAATTTCTCTTATTTTTTCGTACAAATAACTTGTAAGGAGATGCTAGCTTTTTGGCCATCAGATGCTAGCTTGAAAGGCAAGTTTTGTAGCTAGACTGCCTATGCATGTAAAAGCTTTGGTGGCATTGAAATTTAATAGATTCCTAGATCAAAGGAACATGAGTTGTTTTGGCGACTTGTGATCTCTCACTCTCTCTCTCTCTTTCATAGCGACTGATGGATGTTGCCTCTACATGTCACTTGCATTTTTTTCTCCATTTCTCAAGAAACTGTATGCTTCCATCTGTGGTTGATATTTTTGGGCACTCATAGTGAAGCCATTTTGTTGAGAAATTGTCTTGACTGAATCATTGAATGTACAAAATGGACACTTCCATTCTCAAATAACTGGAGAGGATTTGTTTAGTGTTTTCCTTTTTTGGTTGAATTGATGGAGAGAGAAACAAAAATAATGGCCCCTATGTCAACCTAGGAGCATCATTTTGGAGAGGGGAAAATATCAAAACATGCATGCATGTAGAATCCCTTGCTATCTTTAGCCTATTTTTTCTTCTTTTCTAAGTGGACCAAGTTTGTTTCCAAAACTTGTGTTTTGTTAAATGGCAAATATAGACTTCTCTGTCTCATTATTTCAGCTCAAACTCAGTTTGACACACAACTGCTTACTATGTTTGTCATATTATTTCAGTCTTCTAAGTATCATAGTGAGACCTCATGAATAATAATAAAAAACTGTGGAACCAGATATTAAACAGTTTCCCCATAGAATGTGCTCCAAAATTAATTAAGACAGAATTTCCTCACTTAAAAAAAAAATAAGATTGAATTTGAATAGCTTTACAGCCAATCCACAGTCCATTGACATTACGAGCGTGTTCGGCCGCTCTACTGTTCCCATGGATCAACTAAATTTTTTTTTTCGACATGAACAGTAATTTTTAGTTTAATTTTCGTGTCCATGCCCATTCTCAATGGCTTGCCGAATAGGCCCTACATTTTTTTTTCTTTTAAATCATTCTCAATGTTTCTTCTAGAGGTATACATAAGAGAATTGAAATTTAATTCCATTTTCAATTTCTCTTATAATTAAGGCACCCTTTCAAACAATTGAAATGTTTCCTCTAAAGTTCCAAGAGAACTCAAAAAACATCCTTGAAATTAAGTTCCATTCTCTCATAATATCTCTTTTTGAAGGTTCACATAGATAATTAATTGAAAGCAAAACAAGACTAATTAATTAAATCATGGCATAATTTTGAAGCGCAGTACAATATATAATGAGAATATGATCAACTCTTTGTCACTTCATGAGATTTCTCTAGCTCAGTTCAATGGCATGCATCAGCCAGACAGCCACTGATATCATGCACTGTCTTGCTATATGGTTCTTCAAAGATATGGTCGGGCCCAATAATATATACTTGCTGTCTTGATATATATTTTTCGATGATATATGCTGAACTTCAAAACTAAGCTTTTCATCCATCATCCATGCATGCTTTATTGGCCTAACATGCAATTACTTAATTAAGCTACTGATCTAGATATTAATTACATAGTGACCTTTTAGCTGCTCAACTATATGATTTCTCATCTTGATTTAACACTACAACTGTACATTGCAAATTTGTATAGGCTTAATTATATGTGAAAAATGTGGCCGTCAAATTGCAATTAATAAATGGTGAAACAAAAGGAGCTAATGGCACTTTTTGAACACAAGTCAATACATAGGTAGCCTGTCTTATGAAACGTCACTAAAAGTTTCCTCTTTCTTTTTATACTTCAAAAACCCTAAAATTCATTCTTGTCCCCCCTCTCCACCTTTTTTTTTTCCTTCTCGTTCTCTCTCTGGTATATGTTAGAATGGCATGCATTTCAACATCTAATTAAGTGAAAAGCCTCATAGTTACATGCACTTTTGGAGTGACCCATACCTTCTTTCAGTTGTTGTCGGCAAAGATACCTGGACAATGAAATGACAACAAACCCATTTCTCCTTTTTAATTAGTCTTTCTTTTATTTGTTAATGAAGATTAATTAATGATCTTAATATTTTCTTTTGGCTATATGCCGCTGCATGCTTCACCTTAAAAGCAAAAAACAAAAAAGAAAGACCAAGGATGAAAGATAATATTTTTAGTTTTCCAAGTGATCATATGTCAAACTATTGATTTTTTTTAAAAGTGTCATTTGGAATTGACATCAATTTCATAGAAACTGTTAATTAGCAAGATAATGATTCTTAAAATTAAAACTTATTATCGAAATTATTGAGATTTTCTCCAATACACAGCCACTTTTAGAAAATATAAAATATAGAACTTTTTTCCCGTCTAATAAATTGAAGGAAATATCGAAAAGTTAAATATATTTCTATAACAAATTTTTTGATTTAGATTGTGGTAATCGAGATATTATTGAAATCTTTTTAATAGTTAAAAATATGATGAACAAAGGGAATGTTTCCAGTTTGGTCATGCTTGATTCTTGTCAAATTTCTTCAATTTCTGTGAGAGACGTCTAATTAAAATGAAATAGATGCCGGGATTAATTAACGAAGCCCTTAAAAAATCTTGTCTTTATTTTTCTTTCTGCTGTATAAAATATTCACCCAAAGATATTGAAAATAGTATATAAAAATAATAAAAAGTATAATAACTAAAAAGAGCTTATTATATATAGCCATAAATATTATTTCATTTTGATTTGATGAATGAAACCACACGAAGCAGCTTCAATTATTTAAATTAACCATTAATTATAAATAAACCTCGGAACAAAAAAAATACATATTACATGATTAGAACATAAAATCACTCAGATAAATATAATTTCCTCCAATATGCATTTGAAATATCTATCTAATAACACCTCTATAATATTGAATGTCATGTGAATTTTGGAAATGATATATTGCGAAGATCTACCTTTTTTTTTCCCCTTGTCTAAATTTTCTCACATTTCGAATACAAATATGATTGGATACATCCTTTTTTTTTTTTATAATCTCCAAAAAAAATATTGAATCTCTTTCTAGAATTTTATTATACAGATCAAACTTTGCTAGGAAATTAGTTATGAGCTTATTATTGTTTAATTATGAGTAAAATTCAACATGATTAGAGGAGAGGAGAGGAGAGACGGGATAACTTCATTAATTTTTTTTTTTGTTTCACTTGTTCTCTTTCTTAATTTGTTTTATTTCTCATGCTACATCTCATCCGTATTTATAGTTGACCTAAAATACTTCTATACTCTCAATAACTAATACAAAGTATTTACATATTTCTTAAACTAACCTTATCCTTAATTACCATGATCTAGATATATTAGTAGAACACCTATATGTGAATTTTTTTTTTCAAATTTCTCTTGTAATCTAAACCTAAATATTTTCATATACTTCTCTATACAGAGAAAGTTTTAAGAGGCTTCCAAACAAACTTTGGATATTTTGACTAACTTTAAAAATTTACAGATTTTCATTTCTCGACACTACCCCTATAAATTTAATTTCCTTTCTATATATATATTCTTCATGTTGAGTAAATTCTTGACTTTAATAATTGACAGATGTGATAATGAGTGTCGTAAATCTGTTGGCTACTTGATCTTTACACTTAACATGTGCTCGTTAATTTTCTTCTAGATCTCCTTTCTGTGCTTATGCTAAAATGAAATTGTACGTACTTCAATATTTGCTCCTTTCATAGTGCACTGAGTTTATAATTATTACCTTTATTACTAACTTGTTGTCCATGTTTAATTTTATTCACAATTATTTAATCTAATTTCTTCAAACAACCTCATGACATGTGTTATATGTAATTCATATATTTATTCATTGAAATCCATGTAAATATCGTTTTGCCACATAAAACATAAATTCTGAGGTGCATTTTGTATCATATATATCTCTACTCCAATTATTGTCCTAAAAACCAGAAGGGAAAAAAAAAACTAATTCATTAGTAGTTACAGAACAAATTAAACTAATAAGTATCATATCTCAAACGCAGTAATGAATCTTTTATGGCTTTTCAAATTTCAATGTGTTGATCTCAACCAATCCCTACACTAATTTTATACAAAAATATTGATGTGAATAATATAAAATAGTTTAGGAATAGATAATTAGCAATGTTTAAGTACTTTATATATCCATTCCCAAATGTTTATGATTAATATAGTAGTGAACTTAACAGAGATATAAATTAAAAAAAATTGGTTTCAATTATTGATTATGGTTTACTACTGTGCCATGATTACTGATTAGCACTTTGTTGATTAACTGTTGATTGTGTTAAAGTACTCAGTATATATGGTCACACTAGGTGACTAAAATGATGGTTCTGGTAACATGGAAAGCAACAATATGCCAATCAATATATTATATATTATGTCCAAATCCATAATTTATTGCACTGCAGATTTCCACATTTCAATATTTAAAGAGCCAAGGTCTTGCCATAAGAGGATCTAATTTCAATTATTGTTGAGGTATGGAGAGATTTTGAGAAAAGAAAAAATCATGTCTGTGGTACAATGACAGATACAACATAGATAGGTGGTGCCTTGAAAGACCAGCATTTGAGCAGTCAGAAGTAAATGGTATCATGAGTCACTCTTCTTTTGTCATGCTAGCAAAACCATAACAAAAAATTTCATATCATCTCCATTTTATATACTGAGAACATGTCCCTTTAGTGGGTAGTCCTGTACAGAGGACTGGTCCAGTGAATCAATTCAAGCAGAGAGAAAGACAGCAATCATACAAGCAAGGATTCCTTTAATGGAAACAAATGCTCCCTTTCTCCTTCCTTGGAATAGTATTTTCATGCATTTCAGCTTTTATTGGGGTGCTGTTTAATTTGTCATCAAAATTTGTACCCTCACCAGCCCTTGATGAATCAGCAATTCAGCATGCATTAATTTTGCAAACGACAGTTACTTAATCATTCGTTCAACCATGAAATAAATAATAAATTAATAATATAAGTCATATCACTACAGTTACTACTTTATTTTTTTCTTCTTTGCGTTGGCTTTCTAAACTGAAAATAAATCTGCTGCGATTCCAAATCATATCATTAACTTTATAGACTGCACGAATCTCAAAAGAAGTTGATTTTTATGCCCAAATCTAAAAAAATATGAACAGTTGGATTTGGAAAAACATACTTCCTGAGATTCTTTGGAATCGCAGCAGATTTATTTCCTTCTAATAAGCCAGTTCAGCTACCGGAGTACAGTATATATGCATGGATATGGATTTCTATGAAATTATAATTACTTATATCAAATGAATTTCATTTCTCGACTTTATAATGTAATTAATACAAACAGTAGCTAATTATTTTGTACCAAAAACCCTTTTTAACACAAGCTAGACATACATATATGCATGTACATTCCACCTCCCACAACCCTTCTCACCAAAAAAAAGAAAAGAAAAAGAAAAAGAAAAAAGTAGTCTCAGGCTCTCAGCCTAGCTTTTATATAAGAATTTGATGTGGAAAATAAATAAATAACTAATACCATTTCCATCAACCTATAAACTCGGTGGGTGCATTTTAATAGTTAACAATTCACAGAAAAATACATTGTATTAATTACTAATTAATTACATCCATTTTGGGAGATAATGGGTAACCAAATATTATTGGTTTTCTCTAGATAGGGGTACTGTAGATGAAAAAAAGGCTATGCCTTTTTGATGATTCAATGGTAGGTTTAACCGTTTAAAAATGCGCACACTAAACCTACCTTTACTTAAGGAGGTTGGTTACACAATAAGACGTGCTAATTGGGACCCACCATTAACAACTCAACCTAACCTGAATCTGATGCTATTTACCGTATTATGGAAAACCATACAGTTGTTATAGTAGATATGTTTTGATATTAATTCCTACATGTAAGGTCTTTTTTATAAATAGAGCTAGGTTGATATATATATATATATATATATAGCATAGGATCATAGGAATTAATTAATCATGGTTCACAGTAAAATAAAAAGTTGTGACTGTTTATATGTAAAATTTGTACAGTATTGAGTTCTATATAAAATTAAATTACACTGTTGACATTCCTCCAACAATAATTTTGGTTATTCTCATCCTTGTTAAATTGTTTTTTTCTCCATTTTTTGAGGCAAATTAATTATGAAAGAGGTATATTGAGGTAAGTGTTATTTTTTTTATAAACGGAAGGAACAAAAATTAATTGTTGAAAACATGAAATTGATAGATGAAAATTAGATACGCAATCTTCTGTACTGAGATATATATATGTAATTATTAGTTTTTTAATGGACGCCATTTATTTCATTTTCACCTCAAATACTATCTTCTTTATCAGATACCACTCCTTTTTTTTTCTGGTAATTAAATCGTTTCCACTACATGTGTGATGTGTGTGTGTGTACTAGAATCATATTCCAAATTTATAGCTTGTATATTGAGAAGACAAAAACAAAGGTAGTGTATAACATGCAGTGCTATATATATGTGTGTTTATCTTGGTGCAACTGAAATTGAACGCAGGTTATGAGTCTTGATTTGTTGGAAGTGCAGTAGCAGGAGTATAGTAACCTGTCGGCAAGACAACTGTAATGGTGACCTCTCACCTACTCTTATTTACTGCTCTCTCTCTCCCTCTCCTCTCTCTCTCTCTCTCTCTCTCTCTCTCCAGGGGGGAAGAGCATAAGACAGTCACTCTAGTACTTGTATTGTTGCGTTCTGTATAGCGGGTCATTGGTTGTTCTGATTTCTGAATACAAATTGCTGAAACAAATTGAAGTTTTGTTGCATTTCAGTAAGAAAAGATGAAGGAGGAGGAGGAGAAACTATGGTACATTAGGCTATTGTAAAAATGGTGCGTTTGGATCGTTAATAATAGCATGGAGTTAGAATTGTTCTTGGGTCAGTAACTATTTTTCTCCACTATTCTACGTTTGGATAACCCTAAAAATAGAGTTATTCTTGTTAACTCATCCAAACGATTGAATAGCACTAACTCTAGGTTAGCGCTATTCTTGACCTTCATTTCTTTGAGAAATCTTTCTCATCTTCTAGGGATTTAATTTTTGTCTAGGATTAGCAATTTTTAAAAAAAAATATATATCATAAAAAAGGTATGATATATGCTTAATTATGAAAATATACATACGACAAGTTTAGCATATGGCAAATTAATAATTACTAGTGTGTGTGATAAATCAATGCTTTTGTCTATATATAATGTTAGATATATATCATGGAATTGAGTGGACCATACCACTAATATGTTGCTATTAATGATTTCTCCTTTTTATACAGTGTTTTCAGACATAATAATTATCCAAATTTACCCTTACATTGGTAAGATAATTTCCGTACCTGTTCTTTCATGATAGCACCCATGCAAACAAAAGATAGACATTGTGAGCATAATTATTACTTTTCATATGTTAAGTTTCCTGATTTTTCTCTGTGTAGATTCTCTGTGTTCTGATGTAAGGATCACTTGCATGTGGTGAATTGTAATTGTAAGGTTGAGCAGTTGATATGCAAATAAGAGGATCTAAATATGTATATTATATATGTAATTGTTGGTTGGTTTTCATGCATATAATTTCCTTCTATTTGTGTTTTGAACTAAATGGATATAATGCTCTATATTCTTGCTATTTTATTCTACAAGGCCAATAAATTTGCCATTAGGAATTTTCTTATTAGGTATGTGAGTCAAATTAATTAATTGATTATAATTAAGAAGCATCAAAAGAAAAGAACTTGAAATTTGGTTTTGATACCTCTGCTTGATTTCAAGCAATTTTGAATGCAAATAACATGATTCTAAGTAAAACTACCAAATCACTGTAATGGATTATATTCCACAAATTGCTGACAAGTTCAGGTGACCAGAAAGAAAAAAAAAGGAAGAAAAAGAAATAAGAACATTTGAATCATTTTATCATAAGGGGAGTTTTAATTAAAGCTGCCTCTGGACAAGGGAACAGCCTTCCACTTGAAACAAAGCTGATCAAATCAGGACCACAGATCACAAAATCCCACTACTGGATCGGGTACAAAATCATGCATTAACGAAATCCAAAATCCAGTCGAAATCAAATGGATTGTTGGTCCTCTTTATTTAAATGTACTAGAGATCCTGTCATCCTGCAGGTCAATATCATCACCTTATGAAAATGGTATCTAAGAATTATTTTTTTATTCTAAACGTGATGTTGAAGTTTTGATTTATGCTCATTTTCATGACTTTTAGGGGCAAATATGATAATAATGTGCAACGGATATCTCCAGTATTTAGAACTGGAGGGGTTAATATAAACATCAGCCTACTTGGCCTCCAGACATTCCTTCGTGGCGGATCCCACTGGGTGGCCGTACAGGAAAGTGGGCCCCGCAATAGGAAAATATGTGTAATGCCTTTTCATTAAATGAAACGGGAGCGGGGGTCCACAATCTGTGAAACGAACGAATCGAAGCAGCCCGGCATTGACCGGTTTCTGTAGCCTGGGTTTTATTTTCTCAAGTAGGTTTCTCTATTATCTTCTCCAATCCCCTCCGTTTCGTATCATTGACCCTACTATGGCAACGAGCTGGGTCTAATTTGAACTCGTCACGAGTTGGCTCGTCCAAGCCACGAGCGAGCTAACTTTACGGGTCTGAGCTGAAATCTCAGCTCAAAATCGTCACCAGTTGGACCAAGCTGGCTCGCAGGTCTGGTTATATCTTGTTTAAAAAAAAAATTCTACAAATTTTTTGAACCGAGTTAGACCGAGCTGAACAAAGTTGGACCGACCTAAACAGTATAATGGACACATTCGTATAAATTCACAAATTGATACCTATCCGAGCTAGCTCGCAAGCAAACTAAACCCCCATTTGAATTCATTAATTTTGGATCGAGCTAGTGACGAGCTGATTCATTAACAACTCAGTCCAATAACAAACGAGTTGTTAGTAAGAAAATCAGATGCGAGCTACGATCGAGCCTCAATATACGGACTTTTTTGTCACCCTAGACGCAAGTGATATCTTAGAATCCACAAGACAAAGATCTATGTTGCCCAAAAAGGATAAACAGTTCATTTCAATGAATAATATATTAAAAATCTATTAATTTAATCTCTCTGAATTTTTTGTTTTTTAAGATTAATTTTTTAAAATTGATGTTTCAATATCTCAACTTAGTCTACTCCAAAAATTATGCTCAAGTTATATTACCGCCTAATAGCATATCTAACAGAGCATCATTATTACAATAAGAATATATTAAGATTGTACTATATATACTATTTTATGTTTTATTGGCACTTCCGAAAATAAAAAGAAAGTAAAGCACTTTATCTTCAATTTCAACTTGGTATGAGTGTTACACAAGTAGCAATATTCAAAGTAACAATATGTTGTTATACACTATGATTTAACAATTTATGAACAAATAAAATAATTTGTTCTTTATTTTGACCACATCTTCATGTAATTAAATCGTTATGTAATTAAACATGCTTTGTTAGACTTGAAGAGTGAAAATATTTCTTGATAGGTTTCAATTGAAGAATTTTATATAATTATAGGACAATAAATAACATTGTTGCAAAAACCAATATAATTAGTGTTTCTTTGATGTAGAATTATTCACGTTAATAATGATTAAAAGCAAGTGGTCGAAGACCACAATTTGTCAAAAAAAAGAAAGGAACAAAAGAAATAATTAACTAAGATATCTATATAGCTTTTTAAAATTATAAGAGAATGAGATGACAATGATCGTTTGTTCTATTTATTGGATCTGTTCGAACATATGTATGTTATCTTTAAAAAATAAAAGAACAATAATTATTTAAATTACAAGAGAATGAAATGATTGTGATATTTTGTTCTATTTATTGGCTTTGTTCTAGCAGAGAGGAGTATATCGCCAATTTAAATAGAAAAAGACATCTCCATTAAAAAACGAATGGAGGGTATATAAAATCAGAAGCACCGCGAAAAGATGATTTGCTACGTCCGTATCGAGGTGACAGCGATAAGTGGGACCTGAAATCAATAGTGGATATTGGGGCCCACAATCTGTACGGAACGATGATAATGGAGCGTCAGATCTGCATCAGACGGATGGTGGGGTCCGATTGTATCCGTTTGTTGAATCATTACCTTTATTGACCTCTCGTTACAATTGTAATAAAGTAGCTTAAGCAATCATTTTATCTTCTCCAGTTTTCGATCACTGGAAATATCCCTAAGTCTAGATTCATCATCAGGACCACAGAGACGTATTTTTGTCTAATTTGTTCAGATCCAGTGAGGTACCTCATCATGTGGGTTAGATCCGAACCGTTATTTACAAATCGGTACTAATTTTAAAACGATCCGTAAATTAAATTTCAATCAGATTTGAATCCGGGTACGTTTGGATGCACTCTAGAATAGCTAGAATAGCTACTGTTTAGAATAGTAGATAAGAATAGTGAAAAAATAGTGATTTTCATAATAGTGTGAAAATGGTGCTATTCGGAATAGTAAAAATATTGTTTTGATTGTACATTTGGAATAGTGAATAGCTGTAACTGATAAATAATAGTGTTAACAAGGTGCTTATTAAAAGAAAAGATAGGTAAGTGGAGTCTCAAATGAATTGTCACGACGTAGAGATAAAATAAGTGGTGTCAATTTCATCATTTCGGAACTGTGTTGACGGTAATAAACATTTTTTTCTCTATTCACACTTTCGAATAGTAGCTATTCCAACATTTCCAAGAAATAGAGAATAGCAACTATTCTCGCTATTCCGAATAGCAAAAATGTCGTTTGGATGCACATTACTATTCTAGCTATTCTTACATCATCCAAACATACCTAGTGACTACTTCGAATAACCTCAAGAAATGAGGTACAGGAACTCAGGTTGTAGAACCCCCTCTTATTACATCCCCTTCGCTCCTTTGGTTTTGGATTTTGAAAATCGCTATTAGTGTAACCAGTGTTGTAAAATGCGGTTCATGCGGCCGCATATGCATATGCAGGCCAATTCTGCATAAAATTTTTCATGCAGTCTTAAATATGCGGTTTCGCATATGCAGCCGCATATGTCTGCATATTGGTCCGCATATGTGCGATTGGGCCACATATGTCCGCATATTGGTCCGCAAATGTGTGAATTTATTGTTTGAATGATTTTAATGGGAATATATTGCATGTTTTGAGTGAAAATAAATTAATATATAGTTTAAAATCTGCATATACAAGTCCGCATAAAATTCCGCATATGCGGCCGCATACCGCATATGCAATATGCAGTGTCCTTCCGCATGCATGAACAAAACCGCATTTTACAACATTGAGTGTAACATCCTTCGCTATATAATACTTTCATATTTTAATCACAAAACCAATATACATTTCCAGTGTGTTATTCTTTCGCATTTTTATACACATTAAAAAACTAAAAAGGACCAACAAGATATTGAATATGACACGATATCAGATATATAAAAAAAAAAAAAAAAAAGATATAGGGGGGAGAAGAAGGCAAGAGAGCAGTTGAGGCTTGTTCGCAGGCAGGTACAATGCTTCTTGTTTTCTTCTATTTGTACAATAATGAGCAAATATTTGCATCAATTTTTCTATTACGCAAGCCGATCATTTGGTTAACTATATACGCTTAACTTTCTAAGAAAGAATTTTGTTAGCTAATAATAGGTTAAATAAATGGAGATGTGCGTCACCAGGCAGGTCACAGCATAAAAGAAAGCAACGGCGCAATTTCATTGTTCGTTCAATAAAATATTCCTTGACATGAAGAATCCATTCACATTGCATGTACTCCTGTAATCTATCAGTCTATCATTTGAGGACAATATTGTGTTATTTTAATAAGTATTATCGTCATCACATCGTTTTTAGTCAAACCGTAGCGCCTAGCTGATGTAGCAAATGCTTTCTGTATGTACATCCACCTAATTTTCGAAAGAAACAATATGACGCAGTCCCAATATTTGGATCTATGTGAGATGCTTTTGTTCGTACCATCCATGGACCCGGCCCAAGGCCCAGTATTGGCTTGAAGAACCCAAGGATACAATTGAAACATTTTAAAGGCCTATGGAGCGCTATCAAGTGAAGCATTAACAAATATATCAGGTAATAAGATTTCTGCAAAGTTATATTTCACCCCAAAAGCAGACACATCCGAGTTGATCATATATTATATAGCATCAACTTGTAAAGAAAAACTCAAGCAGTTGATACTCACAGCATGAGAGAAATCCTGTTCTATATTTAGAGGTTATTAGTAAGGCTGAACAGGTGCCCTGAACTTGGCTCCAGCATACACAGCTGCAGGACCCAACTCCTCCTCGATCCTTAGCAGCTATAAAACAAGATATATCAAAACAATAATTGAGAAAATGATAACTATATCTTATCATTCTGTTCATAGGAAAGGGGTAGAAATTTGGGTGGGACAAAGAAGAAAGTTCCATCTGTGACACTATTGAACATACAAATATCATATATACCCCTGAACAATGAGAAATATCTCATGTAACCATAAACATTGGGCATGTCACACTCTTACACTGCCAATAAACAGAGAGAAGTAATTTGGAGATAACCTTCCACAAAAATTGAGAAACATGGGGCTCCAAAAAACCTTTTACATATATTACAGGGGTCTGAATGATATATCTGATTTTACAGGTGTCTTTGATATTTTGAGGTTCGACCAAATAGATAGTGAAATTGACCCCACAAAAGAAGAAAATCCAAGATTTAAAAAGTGCACTGATAGACAGCAGACCAAGTTGAAACTTCAAAATATATTGGTCCCTAGATAATATATATAGTACCTGATTATATTTGGCCAGGCGTTCAGATCGGCATGGAGCTCCAGCTTTGATCTGGCCCTGTTCAAGAAATAACAGTTTTACATGAATACTATTCCAAATTTATTCATACATAGAAATAATGAGACATGGATCATTCATAGAAAGAAGGAAACAAGTCAAGGAACTTACTGTTGCCAATCCAACTGAGAGATCAGCAATGAAGGTATCCTCTGTCTCACCACTACAATTAGAATTAACAAACAGATCAATACTATATGTTACAGAGTTCAAATACTGCTTATGTGTGTACATATTTTAAAGATTTAGTACCTCCTGTGGCTGGCCATTACACCCCAACCGGCATGCTTAGACATTTTAACAGCTTCAATACTCTCAGTCACTGACCCAATTTGATTCACCTATCAGAATGTTCACAAATATTAACCTTGTGGATGGAAGATAAAATAGAAGAGTAAAAGCACACAAGTGGTTAATTGGGTACCTTCAAAAGAAGCGCATTGCATGACTTTTCCTTTATTGCCTTGGCAACCCTCTACATGACCAAATTAAGATTACAGTGAAAACTGGGATATTTTAAAATTAATATTGAGTAAAATATTTTCTGGGATTTTGCATGAGCCCTTCATTTCTCATCATTTGCATAAAACAGCTAGCTGGTGTTTTGGGAGGGATATTTGCAAGTAGCACGTTTACTAAAACCAATGTTAATCGGCACAAAAGTTGTTCACATTGCTCCCAAATTTATAAATTTAATCAATTAGATTGCTCACTAGTTAACATGTAACTAGGCATTTTCTTTTTCTTTATTGCCTTGGCAACCCAGTACATGATTGAATTAAGGTTACAATGAAAAACTAGGATATTTTAAAAATAATAGCCAGTAAAATATTTCTGGGATTTTGCATGAGCCCTTCATTTCTCATCATTTGCATAAACAGCTAGCTGGTTTTTTGGGAGGGATATTTGGAAGTAGCACATCTACTAAAACCAGTGTTAATTAGCACAAAAGTTGACCACATTGCTCACAACTATATAAATTTAATCAATTAGATTTCTCACTAGTTAAAATGTAACTAGGCATTTTTTTTTCAGCTTGATGTTACAAAAGCACCAGATTGTAAAAGTTCAACCCAAATAGGACTTCCATTTGTTAGTACTTGTAAATAACTCAAGTAATTTCAGAAAAAAAAATTAAATTACAAACTATTGGTGCCACTTGCATTTACCGAACAATATCCGGAGCATTTTCAAAAGCTAAAATTCAATGATATACAGAAGGATATGCCTATGAGAGGGAAGAATACGGACCGTTGGATTGGTAACAAGGAGATCATCTCCTACAATCTGTACTTTATCTCCAATCTCCTCAGTCAACTTAGCATAGTGTGCCCAGTCATCCTGGTCAAATGGGTCCTCTATTGACACTATTGGATAATCCGTTACAAATGACTTGTAGACATTCTTCAGGCTGTCTCCTGATATCTTTTGTGATCCATCATTGATCTATCAAAATAAGGACAAGGGAAAAATGAAAGAAAAAAGAGAAGCGGGAAAGTTAAAAGAGATGTTACATTTGTTATTTGTTTAAACTGTTCACAGCGAACAATAGATGTAAATATAGCACTTGTTCCTTTTTGAGGCTTAACTTGTTTTTGTAGAATGCTTTTACTTTTAGTTACCATTAGATACACTAGTTAATCAAGCTCTTAATCGGATAGTATAATTTTTATTATCCAAACTCAACAATCACTCACATTTCTTTTAATTTTATTATCCTTTAAACTCACCAATCACTCACTTTTACCTATTATCTTTGGCATGTAAGAGAACTCAATTTGTGATCCAGGAAGGCACAATTTACCTCCTCTTTGAAGTTGAGATCATAGGTGTGATCCTTTTCATTGTAGAACTCTGAAGCAGCAACATCCATTCCAATCACGACCTGCCACATGGCAAGGGAAATGAATTGAAATAAGAACAATCCATCAATTAATCCGAAATGATATATTTCCTAGAGATAATTGTAAGGTAAACAAACCTTGCCAGTATACCCAGCTTTTGCAATAGCAGTCTTCAAAAGCTCAAGACCCTCTTTGTTCTCCTACAATCCATAATATATAAGAAAATAAATAGCTAAGCTATCAAATAAGTATACGACTCTAAGAGGAGGTAACAAAGACCTGAATATTGGGAGCAAAACCACCTTCATCTCCAACATTTGTAGCATCCTGACCATACTTCTTCTTTATCACAGCCTTTAATAGAAGAAGAACATTAAAATGTGCAAGTAAACATTGTAAAATAGAAACAAATAAAAAAAATGAGTTTTAAAGAACATGATGGTTTTAAAAAAAAAAGTAACAAAGAAAGAAAATGAGCTCCACATTACAAAGTAAAAAAAAAAATTAAAATTTTGACCTTCAGATGATGATACACTTCTACACCCATCTTCATTGCTTCCTTGAAGCATGAGGCACCAACTGGAAGAATCATGAATTCCTAAAAGTAGACAATTAGATTAAGAAAACCAATGTTAAAGAAAACTATTGTAAATGTAAGTATATAGTAAATGTACATGAATAGTTTATTGTTTGATTATTATTTACCTGCATGGCAAGCTTGTTTCCAGCATGTGACCCACCATTGATGACATTGAAAGCAGGCACAGGAAGTACCAGGTGCTTATTCCCAGCAATATTTGCAATGTGCTACAAGAAAATAAAAATAAGTTGGAGCTGATTTGTTAGATACGTCAAAATTGAATATGAGAGCATATCAAGAAAGGTTCCATACCTGATAAAGGGGAATTTTTTTGACACTGGCTCCTGCTTTGCACACAGCAAGTGACACTGCCAATATTGCATTTGCACCCAGCTAAATTTGCATTCCAAAAAGAAGAATGTAAATTTAGTTTGCTAAAATATCACAACAATAAATTATGCGAAGTAAACTGGAACAACTAGAAATTAGAGAAAAGAAAGGTACCTTTTGTTTGCACCAGCCCCACTCATTTGAAGTTCCATCAAGTTTTTGCACCATGTAATTGTCAATTTGGGTCTGCTCTGTTGGGTCCTGCCAACATCATGAAGTATGTTGAACTATTCTACCATTAATTGTTATATAATTTAAGATGATATGGTAGCAAGATAAAATGAAGCTCAAGAATAGCACAAACCTTGCCAACCAACACTGGTCCGATGATAGCATTCACGTTCTCCACAGCCTATATTCAGAAGTTACAAAAAAAAATACATAGATTATGTATCAACTCAATTTATCAATTGCCACAAAATAAAGAGAACATGTATCATTCGAAATAAATCACAAAATTGATAAAAGAATATATAAAAGCAAAGTACCTTGAGAACACCTTTTCCCAAGTAGTCAGATCCACCATCTCGCAACTCCAAAGCTTCATAAACACCTACAATTGATATGTATGATATATCAAAGAGTTATTTTTTTCTTAAGCTTACAATCCATCTTTTATTAAATAAAAAAAGGAGATGTGTTGTAGTTTCTGGTACCTGTTGAGGCGCCACTTGGGACAGCTGCTCTTGCAAAGGTTCCATCAGACAAGCAAACATCCACCTATAAATTCAACAAGATATATATATATTTTTATATCTTAAATACTGATTTATAAATCATATATGCCATCACGTCTAAATTTCATTTTACAGTCTTAAATAACTTAGTAATAGACTAAACTTTCCAAAAACCGATCTCTCTAACAATCTAATGAAAGGATTCAGATCGATCACATCGGTTTAGCTTTCGAGACTAAGAACTTTTCAGGCCAAGGGTTTAAGGCAGGTTTAAGGTAACGATTAATATTCAAACACGAAATAACAATCGAAGAGAAAATTTACTTGTATTTCGTTCAGATATACTCAAAGAGTTCCTAGATTGAAATACTAGATACTATCCGACAATGGAAGCAAAAAATCAGCAAAAACTTCGAAAAACAAAAATTACCTCAACCGTCGGATTGCCACGGCTATCGAAGATCTGCCTCGCCTTCACGCACTTGATCGTCGCCATTTCTTCTCCAAACTGAGATTTTTGGCCAAATTAGGATTGAGGATGGCTCTTGTTTCGAGACGAAAGAATAGTGGGAAAGAAGAAGATACTAGTCTGGCAGCTTTTAGTGAGCTCAGGTGAGGCGGATATAATATTTATATTTAATAGCAAAGCATGCGGGAGCGGGAGTTGTGGGGTCCAGCTATCAGGAAATGAATAGCCGTTGGATTTGATAGGTCGCGGATTTTACGGGTAGGATAGGGAAAGGGCAGACATAAGGATAAAGTTTGGTTAAACCTGGTCTTTCATTCTTCTGGTGTATATTGGAAGCTGAATATTGTGGATCAAAAGTTCGAAACTGCCAGTTATACAAGTGAACTTATTAGTACGTTATGCGCCGGGAATATGCACAGTACTTTTAGATTGTTATTCTACTGTGCTGAGAGAATATTCCGAGAAATATTGATCTTTAAACTGGGCTTTTGTAGTTTTGTACATCTATCCGTGTGATCCATGGGCTGATAATTTGAATTGTCATGTAATCTATCATCAATTAAATTCGTAATGATTTAGCAAAATAAAGAAGTACACTAAATCCATTTATACAATACCAGCTTATATATTGTTTTAGGAGACATTTGAATGGCATATTGCCAACTCTTTTTTTCTTTTCTTTTGTCTGTGTATCTGAAATATTGATAAAGAATACCCGAGAAGAAGATCCGGTATAAATAACAAGAAGTCGAGTTGAAATAGATATTTTTTTCTATCACAAATTTATTTCCAATCACCGTAGCTGAGGCAGATTCTTTTTTTTAAATGGAAATTATAACAAATTTCTTAACCAAACCAGCCAATCCGTTGAAAAAGTTACAAAAATAGCTTACACCGGATTTCCAATCCGGTGTAGCATGAGAGGGCCGGACTACACCGGTTTTCCAATCCGGTGTAGCCATTTTCCCACCTGGCTGACTCATTTTTCCTCGTCTGCAGAGCAAAAAAAAGCTCCACCGGTTTTCCAATCCGGTGTAGTCCGGCCCTCTCAAGCTACACCGAATTGGGGATCCAGTGTAGGCTATTTTTGTAACTTTTTCATTGGATTAGCTGGTTTGGTTAAGAAGTTTGTTATAATTTCCATTTAAAAAAAAAGTCGCTGAGGCACGTGCCATTGGTAATGATCCATAAACTGGTTAGAAAATAATATTTTCATGAAAAGGTAACAAGACATATATGCGCATGCACCCAACAATATTTATTTATACTGAACATGACAAAATGATTAGCTTAGGGCTTGTTCGTTTGTTACGGAATTACACGGGATGGGATTTGATGGGAGTGGAAATTCATTTTTGAAAAAATGGGAACCCATAGGTACGGGTACGTACGGGATTGATTATAGGAATATGTTGAAATAGTGTTCGGTTGTATCGTGGGATTAGTTATGGAAAAAATATTGATTTACTTTAAATATATATATATATATATATATATAGGAAATTGCTAATATGCTACGTGTAGCATAGAAGACCACCGTGCAACGGTTCAAAATTTGTATTTTCAAAATTCTAGTGGTCGATCCGAACCGTTAGATGTGTTCTCCATATTGAAATGTGCTTGCAGACCAAATTTTATATTTTTTGAAATTTTTTTACTATTTATTAAATCACTTTGAAATCTTTGATCCAACGGTTTCACTGTTTGGGTAAGCCACCGTTGGATCAGCGATTTTCAAAGTTGCTTAATAAATAGTAAAAAAATTTCCAAAAATTGTAAAATTTGGTCTCCAAGCATATTTCAATATGGAGAACACATCTAATGGTTCGGATCGACCATTAGGATTTTGAAAACACAAATTTTGAGCCGTTGCATGGAGGTCTCTATGCTACGCGTAGCACCGTAGCCGAGTCATATATATATATATATATATATATATATATATTTGTTTATATTTTGATTTGCAAAAGTAGATCTTTGATGTCACGTAAGTAGTACTTATACCACTGATAAAATAAATAAATAATTATTAAGTAAGACGATAAAAAATAGTTAAATGTATTTAACTCCACAATACAGAATAACCTAAAAAAGTATAACTAAACTAAAAAAAATTAAAAGAAAAGGTCCGAATCCGGATATTGCTTAGTCCTACAATGGAAATTAAACAAAGGAGTTGTTTATATATAACATTTTATATGCATGCAGGAAGCACGTGGAGAAAAGAGAGAGAACATAAAAAATACAAAATTCATCCACGTGGAAAGAGAGAAGAGTGTTGGGAAAAAAATAATTCACTTCTACCTCCTTTTGATTTTCCTACGCTTTATGCCTGTTGGGATGAGTTTTGGGAACAAACAAGAAATAACCCTTACATCCGAACGGGCTTCAGAAAAATATCCCATGGAGGTCGTTCGGCAACAAAGGATTAAGAGCTTAAGGAGCGCTAAGGAACCGATGTTCAGTTGCCTTAATCCGTAAGTGAAGGATTAAGCGCTTAACGAAGGGATATGGGTAGTGTATCAATTTTGCCCCCGGGGGCGTGCCCTGCCCGTGCCCGTCCTGCCCGTGCCCGTGCCACGGGCACACGGGCACGGGCGTTAAACGGGCCGGACTTGAATTTTTTTTTCCCTGCCCGTGACTGCCCGGCCCGCCGTGCCCGTGCGCCCGTGTGCCCGTGCCCATTTTTTTTTTTTTTTTTTCGAAATTTTTGAAATTTGAATTTCAAAAATGAAAACCGCCAAGTGTACCCGGGGCCCCCTGCCCGGCCCCCGCCCGGACCCCCTCCCCCGTCCCCTCCGATCCCCCTCCCCCCGGCCGGCCTCCAGCCCTCCACGCGCAGCCGGCCAGCGGGCGGGCGCCTGCAGTAGAAATTTTTTTTTTTTTTTTAAATTTAAATTTTAATCCCTTCAAACAAACATCTATAAATATACACCCATTCCTCTCAATATTTTCATCTCTCATTCTCTCAATCTCAATCTCAATCTCATTATTTTTATTATTCTCCAATTTTAATTTTATTGTTAAAAAAAATATAGTTGTTTAACAAATACGCAAACGGAATTACGAAGGTATTCTCGAAGATTTTCCCGCGAAATTAAAAAGGTAACATTAATTTTTGTTAGATTACATTTTGTTAGATTACATTTTGTTAGATTAAATTTTGCTAGATTAAATTTTGTTAGATGTAAATATTGAATGTTATATTTATTTTTGTAGAGAAATTTAGAAGTTAAATTGAATGTTAAGTAATTAGATTTGTTAAATTTGTTAAGTAGTTAGATTTGTAGTTAGATTTATTTTTTGGAAATGTGAAGTAATTAGATTTATTTTAGAATATGTTATAATTAATTTTGAAATTCGGATTTATTTTTAATAGGTTAAAAAAAATAGGTTAGATTTATTTTTTGGAAATGTGAAGTAATTAGATTTATTTTAGAATATGTTATAATTAATTTTGAAATTCGGATTTATTTTTAATAGGTTAAAAAAAATAGGTTATATTTATTTTTTGGAAATGTGAAGTAATTAGATTTATTTTAGAATATGTTATAATTAATTTTGAAATTCGGATTTATTTTTAATAGGTTAAAAAAATAGGTTAGATTTATTTTTTGGGAATGTGAAGTAATTAGATTTATTTTAGAATATGTTATAATTAATTTTGAAATTCGGATTTATTTTTAATAGGTTAAAAAAAAATAGGTTAGATTTATTTTTTGGAAATGTGAAGTAATTAGATTTATTTTAGAATATGTTATAATTAATTTTGAAATTCAAATTTATTTTTAATAGGTTAAAAAAATAGGTTAGATTTAATTTTTGGAAATGTGAAGTAATTAGATTTATTTTAGAATATGTTATAATTAATTTTGAAATTCGGATTTATTTTTAATAGGTTAAAAAAATAGGTTAGATTTATTTTTTGGAAATGTGAAGTAATTAGATTTATTTTAGAATATGTTATAATTAATTTTGAAATTCGGATTTATTTTTAATAGGTTAAAAAAATGACAACCCCTCATCGCGAATCGGTGGAAGAACAAATCGAAAGAATGTCGACCGAGTTTTTTGGCCCTGTGGTCCCTGTTTGCCCCGATATGCCACATAATTTTCCACAAACTTATGAACCCAATTATCAACCCAATTATCAACCAAGTTCCTCCCAAATGCCACCATCTAATTATCCACTTAATTATCCACAAAATTATCAAAGAAGGGATCAAATGCTAGATTTAAATTGTCAACAACCCCCTCAAATGACCACACCGTATTATACTTCAAATGATCCAAACATGTTTATTCCACAACAAGTACATCAACCGATACCACCGTATGCACATGGAGGCACTTCTTCTGTAGCATCGAGTCAATTCACGAACACTGCCCCTATAGGAGGTACTCCTTCGACAAGTCTCCATGAAATTCAAGAAGAAGGTGTCCCTCCCTCGACAGAAGAAGTGCCCCCACAAGAACCAGCAGGAAAGAAGGCGAAAAGATGGCCCGAATACAATAAACCGTGGTTGAAATACTATGATTGGACAAGAGATGAGGAGGGCACTATGCAATATCTACAATGTAAGGTAAACAAATGTAACAAGAGTTATGTGTATAAAAAAAAGGACGGTATGAATAGCTTTAAGAGACATGCCGAAATGCACGAAAAAAAGGGTGAACAACCAAGTGAAAATGTTGGATCGAGACAAATCCAAACCCTATTGAACGCGGATGGTACCAGAACCAACCCAAAATTCAATGAATCAAAAATGCTTAGTGAATTGGCTCGGTACATTACCCATAAAGAACAACCAATAAATATGGGTGCTTGCCTGAGTTTTGCCCGGTTGGTCATTCGGGGGTGTGCTCAACCAATGTACAAGAGGATTCATCATAAAAAAATGACTAGTGAAATAAAAAACCAGTTTACCAACAGAAAAGATGATATGAAAGCTACATTTGCATACCAAAACAATAACGTCTCAATTACCTCCGATATATGGAATGCTGGTAAATATGGACTCGGGTACTCTTGTATTACCGGGCATTGGATGGATGATAATTGGGTATTACAAAAGATGATATTAAGTTTTCGAGTGTTGGAATCCCCGCACACTGCAAATGTAATTTTTAAATCAATTATTGAGGTTTTAGAATAGTATAACCTTAAGAGGAATATGGATAATAAGATTTTTTCTATCTCATTCGATAATGCTAGCAACAACATAGCTTCCATTGAGATTTTTAAACGGTCACTAAACCCGATTATGAACGGTAAAATGTTTCACCAAAAGTGTGCTTGCCACATACTTAACCTCGTCATGAAGGCGGATCTTAAAACAGAAGCCATAAAGCTATTGATAATTAAATTTAAAGATGCTCTCAACCACATTGTTTCGAACCAAGAAAGAAAACAACGGTTTGCGAGATTATGTGTCCACTATAATATGAGCAAGTTGAAAGTACATTGGGATATAGATACCCGTTGGAACTCTACCTATAGGATGTTACACCGATGTCTTCCTTACAAAGCTGTCATAGGGGAGGCTTTAAGAGGCTCAATCCCCGAGGGATTGGCATTGGAACTCACCAATGGAGAATGGGAGCAACTAAAAAGGCTTAAAGAGTTCCTAGAAACCTTCTTTACAGCAACCGTTCAACTATCCTGCTCGTACTCACCAACGTCGTTTAAGTTGCTCGAACATCTCTATTACATCTCCAAGATATATAATGATTTGGAACGAGCTGAAATCAATGATAAATCTCTCACACCGATCGTAGATGCCATGAAACAAAAATTCCTAAAATATTGGGAAGATGTACCCCTCCTGGCCGTTATCGCAAACTACCTCAACCCGGCATACAAGAAGTATTACACGATCAAATTTATTGAAATGTACAAAGATTATCTACATTTAGATAGCACCAGGGTGGAGGCATACGTGGATTCGAAGTTCGATGAGATGTTTCACATATACAGCTCAAGAATGAGTAGCAATGAGAACCTATCTTCGTCCCATGCGGGCCCTAGGTATAAATAAAAATATACATGTATTTTTAATATTTATTATTTATAATATCTACATTATTTGTCCGCTAATTTTTATTTTTATTTTTTAATAGTTCCACTTCTAGGGGCACTAGCAGTGGTGGATTGTTAGCAGATTTTCAGTCAGAGAGCCAACCGCACACATCCACAAACGAGATATTGAGCTATATGGCGATGCTCAATGAACCTGAAAATGTTGACGTCGTTGGGTGGTGGAGGAGGCATGCAAGGATCTATCCAATCCTGGCGATGATGGCCCGTGATGTATTTGCCGTGCCGGTGTCAACCGTCCCTTCCGAAACTTGTTTTAGTTCGGCGAACATGATCCTCTCCGATAAACGCAGTAAGTTGGGTCCACATGTCTTTGAGAGACTTGTGTGCCTAAAAGACTGGATTGATGCTGAAGAGCGCACACAACATCTGCCTCAACAACAATCATCACCCGAAGCCAACACTGAAGAGAGCTGTACTGGCGAGGCTAATTCGGATTCAGATGGTGCGGAAGAGAGCGAACAATGGTATAGGAATGCGAACTTTTAGATAAATAGTGTCGGTATATATTTCTAACATCTTTAATCTTTATGGTTATTTTTTAAATTATAAAATTATAAACATTTCAATTAGTTTTTTAAATTATTCATTTTAACGAAAAATTACTAACAAAAAAAAAAGTTAGAACTCTTGCCTATGTTATTTTACATAGCCGGTCCCAAGCCCGGAATAAAAGAGGAGGGTAACTTTTATTTTTTAATCTATTGTTTTAAAATAAGAGCTTAATTATTTTTAAAGTAATTGATTTAAGAAATTTTTAATTTATATTTTATTTTAACAAAAATTATCGAGTTACAAGTTTACAACCATGTCAAATGAATTTAAATTTGTAGGAATTTGGATTTATAATTTATTGGTATGAATTGGATTTATAATTATTTACAATTTGAATTTATAAAAAAAAAAAAAAAAAAACAGTAAAAAAAAAACGAAAAAAAAAAAAACCGAAAAAATAAACAGGAAAAAAAAAACCAGTAAAAAAAAAAAAAAAAAAAAAAGGGCCCTGCCCGTCCTGCCCCCGGGCCCGTGACGGGCACGGGCATTACACGGGCAGGGCAGATTTTTTTTTTTTTGCCCGTGATGCCCGGCCCGTTGTGCCCGTGACGCCCGTGCCCGTGCCCGCCCGTGCCCGTCTGGCCCTGCCCTGCCCGTTATTGATACATTAGATATGGGGGTGCCTTAAAGTTCGGGTAGATGATTAAGATCCAGGCAAAAGGAGGCTAAAGGAGGAAATCTTAATCCGCGCTAAGGAATCGGTGTTCGGTAGGATTAAGCTGCTAAGGAAGGTAAAGGAAACGGATTAAGCCTTAAGGAGGCTTAATTCTCTCCAGCCGAACAACACCATGGAGCTCTAATTCTTAACCACACCCTTTAAAAAAACAATTCTAGAAGTAAATGAGAATATGAAAATGGCTTTCTTTATTTCTTGAGCAGCATTTACAGGAGGACTCTACTATCCTTATATAGCCCAGTCTATGTACTGTCTTGGCTTATTCTAGAATTGCAAGCAACTCATGGATGTACATGGTTTGAGAGAGATGAAGACCATGCACGGTTTTAGTGACTTGATGTGTATTTTGGGTATAGAATTAATTGGTCTATTTCGTACACTTTTTTGCTTTAAATTTATAAAACCCTAAATACGCAAAGTAGATTGAATTGCAAGCGCACAATCTATTCTTGTATTGATTATGGGTATTGATCCAAAGACTAAGGCAGTTATAATTTTCACTAAAATTAATTAATCTCAAATAGGGTGCAATAAGTAAATTGGGGGGGGGGTTGTTGCTAAACTAACGATTGTTGGGTTGAATACCCGAGAAGAGTTTGTTTATAACAAGAATTAAAATAAGAAAAATAGGGTTATGATCAGATTAACAAAGTCTAGGGGCATTTGGTCTACAATCCCTTGGTTAACTCAATGCATGGTTTATTCTCTTGATTCATACTTTGTTTTGATGGGAGTTCCAACTAGGTTGTCTATTTCATTTAGGATCAATACTTTTCATGTTTCAAGCCTATCATATTAATGTACCTCGTCTTAGGCTGTCACTACCTAATAGGGTTATTTAATTGAAGGCTAAATACTCCACTAATTCATATCAATCACTAAGTTTACTCTAAGTATCCCGATTGCGAAGTACTTGTAAATTGGTTTCCCACAACTTTCCATGTCCAATCTTTAGTTCTCATGATCAGGGGTAGACTCGATTTGGGTCATCTAATCTATTATCCCTAAGGTAATTTGTGTACAAGACTCAGTTTTATCAATGGCTTAAACACCCTTGAAGACAAGAGGGCTGTCACCACCTCCGCAAGTTGTGGTTTCAAAAACACAAGTAATGCATAACTCACAAATTTATAAAATAAGAACTAAACATCAATTCAAGGCAATCATCATTCAAGAAAATATTCCAAGCAATTAAATTAACACAAGTTCATGATTCGCGACCTAAGCCCCTAGAAGATGGATTAGCCGCTCATGTTTGCAACAATAAAAGCATTCATGATTAATAATTCAATTAACTAAGCAATTAAACTAAGAAAATAACAAGGAAATAGAATACACCAATTCCCAAGCTATGCTTCCGTTCTCTCTTGCTAAGCGTCCTTGAACAGTCGTCTGATCCCCTTTCTTTGCCCTTGAATACCTCAGAGATTAATGAAGAGATTAGGTTTTGAAATGGAAGGTGGATTATGAGCTGTGGTGAGATACCTCTCCTGGTGTTCCTTGCCTCTTTTATAACCCATTTCGTGACTTGGGAAACAATCAGGCAGGATCTGGAAGAAAATCTGGCGAAGATTGTATCCCAAAATCATTTTTCTTTCCATTCCTAGGGAGGCCGCACCTTGGGCCGCATTAAGCCCCTGATTTGTCCAAAGTTCTTCTTTATGTTATGCGGCCGGCTGTGCGTGCTAAGAGGGCCGCACCAGTCTTATTGAGAGTATACTACGAGGTTGTGCGGCCAGGGGTGGCCGCATGCATGCCCGCATTTCTGCACTGAGTTGGGAATTCTTCGATGGGATTGGTATTGCGACTTCAAAGATAGTTGTACGGCCGCACATAGTGCCCCAGAGACCGTACATGATGTCAAAAAGCTCCAAACTGAAATCAAAATAGAGTAGAAGCAGTAACTTGGTTCTTGGGTGTAAATCTAATTAAATTAATCTAAAATGCATGGGAATTGGTTACAAAATCAGAGTAAAACCCGTGTTGAAAGTGTATATAATTTAGACTCATCATGACTTCAATGCCAAGGAAGTAATGGAGTGGACCAAGGTCCTTAAGAGCAAATTTCTTTTGAGCAAGAAGCAATGAAATCTCGAATAAGAGCAATGCTAGAGCCCGTAACTATAATGTCGTCCACATAAATAAGAACAATAAGGGTGGCATGAGAAGAAGATCGAATAAAAAGAGAGGGATCATACTTAGAAGTAAGAAACCCTTGTGCTTGAAGTTCGGTGCTCAAGGTATTAAACCATGCCCGGAGTGATTGCTTTAATCCATATATTGCTTTGGTCAAGCGACATACATGGTTCGGTTTGGACGGATCATCAAATCCTTTTGGTTGTTGCATGAACACCGTTTCATGAAGGGTGTTGTGTAAGAAAGCATTGGAAACATCAAGTTGGTGAAGAGGCCAATATAAGAAAGAGCCAAAGTGAGCACTATACGAATAGTGGTTCGGCGCACAACCGGACTAAACGTGTCGAAATAATCACTACAAGAAATTACGTATTTAACGGCGTTACGATAGCAAGCGCCTGGATAAGTATAGAGATCGGGCGGCGCTTGTTCTATCGCGCTTGGATAGTTCTAAATTCAATTGCCGGGCTGAGAAATCCCCTCCCGTACATCCGCGCGAAAAATTAAACCCTCTTTAATTTCGATCAAATCCCTTAGACATTATACCGTCTTCCTATCTCCGCCGCCTTCGTCTCTCTTTCGATCAAATTTCTCTCTTCTTCCTCGCTGCTGCGCCTTCTCTCACTAAGTCCGCCTCCTTCCACCGTCACCTACTCACCTCAGGCACCGATGCCGACGATGGGACCACCGCAGATGGCCTTCTCTTTAGAATTCTGGACGCAATAAGGGCGAATTTGATGTGTTTGTCGCTCTTTCTCTTACAATTCCTGTCCGCTCTCTCTCTTTCTCTTTTTAGTGGTTAGTAGTGGCTGCCGACCTAATCGCTCTCTTTGTAAGATTCCTTCTATTATCACTCTTCTCTCTTTCTAATTCAATATGTTTTTTCATCCAATTTAGGCATTTTCTGATTTCTCTTCACAACAGAAAGCTACAGCGACCTTTCTCAACTAATGGTCCAATTTGATGGAATTTGTGAAATTAGGTTCCTATCACACTCAAGCTGAGATATATAAATAAACTTGGTAGCTTATGTGTTGATCTCTTCTGGTTTTAATTCATTGTTAAAATTTCAGCCAATGTTACCTGTAGATACTAGTTAATTGTTGTGTTTGTGTTTAATTGGTTGATTGAGGTTTGAATGACATTTAAACTAAAAAACAAACTCAATTCTACATTGAAAAGAGATTGTATAACATATTTTGAAGCTTGATCCCCTCTTCTGTCACAACTGAGGTACACCATGTAAGACTATTGAACAATCAGTTAAGGGATCCAAATTAAAGCAACTGATAACTTAATTAATTTTGGTACCAAAGATGGGTTTTGATCCTTTAGACTGGTACTGTCAGCTTCAACAACATGGTGTATGGTCTCAATTGTCGAGAATGCATCTGCCTTGTGGCATGCAGACAGTGATCTTGGGCATTTTCCATTTAGCAATGTTTGGTGTTTGCTTCTATTAGACTTGGCGAATCCTGAGGCTGTACCATGCAAATCCATTCTTGCTCATTATTTGTTGTTTAATTATAGCATTTGGTCTTTTCTTAAGTAGCTCAAGCGAAGTTGAGGTTGAAAATGTGCTTTCATCAACCAGAGAGCAAGAAGGCCACCTTGATGAAGGTAATTTTTTCTCTCTCCTTGTACCAAGAAAATATCACAGTATTTGCTGGTCCCTAGTGAATTTTTTTTATTGTTTTTATTGATGCATAACTTGACATGAAACCTCTATCTAACTTTCGGCTCCTTAACAACAGTCTGGTACCCCGGTAACTACTGGTACTGAATCCAATTTACATGTTGCTGATTCCGAAATAGTTTTCATAATGTTATAACTTGCTTCTTTTTGTTACTTTACTCATTCGACAAATTAAGTTTGTTTTGATGTGTTGGCCTATTAGTAATATTCGAACAAAATTATTTTTTTATGTTTGATTGGAATTATAACATAGTTACAATTATTAAAACTCTGGCTCAAAACTGAAAAGTTTATGTAATTAAGTTCTTTCCTCAAAACTGAAAAATTTGTTTCAAAAGTGAAAAATATGTTTCGAGATTGTTGCATATCTTCTATCTTATTTAAATTCCTAGTGCAACTGGTGTGAGGATAATTTTTCAAAAACCTGAATGTTTTGGTACTATTTTTTTACATATTATGGTAAATAGGGACTGATTTGATCAATTTCTAATAACATTATTTCAGCATTCTGAATAGTTTTGAATTTATTTTTCCCAACTTCCAGGGTATTTCCAGTAAAAATTAAGTGTCGAGAACTATTAGGATTGAATTCTGGTAAATTCAGGGACTTTCCTGCAAATTTATGTGTTCTGACAGGGTTCAGGGGCTTATTTCTGTGTTCTGACTTGTTATTACTGAATTCTGGTAAAATTCAGGGGCTTTCCTGCAAGTTTCTGCCTTATGACAAGTTCCAGGGACCTTTATGTGAGGAAAAATCTTTTATGTCACGTTCCAGGCACTAATATACAAATCTCTATGAAAACTGAGTCCTTTAGAGACTATTCTCTAAAGGAAAGTTCAATTTTTATTAAAACTGGGTCCCTACTAGGGACTGAAATCTGACAGAATAATTACATTTATATCCTTTTCTTAGACCTACTTGTGACAGCACGTAATGATAGTTAGGAAACCCTATGTCTAATGGGAATTTCGGAAAAATACTTGTTTTAAACTGTAGAAAACTTGAACAACAGCTAGAAACAATAATTTTGATTAGCTAAGCATCATTTCAAAAGTAGTTCATTATATACTTTTTTGAATTACAAATTTAGGCTTGTACCCTTATTTCTATATAATTGAGGCAAAATTTCATATAATTGAGGCTCAATTGCAGAATTTGAAACTCATATCAGTGATGGTTTCACTTATTTTGTTTAGTGGAAACAAACGTGATTACTTGGGATTTAATTTTACAATTTAAGAAGACTTTGGCGGAGTTGTACAAGTACAATAATGTTTTCATGAATACAATGAGTAATTAAGAAAATTAACTAAGTCAACTTAGTTTGTAATTTCATAGGATATGACAGATTATGATGAGACGAGATATTGTTGCTCTGGAGCTGATATATGCTCGGATTGTTGGCCTCTCATGACAATTGCAATTAAAGTAATTGATACTACTATTTGAGGTTAGTACACACTCCATCGAGCATTGTATTCAACTGGCACTAGGGGATTGAGAACCTCATGAAAATTCTGAACTCGATTAATGAATTGTGTTGTCCGTTAAATATGGGAGAATTGATAAAATTTCAAGTTACGTCCTTACCTTGTCAGATTTTGGTTATTATGCAAATGAGTCCATTTTTGGAGAAGTTTTAGAATTCTCACTAACAGGATTTATTATGCAGATACAATGAATTTTCTATAATTTTGTGGTGATTTCTGGAAATGATTTCATTTGAATCATGAATTTGGGTAATGCTATTGGATGTAGTCAGGACAAAAACATATTAGTATGTTATCTATCAGAGCAGTTTTCTGTTCAATGACAAAGTGGTACTTGACGTAGGTGCTGGTACGGCTATCCTTTTGCTTGTTTATACAGTAAGCCAATTTTTCCTTAACAATATGTTTTATTTGCAGGACTAATTAAATCTTTTTTTTCCTATAGAGTGCTTTAAAATGGCTGACATCGACAACAGATTTACACAAGCTAGCTATTGAGAAGAGCAAGAACCTTGGAGGTGTGCATAGTGAAACAGAATTGTATTATCTTGTTACCATTTGTTGAAAAAATAAAAACAGTAACTTTGGACACAAATTGCATTATGTTGTTGGTTTTTTCTGAAAGATGAAATTTAGACACATAGTTGTATTCTGTCAAAATAATTGACACTACTTGATAAAGTTGATAAGTGTTTTTTGTTATCTCAAGTCTCATTTTCTTGATCCATGCATGACTAGACCATGTAGACTCCATGAATAACTCATAGGCCATCATACCAACATATCAGCATACCTGTACCAGTGTTAAACACAAACAAAACCTAAAGAAACCTATACTGATACAGCATATACCTAAAACACTCCTTAAGACCAAATCAGATAGAAATACTGATTCCAGGTTGAATTAAGCCAAGCCATTGCACAGGCATATAGACAACACTTCCATGAGCATCCCCGAATAAGAATTTCCATTTTTGGAATTTTCTATGATTTATAGTGAATTTTTGAAATTTTCATTTTTTTATTACCCATGACTTTTGGCGGCGTTTCAGAAACGTCGGGAAAGACATAATTTTTTTTTAAAATGCCGAGGCATTTGGCGGCATTGAGAAAGCACCGGGAGAGCCAAACACCGGGAGAAAGCCTCCAAATGCTGGGAAAAGGCGTATAAACGCCGGGAAATCAAAATTTTGGCGGCGCTTCTTAAACGCCAGGAGAAGGTCTCGAAACGTCGGGTGTAGCTACCATGCTACGAAAATGACACTCGACTTGAACTTTTAAGAGTGATATAAATTTTATTCGGAGTCGCCACCCGTCAGAAAACAGGAAATACAATTCATTTTAACTCATTGATAATGGGTTCGTGTCTTGGTTATGAATGTGGAAGGTGTTAGACACCACACTTACCCGTAAAAACTGGTCTTTACTAATTTCTAGCTTTCAAAATATATTTCAACAATAGTGCAAATTACAAAGTGAGCAAAACAACGCATAGTACTAAAAAAACAGTAGAAAATAAAATGACTAGAAATAAATAACAATAAAAATTTAAAGTTGTAGTATCGTGATCTTCAAAGCTTGACTACTGAGAAAACATATTTAGTATGTCTCTCTCTTTTTTTTGTAAGCTCTCTGTTAAAATGCTTCCTGAAAGCTGATTTTCGCTCTATTTTTGGGCTGATTTCCTTCAGTGTATTTTCTCTGTTATGCTTTTTGTGATCTTATCAGCCATTCCTTAGAATGCAAATATGGGAATGTATTTATAGTTGAACTTCATGCTTTCCAATATCTCCTCCTTTGCTTCAATGTCTCATCCTACAGAGAGATGGCAACAAGATTCTCGCATTATATTCTTACCTTGCATTGCTATCTTATAAAAATTGGTATTTCATGTAGCAAATAGTATAGTAATGTAGCAAATAGTATTGTAATGTAGCCAATAGTATTTCATGTATCAAGTAGTATTGTAACATAATAAACCCAACGTGCCTTACTTTCTTGATTTTTTTTATTATTATATTTTTTATTTTCTTTTATTATTATTATTATGATCCATCTATATATATTTTTTTATTATTATTGTTATTATTATTATGATCCATCTAAGCATAATATTAGACAACTTAATTTCTTATTTTGACTATCAACGTAGTCAAAGTTTTGATTAAAATACTTAAATTTTCCTTTAATACAAATTTATGCAATCAACTCATGGTAGCCATATATATATTCATGTTGCTCTAATATATATTATATTGTCAACTTCGGACTCTTGCTCTCAAAGTACAAATAGTAGCTAGATTCTTGCCATGATAGGATTGATCTCATATTTTATTTCTACCATGCAATGGTGCTATAGTAGTACTATTCATTCATTTTGATGGTTCTCATACTCTATCTTTAGTTGTGTATACAAATGATCATAGACGTAATTGCCATGTCTGGAATTTTAATATTGCTACCTCATAATCAAATTATATGTGGGCTTTAATATAGTTATCTAATTTCACACTTTGACAATCAATAAATATATTAAGTAGCTTATTTTTTATCATTATTATTTTTTTCTTATTATTTATTATTTATTATTTTATTATTATTATTATTATTATTATTATTATTATTATTATTATTATTATTATTATTATTATTATTATTATTATTTTAGTTGGATATTTAGAATTCATAATATATAATGATGGAGAAATGCACAAGTGATTTTAGTTCAATTATTATTCTAACCATCACTTCAACAATCTTAACTATCTCACATACTCTCACTATATTTCAACTAGGGACCTGGTATGTGTGCCTTAAAATGGTGTGAATAACAATCAACTAGTGCAAGTTCAAGAGAAATTTTTTTGCTATACGTTACATTGTGCCTTGAAATAGTGGTGAATATATATACAACCAAATAGTGTCCCTTCAAGAGAGTATCTTGTAATTCTTTTTGCTATATGTTGCATATGTATATAGTGGTGAATAGTATGAAAAAGTAACTAAATAGTGCCACATTGTAGAGACATCTTGTAACTTTTTGTTTGGCTACACGTTACATGTGAAAAATAGTTGAATAGTGTGAATAGTAATATTCAAATAGTGCTACATTCAAGAGAATATATTGTAATGTTTTTGTTTGCTACATGCTATATGTTACATTTAAGGGAAACGTATTGCAATATTTTTGCTACATGCTACATGTGCAAAATAGTTGGAATATAGTCATACCAAGCTGCCAATATCATGACAAAAATTAACTTAGTTGAAAATAGCATAACATGTGGAAATACTGGTTAACAACATATCTATGATCCTATTATTCATGGGTCATAAGCAAAAGGTCATAAATAAGCTAAAATAAGCTAACTATAAATATTTATAATAATTCCCACTTATGTTGATATTTATGTAACGTATTAATTAATTCCTCAGACTGATCAATGTTTAAAATCATAGCTATGAAACTAGACTGATCAATAATTAGAAACCCATCTGATATGAACTAATAAGAAGTGAGGATAAATTATTTTTCTAATTAGTTCAAATTAACTTGATACATTTGCTATATAAAATGTCAAATTTGCACCCGACTTTGTTAGGATATGACTCAATTGGCTGATCAGACGTGTGAAAAAATAGATATCGTAAATTAATAGTTTCACACTCTTTTACTATATAGATACGTTATACAAGTGAGAATGTGTAAACAATAAGTAACTTGTAGATTTTGCTTGACTATTGTCATGCTCCATGAGAATATTGAAACTATTAGACACCTTACATATATAGGTGAATAGCTTCACCCACTTTTACTATAAAAGTTTCACACCCTCTTACCATATATACAAAGTCAATGTGTGAACAATAGGTAACGTGTGGGTTTTACTTAACTTTTGCCATTCCCCCACTTTTACTATTGTTAACTTCATGTGAATATTAAAAACTACTACTGGCTATTGACTACCTGAGACCATGAACATCTAATATTATATTGACTTGGAGACAAAGATCATACATCTTATGTTTACAAAATAAGTTGGGTAAGTGGAACATAGGCACTACACATAATAAGTTTTCTAATTTTGACACACTTTCGGAAGGATAAATATTATTATGGTTCAATTAGTGATTTTCTTGCAGCAGTAATATAATACGATATTAATTGGTAATCTTTTTTTTTTTATTGATGTGACTATAATATACTAGTGTGATATTAAAATAGGTGTCTGTAACATTCGGCATTCATTACCCATAAATATATCCGTAATAATATATATTTTTTCATTAGATTTTTTTCTTTATTTTATAAGATGATATATTTTTTCAGAAATATTTTTTTTCTTTCCATTAGATTTTATCTTAAAGGTATATATGAGAAACATATTTTCTTCATTATATTATTGGCTTTTATCTTGATTTTACGGGATTATGCTAGTAGAATTTATTTTAAAATCGTGGAAAGAATAAATAAATAAACAAAAAGAAAATGAACGATGTGATCAATATATCAACTGAAAAATTGAGTTGTAAAGCATACCTTTTTGTAGAAGCATGAATATTATATCCTTGATTCATCCGTAATTTTAGAGCTCGTGTTTGGAGCAAATATATTATTTGCCTTCAAGATTACACAACTTTTGGGTGTCTACACCGGGAAAGCAAAATTTCGGGCGGCGCTTCTTAAACGCCGGGAAAGGCTTTTCCCGACTCTGATATTCGCGGCACTTGTCTAAACGCCGGGAAAGATATTTAGTGGCATTTTTAGTGTATTTGGCGGCATTTTTAAGCGCCGGGAAAGGCATAAATTCTTGTAGTGATCGATGCCCTCTTCTTGATGGTACCCTTTTGCCACTAAACGAGCTTTATAACGTTCGATCGACCCATCGGCATGAGTTTTCACTTTAATCCCCCATTTGCATCCGACGACATTTTGATCGGGAGAAGGTGGAACAAGAGTCCAAGTGTTGTTTGAAATGAGCGCTTGATACTCCTTTTTCATAGCATCGACCCAATGAGGATGTTTTTGTGCTTGATGAAAGGTGGTAGGCTCAGCATGGGAAGAAGTAGTGATAAGAGCAATATGATTTGGAAATGTTTTTGGCTTGATTGTATGGTCACGTGTCCTTGTAATCATAGGATGCACAGAATTGGTTTGATTAGCACAAGAAGTAATAGTCTCTAGAGCATGGGAAATAGGCAGATGCATCTCAGAGGTGTTTGAATTATGACGCCCAGCAACATTGGAAGAAGAGCTTGGATCGGCTGCAGCTTTAGGAGAATCCGAAGTAGATGCAGGAATGGAAGTAGGCACTGGAGCCGCTGGATGGTCAGGTAGCATAGAAGTTGGATTAGAACCAGGTGCAGTAGAGATCAGCGGCAGCCAAGAAATGCAATCTGTAGCACAGTGATCCAAAGCATGACCTGTGGACTGAAAATTTGCAAATGGAAAATTATTTTCATGAAACCGAACATGTCTAGATAGAAAAACACGATTCGTATCTAGATGTAAACATTTGTAGCCTTTTTGATGGGGAGAATAGCTAATGAATACACATGGTTTGGCACGGTCTTGAAGTTTGTGTGCATTGTACGGGCGAATGTATGGAAAACATAAGCACCCGAGAACCCGCAAAAATTGATAATCGGGTTCGTTGTTGAAAAGAGAGAAGTAGGGAGAAGAAGAGTTATTACAAGAAGGAAGCCGGTTAATTAAGTAGACCACGCTCATAAAAATATCATCCCAATATTTAAGTGGTATGGAAGCATGAGCCATTGTGGATAAGGAGAGCTCAATGATGTGTCGATTCTTTCGTTCGGAAACTCCGTTTTGTTCGGGAGTATATGGACAAGTTTTTTTATGAATAAAAGATGGAAAGAGTCAGCCAATGGGGCTATATTCGGAGCCTCCATCCGTTCGAATAATTTTAATCGTGGAGTAAATTTTCAACTTGTAATTTAAACAAAGAGAAAATTCGAACAATCTCATCCTTAGATTTCAAGAAATAGATCCACGTGAATCATGTAAAATCATCAATGAAAATTACAAAGTAACGAAAACCGTTATTGGATACAATGGGTGAGGGACCCCAAACATCCGAATGAACTAATTCTAAGGGACTAGAAGTAGTAGACTTGCTAGAAAGAAAGAGAAGTTTATGCGTCTTTGCCTTACAACAATCGTGGCAAAGGGACAAATTATTTGAAGAACAAGGTAAAGCAAAATTATGTAAAATTCTCGAAGATGTAGAAGGTGAATGATGCCCTAATCTCGCATGCCATAGGTCGGCGGTAACTCTCTCTCCAATGTGCGCTTGAGGTGAGGGAGAAAGTACATAGAGTCCATTAAGAAGCTTGACCCGAGCTAAAGTCTTCAATGTGAGGCGCTCCTTAATTTCACAAAAATGAGAAGAGAATTCAATAAGAATAGAATTATCCCTCAATAATTTAGAGAGACTCCATAAGTTCTTGGTAAAGAATGGCACATGTAAGACATCATTTAGTAAAAATGTGCAATTGGAGAGAGAGAGAAAAATTGAACCAACATGACAAATTTGCATACAGGTCCCATTACCAATTTGCAAGGTATCTAAACCCTCATAAGGCAAAAAAGAGGAGAGATTATTGATGTCATTTGTGACATGGTGGGTTGCACCCGAGTCGAGAAACCACTCAGACCCGAGATTGTAAGCTGGTTGTTGTGTGAAATTGGCCTGAATCAGATTAGTATTGGTCTGTGCAAAATTGGACTGAATTGTTGAAGCACCAGTGGAATTCTGCGCAGCAGCAGCATCACCTAAATACCAGCAGTTGGCGGCCTATGAGGAGGACCCGAATTAGCACCAGACCTTTTTTATTACAGATTTGGCAAATAACAGCCTTGTCCGGGTTATAGGGCTTAGTATTGGGCCGAACCTCAGTTGGCGGCCTATGAGGAGGACCCGAATTAGCACCAGACCTTTGGTTGTAGTCTGAAGAGCACAGCGAAGTTCATTGAGTCTGGCTCGTGATGTCGCAGAAAAAGTTTGTTGAAGGTTCTTCCAGAGCTCTAATGTTGAATTGCAAGACACAACTGATAGGCATAAAATATATACACATTTACAAATGTTCGATCTATATTTTATCCTAAAAATACTCTAAATATCTTGTATTTTGATATATAAATGTCATATATTATACCTGGAATCAAGTTACTGCTTTTGTTTGCTTTAAATTGCATAAAATGGCGAAAACAGACCAAAATGCGGCCTCCCCAGGTCACACTGCGGGTCGCACTGGGTACTTAGCCAAATTCAGCAATTTTCAGGGTAAACTGAGCGCAGTGCGGGTCGCACTCAACTTTTCAGCTTCCGACACATGTTTCATATTTTGGGCATAAATTTGTCATACGAACTCCGTTCTGGACGTATGAACACTTTTCGGAAAGCTAATGAGACGATCTACAACTTTCATGAAGGAAGAAAATCCAAATTCGGAATGTAAAATCCAGTGCGGCCCGCAATCAGACTAAAAATGCAGTTTCGCTATTTTTAGAAAGCCAGATCATACCCGGTTGGCAAAGTTAGTGGTTCTAATTATGGAGAACGTGTGGAACACTGTTCCCCACGTTTCTAGGGCATAGAATGGGCTATATAAGGAGGAGAATTCTGCTCATTTAGGGATCTACCATGATTTCTCCACATCTACCATTATTCATTCCATTTTCCACATCTCCTTAGAGCAAAAAATGAGATCTAGAATTTCGATTTGAAGAAGAGGAGCAGAATTCTCAGAGCAAAGCAAACTAGCAAGAGATCTTCATTGTTGTAAGGGTTGTAATTATTTTCTCTTTCAATTTCTTTTTGCTTTAGCCAATTTGTAATGAGTTTTCTTTGTAAGTTTTGCATCTCCATGAGAGGCTAACTTCTTCTCTAGGGGCGTAGGTCAATTGCATGAACTTGTTTGATTCTATTACATTTGGATCTTTATTTTTATGATAATTGTTTGATTTGATTGTTAGTTTCTGTGATTTATTCTTTGTTGTTCTCATAATTTGTACTTGAATTGTAGCTATCCCGCTTTAGGTCTTTTAGACTCTAAGGTAGAATGGATCATATATGATAGTATCTATTATGTCACAAAACCATTAGGATTTAGGTTAAGAGTATACAAATCTTTTAATCTAAACCGAAACTATAGGAATTAAGGTTAGGGTTTAGGTTGAGACTCAACTGGTAGAACCAAAACCCTAAGTCGGGACATCTTGAATCAACTTAGAAATTGGTATGAGTTGCTTTGGCCAGCTAAACATTAAATACCAATATCTAAGGAGATAATAGACTAACAAAGAACTTCATGGTCTAGATAAATATAATTATTTAGACACGTTATTAATTCACGGAAGTGACACTTTTTAACATATTAGGTTAGAAACCCCATCATATCAAACATGAATTTAAACAAACCGAATAGATGATTAAACAAGAGATTGTAGACCAAAAGCCCCAAGATTCTCCAATCTTTGTTAAAACCCTAATCTCATTTTACTCTTCCTTTATTTTTGTTTAATCTCTCAATTCCTTGGGTATTGAACCCACCAACCTTAGGATTATTAGTAAACATACTTTAAACCGAATTTTGAAACCACCAATTCTGATTTTAATCATTAAAGCTTTAAACTAAATTCTACATTTCTTTCTGCGGTTCAACACCCTAAGTACTACTTTGATAGGTTGTGCGCTTGCAATCAACTCCTTCATTGAGTATAAAGGATTATAAATTTAAAAGAAACGAGTAAAAAATTATAGCCAAAATCCTATACTTAAAATACTCAACAACAACCTGTGCTAACACCGTTTCAGAAAGCGATGACAATAACCATCCGAGGATCAATTGGTCCTGCTGGTTCCAATGATCAAAAGCCGGATTGGATTGTGAGACATTGTTAACGGTGATCTGCTCAGCCGAAGGAGAATCTTGGAGATATTTCTGCAACCGATGACCCCGAAGAATTGGCAAGATCTGAGATTTCCAAGCTAAGAAATTGTTATGATTCAATTTGGTAGAGATTGGGAGATTAAGAAGAAGGATGGATTCTTTTGGAGCTGTGGAGAGAGGAAGGTTTGATGGTTCAGCCATAACTCTGATACCATAAAAAAAACAATTCTAGAAGTAAATGAGAATATGAAAATGGCTTTCTTTATTTCTTAAGCAGCATTTACAGGAGGACTCTACTATCCTTATATATCCCAGTCTATGTACTGTCTTGGCTTATTCTAGAACTCTTTTGACAGTTACAACTAATCTGTTAAAGTCTAACTAACTGTCATTATTCATGACAGCCTATCATTACATAACACTAATAACTAGCCGTTGGATGTAATCCTATTACCCTTGCATCCGAACAAGGCCTAAATTGGAATGTATATTTTTGTTGTGTATCCGATTATAATGTTTTGAACGTCTTATTCAGTGTTTTGTGCTATTGTTCTATTAGCTTGCTTGAGGAAAAAAAAAAAAAACAAATAAAAAGTCCAAATGATATAAAGAATGTTTTGCAAAAATATTTTTTTAAATGACTAGATCTAATCTTCATGTATTTCATGTATGCTCAAAAGTTTATTTTTTATTTTTTCCGTTTACAGTTTACTACTGTATATTTTTGTCATTGTGTATCTGCTTGGTACAAAGGCAGAGACAAAATTTTAGACACATGAATCAATATATATAAAAAGTCAATGATTTTTAATTTTTAAGTATTTTTTGTCGTTGTGTACCAAATAAGTATTTTTACAATTTGAGAAGGGGGTAAATTAAACCCCGTTTACCTTTAGACTTATAAACACCCGAATTGGCTATGTGATGAGTTGTAAATGTATTCGTACTTTAGTACTGTTATAATAATTAAAAAAAAAAAAACAAATTTGGAGCTCATTGGATGAAATTACCAATAATAATAGTTAGTTTTTTTACCTGACATTGTTGCTCAATGTTTTACATGAAATTTTGTGGCTAAAAAAGGGTAAATAAGTCGGACCACACATTAATCAACCCAATACACGAAAGATTTATAAAAGCGACGCAGAAAATCCATTGAATCTTTGACCGGGTGGCGGGTGCATTCCTAATAAATTAGAAAAGAAATTAAAAGCTAAATCTTCTTCAGCACACAGAGAGAGAGCTTCACATATAAAAGCAACACACTACAAAATTCCCTCCACTCAAAACCAAATCCCTCACTAAATCAAGAAGAAGAAGATGCTACTTTTTACTGTACCAGCATGGAATCCATCAGTTCTTGCCTTTTGCTTGTGCCAGATGATCGTAGCAGTTCTCTTACTGAGTGGAAGCACTGTCAGTAACAAGCAATGGAATATAAATTACATAGACGGTGGAGGGATGAGAAGGACTGCAATAACAGAGCAAGATGATGGAATTGAAAATTGTGAAAGGGAGACGAAAGGTCCCGACGCATCGGATGACAATGGCGATGAAGAATGTGGAGGTGAAGATGGCGATGATGAGCTGAAAAAGAGAGCAGAGGAGTTTATTGAGAGAATGAATAAGGTGTGGAGAGCAGAGAGAAGAAAGCTATTATATTCTCAATAGAAACTGGATTGTAATATAGATTTATTTAATACATGAAATCAGTTGTCTCCCTATAATGGATTTTTGTAATTGAAGGTATTTCAGTTAGTAAGTATCTGATAATTTCCGCTTAATCACAATTCCCATAACATAATTATACGGATATATATGCTACATTTAATGAAAATATCACAGTTTCGTCAGTAGTCTCAACACGAACAAATCTTATCAAGAAATCTATAAACAAGATAAAATCACTGTATTGTTTTCATCCAAAATTGTCAGAATTATTGGACCTTCAACTCAGATTAATTATTAGTCACTGATGTAACAATGATTAGTTCTCAAATATAGAGTGCCAACTAAGCATAAGAACTTAGATATATCATTATTTACTTTCAACCCAACTATCTTAATCATACATCACAAAATGATGATACAAAAATATATAATTCCATAATTAAATTCAACAAATATTGGATATCTGATAAGTCTGTTTATTCTATATGAGCTGCTTTTATAAATTTAATATTAATTAAGGTTGCGCTGAAAAGATTATCATGTAGAATGGAATATGGATGTTGATATTAATTTTAAGAGGGATGCTATTGTACTATGCACAATAGTATATATTAGTTTGCGCTATATACTCAAATCTTCAGTTTAAGTCTTAATATCAATTCGAACTGTTTAACGCGGTTTCTAAATAAATATGTACTTATAAACTAAATTTTATATTTTGTAGAACTTTTTTAATATTTTTTAAGATGAGTAGAAAATCACTTGATTTGAAAATTCTGAATTATACAAAAACATTGACATTTTAGCCATCTAAAAAAATGTAAAAAAAATTATAGAAAATGTAAAACTTAATTTATAAGTGCATATTAATATAGAGATTGTATTGAACAGTTCAGAGACCATTAAAATTTTGAATTAAAAAATAATAATTTGTAGTATGGGCCAATCCGCCCTATTCATAGTACCAGAGCCTCACTCTTCTTTCAAGTGAATTACTTGATTGTTTTTGGTTTATATCATAATGGTGTTGGTTGCTATAATGGGTTCGAGAACCGTATTAGCATACTTTGAATGTGGGTAGTATCCACCTTTCATCTAATTAATGAGTTTAAAATATGTTAATTTTTTGAACTGTACATTATATTTTTTATGTGTGTGTTTCTTTCATTTATTTATTTGTTATTCTCTGTTTTTATCGTTCATAGGTATTGAGAAGTGAATTTTTTTTGGTTGTTTTATTAATTCTGAAATAGAAGGTCAAGAGACGAAGGACATGATCAATTAATTAAATAAAATAATTTTATTGATTTAATTAACATTGTTAAAACTTAAAACTCATCAATTAAATGAAATATGAATTCCCTATGTCAATTAGGAATTAATTAAAATCAATAATGGTAGGATTTCTCTGCTCACATGTAGGATTTTTCGGCTCCTTATTAATGCCAAAAAATAATTGCACAGGTAAACAATTTAGGGGTTAATATTTTAACAGAGAGGTTTTTACTTCATACAGTGCATTAACTATATCACAAGCGATTTTTTTATTATATAGTCCGTACGCCGCATGAAGACAATGTTGATATGTTCAAATCATTGAAGGCGTTTAAAAAACTTATTTAGAAACTTAAAAGGTTCTCGTAGATTTTTTTTTATTTTTAGGGAGTCAATTCGCTTCATTTTTATTTCATAAAAATCATATCTTAATATAGTTTGTAAAGAGAACTGTTAGTCCCATTTTAATGGTAATGTCGATTCAAAAAGTTGGGGTCACAAAGTGAATAAGCCAACCAAATAAAATCACGATCAACAAAATTAGGAATTCGTGCGTATAAAAAAAAAGTGATGCAAATATATCCTCATCATTTAATTTGAATGAGTATGTCAATGGACGTGAATAGAAGTGCAAAATTGATGAAGTACTAATGCATGACATTTTAAATACAACTTTCTTCAAATAGAAACAAGTAAATGTTCTTTATAAAAATAAAGAGAAAACTTAATGAGCTAGAACCAGATAACTAATTTGTTTCTAAGATATTAGAAGAAAATCAATTTTAAAATTAGCCTTTCATTAAAATATGATACTCCTCCATAACACCCTATAAACTTGCAAATACAATTGCAAAGTCCTTGCTGTCAGTTGCAAAATCTGAGTTGACAATTTTATTTCTATTTTTATAGATGTGGAACCCTTTCAAACTTTGAAATCTTTCATATTATGAAAGCAATATGAAATCTTTCAAAAGCATCTTCATTACTATTCTTTAAAAAGCGTTATCATCCGTGTAACATAAATTTTTACAGTTACTATTCTTTCATGAATACATCTATTTTGGTTACTTTCAAAATGACAATTATCTTGCAATTACTAATCAATTGCATTGATGGAGATGGTATAATATATTATGTAGATTTCTCACAATCTTTAACTCATTTTAAAAAATATGTTATATCAATCTTTTAAAAATTATAATTATATGTTTCCGAATGTATCAGCTATTAGTAGATTAGTATATTATAGTAAGAAATAATTAATGATAAGAACTCTCATATCATTTTTTATTGTTGTATCGTTCTTAATCTGTATAGAAAACTAACGAATCGTAAGAAATGTCGAGCTCGATTTGGGGATGAATTTAATTTTGAAAATTTTACTAATTACAAATTAAAAAGAGAGATTAGTCAGTCAATAATTGGGCAGCGACTTATTTAAATACCAATCTTTGGAGAAGAACCTTATTTAAAATATTAACTGAAAACGCTGAGATAAAAACGCTACAAAGTTAGACCCACATCATAAAAAATGCGTAATACTAAACTAAAGATGAAAAAAATTGGTTACGTTAGTCAGTTAATTGACATATCAGTTTAAGAGCTGATGTGGATATTTATGTATCGGTCCATTGCTAATTTTGAGTAGATTTTATTCATTTAATCGTTTTCTTTACTGTTTTTGTCTGAGATTGTTTAAATTGTGAAATTGCGTTTAATTATCAAGAGGTTTGAGGGATCCTGAGTGAAATCAGATTCTCAGCCTGATACTACACAGTTAGATTTTATCACAGGTTGAAAAAATCCGCAAGAACATTTTCACTAATTTGCATAATGCCACAATAATATTTGAAGCTCCTTATATGAACCAAATGTTATTTTCTAGTGCAAATATCTCTATAAAAATTACTAATCTCCAATAAAACCTTCTAAAGTTTCGGGAACAAATCCTATCAAGATTATCAAAAAAATAAAGTTTCGGGAACAAAATTTCGGAAGACAACCAGTGTCAACCACTTCATTAATATGAGATAGTTATTATATTTCAACCCAACACACGAGCAAATTTTAAACATTCATAACATTTTACAAGTTAGATACAATATTCAGCATAACATAAATTCATTATCACACGTTATGTTTGTTATCAAGAACTTGTAAAATACACAATGTTAATTTTTGAACTTATTAATTCACACAAAAACAAAACTGAAAATTGAAAAGTGATATTTTTTTACTTGCATATTATTAAAATAACATAGATCATATCTAATAGTTTTAGTTTGACATTTACATTTTATAATAATTATTATTAAAAAAAATTAAAAAATAGAGACATAATGAAAACACAAAATGAAGATATTTCAACCATCCTCTAAATTTAATTATTTTTTTAATTCAATATAAACATACATTATTATCTTGCTGGTATGCGTGCTTCTATGTTTTTTTTCTCTTATATAATTTCACCAAAATTAATAAAACAAAAGACGAGATTCATCGAAAAACACTATTATATGGTTTCTATCAAATTCATGCTGACTAGAGTACACGTGATAATAATCGAAAATGTGTTTATTGCCAGTCATTGCATGAATTATGCTAAATGTTTTGGTCATGAGCTAACAATTTTTTTTATTGTTAAACAATATGTTATTTCTTAATAAATTATACTGATCCAGCAGAGAAAAAGACCAGAATATGCAATTTCTTTGAATAGCGAAGAGGGATTTTGTACCAAAAAAATCTCATGATTTGTCCAACTTTTAAATTGAGCATGCAAAAATGAGAACGGAGTGGGTCCCATGTTGGACCTACTTTTAGGTTCAATGAACTCAGGACTATCCGATCCATCTAAAGATCTATGACCACGGAAATTGAAACAAATTCGCACAAACTTAGAGTATTTCACACGAATCTTAAAGTAATTTAAACGGTGATTGAAACTGTCGAAACAAAGTAGGCCCGATGGGTATAGGACCTACTCTCAAGTCTGCAAGAATATCTTCACCCCAGATTAAGCCCTCAAACTAATAACGGGTTAGAAACCAGCCCAAATTGGCCCGTCAACCTCTTATCCACAAGACATCACTAATCCCCGCTACTGCACTAATTCTCTCCAACCAACGGTGGAACCACAGATGAGCGCGCCAGTTCCTCCCATTCTCCGGCTGCCTCGCTTCTCTTCTCGCCCCAGGCCAACCATCCCCAATGGCAATCCTTCTTCAAAAGATAGCACATTGCCATTTCTGCCTAACTGTGATGATCTCAACCGCATCCACCTACCCAGCCTATTAAAATCTTGTGCGCGCCATCGCCACGTGTCACTAGGCCGACAGCTCCATGTTCTCTCCATCAAGCTTGGTAGCCTAACTTCTGACCCGCTTGTTCAGTCGTCCCTTGTTTCTTTTTACTCCTCATGTTCTCTCCACGCCCTGGCACTCCAACTGTTCGATGAATTGCCTCAACCAAACATCTTTTCCTACACCTCTGCCATGGAGGTCTGTGTTAAGTCGGATCAGCCCGAGCGCGCGGTTTCTCTCTTCCACCAAATGCTCGTGTCAGGTATGCGTTTTTATACCGAAAGCTTGCAAAATTGCACCAGACCCGAGAGTTGTGCCTCATCTATATAAGCTAAACCCAGAACCTTTTCCAGCTTAGATTTGTTTTGAATTTGAAACCAGGGGGACTTGATACTTGACTTTGATTTCACAGGAACAGGTATTGACCTGTGAAGACCCGTAAATGGAACATGATTATTGTACAAGATACAAAAATTGACTGAAACCTCTAGCTGCCTGAACTCAATTTGACTCAACTTCAGTCTAATCAACATGTCCTTGGGACATTTTACCTAACCAATATTGCATTCCATTAGAGTAACATTTGTTTTCCATTTTGTTTTAACTTTTGTTGAGCCTCTTTATAACACAGGTTATTCTCCTGATACCTTCTCGATTGTTACATTCCTCTCAGCATGTGCTGAAATGGGATTCTTAAATATGGGGCGTGGGGCCCATGCACTAGCTTTGAAAACCGGACTGGAGCTCACACCATTCCTTGCCACGGCTCTCATTAGCATGTACTCCAAATGCAGCTCAATCGACTCTGCTGTCTTACTTTTTCAACAGACACCAGAAAACACCAAATCTCTACATGTATGGAATGCTATAATGTATGGTCTTGCCTCGCATGGGCACGGGATTGATGCGCTAAGGCTATTCAACAATATGATTTCAAGCGGGTCCCACCAACCAGACAGTGTAATGTTCATCAGTCTCCTTTCCGGATGTGCAAACTCGGGTTTGGTCCAGGAAGGCAAGCTTTATTTCAAATATATGACAACAAAATTTGGAATTGAACCTACAGTGAAGCATTATGGGTGCATGGTTAATTTGTTGGGTCGTGCTGGGCTATTAGATGAAGCATTTGACTTGGTGACGCACATGCCTATGCAACCGAATTATGTTATATGGCTGTCTTTACTTAGGTCTTGTTGTGCGCATGGTAACTTAGCCCTGGCAGAACAAGTGATGGCAAGAATAAGAGATAAAGAAATAGAGTCTCAAATCACAGATGCAAGTCCCTTTTTCATTCTGTCGGCCATGTATAGAAAAGCAGGTGTTTTTGACAAATATGCATGGCTAAGGTACAGGTTGGAGAGAAAACCAGAGGGTAAGAGTTGGGCTGAGATTGGTGGAAAGAGGCATGAATTCAGTGAAGGGTTTCTTGGTTTGGATTGTACTGTGCGGACTAAGATCATAGAGATTTTAGATGAGTTGGATTTTAAATTAGGTAAGGAGAGACAGGAGACAAATGTAGAGCACCATAGTGAGAAGGTGGCAGTTGCATTTGGGTTGATTAAGAGTAAGTCAGGACCGCCCATTAGGGTATTTAAAAAATTGAGGATATGTAAGGATTGCCATGATTGGATGAAGTTTGTTTCAAAGAGTTATGATAGAGAGATAGTAATGAGAGATGTTAACCGGTTCCATAGATTTGTTGGTGGGATGTGTACATGTAGGGATTTCTGGTGATAATGTAGAAATAATTTCATCTAAATTAATTAGCATATATTTCTCTTTACTTCTACTTAGGCGTTATGTGTAATGCTCTTTACTTTTTTCCTTGACTCATAACTCATTGTTACTGTCATCATCATAATCATCCCATGTAATATGATCATTGTATTCTATTCTATTTATTTCTTAGTATATATGTGGATTCTGCTCTGAACATGTTATAATTCTGATGCCAGATATTATGATCAATTAATGGACCTTCCTTATGGATAAATGAACATTAAAGACAAGATAACATAGGATGCCTGTTGCTTGTATGATTTATAGTGTGGGAAGGATGACCAACTTATTCTGACAATTGTGGCCGTCAGTATTGAAATTCATACAAATCTAAATATCATTATTGATAAGTTATTTCCATGTAGATATCAGTGCAATTTCAGAATCATTTGGATCGCCTATTAAAAGGCAACGAAACCAAAATAATTTTTCAAATGGTTGATTAATTTATGTTTGAATTAATAAGGCCTATCTAAATGAAGAAAAATATATCATAATTGTCAGGTGGAATTGTTGTCAATAACACCAATCCTTAAGAGGGGTGCAACTGGTGGTTTTCTTTCTAAGTTTAGTTAATGCTGGAACAATCAAAACGATACCGTTAATGCTACGATGGTTTGGAATATGAGCATTTGGCTGACTTAATCTTAATATGTAATGTGGTTTATGTCTTGTAGAATAGTTAGCAGAATCTAATTTTCCTCATACATATTTATTTTTGAAATAATTGTTTCAGCCTTTCCGAAGAATTGTTACAGCCAAAAGTAAATAATATAATTTTTTTATTTTATTTGAAGTTCTTTCATCATCTTTTTTTTTTTTTTGTAAGCCCGTAGGCATTATCAAAATGGATGTAAATCTGCTGCAATTCCAAGGGATCACTGATCCTACGATTCCAATCCCCGTTCATGTATTTCAAGATTCGTGCGTCAAAATTAACTTCTTTTGAAATTTTTGTAACCTAATAAATGAACTGTTGGCATTAGAATCGCACAGACCCTGCGATTCGTTGGAATTACAGCAGATTTATTTCCTATCATATTATGGCATTGGGGGGTTCATGATGTCACAGCCGATATCAGCATGGGAATTACAGACCAATACAGTATCAAAATATAACCTAAAAACTGGAATATATCCTCAATGATGAAGAAATTAATTATTAGTCTAGATATAATATATATTATGATTTGGATTTATCTAAATCATAATATACTATACTATCCTATCTAGGCCTGAACCTGATCCGGTTTGAAACTAATAAATATTTGGATTGAAATATAAATTTGAAAAATTTTAGAATACGGATTCAAATATAATAATATTCGGACTCTACCCGACTCAATAGGTACGGACATGATATTGCTTATTTAAGTACATAAACCTGTAAAGGAAAAAAAAATAACATAGCGGGCCATAGCCCACAGGTAATAGCTTGCAAGGTAAACCCAGAAATAATAAAAACAACAACTCGGGTTATTTTGGATTTGGTTCACAGGATTTTAGAAAACAGGCCGATTCTTTGCTTCAACTACACCGAACCGGATGGGCCTCCGGTTCCAGTTTTCTTGATCAAAGCGACCGGTTTTCTTTCTGGTTTTTGGAACACCGCTTGTCTGCTTCCCCCATTCGCCACCGACTTCTCTTACAAAACCCACAAAACCCCAGAGAGAAAGAGAGGCGGCAACGGCAACGGCAACGGCGATGGCGCTTCTAGAAGAGCTGATGCGTTGCCAAATCAACGAATGGTACCATCTCTTCCAACCCCACACCATCCCAACTCTCTTCCTTCCTCTTTCCCCCTCTTTCCTCTCTTACCTCCAGGGCCTCTCTCTGACTGACAACGGGTCCCACTCCCCCGCTCCCTTTCTCCTTCCTCGCTCCGTCTCTAATCCTGCTTCCAGTTCCTCTTTCCATAAATTTCCCTTCTCATTCCACTGTTGCGGATCCGGACTCCAATTTCAACTCAGATTCCGATTCCGGTTCTGAGATTGAGGGGCCGGTGTTTCCTGAACTGGAATTGGAGGTTGAGAAATCAATTGCAGCTCTAGGTGGAGGTGTGGTGCCCAAATTGAACTGGAGTGCTCCTAAGGATGCCACGTGGATGTCTCCCTTTGGTTCTCTAAAGTGTGAGTCTTTCTCTGAAATTTGTTTGCTGCTTCATTCCTCTGATTGTATTATACATGATTTGACCGAGGCGTTGCCGTCTTCCCAAGACTATTCAAATCAGAAGCAAATTGAAACTGAATTCCAATTCATCCTGGCTTTGAGAAAGTGGGTCCCAGATATCAGACCTGAATATGAATTCCGGTGCTTTGTTCGAGATAAGAATCTGGTAGGGATCTCTCAGCGTGAAGTTACAGCCTTTTATCCTTCTCTTCTGACCCAAAAGGACCAGATTGTTGATTCAATCTCGGATTTCTTTGATCAAGTAGTAAAACCTGTTTTCGGGTCTAGAGATTACACCTTTGATGTGTATTTAACCCAGAAAAAGAAGAAGGTGATTCTGGTTGATTTTAATCCTTGGGGGGGTTTCATCTTACCTCTGTTGTTTCAATGGGATGAATTGGAGCAAGAGAGAGAAGAGGTGGAGCTGAGGTTGGTGGAGGGTTCTTCAGGGGTAAGGCCGGGGATTAAAACAGCGGTGCCGTATGATTATTTGGATATGAGTCAAGGAAGTGGATGGGACGAGTTTTTCAGGAAGGCTGAACTGGAGATTAGAAGCCAAATGGTAACTGGAGAGGATTGACAGGTAAACACTTTTGACTTGTTTCTTCAGGTTGTATTTTTTATAGTTATTTCAGTACCAGTCAGTTGATATCGGTCATGAACTATGGTAGAGGATAGTATCAGTTTGGTCTATTAATATTTTTGTTCCTTGTACATTCTGAGTAATTGATGTTGTGTATTTAAGATCTCTAATATTTCAAGTTTAATGGCAAATTTCTCGTACTCTCAGTTTTGGATGGTATTGACATCGAATACCATTCAGTAAAGTATTTTTCTTTTATAAAAGAAGCATTTGTATCTGCTCTAGTAGGATTTCCACTTATTTTTCACCAGGTTGGATAGGGACCTAATGAAATAGTTTTAAATGTTTAGAGGATGACCATTGCTCTAATTCACATTAATTTGATAGTCTTGCTCTCAATGCATTGAGATCACTAGAAGTTGGTTCTACAATATGTTTATCCATCTGCATGTCGTACTGTCAGGTTTAGTACCAGTATATAACAAGCAGCTATTACTCTGTACAGTCATTTCTCAAGGAAAACTCTCCCTGTATAATTTTGTAAGAAAAGGGTTCAAATGCCTCCACCTAGGGTATCTTCATTATGCTTCCATTTGTAAACTCTAATAATTCAAAATTTGAATCTCAAATGTCAAGATTTAACTGTTAGATATTATCTATATCATTTTATATGTGCATATGTAAAATCATACGATATGTCGACTTTATTTAGATTGGCATCAAGAGTTTGCAAAAATACATTGATGTGGGGTGATTTCTAGAGGTTGATTTTAACTTATTGATTTATATCAAAATTAAACCAAAAAGTGATCGTGCAGAGAAAATAATATATATTACATTTAATGGTTTTATTTTAACATTTGAGTTTTAGAAATATTTTTAGAAAATAAAAGATGGAGGCATTTGAACCATCATCATTTGGGTATTCAGAACCAACATTTTATCTATCATTTCTTTTATTACACAGTCGCTGATATCTCAAGGTCCAATGTGGTGTTACACATATATCGTGTATACATACAAAATTAGGCTGATGATTTGAAGTTGCAACCTTTTCAGCTCTTAATGTAATATGGACCGATTAATTATTGTGCCTTCAGAGATTTTGTTTTATTATGTGTTTGATTTCTATGCTTGTAAAGGTTTTCTTGTAGATTTTTCTACCTTGTTGTATCTTTGTTTAGGAACGCAAGTTTTGTGCAAATGTTATTATATGTAAGAGAGATGCATATTTTTTTTTTGGTAGTCATAAATATTAGTGAAGGAACATGCATATTTGGAGTAAAGTTAAGTTTTCTTACTGTAGATTTTTTTAAATAAACTCAAAATATGCTATGAGAACATATTAGTCCCTGAATCAATTTAATAATAATTTCGAAAAAAAATATATTTCAACAAAAAATGTTTAGCACCAGGTTGAGTAATGCTCCTCTCTCTTTTATTGGTTTTAATGAACATGACCAAGACATGATATGCAAAATTTCTTTAGGACCATCATAACACTGACATAGTAGGGACAAAATTTTGTAGTCACTTTTTACCAAGGACTTGCTTTGAATAGCCTCATCAGATCTTTTTTTTTGGTGCTAGAATGCTCCAATTAACTATTTTAGTTATTTTCTTATTTCTGTAGCCTATCATGTTTTAGGAGGAAGAGCATGGCTGATGTAAGGAAACAGGAGAGAGAGAGAGAGAGAGTTTCGAAAAGCTTTTAAAGGTCGGACCGTTAAAAACAGTTTCGAACCGCTTTATAAGGTAGACCCAGGAAGTTTGGGAGAAAACTGGAGGAAAGAAACCTTTTCTCAAAAAATACATCTTCTATGCACCTACAAGGCATATAAAATCAATGTACATGATCCTTGGTTCCTCTGTAATTGCTTTTCACCAAGGTACCTCTGTAACAAAGGGGCTTAATTGCTAAAACAATTTGTCAATCTGTGTTGTTGTATCAAATAATGTTGTCATGATGTTTTGTAGGGGCTAGGGGCATACATCAAATTACTCTTGTTCCAAACTTTTGGCCTAAATTCTGTTTGTCGTAAGAATCTAGTAATGAAATGTGCAAACACCTGGAGATCACGAGTTCGTATTCTCTTGAGATAATTGAAAATTTCAGTATATTTAGAGCCGGATCATATTCAATTCGGTACTTGTTCAGAATGTATGGGGCAATATTAATTGTTGCTTTGAGATTTCTGCAGTAAAGATTTAAACAGTGATTTTTCCATGGATCAACTCAAATTTGAAATATCTCAGGGATGTGAACTTTGGAGATCACTCCATTAAACTTGCAAGAAGATGGTATCATTCAGAATTTTTTTTGTTAATAAATTAGATGGATCAAGTTTTTCAATGGCGTGTTCGGCTGCCGTTGTTTTCGTGGAAAAAAGAAATTCACTCAGAGTGAATTTTTTTTTGCCACGGAAATAGTGTCTCGGCCATTCAAATTGTACCCGAACTAAAATCTATTCCCGTTCTCATTTGACAACCAAACACGCCCTAAATAAAAAAGAGTGAGACTGGTATTTTACAATGCATTCATGGGTTTGTACTAGGATTCATATTTTCATTTTTAGATTTCAAATTGTTGATTCGAACCGAAACAGGTTCCATGTTCTTCATATGAAAATGTATTTGAGGACCAAATTTTATTTCTTTTAGATTTTTTTACCATTCTTTTAATAGATAGAAAATCACCTGATATAAAGTTTCTGCACCTCCCAAAGTACTACCTATAAAAAGATACATTTTTTTTAAATGTAAATTTTGTTTGTAAGTACATATGGAGATCATGGAGATTATGGCATACCACTAGTTGCTAGACAGGGGGTCCAAGTCAAAATATGGCATGCATCTTTCAAAAATTAAGTTGCCTTAATTGGGATCACAATACCAGTCTGATTAGGTGTGTAACATCAATTATTATTTCTAACATGCAACAACCGATCGAGCAGTGGAGTCGAATTTTTAATATTTTTTTTCCACCCAACACTTTTTAACATCTACAAAAAAAAAAAAAAAATCAACCAGATTTTAAACAAGTGACCTCTTACATAAAAAAAACCTTGTTCTCATAATTGTATTCTTTAAAGCCACCTTTTATCTCTTAGATGCCCAAATTTGGTGTTACATGTCTGATCTGTCAAATAGTATCCCCAAAATTGAAGAGGTTTCGAATTTGGTAATTAACTTTTATTTTTTTTCCCTTTTATTTTTGCGGTACAGCAGATTTTATTGGACCGTGTCAAAATGAGCTAGTCTTTCTTAGCCCAAGAACTGTAATGATCAGGCCCAGTAATTATCGTAATAGGTCTCCTTTTATTGGGCTATGTTAGTGATCTCACACACTTGGGCTGTGTTTGAGCATGAACAATTTCAACGCCTCAGAAAATCAACAGCATATATCTGAGCCGTTGATCTTCATCAAGATTTTGCACTTTCATATATCTGAATGCAGATCAACAGCTTGCATAGTATATCAGACATTCAGACCATTTGATTACCTAAGAAGAAGGTCCTAATTCGGATACAGGAGAAACAACAAGGTGGTATTTTGCTATGCAAATGCATGGACTTAAATGCTCATTTTCAATCTGGATTTAGCTGACAAACATCTGCATGGTCGAACTCGTTCTTCCGTTGAATTTAAGCGTATGTCAAACTGCACGGTCATGTCAGACATTGGGCCACGTTTAAGCATGAACAAGTTCAACGGCTCAAGAGATCGACAGCATATATTTCAGCCGTTGATCTCATCAAGATTTGCACTTTTACATAAAGATTTTAACCGGACAGTTTTGGCTTCATGCAACACACAAACTATAAAATCAAAGCAGCTCTGCAGATGATTTGTGTGTTGCATGAAGGCAAAATTGCTTTGTTAATATATTTACCTGTTTATTCGAATGATCCAGTTGAACAATGAAAGACTTCTTGGTGAAGAAACCAATTAATGACAACGATATTGAACCACTTGACATGCATGAATTTTTCCCTTGCAAGGAAAGAATATCCAGAAAACATTATTCCAAATTATTTTGTTCTTCCAATCATTATGGAAATTTAACCAGAATTAAGATCCATACATCTCTACCTTTTATTCCCAAACCATCTGATATTATTCCTTGGAGGAGGAATAAATAAGGTGGCTGTACTGGCCCAAGCATCCTTCCAAGTCTTTGTTTATTCTTCACTTCTTCTAGAAATAATTATTTCATCTGTAGTCGACCCAATTTAGAGACATTCCCCACTTGGTGTCGAATCCATATCCTCTCAGGTACTTGACTGACTACAATTGAAATTCAGTGTCTATTTAAAAATAGAAATTCATTATGAATTTTATGTCATATTAAAATTAACGACTCAGATCTAATTGTATTCAATCAGGTATTGCACTTGATCTGAATTTCTCAGTGTCGAGGTAAAAAAAAAATGGAATATAGAAGGGAACAACACACAAATATAAATATTCCTCCATCCTTAATCTATTCTAGTTATGTGAAATTAAATGGTTTTCACATAATTGTTGATACTAAATTATGCATTAAGCAATAGCTAAGTATGTAATTTAAGGGGGTTAAAAAACAAGTTTGAAAGATCAAATCAATTGTTGACATCGGTCAAAATGTATTGTGACTTGTTCAAAATTGTGTGACAGTTGTCAACTGTTATATCTTAAATGAAATACTTTAGACAACTATGTATTGATACAATAAACATATGATATGTAATTAAGGAGTAGAAATATTTTGTTCTTAAGCTCACCAAGCCCATTTATAAACTTAACTTAAAAATTTATCGGATTGACTTCAAACGACATATCCAAATCGTTAAAACTGACCTAATACTTTTACATGTCAAAATTTTAAATTATTGAACTAATTTAGTATAAAGTCAAGCGGTCGAAAAAAAGATAATTTATAAGTTAAATTTTAATGAATTCATTTTCATTATTTTTTAACCGCTTGACTTTATACTAAACTAGTTCGAAAAATTATAAATTTGACATGTAAATATATCACTCGTGAAGTAGATCGGTTTCAACGGTTTGGATGTGTTGTTTGAAGCCAATCCGATAGATTTTTTAGTTAAACTCATAAAGAAGTTTTGTGAGGTTAAAAACAACCTAGTTCTTCTCATAATTAAGGGCCTGTTTGACGAGTCATTGGAAATGGGCATGGACACGAGAATTGAACTAAAAATTACTGTTCACGTGGAAAAACCCACGGAAACAGTGGAGCGGCCGAATAGAGCTGCATTCCAACGTGCATTTAAAGTTTATAGATATTTAACAGATGAGCTCATAAAGAGGAGATACAATTTATAGATGGGTGCTACAGCTACTTGCCTAAAAAGGATGATGAGTTGGAAGAACAAAAATATTCTGCAACAAAATAGTCTTGAATCAGAACCTTAACCAGACAGGTAAAAAGTTCAAATTTATAAGTGCGTTATTGACCTTTATTTTATATACTGGTACAAGGTTTTGCTCAACTATTATGAAATTAATGTGATAAGATCAAACTTTCCCCATTGATGAGTAATCGACATAATTTCCGTTGATTTGCTCTATTATATTTATATCTTCCACAGCATAGTAGCATTTTCACATTTCTCATCAGTAATTACAAAAATGAGAGGAAAAAAAAAAGGCGCGCACAAGCAAGTTTTGATGTGAATATACATAAAATAAGAGTGTTTTCTAAATATAGACAAGATTATAATCTTTTTCATTTGTTGGTTCTTATTCAAAATTAAAATATGGTTATTTGCTATAATTTACCAGATAAAATTTTGATTTTGGAATTCTCAACCTAAATAAATTCCACATAGAAATGTGTATGGTCAATTTTACATATGATCAATCTGTCCTCTTATTTTCTCTAAAAAAACCAGGTACAATATAGTGATGATCACGATCATAACCGAGCAAATCTTAATTAATAGAGGGATCAATTATATATTTGTAAAATAACAGAAAATAAACATGAAAATAAAAGATATAAGTTTTTTCGCATTTTTTATATATAAACAATGTTATTGCTCAGGAGAGATCTATGAAAAATTAATCTAGAAAGCAAAGAAACGTTCGATTCATATGTCAATGTAAATTTTTTTTAAAATAAATCTGTTTCAATTCTGAAACTAGTGAATAGTAACTCTGAAATTCTTGCAATCCGAATCCAGCTGTCAAATTTTTTCCGAAAACACATCTCAAAACACCTGGTTTTCTCTTGCATGCATCTCGAAACAGTTCGACGATTGAATTCAAATTGCAAGAATTTCAGAATTACTGTTCACTAATTTTGGATTTCAGCAGATTTCAGATCCCATTTTGTTTAAGAAAGAGATGTCAATGTCATTCTATGAACTGTGTAGCATTATATATAAGCGTCCAGTAATTTCTTTTAACGCTAACCTTAAAACAAAATCTTTTAAGCATTGCTTTCTTGCTCAAGTTTCTAAATTACATATTTGATGCCTGCATGGTTACCTGATTACATCCCAAAAAAAAAACTGTAGTTTGCTTTTTAAAAAAAAAAAAAAAACAGAAGCTATTTTAATTTTTCCTCGCACTATGTTCTCTTAATATAGAATGTTCAAGAAAAAAAAAATCTCTCCTATGTACCAACTAGGCATAAACAATCAATCCCCCTGATCCTCGGTACTTCTGTAATTGCTTTTGACCAAAATATCCTCAACAATCTCAAGTAAAAAAGTGACCAGGTATGTACGAGATGCGACAGGAAATAACAAAAGGGGCTCAATTGCTAAAACAATTTGTGTTGTTCTCTTTATAAAATAAAGTTGTGATGATGTTTTGTAGGGGTTAGGGTTAGGGTTAGGGGCATGCATCAAATTTCTCCTGTTCCAAACTTTGGACTAAATTCTCTGTGTCGTAAGAATCTAATAATGAAATGGTGCAAGGAAAGGAACCATCTTTCGACTTTGGCTAATATTCTTCACATGCAGATCACTCCATTATACTTGCAAGAGGTGCAAACGGATTGGATACGGATCAAATAGTGATAATGTCATCTATTTGTATCTATTTTTAATTTTTGAATACGGATACGGATCGAACATTTGATGGATATGTACGAATTGGATATTAAATATTTGTAAATATTTCATAATATATATTAAATTATATGATATATATCTATTATCCGAATACGGATGACCAAAATTCAAAACCATATATGTATCTTTATCTGTACGGATATTCAGATATTAGATATCCGTATCTATATACGGATCGTAACCGATCCATTTGCACCCCTACAAGAGGATGGTCAAGTTTTTCAACTTTAAATATTTGAAATAATTTTTTTTAATCAGATTTCAAACCGATTCAAATGGTCGTCTCCGTTCATTGTACGAATATGCAAGTATTTGACCCGGTAATGGTATGAATACAATAAAATGACAAGTTTTGATAATCATTATTATTTCATGACTAAGTGGAGAATACGATTTTAATATTCAATTAGAGATTTTTCTTTATGAATTATTAAAGATTAAAAAGTTTATCTCCATCTTTATCTAAAATATAAAATAACAAGTTTCAAAAAATTTGGATCACAATATGTTTTAAGAGATAATATATATTAAGAGGTAAACATGTTTTTTTTTTTTTTATTTGAAGAGGTAAACATGTTAGAATATACAATCGACCTACATACATATATCAATATATTAAGAGGAAATTTGAATATGGTAAATGAGAATAGATTAAAAATAGTGATTTTTAAATTAGTGTAAAATTAGTGCTATTCGAATTAGTAAAAATGTTGTTGGAATTGTACATGTGGAATAGTAAATAGCTGTAACCAATAAAAAATAGTGTTAGCGATGTACTAATTAAGAGAGAAAAAATAGATAAGTGGTATCTTAAATAAATTGTCACAACATGGAGATAACGGAAGTGATGTCAAATTTGTCGTTTCGGGACTATATTGACATAAATACGAAAATAAAGTATTTTTTTTTCGTCTTTTCACTCTTTTGAACCGTAGTTATTCCAACATTTACAAGGAATAGAGAATAATAACTATTCTAACTATTCCGAAAAATTAAAATATTATTTGAATACACATTGCTATTCCAAATACCTCCTATTCTAAAATAATCTTTATTCTTGTATTATCTAAATATAGCCCATATATACATTATGATCATCTCCCCACTCTCGTTTTAAATCAGCATTCTTTCCATAACAATCACCAGTTCAAGATTATATTATACAACTAGTTGCTAGATAAGTTGTCCAAGTCGAAATATGGCATGCTGCTTCTTTCAATAATTAAATTGCCTTAATTGGGATCATAATTATACATTTATACCAGTCTGATTTGGTATATAATTACATCAATTATTATTTCTAACAAGCAACAACCGAGTAGTGGAATAGTGTTTTTTTTTCTTGGTTTTTTTGGAGTTAGTGATTAAAAGTTAAACCATCCAACACTTTTTAACATCTAAGATAAATTAACTGGGTTTCAATCAAATGTTCTTTTACATAAAAAAAAAAAAGCATTCTCTTGTCACCAAATCAAAAGCTTGTTCGTACAATCTTATTCTTAAAAGTCATCTTTTAAATTACTTCACTGTAAATTTACAGGAACTTGGATATAAAAACTGTTTTTTGAGCAAAAATAGAGGTCAAGCCTCCATTTCATTAAAGAGTTATAACAGAAGATGAGGAAAAACAAGACGCCTCAACATAATTGAGGCTAAAACAAACAGAAATTAAATAAGACTAAAGTAAAACTATCAATAAGTAAACACTAAATGATGATAAAGATTAAGATTATGAGGGAGGTATCGGTGTGTTGTTTCCTTGATCAACTTGCTTCAAACTAAATTGACACTGTTCAAGGATCTGTGTAAATAGAGTAGGAATTGTGTTGTCTTCTCTCCAAAATGTTCTTCTGCACCGTTCTCTCCAGATGATCAAGATGGTGGGATATAAAAACTGTTAGTAAATAATTTTAAAAGAGTGAGGCTATGGTACTTGGCCAAGCACACTGTTTGCTGTGCTTTGATATATGAAGCATTGGATTCGTATCCAGATTCGTGCCAGATGATGGCGCTGAATGATGTTTAACGGAGCGCTCCGTTAATATTTTAGATTTACCGTTTCTCTTTCTTTTTTTTCTTTTTCTCCACTCTCTCTCATTTGACCGTCTATTCTCTTGCCCTCACTCCGCACTGCGAGTTCTAGCGAAGTGCGGCCTCAGCATCTCTCACAGAAGGGGTCGCTCTCTCTCCCCTCGATCTCTTCGGGTTCAACTGTTCGACCCACTTCCCCTCGACCCCTCTCCTAATTGCTCACTACAACTGACCCAGGAAACCCTAGAGAGTCTTGGTCACCACCTCCCCTTTTATTCTCTGATTTTAATCCTGGTTAGTTGGATTCAACTCTAATATTTAGTATTTTTGTTCAGATATTATTTCAAAGACTGTTTCTTGAAATTTCATTGTAAATAGAGAGCAAGAATTGTATGGAGATAATCTTTTGATTTCTTGTATTATAATTTCTCAATTGTCTGATTACAAGATATGTCAATTGTACCACTGTACCAGTATGTTATGATTTTGTATCCTTGTACCACTGTGCCATGTTGTACTCCGTCCTTGATGATTTATGTTTTCAATTGACTACCATTTATCTTACAGATGGATGGCAATGACCCTTATATCGGGTTTGAAGAATTCCCAAATCTGGAATATCCTACACATCAAGGAGTAGGAGGAGAATTAGCAATACTACTAGAAGAAGAAGAAGAAGATGAAGAGGAGGATTAGGAGAAGGAAGAAGGTGAAGAAGAGGAAGTAGGTGATGAGGAGCAACAACAAGAAGACCAGGAAGGAGGAAAATTGGAGAAAGAAAAGAGTGTTGTATGGGATAAAATCCGACCTTGTGTTGGTATGGAATTCCGGACAACCGATGAGGCATACAATTTCTATAATTCCTATGGAAGCCATGCTGGATTTAGCATTCGAAAAAATTCCCAAACGAAATCAAGGAATGGTGTGTCACAACCGATGAGGCATACAATTTCTATAATTCCTATGGAAGCCATGCTGGATTTAGCATTCGAAAAAATTCCCAAACGAAATCAAGGAATGGTGTGTCATCCATGAGATTTGTTTGCTCAAAAGAAGGGTTTTCTAAGCGTCAAAGAGCTGAACAAAAAGGATTAGAAAGTTCAATTAAGATGAAAACACCTAAGAGGGAGTATGGAACTACAAGATTTGATTGTAAGGCATGCCTTAGGGTAAAGCTAGTAAAAGGAGTGTGGCGAGTGACTATTTTTAGGGAGAACCATAACCATGGTCTAATCCATACTCCATCTAAGAAACGAAACCTGCGATCCCAAAAATGCATTAATGCAGAAGATAAAGAAATAATTCTTCAATTGAGTGCTAAAAACGTTGGTACCTCACAAATATTAGAGTACATAGCTGAGAAGCGAGGGGGAAAGAGAAAGTTGACTTTTAAAAAAAAGGATGTCAGCAATCAGATCGCAGCACAGAATAGAAAGATTATTGGTGTGGATGTCGAAACTACATTGGCATACTTTCATAAAATACAAGAAGAAGATGTTGAGTTTTTCTATGCTATAGATGCAGATGAGAATGGTACTGTGCGACATATATTTTGGGTTGATGGAAGGGCAAGAAGGGCATATTTAAAGTTTGGAGATGTCGTCACGTTCGATACAACCTACAACACCAACAGATATAGCATGCCATTGGCGCCATTTATTGGGGTGAGTCATCATCGATATTCTATATTTTTTGGCATGGCACTTCTTAGATCAGAGAAAGAAAAAAAATTTACCTGGCTATTCGATACATGGTTGAGGGCAATGTATGGGAAGCATCCAAAATCTATCATCACAGATCAAGATCCTGCAATGAGGGTTTCTATTAGAAAAGTATTTCCAAATACCATACATAGGTGCTGTCAGTGGCACGTAATGAGGAAAGCAAAGGAGAAGTTTCTAGTCTTATACAATTCAAAACCTGGTTTTCAAGAGAAATTAGGGGTTGTGATTAATCGTAGCTTAACAGTGTCAGATTTTGAGAAAACTTGAGCAGCCATGTTGGATATGTACGAAGTTAAAGACAATAACCATCTAAGGGTAATGTATGAAAAACGTGCAGATTGGGTTCCGACATATTTTCGTGGTACATTTTTTACCGATATGTCCACCACCCAATGCAGTGAGAGCATGAATGCTGTTTTGAAATTATGGATGAACAATCATACCTCCATTTATCAATTTGTAAGGAAGATTGAAAGTATGGTTGAGGGAATTTGGCATAAAGAAAGTGATGAGGATATTAAGATTGAACGTTGTTGAGGGAATTTGGAACTAGAGATGCTGATTTTCTGTGTGGATGCTGAATTTGGCATAAAAAAAATTATACCATATTTTATTTAATTGCTAGGCTAATTTTTAATCTAAATAATTCTCGCAGTGGAAAAATAATGTTGCTTCCAATTTTTAATTTAATTTTGAGGTCTGCATATCAAATACCAATTATTAAGGTTTTTCATATCCGATAAGCCATCCAACTATGATTAATAAATTCATTCTGACAAATTTGGTGTAAACCAAGCATAGTTAGATCTTCAATTGGAAAATACGAATCAGAAACTAATAATGGCAGGAGCCTTGTATTGCAGCATGAGATCAAGATTTTCATGTCTCATGGCCTCATGGACTGATATGAATATGCAATGAAAAAATACATCGTACAATCCAATCAATACAATACAGAAACCATAATCCTTACATTACATTCCAAACAAACCACAAAATTTTTTCAATATTCAATTGTTACTTCCCAATTCATCTATAAGAAAATTACAATACAACATTAAGAAAAATGATTTGGAGTATTGACGATTAGCCCATCAGCACTCTTCTATTGGCCAATATTTCAAAACGTTGTGGAATTTCCAGAGTTGAGAGAGAGAGAGGCTTGAAGACCTTCACATTGCCGCTAACGCTACCGTTCAGGAAAGGCTCAAGGAAGCTATCGGATCACTAGGGCTTAGGAGAGAAAGAGTGAAAGAATCAGACTGGTAGATAGCAAGTGGAGAGAACGCGACACCAAATTTTCCGGCGAGAGGCAAAGGCACCTAGCCGGTGGGGGAGGTTTGGAGAGGGGGGCGGGCTGTGCTCTGCAGAGAATTGAATGAAAATTGAGAAAGAGAGCAGGGGAAAAACAAAAAGAGACGGCTCCTTGAAACAAATAACGGAAGCGCTCCGTTAAACATCATTCAGCGCCATCATCTGGCACAAATCTGGATACGAATCCGACGCTTCATATATCAAAGCACGGCAAACAGTGTGCTTGGCCAAGTACCATAGCCTCACTCATTTTAAAAAGTGTCTACCTTACATAATAATTTAGTTCGGATGCATTCGCTTTATTCAATCAGGCAACCTTTTGACGGTACCTCATCTCTTTGTGTGTATAATATTCTAATCTACTGTCCACCGAAAACACCTTCTGTACAATTTTTTTGTAACTTTTTATTTTTTTCTTATAAAATAAAAGAAAATGCGCGAAGTAGCTCTTTTTTTTAAAAGTTGAAGTCCTGTTCGGCATCGTTACTGTGCGTATTGAAAAAAAAAATCAGTTTATTACTGTGCGTATTGAAAAAAAAAAAATCAGTTTAACTGAATGTTTTTTTTTTTTTTTTCCAAAAACACAGTAAGAATCAGTTAAAACTCAAATCCATTCTTATTTTCCAATGTTCGCAGAACAGAGCCTGAATGAAAATTCTGAAGTATGACTTTGGATGTCTATTAACTCAAATTCATTTCTGAAGTATGACTTTGGATGTCTATTAACTCAAATTCTGAATAGAGCCTGAATGATTTGACCACACGACACACTAAAATCCAAGTGCGTGTCCTCTAAGATATCTCAATTTTTGCGTGCCGATGTGTACGTGTAGGGTGCCTATTCAGGGATAGCGCAGTGGCAGTATTATTTGTGCTTTGAGATTCGTGCATAACGTATTTCAACGGTTGAGATTTTCCAATAAAACACTCAAAATTTGAGATACCTCAGAGGATGCGAATTCCTAAAATTCAGACATGTCTGATATTTGATTTATTTAATTTATTTAGTTGATTTTATTGAATTTCAATTCTAAAAATATGTTTTATAAAAGCCATCATTAAATGAAAATTAATAAATAATTTCTAACTTAAAGGACATATGTACTGTCATATTTTATCGTGCATTTTTGTTCAAATTAACTTGAGAATAGCCGTAGGTAAACGTAAACTTAACCACAACCACATACTTAGTGTATGGATAAATTCAAAATCTAATTAATTTCATTTACTAGTCATCTACAATATAATAAATTTCTTTTGTATATATTCTATAATTTCGGCGCCTTGGATAGTGACTTTGAAGACTAATTTATTAAACAAATTCAAATTAACCCTTGGAAAAATAAACAGAAAATATAATAGGCATTTTCTGACTTCGTTTAGTCGTCTATTAGCAGATGTCATATTTCATGTCTATCAATACCTAAAAGTAAAACCGTATTAAATTGCAGCAAGTCTAAATGCAATGCATATTATCCAATTGTTTAATTATCAGACAAATTTAACCGACTTCAAGATTGAAAGCGAGATAATATTTAAAAAGTTTCAATGTAAATTAATCCGATCGAGACAAACCCAAAATCGAACGGAGTTTAAAAGTTAATTTAAATGAATCATGGTTTGACTTGTACACGGGAACATTGAGGTATTACGCGTTTCTGTTCCCTTTAGAAGCTACAACCTTCCAACCACCTCTCGCTTTCTATTTATTTAATTCTTTCATTGTTTCACTTTTTAATTTGAACTTTCTACCAAGCAAAGTAAATACTAGAGAGATCGTTTGGAAGGTACTAAGGTCTCTAATTCTCTATATTGAATCAACTGCATACATATTGGGTCCGGAACTTATAAGGTAACTCAAACTTTAAGTTTGAATCTCGACCGTCGGATCAGAATTCAGGCCAACTCAGCTTATGCTCGAATTTACATAACGTCTTTAATATTGTGTTGCTTCTGCTCGGACGGTCCGAATTCAAACTCAAATTTTGAATTATCTTAGGGGATTTGAATTCCTACATATTTCACTAATAGTATGCTTGATGCGGTGTTTTTTTATATGAGTATGACTTGGGTGCTATGAATAGGGTCTTCCGTGCTACAGCTTAAAAAATCTATCGTATAAATTTCAAATTTCAATCTAAGTAGCTCTATCAATTAGTTATATAATGAACTTGTAAAATACTAATTTTTACTATTTTTGAAATTTTTTTGTTATTTTTTATAATTTATGAAAAAGAAAAAATAGCATAAAAATACCAGTATTTTAAGCTATTTTTTTTTTCATATTTCATAAACCAGAAATTATGATGGTTGGAGCATTTAAAAAACAAATCGAGAGCTTTTTTTTTGAATTGAGTATATTAATAAAAATTCGGGTATACCAAGTACTCCTGGTAACTTTTAAATACTTTTTATTTACATTTAATATAATCTTTAATAAGCTATCCGCCACTAAAGCAGTGTTTTAAAATTCGGTTTATTCGGCCGAATATTCATATTCGGTTGAAATCTGCATAGAAAATAAGTATTCGGTCGAATATTCGGCCGCATATTCGGCCGAATATTCGGTATTCGGCCGCATATTTGGCCGAATATTCGGCATTCGGTTCCGCATATTTGGTATTCGGTATTCGGTTCCGCATATTCGGTATTTATTCGGTATCCGGTTCCGCATATTCGTATTTGGTTTTTTTATTCGTATCCGGTTCCGCATATTCGGTATTCGGTCCCGCATATTCGGTATTCGGTCCTGCATATTCGGTATTCGGTTCTGCATATTTGGTATTCGGTTCCTCATATTTGGTATTCGATTTTGCATATTCGGCCGCATATCTGCATATTCGGCCTCTGATATAAAATATTAGATACTTTATTAATTTGCATACAAATTAATATGAATTTTCATTTTAAAATCCGCATATATAAATCCGAATAAAAATCCGCATATGCAGTATTCAGTTACCTTTCAAATACCGAATAAGAACCGAATTTTAAAACAGTACTAAAGTATGCTTATTTAAAATAATATTGTATATATTGTCAAAACGTTACACCAACCGCTGTTTGACAGATTATAAATCTCGTACTTTTATTTTGTTTGCCGACAAGATTTTTTTATGCTTTTTAGAATGTACACTCGATTATAGTAGAATTGAAATAAATATTAACCTATGTTAATTTAAAATAGCTATCGACAGTTGTCTGTCAATAGCTATTAGCACCTGTTATCTTGCACTACGAAACTTCTTGTTCGAATCGCCCAAAAATATGCATTGCTTTGAACTAAAGTAAATGCTCGTCCGAATTAAATTTGTCGAGTTATTTCTTTTTGGAAAGTAATGGACAAATTTGTAGGAAGCATGCATTCGGAAGATGAAAACTCTGAGATTAAATATAAGAGCATCTCTATTCTACAAAGGGGAGTGCTATTTTCATATCAATAATTACAAAATTACAAAATTGAGGGCTAAGAAAAAAATTTTATGACTAAATGTCTATTTTGCTCTTGTACTCTCTCTCTTATATATGTGAATTAATAAGATAATAAAGGAAGGTCCTTCTTTGGAAATAACAAAATCTATTCTAAACCCCCATCTCTTCTTCTTCTCCCCGTATCTTCACTTTTCCTTCCTCGTTAATCACTTCAATTTTTTTGACAAGTCAGGATAGTTAAAATTGCAGGGACGGAACATTTTAAAATTAATGTAAAAAAAAAAATTTAGTTGTAGATGTGATATGAGCACAGGTATGTCTAAATGGGTTTTGTTTGTTGGGTTGATGGGTCCTTTAAGTATCCGCATGATGGGGGTAAATGATATATGCTGTTAAGGTTCTAGTACTGGTTCCTATATGTATGATATGTGCTGTAAGATACTGATGTACAATCTTGTTTGTTTCAATTTAAGCCTATGAGCCTTTCCCTTAAAAAAAAAATTATGAAGCAAAGAAGCATAATTACGAAATATACAATTAATTTAATAGTTCTACTGCAAATTAGAGAAATGAAAATACAAATATTTTGTTCTAAATATTACACATGAAATATTTATTTCATCAAGTTGGGTTGCATTAGTAGAAATTGGCAGAATTTGAAAGGGTCACTTTAGCAATAAATACCTTCCTTTAGCTACTAAAGTTACAGTTAATAATGCAAATAGATTTTTTTTCCTTTATTAATTTTTGTATTAATTGATTAAGAGATAAGAGAGAGAGAGTACAAGGGTAAAACAGACATTTAGACATAAAATTTTCTATTAGCCCTCAATTTTGTAATTATTGACCTTAAAATAGCGCTCTCCTCCTACAAAATGTTTAGAATTATAATTTTGCCACGTCAACTGAATTTAGCAATTAGATATTCAGAATTTCTAAATCACTCCGTCTCAACAATTAATTTTGTACAGAGAGAGAGAGTTCTATAATTAATTTTAGCTAATTAATTAGCTACGTGTCATTAAACAACAGTTTTCTTTTAAAGCAAATTTGCTAATTTAGAAACTCTACTACATTCCAACAATTCTATTAGCAATTCAAAAACAATCACCATTATAGATACCCTAATATTTCTAATCTCAATGATAAAACTAAGCCACCTATTATGTTTTTTGTTGTTATATATTTGTCTTCATGAAAACTTTTACTAATATTTTTAGCTTATTTTTCTAATTCAATACAATATATAAAGTTATATGGATTATCCGAATATATTATGGTGAATTTATTTGATAATTTTGACAATATGCATCAATAATAAAACTTGCAAATTTAAAATCCATTATTTGATATGTGATCCATACACATCATGAACATGAGAAATAATGCTACTAGAGTCATCAACCACTTTAAAATTTAGTCTTTCGCCTTTCTTATAATTATGCAAAAGGGGGTGGGGGTTAAATCTTTTTTATCGTTATCGATTTTGTTCTTGTAAAAAAAAATATCCTACTAAAAATTTGTATACATTATTTTATTTTTTATATTTTTACATTTAAAAAATAAATTATAAATATATTCATATCTTGAACTAATACATATTTTTAATAACCATAAAATAAAGCAAAAGTAAACTATTTTTTGATCTAATAATTTCAAAATTCTAAGATTAAACATTTTAAAAAATTATTTGATTCTTTTCAAGCATACGGTATTTATATAGTGTGTGATTCAGTTAATGTGTCACATATTAAAATTGATAAAAAAAAAAAAATGCGCACCAACCAGTATGCAAAAAAAAAAATTATTTCCACTGGGAAATTATTATTTTTTTCACCTAAAAAGGCACAACAAATAGGCCAAAATTCTAGCCTCTTCTCTAATTAGTTTTTGCTCCTTTTGTTGTTTGGTGGAATAAAGCAATATCCTTTTGTTGTATTGGATATGTGAGACTTTTTTTCTTTACAAAAAAATTTAATCACAACATAAAAACTGTCAAATTATTTAATTCTTAGTTATTAAATTATTAAAAATAAATCGAAAAATGTGCCTTATAATAAATTATTGTCAAATAATTTTAAAACATGTCCTCTTTTCGCTTTTAGGACATGCAACCACATTACTTGTCAAATTATTTAATTCTTAATTTTGAAATTTTGAAATATAAAATCGAAAAATGTGCCTTATAATAAATGGGAGGTGCAGGAGCATTTTTTTTTCTTTGTTTCTCTTTCAATAAATATAAAGGGGAGGACTAGAACTTTAAGAGAAATGAAATAACATAAGGTAATGAGAAGAGTGTAAAAAGGGGCTTGCAAGGCCATTTTATTAAAAAAAAATTAGGAAGAAGGGCAATTTATTTCAATAGTTCAAACGAAAGGGTCAAATGTAAAATTTATATATTTTTCTATATGTGGATTTTTTATTGTAAATTTTGTTAAAATAAATATTATTAACATTTCCTATCAATCCCAAAAAATTATACTTTATGTGAAAAATAGTCCAAAATAAACTTCATGAAAAAATGAAAAACTTTTGTTAAGTTGAAAACTAAAAAAAATTCATTTGAGAGAAATATTTGAAGTATCAAAAACCAGCATTTGATCTATTGTTTGTCGTCTGTATGAAAAATAACATGTTTAAAACTCATATACGGATATATTTTTTTTGAAAGAAAAATAAAGGTCAAGTCTCTAAATTTTATATTTTTTTATTACAACAACGAAAATTTTCAATTCAGATTTTAAATTCATTACTTTTCATATGAAGACCGTGTGTCTTTACCCCTGAACTATATATAGATATTTGAAGATGAAAAATTTGCTTCCCATTCTTATATAAAAAATCAATTACGTGACAATATAAGAATCTCTATTTTAGACATGAAAGCTCAGACCTCTAAGTTTCCTTAACCAAAAAAACACTTGAATTTGTGATGCTGCAGAGATTTCAAGTGGGTTCTTTCACTTGTCAATGTTGTCATCAACTTTCCATTCGCGCGTGATTAGTGACACAAATAGACATGCACAGAAATTTGAAACATATAAAACTAACCGATTTAATTAGTGGAGATCTATTAGTTTCGGTCGATTTTGTCTTTTTCTGAATTTTTTTGCCTCTCTTTAAATATTTAATTTGTAATTTAAATTAAAATTTAGGGTTAAAATTGAAATAAATTTCTTGAATTATGATTGATAATTAGAATTATAAGATAGAGTATCATAAATTATAAGTCTAAATATTGTAAAGCATAAGTCAAAGTATTGTTTTTTTAACGAGTACCCAATTAATTAATTTGTTTAAATCCAATTTGCTGTTTAAACTCAATTTGATTTTTTTTAGCCCCTGACTAAAATTCTGAATCCGTCCATACCGCTTAGCTAACGCCCCAGAAAAATATATTCCTGATCTAAACAAAAGGAACGGAAAAAAAAATCGGTTCCTTCTATGAAATCAAAATCTCAAACTAATCTATCTATTACCCTATATTATTTTAAAATAATTTCTAATAATAAAAATTTTGGTGTCCTTATAAATTTTGAAAAAGTGATTTCACTTCACACATGTCATTTATTTTGAGAATGAGAGAGCAAAAGAAGAGTCGTTATCAGTGGTTGATCTACCAACTTGTACAGCTGCCCAAGCAAAGAGAAAAAGACACTTGAAAGCAATCTTGAACAACTGATAGATTTAGTAAAAGATCTCGTTCAATTGTCGTATAGAGTTAGGTCTATAGTTGTTGGTTTTTAAATGTTTTAACCCTTCAAAGTTTATGTAGAAACGGATAGAAGGAGTGAATAATTTAATGTAAAGTAATTTTTATTTCTAGAAGGGTTCAAATGTTTATGTTTCTTGTGTTTCTATTATGTTTCTATTTTTTTTAATAACACAATTTTTAAATATGATATATTATTTTATATACACACACATAACTTATTTAACACATCTCGGTTTTGTTTTTATATTAACCAATAAGTTGAAACATTAACGTTCAAAATTTATCCATATTGATGTATTTTTGCAAACTCTTGATACCGATAAAATAAAGTCAACATGTCGTAATATTTTATGTGTGTAGAGAAAATGATATAGATCAAATCTCACAATTTATTTTGTTATTTGAGTTTTACATTTTTAGTTGTTAATGTTTTATAAAACAAAGGCATGATGGAGACACAAAAAAATGAAAATGAAGTCATTTGAACACTCTTCTTTTATTTTATAAGAAATTTTTATAAACTTTCAATTTGTTAGGAGCTTGACTTATTTTTCTCACTTCCATTCGTTCCGAATTTGTGACCATGTGTCATAAATCATAATTGTTTTCATAAAACGAGGATAAAATAAAGTTCGCAAAGTTAAATTTAAATTTTATAATGATAAAAGTATTTTTTTTATGTATAAGGGTAGATAAAGTTTTCTGAATATATATTTAAATACTTGATAAAAAAATCAGAAAAAGGGTAATTTAAAATTTGTGAAGTAGTGTTAAATTTTAAAATAATACAAAAGGACTTGGAGTAACTTGCAAGCTAGATGGTTCATAGATGTAGATAAGAAATATTTTTTTGAAATGTTCCAAGCAACTGTTAAATCAAGGTTGGAAACATCGAAAGTAAAAAAATTTAACCAACCAATTGTAGCTCAAATGGTTAATGACAAGAAATCAGTAAAGAAATTTAGTCTTGATCAAAGAAAAGTGCGAAATATAAAAATAAAAATAAGGAAGAAGAGAGTAAGTCAACAAGCTAAACTAACAATTTCAATTACGTGTTATCAAGGAAATAATAGTAATAGTAGCTTTTTGACAAAAGAAATAATAATCGTCATATTTTTTTTTTGTCATATTTTTCCCGATACTACTTGCAAATCAGAAAATTGATTGATTGAAATTTTTGAAAATGGTTAAATATGAAAAGCACCACTTACTGTAGCATCTGACTTGGTCCACTTTCTTTAATTAATGTGGAGAAGTATAAGGTCAATTGACCAAGTCATGGACCAGTCAGTATGAGGAACATTTTTAGCTTCTAGACAAATAAATATTTTAGAAAAAGTAGTACATCACCTTGATCAATTAAATTAAGTAAGAGAATGGATAGCTCATGTTTTGAAAATCTTAACAATAAATTTTATAAATCAATTAAAAGTAAATTTATATGTATTTTATTAATTGAACATAATATAAATCATGCTTATATTATTAAAATTGTTAACATATTGTCATATTATCCCATCAATAAAGTAATAAATAAGTTGTACTAAATCCCTAGAAGGGGGGTAACCGTATGAATAAAGAAAAGGATCTACAAAATTCCATATGAAAGAGAGAGAAGAGCTAATTAAATGACTAGTCAAGGCATCAGTTACTTTCATTAATGCTTTGTTATATGTACAAAGATACATCTAATATAATACAACCTACCTATCATCACCTATCTATACTTGTAGGTAGGAAACAAGAACACCGAATCAGAATCAAAATCACAAATTTTAGTTCTCCCCATTCTGATTCCGACCTTCGCGTTGATTCCAAAGAGCTCTTTCGTAGAAACCAAACAAAAGCTCTGTTTTGAATGTTTCCACTAAGGCCCTTTGCTATTCAAATTCTCCTTTCGTAACATTCCTTCGCTACTAAACTAAGCACCTAACCTTTTTCATCTTTCTATTTACAACCCTAGACATCCTGTATGTACATAAAAACCTTCGCATCTTTTACCTCCAGTCTAATCAAAACTGGAGAAATCCACTCATTGGCCGTGCAGCACGAAACAGAGGCAATGGATATCTCCAGTACTCATGACTGGATAGGTGTTTAATTTAAACATTTACCTCCATATATGACTGGATCCAATCAGGCCCAAATTTTGAAGTTCTTCCACACAATTGACCCAATTGATAGCAAACCGGTACCGCCGGTACCGCCTTCATTCACCGCAGATCCAGCACAGTACCGGTGCCAGGGCTCCTCTTTCACTTTCAGATACTCCCCGCCGATCCGTTGCACGACCGCATCAAGGATCTTCTGATCTGGCATGTGGCCCCACGCATCAGTAACATAGAACACGTTCATGGCCGTCTGTCCCTTTGTGCTGACATCAGCCCTAGTTACTGACAGTCCGTTCTCACGAAAGGTTCGTGTCACAAAGGCAAGCAAGCCCGGCCGGTCTGCCGTGCACAGTTCGAGTCTAACCCCCTGGACAAATTAACAAACACCTTGTGAGCATTTTGAAAATAACGCAAACTGCGATAAAGTGAATATTATTTATAGAGTTAATTAATGCGAACCTCGGAGGATCTTCGTAGAATAGCAGCTCGGAGGCATTGGATCACGCGCTCTCGCTCAGCCTCTGAGCTTATAGGACTCCCATCTAAATGTCTTATGTAAAATTCCTGAATAACCCCCAGAAAATGAAATATTAAATTTTTGCAGCGAACTTAACGGATGTAGTGGTTATACTTAAAAAAATAACAAATTGTACCAAAACAAGAGGAGCAAATCGAAATTCACTCTTGGAACTGTGAAGTATGAAAACGGAACTTAGAAAAGTACCTGATGCGCCAAATCACCGGTGGTGTCCACCGTGCCATGAAATACGACATACTCCATATCTGTCAAGGTGCAAACCACATCAAATAGCAGCTTTGGTCTATCCCTACATTGCACCGTGACCACTGAGTAACCCCTCTTCTCCCCCCAATTCTCGACCAACACCACGGGGGAAGACGTGGATACCTCCTCTGTGCTCCACCTGTCATCCATCCCCTCATAATCCCTATCAGCGAACATGATCTGATGCATCCTTCGATCCGCATCTGCACCAAACCTTGCTGGGTACGAAACCTCTGTTAGCGGAGCCCCACGAAGACCGTTAGTCCCTCTCAAAACATGCTTTAGCCGTGCTTGGATCCGATTTGCGGTTTGCTTATCCTCAATTGGCGACCCCGATTTCTCGTCCTTGACAGATATAATAGCCCCGATCCGCCGGTTATGAGTCCAGACCTTTGCCTCCACCACACTGCAACTGAGATCGGCTAGCACAGCAAACACCTCTGACAAGAGTCCCACCCGGTCTGATCCAGTCAGCTCGAGTGATGTTAAATGGTCAAGTACCTTATGGTGCGGTAAGTCGCATGTGGGGTCCAGTGTCAGACATCGTTCTATACATGAAATTAGGTGGGACGTGTCAGAAGTGATCTTGCGGCCTTGCCGGTCAGTGCAGTGGAACACATCCATGAACCACCTCCCATCGGATGATATGTAACCCTTTTTGATGGAAAGATCCAAATCCGTTAAGGCCTGTAAGGCTTCTAGCAGAATCCCAAACTTACGAGCGCTATCTACCTGTTGATTAGAGAGAGTTTAGGGGGGGAAAAAAACGGTTATTTTTGTAAATATCACCTAAAAAATCGGGAGTTACCTTAATAAGCGTGGCGGAAGGGGAAGTTACATTGTCAATCACAACTCGAGGGGTGTTCATGCGATTAACGAAGATCTCATACTCGTCAAGTCGTGTTGTCGGTCGACTCCATGCCATTTCTCCTGCTTTCTTTACGGGTGTGAATTTGAAATTTCGAATTTCGAAATGGTTTTTGAGGTTTTCGTGTGACTTAGCGAGCAGGGTACTGGAGAGGAGCAGTTCTATGCTATACGGACACTCGCCCTAGTTTTCCTTTCGCAAAACAGAATGACGATACTCTCTCTCTCTTGATCTCTCGATGTTTCTGGTTTCACTCTCTGTTTAATTTTGGGCGCTTCTATTTGGAGGTTGGAGACATGGAATAAGAAGAGGATGAGTCTATGAAGGGTAGAACGGTTAGGTCGGTCGTATTTTGAGAAAGTATTGAAAGAACCCGCACCCATGTATATACGGCATGGCAATAGCCGAAGAGCCAGGTATAACTATCACGTGCCGGGTGCAGGGATCACTGACTTCGCTTTATTTTATATTTTCCCTCTGTTAGCCACCAGAAATTGAGCTGCTCTGTTTAAAACGAATAGTATTTTTTTTAGGGGAATATTTTTTACGCATATTGCAAGAGGTGTATTGAGATTATAAATATTAAAAGACGAGTAGAGTACAGAAAACGTGCCGTGCTGTGCGTGCCGAAACCAACACATCGTAATTTACGTGTTATGATTAGATCTTTCGCGTGTTAAATTTTTAAAGATGGTTACGGCACATGACACGCAAATCACAGCACATAACTGACATGCGTGCCGTTCTTTGATGAATCTGGCTCCGCCGTGCTATTTTTCTCGCTTAGGACGTGTTCGGCCGCTTCACTGTTGCCGTGGAAAAAAAATTCAGTTCGACTGAATTTTTTTTTCCTACTTAAACAGTAATTTTTAGTTCAATTTCCGTGCTCATGCTCATTTCCATGCTCATGCTCATTTCCAATGACCCGCCGAACATACTCTTAGACTTAGTATATTGCAATACTAATTATACAATTATAAATATTTACTCATTCTTTCTGAAAAAGTAAGATCTTGTTATTTTATTTCAAAAAAAGTTTACAACGGATAAATACATTTTATTCTTCCAAAGATCTTTTCGTAATTTTTTTATTTATGTGATGAATGAGCACGTGACACTACTTCAGTGGATAATATTATAGGCTTAATCCATTGATTCCTTTCACAAGAATTAAAACTTATTATAGGGTTTAACAACAAATGGCTCCAGTGATACTTATTCGTCCCTCTGTTGTTGATACAGAAGTGCATCATCATAAAATAAAGTATATACTGCAATATAAAGTTTAAGCTCTAAAAGAGTTTTCATAAATATAAAAAAAGGTTATAAATTCCATGTGAGCTGTAATAATATTCAGAGAGACATCAGTCGTATCAACTTTGTAATTAAGTAAACATTTCTACAAGGAAACGGAGTCGCCAATGATTTTTGAACTGGAGATAATCTAGAGATCTTTCTGATGCCAAACCATGGAAGAATTCACCATGGAAGCGGCCTAATTTTCGGATAAATAAATCTGCTGCGATTCCAAAGGATCGCAGATCTCTGCAATTCTAATCTCAACCGTTCATTTATTAAAATACACAATCTTACAGAGAGTTAAATTTGTACACGAATCTCAAAACAAATGAACGGTTGAGATTTGAATCGCAGGTCCCTACGATCATTCAGAATCGCAGCTATATTTTCTGTGGGAAGACTGAGAGAAAAAGTCCGATTTCGGTCAACTGCGCGAGGTGTAGGATGGACCGCATTCGCATGCCACGAATGACTCATTCATTCCAACCTGATTTTTCTCTGGCGAGTGAATTGCTTGCTGCACAAGACAGGCTGGATTTAAGCAACGGTAACATAAAATGATTTGCTTACCCAACACAAACCCGGATGGTTCACATGATATCAATCCCTATAATAAATATAACACAAAAGCCTATATTGAAATAAGGAAAATCTAATGTTTTAACAATATATGCAGTATAAATATTAGATAATGATTATTTTTGTTAATGAAGCTTCATTTCAAAGTTCAAACAAATAAAATTCCTTAGGCAATCACAACTTTTAATTTTTTTTTTCCAATTTATAGCATTTAAACATGACAACTTTTAAATATTGTCAAAATAAAAAAAATTACCTGTATTGAAGGGCCAATTATTTGAATCGATAAACAATAGACATGGTATAATCTTTCATATCAGAACAATTAAGTTTATAATCAAAATACATAGCAAGATGTAAAGCTAGAAGCTTGAATAATATAAGAGAGTGATCATTTGAGACCAATTTTATGGAAACTATATCCAAAGAATCATGTGAAAGAAAATAAAAGATCATGTTTCTAAAAAACTCCATCAATATATGTCATGTTCTATCAATTTTAACTTAATAAAAATTACACATATGACGAACTTCTTAAAGAAAATTTTGACATTTTTCATAACGATGAGAAGATATAGTTGTGTATCTAATAAAAAAAATAACAAGTTATAAGATAATACCCATCAACAACAACAAAAAAAAAACAAAATCTAAAATATGTTCCGTAACAATTCAAATAACTTTTGAGAACAATAAAAGTTCCATATTAAATTTTAAATTTCATAAAGCACAATACCAACGTTTTTTATTAATAAAAGAGTGAAAACAATATTAATGTTAAATTCTTGTGATAGTTTTGATGAAGGGTACATTTGAGAATTATATTTTGTCACAGGAGAGCAAAACCATGAACACATTGTGTGGACATCTAGCGAAAATGCGAAAATTGATTATTTATGGAAAAATTCGGTGGCGGTGCCGGATGAAAGCATGAAGCATGGTGAGTCGGATACTGGCATGAATAATGAATTGATTCCCCGACTCGGCCACGTGGCCTCCATTTGGGTCCACTGAAAGCACTCTTCTAAGATCCCATCATCGTCTCCATTTCCTCTAACTGGAAGAACTTTATAACCTAACTAAATCGTCCATTCCTTCTTAATAAATGGAGAGGAAAGTAGCCACTAGGATTCTTTATGATCACCGTGTTCGAGAGGCCTGACTGTCATGGGCCTTCTTACTCCGCGCACAGCCCTGTGTCGGATCCGCATCTGCTGCGATTCTTCGAGAGGCCTGACTGTCACCGTGTCCTGCGATCCTGTTTTTTCAAATTCAATCGTTCAATTATTTTAAAATTCGTGCAAGAAAAAATCAGATGATTTAAGATACGTGTACGAAATTACTGGACGGTCAGATTTTAACAAGCAGAGATTTTAGAGTTACTGTTCACATTTTAGGATCGCAGCAGATGTGAATCTGCCTGTGTCGGCTCTTCACGTATTCTCCGTGAATAGCACCGCACCTAAATACACTCGCAATATTTACTAAAACTCACATAACGAACTGACAACGCATCTCATTGGTCGGACGGCCTCACACGTAAAATTACATAACAAGAGTGTCAGCCTACGAGGAATACAAACCGCGGGCAAACAAAACGGACTACAAACAAACTGGTCACCGCCTCAGTCAGTGGGTTAGTTGCCCGGAATAATAATAAAAATATTCGTTCGAGATCTTGTACGGACACATAACCTGCGAAGGGTAATTTGGTAAATTTATCTCGATGGTCCCTGCTCCCTAACCACTTGATTAGCTGGTGCCTTAAACTTGGGGTTTGGTTTCAGTCCAATTCGCCATCTATTCCTATCTTAAAGTCCTTGGTTGCTGACAGTTTGACACGTGGACGGTTGTGAGGCCAGGGAACTAGCAGAGATACTTCACTAATTGGTTAACTGGAGATTATTAGGGACCTAAACGAATAGATTCTTTCCATGATTTTGATTTTCCAAGTACAAGTACAATTATACGCCGCAGATTAAGGAGAGAAAAAAGAAAGAAAAAATCATCCTGCATATTTGTACTTTTCCTTCCAACTGTTTGCACCAGTATCATGATATTTTTTTTTAAATGTCAAAACTGTCAAGTATTTCACAGAACTGCAAGGATTATATTATTTCTTTTAAGTAAATAGACTCGAGAGAAAAATGTAATATATTCACTTTAGATTATTATTCATTGATAATCACTGAGTTTTATACTGATATAATTTAAACTCGATATTTATAATTTTATATACATAATCTGTAAAGCACATACGTTGTATGTACTATTTCATAATTCATCGGTAAAAACCTCTGTGTGACATAAATTTGAAAAAAAAAAATCCTGTTAAAAAGTCCTTGTAATTCTATAATAGATCTTATATGAGGAGGGATCAAGTTATAACAATTTTGAGTTACAACAAAATTACAACAACAGTTTTTTTCATTTTCAAAGTCCAAATTGTCGATCCAAACCGTTCAACATGATTATCTATAAAAAAATATGCCTCCAAATCAAATTTTATATTTTTTTTGAATTTTGTTACTATTTATTAAGGTGGGTACAAAATTCAATGGTCTGAATTTGACTAGTTTTTGTACCCACCTTAATAAATAGTAAAAAAATAAAAAAATATATATAAAATTTGATCTGGAAGCATATTTTATTTAAATAATCACGTTGAACGGTTTGAATCAACGATTTGAACTTTGAAAATGAAAAAAAACTATTGTTATAACTTGATCCGTCCTCATCTTATAATTTACTTCCATTTTCTATAGATATCATGACTATGTCAGATTTTGAATTACGATCTGATCTGAAATCTGCCATGTGTCACTCCAGCAACTACCTTTTATGTAATTAATTTTGGAAAATAATATTGCTAATTAAAGATCATAACATTGCTAATTAATGGTCCCATATATAACTAAGTAGTCCGATTAAGCTTACGTGGCATAAAATTACAAACACAAATCTAGGCAAAAATCTAGCCAACATTTGAAATTATTAAAATATCATAATACTGTAGAATGTAGGAGAGAGACCATTACCAATACGCAGTTACCCATTGGTAGCTTCAGTAAATACAGTTACATAACCGTTCCTTTCAGAGAACGGAGTGGGTCCGATGCCCTTTGGACCTACTTTAGGTTCAACGAGTTCCAAGACCGTGCGATCTAACTTAAGATCCATGTATACCAAAATTCAAGCAATTAACACGAAATTAAGCAATCCACACCAATCTTGAAGAAAATCAAACGGTGAATAAACCCGTCGAACCAAAGTAGGTCCGATGGGCGGGCATCGGACCTACTCTTAAGTCGTCCTTTTTTTCCGGAAAGAGGTTGTTTTCCTTGGTGACGCGAAAGGTCGAAGAGCGCCGCTAATGTCTGATTGGTCAAGGTCACCGTAGCCTCGATCAAAGAGACAGGATTGCATCAAGGATCGCGCCGAGCCATGTGCAGCAGCGGCTACGAGGCAACACGTGTCGACTGTTGAACGGATCATGTGACTTGCTCGTCATTTGTCAGAGGCCACGTGCGCTGTTGGAACCGGTTCGTCTGAGATACGATTCAGATGAGGAGATATTTCTTTCAATTGGACAGATATTTTAATCTATCCTGAGCTTTTCGAGTAATGTCTGGACAAGTGGACGATTCATATTTTTTCGATTTTTAGTTTTTTTAGAGCAATATTAACACATACTCGGACAATTAATAGGATTTTATTTTAAATCAAATCAAATTTAAATATTACAACGAAACAAACATATTATATTTGATTTTTATAAAAAACAACTCTACCGATTCTGTGTATCGGTAGATGTTGTTTACTAAACAAGCAGTAAATGTGCTTCATAATTGTTGATCGGTGGAGCTATTTTTTTATAAAAATCAAATCCAGCATGTTTGTTTTTTTAAAATATTTCAATTTGATGTTATTTTAAAAAAAATCCAGCAAATAGTACCGGAAATAAATTTTAATATAAAAGCCCCGTAGATTGGTGGACTGCACTTGTTTTTTTTATAAATATCGTATGATTTGTCAGCATGTGTACGTTTAAAAATTATAATTTTTTGGAGTAAAATTATAAATTATAATTATTAGATAAGTATTTATTAAATATTTAAAATTAAGAATACCGGTAACAAATTTCATTAGAAAATGGGTTCATCCCGGAAAAATGAAGTAAAGGACACTGGTGTTGGTTTTTGCCTTTTTCATTGGTGCACCGACGTGTGTCGTACGTGGCTGTTTTTTGGAGCATATTTGCTGGAACACTTTTATTGGCTGAGTATGTGTCGCCTGTTTTAATGAAATAAATTACGTACATGAATTAAAACTCTACATAATAAATAAGGTGTCAGTTCATATTAAACAGACAAAAAATTAGAAAAATACCAAACGTAATGATTAATTTATACGAGTGAGTCTATTTGTCTATTATTACGGGTTGATTCGTAATATGGATTAATATTTTTGTTTATAAAATCTTAATAGTTGATCTAAATCGTTCAACATGATACACATAGGAATCTACTTGCAGACAAAAATTTGTATTTTTTTAGAAATTTTTACTATTTTTTAAGATAGATAGAAAATTATTGTTTTTGAATTTTCTACCTAAAAAAATAGTAAAAAAAAACCTCTAGAAAATATAAAATTCGGTCTTCAAGTACATATTTGTATAGGGATCATTTTGAACGGTTAAGATCGACCGTTAGAAATTAAAAAATGAAAATATTGATCCTTATTATTGACTAATTAAATCGTGATATGCATAGTACCATAAACTCACTCAATTTATATCTCCTCAGACAACTTGCTCCGTGGACCGTAAAACCAAATTAAAAGGTAACTTATTTAGTAAAAAAACTATTATGCGTTATATTCAAATTAAAAAAAAAATTCAAAACTAAAAGGTGTGATCAATAAAAGTAGTTTTTGACAACATCAATTTGTTTATAATATCATCATAAAGTAGTTTTGACATCTTCAATATGTTTATGATGACATCAAACGGTTAACAAACCGCGATGCATCGAAAGATATAAAATGTCCGTTTATTTACTCAAATAACAAAAAAAAAGATTTATAAGTGACAAAATCCTACATCAATAGATTTTTTTTAACACCTACTTCAATATATATTGTTTTTGGCACATTTGATCAATATTTTAGAAAATTTTCAGAAAAAGAAAGTTTTTATCTGATTTTAACATCCCAAAAAAAGGTTGTTTTCTCGTACGGACATCACACACCAAGGAAAAAAAAACAAATAAAAGAAGAAAAAGGGAAAAAAGTAGCAAATTGGATAGAACAAGTGCACTATAAATTATTATTCTTTTGTAAGTAGCAAATTGGATGTCGCCATCTTATGTTTAAAAAACAAAAGAGAATTAACCGAAAGAAGAGATACCGCTATGTATTTGTTAAATACTTGAGTGCCATTTGGCGGGAAAAGAAGAACTTTTGCCGCGGTTTTTTGCATATTCTTCCTTTCATTTTTTTTTTAATATCTATACACTGAAATATTTTATATCTGTGCACGGAAGTATTAATATCTATGGGGTGAACAATTTTTAGTAAATAATTGTTTTTCCAACTAAAATTTTCAAAAGTACCCACACAATAAATACATGTGGGGGACCACTCAAACTAGATGGGTAGACCATACACGTTTTTAGAGGTGTTTTTTTTTTTCTCCGTTTAATATTATTCATATTTATGACGATTTACGAGGAATTTTGTAAATCTAAAATCACCAATATCTTCTACGCAATTTTCTCTTTTAAATGAGATCCATTATGACGTACTTTCGAGCTCATTGTCACACAAGTATTTATATCTACACTTGCAAGTATTTTTATATATGACACTGGATGATATCTGAAAGTATTAATATCAAGTATTGGAAGTATCTATACCTATGTATTGAAGTATTTATACCTATGTGGTAAACTATTTTTGTTAGAGAAATGTTGCAGGTATTTTTTACTTATGAGTGTATGACACCTGATAACATATGAAAGTATTAATATCAAATATTGCAAGTATTAATACATATACACTGAAGTATTTATAATTATGTTGTCAACTATTTTTGTTAGAAGAAGATTGACGCATGAACGATTAAGGAAGGTTGATATGGTAATATGAGGTCCCCACTACTTTATTAGAGGAAAGTTGACACATGGCTATTGGAAATTAGAAAATGAATGATAATAACAAGTTACGCATCAACTATCAAAGTATTAATATCTTAATTCTCTAGTGTTAATATCTTATCTTTCAAGTATTTATATTTATGAAAGTTGACGCGGCGACGAGTGTACGGACTTAGAAAGGAGAATCATATAATTAGTGGGGACTATATCATCATATCAGAGACTGCTCCGCACTTACCTTGAACTCTGCCTCGCATTCCTCGTTTTCCGCCTTGGAAGCTGATCCATGCATATCAGATTCAGGTTTTGAACCCGATAAAAAGAGGTGGCGAGTAGAGAAAGCTCACAGGCAGAAGCTAGTGTGGCGGGGGTCGTTCGGGTGGCGGAGGCCGCCAACACAACCTGAGATTTTTTATTTTCTCTGGAAGCGGATTAGACTGGGAGCCAATTAATATCGTTAATGTAAGTGAGAATATATTTTAGAAATTTGTTAGCTAGGATATTTAAATTGGAAGGTTAATTGAGTTGGAAAGTATGCGGGAATTTTGTGGATACTCAAATACGGGTATCAAAATAATTATTCTAAATAAAATGACTTGTGCTTCACTTTTATTTGATAGTGTACTAAATAAAATGACTCATGGTTCACTTTTAGAAATTCATTAGCTGCAACAGTTAAATTGGAAAATTAATTGACTTGAAAAATATGTGGAAATTTTGTGGGTATCCAAATGCGGGTATCAAAATAATTATTCTTTTATCCAAATGTGGGTATCCAAGTGAAAATCGATTTTGTACTATAAATTTCCGAAGCAAACAAGATGACAGGCATGATTCCTATGAAGCGAATTCTCTCAATACTCGAATTTATTAATCGTATTTCCTTTACTTTTGTTTTTCATGGTTAACTTGCAGTGAAAAGGTAACCGATAATTACATGAGTGAGGCTATAGTATTATGCATAACGTATATTGGTCCCGTATTATGAATAATATTTTTATTTTGAAAGTTCAAACAGTCAATCTAAATTTTCTAATATGATTTACATATAAAAATGTACTAAAAATGTACTTGTTGATCAAACTTTATATTTTTTAGAATTTTTTTAAATGGGGAGAATATCACTTGACTTAGAAATTTTGGACCATTCAAAAATATCGGGTTTCTATATATCTAAACAAAAAGTAAAATATTTGTAAAAAATATAAAATATATTATGCAAATACATTTTTATGGAAATAATGTTGAATGATTCAAATCGACTATTTAGACTTTAAAACCGAAAATATTAATTCATCTTTTTTTTTTCAAAAAAAAAAACTATCAACAACTCATATCTAAATGGAGAAATTGGTTATTTGCCACTCCAAAATCTCCAAATTTGAAAAATATCATCACAAAACTATAAATCTAAAAAATGTAACTCTAAACTTAGTTAATTCTTAAATTTTCCACAAATACAAAAAATTTATATATTTTTTTTATTAGAAATTAACTGAAAAATACAGTTTTGAGATACGTATTTCTGTATTTTCCTATATATCCTTCAGACTCCTCGTTATATGTATCTCAAAATTATATTTTTCAATTAATTTTTAATAAAAAGATTATATATTTTTTGTATTTGTGACAAATTTAAGAATTAACTAAGTTTAGAATGACATTTTTCAGATTTATAATTCTCTGATGGCATATTTCAAATTTAAAAGTTTTGGAGTAACAAATAACTAATTTTCTCTATCTAAATTAACAAGATTATATAAAATATTAATTCATAATACCGGATTGCAGACTAATTGGGCATTAGAGTATCTACATCTCTGGTACTATTAGAGTTTTTAATTTGATGTGACAGGTTTTAATTCAGTTTTTGAGATTTTAAAGAATTTCTTATGTAGAAACTATGCAGTAAATTTTTTTTATTAAGAAATTATTTATAAACTCCGTACTCACCAAATAATTGACTCAAATTATTTTTCCTTTTCAATTTGTTGCTAATGTAAATTAATGGAATATCTAAAATTAATTTTAAGTGAGTAAGAGTTAGAAACTTTAAAAAATTTAATTTTTAAAAAGTAATTAATTGTTACTAGAAACTAATTTGATAGATGCTCTTGCGAATGACGCCATAATTTCACTGTAGTTTATCGTAATCAGAGAACCTTTCCGTAGAAACGTGAAAAGAGAGAATTGTCTTTCCAATAAAATGGCACGTCAGTGGGGCCAGGGAGGATCCATATTGGATTCGGGTCTGGTGAAAAGACGGAAGCGTGAGAATGTCGAATGCAAAATTGCAAATATATATTTTGAAAACAAAAAAAAAGGAATACCAGAAATATTTAAGAAATTTGTGGGGACCACCGGACCAGATCGATCGATTTGATTCATTTCGTATTTTCGTTTCGCCTCTTGAGATATCCCAAAGGCCATTCAATTAGCTGTAAAGAGCGCATGCCACATTGTAACCTAGAAAAGTCTATTTATTCTTTTTACACCCTTTCATTATTTCATAACACATTGCGTCGAATTTTGGCCACCTAGGCTTTATCAATTTAAAATATTATTTTCATACATGGGAGGGACTGGTTTGTTCGGATTTCATTTTTATATATGTATTGGTAGTTTTGAGAAAAATATTATAATGACGCTTGATTTGGTACGATAATAGCATGCAATTACATTAAAGTATAGAATATTTGATAGCATATATAAGATCAAGAATATTGCGCGGCGCATGCATTTAGTTAGAATCTGAGATTCCAATTATTTGTTGCTGTTTTTAATCTGAGATGCATATCAGCATATGCTGTCGTGGCTACTTAACCGCACTTTAAATTTTATAGGAAAAGTATTTACCACAACCTCAAAAAGTTGTATGCATCTTAGAGATTTTTTACATTGTTCGATTCCATGCTACTTACGTGCCGCACACACTAGATCTGATTGCATACTTTCTACAAAATTATAGATATAAAAAACAGTTAGATTAGTCTATAAACCATGTCATATAAATTAATTTAAAGTTAAATAATTGAGTGAGGCTATGGTACTATGCGTAGTGCATATTGGTCCGTACTGCGGATCAGTATTTTTATTTTCAAAGTACAAATAGTCGATATTCACTGTTCAACATGATATTTGTAAGAAAATGTACTTATTATCTGAATTTAAAATTTTATAATTTTTTTACTATTTTTTTAGACAGGTAGATTATTACTATTTTTAGATCGATTATTTAATTCTTAAAAATACACATATTTTAATAGATCAGTTTTCATACAGAATTGTACTTAATTAGTAAATCTGAACCGTGTACTTTTATTAGGTACGGTTAGATTATTAATGACAGTTTCCTTGCTAGGTTTGAAACGATTATAATTATTCTGTTAACCACTTCAACGAGGATAAACATGTTAATTAATTGAATTAATATATTAGTTAAGATCGGTCGGTTGAATAGAAAATTGTATCTATTTATTTTTTAATGACATGGGTCGTTGATGGGTCAACGAATATTAGTTAAGTTAGGTATAAATGGTCGCCTTATGTATCTATTTATTCCATACTAAAATATCTTATTTGGCACGAGCAAGAACAAATTATTACACCTCTTCAATTCTCTAGGAGGTTTAACCTTTGGAAATTGGATTGATCGTTAAATACCATCCAAGAGATTTTTTGCAGTGAGACACTTGGCCAATTGTACGAGTACTAATTGTAGGAGTGAGTAAATCGTTCATAACTCGTGACTCGTTTGTAACTCGCTCGTTAAAAGTTCGTTCATTATCAACTTGTTTTTTAACTTAATTAACCGAGCATTAGCATATCCAACTCGCTCATTAAGAATTGAGATACATGAAACCATACCGCATCCAATTCTAATAGGATCAAACCCAAATCTAACTTAGTTACACTCAGACTTAGACACCCGCGACCTTAACCTAGCGGATCCAAAGTTCCTTCTCCGTCTATACTCTATTACTCTCTCATGCTCACAGACTCATAGTCCTGACTTCACTCACTCTCGTTAACCCTAAATTCCTAACCAACGGATCCACCGCCATCACCATATCTGCCGACATTGCCACCCAACCCAACACCCAAAACTCGAAACACAATTCAAATTGCATACAAGTTTGATTTCTTAATGAGTCGCTTAATGAGCACGAGACAACTCCAGCATTTAACGAACCGAGCATGAACACAATTATCAACTCGGTATTATCTTCTCAACTTGAGTCGACTCGCTCATTAAGCTAATAAATCAAACACAAAGCTCATTAATCACCCCCCTAACTGCTTGTGGTCTTAGGAACTTCCAAATACTTCGTAATATTAAATGACCATAAATTTTAAATCGGTTTGTTTGAAACTTAAAAGCGGGGAACAGGAACTGACGAAGTCTTAATTAAGGATCAAGAGGTATTAATTGAAAGCAAGAGAGGTCCTTAAACTCTTGGTACGTGAGAAATTAGTATTTTTTTAATTTTTATTATTATCTTTGGAATTATGTGATAGATGACAATAATCCCTGGATAGTTAATTTATCACTTAATATTCAATTTTAATTATGAAAAATCAGAATATCCACAAAATATTCATAATTTTATGATTTTCTGATATGCAGGAATTTGGTAAACTTCTCAGAATAATATATGCACTTTTACGCTTGGTTAAATATTCACAATACATGAGATGTTTAATATCTTATAATTAAAGCATACATACAAAACCAAAAATATATTATAAGTTCTAAATAATTAATATTGACGAAACTAGTTTTATTTATACATTTATGGCAATACATTGAAGAGCAAAATTATTATTGAAAACTATAAGTATCCTAATTCTTAAAGATATTTAACGAATGAGAAGTTTATTAAGGATATTTTAGTCATTTTAATTCTTAAAGCTGGGCACTGGGCCACGGCCCACAAGCCTGTTTCAACTTGCCACTGAGCCACGGCCCACAGGCTTGTATTCTGTAGCTCTAAATTTGCAATAGAATGCATTGTACTTTTTTTTTTTTCTTAATTAAATTTTTATTCAAATGAGTTTTTTTTGGTGAAGTTTTTAATGAGGCAGTATAAATAGTTCAAAAGCATCATGTTAATGTTGATCCTGAAATATCATATTAATGATGTATAATTAAAGATGAATATTCAAGAGAAAGTGTTATAAACCAAATTTAATATGGTTTATGTGAATGTTCATTCATCTTCATCTCCCCACTATCCATTTATTTCCATACTCTCACTACCCATTTATTTGTGAAATTAATTGATATGACTTTTTATGTACAATTTCTAACTTACAAATAGAGACTTTGTAAACATGTATGAGATAAGAAAAGACACGCAAAAGAAGACAACAAAATTGTGTTATCCCTTTCTCTCTATTATTTTGTTATTTAGTTTACTTTGTTGCAACTTTATTTAATTTTATAACAAGATTTAATTAATTTTGTTTGCCTTTTTTTTTTCCTGTTTAGATCTCTTAATTTGACCAGTCATTGTTTTTCTATTTCCTCAAGACAGAAAAAAAAAAAGTTTGCAATTTGACTACTGTTTTTTTCAGGTGAATTGGGCCATGGCCCACGGGCCTGTTTCGACTTTCAAATTTGGTTTAGCTTTTGCGATGAGAAAACTTTACTTATGGTATTCACAGCTTTAACATAATAAATTATAATTAACATACATGTTGTTAGTTTTGAATATTACGTCTATGTCCAGTGCATTGATAATCTTTCGATGAACAAAAATTTAAACCTCCATTTTAATATATTTTCCCTTTTTTTTTTATTCTGTTTAAATCACTGCTAAAAAAACCAATTATTGTGTTTCTATTTTTTCAAGGCAAAACCCTTTTGCATTTTGACTATAAGTTTGTTAAGTTGCAGCTCTAATTGAGTCATTATTTTCTTAAGCAAAGAATTAATGTTGGAAAAAAAAATTACGGCTCACATTTCATTTATTCTACTTCATATATGATGAAGAAAATATAACAACGGATTCTACATTGATATTACCATTTCTATTTCTTACAAGGTATGGAGAAAGGAGAAACATATTATAATAGTAAAAATGGTTCCCACATTCCACTTCTATGTTATCTATTTTTATTTTATTTTTTTTACATATCCAATCAATTTTTATTTTCATCTTCCTCTATAAGTATAAATTCTGCTGTCATAAGGATCTGTTAGTGCATAAGTTCATCAGTAAAAACTTTCCTTTTTTTTTTTTTTTTATCATCTAAAAAAAGTAATTAATATACTGAACTCCACATAATTTCCTACAGATCAATGTCTGCCTATGACACAGAATATCTCAACTATGTTGTATTTTTATAATTCCTAGTTGTAAGTGCATCTTTTATCTCCATACCAGTAAACTTTCCCTATAAGTGCATCATTATTTCCTTACTCCTTACCAGTCAACATTTCCATTCAAACCTCTGTGATCTAGAAAACTTCGGTGCCATGGCTTCTCTTAAAATGCGCATCCTGGTTTTGCTAATCATCTCCATCCTTCTCTCCACTTCCATTACTGCAGTTCGCTTCCAACCCGTCTCGATCCAAGAAGTGTTTACACCTTGTATGATAACTTGCCTCGACAGATATGACCCGGACGAATTGTGGATATAAATGTTGTGATGATTGCCCGGGGTCCTGCATTGATGGCACCAAGGGTTAGATTGGTCAAAACTGTGATTTTGCTTTCATATCATGTTGTTGTCAGTTTTTTTTTTCGAATAAAGTCGGGGTCAAGCCACCTAACTAGTTTAATATCCACAAGGATTTTTTGTTCCAGTTTCGAAACTGCAACCTCTCATACAGGAGAAGGCTATTTTTTTGTTGTTGTTGTTGTCAGGTTAAATTGTTTTTGGGTTTTGCTTTTTCTGATTGTGCTAGCTTTAATAAATTGAAATTTTGCTTATGTTTTCGTAAACTAAAATTGTGAGAAAAATAACTTTCTATGGTTGATTAATTAACTGGTCCACATTCTGTACCAGTTTGAAGTACCAGAACCGGTCAGTACCTCGTGCTTCTAATTATTTGTAAATTAGAATGTGTTGCATGTATTTAGAGGTCAGTACCGGTCACCTTATGAGGCCTAGGCGCCTAGCTATCTTCAAGCGACCAGTTTAAACTAAATTCTAATTGTAAGAATTTAGAGATTTTAATTAGAGCTTTTCATGAGAAATCCATCTAGACCGTTCGACCAAAGTTAGATGGCCTGAAATATATAATCAGAATATCCTCGATTGTTTATAATATAATATTTAAAGTATTCATGATTAATGATTTACTAATTTGCAAGAAGTTAGTAAACTTCTTAATAAAATCACAGGCACTTGTACAGTTGGTTAGTTATTCACAATACACGAGATGTTTTATATTTACTATTGGTTTTATATGTATGCTTTAATTTATATTGTACAATACACGTAGTTTATTTTATGTTTGTACATGAAAGTTGGCAATATGATGAAGTATGAAATTACTATTAATTTAAATTATTATTGAAAATTGTTAAGTATCGTAATTCATAAAAATATCTAATCAATGCTAAATTTATTAAGGAATTTTTGTCATTTTGTACTAAAAGCCGAGCATTAAATAGTAAATTATTATTGAATTAATTAATAAGATATGAGCGAAAATCATAGAGTATAGATACAATCTTATTTAATATAAAATATAATTAGATAAACAATAGGCTTATAAGAGCACAATCATCGGTATTATTTCGAATCATCAAACTAAAATCTTGACGAAGTTTTCTCAAAATTCAAATAATGTTCGTGCCTGCGCCATAGTAGATTAGGCTTCTCCAAAGGATGATGTTTATTCCAAGTGTTACAGGCTCGACATACGGCCTCCTGGGCACCAGGCCACGGCCCACGGGCTTGCTTCAGCTTTCAACAGGTGCCTCGAGATCTATGCATTCATTGTTCGTAGTGGTTTGCTCTCGGGACGGGACGGGCAAAATCCGGGGTCGGGCACGGGTTGGTCGGGTAGAGCGGGTAACTCGGGAGTGGGTAGAACAGTTTTTTTTTTTTGAAACCTTACCCTTACCCGCCCTTTTACCCTTGCCCGTCTCGGGTGCGGGTAGAACGGGTCTGGGGTAGGGCGGATCGGGGGTAGGATAGGTCGGGGGTCGGGCGATCCGGGTCAAACCCGGACCCGGTTTGTTTGTTTGTTTTTTTTTTTTTTTATAATAAATCAATGCAAAAAATTTATAAAATTTATATATAAATACATCACTCGAGATCTATTTCAACAGTTTGAATTCATCGTTTGAAGTCTATTTAATAAACTTTTAAGATGTAACACATGTCATTAAACTATAATTGAAATTACTATATTTTTTATGTTGCATTGTATAAAAACAATATTTGTCTAAAGCATATATAATACGTGAGGCCTTGCTCTTTTATCGTAACGTGCATGCTCGAGTCTATTTATGTATCAGTTTTTGTGAAATATTGTACTTCGTATTAGAAGTCACAAAAATAAAATTCAGTATTCATATTCAAACTAATGAGTTAATAATTTTGATTCGCATCTTATACTTCCAAAAGTTGTACAGTTGGTCAATTATAATTTTAATGGTAAAAGTATTAAACACTCATTATCTCTTCTAAATAAAGAGTCAGGTTGTGGTACTATGCATAGTGATAAATATTTTTGGTTTTAGAGTCCAAATAGTCTATCTGAATGGTATACGTGATTTTCATATTAAAATATACTTGTAGACTAAATTTAGATTTTTAGATTTTTTTTAGATAGTTAGAAAATCACTATTTTTAAGTGGTCTAATTTTTAGACTGATTTTCTACATATCAAAATTCTAAAAAAAATATAAATTTAATCTCCAAATTCATCTTCATATAGACGTCATGTTCAATAGTTCATATCCATTGTGCAAAATCTAAAAATGAAGTACTAATCAATAATACAAACTAATATAAGCTATACATGACATGTTAATTATGCAAGATAGCATAGCTTCACTTATAAATATACCTACATAAATTACTTTTTGTCCTCTTTATGCTGTGACAAGGGGACATCAAGATAAAAAGTTTCTGAGTTAAAATTTGTTGATTCATGTCAAAGAGTTCCAAGTTTCTTGTCTCTTCCCTCATATAATATGCAAACATGTCATCTATTTCATTATAGAGATGACTTCATAATTTGCTTGAACAAACTCCTAACTAACAAATATTAACAATGTTGTCTAACAATTAATAATTATTGGGATTCCAAACATTTTATTTTAAAACATCTAAATACGAATTATTTGATCTTTAAAACCGAATTATTTTAAAACAATAGATTTATAAATAAAAGCTACACTCCTCCTTTATTCAGGGCTTGGGACCGGCTATGTAAAATAACATAGGCGGAGTTCTAACTTCTTTTTGTTAGTAATTCTTCGTAAAATGAATAATTTTAAAAATAATTGAAATATTTATAAATTTATAATTTAAAAAGTAACCATAAAGAATAAAAGATGTTAGAAATTTATATCGGCCTTTGACCCTTTCTTTTGTGAGCTTCGGCATGCTTCCTAAAGATACTCATACCTAGGACTTTATGATATGTAAAATTTTGCGTGTAACCGTTTACCTTACACTTTAAAGTATTCAGAGTATTGTCCGGGTGGAAGGTACAATCATACCAGGACATCCAGTCCACGTAGTATGATTGACCGATAAGATCGTGAGGAGGACTTGCCATTTTTAAACCTATTATTAAAAATAAATCCGAATTTCAAAATAAAATCTAACATATAAAAAAACAAATCTAAATACTTCACATTTCCAAAAAACAAATCTAACCTTTTTTTTTAAACCTATTAAAAATAAATCCGAATTTTAAAATAAAATTTTACATATTCTAAAACAAATCTAATTATTTCACATTTCCAAAAAACAAATCTAACCTATTTTTTTTTAACCTATTAAAAATAAATCCGAATTTCAAAATAAAATCTAACATATTCTAAAATAAATCTAATTACTTCACATTTCCAAAAAACAAATCTAACCTATGTTTTTAACCTATTAAAAATAAATCCGAATTTCAAAATAAAATCTAACATATTCTAAAATAAATTTAATTACTTCACATTTCCAAAAAAACAAATCTAACCTATTTTTTTTTAACCTATTAAAAATAAATCCGAATTTCAAAATAAAATCTAACATATTCTAAAATAAATCTAATTACTTCACATTTCCAAGAATAAATCTAATTACTACTACAAATTAAATCTAATTACTTAACAATTGCTAAAAATTACTATAAAATAAATCTAATTATCTACAAATTACTACAAAATAAATATAATTATCTAACAATTACTACAAATTATTATAAAATAAATGTACCTTCAAATTTTATAGAGCGAATCTCGTGGGATTTTGAAAAATCTTCGTAATTCCGTTTGCAGATTTGTAGAACGATTTAAATTTACAACTATATTTTTTTAACAATAAATTTAAATGTTGAGAATAAAAAAAATATTGAGAGAATGAGTGATTGAAAATATTGTGAGAATATGAGATATTGAGATGTGAAAAAATATGAGGGATTGGGGTATATTTAAAGAGGTTTCGTTTGGGGGGAATGAATTTTGAAATTTTTTTTGCAGTTTTGTTCTTGTACAATTGTCTCTTTTTTTTTTTAAAACCGTGTTGTACAATTGTCAATGGTTTAGTTTTTGCGATGATAAACCATCACGGAGAAACTGACATATTTTTTTTTGAGTAAAAATTAGAAGTCAAACTATCTAATTATTTAATTTCTACAACGAATTTTCTTATCCGACTTTTCTCTGTTCCCTAAGTTTTTGAGCAAGAATTATTTGACATTAATTTTACTTTTCATCTTCCTCCTACAAGTGTAAATTCTCATATACAAACGGTCCTTTAGTGCACAAGTACATCCATAAAAAAAATTCCTTTATTTTCTCATTATCATCTATAAAACATAATAAATATCCATAACTCCACATAATTTCCTACAGATTTAGTGTTTGCTATGACACAGCAAATGACAACAATGTTACTTTTATAATTCCTAGCTATAAAACACAAAAACAAGGGCAAAAGAGGTTCCTAAGCACAACGACAATTGAAGTTGTTAAGCACAAGAACAAGGACAAAGGAGGTTCCTAAGCACAAGAACAAATGGAAATGAGTTTCATAAGCACAAGATCAAGGGCAAATTATGTTGCAAAGCGCAAGAACAACGACAAATGAGGTTCCTAAGAACAAGAACAAATAGAAATGAGGTTCATAAGCACAAGATCAAGGGAAAAAGAAGTTGTTAAGCACACGAACAACACCAATTGAGGTTGTTAAGCACACAAACAAGGGAAAATTAGGTTCCTAAGCACAAGAACAAATACAAATGAGGTTCCTGAGCACAAGATCAAGGGCAAATTATATTGCAAAGCGCAAGAACAACGACAAATGAGGTTGTTAAGCACATGAACAAGTGCAAATGAGGTTCCTAAGAACAAGAACAAATAGAAATGAGGTTCATAAGCACAAGATCAAGGACAAAAAAGGTTGTTAAGCACACGAACAACACCATAGGTTGTTAAGCACACAAACAAGGGGAAATGAGGTTCCTAAGCACAAGAACAAATACAAATGAGGTTCATAAGTACAAGATCAAGGGCAAATTATATTGCAAAGTACAAGAACAACGGCAAATGAGGTTGTTAAGCACAAGAACAAGTGTAACTGATGTTGCTAAGCACAAAAACAAGGGCAAAAGAGGTTAAGAAGCATATGAACAACGACAATTGAGGTTGTTAAGCACACGAACAAGGGCAAATGAGGTTCCTAAGCACAAGAACAAATGAAAATGAGGTTCATAAGCACAAGATCAAGGACAAAAGAGGTTGTTAAGCACACGAAAAACGCCAATTGTGGTTGTTAAGCACACAAACAAGGGCAAATGATCTTCCTAAGCACATGAGCAAATACAAATGATGTTCATAAGCACAACATGAACAAATACAAACGATGTTCATAAGCACAAGATTAAGGGCAAATTATGTTGCTTAACAAGAGCAAAATAGGTTAAGAAACATATGAACAACGACAATTGTGGTCGTTAAGAATAAGAACAAGGGCAAATAAGGTTCCTAAGCACAAGAATAAATGCAAATGAGGTTTATAAGCAGAAGATCAAGGGCAAAAGAGGTTGTTAAGCACACAAACAACGCCAATTGAGGTTGTTAAGTACACAAATAGGGCAAATGAGGTTTCTAAGCACAATAACAAATGCAAATGAGGTTCATAAGCACAAGATCAAGGGCAAATTATGTTGCAAAACGCAAGAACAATGACAAATGAGGTTGCTAAGCACAAGAACAAGTGTAAATGATATTGCTAATCACAAGAACAAGGGCTAATGAGGTTAAGAAGCATATGCACAACAACAATTGAGGTTGTTAAGGACACGTACAAAGGCAAATGAGTTTCCTAAGCACAAGAACAAATGCAAATGAGGTTTATAACCACAAGATCAAGGGCAAAAGAAGTTGTTAAGCACACGGACAACGTCAATTGAGGTTGTTAAGCACATAAACAAGAGAAAATGAGGTTCCTGAGCACAAGAATAAATACAAATAAGTTACAAAGCGCAAGATGAAGGGCAAAATAAGTTACAAAACGCAAGAACAACGACAAATGCGGTTGTTAAGCACAAGAACAAGATTAAATGATGTTGCTAGGCACAAGAACAAAGGTAAAAGAGGTTAAGAAGCATATGGCCAACGACAATTGAGGCTGTTAAGCACATGAACAAGGGGAAATGAGGTTCCTAAGCACAAGAACAAATGCAAATGAGTTTCATAAGCACAAGATCAAGGGCAAAAGAGGTTCTTAAGTATAAGAACAATGCCAATTGAGGTTGTTAAGCACACAAACAAGGACAAATGTGGTTCTTAAGTACAAGAACAAATGCAAATGAGGTTGATAAGCACAAGATCAAGGGAAAAAGTGGTTGTTAAGCAGACGAACAACACCAATTGAGGTTGTTAAGCACAGAAACAAGGGAAATTGATGTTCCTACAAGAACAAATGCTAATAAGGTTCATAAGCGTAAGATCAAGGGCAAATTAAGTTGCAAAGTGCAAGAATAACGACAAATGCGTTTGTTAAGCACAAGAATAAGAGTAAATGATGTTGCTAAGCACAAGACCAAGGATAAAAGAGGTTAAGAAGCACACGAACAACGCCAATTGAGGTTGTTAAGCACACGAACAACGCCAATTGTGGTTGTTAAGCACACAAACAAGGGAAAATGAGGTTCCTAAGCACAAGAACAAAGGCAAATAAGGTTCACAAGTACTAGATCAAGGGCAAATTATGTTGCAAAGCGCAAGAACAACGACAAATGATGTTGTTAAGTAGAAGAACAAGTGTAAATGATATTGTTCCGCACAAGAACAGGTTTAAAAATTTATCATACTAATTTATCAACTGAAGAGAAGATACACGCCAGAAACCCCAGCCCATAAAAATTCGGTCGGTTCAGTCAAACCGAATTATATATTGAAAGCCATGGTTTTATATCATTGGGAGGACTTGTGTAATCAAGTATTCTCCACCTTCATGTCCTTTGTGTAGTGAGTTACATCTTCCTGACGAGCTCATTGTTATAGTTTTCACAGTTACCAGCATCACCACCTTCAACATTGTGTGGGTTTACAAACTTTTCAACAAGGGATGTGTAGCAAACAAGGGGTTTAAAAATTTATCATACTAATTTATCAACTGAAGAGAAGATACACGCCAGAAACCCCAGCCCATAAAAACCAGCGTACCACAGCCTACTAATGATATAAACATCTGACAACAACATATAGTCACCTGAGCAAAGTTCATCTTTAAAAATTTCATGTGTTCACAACTTCTCAACAGTCAAGACATTTTCTAACTAATCCAAGCAAAATCTCTCATGTCCATCGCACCACAACCTACGCACCACAGATATAAACTCCGTACCATCCCTTATTCCAACCCATAAATACCATCGCACCACTAATATACACATCATCCCGGAGTAAATTTATCAACTCTCTTTCTAGTGCGTTTTTTTTTTCTTCACCTTGATCGGCACCTTGATCAGCATCGTGATCTTCGAGAGTATGCTGTTCTTCACCTTCTCGAGGAGATTGAGGAGATTTGTCACCTTGATGTTCATTTTCCTGATCAGCACCTCCTGTTTTCATGATAAAAAAATAAAGATTATAGTAGATTATAAATGATACCATAAAGTAATGTTGTTCAAGTCTTCCTAAAGAAAGTATCTTATATCCTATTTCTTATCAATCTCGTACCAATACAGTACCATCTGGTGCCAGGACAAAAAACTATAGAACCTCACCTTCTTGAAGATCTTTATCTCGACCTTGAGCAAGTACATCAGTATCTGTTGAAAAAAAAGAGTATTAAAAAAATCATTGCAAGTGCCAGGACCAAAAACTATAGAACCTCACCTTCTTGAAGATCTTTATCTCGACCTTGAGATTTGTCATCTCCTTTTTCATCTCCAGAATCTTCATCCTCAGAATCTTCATCCTCAGAATATTCATCCTCAGAATCTTCATCGAGAGTGTGATCTTCTTCGAAATTGTGATCTTTAAAGTAGTTCATCTTTTGCACTCTATCATGATCAAAGTAGTCATCTTTTGAAATGCATTGACAAACTGGGTACTGGAAGGCCATGTAAATGACTGCCATTTCAACAAGCAATCGCCATTTTTGCTTATTTTCCACAGACTCCTCATTGTTGATATCTCCCAAATAAGAAATTGCTTTGAAACCTGTCAACGAAATCTCCTCTTCTACTGAATTAGGTTCTCCAACATACAAATTATGTACATATACTTTTTCTAGAATTGGAGTTATTTCATTCCTGGTGAGGCTCTTACTGAAATTCCAATTGTGGAATCTTGGTATACTACCACAGCGCCTCCGAAGGTCAGTTAAATGTAGATGTTCACAAACCCAAAACCCATAAAACCCTAAATTTAATCTAATGTAAACACCACGATATGAAACCCTAAATCCTGAATATCATCAAATATAAACAGAGAGATTTGAAACCATAAAAGGACTAATAGAAGACCCTAAACCCTAATCAGTGCGATCTGCAACCCTAAACCCTAAATTTAATTAAATACAAACACGGACATCTGAAATCATACCCTCATTCTCCATCGATGTTCAGTGGGAAACGTTTCAAAACGGGAAGTCCAAGTTGATTTTTAACTTTGAAGCACTTTATAAAGAATCTGGGGCCAGCACGAATCCCGAAGGATTCATTCTGAATTAATGAGTGAAGACTGTGAATCTTGAAGCACTCAATAAAGAATCTGGGGCCAGCGTGAATCTTGAAGCACTTAATAAAGAAAACACAAGGAACAAAATTACTGTTGTCGAACAACACCTCTCGAAGTTCTTTATAGTAGCAGTGTAATGAGCTTTCATCATTATTGAATCCTATTTCTACCTCTTTTTCTTTGGTTTTGGTCTTATCCGCGGCTAACCATTCAGCAAACTTGTCAAGGACGGCACAAACTTTGTTACTCACCATCTTTCTATATTTATAGTGATTTACATTAGTTTTATTATTTCCCTTTTTTTCGTTTTCAAATGGATCCCCCAAAATACTGTCAGAAAACGACCACTCCGTATCCTCGGGATGGTTGAATATCACTTCAGCAGGTGTAACCTGAACACCACCGACCCATTTGTCGAATTTCGTTTTTAGCGAAGACGACCTGCTTCCCTCACCTTTTTTCTTTTTTCTCCACCTTATCTAGAATTTTCAAAGAAAGATCTCCTTCATCTTTACTTACAACTTTCTTGCCCTTAAGTCCTCCTTCACTTTCACTTTCAAAGGACTCTTCCGAAGGAGAGGCTGTCCCTATTTATGTAAAATCAACAGACAGAAACACAATTACTATATTCCTTTTAACACTTAAAATAGCAAAAGTACTCCAGAGGACTGAAGTTTATGGGCAGGATCCTTGAATTATACTGTTTACACAAGTTTATGGGCAGGATCCTTGAACTATACTGTTTACACATGGTGTTTATATTTTGGGTGATCTGGTATTACACTTGGGGTGCTCAGCTGTTTACATCACTGGTGTGCTGGTATTTATGGGCAAAACGGAATTTAAGTACGTTTGTTCAGAAATACACACATAACAGTTTGTGATTATAGTGCGAATGTTGAAATACAAACAGAACAGACTTTAAGTACATTTGCTTGTAGTGCGATTGTGCAGGCCTCCACCAAGCACCTCTGGTGAGTACATTGAAGGTCTTTTGACCAGCCTGCCAAAACGAGACAACTTTTGGGTTGTCATCTGCTGAGGTGCTTGTGGTGCGGCACCATCATCTTCTTGGGATGGAAATATATCAAATTGAAGGGTTGTCATTTGCTGAGGTGCTTGTGGTGCGGCACCATCATCTTCTTGGGATGGAAATATATCAAATTGAAGAATTGGGCTTGGTACATCCTTCAATTCATTGTCGAATATCGAGACATCACCAACCGTGCCAACTACATTCTGACAAAACTGAATAATCTCTTCAGTCTCGGGTTCTATGTTGGATTGGAATTTCCTCTTTAAATTCTTTGCAATTTCGACTGCCTTGGCAACCTAAAAAAATATGTTCATTAATTAATCCTTTGCAATTTGACTTATGCTTATCTGAACGCACAAATATAATTATTTTTTTATGTTCTGCTTTTTTTTCCAAGATAAGATCCACTAAATCTGAAAGAGACAGAACACAATTTTCGATCAAAAATCCTAAACCTATAGCAAACAGCTAAAAGTTCACCAAGCAAAGTTCTTAAATCCAAGCGACCCAAATAAACCCTAAAATCCCGAACGCACAGAGCCCGAAATTAAACCATGATTACACATGGTGGTTATACCTTGGGTGGGCTAGAGTTTATATGAGTTGTGTGCTACAGTTTATACCTGGGGTGAGCTGGTGCTAATTTGTTTATATAAATGGTAACAACAGAAAGGCAGGACAAAAAAAAATACCTTTCAAAATCTTGGGAACTAAAATTCTAACAACAGAAATGTTCAACAACTTCTCGACAGTCAATACCATTTCTATCTAATCCAAGCAAAATCTATCACGTCCCTAGATGAGGGATCGTGCTGCAAAGTGGAAGAATTTGAGTCCCCCATTAAACCCTAGGTTGTTACAAAATCAATGCAAGATCTGAACGCACAGATGTAATTATTTTTTATGTTCTGCTTTTTTTTTCCAAGATAAGATCCACTAAATCTGAAAGAGACAGAACACACAGTCCATGAGGTTTCTTATGTTCAGATTTTTTGGAAAAAAACACTGTTGCTTTTTGTCTGAACACAATCCAGAGATCCTTTTATGCGTTCATACCAATAAAAAAAATGAACAAGTAATTGTATTCTTACCAATTCGGCTATCCCAGCTTCAGTACGGCCAAGCCGCTCGCCTACCGGTGCCCCGTTCACCAAGCGACCAATATAGCGTTCAAAGGTTGGAATGGTCACCTCTTTATACAAATTCATATATTCCGGATGCGATTGAGGATCATAAGGTTTCGTCTGCTTAACAATCAAAGTATTCCTTCTATTCCAATTAGCTACATGCTCCTTGTGGTATTTTAACCAATTTTGGGCTGGATACCTTTGATGGTCTACCTTATGGATGTCAGGTAGCGTCGAACAAACGGGAGGTGGAATTTGTTGAAATTTTCCGAATTGGCGTATCACGCGATCGGGATGGTACGTCTCCATAATGTTGAAATCAATTAAAGGAGCTGTAGTCAACCAAATTTCTTCTCCATTCAAGCAAGCGGGTGGCAAGTTTGAACGGATTGACTTGTCATATGGGGTCCATTTCACATCCTCGTCTTGCATGAGATCGAGCTTCATTCGATACACTTCTAGGGTGTTCTTCTCCCCCTTCTTCCATGAATGCTTTGCTGACCAATAAAACCCTCTTGGTGGATTATCTGCGTCCAAGTACATGCATGGAACTGAGTCGCCTGTCAAATCATTCAACAAAAACGACCCCAACATACACAAAATATAGGCTCGGAAATGTTGTTTTACCTTGTCATCGGTTGCTCCTGGGTCTAGACTCCCAAATGTGGTCCGCAACCAACTGAGCAACAAAGCGGACTTGTTTGCCATTGCATTTGGCGGTACTGGACTGACGCCGAGATTTTTTTCAATTGTCTCTTCCCAATTCACATCGGTCGACCCGCATACCGGCTTACCATCCACCGGTAAACCGACCAATACCGCCACATCTTCAAGTGTGATGGTCATTTCCCCGACAGGTAGGTGAAATGTATGTGTCTCGGGTCTCCATCGTTCAACAAGTGCGCATATGAATGCATCGTTGACTTTGACATCCTGAATTTGGTGAACGCCATAAAATCTCGATGCCTTTAGATAGGGTTCGTAGCGGTCATCCCATTCTAACAAGTTGTTGGGGTGACGAACCGTCATTTTGGCCACCGTCTCCTTGTCAATTAGTGCTTGCAATTTGTGAGTTGATTGCATAGTGAGCAAGGGGTGGGGTGTCCAGTTTCCTCCTCACCACTCCTTTCAAACGACCCCTTAGTTGCCTCGTTACTACTTGTTTCAGAAGTTCTAGTGGGATGTCCTCTACCTCTACCTCTTCTAGCGGCAGCTTCCCTACCTAACATTTGCAAAGCACATAAGCTTGTTAGCAACAAAATAATGCTAAAAATAATTTAAAGAACACTTCCAATCAAAAATCCTAAGCCTATAGCAAACGGTTACTGGTTCACCATGCAAAGTTCATCTTTAAATCTAGAATTTCAACATGCCAAAGTATTGAACGCATAAGATCCATTGTTTCTGTGTTCACAATTCTCGACAGTCAAGACATTTTCTAACTTAAATAATCCAAGTAAAATCTCTCACATTCAATCTTTTGAGTTGACTCCTTGGTTGCCACATCACTACTTTCAGTATGAGTTGGTTCAGTAGTTCTAGTGGTTTTTCTTCTGCCTCTACCTCCTCTTGCGGCATATTTAGGACGAGGCATAGCTAACATTCGCAAAACACATAAGCTTGTTAGAGACAAGATAATGCTATAAATAATTTATAGAACACTTTCAATCAAAAATAAAAAATCCTAAGCCTATAGCAAACGGTTACTGGTTCACCATGCAAAGTTCATCTTTAAATCCAGAATTTCAACATGCTAAAGTATTGAACGCATAAGATCCATTGTTTCTGTGTTCACAATTCTCGACCCTAAACCCTCATAAACCCTCACAATCCATCAACGAACACCTCAACCCTAAGTTGATTAGATAATTTGATCTAATCCAAAAAACCCTAAACACATAATTTGATCTAATCCAGAAAAACAAAAAATATGACCTACAGTAAAACAAAAAATACCATGCAAAGTTTATCTTTAAATTCAAAAATACTAGAGCACCGCTGATGTAAACAGCGTCCCACAACTAATATAAGCACACGAGAATTAAACATATAAACACTCATAATTTATAGTAGCAGTGTAAACATAAAAAACACTCATAATTTCGAGAGGCCATGTAAATGGGTGCCATTTCAACAAGCAATCGCCATTTTTGCTTATTTTCCACAGACTCCTCATTGTTGATATCTCCCAAATAAGAAATTGCTTTGAAACCTGTCAACGAAATCTCCTCTTCTACTGAATCAGGTTCTCCAACATACAAATTATGTACATATATTTTTTCTAGAATTGAAGTTATTTCATTCCTGGTGAGGCTCTTACTGAAATTCCAATTGTGGAATCTTGGTATACTACCACAGCGCCTCCGAAGGTCAGTTAAATGTAGATGTTCACAAAACCAAGTCTGCAAAAAGAAACCAATAAAAGGTGTTTATACCAGTTTAGGTCTGCTGTTCATACCATTTCAGATCTGCTGTGTGTGTACCAATAAATGATAAAAATAACAAATTGTACAAATTCATACCAACAGAGCTACTGCGGACCCAATCAGATAAGAACGGCGTCTTACCAGCCTCTTGGTTTGCAATTGTTTGGCAAAATACAACACATTCATGGATTGATTCCATCAATACATTTTTGCGATCTTTTAGCACTGTTATCTGTAGAATCTCTGCTTCCATGGCTGAATGTCGAGTAAGAGTGAGAATGATGAAATATTTTTAGGGAAATTTTGGAAAATACGAAAGAGAGAATTCGAAATAATTTGAATGTCTTTCACTCGGCTAATGTGTGGATTTCCCACTCAGTTGGAAGCTTTCTTAGCAGCTGAAAACGTGCTTGATGAACTCAAATACCGGGAGTTGGAAGACATGGTGAAAGTTTGAGACCAGGTGGGTGGGTCTTACACTTCAATAATTGGCATTAATGCATAAAAATTCATATGTTCCTGGAATCGAAAAAATTCATATGTTCCTGGAATCGAAAAAATTCATATGTTCTTGGAATCGAAAAAATTCATATGTTCCTAGAATCGTAAAAAAATTCAATGACCAGACCAATAAAAAAATCATTTCAAAAAAACCATTTCAGCAACGACGAACTTGAAAAAAAACTGGAGGCAGATATGAGTTCGGGCGGTCTGGGATCAATGGATAAGGTAGTTGCAGATACTCAGGGTGTATAGACCTTCCATTAATAGGTAAAGCACCAAATAAAAATGCTATCATCCTGAATTGAGGTAAAACATAACAGCCAGTCACCAACCGAGTATATAAAATAAGAAATTCCAGGTTTGTGATTTACGACTTCAATTGTTTTCTTTTATGTTCTTGTAAGAAAGAGAAATAATCAATCAATATTCATGGATTAGGTTTTCTGGAATTCCAAAAACCTTACAACCGCATGCAGATCGAATGCTGAATTTCAGCTAGGAGACATTATTGTTCTCATTTCTTTAAAATTCGGTTTGACTGAACCGACCGAATTTATATTGTTAATATATTAAATTAATAATCTAGTATTTCAAATTATAACTCACTTTCAAATACCTCAAAACGATTTCTGAAATCATAGTTCTGCTCCGTCTCGTCAGTGCCACCTGCTTGATGTTTACACGTGGTGTTTATACATTGGGTTGTCAGATATTTATATAGGTTGTGAATAGGTGTTTATATTAGTGGTGCTCTGGTGTTTATAAGTGCGCTGGCCCCAGATAATCCTTCCGGATTCGCGCTGGCCCCAGATTCTTTATTAAGTGCTTCAAGATTCACAGTCTTCACTCATTAATTAAGAATGAATCCTTCGAGATTCGCGCTGGCCCCAGATTCGTTTAAAAGTTTCGCACTCGTCTCTATCAACTTATAGACTTCCCGTTTTGAAACGTTTCGCCCTCCGCGCCGACAGTCTAAAGAGGTTAAGAAGGATATGAGCAACGACAATTGATGTTGTTAAGCATATGAACAAGGGAAAATGAGGTTCCTAAGCACAAGAACAAATGCAAATGAGGTTCATAAGCACAAGATCAAGGGCAAAAGAGGTTGTTAAGCACACGAACAATGCCAATTGAGGTTGTTACGCTGACGAACATAGTCAAATGAGATTGCTATGCACAATAACAAATACAAATGAGGTTCATAAGTACAAGATCAAGGACAAAAGAGGTTGTTAAGCACACGAACAACGCCAATTGAGGTTGTTAAGCACACCAATAAGAGCAAATGAGGTTCTTATGCATAAGGTCAAATGCAAATTATGTTCCAAAGCGCATGAACAACGACAAATGAGGTAGTTAAGCACAAGAACAAGTGTAAATGATGTTGCTAAGCACAAGAACAAGGGCAAAAGAAGTTAAGAAACATATGAACAACGACAATTAGGTTTGTTAAGCACACGAACAAGGGCATATGAGGATCCTAACCACAAGAACTATTGAAAATGAGGTTCATAAGCACAAGATCAAGGGCAAAAGAGGTTGTTAAGCACAAGAACAACGCTAAATGTGGTTGTTAAGCACAAGAACAAATGCAAATGAGGTCCATAAGCACAATATCAATGGCAAATAAGGTTGTTTAGCACACTAACAATGCCAATTGAGATGATTAAGCACACAAACAAGGGAAAATGAGGTTCCTAAGCAAAAGAACAAATGCAAATAAGGTTCATAAGCACAATATCAAGGGCAAATTATGTTGAAAAACGCAAGAACAATGACAAATGAGGTTGTTAAGTCCAAAAACATGTGTAACTGATGTTGCTAAGCACAAGAACAAGGGCAAAAGAGGTTCAAAAAGATATTAACAACGACAATTGAGGTTGTTAAGCACATGAACAAGTGGAAATGAGGTTCATAAGTAGAAGATCAAGGGCAAAAGAGGTTGTTAAGTACACAAACTACGCCAATTGTAGTTGGTAAGCACACAAACAAGGGCAAATGAGGTTCCTAAGCACACGAACAAATGAAAATGAGGTTCATAAGCACAATATCAAGGGAAAATTATGTTGCAAAGTGCAAGAACAACGACAAATGCGATTGTTAAGCACAAGAACAAGTGTAAATGATGTTGTTAAGCACAAGAGCAAGGGCAAAAAAGGTTAAGAAACATATTAACAACGATATTTGAGGTTGTTAAGCACAAGAACAAGGACAAATGAGGTTCTTAAGTACAAGAACAAATGAGGTTTCTAAGAACAGGAGCAAATGCAAATGAGGTTCATAAGCAGAAGATCAAGGGCAAAAGAAGTTGTTAAGCACACGAACAACGCTAATTGAGGTTGTTAAGCACACAAACAAGGGAAAATGAGATTTCTAAGCACAAGAACAAATGCAAATAATGTTCGTAAGTGCAAGATCAAGGGCAAAATAAGTTGCAAAGCGAAAGAACAACAACAAATGTGGTTGTTAAGTACAAGAACAAGTGTAAATGATATTACTAACCACAAGAACAAGGGCTAAAGAGGTTAAGAAGTATATGAACAACGCCAATTGAGGTTGTTAAGTACACGTACAAGGGCAAATGAGGTTCCTAAGCACAAGAACAAATGCAAATGAAGTTCATAATCACAATATTAAGGGCAAAAGAAGTTGTTAAGCACACAGACAATGTCAATTGAGGTTGTTAAGCACACAAACAAGGGAAAATGAGGTTCCTAAGCACAAGAACAAATGCAAATAAGGTTCATAAGCGCAAGATCAAGGGCAAAATAAGTTGCAAAGCGCAAGAACAACGACAAATGCGGTTGTTAAACACAAGAACAAGAGTAAATGATGTTGCTAAGCACAAGAACAAGGGTAAAAGAGAATAAGAAGCATATGACCAACGACAATTGAGGTTGTTAAGCACACGAACAATGGAAAATGAGGTTCCTAAGCACAAGAACAAATGCAAGTGAGATTCATAAGCACAAGATGAAGGGCAAAAGAGGTTGTTAAGCAAAAGAACAACGCCAATTGAGGTCGTTAAGTTCACAAACAAGGGAAAATGAGGTTCCCAAGCACAAGAACAAATGCAAATGAGGTTCATAAGCACAAGGTCAAGGGAAAGATGTTGTTAACCACACGAACAACGCCAATTGAGGTTGTTAAGCACACAAACAAGAGGAAATGAGGTTCCTAAGCACAAGAACAAATGTAAATGAGGTTCATAATCATAAGATCAAGGGCAAATTATGTTGCAAAGTGCAAGAACAACGACAAATGAGGTTGTTAAGCACGCGAATAAGTGCAAATGAGGTTCCTAAGCAGAAGAACAAATAGAAATGGGGTTCATTAGCACAAGAGCAAAGGAGGTTGCAGACGGACAACACCAATTGAGATTGTTAAGCACACAAACAAGGGTAAATGAGTTTCCTAAGCACAAGGGCAAATGAGGTTCTTAAGCACAAGGGAAAATGCGGTTCCTAAGTACAAGAACAAATGTAATTGAGGTTAATAAACATAAGATCAAGGGCAAATTATGTTCCAAAGGGCAAGAAAAACGACAAATGAGGTTGTTACGCACAACAAGAAGTGTAAATGATGTTGCTAAGCCCAAGAACAAGTTCTAAAGAGATTAAGAGGCATATGAACAACGACAATTGAGATTGTTAAGTACACGTAAAAGAGCAAATGGGGTTTCTAAGGACAAAAACAAATGCCAATGAGGCTCATAAGCACAAGATCAAGGGCAAAAAAAGTTGTTAAGCACACGGACAACGTGAATTGAGGTTGTCAAGCACACAAACAAGAGAAAATGAGGTTCCTATGCACAAGAAGAAATACAAATAAGGTTCATCAGCGCAAGATCAAGGGCAAATTAAGTTGCAAAGCGCAAGAATAACGACAAATACGGTTGTTAAGCACAAGAACAAGAGTAAATGATGTTGCTTAAGCACAAGAACAAATGCAAATGAGGTTCATAAGCAAAAGATCACGGGCAAAAGAGGCTGTTAAGCACACAAACAACGCCAATTGAGGTTGTTAAGCACACGAACAAGGGAAAATGAGGTTCCTAAGCACAAGAACAAATGCAAATGAGGTTCATAAGCATAAGATCAAGGGCAAAAGAGGTTGTTAAGCACACGAACAATGCTAATTGAGATTGTTAAGCACAGCAACAAGAGCAAATGAGGTTCCTAAGCAAAATAACAAATGCAAATGAGGTTCATAAGCACAAGATCAAGGGCAAATTATGTTCCAATGCGCAAGAACAACGACAAATGAGGTTGTTAAGCACAAGAACAAGTATAAATCATGTTTCTAAGCCCAAGAACAAGGGCTAAAGAGGTTAAGAAGTATATGAACAACGACAATTGAGGTTGTTTAGTACACTTACAAGAGCAAATGAGGTTCCTAAGCACAAAGACAAATGCAAATGAGGCTCACAAGCACAAGGTCAAAGGCAAAAGAAGTTGTTAAGCACACAGACAACGTCAATTGAGGTTGTTAAGCACACAAACAAGGGCAAATGAGGTTACTAAGTACAAGAACAAATGCAAATGAGGTTCATAAGCACAAGATCAAGGGAAAATTATGTTGAAAAGCGCAAGAACAACGACAAATGCGATTTGTAAGCATAAGAACAAGTGTAAATGATGTTGTTAAGCACAAGAACATGGTCAAAAGAGGTTAAGAAGCATATGAACAATGAGAATTGAGGTTGTTAAGCATAAGAACAAGGACAAATGAGATTCCTAAGCACAAGAACAAATAAAAAAGAGGTTCGTAAGCAGAAGATCAAGGGCAAAAGAGGTTGTTAAGCGCACAAATAGGGGCGAATGAGGTTCCTAAGCACAAGAACAAATGCAAATGTGGTTCATAAGCACAATATCAAGGGCAAATTATATTGCATAGCACAAGAACAACGACAAATGAGGTTGTTAAACACCAAAACAAGTGTAAATGATATTGTTAAGCACAAAAACAAGGCTAAAGAGGTTAAGAAGAATATCAACAACGAAAATTGAGGTTGTTAAGCACACGAACAAGGAAAAATGAGGTTCCTAAGGACAAGAACAAATGCAAAGAGGTTCATAAGCACAAGATCATGGGCAAATGAGGTTGGCATACGAACAACGCCAATTGAGGTTGTTACGCTTACGAACAAGGGCAAATGTGATTCCTAAGCACACCAACAAATTTGAATGAGGTTTATAAGCACGAGATCAAGGGCAAAAGATGTTGTTTAGCACATTAACAACGCCAATTGAGGTTGTTAAGCACACAAACAAGAGAAAATGAAGTTTCTAAGCACAAGAATAAATTCAAATGAGGTTCATAAGGACAAGATCAACGGCATATTATGTTGCAAAGCGCAAGAACAACAACAAATGTGGTTGTTAAGCACAAGAACAAGTGTAAATGATGTTGCTAAGGCCAAGAACAAGGGCTAATGAATTTAAGAAACATATGAACAACGACAATTGAAGTTGTTAAGTACACCTACAAGGGCAAATGAGGTTCCTAAGCACAAAAACAAATACAAATGAGGCTCATACGCACAAGATCAAGGGTAAAAGAAGTTGTTAAGCACACGGACAATGTCAATTGAGGTTATTAAGCACACAAACAAGGGAAAATGAGGTTCCTAAGGACAAGAACAAATGCGAATGAGGTTCATAAGCACAAGATCAAGGGCAAACTATGTTGCAAAGCGCAGGAACAACGACAAATGAGGTTGTTAAGCACAAGAACAAGTGTAACTTTTATTGTTAAGTACAAGAACAAGACTAAAGAGGTTAAGAAGCATATAATCGGCGACAATTGATTTGTTAAGCACATGAACAAGGGCAAATGAGGTTCATAAGCACAAGAACAAATGAAAATGAGGTTCATAAGCATAAGATCAAGGGCAATTATGTTGCAAGCACAAGAGCAACGACAAATGAGATTGTTAAGCACAAGAACAAGTGTGAATGATATTGTTAAGCACAAGAAGAAGGCTATTATGAGGTTAAGAATGTTTTTCCATTTATTCCAAGTGAATTTTTTTATTTTTTATTTTATTATTGTGGTTGATAATAAGGTTTACAAATCATGCAAGGTATTTAAATTGAGGTTCTATTTTTTATATTATGTTTTTTTTTTTGCTTACTTTGAAATTGAACAATTTTTTTTTTATATGCCATAATTATTTTTGGGTTACTAATATAATTTTTTCAATCAAGACATGTTTATTTATAAAATTATGTTATTATCATAAATTAAATTTAGTGATTTTATGTTGAATGTTTTCTTCTTTCAAATAATATGTTATTAGTATTTGAAAAAGTTATTAATTCTCAATTTATTTTTATTAAATAAATGTGTTACTTAAACATGCAAAATGATTACGTGTTACGAAGAAATAAGCATAGTATCTGTTATAATAATAAAACTAACTTAAATTAAGTTTATTTGATAAGTTTAATGAGTTAAATAAATAATTTTAATAAATTATGATATATATACATAAATTTAATAAAAACGTTAAATTGTCCGCTATTGACGCATCCGATTATACTTGCGCCCGTCCGTCCACCGCATTATTTACATCGGTTGCAAGCACAAGAGCAACGACAAATGAGATTGTTAAGCACAAGAACAAGTGTGAATGATATTGTTAAGCACAAGAAGAAGGCTAATGAGGTTAAGAAGCATATGAACAACGAGAATTGAGGTTGTTAAGCACACGAACAAAGGAAAATGAGGTTCCTAAGCACAAGAACAAATGCAAATGGGGTTCATAAGCACAAGATCATCAGCAAAAGAGGTTGTTAAGCACACGAACAACCTCAATTGAGGTTGTTACGCACACGAACAAGGGCAAATAAGGTTCCTAAGCAAAAGAACAAATGCAAATGAGGTTCATAAGCATAAGATCAAGGGCAAATTATGTTCCAAAGCGCAAGAAAAATGACAAATGAGGTAGTTAAGCACAAGAACAAGTGCAAATGATGTTCCAAAGCACAACAAAAATGACAAAAGAGGTAGTTAAGAACCAGTAAATGAGGTTGTTAAGCACACAAACAACGGCAAAGTTAAGACCATTGAGCTTGTTAAGCACACAAACTAGGGCAAATGAGGTTCCTAAGCACAAGAACAAATGCAAATGAGGTTCATAAGCACAAGATCAAGGGAAAATTATGTTGAAAAGCGCAGGAACAACGACAAATGCGATTGTTAAGCATAAGAACAAGTGTAAATGATGTTGTTAAGCACAAGAACATGGTCAAAAGAGGTTAAGAAGCATATGAACAATGCGAATTGAGGTTGTTAAGTACAAGAACAAGGGCAAATGATGTTCCTAAGCACAAGAACAAATACAAATGAGGTTCATAAGCGAAGATCAAGGGCAAAAGAGGTTATTAAGCACATAAACAACGCCAATTGAGGTTGTTAAGTACACAAATAGGGGCAAATGAGGTTCCTAAGCACAAGAACAAATGCAAATGAGGTTCATAAAGCACAAGATCAAGGACAAATTATGTTGCAAAGCGCAAGAACAATGACAAATGTGGTTGTTAAGCACAAGAACAAGTGTATATGATGTTGCTAAGCACAAGAACAAGGGCAAAAGATGTTAGGAAGCATATGAACAACGACAATTGAGGTTGTTAAGCACAGCAACAAGGGCAAATGAGTTTCCCAAGCAATTGCAAATGAGGTTCATATGCATAAGATCAAGGGCAAAAGAGGTTGTGAAGCACAAGAACAACGCCAATTGAGGTTGTTAATAACACAAACAAGGGGAAATGAGGTTCCTAAGCACAAGAACAAATGCAAATGAGGTTCATAAGCACAAGATCAACGGCAAATTATATTGCAAAACGCAAGAACAACGACAAATGAGGTTGTTGAACACAAGAACAACTGTAAATGATATTGTTAAGCACAAAAACAAGGCTAAAGAGGTTAAGAAGAATATCAACAACGAAAATTGAGGTTGTTAAGCACACGAACAAGGGCAAATGAGATTCCTAAGGACAAGAACAAATGCAAATGAGGTTCATAAGCACAAGATCATGGGCAAAAGAGGTTGGCATACGAACAACGCCAATTGAGGTTGTTATGCTCACGAACAAGGGCAAATGTGATTCCTAAGCACACCAACAAATTCGAATGAGGTTTATAAGCACGAGATCAAGGGCAAAAGATGTTGTTTGGCACACTAACAACGCCAATTGAGGTTGTTAAGCACACGAACAAGATAAAATGAATTTCCTAAGCACAAGAATAAATTCAAATGAGGTTCATAAGAACAAGATCAACAGCAAATTATGTTGCAAAGCGCAAGAACAACGACAAATGAGGTTCATAAAGCCAAGAACAAGGGCTAATGAGTTTAAGAAACATATGAACAACGACAATTGAAGTTGTTAAGTACACCTACAAGGGCAAATGAGGTTCCTAAGCACAAAAACAAATACAAATGAGGCTCATAAGCACAAGATCAAGGGCAAAAGAAGTTGTTAAGCACACGGACAATGTCAATTGAGGTTGTTAGGCACACAAACAAGGGAAATGAGGTTCCTAAGCACAAGAACAAATGCAAATAAGGTTCATAAACACAAAATCAAGGGCAAATTAAGTTGAAAAGCGCAAGAATAACGACAAATGCGGTTGTTAAGCACAAGAACAAGATGTTGCTAAGGACAAGAGTAAATGATGTTGCTAAGCACAAGAACAAGGGTAAAAGATGTTAAGAAGCATATGACCGATGACAATTGAGGTTGTTAAGCACACGAACAAGGGAAAATGAGATTTCTAAGCAAGAGAACAAATGCAAATGAGGTTCATAAGCATAAGATCAAGGGCAAATTATGTTGCAAAGCACAAGAACAACGCCAATTGAGGCTGTTAGGCATACAAACAAGGGGAAATGAGGTTCCTAAGCACAAGAACAAATGCAAATGAGGTTCCTAAGCACAAGAACAAATACAAATGAGGTTCCTAAGCACAAGAACAAATACAAATGAGGTTCATAAGCACAAGATCAAGGGCAAACTATGTTGCAAAGTGCAAGAACAACGACAAATGAGGTTGTTAAGCACAAGAACAAGTGTAACTTTTATTGTTAAGTACAAGAACAAGGCTAAAGAGGTTAAGAAGCATATAATCCATGACAATTGAGGTTGTTAAGCACACGAAAACGGGCAAATGAGGTTCATAAGCACAAGAACAAATGCAAAAGAGGTTCATAAGCAGAAGATCAAGGGTAGAGAAGGAAATTTGTCACGGCGTGACGAGTCACGTCATGTGACGTCACGTGCACGTCACGTCACGTGTGTCGATTACGTGACATGACTCGCGTGTCGCGTGACGTGATTATTCGCATGACGTGACTGCATTTTATGAAAATTATACGTCACGTCACGTCATGTCACGTGATCACGCCACGTCACGTCACGGTATAAAATACGTCACATCACGTCACGTAGTCATGTATAGTCACGCGGTCACGTATAGTCACGCGTGATCACGTATAATGACGTGAACACTTATAGTCACGCATGAGAACATGAAATTATTCTGAGTAAATAGGAAATGTGATTGGCAAAACGACACCGAGCACTCTCTGCGCTATTACACTGGCATTAAATCGTTTCTTGAGTGGACGGCTATGAATGGGACTTGGCATGCAGATTGTACCGTACGATGTTACTGGTGTGCTATATCTATTCATGTGATATTCTTGGTGTACCAAGTCATTATGTTAAATATCCAAGGTTTTGAATTTTGATGTATATTGTAATTTCACTTGGGTTCAATGTTTGAACCAGTACTCGAGTTGTTACAAGGAATATGCGACAGGAGTTTTTGATTTTGAATCCAATGGAGCTATAACTTTCTAAGTTGTAACTACTATAGGCTGTAACTCCATGGTTTAGTAGAATGCATGTTATAACTTTTGTGGAAAAACGAATCTAACTTTTATAGGCTAAAATTTCGGCACAAATTTAGGAAAAATGAATCTAATTTATTTAGTGTCGGGCTTTGCATCTTAAAACAGTCTGATTTGACAGTGAGCAGCAAACATGTTGACTGGGAATCTCAGCTATAAGTTCATTTATAGCCACTCTCCAGCTAAAATTGTCTCAACCTTCTTATACTCATCTGGCTGAAACGAAATTTCATTTGGTTTTGGGCAATTTCAAGGTTAGATTATTATCTTTAATTTAAGTTTTGCTTTTACAATACTTTAGTACATTTGTTTGTTATAAAATTTCAATGGAAGTTCTTTAATGCATTTGTACTTTAATTTAACTTTGGCATATGTTATAAAATACTTTAGCACGTTTATTACTTGAATTCATTCAAAAAAGAACAATCGTTAGTTGGAATGATATAACTTTGATGTATTTGTTATTTTAAGTGCAGGTTTTTTATAAATTTTCATCACTATTTTTTCAACCAATCGTAATTATGGATGCAAATCAGAGTTGGATAAACATGACAAATACCACATCGCCTGAACTGTGGGATCCCAACCTCATCGGCAACAGAGATATAAATGCAACTTACGGTCTTCCACCCCGAGTCTCAAACCTAGGTAATGTTCCGTTGACACCTGGATTTGGATCTTCTTCAACCCTGGTCCAACCAATTGAGATCCAACCTGAGATTGACGAAGAGCCTAATCGGCGTGTCAAGAGGGTAAGGGAACACAATGCAAATTGTTGGTCAATTTTTAAGCAGGTAATAAACCCACAAACAGGTGTATTAGAAAAGGGCATTTGTTTAATTTGTGGGAAGGAATATATATACAAAGCCAGAACTGGTATTGGTGGATTTATAAGGCACAAGGAATCTCATGAGAAAAAAGGTGAAACAGTGCCTGAAGAACTTAGATCTCAAATGGTGCAAACCCAGTTAGGTGTTGGGGGTGGGTATTTTAAGTATGATCCTGACAAGGTTAGGGGTTTAATCAAGTATTGTATTCGATCGGAAAAGCCGTTATCAATGGCAATGGACCCTTTTTTTGAAGAATTTGTTAAAGATACCTTACACCCTCATTACAAAAAATCTTATCGTAAAAAAGCAACATATGATTTATTTAGTATGTTTTGGACCAAACGTTCCGAACTGTACGATGAATTTAGAGATGCAAAAGATAAGGTATCCATAACGTCCGACGTATGGACGGCCGGGGCACACGACTTAGCATATTGTTCTGTGACAGCTCATTGGATTTCCGAAGATACAAATTTTGGAATTTGGATTCTTAACAAAAGAATCCTTGCTCAGCGGGTCCTACCATATCCGCATAACGCTCAAGCAATCTTTGAATACGTCTTAGGGGTCCTCGAGGAATACAACATACGTGACAAGGTATTTGCAGTGGCATTCGACAATGCAAGCAACAACAACGGAGCAATCCGATTATTAGCCAATACCTTGCACCCGATATATGAAGGAGCATTTTTCCACACTAAATGTGCATGTCACATTCTTAACTTAATTGTCCATGCAGGTCTTGCGCCTAAACCAATTGCTGATCTAATTGGCAAGTATAAGGAGGCTATTAAGTTTATCGATTCAAGTGTGAAAAAGAAGCAAAGCTTTGCAGAGCTTTGCACCCGAATGAATGTTCCTGTGGTTAAGATCCCTTGGGATATTGACACCCGTTGGAACTCAACTTATAATTTCATAAAAAAAAACATTACCCCTGAAACCAGCCATATGCACCGAGCAGGAATGCAACAGGCCAACAGTTTCAACTTACATTCTTAGAGTGGCAATCGGTGGAGATGATGGTTCCCTTTCTGGAATGCTTCTATGTAGCAACAGTCCGACTGTCGGCCAGCTACACACCCACAACAAGTGCACTTCTAGAGGAACTAGTGACCATTTCTGATTGGTATGCCACGCAATTGTTGACTTTGCCTGACAACAGTATTTTAAGACATGCAATGGAACCGATACGTCAGAAATTTCTCAAGTATTGGGCAGATGTCCCCAACCTCACGATTATTGCAAATTGCCTTGACCCAAGGTTAGTAGTACATTGAAAAATTCAGATAAGAGCAGCACATGGGCCTTCAAGTGCGTCCCAACCCTCCAATCTGACAGGAAGAGGGAGAAGTGCTGTTTCACGTGTCCTTAGTATTCTCAATAGACAGAGCGGTGCACCTTTATCATCGACTCAGCAAATGAACAATACAGAGATTCAAGTGTACATATCCTCTATTTCAACAACGAATGTAAGTCCTGATGACGAAATTTTGATGTTCTACAATTCTGGTATAAAACCAAGGGTATGTTTCCCATCTTAGCATCCATGGCTCAAGATGTTTTTGCCGCCCCAGTCTCCACAGTAGCTTCCGAATCGTGTTTTAGTGCAGCCAATAGGGTTCTAACTGACAGAAGGACGAGATTGGGACCAGATGCATTTGAGGCCCTTGTACTACTTAAGGATTGGTTTGATGCAGAAGGGAGGCTTCAGGACAAGTCGTGGATGCACATGCCACCAGAACCGAGAGAAGTGGCAGGTACTTATAGTTCTGGTCCCAATCAGGAAGCTGAGATTGTTAGCCAACCCAACGAAGAACAAGAACAATACGGATACAATATGTATATGCACAATTACGAAGATTATGGGTACAATATGTACAATCAGGGTTGGGATTATTAATTTGGCATTTTTTTAGGATATTATTTACTAGTTAATTTTCAGTTTATATTTTTGGGTATGCATGAGTATTCAGGTTTCATTTTTAGTATAACTTCTATTTTTTTTTTTTTTGCTTAATGAATATTTATAATTTGAATTTTTAACAACATTATTTACTCATTTCAGATTTTTTTTATAATTTTTCATATTTTTTATTTTTTCCTGAATTTTTAACAATATAAATTAAAATATAAACAAAAAGTTCGACGTGACTATTTCACGTCATGTCACGTCACGTGTGGTCACGTCACGTGTGGTCACGTCACGTGTGATCACGTCACGTGTGATCACGGCGTGACTATGCGTGACGTGACCATTCGCGTGACGTAATCGTCTGTCGCTATTTTGGTCACGTCACGTGAAAAAAATAATTGATCACGTCACGTCATGTCACGTGACCAAATCACGGCGTGATTGTCACGTCACGTCACGGCGTGTCACGTATTTCCTTCTCTAATCAAGGGCAAAAGAGGTTGTTAAGCACGCAAACAACGCCAATTGAGGTTGTTAAGTACACAAATAGGGGCAAATGAGGTTCCTAAGCTCAAGAACAAATGCAAATGAGGTTCACAAGCACAAGATCAAGGGAAAATTATGTTGCAAGCACAAGAACAACGACAAATGAGATTGTTAAGCGCAAGAACCGAATGATATTGTTAAGCACAAGAACAAGGCTAATGAGGTTAAGAATCTTATGAACAACGAGAATTGAGGTTGTTAAGCACAGGAACAAGGGCAAATGAGGATCTTAAGCACAAGAATTATTGGAAATGAGGTTCATAAGCACAAGATCAATGGCAAAAGTGGTTGTTAAGCACAAGAATAACGCCAATTGAGGATGTTAAGCACAACAACAAGGGGAAATGAGGTTCCTAAGCACAAGAACAAATGCAAATGAGGTTCATAAGCACAAGATCAAGGGCAAATTATATTGCAAAGCGCAAGAACAACGACAAATGAGGTTGTTAAACACAAGAACAAGTGTAAATGATATTGTTAAGCACAAGAACAAGGCTAAAGAGGTTAAGAAACATATGAACAACGAAAATTGAGGTTGATAAACACGCGAACAAGGAAAAATGACGTTCCTAAGGACAAGAACAACTGCAAATGAGGTTCCTAAGCACAAGATCATGGGCAAAAGAGGTTGTTAAGCACACTAACAACGTCAATTGAGTTTGTTAAGAACACAAACAAGGAAAAATAAGGTTTATAAGCACAACAACAATTGCAAATAAGGTTCATATGCACAATATGAAGGGCAAATTATGTTGCAAAGCGCAAGAACAATGACCAGTGTGGTTGTTAAGCACAAGAACAAGTGTAACTGATGTTACTAAGTACAAGAACAAGGACAAAAGAGGTTAAGAAGCTTATGAACAATTAGAATTGAGGTTGTTAAGCACAAGAACAAGGACAAATGAGGTTCCTAAGCACAAGAACAAATGCAAATGAGGTTCATAAGCACAAGATCAATGACAAAAGTGGTTATTAAGCACAAGAACAACGCTAATTGAGGATGTTAAGCACACAAACAAGGATAAATGAGGTTCCTAAGCAGAAGATTAAGAGAAAAATAGATTGTTTAGCACACAAACAACGCCAATTGAGGTTGTTAAGTACACAAATAGGGTCAAATGAGGTTGCTAAGCACAAGAAGAAATGCAAATGAGGTTCATAAGCGATTAAGGGCAAATTATGTTGCAAAGCGCAAGAACAACGACAAATGAGGTTGTTAAGCACAAGAACAAGTGTATAAGATGTTGCTAAGCACAAGCACAAGGGCAAAAGAGGTTAAGAAGCATATGAACAACGACAATTGAGGTTGTTAAACACAGGAACAAGGGAAAATGAGGTTCCTAAGCACAAGAACAAATGCAAATGAGGTTCATAAGCACAAGATCAATGGCAAAAGTGGTTCTTAAGCACAAGAATAATGCCAATTGAGGATGTTAAGCACAACAACAAGGGGAAATGAGGTTCCTAAGCACAAGAATAACGTCACGTGTGATCACGGCGTGACTACGCGTGACATGACCATTCGCGTGACGTGATTGTCTGTCGCTATTTTAGTCACGTCACGTCACGTCACGTGAAAAAAATAATTGATCACGTCACGTCACGTCACGTGACCAAATCATGGCGTGATTGTCACGTCACGTCACGTCACGGCGTGCCACGTATTTCCTTCTCTATTGCTAAGGCTAAGAACAAGGGCTAAGGAGGTTAAGAAGCATATGAACAACGACAATTGAAGTTGTTAAGTACACATACAAGGGCAAATGAGATTCCTAAGCACAAAAACAAATACAAATGAGGATCATAAGCACAAGATCAAGGGCAAAAAAGGTTGTTAAGCAAACAAATAATGCCAATTGAGGTTGTTACGCTCACGAACAAGGGCAAATGAGGTTCCTAAGCACAAAAACAATTTCAAATGAGGTTCATAAGCATAAGATCAAGGGCAAAAGAGGTTGTTAAGCACACGAACAATGCCAATTGAGGTTGTCAAGCACACCAACAAGAGCAAATGAGGTTCATAAGCACAAAAACAAATGCAAATGAGGTTCATAAGCACAAGATCAGGCGCAAATTATGTTCTAAAGCGCAAGAACAACGACAAATGAGGTAGTTAAGTACAAGAACAAGTCAACTTCCCCATATAAGTGCATGGATTGGATATCTCCTTGCCAGTCAACATTTCCATTAAAACCTCTTGCATCCTGGTTTTGATAATCATCTCCATCCTCTTCACTGCCATTATCGCTGTTTGCTTCCAACCCGACCTGCTCCAAGAAGTCAATCCTGTGATAATTACCACAGTTGCAACAATAGTTTCCACATTGTCTGGAGATGCAAACGAGTACAATTGTATGATGATTTGCACTGCGGGATGTTTCAGGTTCGGGGTAGTCGCTAGTATTGCCAACAGACATGTTGTGAATAGTGCCAAGAGGAGGACTGTGATGCCATCCAGGGTTAGATTGGTCAAACTAATTAAAACTGTGATTTTATGCAACATTATATCGTTTTGCTTTCATATCATGTTGTTGTTGTTGTCAGGTTTAATTGTTTTTGGATTTTGCTTTTCCTGATTGTGCTAGCTTTAGTGTACATCTGCTTATGCTTTTGTAAACTAAAATTGTGAGATTAACTCGTCCACATTATGTACCAGCTTGAAGTACCAGTATCGGTCAGTAGCTCGTGCTTCTAATTATTTGTAAATTAGAAGGTGTTGTATCCAGGTCACTACAGCATATCAGACCATCAGTGACCGGTTTCTGATGGTAGTTATGGCGCCGGTCGCTGATACTAAAATTGGTCGCTGAACACCGATCGCTGAAAACATCGTCGCTGATGCTTGACCGATGACGTCATCGGTCGCTGAATGGTGTCATACTGGTCGCTGACGAGTTATCAGCGACTATATTATTGTGGTCGCTATTGGATTTTGCTGACGTCATGTAAAGAAATAAGCGATCAAAATATTTGGTCGCTGATATTTTTTAGAGACCATTTTTTTTTTGTTGCTGATGCTCCTATTAGCATGATTTTTTTTTTGTTATTTTTGTCATTTTACTTTCAAAACAAACAATAGATAAATTCGATTGTAATATCAAATATCGTACAAATTACAATTATGTTTTGAGATACAACAATGACATACAACAATGCTAATAGTCAGAGATGCACTAAGTACAGTTTTACATAACAATTAATACCTAATATAAAAATAAACAAGATTGTTAGTTCGACTTGTCATTACAAATACACTAAGGTTGTGCTCCGCAAACCTAATACAGAGAGGAAGGGGAAAGAAGAGAAAGGAAGGGGTGACCGTGCGCGTTACCTCGCTACAGTAAAACCTACACCCCAAATCGGAGGGTACAAAGTTCGGAACTTTTGTACAAAGCGTTATCTTCCATTCCCCTCGCTACAGGACCCGCGTTCCTTCCTTTCCCTCTCCGATAACCTCTTCTTGAGCAAGTAGATGGTCATGGACAAATTGAGATTGTGCAGAATTCTCCTTCCTTCCTTTTAATGAAGGAGCTTTCCCCCTCTTTGGAGCACAGCCTAACATACCGATGAGAATTTGACCTTCCGTTGTACATTGATGGACATGTATGATATGATCTGAAAAATATAATTTATATAAAATAAAAAAGATACCGGATAAGAAGAAAATTGATTTGAGAAGTAAGAAATTTAGTAAAACCTTGCTTCTAGTTATCTCTTATGTTGTGGCATATACTTCTAAACATACATGTTGTATGGAGGTCCCTATAGCATATGATTTTATCACCAAGTTAATAAGCAACAACACAATTATATTCTTATTTTAAAAATACCGTGGCATGCACATCCAGTCTCTTTCCCTTGCCAATCTACATTAGATAAAGGTAGACTTGACCACCACAAAGTCGGTAATAAAAGAATGATAAAAATGGACACCCTTTCTCAGGCCAATATGCATTAGACAAATCTATCCTAAAATTGGTGGAATATTAAAGGGAAATTGTGATCTTTAATCCTTCAGCCATAAAGGAAAATTGACTAATATAAGTTGCTAGAGATTGACATTCTGTAAAATGGCAGCAAAAAACCTAGGTTCGCCTATTTGGGGGAAATTTTGGAAACCCATTTTTACAGAGCAGTTTTTAGTGCGAACAGAGTTCGAATTTTTTATGGACCAAAATATCCCTGCTCATCAGCGTTCGAATTTTACAGAGTAAATCTTCTACCTTTGATGTAGGGGTATTTTGGTCCATAAAAAATTCGAACTCTGTACGCACTAAAAACTGCTCTGTAAAAATGGGTTCCCGAAATTTTGAGGTTTATGCAGCTAACGCAAAACCCTAGGTTTATAAATTACCGAACCAAATTAGACAAAAATGGCAAGCACAGGTCAGAACCAATGTGCAGCCCAATTTCACCCAGCACCAACAATTAAACAAGGCAGCATGATCAACCAACAAGCAAGACAGTAGCAAGTTGATACCAGCAAAACTAGCAGAGCACAACACATCAACAAACAGATAAAAGGATGTGTTTAGGTATTTACCCGAGAGAAAGCACAGAGGCAAAGAGGCGTAGAAAAAGGCTGGTACCACCAGAAATCAGCAAGCACCACCGCAAGCACTACCCAAAGAGATACCACCAGAAATCAACAGAGATGCAAGCACAAGGGGGCACCCGTACCAGAGTTTCTCCGCCTTGCCTCTTGGACCTCAGAAATCAGCAAGCACCACCGCAAGAGGCACCACCAATCACTAGGCTCAGCGCAAAAAGAACAAGCACAGAGCAGGCAAATCGCAACAATGGTGGAAAACAGTAAAGAGGGAGTGAGAGAGAGTTTTTGTTCAGCACAACGAAAAATGAAAATAGAGAGGGAGAGAAGCAGAGAGACAGTACCGAGAGAACCAGAGAGCAGATCGACGGGCAGAGGCGGAGCAAATCGGCGGGCGGAGGCGGAGTCGGTTTTTAAAATCTAAACCTAATGCGCAAGACAGCTAGCAGGGAAAAATTAAGAAGACCGCGCGCGGGGGGTTTTCTGTCGAAAACTTTCAGAGACCGGTCCAATGTGGTCGCTGAAAGTATTTTCGCCGGTCGCTAATGTCTGTTGGTTTTTTTTATATTTTTTAAAAAAAAATTAGTCATCAGTGACTGGTCTCTGTTCGCACCAGAAATGCACTCCCAAGTTTCGAGACAATGAGCCGTACCTTTTAAAACTCGAGTTCTACCTCTGGTTAAGACTGCAAGTGCACAGCCCTACCGTTGGTATAGTCAGGTATCATATCCATAGGGACGGAATAAAACAACCGGACTCTACTTAAATTTACTAAATTTCTAGAAGTGAAGAAATGTTGAATTGGTGGTTGTTTGTATTAAACTACTGATCAATAACAATATTAAAACAATTAAAACAAGATTAAAAGTTGTTTTTCAGATTATCAAAAGGGTTTCCAGGGTGTCAGATTTCGTATCTGCCTAGCCCCAGGGTATACGGCCCGTATAGAATCCTATACGGTCCGTATAGGCCCCCGAGTGAATACTGCAGCCACTGTTTCTGTGTTGGTGCTTTTGCCTAGGGTTTCCATCGACCAGGTCTAAGTTCCTCACCTCAGCGTTCGCAATTTTGGCTTAGAACCGCATTTACCTGGGACTCAACTACTCCCCTCTTAGATGCGTTAACCCTCAACTTTCGTAATTTTGGACTAAGTTATCTAAGTCACTTGTTGGTTTACTAAAGGTATCCAAGGACTTTCGCCTCGAGGAAAGTTTCCCTTTCAGTACTTCTTGATCCGTAGATCTACCTCATATACTTGGTTCAGTTGGATTAAGTATCATAGACTTGGTTCCTAACTATTAGACGTGCGCATTCATCTAACGGGATGACTAATCAAACTCAAGCAAGCAAAACCAAGCAATTAAAATACTACACAACAAGATAAAAACTAAGCATTCAACACATAATCCAGTAGCAAACAAGTAAAACCAAGCGTCAACTACATCTTAACCCTAGAAACAGTAAAATTAGCTTCTCATGTTCTCAAAAGAAAGCACAATAAAAGTTATGAAAGAGTTCATAGAAAAACTATAGAAAATCCGAAGATCCGTTGCAAAACTTCTTCTTCTTCTTCTCCAAGTTCTTCCTTGTTTCCCAAGCACCAAGAATGAGTCAAAAGATGCTTTCTGATCTGGAATGATCTGCCTTAATGCCCCAAATCGCGTATTGAAAGCCTTCCTTTTCAGTCCCCCCAACTGTCTCTGTTTCCAATTCCAGCCTGGGCTTCCGAAATAGCTTGTACGGTCCGTATGAAAATCCTATACGGACCGTATACTTGTGCTTTGCCTTGGAGAATTGTTGCCTCTAATATGGAACCTCCTGTGGTTTTGGGCTGATCTTGTACGGGCCGTATGGACACCTATACGGGCCGTATGGAGAGGTGTCAGACCCAGAATTTCGCCTGTTTCCTGCAAAACGACAAACAAAACACAGCAGTACCACATTCTAATGATAATTAAGTAAAAAGGTCCATATTTGTAGGCTTTAAAGCACAGGTTCTGGTACAAATCAGGGTCGCAAACTAGGCAAAATAAGGAGACATCAGTCTCCATACCGGTCGCTGAAAGACTGGTCACCTGATATTTGGAGTTATTATATTTTTTTTTGAAGAAAAATGGTATCAGCGACTGGCGACCAAACCGGTCGCTGATTCCCTGTTTTGCCGTAGTGGATATTCCCCTGCATTTTTTCTCTTTTATATTCTTTTAGAATGATTAAATCTCTGAACTTGTAATTTTGCAAGCTAAATACAAACTATCAGAGTGTAATTAAATAACTATAGTCGCATGCTAATTAAGAAACTATACGGTAAGATGTGAGTGTAATCAGGAAAAGGTTCAACAGTACTGCGTAAAACCAATCCAGAACCAAATTTATAGGATAGGCCAAGAGATTTTCATCCCTTGCTTCAATTGTATTGTATTTGTATCGTCAGAACACTAGGCCTGTATCATGCATCCTGATCTGATGCTATTGGTCACCTTATGAGGCCTAGCTATCTTCAAGCGACCAGTTTAAACTAAATTAGAGTTAATGCACTAATTGTAATAATTTAGAGGGTTTAACCTGAGCTTTTCATGAAAAAACCAATCTGGACCGTTCAACCAAAGTTAGATGGCCTGAAATTGCTTTGTTTTTCTGCTACGAAATGCAGGAAAAGTAGAAGGGAAAATTTCGTTGTAAAAAGTTTATTTTAAAGATCAAAATTATTCAGAATGGAACCAAAAGATCAAACTTTAGCAAACGTAGTAGGTAAAATCAGGGGCGGATCTAGAATTTCTATCAGGGTAGGGCACTAATCGGATTCAAACCCATTAACTTATCGGATACACAATTACACCTCAATCCCTATAACTATGTTTATTATAAAATCAGTTATAATCATAAAATTGATTGACATAGTAACAGTATTGAAATATTTTTAGTAAGCTAATTAAAAATTTGTTTGGCACAATTCAAAGTGTGACACTTTTTAGCCAATTAAAAAAAATGAAGTCAAAGTTTAGTTAAAAATTTAACCGAAATATAAGTGTTGAATAATAAAAAGCACAAAAAGTTCGGCCAACTCATTTCTTTGAATTGTAATAATAGGTCCCACGTAAGATTTTTCTCGTTCTCTTATTCTCTTTCATTCTATTTACGAAATAGTGTATCGCATATCTGGAAAAAAAAAAAAAAAACGAAATACACAAAATCAACCAAAACTCAGAAGGAATCGGTTCAAGGATCGGACTAACTCGAATTAAGGATAGGCACATTGAACAATTAGTACTGAATCAAAATAAAAAATTCAAAACCAGAAATAAGCACTTGCCTACCCCAATTTATATATAGATCGCCAATGGCTACGATGCCGTCCAGCTGAGATTGAGTTTCACAACAAAAGAAAAAAGAAAAAAAGAAAAAACTGTAAATTTATCATTTTGCTTTGGAATTTGTTCATGGTTATCATCAGCTTGCATTATTATAGTGCAACTGCATTCCATATTGGTAAAATGCACCTTCCTACCTAATCTTCTTCATATTTTTTTTTTCTTTTCATCACATGCCTACTTATTACCATTTTCTGGTTTGTAGAACATTTAACTACTTATTACCTAATAAAGTAAGCAGATTTGTTAAATACATCCATCTTCCACAATGTGTTTTCTATAAACCTGTACTATTTTTATAATTATTAAAATGAACGAAGCTACCCTATTCAGTTTTTCAGAATTTCTTTTCAAGTAGATTGGCTGATGCATACTTTATTTTTATCAAAACCAAAAAATTCAAATGTACAAGGAGACATCATAATCAATGGCCTATATTCCCCGGTTGGACTTTGAACGTATACCAGTAATACATCAGAATCAATATATATCAATAATGCCAGAGCAATACAAGGATAAATATAATAAGCAGAGATATTTACATCAAAATCAGGCTTCTCACTGGAACTGGTGGAAGCCCATAGACAGCCCAAGGCCAGCAGTTTTGAGTTATAGCCCGGTATATACCAGGCCTCCTAATAAAGACCTAACCCCAATTCAGCTCCAATTTCTCACTCAAAATTTTTGATTCGTTCATCATAAAAATAGAATAAAATTTGGATTAAAGCCCCTAGTTCGTATTATCGTTTACAATAAAAATGTTATAACAGTTAATATTAATATTGTTGTCCCTAACGACACTTAGAGGGAGGTGAATATGGTGACTTAAAGAACCCTGGACGTTTTTCATGATGGTAGGTAAAGCAAACAAAACTGCAATCAATCAACAATGTAAAGCAAATAGATAGAGTAAGAGAGATTGACACGCGAGATGTTAATGGAGTTCGATTTAAAATGCCTACGTCTTCAGGACAATGCAAACTTGTCGGTGCGCCTTTTCTATTACTCAATGAAAGAAATGATACAACTCGTGACATGTTAGCCCAACACACGTGAGATGTCACGAGCAACTTGTGTACGTACAAGGTTGAGCCTAGAAGCTCTAGTTGGAGAGTCCTATGGAGATGATCGCCACTAGGGCTGTAAATGAGCTGGCTTGGGCCGAGTTGGGCCTTAGCTCAGCTCGTTAATTCTGGACCGAGCTGTTAGCGAGCCAGCTCGTTAACAGCTCGCGAGCTAAAATCTCAGCTCAAACTCGTGACGAGCCAGCTCACGAGCCACAAGCTGGCTCACTGGGTTTGGTTGGACCTTGTTTTAAAAAGAAAATAAGTTTTACAAAACTTTTTGGACTAAGCTGGACCGAGCTGAACCGAGCTGGACCAAGCTTGACAGTATAAAATACACACAAATTCATACAAATTCACAAATTGATGCCTAACCGAGCTAGCTCGTGAGTTGGTGAGTGAGCTAAGGCCTTAGCACAGCTCATTAATTTTGGCTCGAGCTGTTAGCGAGCCAGCTCGTTAACAGCTCGGTTCACTATCGAACGAGCCAGATGTGAGTCACGAGCGAGCCACGAGCTACGAGCTTTTTGGACAACCCTAATCGCCACACAATTATGGATATATATTTGAGCGGAAACGCTTGAGCCAGTGAGTTCTTAATGCCCTACAAGTGGAAAGTCACACGACTATTCAAAATGAGCACTAAAGTAGATCTCCACACTATAGAATAACGAATCAACACTCTAACTAAATCTAGAAGTAAATTATTAGTCAAGTGGATTTGAGATTATCAATGGAGTATTGAAGTTTAGCTCTCTCAAAGATGGAAGTTCTCAAGAATACAGAATTAGTGCATTTTGAAATTTAGAGGTTGCTAGCTTAAATATGAAGTTAGAGTATTAACTCTATTTGAACGGATCCGTTCAGTCCGTTCGAACAGATAGTTCAAATGTAATTGAAATTAGGATTTTCACCTTTTGAATTATATACTAATCATTCAGTACGTTTTTTGTTTGTACATAACAGATAGTATATTTCATCACAACTCTATGTAACTTGAATAGCATATATAGTACGGTTAGCATCTCTTCAGAACAGAGACAATCTGGGAGTCCTTGGATGGTACAGAACATTCCATTCTGAACGATTGCTGATCGTAATAATTATTCCATACTAAAATACTTCTCTATACGTCCGGTACCATTCAATACATTCCGTACTGAACGGGTTTGCTTCCGTACCCAACAAAAACTTCTAGAAATCAACAATCTCAAATTTACTTTACTTCTTTATTTGAATAACAATTTTATAATCTTAATCTTCATAAAGTCTTATTGATTTTCTTGATCTTCAAACTTAATATTGCAATTATGTTCTTGAACATGCAAACTCACTCATACAAAGAAATCGTTAAATATAATTATTGTATGTTTTGCAAATTAGTCAAACAACACATAATTAGAAGATTACATAGAAGAACAAATATGGTGAAATCATAAATAAAAAGGGCCAAATAAGTATGTGAAGCTAGGAATTAGGAGCCAAAATTCTGCCAACATTCGCTAATTATAGTGTTTTTACTAAGCGTCCAATTTAACACTATATCTGGGGAGAATTAATATGACATGCTAACTTAGATTTTCACTGCAGGTAATATTATCAAATAATGAATAATAATAAAAATAGTATAACAAGAACAATAATATATTAATCATATCAGTAGTAGTAATGATTATAATGATATTAATAACGACAATCGCTAGCTATAGCTCGAAAAATATATTGGTCCCAGTATTTAAATCTAAGAATGTTATTTAAAATATTATTGTTGTCATATTATTTTTGTGTTGTTGTAAATTTTATTATCATTATTATTATTGCTTAAAGAATATAATTACTATAGAAGAATTGACTAAATAATATAAAGAAAAGAGAATTAATGGCAGAGTTAGAAGAAAATTTTCTTAGCTTTCTTTGACCGATTTTCACTCTAGCCCAATTGCATTTGTATTTGTTTTTTTTGTTTTGAGGAAACAAATATCTTATTCTATATTATTCAGAAATAAACTTGAGTACCAAACACTCGGCTATGTTACCCTACATCTATATATATTGAACCAATATAGTCGCCAGATAGTTTGGTGGCACACCAAGTCATGTTTTGTTGTACCCGAAAGAGCATAGTTAGTTCTTTTCTCAAATCAAAGGCTATAGACCGGCTGTGATGAGTGGAAAATAATATACTTGAAAGACTATGCTTGTGTAATCATGATAATTAGACCTATCATGATTGATCATATCTTTATTGAAGTGGAATTGTACTACGTACTCTCTATAAATATTACTTCTTCAGTAATCATAAATATCATATGCATGTTATATATAGATTAATGAAAACTAGGATATTCCATCTGGATGGTAATATATATTGAATATTAATTATTTTTGTTGTTTGAGAAAGAACTGTTCTATTGATGACCAATTGACCATATTAAAACCTATATATATGTGCTAGCAATTGGATTGTTCTTGTGCTAATTTGAATTATTGTCCTATATATGAGGCAATGAAGAAACTTATATATATTTGGTGCTAATTAATTGTAGTCCGTATTTCATATAAAGGAGAAATCATTTAAAAATCCAAAGTCTCCATGGGACCGTTCGGCAACAGAGGATTAAGAGTGAAGGATTAAGAGTTTAAGGAGCACTAAGGTACCGATGTTCGGTTGTCTTAATCCGTGGATGAAAGATTAAGTGTTTAAGGAGAGGGTATAGGTGTCTTAAAGTTCGGGCAGGGGATTAAGATCCGGGCAAAAGGAGGCCAAAGGGAGTGTTCTTAATCCGCGCTAAGGAATTGGTGTTCGGCTGGATTAAGCGGCTAAGGAAGCTAAAGGAAACGGACGAAGCCTTAAGGAGGCTTAATCTGCGCTTGCCGAACAGCCCCCATATATTCCAAAACAAATCTGAACGCTGAAGTACCATCAAATAAGGAGTAAGAAGGATCATGGCCATTCATTCTTTCTCATGCATTAAAGCCCCTTTATTCCTTTAAGTTTAAAACTCAACCCCCACCTCTTTTGTTGTTTAAAGTCTCTATCGGTTTTTAATTATTTCATTTTTTGAATGAACTCTCTCACTTTAGATTACTTGACAAGTTAACGAGTGATAGAATTAAATGTTACTGTTGTCTGTTGACAACTAAAATTTCATTAATTGTCATCTATTTATAAATGTACTCATCCGACCACGACTTATGGGCATTTGACTAGAAAAGACAAAATATAAGGTCGTTAATATATATAGAGACAAATTAATGGTCCTAATATTTCGTGAACTTTAATTCTCTGAATGAAATTGGTCATTTTTTATCATAATTTTTCTTAATAAACACCAAATATATATAAATAAGTTTCTTCATACATAGCCTCATATGTACGACAATAATCCAAATCAGCAAAAAAAAAAACAGAAAAACGATCCAAATTCCATCATGTAGTGTATGTAATATGGTCATCACAAGAACAGTTCCTTTTCATTTATTTGAACTACAAATTGGCATTTATGGATCATCATCACATAAAAAGAAAAAAAGAAACACAAAACAAATATCATCAAATATATATAAACGTTATATTTTATCAATATACGCCCCATAACAAGATCAGACACTCCAAATGAACTATAGCAACATAAAAAACCCATATAGATCAATGCATGAAAGTTCTCCTAATATCATAAACATGAATGCTTACATGTAACTTGTATATAGCTTTTGTATATCAATATATTGTTAGTGGCGTAAGCCATCTAACCTTAAAAAAATGCTTACATGTAAGGTGCTGCATTAATATATTCCTGAATAAATGGCTTGAACTACATATATTATAAACAACAAAGTTGATGGCAGTGAAACTAATTTTAATTATCTTCACAAATGGATTTAAATAAGATACAATAATTTTTATTACAGAACCTTCTTTTAATTCTTCAACATACAATTATGACAACCGGAAAAAACAAACACAGTCCAAATTGCAAGATGAACTAATACAGTAATACTGAAATATCATGAAATCGTAGGGTTACATCAGAATTAATTTTATTCAAACAATGCAAACAAGATGGTAGATGACCAGCTATAAGTGCATTTATAAGTGAAATTCCCTATAAACACTGGTTTGGTCTCCTTGAAATGATCATTTCTCCAACGAAAACAACAACAAGACCCAGAATACAAGGGAATTTTTAGCCCATATAATTGCACCAGTCAAAGATGCCACCACATTTCCTTTCCATCTAAAGCTACCCAATCATTAATCCCCCTTTCGTTAATAATATATCCAGTTAGAAAGTGAGAGTAGGGAGATGCATATTTATCATTTCATGCATGATACTACAATTAATTTAGTACATATAGATACGGCCTACCTAAGAGAGAATGAATGTTTTACATTATATACTAACAATGGATATACTATCAGTACTACCAACATATGCATTTATCATTTCATGATACAAAATTAAGTGCATATATAGATGGGCCTACCTAAGAGAGAATGAAGGTTCTACATTATATACTAACAATGGATATACTATCAGTACTACCAACATCAGCAAATCTAGGATGATGTCCAAAAATATGTCTACTAAAAAGAGATATTGGATTTCTTTATTCATAAATGAAATGGAGAGCTAGCATCTATAAACTTAAAATATTGCAGTTACTAATCAAAACTAAATTTTATGCAGAAGTTAGAATTTTCAAAGCTAGCTTAACTGAAAGATACTAGACCATAGATTTTGCACCTAAATCTGACCATCATTTAGCATTAAAAACTAAAAAGTTGAGCAAATCCATTAGCAAAAGAAAATGTTCCTTTTCCCTTTCTTAGACCAACGAAACAGTATTTCAAAAGTGAGCTACATCTCTTCCAAAAGTTGGGTTAATCATCCAATAAAAAAAAGAAAATAAAGAAACAAATTGATGGAAATTACGAAAAACGGCCAATGCCGGATACCTACCATGCCCTTAGCCTTCACCTTAACATCATGTTAATTATTTCATTCGCATGCATTTCATCTTCCTTTTGTTAAAGCCATTATGCATGCTTCTCTCTTTTATTTAGAGAGAGAAGAAGGCCGGTCGGGAGAAGCCCCTGACCCGCCCCTATGTCGGTCAAGCAGCTCTCTTGCCAGTGCCTGGAGGTCACCCCCACCTGAGCTGCCAGATTGTTGACGCGGGTGAGGTGGCCCCCACTGAGAGGGACCAAAGTTTCCTACAAGGCCCCCAGTGGGTCCCATTGAGGGGTCAAAGAGGGAGGACAGGTCAACTCCACTCTGTGAAAGTCCAGCTGAACTGGCACATGGAAGGTCATTTATAGAGAAATGCTGAGGTGGCATGATTGGATTGGGCACCGGTGGGGCCGGGAGAGGTGGCGGGGATGGGAGCTCTAGGGTTGCAAGGTGCGCTTGGAGGTAGGTCAATTCAGCTTGGAGATTAACCACCTGCATGAAAAATCAAAATATGAACTTAACATTCTAATTATAAGGCTATAAATATGATCTGCTTAATTGTCCCCACAAATTACAAATGAGCTGTATGTTACTTGAAGTCCCCAAAAGATTGAGCTTGAGTAAATATATGCAATGAGAACTTGTATTAATATATATATATAAGCTATAGTATAGTCTATGTTTATGAGTAGGTGAACTTTTTCAAATTATGATTTGGTCGAGCTAACTTTGGTACCAAGTAATGCATGCCTGTAATGCACAATCGCTCTCTATCTCTCTCTGTGACTGATCCCAACAAAATTCTGGAAATTTTGTATAAAAAGTACAGAAAGAAGAATATTAGATTGTGTTAATGTTTGTGACTAGTACATTTGTTTGAAAAAATAGTGAAGTTTGACAATAATTCCTATTATATAATAAGATTTGAACAATACAAAAATAAATGTTACTCCCAAGATGAAGCGAGCCCATGTGCTAAGAGATTGGTATTAGACTTCTGGTACAAGAAAAGGAAGCGTATTTGACGTTCAAGAAATGCACTTGTAGAGAGAGAGAGAGAGAAACTAAGAGAGAGAAAAGAGATATAACAGAAAGGGGTTGTTTGCCATATTTTGCTTCGGTTACTCCTTTTCTCTCTCTAGAAAATGACAAACCCTTTTCAGATAGAGGCCCGAAACAAACAAATAAGGACTCCCAATTCTCAGCTCAAATTCAGCTAAATCTTTCAGAGCACATAAAAAGATTCAAACTAACTTGCAGTTAATAGATCTTTAGTAAATCGAAAATTTATGCACCTTGCTCCCTATACAAAATTCTTTTGCATTCATTATTAAAAAAAATAAATCATTGTCAAATCATGAGTTTTCCTTTACCTTTCTGTAATTTTTATGTTATGATTGATGTGACATATATCATTGCGATCGATCTTTTCTTGAAATTTAATGAAATTCTTTAAGAACTACTGACAGGAATCTTGTCTTTTCTTCCCTTCCCTTTGTCTTGCAACTTCATCCCAAATTCTTCTTCAAAGTACAAAAAATATACTTTAGCCGTTTGTCCCAAAACACATTCAACATAATTGCCAATATTTCATTTAAAAATGTTTTGCACTTTGCACTTTGTCTTTCCTGACCTACTTGCTGAAAATATGAACACTTTCTTAATTTCCCCAAACAGAAAGAGAGATAGAGATCAAGACAAGCTAGGTTATAACTCATAATTGAAAAAAATTACACAAGCAAATAGAGATAATTTGGTGAATAGAAGTTCAAAAAGAAGGAGAAAATAATCAATTTACAAACCAAAACCCTAACCATTTAAGCCAGCAAGCATGCATACCTGTTGCTGAAGTGCGAAGATATGCGCAACGCATCCATAAACAGGATCCCTCAACCTGGCCTGTGCCTCATAACAAATTGTAACAACGGCATCGAGCCTGCGATTTGCCGGTATCTGCATGAGCAGTTTCGACACATTGCTAGCACCAAACACCTTGTGCACGGCCGCAAAGTGTCCCGCACCTTGCTCTGCATCAAAGTAAGGTGCAAATATGCACCCGCTCACACACTTGCGGCGCAGGAACTTACATGCGCCGCAAGGCCCGGAGCTAGCACCAGAGCCAGCACCGCTACCAGAACTAGAACCACTACAAGCACCACCTCCTCCACTAGTGGTGGCTCCACTGGGGTTGACTCCACTCATGTTTCTAGAGGATGATTAAGGTTGGATTTTTAGGGGAGAGACGGGGGGAGGTAGAGAGGGGAAGAGGATGAGAAGAGAAGAGAAGAGAAGAGAGAGAGAGAGGGATTAAGAGGGGTGATTTTGGGTGTTATGGGTGCAGGGTCATGATGGGTTACTATTTAGGGTTTTATATGTGAATTTTATATTGCATAGTTCTGAGCGTTTTTTGTGTTAAAATTTTTCCGGTAAAAAATATAATAGTATAGTTTTGTTTTGGTTTCGTTGTATTGATGAGACTTTAAAGCCACGGCAGGAAGTGAAGCCTACCACACTTCTCACTCTCTCTCTTTATCTCTCTCTCTCTCTCTTGCTTTCTTTCTAATACTTTGCATATTGCGTGAAGCAAACATGCGAGATGGAAAAAATACATGACAAAATATTCCCAATACAAATCGGTCTTTCTCTCTCTATAAATGTATACAGGGCAAATCCCAGAAGCTGGTCTAGCACTAGCAGTAGTATTACATCGATCTAGCACGTGAAAGATAACATGGCATTTGATCTTCTTACTACACGGCTACACGCTATATGTTCACTGTTTAATATTTTTGCAATTGTATCCTCTCAATAATACATATTTGTCGCGTAAACATTTTTCTTAATTTATAAAAACGTTAGACGGCAATTTGCCGCAATAATACATATTTGTGGCGCTAGCTAGCTACTTTCTCAAACAAGATCAAATTATAGAAAATAAATCTGTTGTGATTCCAATGGAATAATAGGTCCTGTTTTTCCCATCTCCATTTAAAGTTTTTTATGCGCGAATGAAGAAATTTTTTTATACATGAATTTCAACGAAGTTTAATGACTAGAATCAGAATAACAGGTCGGACCATGTTATTCTATTGGAATTACAGCAGATTTATTTATCAAATTATATATATGGGATTATACTCAAAACTTCCAACCTCTCCCTTGTGATTTGACAAAACACATATTGCACCTTTTTTTTTTAAGGTCATTCACTTTTTCTTAGATCAATAATTAGATGTGAATTCGAGTTGAAATTGTACATGATAGTTTTAATAAACACATACGCATATCCTAATTTCAAGCGAGCATTCTAGTTTGAAGAAAAAATAATATTCTTTGTACGTTTACGAGAGCGTATACATTATAAGAGTTTGATATACCTTACTTTTAGTTTCTATCCATTAATATCTAATGATAACTCATTCATACTTAGTACTCTTAGCAACAATTAGTTTATGATTAATAAGTTTATTGAAAATAAACATATTTTAGGGACTTAAAGGCAATATTTAATTAGTTAACGAGGTACAGTATGAAGAAAACGTGTCCGCTTCCATCTTGCCTTTATATGGGCTGTCCATTTTTTAGATGCGTAGAAGCTAAATATATGGTTCTTTTGGTTCTTTTTTGTTTTATTTATTTATTTTTCCTTGTATTCTATTATTATTCCCAAAACGGTACCGAGATTCAGATTTGTGATAATTTCGGTCAGACCGTTTCTCTCTCCCGACTTCAGTTTTTCCGGTTTTGGGGAAGACTTCATGGTGTCAGTGCTGGATAAATTTTGCTAATTTTGGTACTTTAATTTGATGGGTTTTGTGACTTGATCTATTATAATTATAAAATGATGATAACAATTATTTAAGATTCGGTTTGTTCAAAATTGATTCATCAATGTACAATTTACACATTGTTCACCAATACAAAATTTATATATTAAATGCAAATTAAACAGAATTTGTGCTTCTGCAGGTGAATAAAATATTTTCAATAGAATTAGGTCATGGTGCCACATGTTTCTCTTTGACTTCCTTCCTTCCTCCCCCTTTTTATTATTTTATTCTTATATATATGTACCGGTTTTTAATTTTGGTGCTATTAATATTGCTTTCTTTACAAATGATTACTGCTTTAATTGGATTCAACGGTATTAACTAGAAGCACATTAATTTACACCTGTAAAAAACTGAAGTCGGCAGGTGATATTTTCACCATTGATTTTTTTTTTTTCAAAAAAGGAAACTAGAAGCAGAACTTTTGCTTGAATAAAATTAAGCTCATGAAAAATTTGAGCTTTTAGTTATTGATCAAAACGTTTCTGAAATTTCGGTTTGGTTTTTAGATGGCAGTTTCATATTTAGACTTTATTAAGTCTAATTTGCAGTTTGACCATCATATATATATTTTTTTAAAAAGAGATAAAGAAATTAAGAACTTGTGCTTATAATGTGTATCAATTATTTTTAATGATGGTTTTTGCATGTGATCTTTTTTTTTTTTGTGGGGGGGGGGGTTTGCTTGTTTTGAGCCTCAATGGGTGGCAAAAGTAGCTTGAAGTGAATTTTTGGATGGTGCTACTTTATACTGTCAATAACAGAATGCAACATAATCATGCATTAATTATATATGCATTTTTTTTTAAATTTTTTAGGATATCTTTTCTAGAAATTTCTTTAGTCAATTGAAACATAAATATATAATGTGTTTTATTTTTATTTTTCATGAGTGATATGTATTCACATAAAACTTTACAATATTCTGAATTAATTAAAAAAAGATCAATATATAGATCAAAATATGAACAAAGTTAAAGTAATATATATTATATACGTTTAATTAATGTTATATATAAATAGAAAGATTAAGCACTTAGAATATGCCTAGTGGGTTTTAAAGCAATTTCAGAGAAATACAAGCTACCGAACGTAGATAACAATAAGGCATCCATATATAAATTGATAAAAAATGATTTTTTAAGTATATGCAAGCAGTAAGCTTACGGTCGATCACATGTTTAATTATTGATTTGAGTGCATTCTATTCTAAGCAAGCCTAAGCTTCTAAAATAAATATAAATAAACATATTTGTTCTGGGGGCCACAAAGCCACTTGCTCCAATCCCTGTTTTTTTTAAAATACTTTTCTATATATATCACAAAAGAAAAGTAAAGAAAATCAAAGAATAAATCATTAAATCAACAAATTAAACTTTATTTATCCAAAAACTAGCTACAGCACAGTAACTGATTAACTAAAGTTTGAAGTCATTTTTTATAGTATATAGCGAAATTTTAGTTATACACAAAATTGAATTCTAAATTTGTGTTTAATCAAATAAATATAGGTAATTCAAATGATCAAACAATCCTTTAGGAAAGTATTTTTTTTTTTCTGCTTTTTTTTCTCTAGGCATTAATTAAGCGTTGGTTAATTAGCTGTTAATGTCAAATACAGAAATAATAAAATTGTCAATTAATCCAATTTAATTCTTTCTTTGTTTTATATCTTTTGTTATTTACATGCATAAATCCCGAAATTTGTTATAATAAATTTTAAATTAGCAATTATATATAGTTCTAGGTAAAATACATGTTAATTCTTAGTTAACATTGTTGCCCCCTTAATTTGTTATTAAATGACTAGTCAACATGTTGAACAACCTTTCATGACTTACATAACATATATCCTCTAACAAACTTGTGGCATTGGTCCAGTGATCTCACCGGTGCCTAATTTGACGAACATCAAGCTGTGTGATTTATTATTAAATTTATTGATATTATTATGCAGTTTATGTGCTTTAAATGTTTCGATCGAAATTTTCGTTGAAAATTTACCGGCGCACCGCCTTGCTCTAATAGAACATCGAAACTTAATATTTTTCTTAATAAAATTAAGTTCAAATCAAGTCATCTAACTATTTAATATGAACAAATAATTATTGTTTCTCAATTTCTAGCCTACAATCTCTCACACACAAAATATTTTAATCCAAACACACCCTTTTAATATATTGTTCTTGGTATTATGTTTCTTGATCTTAAGTGTTAAGTTTATTTGTCTTATATAAGGCTTACGATTAGAGGTGAAAACGGAGCGGATACGAAACAGTTGGTGGTAAAACTATATTTATATTTTTTTTTAATTTTCTGAATACGGATACGGACCGGATATCAGACATATCAGACGGATACAGATACGGATCCGGATCCTGATCAGATTGGATATTTATTAAAATAATAAAAAAATATTAAAGTTCATAATATTTATCTAATTATAATGGTGAATAACATAAATTTTTCATAATATGTATTAAAATATACGATATACATCTACTATTCAGATACGGAAAATTGAAACATAAAATCGTATCGGTATCCTTATTCACACGAATATTCAGATATTAGATATCCACATGTAAGTTTTGAATAAGATATTATCCATACTGTTTTCAACCTTACTTACAATACAAGACCTACGTTGCATTATAATTTCACAATTCATTTTATTGGGTTAACATTCAGATAATGAATCTTGGTATTAGTTGTTCAGCATGGGTGAATCTTAATGTAAGTTGGGTTGCTTAGTTATCTCTATAATTTTAGTTTTTTTAATTATGTAATTAAAATTTTATTATATTTTATTGTCTTAAAAGATTTGTAATGAGACAGTATCCGCAAGGGTAGATAGTGACTATCACCGACAGAAAAATGTTTTTTCTATTAGCGACGAAAGTATCCATGAAAGTATACTGACAGATTAATTTATCGTGGATAGAGTTTCCATTCTTGTAGCTCAGACTTCTTCATAAAATATTTAAAGATTAATTTATCGTGGATAGAGTTTCCATTCTTGTAGCTCAGACTTCTTTATAAAATATTAAATATGTAGTCTAGTGAATAAAATTATTTTTTTATAGTGAAAACTTGAGTTTAAAATTTTCAACTACCACATTATGCATTTTAAGTTTCAGATCCACAATTTAAATTTTCTAATTCCGCCAGTTTAAATATTTTGGTCGAATTAGTTTTGTTGGAATTTCTTTGGAGCACTGCTGAATTATTGACTAGTCAACAGAAAATGTTGTACGAAACATTTGGTAGTAATTAATTAATGATGATTATTAGTATGTTAGCTTTCTTTTAAGTAAAGAGAATAAAGTTTAAAGTTTAATTTATTCCGAAGTAAAGAAAAATTGTGCGTTCCAGTCAGAGCAGTAGTTATAAATTGTTATCCTGGAGCATGAATCTTGATACTCATGCAGCAATACACTTGTCTAATATTTTAAGAAATATCTTTATACTCATGCCATTTTATAATATCTCCATTAAGTAATTGACCCCAATCAGAGTCATGAGACTGTTACTGGTAAATGGAACATCTGTTAAAAAATTCTTTACAAGGGCTGACAAAAAAATGAGAATATTTAATTCGCTACTGCTCTTGAATCAAACGCCCCCCCCTTGTGTTCTCTGTTCAAGCAATGAATTGAAAACGGTGAACTACCCTTTTCAAATTTTACTGTAGTCAAGTTGCTTTGGTCATTGGTCTTCAATAACTATTTGATTTAATTTATTTGTGAGTCACGTTTTGAGCCCAAAATTTAAACCTTGATCACTAATTATTTGTTCCAAAGATTGGTCCATCTTATAAAAAAAAAAAATTTAGAAAGGTAGATATTTTTTTTAGGTATATTTTAAATTCTAAAATATTTCTAGGACTTGTTTCTAAATAATTTTACAGAATTTATATTATTAAAATTGATTCTAAATGTTTTCTTGACAAGTATGAATTGGGGTTTTTTTTTGCTCTCATCTTGCACCAAGAATAAAAAATTATGTTTCTCTTCACATGAAAAAGTAGTTAATTAAATATTTAAGAGGTGTTAGGAGCTGTATTAAAATATTTGGAATATTTAATTCTATCTAATTTAATACGTAAGAAGGTCAAATAAATAATATGTCTAGTAGTTAAGAGGATATTATAATATTGTCTCCCTAATCTCATAAGATGTAACATCATATTTCATCTATTTTATTTTACTATATAGCCATGTAACTTTTGTTAAAATTTTATTTTAATTAATATATATGTGAGAAGATAATTGTCAGTGATTTTAGAAAATTATAAAAACGTTACTACTTTTGTTTTACTATTAATTCATATTTTATAACTAATCAAATGTTATAAAATATCGCATCAATAAAACTTGTTTTATTAATATGATTCAGCAAAAAAACAATGATAATATACTTATTTTTACGGTGATTTACATACGAAAAAGAACTAGTTCGGCCTTCAAGGCTTCAACGCCCCCACGCCATCCTTCCAATTAGTTCATGCCATGTGTCACATTTCGAGGGCCCCACCGTAACGGCCGAAACTAGATGACATCACCACCCTCATGGGGGCCACCGCCCGCCGTTTATCTCGACTTTAAATTACTTTTTGGTATTTTATTATAAAATGGATGTACACAAATGCTTTTGTACTGTTTCAGGAAAGGGAAGAGAATGAAATGCTTTTGTTCTCAATTTGTACCTTCAAAATGCTGTTTGGCGACCTGAATGGCTGACTGGAAAATTATGGGATTCAGAATTAATTGAAATTCTCTGTTTTTTTTTCGTTGAGAAATTGGAGTACGGGTACATCAACGCTTTACAAAGTATGAGTGAGTCTATGGTACTATGTATATCACGATTTAGTCCGTAATATGAATTAATATTTTTTGTTTTTAAAATTATAACGTTCGATCCGAACAGTTCGAAATAATTTTCAAATGAATATGTACTTGCAGACCAAATTTTACATTGTTTAGAATTTTTTACTATTTTTTAAGATAAATAGAAAATTATTGTTTTTGGATGGTCTAGAATTTTCAAATCAAGTGATTTTCTACCCATCTTAAAAATAGTGTAAAAATTCTAAAAATATATAAAATTTCAGTCTGCAAGTAGATATTCATATGAAATCATGTTGAATGGTTCGGATCGACCATTAAAATTTGAAAAACAAAAATATTGACCCGTATTACATATCAACCTGTGATATGCATAGTACCATAGACTCACTCACAAAGTATTGTATTAGATGTCTTTATATGAGAAGAATATTGTATTCATGATTTTGATTTTTTTCTAAAATAGCACCAAATTTAAATATTTCAACGAAACAAGCATGTTGGATTAGATTTATTATGAAAAACAGTTCCACCAATTATGTGGATCGGTGGAGGCAGAAATGCATTTGCTCCGTCATACTTACTGCATGCATAGTAAACTGTCTCGTAGATCAGTGGAGTTGTTTTTCATAAAAATCAAATCCAGCGTGCTTGTTTCGTTGGAATCTTTAAATTTGGTTCTATTTTAAAAAAAATCCATAATTTCATGAGTATGTTTTCTTTTTTTAAGGATAAAATTGCATTCAATATCAGCACAATTTCATAAAAGATGACAATTATGTTCTTATGTTTGAAGGGACCTTTATAATGTAGAATAAAATAAATAAAAGATATTGTGATTTTACCCTAATCTATCTATGGTGGTCTTGAGAAGCATTTTAATTGTAAATTGTTCCTCAACCTTTTTTTTATTCATTTTTTATTAGTGATAGGCAAAAAATAATATATATTAATACAACTAACAGGTTACGGGTTGTCATAACCTAACTAGTTTAGGTTGTGGGCTATTTAGATATTGACAAAATTTTATCTAGAAATAAATAACAGTCCGATTATACATAATCTTATATACTCTAATTTTAAAATCAAGAAATAAACACTTAGTTCTAGTTTAATGTAGACTTACATAGGAAATAACAAAGGCCTGGCTAAAGAATTTTTCATTTGAGGTAAGAAACTGACAGCCCTTGTATATATTGTATAAATTGCTAGATGTATAAAGAAATAACAATGCTATTTTGTAGAATCAGATTTTGATCTAGTGGTAAAGGTAATATTCTTCATGTGGAAAATCGTAGGTTCGAAATCCTGAGAAATTTTTTTTTTTGGAAATTAAAATAATTGAATGGCTTGACCTCTAATATTTACTAAAAAAAACATTGCCATTTCGTAAAAATTAATGTCAAATACAAATTTTCTATCAGTATATACTAAAACAACATCAATCTCATGCTATTCCAGAAAATAAAATAAAAAAATACGATAACACGAGAGAAATAAGAGAGGAGAGAAAAAATGACATCCTTTCCGTATTATTTTATTTTTATTGGCAAACACATAAAATATTATTATGACTCACTACTCAAACCACCAACTTTCTTTTGATATCCTTTAATTCCTAGGTTTGTGTACAACTTTTATAATATGCTCACTTTTTAGTCAAATACAATATCATATATTGTCTTAACTTAATTAGTGCACACATATTGATTTTTAATAAATTTTAGTGCATTATGTTTAGATACCTTCATTTTTTTGCATCCACGATATCTCTATTTTTTTAATTTTTAATAACAAATATTTTAAAACTTATATGTCTAGATAAAATTCTTAGTTGTGATTTATATATTTTGTTATTTTCTATATGTTCATATAAAAAATGTATCCATTTTCGATTTTATTTTTAAATAAATCGATATATTAAAAAATCAACAAAATTATTTTTTTCATATTAGTATTTTACAAACTCTTGATAACAATAAAAATAAAGTTGAAATATCGTAATATTATACATGTATATAGAGAAAATGATACACATCATATCTATATGTTTTATTTTGCCATTAAACTTCATTTGAATTTTTCCTCCTTATATGCTATGAGAATGTATGTGTGTGTGTATTAATTTAATAACGTAAGAAATTAATTACTAAAAGAAATAAAAAATTCAGATACTTTTTTATAGTTTAGATAGCATTGCAAAAAATTTGTTTGCAAGTTGAGATTTGCTTGATAATCAATCAAGTGTCAATAAAAACTAGCTAACCCATTAATTTTTAAAAGGTGTTTACAATTTTTTTTCTTTGCTAATTGTGCGATTTTTAATGTCCATAAAGAACCTCCCATTATAATTTTGAACTTACAAACTCATATATACAAATGATGTTGCTCTTTGTCGTTCTTAAATAAATTTATTTTTAATGTAACATATTTCATATATTGTTATGAATTTTCTCACGGATACCAATCATGCAAATTTAATATTGATCCGTGCTCAAATGAAAATCGAAAGCGTGTATTGGAACTTGGCACACCGAGGTACATATTAAAAAAATTCGGTACTTGGTTCTATAGCAAATACAATAAATTTGCGGGACAGAGATGAGAAAATCATGACTAAACCGCGTTTTAAAACTTCACCCTTTCCAGAGTTCTATTGCAACTGTGCAGTAATCCAAATTTCCTTGTTAAATATTTTTTTTCCCCACGTGTATTTTATACGAGTAGGGTTAAAATGCTATATTATTTATATGTTTCAATTATGCTTTATATTTATATTTTATTTTTTAATAGTTAAATAATCAATCTGAATAGTTCAATATAATTTTCGTATTAAAATGTGTATGGATATTGAATTTTGTAATTTTTGAAAAAAATCTGAATAGTTCAATATCCGTATCCATTATGATAACGAAAAAAATCTTTACCTTATCTATTTTTTCGACTAAAATATTTTTCAAAACAAGAAAAAATAATAATAATGAATACAACTAATTTGTATTATGAAAATTTAGTAAAATACAAAACTTTATCGTATTATGTATTATCTTCGTACAAATATATATATATATATAATTTTATTTTTAAAAATTATCTTATATGATAACGGATAAGATACTGAAAAAAAAAAAAAAAAAAACATTACCCTTATTCTTCTTTTTGGATGCGAAATAGTTCAGATTGACTGTTTGGACTTAATTTGAATATTAAATGATAATGTGGAGCATAATTTATACACAAATATAACGAGAGATGTTAACCCTACTAATTTTATATTGTATAAAATTCTAAAAAATACAAAATTCTAAAATTTCTAAAATAAAAAAATTGGGAAAATAAGTTGAAGTTGAACAGTTGTTAACGGCGCAAGAAGAGTACCGCGCCGTCCGGTTCATGTCCTGTCCAAAGGGAGACACTCACACACACACACACTATTGCCACCACCGCTTGCCACGTGTCATCCTACCTATTTACTATTTCCTCCGTCCGATTCTTTGAACTTAAAGTGGTTCGGTGACTATAGCAGATTTGGGATGAGTTCAATCAAGTATGAATAGTACTATCTGTCTGGTACGGCCTATTACATAGGTTAATTTCAAGTTGTTATTTATTTTTATTTTTTTTAAAACTCACAATTGTATTAATAGAAAAAATTCTAAAATAGTTATTACATAAGATTAGACAACGACTTGAGAAAAGGTCTGATGGGCATCGGACCTATTTTGATTTGACGGATTCAATCACTATTTAATTTGTTTTAAAATTGATGCACAATTTTTAAAATTTCGTGCGCATCTGCTTCGGTTTTTGTGCGCACAGATTTTAAGATGAATCAGACAGTCATAAAGCTCGTTGAACCTTAAAGTAGGTCCAATGGGCATCGAACCCACTCCGTTCGATCTCTTAGATAACTGGTATCTGTGAAAACATACAACTAAATAAAATTAAAAACACATAGAAATATGTACATCTTGTGGCCGCAAATTGATTATTCTTGCTTGATTGGAGTAGGAGTCTAGTGATGCATTCATTTGTACGCAACTTGTTAGGTTTAGTTGTCAATCATACATTGATCATTAATGGTTAATCAAAATAAAAATCGATAATATTAATTGACAATGCTAGTTTGGTTTTATATAATACACAAATAATAAAGTTAAAATAAAAAAATACATATATAACTTGTATGCTGCAGGAAGTCAAATTAGTGTTATTAATATGCTTATTCGATATTGCAAGTTCAAATTTATAGAAAATTGAGTAGATACTTGAGTAAACGAATATAATACACTCTGATATTGTGCTTTGAACTTCTTTTTCATTTCGACAAAATAATAAACAAATAAATTAAGTTGCATTGTGCATTAAGGGACTCTAAATTTTAAATGCAACGGAAACTAATAATATCCGATAAAGAAATGATATTATATTTGTGTTCTGTTTTCTTTAGAAGGAAACAATAATTGAGCAAGAAAAAGCACGTCTTAGTTTTGTAATTCTTGTGATTATGTCATAATTCCGGGCAAGAAAAAACAATTTCAAATTAGTTGAAAGCTTGAAAAGGACTACTTTCAATAAAGAAAGGAAGATGAAGAATGGAAATGAGCTAGGGAAGCAATTGTGTGTGTGTGGGTGACCAGTTTATAATTTTGCATCACCACCTTTTATTTTTGGAAGAAAGAAGAACACGCCTTAGTTATTGACTTGTCCATTCAGTCCATTCCATTAGGCTCATAGCATTTTCTCATTAAATCCAATTGTCCTACAAAACACCCCAATTTATATTAATGAAATTTCGGTCAAACTGCAATTATATAATATATACTATCTTTCCATGAAAAGTAATGAAAAATTTGGCCCCACCGTTCAGTCAAACAACAAAAGCAGAATTTTGGGTCTCCAAGCTACCAAGATACAGGAGAAAACATTTAGGGGGTATTCAAACGGTTCAGTTTGTTTGGTTTTTAACTGAATAAGAAAATTTCAGTTTAAATAATTCGGTTTTCTAGTTCAAATGAATTAGTTCGGTTGAATTTATGAATTATTTCGGTTTAAATGAATTTGTTCGGTTTGGACTTTTCAAAACCGACCTAATTATATTGGTTCAAGTACAATTTATATTATGTTTGGTTCAATCATTGTTTCTTTTCTTTCATTTAATTTAAATATTTTAAAACATCTAAGTATTTTATATGGAATTAAATAACTTGTGTATATATATGCACAATTTTTGTTAATAATAACACCAATATATTTCTTCAGTTTGAATCGAACAAACTGAATTTTTGTTCTGTTTAACTCTTAATTGATTTATAAGTTTAATCGGTTTGTTTCGATTCTATTTTTAAAATCCGGAGACAAAATTTAAATTTGATTATGTTAGTTCGGTTTTAAACGAGCCGACTGTTTGAACACCTATCTGTGAAGCAGGGAAAATAGTACTGTCCATATATAATAATTTATTATTTTCTGAGCATGTACAATCTGCATATGCCAAAGTTGCATTCAAAGTTGGGTCCCACCCTTCTTCTTCTTCTTCTTCTTCTCTCTTAGTATGACTTGATCAATCTATCATCTCTCTCTTCTCCATTCGTGCGGTCAGCGCATAGGAATCACAAAAACTAGGTGTTTTTTATTTTAAGCATAGGTGAATGCCACTTCCATATTTTCAGTGGAAGGAAATGGGTTTTAAATGACAAGATGTCAGCTTGGAATGGGGCAAGGAGACCACCTGCTTAATTTACCAAATTGTGCGCTTATCTGTAATGCCACGTTGTAATTAAACAAACCTTTTTTTTTTTTTTTGATGAGGATATACACTTTGGATGGGGAAATGGCCAAATGGGGGATCCAAGTGAAAGAAAAAATCAACTGAGATTTTCTGTGGTTTTATTTCTAAAGGTTCCTGCACAAGGGCACACTGTGTCCACCATTAAGTTTTTTTTTTTTAATTTTGATAATTCAAAAATATTTTTTTATGGAACTGATATGATATTTTCTTTTATGAAATCGTTGCAATGTTGTGGTTTATTAGATTATTTAATTCGTCCAAAATCTAATTGGTGACTATAATCTTAACTTATTATCTGATCTGGCATTTGTAAAATTATCACTTTGTGAAATGTATATTAATAATTATTTATATACCGATCCAAATAATATCATAATTGAATTTACAATGATCCAATATTGGAATGATATGATCTGCAAATAAACCAAATACAAATGATTGAGACTAAAACAGGTCAAACTAATGCAAGTGAATTCTACCAAAACTTGACTTAATTCCATGATCTTTCTGTTAGGAAATATATGTTGAGATATTCCACAAATCTAAACAAATATATTTTCAAATAATGCCATGGAAATGGAAGACATAATAATAATCTTTTTACCTTGAGCCCTAATTTAGAGGGAAGCAGACGCGGATTCACATTGATAGTATGGAGTTCAATTGACCCTCATTTTTTATTTTTTTTATATTTATATAAGATTTTCTATATAATTTAGAGTAAAATGTTATGATACCGTAAAATTGATCTCCATTTTCTGAAAAAAAAAAATTACATGATTGACCCTCATATGTATTTGGATCCCCATAGTTCAAAAGTCTAGCTCCGTTTTTGAAGGAAAGAAAACAATATATTATCCAAAAGTCACTCAAGCAATTTTATTGTGTCTTCTTAAAAAAATGACTTTATTTCCCATATTCCTGTTCATTTTAAGAAAAAACATGGCTCTCTTTTACATTTATTACATGCAAAATAGACTAATTTGTGACGAGGAAAAATTGTTTTTCAACACTTTACATAAAGGAGATAATGATTCATCCACAAAAAATTACTCTTTTGTACTTTACAAGCCACAACATATCCTTGTGGCAAATTAAAAACTACAAGAATCTTGAGCTTTTTGACTCAAAATTCTCATAATAAATCTCTCTTTGAAGTAAGGTTTCTTTCTTAATTTAAAATTTAGTTAATATATTGATTTTATTTTGTATGGAAATCGAAATTAACTTCTAATAATAGTTCTAACACACTCACTTAATTTAATGACACTAACAATAGCACAAAACACCATATATTCTTTTGCTATGAATGAAATGTACAAAAAAAATATTCTAATATATACTTGAATTATAAGGCCACTGAACTATGAATACTCATTGTCATCTCTAAATAATGAGTTTAACTCTGGTTGCTTAATTTCTCACCATAATTATTATATTTTAACAAATTCCTTATCTTATTACTTATGTATATCAATCAACCAAATACATTTCTGGTATCAAACTGTACTCACTATTGGAGATAACAATATACTTGATCAGTTGACCAGAGCAAATGCAAATAGTAATACGATATGCCACACGATGTATGCCATAGAAGAACAGAAATCAGCAGGAAAGGGCTTGAGTAGAGCCATGGAGCAAACAAACCTTCCCTTTGTATTACATACGCTTGAAATAAATGGAGAGGACCCACCTACCTCCTAAAGTTTCAGCATTTCTCTTTACCCAAGCTAACCCTGTTTTTGTAGCCTTTTCATGAGAAAGTGTTGCACTACCCTAGAGAGGGACCTCCAATTAATAGTCATATTAGAGAAATTATAAAAATGGTCAGTACAGTTTAGAGTCTAAACACATGAACAGGATATAGTCAAACCATCCTGGCCTAGGAATAGGATATATAGATTTCAGTTAAACAAGATATCTAGATTGCAGTTGGTCATGAAATCTATATGTAGGAGAGCATGGCGTTTTGTTTAATTGAACTTTGGAGATTGAGAAAAGAGAAAGATTTGACTTGTGTAATTTTGTATTTGTTTGTGAACTGAATAATCAATGAATTTGCACTAGTCTCAAGTCACGCACTCCCAAGGATACTAGAATTAAAAAAATGATGGCACATGCTTTCACTAAGGAACATTCTAAATTCTAATGACAGAAGAATTATCCAGCTTACAAATTATTTTTAGGTAGAAAGAGGAACTTCATTATGTATAATTAAATGCAGTCGAACAAACTCGATATCGCCTGGTTAAGTGGAGTTTAATATTATATAATGTTAAACGAACAGAATAATTAATATCTCATTCATTTTTGGTACAAGATGGTTCACCTTGTGCTAAAGTAGTTAAACAACATTAATTTAGATGATTGTTAAAGTAAAAATCTTGATAAAGCAAATTTATAATTATTTGGTCCTAACTCCCAATTCTGAAGAGGAAGTTCATATTGTATGTAGCTGATATTAATATTCCATTTAACAACGATTATGTTTTGAAGGTTCTGGGAACATATATCATGAAAATTAAAACAGGACAGAAAGTCATGGGTTTGAATAATTGTTGGTCATCAATCTCTATTCATTTTTTAGAAGCCTTCAGTACTTTCTAAATTAATAAATGTTTACAATGTAACTACCCTTTTTGTATAAATTAAGGATCTGCAAATCCTCCATCACCTTTTCTTCACATAATCAGAATAGACATACAGTGTACACCCTTCTTTAAAGCAAAGCAGCCAATTTAATATGATAGATATGCCCCAGCCAAGCTCACAACCCACCTATATGAATTGTAATATTTGATTGAAACAGTTCTATCAGATTAGATTCAGTGTGGTTAAATAGAGAAATGATATTGTTCTCCAGGACTTATTTCTCCTCTATTCAATCCTCCTAAGTGTAAATCATGCACAAATCATGCACTTAAATAACCTGTGCCAGCACACACCTCAGGACAATTAGCACCAATAAATGAAATATTTGATCAGTACAGTGAGTCAGTGACTAATATGCAAGCTTCCCTGTTAAAAACTGGGGGCCTACACCGATCAAAGCATATCATGAGGCCAACATTGGCACAAGATCAAAGCTGTAACTCCATAGCAGAAATCTTTGGCTGGACCTGGTCTATTCCAAATGATTGCACATTTTTTTAATGTACTTTTGACCCCACTATCAATGAAATAATCAATCAACCAGAATTGGATGATTTATTTTGGTTTCTCTACAATACCAGTAAAATAGAAACACAAAAGAAGAGTGTCAACCAAAACAAAGCATGCAAAGAAGAGAACAAGGTTTAAAATAGCAACCTAGAGCAACATATTCCATGTATAATGTAATTTAGGTTTTTTAGTAATAACAAATCAAAATCAAGGAAAATATGCATTGCCAAAAATTTAACAAACTCTTAATCATATATATTATCTGTAACTCAGAGGAGCATCATTAATGGCCTGCAACAAAACAGAAGTAATTGAAATGATTAAACAAAAAGAGGACACAAAATGTAAATGAATATATACTCCCAATAACTTCTAAAATTTTGCACAAGTCACTGCAAGGTTGATATTAGAATCCAAAATTTGTGTGGTTTACCCTATAAATCTTTTATTTGGTCATCTGCCAGGCTACCCAGCAATTGAGGAAAAGAAAAATAGAATACTTATAGAGAAAATAAAAGGAGGCTTACAATTTTGGCAAGCTTTTTAGCATTTTCACTATCAAACCCCAAAGCAGCCAGTACCTTGTGACCTGGTGATTCTTTCTCTGACCAAATTCCCAAAACCAAGTGGCCTACTGTTATCTCTCCAGCCTCGCCTACATAAAAAATATAAAACAAAATGAAAATCCAGCATATGAACCGACATCACTTTTGATTTAGTTTATGCAACATCTTTTGCATGTGAGTTCAATCACTATACAGTTAAATTAATATAAATCTTTTGGGGGTTGGGTAAAACAGAATTCATACATTTTCAATCACACTATATTTATGGTTTTCTTGCTTTTGTTTGAAGCAAAATACTAACACCCCCCAAGTGAAAAAAAACAAATAAAACAAAACAAAACATTCACAAAATTAATTATAGAATGTGTAGAAATGTGTGCGCGCGTGGGGGGTGGGGATAGACTTTCATCAGTTTCCACAAAACATAACGGTCTGACTGTGGAGATAAAGTTGGTTTGAGGAGACAATTACTACATGTCAGAATTCATTTTCAGGAACCCTAATTGAATAGACATCATATACAGTACAAGTAACAGTAAAGCATATTAGCAAAAAGTTTTCAAGTTGCACAGCCTGTACCTGATTCGAGTTTGTAATCTACAGCCCAATCAAGGGCTCTTAGAGCTGTATCACTCACAGAAAGGAAATCCGGAGTACGACATCTCCAGTTCCATTCAATAAATTTATAAGTCTCTTCATGAACTTTCGTCAATGTAATTCCAATTTTGCACAGGTACTTGGCCGCTTCACTTGTTCCTGCAGTCAACAAAAGAAGCAGAATCAGCAAAAACCAAAATAAAAAAAAATATCAACTCAGCAAGTTTAGGCACTGCATCGGTACCAGTTAAACTTGCAGTACAAGAGACTAAACTTACAGCAAGGATCAAATGATAATTTTCATTTAAAAAAGTCAGGTTCAAGTTTGGTTGCAATTTTTATTTAAATAATTAAAAAGGCATGGTCTAATCCGACCTATCATCAGTTGTGGAACCTGTCATTGGCTGTAATTACACTAACCTGACTTGGGTCATCACCCTTCAACTAATGCTATTTAGATGATAAAAAGCAAGCCAATCTGACATGAACTCACATACATATCAGGCTCAGTCACAACCAAGTATGAATTTTCTTTTTCCTTTTTAGTTTTTACTTATTTTGGAAGTATATTGGACTAATAGGTGACATTCAGCATTTATTTTTTATCAAAGGTGACATTCCACATTTTTATTTTAGTAACAGGTCAAAATAAAGTGGAAAACATAACCTCAAGACCCAGAAAAGAATCCTGACCCAAACACTAGCCATTAACCCATCAAACTTATCGGATCAGATTGGGTTTGGCTGAACTATTGGTGGTGTTTGCTCATCACAAAGTTACAATACAAGTCAACATCCTACTTGTATCAAAGAAACACTGATCTGGGTCCAATGTGAAATTTTTGTCTCAATCTATATCAGCTTATGTATGTACTAGTTACAGGGGTACTGCTCCAAATTTGCTCAATGAATATGTGGATTTGGAAAAGGGATCCTACCATCAGCCAAGACAGCCAGTAAGAGTGCCTCTGTTCCCAATTCAGTCCTCCTGAACTTTCGAGCATGCAGCTCTGCCAGGGTAAATGACTTTATTGCCCTTGCCGACCACCTGCTAATTTTCCAGTAGATCAAGGAAATATGTCTAAGTGCTCAGTGCAATTATTTTAAAAAAATTCTTCATTTGGACTACAATTGTTCTTCCTGGATTACTTTCAGCTAAATTTTCTGACAGCTTCTTCCTACACCAGTTTTAGTAGGTACAACAATGAGGATAATAATCTCCAATACAGCAATCACTGTTCACCTTTTAACTAATGATAGAGACCTACCATTACAGCGCAGAACAGATCAAACCAGCACTAATTACTATTGTACCAAAGCGGTTTGTTGCAAACAACCAGAGTTGGTACCAGTACAGACAGTCCCAATCTTAGGTAGAACATAACATCAAATGCACATTACCTGATTTTATTGTTACTTGCTACTCGCTCGGGCTTCCTGAAATAAAAAAAAAGACATAATATAAATGAAAAAAAGAAATCAAATATCTATGCATATTATGAGCAAATGTGCAAGTAAGACAATTCTAACGGCTCAACAGGAAACAAAAAATTGATTGGAAACGTACGCAGTTGGAAGAGCTAGCGCAGCGGTGGCGGAGAGGCGGTAGGGCCGGCAGAGGCGAGGAGAGAGAAAGGCGGGGCCTCTGATAAGACTTGGCTGGAGAGTGAGAATCGATTTTGAGTTGGTGTTAGACGGAACTTGTACTGTGATTTGGAAGAAGCAGCCTCCTACTGCTGCCGCCATTTTGGGGTTTTAGATTTCGATGCTTTTGATTTGAGCGAGTTTTAATAAAAGGCGATATCACTGAGAGAGAAGAGAGGAGGAGGAATCCGTATCCTCCCAGTCCCAGGTACCGTAGAAGATTTGCCTCGCTAATTCTCAGCCGCATTGGGATTCGGGCTAGAGCAGAGGCAGTATATTGAGCTTTGAGATTCGTGCAAAGTTTAAAGTAACGATCCGGATCCACTAATTGTAAAAAATTTCCTCATCAGGTACCTGCGAGATGTGAATTCAGCTGGATTTCCTAACGGGTCGGATCCTAACTTCCTTTCAGATTATACAAAGGCGGTCCGATTCGAAATTGACGGTGAGGATGCCATTTGAAACATTCGGAGTGTTCAGTTTAGTCAATTTTTTTTTTTTTTGCTTAATATGCAATATAAGTATAATGTGTCCGATTCGAATACAAAATGATTTTTAAGGGAGACTATAAAATCTGTGCTAATTTTAAATTGAACGGCATAGATCGCATGCTAAGATTGCAACCCTTGCAGTCGACGTTGATTATAGTTTTATAATATCATTGCCTTTCAATAAAGGGTCTAAAAACAAATGATAGGTGATTAAATTACCAAAGTTTTTTTATGTCCTATAATGACAAAAAAAAATAATTCACTATCAACAAATTCTTAAACTTCAAAGTTCAAACGACAAAATGCAAAATGTTGAAGTAAAATGTCATAAAATTGGAAGTCCTAAGACTAAAAGATGAAAAATCAACGGTACTAATTAATCTTGTGCTAAACGAATAGAGGGATTCCTGGCAATGGCATTATCACGTTCTGTTTTGTTGTATGACTTGGGCCGAACCTCCTACTAAAGGAGAATAAAAAAAATAACTTGGGCAGAGTGGGCAGAGCCCAATACAATACAACGACCCAATTGGATCGGCTGCACCTGAGTCCATATCTCAGGTATTGCACTGGATCTGAATTCCCTGCACCTACTCCTAGTACTAGGAATTCACATCCTCTGAGATATCTCAAACTTTGCGTGACTTTTTGGAATATCTAAATCGTTCAAATACATTCTGCACGAATCTCAAAGCTCCAATAATAACCCCCTACGTTCCCCCGAATAGGCACCGGACACGTCGGTCACATAAAAATTTAGATATCTCAGAGGATACTCACCCTAGTACTAGTGGATCAAGTCCTTTGTTGAGGATGAGACCCGTGCTCACAACATGTCAACATGTGGCAGTTTAGTTGAGTTTCGTACGTAACATGGTCACAGAATATCAGGACGGATAAAGGATAAAGCAAACTCCACAAGGACAGAAAAGGCAAGAGAAACAGAGAAGCGAGAAGAAAAGTGAAAAAAAAAAGGTGAAAAAACAAATAATTTGTAAAATAGAGAGAGAGAAGCTGAATGAGTCAGTCAGATACAGGGAGACTAGTAGATAGAGAGAGAAAGTAAAGAGAAGAACGAGAGAGAGAGAGAGACAGATGCCGAAATCCTCCTCTCCCTCTCCGAGCGTAACTCCGATGAACATGAACCCTAACACTAACCCTAACCCTAATTCTAATCCATCTATGCTCAAAACCCTAACCCTAACCCCGCCTCCTGCCTCCGCCGACGACTTCCTTCGCACCTTTTCCATAGACGACGACGATGACGAGCCAGAGGTTCTAATTGGGTCCGATGGGAACTCCGACTACCCGTTTACCTCTCTTTTAGAGGAACCCGACCCGCCCGAATCCCTAATTGGAAGCGATCAGAAACCCTTCAACTCTTCTTCTACTTCTAGCTCCTCCTTCTCGCTACCCTTCATTGATCCAACGCCCCATATCTCCTCTCAGTTTTACACCTTCAATGGGGACTCTCACTCGCTGATGATCAAGTGCATACTGGAGGGGCGACTTGCATCTCCTGAAGAAATTCGTGCCGCGACACCACTTTCTGTGCTTGCATCATGGCGCAACGTATGGAAGGATCGGAATGAGGATACTGCTTATCTAACCGCATGGAAAAGGATTCAGGTAATTTATGATGCATCAGCTGAAAGTGTTCAAATTTAATGGGATATTGGCAGATTGGTGGGTTCAAGGTAAATATTTGTGCTTGACTTGTGTGAATTGGACATTTGCTGTTGGCGATGTGTTGATGTTCTTTCGAGCCTGTCGTGATTATACACCAATTGGAAAAAAGTTAGGATAAAGAAGACAAAAATAGTTTTGGACCTATGGTCACATGCACACAAAGAGAGTAACCTATTTAGATAAACTGCATGTTGTGACTTAGGTAATTCCAGCTGCAACATAAAGTCAGTTCTTGTTGGAATCCAATTTGCGCCCTATAACTATTGCTAATTGCATTTTAATGCATTAATCTATGCAAATTTGGGGGAAGAAGTGTGTAAAATAATTATCACACTGCAAACTGGTACTCGAAATTAAAATAGATATGGTTCTTGATAGCTATGGTAATATTAGTTTTGCCTTTTTCACATTTCATTTGCTTGTTGGATACAAGTGTAATTCGTATAATAGGATGCAAGATGGTTTCACGTTAATAAGTCATGTTGTTAAGATTGTTGATGTTATTGAAATCACTAGGAAACAACTGTACCTCTTTACACCCTGTTAGTTCATAGGAAGTGAAGGGGAATGGAGGTGAAAAGAAGGGATGGAAATAATCGAAAAGAGACATTACTATATTTTCCATTCAATTGTTTGGTTGGTGTTGTTTCCTTTATTACACCCCCAATTTGTAAAAGCAAGGTTAAAAGAGCGACATCCAAATATCCAACCAAACAAAAACAATTTATACAGTTTTTTCGCTTCCCTTCCCTTCTCCTCCTCTACCCACCATCCAAACAAGTTGCACTAGGAAACAACTATTTCTATTTAGATTGGTTTCCAATTAAACCCATCAACGGTCTAACCTAATAAATTCTGTTACGAGTAGTGATGACATAGCAAAATTGGGAATTTTTTTATTATTTTCTCCATTTCATCATAATTATTAAATGTGCTTAATTAAGGCAGGTATATTATAGAAAGTAGGTCCTGATTCTTTGTATCTGTTTATGAGCTGCTATAGTATCTTGTCATATGGCTATTGATACAGTCTTGTGGTGCGGATATTTAAAAATATATATTGTCAATAGGAAACTTTGCTCTTCAATTTAATTAATAATTCCTAAGTTATTCTTGCATCATATGGTAGATTCTTGATGAGATTTGTCTTCAAGAACAAACTGGTATTTATATCTGACAATCAAATTGTTCATATCTTATACATTCCCTATAGGATCTGTTGTATATTTTTATCATCTTCTACTTTCTAATACCTGTGTACTCTGTATACATCATCAGGACAAGCTTAATGCCTCGGCTGACCCTTCTCCCACCCTCTTCTTCAAAAGTAACCCAGCACAACGAGTGTCACATGTGGATCAATGGCGTGACATTGTAATTGGGGCCCATGCGGACCCTGACCTCCTGCGTCACCTCACTCTGAAGGACACCTTGGAGCGCATTAGGCAATCCTGGACTGTGGGTGCCAAGTTCTATGGTATCCCTGAATCTTTTGTCAGAGTCTGTGTCGCCTCTTGTCATATCTGTAATGCCCCCTCACTCCCAAGTGCCAGCTCACCTGGCCATCCTGGGGCTGCTGCAGCCCGTACCAAACGTCGAAGATTCGAGTACACTGAAACCCTAGATGTGCCAGCAAAGGATGTCCCGCGGCGGCTTCAACAACTGGCAGCGAAACACAAGGTGGTTTTGTGCATTCGTCAGAAGTATATTCGGTATAAGCCATTCATGGCTGAGGTAAAAGATTATGCATGTCACCGTGCTGGCGAGCCTGCGTCGGCTGCGGGTGGGTCAACTTCTGCTTCTTCTGGTGCTGGCACAGCTGGTAAGAAGGCCAGGGTGGTCAAGAGGGAACCATACCAGTCCAAACGGTGTGGATGTGGGTTCAGAATCCGCGCCATTGTACCTATAACTAATTACAATGAGAAAGACAAGACCTTTGTGTACCAAGAGGAGGGTACTGCAGTTTTTAAACTGTACGCAGTACACTCCGGCCATGAGCCAGGCCCATTAGATGGAAGTGCGAGGATAGTGCATCGGCTTGTTGGGCACAAGGGCGCTGTCGAGTTTGATCCGGATGTGTATGGGCTAGAGGATAATGAACCTGGTTTCATTACGGGTGATTCACATCACCTAGTGATGCAACAGTTGCAGGAGCTTAAAGGGGAAGTTAACAACTTGGAAGGTAAAATTGGGAAAATGCAGCCAGAAATGGTGAGTCCATTAGTGAGTGAGTTGTCAGACATCTTGCAGAGGATTAGGAAGTTTAGTTTAGATGCCAATGTATACAACACAGATGAGGCATTATTAGGAGATGTGGTTACCCCCTGGGGCACTGCTGACAGTGGGGCCCACCACCTCCACCACCACCACCACCAGCATTTGGTAGAACAGCACGAAGGGGATATCATAGAGGAGGACGAGGCTGATTTTGGTTCGAGTCTGGGGCCAATTGTACAGTGGGATGGGATGGTGGGGCCTAGTGGTTCCAGCTGTCACCGCCAGCAGGGTCATAAGTTAGCTGACAAGTGGACAATGAAGGAGGATGTAGGTGAGTTTGACGAGAAGTCGATGCTCAACTGTGGAGAAGATGATGACGTGGGACCCACAATAATGGATGAATCCAACAAATTGATTAAGCAATTTAATGAAGAATCGATTGTCTCAGACCCGAATTTGGTTGGGATGCAGGTTGATGGTTTTTATCATACTGCCAAGTGGTACGACTCACCTCCACATGGGTTGGACCCAGGTCCAACAGATTTGGGGTTCAGGCATGGTGAGATAGGTTAGAAGTTACTTAGATAGTTCTGACAAAGTGAGAAAGTGTGAGAGAGAGAGGTTGTAAATTCTGTATAACAGAGGAGAGAAGTTACATGTGACTTTGTAAACCAGATGAAGTGGGAGACTTAGGTTGTAGTTTTTATTTTTTAAATTATTATTTTGACTGTAATGACTCTGAGAACTGATAGAAAGACTGCCTATCAAATTAAAGAATGTCAATTGGTGATTGAAATATTTCTACTCAGCAACTGATGTATTTTGCTTTTATGGTGCTGAAGATGCAGCTAAGAAATTTATTCAGTCTCTTCTCTATCCCATTGTGAAGCTGTCCATATGATGTCTCAAATTCTCACAGGAAGATGGACCAGCAAAGTAAAAGGTACTATCTGTTCAAATTTCTTTCTCCTTTGGTTATATTTCCCTTTTTAAATAGGAATAGTACTGCTTTAATTTGTTCTAATAAGTACTTTCCTCTACCCCATAATAGATATTGGTAGTGAGTCTGTATACTACTATTCGCTCCTAAAAGGTAGGTTCTTTGTTATTTTTCATCTGGGCCAGCAGATTTTCTAAGCTGTACATTCATTCCCCTTTGTGTGTGTTTGTTGGCTGGGGGGGAGGGGGTTGAGGAGGGGTGGATTGTTCAAAAGGAGAATAAATAGCAGCAGATGCAGAGTCAAGGTGCTGATAACTGGGTGTTTTTGCTTCACTAAACCTGAATTTTAATCTGAAAAAAAACACCAAAAATTTCTAAAAGCTTGTATTGGTTTCATTTCCAACCTTGTATTGTGGGCTAGCTCAATAAACTAGTCAAAATTAAGTCTAATTATGGTGTAGTAGTTATAAAAACAATGCAGGTAAATATTGTATAACTGTGCTTTCTGATTAAATTTGTGCAGGGTTTTATGCATATCACCTAAGGTAACTCGAATTTCAAGTTTAAATCCAGACCATCCGATCTACTTTGGCACGAATATTGAAGGGCCCCTGTGCATTTCACGCTGGATTGGCGTGGATTTGATAGAACAGTCCGGATCTAAACTAAGATTTTGAGTTACCTCAGAGGATCTAGACTTGGGATTTATGGGCTGTCTGGTATTTGTCTTACATGCTATTGCAGGGTTGTCAGTGAAGTGCCTTGTGCCCTCTTCAAAGTGATTTCAAATCTGTGACGTGTGTTCAACCTTTGCATGGGCCAAGGATAGTTAATATTATGATTTTTCTGATAATTAATTTTCTCTCAAAGCTAATATTAAAGGGATAACATAATGGAAAATGTTACATAACAACACTGTCTTACAACTGTAACAACAGGTATTTATTAAAGGTACCCTGTAAACTTGTACAAATATTTGATGGAATGTCAATGCTGGAGTATGCACCAGTAGTTGCAAGTATTATAGTTGATTACAATCAGTGTATTGCCTTTCAATGAAGAATCATGAAGCTCTTAAAATAGTATTAACTATCAACCATATATGCAAGGACCTAAAAGGCTTGGTTGGTTAATCCTGATTTTTTTTTTCCTCTTGTATGCAATTGTTTTGTTCATTTTTCAGTTTTCTTTGTTATATCTTTTCCTTAGGTGAGGGTGTGCTTTTCCTTTCTATAATCGAGTCAAATATTATGGGTTTTTTTTTTTTTTTTTTTGAGAAAAGCCTGTAGGCTTAATTTATGGTTGGTTGGATACAGATGAGCCGAGAAACAAATGCAGGGTTCCTTAACTACAATTTGTGGGCAACTTTTGGTTAGCAATGTCAGGCACGAGATTAGGTATGCACGATGATTATATTTCTAATGAAGGCTGTTTGTTATTAGATTTTCCTTTTATTGCAGTGGTCTGTGTAGTGGGACCGGATTACTGAACCCAAATTTTGAGTCTTCAAATCGGTCAGAATTCGGGCCAATCCAGGCCCAAGTTGGAATGTACGGGTCCCTTCAATATTTTGCCAACTGTACATAACAACATGCAGGAAAAAGTTTCTCCAGCCCAGAACAGTCGTCCAAGTACAACTGTACATACAGGATAACATACTGGAAAATACTACATAACAACAGCCTATCAGAATGAAGAAATACAAGGTGGTACCTAGGCTAAATAAACAGAAAAATGCTTATGTAGGAAGGGAATGTAAATCCCTTGTAATGAAACTGACAGATCCTTGCTTGATTGGCAATTTGATGAGCCTGTTGATTGGAGCCTCTGTGCACATGATAGCAAGCAAAACCAGGGTATCATGCGAGGAGGTTCCAAATTTGGACAATTTATAAGATTGCTACTGAACAAACATTGGTGGTCTTTGCATGAGTGACAGTACACCAAAAGTAGTGAATCAGTAAAGAAAGTACACTGGGTAACTCCACAAACTTCAACAGCACACACCGCTCGCAATAGACTGAGGTCCTCCATGTGGATTGTGGATAGCGCCTGTGGACAGCCCTACCCTTCAAACTGAACCAGTTTCCCATGTAAGGGTGTAAACGGATTGGATACGGATCGGATCGGATAGTGGTAAAACTATATTTGTATCCCTTTTTACTGAATATAGATTAGATATTAGGTGGATACATACGGATACGGATTGGATATTGAATAGCCATATTTAATTTTCCATTACAGATCCGGATCGGTCATATAATATCTGACATGTTTTCACCTCTAATCCTCTAACAGTCCCTCTTGTCAGAGGACCAGACGAATTGTCAACCCGGCAGCAAAAAGGTGTAATTGCAGGTTCTTGGACACCAGGTCGGCACGCGGTTGATGGAACCTGCAATTGACAAACAAAACTAGTATAATGAGTCAGGTCAGAAAGAGCCTAACCTGGTGAGAGTGTTTTTTTAGAGAAATATAGAGGTCAAGCCTCTAAATCCCCCCTGCAGAGTGTTACTAGGGTGAGAGATCGGTGTTGGAGAACAGGTTTGCGCATTTAGCTTGATGTTCATTGTCAGACCAATCTGATTTGTGTCAAGGGACTATCAGAGGGTGGGAAACTATTTGTGACACATCAAAATCCGGTACCAGATCGGTTCGAATACCGAGTGGGGATTTAAACAATGTGGCTCGAGCGTGTGGACACTGAAATAAAAGATGCATCACAGTTTCATTCTCTTGGCCACATAACTGACATAAAAGGGTTAACGTGACGCATACCAAGTGGGGATTTAACCGGTACTGAAAAATAACAATATCTTCACCGGAGTGCAAAATGACAATATTTTCAACTTCAATATTAGCTATAACATTAATGCAACTCGTTTTTGTATTTTACTTAGGAACGAAGAAGACTTTCCCTTCTAGGTCAAATAAAAAGTCATTTTAATGTTTCAGGAACGCAATGAATAAAAGCAGTGTTAATTAAAACCATAGCACAATGAACTAAAATCAGATACATTGTCAAACACTCGTATTACCACTATTGCTCATATTCCAACAGTAGATAATGACCTAAATGTAAAATTTGATCATGTTAATTATATCACAACATGCCGACCGATAGTACTAAAATGATTTAATCAAAATTATTCTTCTCACTTGGCACTCGAGCATGTGATGAAAAACAAGGAAACATATTTATGACAGTCACCAGGACAAAAGAATGCAATCCACAAGTACTTCGATAAATAATTGTTAATTAAAAAAAATATTCCACCGGATGGGATAAGGTTTGGTCCAAATGACTTTGGACTGGACACCGTCCAAAGCCTCTAAAAATCGTATAATTAAAGTCCAAACAGTCGACCCGAACCGCTCAACATGATTTTTATATTAAAATGTGCTGAGAGATCAAATTTATATTTTTTTTGGAAATTTTTTAATATTTTTTAGATACGTACAAAATCACTGTTTCTGTTCAGAAATAGTGATGTTGTACGTATCTAAAAAAATAGTAAACAATTTCTAAAAAAATATAAAATTTGTTCTTTGAGAATATTTTAATATGAAAATCATGTTGAGTGGTTTGGATCGACTGTTAATTGTACGATTTTTTAGATGCTTTGACGGTGTCCAGTCCAAAGCCATTTGGACCAAATCTTATTCCAAAGCGGATGCCATCCAGTGTTGTAAAAAACGGTGTTAACGGCCGATTAAACGGTCGTTTAATCAGAAACAGCACCCAAACCATTACGAATACGCTTAACGGATGTCTGTTAGCGGATAAAAATGATTAATCGACCGTTTTACCGTTTAATCGTTCATTTATTTCCGTTTATTCTCCTTTTTTCCGTTTATTCCAATGAATATTTATTTTTCACATTGCTTTTTTTTTCTATGTGATAATAAAGTTTATAAATCATGTATTGTAGTTTTATTTGTGCTTGAATATACATCCAATATTTTTATATTTGTATTTTTTTCTTCTTACTTACTTTGAAATTGATTAATTCTCTATTATTTATATACCATATATTTTTCTTATTTACCGATGTAATTTTTTCAATTAGTACGACATGTTTATTTATGAAATTAAGTTATTATCATAAATTAAATTTAGTGATTTTATGTTGGAATGTTTCATTTTTTTCAAATAATATGTTATTAGTGTTTGAAAAAAGCTTAATTCTCAAATTTATTTTTCATTAAATAAATGTGTTACTTACACATGCAAAATATTTATGTGTTAACAAGAAATAAGCGTAGTGTCATGTTATAATAATAAAACTAACTTAAATTAAGTTTATTTGATAAGTTTAATGAGTTAAATAAATTATTTTTAATAAATTATGATATATATACATAAATTTAATAAAATTTAATAAAAACGTTAAATTGTTCGCATAATTTCGATTAATCGGCCGCATACCGATTAGTCGCATGACGACATCCCATCCGTCCGACGACCGCATACCGTTATTTACAACACTGGTACCATCAACATATTGATATTAATCTGGCAACTTTGACTTCAAACCAAATTTATTTTTAATGGGGCCTTTAGCGAAAAGTGTAATTTGTGCGGTAATGAGTGGTCCGTATTTCTAAAGTAACCCAAATTTTGAGTTTAGATCCGAACTGTCAGATAAAAATTCGGACCAATCCGACTCGAGATGGAATGAGCAGGGACCATTAATATCGTGGAGCAGATCGAATGGTTCAGATTTAAAAACAAAATTTAAGTTACTTTAAAGTAATCAAATTCAGGAATGGGAGTACAATCATTTCTCCATGCATTTACTCGCATTAATTAACACGGGGCCAATCAAAGCCGTCGTCTTCCGTACACGTACTTAACGCGTTGTCCCCTTTTTTATTCTCCTCCTGTTTGATTAAAACGGAAGAGTTGCTCTTTAACCTCGTGTGCCGACCCAATCCAACGGTCAATGCCTCTGCGTGCCGACTTCATTTGATACGTGGCATGATCTCAGCACTAAAAATATCTCCTTTTCCGTTTCTGATATCTGAGGCCACCAGAAGCATCTTGAATTCGTATCCTCTGAGATATCTCAAACTTTGCGTGACTTTATGGAAATTTTCAACCGTTCAAATACGTTCTGAACGAATCTCGAAGCACAAATAATACTGCCCCGGCGCTATCCCCGAATAGACACCGGACACGTCGGTCACGCAAAAGTTGAGATATCTCAGAGAGTACACACTCGAGCATCTCTTTCTTTATCCGGAAAATGGGATTATTTTGGAATGTCTAATTGGACATAATATGAAGCGGGTATATAATATGTGGAATACCGTACGTAGTGACCTGCCACATAAGAGGATACATGACTACAGAGCAGAGAAACAGAGAGAACACAAACCGAGCTTGCTTTTCCCTCCCTCTTCTTCTTCGACTTCCAGACGAAGTCTTCACACCTTCCTTCTCTATTTAAACCTCCATTGAATTGTTTCACTCTAATAATCTCTCAATGCAATTTGTTCTCTCTCAGTTGAGCCTGGAGACCTGAAATTGATGGCTTCTTTAAACCCGAATACTAATAAATCAAAGCCTCTCTATCCCCAAGTCGTTGATTCACATCCGGATCTCAATACCCCCTTTCTCTCTTCTAGCTCTAGTTCTTCTTTGTATCCCAAGGTTGATCTCTCTTCCAATCCAGATCCTAAACCTAACCCAAGTTCTACTACTATTCGCCTCGGAAGAAGTTCTAGTTCCTTGTACCCAACTGTTGATGTAAACATGCTCGCCGAGAACCTATTCCCCTCGGAAGAAGATCAACCGCAAATGGAGCCTCCAGTTGAGGAGGTTATGTTGAAGTTTCCTGGAGCAGTGCTACACCTGATCGATCGTCAGAGAAGCGTTGATCTTGGATCGGGTGACTTCTCTATTGTACGGATCATGCAAGGGAATAACACAGTGGCGGTGCTAGCGAAGCTCGGGGAAACGGTACAGTGGCCCCTGACACCTGACGTGGCGTCAGTGAAGGTCGACTTGTCGCACTATTTCTTCACAATTCGTGTGCCCCATACACACGGTGATGATGAAGAAGGTACTGATCTAAATCGAATTTTGTTGGCCTTTTGAGAATTCCACTGTTGGAAATAGAATCAGAATAGTATGGGGGAAACCTAAATCCTAAGCGGTTTCTAATTCTGATTCCAGTTGCAATGATGAAAACTATCATATCAATCGGCTTCTCCTAAATATAGAGCCTGATATTTCAGTTAATTACTTACTAGATTCCCCAATTAAGGACTAATGTAGTCTGATATGCTTCAATTAATTATGACCATGTGGAGGTATAAAAAAGGTTTCTGACAACAATTTTTGTACTTTTGGACTAATTTACAGAAAAATTAGAATCAGAGCCAACACTTCTGAATTATGGTCTTACCTTTGCGGCAAAAGGTCAAGACAAACTGTTGAAGGAGTTGGATCAGATTTTAGAGACCTACAGCAGTTTCTCTGTGCAGAAGGTACCTAATTTCCAATTTTTCATTTCGTAAAATAGAATGGTTACAGAGCTTTTAGATGTGTTAACTTTTGAAAAATCATAATGAGTCTAACCTGACCTGAATTCGGATCCCCAATGTACCTTGGGGTAGAATTACTAAATCCAGACCGTTCTATAACCTGGCATGAATCTCAAAGTGGACCCCCCCCCACCCACACACACACACACACAATATCTACAATAGGCAACAATTTTATTTTGGTCCAGCTGAGATTGAATCCAGACCATTCTTTAAGTAATGGAGGGGTACAATACCTCAGGGGATACGCTTCCATAAGGGATTAATAAATGCTGTCTCTGTCTTGACAATTATCCTATTGTCTCAGTCTTAAGCTGACCTGGCCTTTAAATAACCTCTTTAAACATATTTAATACGGTTGGATACAGACTTGCATCCTTCAATAAAATACAATGTACAAAATTTAAGCCTACTTTTGAGTTTGAGTTTGAGTTTCTGTTAACAAGAAACTATAATTATGTGGTAAATAGGAAATTGTACTTGGAGCTTTAACCCCATTTGAATTACTAATGGAAAAGAGTTTGTGGAAAAATTTGTTTAACTAACATACAAATTATAACAGGTTCTACACTAGTTATTCCGTACTGGTTCAGGGCACTGAAATTCCCTTCAAATAATAAATACTCTAATATAACAGGTACAAGCTAAAGGGAAGGAAAAAAGTGAGGTGCTTGACACATCAGTTGAGAGGAGTATGACCCCAGAGGAAGCGGCAGGCCCCAAAAAAGAATTAATTGAAGAGAGGTCAGCTGCATTTTGGACCACCCTGGCACCAAATGTAGAAGACTATAGTGGTGCTATACCTAGGGCTATTGCCAAGAGTACCGGCCATGTTATCAAAGGCATCTTATGGTGTGGTGATGTCACTGCCGACAGGCTCAAGTGGGGTGAGCAGTTTCTCAAGAGGAAGGTAAGCCCCGGCACCAAGCAGGCTGAGATTAGCCGTGACGCCTTGAAAAGGATGAAGAGGTAACTTTTTTCCCCCTATTTTGCTTTGTCATTGACTACCTTGACATGGCTAATAAAAATGATTTTCTCCTCTAGATATAAAGCCCTTCCATTACTTTAGCTCCACAGTAATTTATTGACAAATTTGAAAAAAAAAAATGTTTTTTTTAAAAGATAATGGAAGAGTTTCTTTGAACAAAAAAAAATACGGAGAGGGGGAATGTTTTATTAAAATTACTTCCGTCCTTCTTGAAATAATTTTCTTTCCCCAATTCTGAAAATCATAGTGTTTTCTACTTTTCTGCAACTGAGGAGAGAAAAAAAAAAAAAACACAGCATTACCACAAATGACACCAACAGTAAGTATCTGTTGTTTTGTGTATGCAGGGTTAAGAAGGTCACAAGAATGTCGGAGACAGTTGCAACTGGTTTTTTGACGGGGGTGCTGAAAGTCACGGGGTTTTTCACCAGTTCCATTATCAACTCGAAACCTGGCAAGAAATTTTTCTCCCTCTTACCTGGTGAAATAGCTCTTGCTTCTCTTGATGCATTTGGTATGCTCTTAACTTTTATCTTCTTTTAAATCAATCAAGCCATTCTGATTTTCTACTAGCCTATTTTGTGATTCTAATTTTATTTTATTTGATCTTAGGGAAAATATGTGATGCTGCGGAGGTGGCCGGAAAGAACGTCTTGCAGACGTCATCAACTGTGACAACAGGAATTGTGAGCCACAGGTACGGTGACGGAGCAGGTGAGATTACACAAGAAGGCCTACACGCAGCTGGCCACGCATTTGGGACAGCATGGGCTGTGTTCAAATTAAGAAAAGCTTTAAATCCTAAGAATGCTGCGAAACCTTCTTCGATGGCCAAAACTGCGCTCAAGGCTGCTGCAAGTGAAGTAAAGAGTGGCAAGGCTAAGAAGAAATGACCTTTTTTTTTGTTTACTAAAAGCTTATATTTTGTTCTTTTGGAAACGTTAGATTATGTTTGTTCTTATGTTTGTGTGTGTGTTTTAGTTCTTTTTGGAGCTTTGTCCAAAGATCCAGGAATTGTTTTAGATAAGCTAGTGAAAGGGGGTTTGGTGAGAGAGAATCAATGCAAGTTTGTAATTGTAAGTTGCATAGTATATATACGTCTTATGAGTTGTTTTCTTATGACATAATAGTTTAAGACGATATATGAACGTTAGTAAGGCTACATAGAATGTTTCTCGTGGTCACATTTCATGTAAAGATAATATAATCAATATGATCTCCTTATTCAGAGGCGAACTATGTAAGCATTACGTGTTACAAAGCGAAATGACAAAGAATGAGGAAAATAAAAAAATAAAAAAATTTTGGAATGATTTGAAACATGATATGGTTCATTTTAGACAGAAGGAATGAGGAAAATAAAAATTAATAAATTTTTTGAATGATTTGAAACATGATATGGTTTATTTTCAGTGAAATGACAGAAAGAATGAGGAAAATAATAAAATAATAAAATAATAAAATTTTGGAATGATTTGAAACTTGATATGGTTTATTTTCGTGGAATTATAATTACAGATTGCAAATTATATTTTGAAAATATCTTACTTACGGATAAAGAAAAAAAAAATTACCAACTTATCTAACTTTATGTATAGATGAAATTAATGCTTTGATTAATAGCATTCTAAGATAATTTAATTGGAAATATAATTAAGTTGAATATGATAAATAGTTAGGAGAGCATTGGTCAAAGCAAAATTGAAGCGAAAATTCGAAACGCTATCATTCAAAGTTATCAATATACTAATGACTTTTTTAGTCTAATAAACTTCGTGCATAACATTATTGAGAATGATCATACAAAAATCCCACCTATGAATTATTTTAAAAACTGTTTTGTTTTTTAGGAATTGAAATTTCGATAGATTTTTATCCAATGATAAGAAACATTATTCATATAATTATGTCATAATATGCAAATGAATGGCAAAAATCGAAAACATATACAATTTTGCAATGGTTTGAAGGAGGATGTGATTTATTGTTAGGATATTATTATTCAAAATTGCAAAATTAAAATTTAAAAAGTCTTACAAAATGGATAAAGGAAAAGAGATTTACTTATCTAAGTTTATGTATAGCTCAAAAATATTTGCAAATAATATTTGAAATGAAAATTTAAAGAAGCGGGCATGCCATTTTTCGATAAAATATCGAGAATTGGAGATGGTGATAAAGAATTTATTTCTTTTCTGACTATTCAAATGACTAATAGTTGGGAGTATTATCACATAGTTGACAATCTTAATTATATTTTTACATTCAGAAAAATTTAAATAAAAAAATCAAACATAAAGCTCAGAAATATGATGAACTTATAACATGCCGTAATCATAAAACTAAAACAGCGCGTGTTCTAATTGGGACTTTTTGACTAGAAGTGAAATAGTGAAAATAAAAAGGCTAGCAAATATGGATACAATAGGAACATGACCATTGTAGATTTATTGACTTCTGTTTATATTTTTACTATAAAACTTTGCTTTGCTGAAAAAAAAAATATTTAGATGAAAAAATTATAATATAATGTCTGATAGAAATACAAAAAAACTATAAAGAGTTCGGCAAAAAATGCTATGGATAGCATAAGACGTTTCTGTAGGCTTACAAATCCGTGGACTTGTTCTTACAAATTATCATATGCATCTTTTCATTCCTTTTTAGAAGAGATAAATTTAATTCTTGGTAAGGAGTACTTATTTAATAAAATAATAGAGTTAAAAATAAAAATTTAGTATGAATAAATATGTATTATAAATTGATAATGTGTAAAGATCTAAATATCCCTCTTTCTCCACATTTTTTTAATATGATATCACCCGGTACATACGAATTTAGGGGTACCAACCTAACTAGCATAGTATTAATAATAAAAGCATGATTCTTAATCTAATTAGAGTTCTAAAAAATAAAGCCATTAACTAAATATGAACACAAACATTTAAAAAAGACAACATGCCACAAAGTTCATTTACAACGTATTGCTCAGTTTTTAAAAATATGAAACTGCATGGTTTAACTAAAATACAGAAAGGGCATACCAGTATCAGTCATGACCCAGAAAATTAGGGTCGACTTTGATTTCTCAAATTATCACTTAAGAATAAAAAGTACAAATATTTAGAGATAAATTCGTGTTATTTATATAATTAACAAGGGTTCCAATATCTAATGCTTTTCATACCTCATCATGTCTCACATTTTATATCTTTATTTTCTAAGTTCAAACTGTCGATTCCAACCACTCAACATGATATCTATATTAAAATATGTTTGGAGACTAAATTTTAAAAATTTTTTTGAAGAAAAACTACTATTTTTATATTAAAATATGCTTGGAGACTAACTTTTTAATTTTTTTTTATTATTTATTAAGTATTTTACAAAAACTAGTCAAATTCAAACCATTAAATTTTGTATCCATCTTAATAAATAGTAAAAAAATTCAAAAAAATGTAAAATTTGATCTGGAAGTACATTTTATTTAGATAATCATGTTGAATGGTTTGGATCGATAATTTGGACTTTGAAAATTAAAAAAACTGTTGTTGTAACTTTGTTGTAACTTGATCCCCCATATATGTATACAAATGAAATATTTAAAATAGTTTTTTGTTTGTTTGTTAAGTTTGTAAGCCATTCTAGTTTGCTTACTGGAATATAATTTCTATTCCAGTGCTTTGTTTAGGATTTTAGTATTCAAGTCTAATTAATCAGAATTTAGTGGGGGTTTAAAATTTTGAAATGGGGGAGAGTAGTAACAGTGGTACCATGATCAAACTCACCTCGTCTAATTACGGTATTTGGAAGTCTCGTATGGAGGATTTGTTGTATTGTAAGGATGCTTATGAACCCCTTACGGGTACAAAACCCGATAATACCTCTGATGCGGCTTGGAAAATTTCTAACGGAAAGACAATTGCCATAATTAGACAATGGGTTGATGATTCCGTGTATCACCATATTTCAACTGAAACCGAGGCTAAAGCTTTGTGGGAGAAACTAGAGAGTTTGTATGAGCGCAAGACCGCTCAAAACAAGGCCTTTTACATTAGAAAATTGGTAAATATAAAATATCAAGAGGGGTCTTCGGTGTCGGATCATTTGAGTCGGTTTCAAGATTGTGTAAACTGTTTGTCTACCATGAAAATGGTTTTGGATGAAGAGTTACAAGCCTTAATTTTGTTGAGTTCTCTACCCGATAGTTGGGAAACTTTGGTGGTGTCTTTGAGCAATTCGGCACCAAATGGTGTTGTGACCCTAGCTATGGTAAATGATAGTATGCTCAATGAGAAGTTGAGGCGTAAGGATTTGGGGATCACTAGTGAGCCTTCGGCTCTTGTTACCGAAAATCGTGGTAGGAGTACTTATAGAAACTCTCAAGATGATGACAAGCGGGATAAATCAAAGAAGAGGTCAAAGTCTAGAAAGGGTATTATTTGTTATTATTGCAAGAAACCCGGTCATATGAAGAATGAGTGTCGGAAATTAAAAGCCAAGAATGATGGTCTTAAGAGAGATCAATCTAGAGGTAAAGGCGGTAATAATGAGAAAGAGTGTACCGCCGCTATTGCTTCCGATGGAGAAGTACTTATTGCTTGTGATGAAGGTTTTGTGAATTTCACTAGTCAAGACTCCACTTGGGTTGTAGACTCCGCAGCCTCATTCCATGTCACATCTAGACGTGACTTATTCACTTCCTACAAGGAAGGTGATTATAGTGTTGTAAGAATGGGGAATAACGGAGTATGTAAAATCTCCGGAATTGGAGATGTATGTGTGGAGACTAGTTTGGGATGCAAGCTTATTCTCAAGGATGTTCGGCATGTGTCGGATATGAGGCTACACTTGATTTCGGTTGGTGCCCTTGATGATGATGGATACCAAAGTCACTTCTTTGGTGCATACCGATCTATGTTCAATGGGAGATAGAACCATTGGTGGTGCTCTTTATTTTGTGACTTTTGTGGATGACCACTCTAGAAAATTATGGGCATACTCTCTTAAGACAAAGGATCAAGTGTTAGATGTGTTCAAGTAATGGGTTGTGGAGGTTGAAAGAGAAACCGGAAAGAAGTTGAAGTGTGTCCGGTCGGATAATGGAGGAGAATACAGTGGTCCTTTTGAGATATTTTGCAAGACCAATGGTATTAAACTTGAGAAAACCGTACCCAAAACTCCACAACAAAATGGCATAGCCGAAAGGATGAACCGCACAATTTGTGAGAGAATCCGATGCATGCTCTCTCATTCTAAACTTTCAAAAGGTTTTTAGGGTGAAGCCTTGAACACCGCGGTTCACTTGATAAATCGTTCTCCTTCACATGCATTAGACGGTGATATACCGGAAAGGGTTTGGAAAGGTAAAGACATATCTTATGATCACCTTAAAGTGTTCAGTTGTATGGCTTTTGTTCACATACCCAAGGATGAAAGGTCAAAACTTGATAGCAAGACCAAAGAATGTATTTTTTTGGGATATGGAAATGGTGAATTTGGGTATAGGTTGTGGGATCCTATTAAAAAGAAGTTAGTGAGAAGTCGAGATGTAGTGTTCTTTGAGGAAGAAACCATTGAGAATGTGCAAAATCTCGACAATGTGAATTCCCTTCAAGAAACCTTGTTGATCTAACTCCTATCTCAACCAACAACCTAAACACCGAAACAAATCAGCCAACTTCAAGTCAATCAACCGAAACTAATGACCCACAAAAGGAGGAGAATGAACCCGAAATCACTATCCCTTCAAATGAGGCCTCTCAAGTGCAAGAATTAAGGAGGTCAACTCGAGATAGGCGGGCTAATACAAGGTATTCATCTAATGAATTTGCTTTGCTTGTAGATAATGGTGAGCCCGAATGCTTTCAAGAAGCCATGGTGTCGGAGCACAAGAACAAGTGGTTGGAAGCCATGCAAGATGAGATGAAATTTTTGCATGAGAACAACACTTTTGAGTTGGTGGAATTGCCAAGAGGCAAAAAGGTGCTCAAGAACAAGTGGGTGTATCGAGTTAAATTTGATGGTCAAGAGGCAAAACCGAGGTACAAAGCTCGGTTAGTTGTGAAGGGATTTGATCAAAAGAAAGGAGTTGATTTTGAAGAAATTTTCTCACCCGTTGTTAAGATGTCCTCAATTCGGGTGGTGCTTGGCTTGGCCGCTAGTTTGAATTTGGAGGTTGAACAACTAGATGTCAAGACTGCATTCCTCCATGGTGATTTGGAGGAGGAACTCTACATGGAGCAACCCGAAGGCTTTGAGAAGAAGGGGCAAGATCACTTGGTGTGCAGGTTGAGGAGGAGCCTTTATGGCTTGAAACAAGCGCCTCGAAATTGGTACAAAAAGTTTGAATCTTTTATGTGTGACAACAAATTTGAGAAAACTAATTCCGATAATTGTGTTTTTGTGAAGAAGTATTCTAGTGGTGATTTTCTTATTCGCTTGCTTTATGTTGACGACATGTTGGTCGTTGGAAGTGATTTGACAAAAATCAAAGCACTGAAAGAGCGGCTTGGGAATGAATTTGCCATGAAAGACTTGGGTGCGGCAAGACAAATTCTTGGAATAAGAATCACTAGAGATCGTAAGAATCGGAAGATTTGGTTGTTACAAGAGAAGTACATCGAGAAGGTACTTCAAAGATTCAACATGGAAAAGTGTAAACCGGTAACATCTCCTCTTGCTAGTCACTTTAAATTGTCTCATAATAGTTGTCTGAAAGATGACAATGAGAAGGAGGAGATGAGAAAAGTGCCATATGCCTCGGTCGTTGGTTCTTTGATGTATGCAATGGTGTGCACGAGACCGGATATTGCTCATGCCGTTGGTGTGGTAAGTCGTTTTCTTTCTAATCCGGGTAAGGTGCATTGGAATGCCGTTAAGTGGATTCTTCGGTATTTTAGGGGAACAACCAACCATTGTATTTGTTTTGGTGGCACAAACAATCCGGTATTGGAGGCATATACGGATGCCGATTGGGCCGGTGACATAGACTCAAGGAAGTCTACATCCGGTTATCTGGTTTGTTTTGGAAACGGAGCCGTGCCATGGCAATCTAAATTACAAAAGTGTGTTGCACTCTCTACTACCGAAGCCGAGTACATAGTCATTACAGAAGCATGCAAGGAGTTGATTTGGATGAAAAAGTTCTTGCATGAGTTGGGTGTTCGGCAAGAGAGGTACGTATTATTTTGTGATAGTCAAAGTGCAATTCACTTGAGCAAGAATCCGATGTTTCACTCTCAGTCCAAACATATTGAGTTGAGGTATCATTGGATACGCGATGTGCTTGAGAGCAAGGAATTGGTGTTGGAGAAAATCCACACGAGTGATAATGGTTCGGATATGTTGACAAAGTCGATACCATTATTGAAGCTTGAAGCTTGTTGTGAAAAGGCGGGTTTGGTTGGAGGACACGCTCCATGAGTCGGGAGGAGGAGTTTGTTGGGTCCCTTACTCATTCCTCTTTGTTTCCTAGTTATTTTTCTATTGTTTGTAATAATTAAACTTTGTAGGGTCTTATTTGTAAAATTTGTAAATACTCTAATAAAGCTCAGAAAATAGAAAATGGGAAGGAGGCTTTTCCTGACAAATTTGTTCTGTCTCTCTCTCTTTGATCTCCTTTGAGTTAAAAAATCCTAACTCTTTACTCTACAAGATCCTGGAGTTTTCTTTTTGTTAAATAAAATGATGTCAGAATCCATTCAAAATTGAGAACGGCACTAGCTGTATGGAATAGAATGATGAAGATTTAGACAAATTTCAACTGTTTGGGCTTGAATTGATCTGAATTTGACACAGGATCAAATAAAATTTTCTTATTCTTACTTGAAACAGATGAAAATCAGAATTTTAGAAGAAGAAAAATAACATAATGTATTTACCAATCATGTTTGCTCAAATTAGTTGCACCAATGACATAGATAATGATTTATATTTGAGTTGAAAACTTTAATATTAATCGGTATAGAAAAACATAATGCATTTACCATCGTATTTGTTCAATAGCAATTTTGTAATTAATAGTTATTAATAGATTAGTGATCAATTTAAATAATGTGAGGTGAGTCCGGCTAATGTCAAAACGTTATAATTTCAGCCTAAGTTATAACGAGTCAGTTTTCGTGATTTCAAAGTCCAAAAAATCGATCCGAATAGCTCAACATGTTCTCCATATTGAAATGTGCTTGGAGACCAAATTTTACATTTTTTGAAATTTTTTTATTATTTATTAAGCTACTTTGAAAATAGCTGATCCAACGGTTTCACTATTTGGTTAAGCCGCAGTTGGATCAGCGATTTTCAAAGTGGCATAATAAATAGTAAAAAAATTCCAAAATATATAAAATTTGGTCTCCAAGCACATTTCAATATGGAGAATATGTTGAGCGGTTCAGATCGACTTTTTGGACTTTGAAATCGCGAAAACTGACTCGTTATAACTTAGGCTGAAATTATAACATTATGACATTAGCCGGACTCATGTAAGGTCTAATAATTAACATATAATAAAATTAGAATAATAAATAATAATATTGTATAAGTATAATAAATTAAAATTCTCTCTATAAATTATATAATTCATGAAGTGGTATACAAATAATGAGTATAAATTTAATTAAGTAGTTTGAGATCATGATAATTTTATGAGATTGAGATACATGTATAAGTAAATATAGATAAGTATAATGTATTTGACGTTTAATAGCAATGCATTCAACATTTGTTTATTTGAAAAACTTGAGGAGAAGGATGAGGCAAGAGATCATGAGAAAAATATAATTTGGTTTGATCATGAGAAAAAAAAAATCAATCTCATGCTAGAAAGAAAGCTCGAACACTTCTCAGATTAATTTTTCTAAGGGTGTGCTTCCCAAGCAATTGGGCTAAAATCCTCATTAATGGAAGAAGAAAGAGAAGTGATCGGGGTGAACCTCACTTCCGAACAGTGATCTTACACTCTGATTTGGAGGTGAAGATTGTCCCAAAAATTAACGTATCGCTAATATTCGTTCCCCTCCGCACAATACGCATTCACCTATGCCTCCTCTCCGTTTCTTCTCTTCTAGAAGCAGGTGAAATCCTTGAATAGTTGCAGTATGAGACAAAGTTCCCCTTTGCACAGTGTTTCTGCCTTCCTCTCCCTCCGCATACCTCCAATTAGAGCACAGCCTAAAGAGTAAAATCTCATCAATTCTCATTCTTCGAATACGCTCTAAATGTTCCAACACGCATAAGATGGATTGTATTTCATTGTAATTTATGCCACACAATCATTTGGAAGAATGCAAAGTGCTTTTTGTGAGAGTTCGGATATTTAAATTATAAATTTTAAATCAAATCGTTCAATCGGAATCTGCTTGAATACTTTTTTTGAGGAAAAATAAGGGTCATAGTCCATATTTGATTGATAGATGCGGTTACAAGATTTTGTAGTTGCAATCGAAAATAAACACAAGTTGCTCAAATAAACTGGAGCGAAATAAAAGAAAGCAAAGTAAATAAGAAATGTAAAGAAAAAAGTCCAAAAACATAAAAATGAAAAACTAAATGCTATTTGATAGTCAGACTTCTCCTGGTGTTTCCTCGTGGCGATGCAACATTTACACCACTTCCTCTATTAGATCTCTATGTGACTTGTTGGTACCTCTGAATATACGTGCACATCTTTCTCTCCAAATGACAAACATTGCCATTAATAAAGAACCTCTTGCCCTTTTATTGTTGTCTAGCCGTAGTATGGCTTCAATCGATTGTATTCTCATTTGTGTCTCAATTTCCATCCTTCTGTACATCTCCACTGCAAATAAGTACCGGCCAACCATGTGTTCTCCTAATTCAGCATCGCGACGGCAAATAACGCACATGTTTGTGATTGGCCATTCTCTTTTCCTTAAGTTATCGATGGTTAGCAATTTGTTGTTAACTAAAAGCCAACCAAAGACTTTTGTTCTAGGTGGTACTCGGAGTTTCCACAAGCGATCAACGTGGTTGGTAATGTATGGCCGGTTCCTGAGTAATTTATATGCAGTCTTAACCGTGTATATACCTGTATCGGTCAAATTCCATTTGATGTCATCAGATTCTTGGTTTGTGTGTGTGACCACTCTCTGCAGGTATCCTCTTAGTATTTGCAGTTCATCTTCTGCCTCTTCCGTGAGTACCTGTTGGAGACAGTGTCGGTTCGTCCCTTGCAAAGTGTCTTTCAGATTGATCGAGACATCGGTCGCATGTGTGTAGAGTGCCCGTAATTCATGTTTTAATATACCATATCCCCAATTATGATTCCATAAGGATATCTTATCGCCATCACCAAAGATGTGTGTGACAGCCGCTTCCCAGAAATTGTGACATTCCTGTAGCGTTCCTGTGAATAGAGTAGAGTAAGGCATGAGATTTTCATTTAGTCTTGTTCCCTGAAAGACCGATTTCCACATCCTCTTTTCCGGTTTTTGCCAGTACCAGGACCATTTCATGAGTAGTGCCTTGTTGAAAGTTGATAGATCTGCTATACCAAAGTCGTCATATTCTTTGGGTCTGCATACCATATCCCAATTTGCCAGGCTCATCCTTTTCGACTCCTGGCCCACTCCATGCCATAGAAATCTTCTTCTGATTTTGTCGATTTGCTTAATCACCCATTTCGGTAGCCTCAGTACCATCATGAAGTGTGACGGTAATGTCGATAGGACTGGATTAAGTAAAACAATTCTACCTGCGATGGAGAGATTCTTGGCTTCCCATCTCGCCAATATGTTATTTAACTTGTGTATCAATGGCAGATAAGTAGCTTTTGGGAGTCTCTTGTTGGAGAGTGGAAGGCCGAGGTATATGAAGGGAAATTCGCTTACTCTACATTCAAGCACTGTCGATAGCTGGGCTATGTCTTGCTGTCGGGGATTTGAAAAAAACAATTCTGATTTTTGTGGGTTTACAGTCAAACCCGATATTTTTGAAAATACCGTGAGAGCTATTTGGAGGGTCTGAAGCTGTTGTACCTCTGGTTTGATGAAAAAGAGCGCATCATATGCATACAGGAGACATGGCTTCATTGCGAAGTATCTAGCTAGAAAATCCATTGCGAGAATGAAGAGGAGCGGAGAAAGTGGGTCTCCCTGGTGAACTCCTCTTCGTAAAATAATTTTTTTTTCCAATAGTCCATTAATGATGACCTGTGATGTCCTCGGTAGCACTGCATTTTGGATCCATGCTTGTTATCCATAAACCCTGAAAGCCTAGGTGATGCAGGGTCTGTAGCGTGAAGTCCCAGCTCAATGTGTCAAAAACTTTTTTTATGTCGGCTTTGTAAAGGGCTATTGGCACTTTTTCCTGTTTTGCCTTGCTTAGAGTCTGCTGAGCATAAATGAAGCTCTCTGTTATCTGCCTGTTTTTTATGAAACGCGTCTGTGCAGTGTCAATTATTTCATGCATCCTATGTTGTAGCCTATTTGCAAGGACTTTGGAGAAGGTTTTTTGTATCCCATGCACTAGGCTAATCGGTCTGAAACCATCAGGTCCAGTCGGCGCTTCTTTCTTTGGTATCAGGGTTATTTATGACGTGTTAAGCGGTGCCAGGGTTATTTTGTCCACTTGTGACCGTGTTAAGAATGACTGCTAAGTCTGGAAGCAACATCTCGATGAACTTCTTATAAAATTCTGCCGTGTAACCATCAGGCCCCGGGCTCTTTCCGTTCGGGAGGTTTGCTACAGTGGCTTCTATTTCTGCCGCCAAGATTGGCTCAATCAGCTGGTTAAGGTCGAGTTGTTCTGGGTAAAGATTTCTCCAGGCTAACCTCGGTGTCAGATGTGAGTTAGCCCCCATTAGCCCTGTGTAAAAGTCAAAAAAGACTTTGGCCTTCGTTCTATGAATACTAAAACAATTTCATGAATTTCTAATTCAAATCAGATTGAATCGAATTTTAATCAGACAATCTGAATTCAAATTCAAAATTTGAGATAGCGATAGCTCTAACTATAGTTATACAGAGACATACATTTTTTTCACTTGGAGAACAACTATTAGCTGAAATTCAAACTTTATTTTTTGATACGATGGATGATATAAATTTGTAAAGAATCGCAATAGAATCAGAGTCAGGGCTGCAAACGAATCAAACCAAATCGAACCTGGATAGGTTCGAATTCTAGTTCATTTAAGTTCAAATTGAACTGGTTTGAAATAAAGACTCAGTTTCGAACTTAAGATGCATGTTCGAATTTGATTCGGTTCAATTCGAACTAGATTCGATTCGATTCGTTAAGGTTCAAAATTGAGGCAGAGGAGAGGCAGCCGGAGGAGCAACGGTGACAGACGGAGGAGCGGTGGTCAGAGCGGCGGAGAGGAGAGCGAGGAGGTATGGAGATCAGAGCAGCAGAGAGCGAGGAGGCAGGAAGGAGACGCGAGCAAGAGCGAGATTTTTTTGTCACCAAAGCTTTGCATCCATGGCGTAAGAGCTCAAAGCTCCATGGCGGAAAAGTTTAAAGAGGGAGACAGGGAGAGTCAAATAAGCATCTTTGACATATTTCAAGCTTTGCACGTGACCTTTTTAGAATTCTCATACATTCAAATGAGTTCTCATTCGCTACACGGATCTCAAAGCTCAAATAATGCGGACTTACAAATCTCAAAACTCAAAAATAAATAGCGACTCGAATCCACGAACTTATTTTGAACGAACATGCCTGCGTTCGAATTTGGTTCGTTTCAGTTCGAATTGAACTGGTTTGAATTAATTTTGAATTGAATTTTTTTTCGAATCAAACTCGAATCAATTACGAACCACGAATATTTTGTGCAGTCCTAAATCAGACTATGAGAAACTAATAATTCGTTTTTTTATATTTATTTTGTAGAGGCTACAAAATCATAAACGGAGTTCGAACTCTCGAACTTTAAGTAGCTCTCAAACATCTAGCAAACCATGCTTTCATTCCTAGCAGCTGGTGCTGGCAGTTTTAGAATTTTTATTTGTAACCAATTGTGTTGTTGCTCCATCTAAAAAACTACTAATTTAAGTGATAGATTATTAAATTATCTTTTAAAATGTTTTGGATTTATGTTCTATTAAACACAACACAATATAATTAGAGATTTGTAATAAATACTACCACTATCAGAACTTATAAAAAATAAAAAATAACAATCAGGCTCTCGAATTTGATCTAGTGAGAATTAGAAACCGAATAAAAAAATCTCGAATTTGATCTAATAGCTACCGGACAAAGGAAAACCACAGCGCTGCCTTTAAAATAATAAATCAAGCAAACCCAGATAGAAACTTATGTTTCCTCTTTGAGGAAATTTCCTTCTATTACTAAAAAAAAAAAATTCTTTTTTTTTTTTTTTTTTTTGAGAAGAATCCTGTAGGAATTTTATATTAATAAAAGATTTAAATATTACATGGATCTATGCCGTAGGGGTGCAAACGGAGCGGATACGGAGCGGATAATGCTAATATCATATCCGTATCCGTTTGTAATCAAGCGGATACGGATACGGATACGGATAGTAAACGGATGTCAATATCTAAAACCAAATCCGCGTTAAACGGATACGGATACGGAACGGATAATTCACGGATACGGATTCGAATACGGATACGAAATGAATATTTAACGGATAATTGAGTTAATATGATATATAATTGAGTTTTATACACATTTGGTCATTAATCATTGTTACTGACCATCTTTTCATTAAAGAAATACTATTATAGGACAAAAACAAGAGGTTTCCACTTTTCGGCCTATAGCTCAGCGCCTCAGCCCCTTAGTTATATTGCAAAGTAGCCACATTTAAGCTTTTATTGGACCAAGATATTAAGGAGGCTGCGAATGAAATCGGCCCAGAAACAAGTCCGGACCCGATGTGCTCAAGAAATTAGTCCCACAAGTAAGATATAAATAATGTTGAGACCGTTATATATAACTTCAGTCCTTATAACAACGAAGAGATTTAGCAAACGGATTTGCGAGCACATCGCTCCGTTTATGGGTCGGCTGAATTATCCGTATCCGCTTCCGTGAATAATCTTGCCAGACAGTAATTATCCGGATCCTTATCCGTTATTATCCGTATCCGTTTGATACGGATTCGGAGCGGATTTCCGCCGGATAATCCGGCTCCGTTAACACCCCTACCTATGCGGAAAAGGCAGTACGTTTAAAATTTAGACAGATTGACGAAAATAAAAGATCTAACAAGAAGTTCGCTTCTTTTTTTCACAAATACTGAGCTTATGAGGATCTATCGGTAACATCTTCACCCATCTTCTGACAGCACCTTGTTTTTTACCGGTAATTGCTGGGAAGCTTCCTTCTCGCCCCTCTAAAACCTTGTTTTTACCAGTAATAGGCTCAATTCAGACTTCTGACAGCACCTTGCTTTTTACCAGTAATTGCTGGGCAGCCTCCTTCTCGCCCCTCCTTTTATGTACCAGACACAAAATTAGGCTAGAAAGAAGTCTGAATTGAGCCTATTCTCAACCTCCAGGTGCGCAATTTGGCATTGAATAGGCGTGCCTTCCTCCGTTCTTCCTGATTGTCTCACCCAATTGGCTAAGTTATGAGGAAATTTCCTCAAAAAGAAATGGACCAAATGGTCCAAAAGGTCGATAAATTTTACTCGTTAAGGAAATTTCCTTTTTAGACAAATGGCTTCTATAAAACTCGGCAGACTTGGCAGAGGCTGCTAACGACGCTTCTGTTCCGATCAGACGACGAGCAAGAATTCCGATTCCAGAAACTGGTTTTAGCGAGAAATCTCTTGTTCCGATCAGAGCTTATCTCTCTACTCTCGAATACGAGATCGAGCATTCTCTGTACTGGCAGATAGACACTACCCACTTTAATGGCTCGGAAGAAACGATCTCCACCGTCCGGCGATGGAGCCGGGCCATCACGACCGTCAAAAAGAGCAAAGTCAATATCCCGGCCAGTGGGTCCCACTTCTGGGTAAGGGACAATTTGCACTTCGGTAGTTTTTCATTATGTTCTCTTCTAGTTAGTTTGCTTTTTTAGATATGTTACATTGAGCAATTTCTTCGTTGCAGCTTTTCAGAGAATGCAACTGGTAGCTCTCGGCTAGAGTCGGAGGTTATCGTAAGTCTTCTCTTAATTTGTTTCAGTTCCTCTTTTAAATTTTGTTTTCATTTCTTGGATGCGATGGTTTATGCGTTGGTTGAAATTTGACACATTGTTGCATTTTACTTTCTAAAGCTACCATAATGTTTGCTTTTACACGCCACATGTTTTGCTCCCACAGTTCAAATATTCTCTTACATGAACTACGTCATTAATTTCAGACTAAATTATTTATTTACGAATTTTGTAAACGAGTGTCTTGCAAATCTTTTTAACAAGACATCAAGATGATATACGAATGGTAAAATTTCATTTTTGGATGAAAGACCCTCTTTCCTTTGGTGCTTCCTTGATTGTTTGCAATTTTCTTTACATCGATTACCAAAATTAAAGACATATTAGGAAAAATAAATTTTTTCTGAGTTCAAATTCCGAACAAAAACCACTATTTATTACTAGACTTATATCCAAGTTTGCCCACTCAAATTGTTATGAAGCAGAACTGCAAGATAGAAGAACTACAGTTGGCTTTTCAGAAAAGGGAAGAATTATTACAAACCGAGGTTAATGAACTGAAAGAGAAATGGAGCATACTTCAAAAACCTCCCGATACAAACCAAACAGAAAGGTAAGTAATTTTTGGTAACTTGTTTCACTTTGTAATGATCTTTAACTAGTCCTGTCTGGCATTGGCCAGAAATGTGTTGTCCAGTATAGAACTGTACGGAAGGAACAGTCTTGTCTGGACCAGGCAGTTTCATGTTCTTTTGATTATTTTTGTGTTTTACCTGATAGCTATGAATCATATGCTTAATCAAAACCCCCACTGACATATTAGAAAAGGTTTAAAAAAGGCTTATACCTTGATGTACCAAACTGGTAAGTGCTAAATGACAGTAACTTTTATCTCACGATTTGCACATAGAATGGGACTATTAGAGAAGTCTTTCTCCTAAGTCCCTACAAATTATACGCTCCCGCTAATTTTCATAAATAGTAATTAATTTAAGTTTATCCTTATAGTGAACAAGTTGATCACGGTCGGTACGAAATAAGGATCATAGGTGCCATTAAAAAACGGGTCTATACAGGCTCCAAAGTAGAAGGGCAGGATGGAAAGTTGCTCAAGGTAGCTATATATTATAATGGTGAGAAAGTTACATCGGAACCCTTTGCTTCTGCCAAATTTGAAATTATGGTCATGAAAGGGGACTTTTGTGAGAAAGGAAGTTGGACTGCTGAGACATTTCAAGGAAGTTTAGTGGAGGCACGGGAAGAAGTGGGATCAATTTTGAAAAATAATTCTATATCAAAGTTTGATAGCGGAGAAGCAGTTTTATATGGTTTAATTTTTATGGATAACTCGAGTTGGGTCAAAGGGAAAAAATGGCGGCTGGGAATTAGGCTTTTAAAGAGCAATGGAGTAAGAGTTGTAGAAGCTATCAGCAATTGTTTTAGAGTTTTTGATCGGCATGGAAAAGGTATATTCTCAAATTGTGTACTATTTGCATTTTGTTGTGTTAGATCTTTTCATTTTCACTTTATTTCAGATAATGTACTAAACTACAAATACCATAACCATATACAACTCTCAATTAGGTTTTGAAGTTTCAATTTGTATAACTTGTTTATCCTTCAATTATAATTATTATTTATCTAGCATCTGAAAAGCCGCACCCCCCATCGTTGACGGATGGAGTAGAGTGCCTAGAGAAAGTTGGAAAGAAGCGTGCTTTAGACCTCAAAAATAAGAAAATTTGTACTGTTAAGGATTTTTTGCAGCTCTTTCACAGCAATAAATCCCGTCTTCTCAAGGTAACATATACTACTTTATCCCAATTGTTATTTCAAGTGTATTCGGTCTTATTGCATAAACAGAATTTGGATTCTTTTACTTTCTAGTTTCATAGAAATATTATTAACCATAATTCTCTAGCCCCTTGTACTCCATACGAAAATTCACATTTTCTTTTTGGTTTTCATCTTTTACTTAGCTGAAATTGGTTATAGATACTTTTTTCTCAATGCAATCCTAGATGAGCAAATTCCATTTATTGATTTGTACTGGATTTAGGACATTTTTGTTATATACTGTCGCAAATATTATTTTTTTAATTAGATCTGTGGCATAAATGTTAAAAATAGGAAATTTTTTTATGTATTTGTCAAGTAAACTATGACATTGAATTTGTAGATTCTTGGAATAAACTCGGAGTTTGATGAATCTTGGAAAACTATGATTAGACATGCCAAAGAGTGCGATGTTGGATCAAATCTTTACTCCTACAGAAAGAACAATAGCATGCTTTTTTTTGACTCTGTATATGAGCTTGTGGGTGCTGAATTTGGAAACCGTTACAGATCGTTTGATAAACTAAAAGATTCTAGGAAGGTAAGAATGTATTATCGCAATGTCCAGTTCTAATACTAGACCTGACTATATATAGGGTACAAGTTTAGTACTGTATTGTTGCAGCAGGGATTGGGTATGGGTGATCTATCAGTGCCTTGTTGTTTGCACCCATGCTGTACCAACCTATGCTTTTTTGCTATACTCCTTTTGGAAGCTGTTTATTTTTCCTTCTTTGCATTAATTCACCAACAGTAATCTGTGTTTCAGACATTGGTCAATAAAGGGAAGAAAGGTTTCTACAAGAATATCAAAATGGAAAATATAGCTGATTTTGAAATGGTCAATGGACAACCTGTACCTATTGAACATGATTCTACAAGTATTTCAGCTGATGATGATGCACAACAGATTGGTAATCAACTTTGTCTACAACTTTGCTTTAGAAAAATTTTCTACAATTATCCTAAAAACCTGATACGCACGCACCTGTAAAATAACAGATTTTGTTGTTTTTCTCAAAAAAATATTGGCCATTACCTCATTGCAACCCATTATCTTGATTTTTAAAAATGCCCAAAGTATTCTCTCTATTACCTCCATGTGGATTCTTGTCTCCTTGAAGGCAAAACCAATTTAATGAAAGTAGGGAAGGAAAACTTTGGGAACATGCTTTTGTTGGAGACTTGGAGTGCATATGGATGTGTATGTGTCACTCTAAATTTGTACACTGTATAGTTTTTTTTTTTTAAACAGATCAGGCAAAACCAATTACTTTATCCATTCTTCCAAATACAGGATGCTGTGCCAAATATCAGGAGAGACGCAGATCAAAATATTGTGTCTGATCATAATGCAGGTAAAAACTACGACTGGACCCAAGGTCAGGAGATCTAATTTAGCATTACAGCTAACTAATTTGGCTATTTTTGTAGAAAGGGTTTCAATTATCAGTCTTAATCTGCCTCCCCTGCTCCTCTCTCCCTCTCTCATCCTTTGACATTTTCTTTTCCAGATCAAACTGCTGGGGCACTGGATAGACAACAAGTTGATAATACACGTTCTCTTTCTTATCTAAGTACATCTCACTTTGAGAGATTTGGAGAAGGTCTTGGCATTTTCTAACAGGTCTTTTAATAAAGAAGACAATTACTTTATCCATTCTTCCAAATACAGGATTCTGTGCCAGATATTGGAAGAGACACAGATCAAAATATTGTGGCTGACCACAATGGAGGTGAAAATTACAACTCAATCCAAGGTCAGGAGACTTAGTTTGGCATTATAGCTAACTAATTAGGGTATTTTGTAGCAAGGGTTTCAATTATCAATCTTAATTTCAGTAATTTTTTTGGCTAGGTTGATAAATAACAAGACCTGTATGAATTGACTGCTACATATAATACCTGCGTTTGTCATAATCAAACCCACCTTTTTTTTTATCTCCATTGATAGTAAATTAGGCTACAGTGCTGTTTAGTAGCTAATTCAGGTAAAAATGGGTTGATTGTAGATTAGTTAGTTTTAATTGTATAATTGATTCTACAGCACTACTGTATTCCCTCGCCTGGTCATGAAACAGAATTCCGTTTGCTACTGCACACATTATATGGTAAATTTTTACTTTTTTATTTTTTATTTTAATTTCATTCTGCTATGTGTTCTGCTAGTGACATTTACTGATTGGGTGTGGAGATGTAGCTGGATTGCTCAGGGATTTAGTTTTACCATTTTTTTTCATATAGCATTAGTCATGCTTGCCTCATCACTGCTGGTGTATTTCTTGATAATTATTTTTGTACCCTTTTTTCTTAACATTGCTAAATGCAGTTTTTGAACCTACATCAGTTTTTCGGAGAAGGAAAGAAGTGCAAACAATTTAAACAACAATGTTTATTGCTTTTTTTATGATTGGAAAAGATTTTCATACATAGATCACTCTATTTGTTAATCAGTCATTTCAAGTTTGATAAAAAAAATGCAACGTTACAACTCAAGACAATCACATTGAGAAACACAACTCAGTAAAGAAAAGAAAGCACAAAAAATCTAGTGCCGAATTACAGTAAATATTTGCCAAACTTCATTTGTTATCTTCTGTTCTTACAGTTGAGCAACCAAACCTAGAGGATATCCTGTATCGGCGGCCGAATATTGCCAAGGCATGGGCGATTATAAAGGCCATGTGCTCAGTTGTCAGGTTCTTAAAAAGAGATCATCTTGTCGGCAATCCATGCTTCTGAACTCAGCGAAGCATTGCCATACTTGCATGGTTGGAAATGTAAGATAAATTTGTTGGTGTTTCATTGTTGTGCTTATTTATTTATTTATTTCTTCTGTCCCCTACAAAATCTACAGAGCATTTAAAGTATTACATGTATCCGCTCAGCCCCTCCCCATTCTATTTGAAAAAAAAAAAGTACATGTACTTTCTTCTTGCTCTGTTCTGTTTGAGTAAAAAGAAATGGCATTAATGCAGGTAGCTCTTGCAAGAGGAACAACAGAGGATATTTTCTTGTATTGAAAGGGTACATTTGACTTTTACAATTTTTTATGGTTTTTAGGCTACAGTTCTACACTAAAAAATGGCCTTGTAAAATAAAATCTTTGTAATTGGTTGAAGTCACCTGACTATTTGGCTTTTATTTAATCATGTATATATAAGGATGAGTACGTAACAATGTGTGCATGCTTGTAAACACTTTTTAATTGACAATAGAGGATGCAACGAATATATATCTTCTGGTTATATCTTGCGTATTTATATGATAATATGATATGTGTACAAATGAAATATTTAAAATATTTTTTTTGTTAAGTTTGTAAGCTATTCTAGTTTGCTTACTGGACTATAATTTGTATTCCAGTGCTCTGTTTAGGATTTACTGCATGTCATCTGAATTTCTTTGTAATAAATTTTATACGTAGCCTAGTATAAACAAAACTCACATTAAATTTCAAATTTGCCAAGGACTAATTTTAGTGGGAGGCCGAGGTTCAGATCCTGGACTTTTCTTTTTGTTAAATAAATGATGTCAGGATCCATTCAAAATTCAGAACGGCACTTGCTGTATGGAACAGAATGATAAAGTTTTAGACATATTTCAACTGGTGGGGCCTGAATTGATCGGAATTTGACAGCATCTGAATGGTACAGATCAAGTGATTTTCTATCTATCTAAAACAATAGTAAAACAAATTCTAAAAAATGTAAATTTTGATTTGCAAGTACATATTTATATGGAGATCATGTTGATAAGTTCGGATCGACTATTAGAATTTTAAAAACTCAAATATTGAGCCGTTGCACGGAGGCCCTTAAAATGTTTGTTCCTAATCTCAAGAACAAATGATTCGGTTATCTAATTTTCAAAGTCCAAACGGCCAATCCAAACCGACAGATATTTAATCTATATTAAAATTCCAAACCGACAGATGTTTAATCTATATTAAAATGTGCTTGGAGACCAAATTTTACATTTTTTTTGAATTTTTTTACTATTTATTAAGATGGTTTGAAAATTGTTGTTTTTATTAAAATTCTAACTTTTAAGTCAAGTGGTCAAAAGTCTTCCAAAAAGTGAATGCATTAAAATTAATTTATAAACATTTTAATTTTGAAAACTTGACTTTATACTAAATTACTTCGAAACTCTAAAGTTTTCACATGTAGACGCATCACTCGTAACTCGTAAGATAGAAGGATTTCAACTGTTTGGATTTGTCGTTCGAAATTAATCCGATAAGTTTTAGAGTTAAGAGTACAAAGGGGCAAAGTACTCCAAGGAGCACCCTAGTTCTACTCTCTCTCTCTCTCTCTCTCTCTCTATATATATATATATAATTTTCGGCCGAAGTGCAACCAAGTTGTTTTCAATTTTCAAAGTCTAAAAAGTCGATCCAAACCGTTAGATGTGATCTCTATATTAAAATGTGCTTGGAGACCAAATTTTACATTTTTTTTGAATTTTTTTACTATTTATTAAACAACTTTGAAAATCGCTGATCCAACGGTGGCTTAACCAAACAGTGAAACTAGAAGCCATTGTTGGATCAGTGATTTTCAAAGGGGCTTAATAAATAATAACAAAATTGCAAAAAATGTAAAATTTGGTCTCCAAGCACATTTTAATAGAGATATCACATCTAACGGTTTGGATCGAATTTTTGGACTTTGAAAATTGAAAAACGACTTGGTTGCACTTCGGCCGAAGTGCTACTGAAAGCATATTAGTCAATCTGTGTGTGTGTGTGTGTGTATGTAAAGTAGAACTAGGGTCCTCCTAAGTTCACCAAGCTCTTTTGTGAACTCAACTCTAAAACCTATCGAATGGACTTCAAATGATGAATCCAAACTGTTAAAATCCTTCTACCTTACGAGTGATGTATTTACATGTGAAAATTTAAAATTTGAAATTAAATTGTATAGAGTCAAGTGGTCAAAAGACTTCTAAAAAATGAATGTATTAAAATTAATTTATAAACCTTTTAATTTTGAAAACTTGACTTTATATTAAATAACTTCGAAACTTTAAAGTTTTTACATGTAGACGCATCACTCGTAAGATAGAAGGATTTCAACAGTTTGAATTCGTCGTTTGAAATTAATCCAATCGATTTTAGAGTTGAGTTCACAGAAGAGCTTGTGAACTTAGGAGCACCCTAGTTCTACTCATATATGTATGTATGTATATGTGTACATATATGTATGTATGTATGTATGTATGTGTACATGTGTATACACATACATATATATACATGTATATGTGTGCGCGCGCGCGCGCAATATAAGCTCTCTGACAATTTGAATTATAAATTCATGGGTATTTTTGCAAGTTCACCTTCTACCTAATTTTTCCTTTACAATCAAGACCTTGGTAACATGAACATCATACCATTACACAAAGTATATTAGTACTAGCACCCACAATACTCACCATTTACCAATCAACCCAGAAAACACGAGAGATATCAAACTGCAAGGAAAAAGATAAAAATACACTTGCACATGTCGAATTGCACTTGGTACTGAAATAAATTGTTTAAGGTCGATCTCTAAATCAAGTAGACTATCTAACAACCTTTCTAAAGCTTAGCCTTCTCAAACCAAGCCAACAGAAGCAACCAAAACACCATCACAACTATTGGTTTCAAATTCAGTAAAGAACACAATGAAAAATAGAGGCCTAAGGCAAATCAATGAGATCATTATTAAACAACTTTTCCATTAACTCATCACAAAATTTAGCTCGTATATATATCAAATCCAGTTGACCAATTTTCCCCAAACCCTTGATTAATTTAAGATGTAACATAGCACAGAAGGGCAAGAAAATACCTCACACAGAAGTGGTAGATGCGCTAACAGAGAAACCACACATATCACTCCACTCTCAATTCACACAAGTACTTAAGTCAATCAAAGAGAAGCTTCTTTTCAATTTCCTTGCGCAACAGAGAAGAGAGAAGAGATAATAGTGTTCAAAGATCGACTATACAGTGAGAGAAGATAAAAAATATAGCAATGAATTGATTAGAGAACAAGCAGCTAAGATTTGGTCCAAATGGCTTTGGACCGGACACCGTCCAAAGCTTCTATAAATCGTACAATTAAAGTCTGAACAGTCGATCCGAACCGCTCAATATGATTTTCATATTAAAATGTGCTTAGAGACTAAATTTATATTTTTTTTGAAATTTTTTTACTGTTTTTTTAGATACGTACAAAATCACTGTTTTTGGACCGTTCAGAAATAGTGATGTTATACGTATCGAAAAAAATAGTAAATAATTTCCAAAAATTATAAAATTTGGCCTCTAAGCATATTTTAATATGAAAATCATGTTGAGCGGTTCGGATCGACTGTTCGGACTTTAATCATATGATTTTTAGAGGCTTTGGACAGTATCCGGTCCAAAGCCATTTGGACCAAATCTTATCCCCTCTCTAATTGGCTTTGTAGCCGCTGGAGCACGGTGGCACTGCCCCGCAAGAGAGAGACAGTAAAAAATAAAAAGAGAGTAAGAAGGGGTGCAGGCCCCACCTTCCTTATTAAATTTATTCCTTTTGCTATTTAACCTTTAAATCTACAAAAATTGCAAACTACTCAAAAGTAAATGACATATTTATACATTTACATATACATATATACATTCTATTATTAATCCTATGTATTGTATCTTATATTATTTTCAATTTCTATTTATAACGTTTCATATTTACTTGTAAATATTTTCAATTTGAAACTAATAAACATATCTTTATTAATCAAACAAATTTCTAAATGATCAAATTAATAGTATTTAATTTTAAAAGCAACTTAATTATCTTTCTAATATATTAAAAAAAAATGCCACTTATATTCAGACATTTTGTACTTTATTTTTCATATATTAATCTCATAAAAGTATTATATAGGTATTTACATATTATTATCTAAATTATCTAAATAAAATATTAAATTAAAAAAAAAAACTGAATCAGCAGGAGAAAGAGGGAGAGCGGCTGTGTGTGTGTGTGTGTGGGGGGGGCCTCTGGGACCGATGGTTAGTTGGAGGAAGAAACCGATGACTAGGTGGTCGGTTCTGTACAGCTTAAAATCGATGGAGTTTTGATCAGTTTGAATGGCTTAAACCCGATGGTCTTTTGATCGGTTTGAACAGATTTGAAATTATGTTCAAAAGTAAAGTAGATTCTTAAAAAAAAAAAAATTAATATTAATAAAAATTTCAGCAGCTTCCTGCCAATTACAACTCGCGCGTAGAGCGGTTTGACTTGAGTGGCCGGTGCTGCTTGAAGAGTCGCCCGTCTATTCACCAAACGCGTTTGAAGATCAAGAAGCCATCGATAACACATCCACAATAACACACCAAACGCGTAGTTCTTATGTTTTTCCTTGTTAATCAATTTTAAGATTTGAAATCATGTACTTCATCAAGATAATGGACCATCTAGCAAAATATAATTTACCTTTTGTTAAATGGCAAGAACAAAACTATATTATTTAATTGTCAGTACAACAATGCCGCAGATTAGTTGAAGTGCCTCTTCTCCTTTTATTTCTCACAGCTTTCCTCGTGCTAAATTTACCATGTATCTCTGCTAACAACAAATGGTAAAAAAAAAAAAACATTTGAATGATGGATTATATAATCATATTTGTGTTATAGATAGGAGCGAAGATAGCCGAATGATACAAAATTTTAAAAAGTGGGCATGCCATTTTTCGATAAAATATCGAGCAGAGGAGATGGTGATAAATAATTTATTTCTATTCTGCTTTTCAAATATCACATAGTTGACAATCTTAATTATATTTTTACATTCAGAAAAATTTTAATAAAAAAAAACAAACATAAAGCTCAGAAATATGATGAGCGTGTAACATGGTCATAATCATAAAACTAAAACAACGCGTGTTCTAATTGGAACTTTTTGACTAGCTAGAAGTGAAATAGTGAAAATAAAAGGCTAGCAAATATGGATGCAATAGGAACATGACCATTGTAGTTTTATTGACTTTTGTTTATATTTTTACTATAAAACTTTGCTTTGCTGAAAAAAAATTATTTAGATCAAAAAAATATAATTGCCAATACTAAACAAAATATATATAAATCACAGAATAGACATATAATATAATATAATATAATGTCTGCTAGAAATACAAAAAATTATAAAGAGTTTGGCAAAGATGCTATGGATAGCATAAGACGTTTCAGGCTTACAAATCGGTGGAAACTTGTTCAGTAGACTTACAAATCATCACATACATCTTTTCATTCCTTCTTAGAAAAGATAGATTTAATTCTCGCTAAGAAGTACTTATTTAATAAAATAATAGAGTTCAAAATAAAAAAATTTAATACGAATAAATATGTATTATAAATTTATAATGTGTAAAGATCTAAATATCCCTCTTTCTTCACATTTCTTGAATATGATATCACCCGGTATATACAAATTTAGGGGTACCAATCTAATCAAAGCATAATTCTTAATCTAAAAAGTGTTCTAAAAAATAAAGCCATTAACTAAATATGAAACACAAACATTTTAAAAGGACAACATGTCACAAAGTTCTTTTACAACCTATTGCTCAGTTTTTGAAAATATGAAACTGCATTGTTTAACTAAAATACAGAACGGGCATACCAGTATTAGTCAATCAGTCATGACCCTGAAAATTAGGGTCGATTTGATTTCTCAAATTATCACTTAAGAATAAAAAAGTATAAATATTTAGAGAAAAGTTCGTGTTATTTATATAATTAATAGGAAAAAGGTTTCAATATCTAATGCTTTTCATATTTCATCATGTCTCACATTTTATATTTTTGTTTTCTAAGTCCAAACTGTCGATCTGAACCGCTTAGTACATGATATCTATATTAAAATATGCTTGGAGATAGAGAAGGAAATTTGTCACGATGTGACTAGTCACGATGTGACTAGTCACGTCACATCACGTCACGTGTGTCGATTACGTGACGTGACTCGCGTGACGCGTGACGTGATCATTCGCGTGACGTGACCACCTTCTAGTGAAAATATGCGTCACGTCACGGTATGAAACATAGAGTATCCAACTTTTTTATATGTATAGAGTATTCATATTTTTATTTTAGTGTAAGTTCAGTGATATTGGTATTCATGTAGTACTGATTTTTATTTTTATTAGTTTAGTCTAATAAATATTTGTAATTTGAATTTTTAAAGTGATGTCAAATGTAACATTTTCTAAAAAAAAATGATTTTTACAACATTAATTACTTATTTTAGAATTTTTTATATCTTTTTTTTCTAAATTTTCAACAATTTAAATTAAAATATAAAAAATTGACATGACTAATTTACGTCACGACACGTCACGTCACGTGTGATCACGTCACGTATGGTCACAGTGTGACTACGCGTGACGTGACCATCTGCCACCATTTTGGTCACGTCACATGAAAAAAAAAAGTTGATCACGTCACGTGACCAAATCACGGCGTGTCACATATTTTCTTATCTACTTGGAGACCAAATTTTATAATTTTTGGAGAAAATTTATTATAGAGGTAAAAAAATCACTGTTTCTGAACGGCCCAGAAACAGTGATTTTGTATTTATCTTAAAAAAATAGTATAAAATTTTCAAAAAATATAATATTTCATCTCCAAGCATATTTTAGTATGGATATCATGTTAAGCTGTTTGGATCAATAGTTTGAACTTTAAAAACAAATATATAAAATATGAAATATGATTGAGATATGAAAAACATGAGTTATTGGAAGCATACTCTAATTAACAAATAGAATGGAGAAATACCCTGACGCAGCAAAATATTTTGACTAATCGACTGTTATGCAACTACTTACCGGTCTAATTTCAGATTTAAAAAAAGAGGAAGTAGTAAATAAGATGCGTCTTGCTACGTCAGCAAAATAAAATAAAAATAACCTGGGTTGAACCGCAGAAGTGTTAATGTGGCGTTAAATGCGTTTTCCGACTTCTACACGCAATTACGCATCCAACTGTAATTTAAAACTAACATCTATTTCACTTACACATTCTACATTATGAATAACATTTAATATAGAGTAAGACTATGCATATTATGGGTTCATTTGTAATATAGTTATACGGGTCAATATTTCTTTTTTTAAAATTTTAATAGTCGATCAGAACCGTTCAACATGATCCTCGTATGAATATGAACTTGCAAACCGAATTTTATATTTTTTAGCATTTTTTTTACTATTTTTTTAAATAAGTAGAAAATCACTTGATCTGAAAATTCTGGACCATCCAGAAACAGTGATTTTCAATCTATCTTAAAATATAGTAAAAAAAAATTCTAAAAAATATAAAATTTGGTCTGCAAGTTCATATTCATATGAAAATCATTTTAAATAGTTCGGATCGACCGTTAGAATTTTGAAAAATAAAAATATTGATCTTGTATTATGAACTAAATCGTGATATGCATAGTACCATAGACCCACTCTTTAGTATATGTATGCCATGTACGTGTTTCAAATTTATATGATAGAATTTTAACAGTAAATTAATGTCGAAGCAAAATTTAAAAATTACTTCAGACAAATGACACATAAATGTAATCTGCTTAGGGGGTAAAGGATGCCATATTATCTTCCACAACTATGTTAACAGATAAACATATTATGTTTGATTGTCATAGGATTGTGCGTCATGTAATTTTTCGAATACAAAAATTCATACTCATGAGTATGTATACAAAATTAAATATGGAAATATACTGAAATAACCGTGGAAATAATTGTGGAAATAATTGTGGAAAATTTTAAATTAAAAAACATTTTCATAGAAAACTGTATTTTTTTTTTTTTTGGAAAGGTTTATTATCAATAGCAATTTTGTAATTAATAGTTAGTAATAGTTTAGTGATCGATTTTAATAATGTAAAGTCTAATAATTAACATATGATAAATTTTAGAATAATAAATAATAATATTGTATAAGTATAATAAACTAAAATTCTCTCCATAAATTATATAATTTATTAAATGGTATACAAATAATGAGTATAAATTTAATTAAGTAGTTTGAGATCATGATAATTTTATGAGATTGAGATACAAGTATAAGTAAATATAGATTAATGTATTTCACTAAATACGTTTAATAGCAATATTCAACATTTGTTTATTTGAAAAACTTGAGGAGAAGGATGAGGCAAGAGATCATCAGAAAAATATAATTTGGTTTGATCTAATGTTTTCCCCCTCATGAATTCATAAAGACTTAAGAAAAAAAAAATCAATCTCATGCTAGAAGGAAAGCCAACCGAACACTCACATTAATTTTTCTAAAAAGTAAAATCTCATCAATTCTCATATTTCAAATACGCGCTAAATGTTCCAACGCGCATAAGATGGATTATATTTCATTAAAATTTATGCCACAGTCTTTTATAAGAATGCAAAGATGGAACATACTAGAACTTCTTATGTGCTAAATTCAAAATATGACCGACATTTTTATTCATAACCAAAAAAATAAATAAAGTAATATTAATAACCAGGATTTAAAAAAAAAATTACCACTGAGGGACAGTCTAGTCTCAGTGTAAACTGCCTTTTCAGGAGGCGGTTTAGTTATGAGTGAATAAAATTTTACAGTTTGGTTATTAATATTATATTATTTAATTTTATGGTTGTTAAAAAAATGCCGCAAAATATGAGATAGCAATAGGGCTCTAACTATAGTTATCCGGAGATATACATTTTTTTTCACTTGGAGAACAACTATTAGATGAGATTCAAACTTTATTTTTTGATATGATGGATGATTCAAATTTGTAAAGAATAGTAATAGAATCATACTACGAGAAACTAGTAATTATTATTATTTTTATTTTTTTTTGCATAGGCTGCAAAATCATAAATCTCAAATTTTGAGTAGCCGTAGAATATTTATTTCTAACCAATTGTGTTGCCTCTCTATTAAAAAACTACTAATTTAAGTGATAGATTATTAAATTATCTTTTAAAATGTTTTGGATTTATGTTCTATTAAGATTTGTAATAAATACTACCACTATCAGAATTTATAAAAAAAAAAAAAAAATGACAATCAGGCTCTCGAATTTGATCCAGTGAAGATTAGAAACCGAATAATTTTTTTATTACAACAACAGAAATTTGAAGACTTCACTCCATATTTCTAATAACTACTGGGAAAAACCACAGCACTACTTTTAAAATAATAAATCTTGCTACCCAGTAGAGGTGTCAATGGCACCCTTTTACCTGTTTACCCAACTCGTACCGTATAGTATGGGTAAGATTTTTTTTTCATAAACTTATTGGATACGGGTAAATATTTTTTTTCGCTATCCAAACGGGTAAGGGTACGGATAAAACCTATTTCGTACCCGTTACCCGATCAGGTAATTATAAAAGAAAAATTATATATAATATATATATTAATAGACAATGAAAAGAATACTTTAATTGGTTTATTTGCACTTAACATGATAATATATATTTTTTCAAAGTCAAATGAATGTATATATTATTATATTTTAATATTTTATTTAATAAATAATAAAAATAATTATTATAATAGTATTACCTATTATTTACCTGCTACCATTTCGTTATCCGACAATCATAACGGATAAAAATAGGGTACGAATAAGATAATTTGTACCGGGTACGGATAAAGTACGGATAAGAACAATTTGTAACGGGTACGGATATGAAAATGCTTCCACCCGATCTTTACCGTAGCCGATGACACCCCTACTACTAGAGTTCTACAGAAGGGCCGGGCAGGGCCCCACGGGCGCGGGCGGTGTGCGGGCACGGGCGGATACGGGCACGGGCGTCACGGGCACATGGGCATACGGGCACGGACATCACGGGCAAAAATTTTAAAAATCACGCCCTGCCCGTGTAATGCCCGTGTCCGCCACGGGCTCGGGGGCAGGACGGGCTGGGCACCGCGGGCAGGACGGGCAGGGCCAGGAAATTTTTTTTTTCTAGTTTTTTTTTTCTGTTTTCAGAAAAAAAAAAAAAAAAAAAAAAAAGAGCACTGACACGGGCACTCGCGGGCAGGGAAAAAAAAAGGGTCCGGCCCGTTTAACGCCCGTGCCCGTGTGCCCATGTGCCCGCGAGTGTCCATGACACGAGTACGGACAGGACGAACGCGGACGCGGACAGAGCACGGTCAGGGCACGCCCGCGGAGACATTATTAGAACTCTACCTACTACCCAGATAAAAACTAATGTTTCCTCTTTGAGGAAATTTCCTTAAAAAGGGAAATTTCTTTTTTTTTTTTTAGGGAAAGGGAATTTCCTTTTAAGACTAATGGCTCTAATGCTCTATAAAAGTGGCATGACTTGGCAGAGACTGCTAACGAGTAGAGTAACGACTAACGAAGCTTCTGTTCCCAGACGACGTGCAAGAATTCCGATTTCATTTCTGGTTTTAGCGAGAAATCTCTTGTTCCGATCAGAGCCTATCTCTCTACTCTCGAATACGAGATCGAACATTCTCTGTACCGCCAGTTAGACACTACCCACTTTAATGGCTCGGAAGAAGCGATCTCCACCGTCCGGCGATGGCGCCGGGCCATCACGACCGCAAAAAAGAGCAAAGTCAACGTCCCGGTCAGTGGGTCCCACTTCTGGGTAAGGGATAATTTGCACTTCGGTAGCTTTTCATTATGTTCTCTTTTTGTTAGTTTGCATTTTTAGATGTGTTACATTGAGCAATTTCTTCGTTGCAGCTTTTCAGAGAATGCTACTGGTAGCTCTCGGCTAGAGGTGGAGGTTATGGTAAGTTTTCTCTTAATTTGTTTCAGATCCTCTTTTCAATTTTGTTTTCATTTCTTTGATGCGATGGTAATAGCTAATAGGAATGAGTTGAAATGTTGACTGGTCAAAGGATTAGAAGAATGGGAATATCAGAGAAGATGCAATTAGAACTAATCAAGACAGTTAGGCAGTTATTACATTCTAGATTGTTAGGCTGTTAAACATTCTGTTAGAAATAGTGTTAGACCTTTGTAATAGGAGATTAGACACTAGGCTTAGCCTATATAAACAATATAAGTGTAACAACTTAGTTTAATGAAAAACATTCTCTCTTTCATGAAATGTTTTAGATGGTTTGTGCGTTAGTTGAAATTTGACACATTGTTGCATTTTACTTTCTAAAACTACTGGAGTGTTTGCTTTTACACACAGATGTTTTGCTCCCAGAGTTTAAATATTCTCTTACATGAACTACGTCATTTCAAGCTAAATTATTTATTTACGAATTTTGCAAACTGAGTGTCTTACAAATCTTTTAACAAGACATCAAGATGACATACGAATGGTAAAATTTCATTTTTGGATGAAAGACTCTCTTTCCTTTGGTGCTTCCTTGATTGTGTGCAATTTTCTTTACATCGAGTACCAAAATTAAGGACATATTTGGTAAAATTAATTTTTTCTGAGTTCAAATTACGAACAAAAACCACTATTTATTGCTAGACTTATATCCAAGTTTGCCCACTTAAATTGTTATGAAGCAGAACCGCAGGATAGAAGAACTACAGTTGGCTTTTCAGAAAAGGGAAGAATTATTACAGACCGAGGTTAATGAACTGAAAGAGAAATTGAGCATACTTCAAAACCCTCCTGATACAAACCAATCAGAAAGGTAAGTAATTTTTGGTAACTCGTTTCACTTTGTAATGATCTTTAACTAGTCCTGTCTGGCATTTGCCAGAAATGTGTTGTCCAGTATAGAACTGTACGGAAGGAACAGTCTTGTCTGGACTAGGCAGTTTCACGTTCTTTTGATTATTTTTTGTGTTTTACCTGATAACTATGAATCATATGCTTAATCAAAACCCCCACTGACATATTTGAAAAGGTTTAAAAAAGGCTTATACCTTGATGTACCAAACTGGTAAGTGCTAAATGACGGTAACTTTTATCTCACGATTTGCACTTAGAATGGGACCAGTAGAGAAGTCTTTCTCCTAAGTCCCTACAAATTATATGCTCCTCCCACTAAGTTTCATAAATAGTAATTAATTTAAGTTTATCATTATAGTGAACGAGTTGATCATGGTCGGTACGAAATAAGGATCATAGGTGCCATTAGAGATCGGGTCCATACAGGCTCCATAGTAAAAAGGCAGGATGGAGGGTTGCTCAAGGTAGCTATATATTATAATGATGAGAAAGTTACATGGGAACCCTTTGCTTCTGCCGAATTTGAAATTTTGGTCATGAAAGGGGACTTTTGTGCGGAAGGAAGTTGGACTGCTGAGACATTCCAAGGAAGTTTAGTGGAGGCACGGGAAGAAGTGGGGTCAATTTTGAAAAATAATTCTATATCAAAGTTTGCTAGTGGAGAGGCAGTTTTAGGTGGTCTGAAGTTTATAGATAACTCGAGTTGGGTCAAAGGGAAGAAATGGCGGCTGGGAATTAGGCTTTTAAAGAGCAATGGAGTAAGAGTTGTAGAAGCAATCAGCAATTGTTTTAGAGTTCTTGATCGGCATGGAAAAGGTATATTCTCAAAATGTGTACTATTTGCATTTTGTTGTGTTAGGTCTTTTCATTTCACTTTATTTCAGATAATGTATTAAACTACAAATACCATAACCATATACAACTCTCAATTAGGTTTTGAAGTTTCAATTTGTGAACTTGTTTATCCTTCAATTATAATTATTATTTATCTAGCATCTGAAAAGCCGCATCCCCCTTCATTGACGGATGGAGTAGAGCGCCTAGAGAAAGTTGGAAAGAAGCGTGCTTTAGACCTCAAAAATAAGAAAATTTGTACTGTTAAGGACTTTTTGCAGCTCTTTCACAAAAATCAATCCCGTCTTCTCAAGGTAACATATACTACTTTATCCCAATTGTTATTTCAAGTGTATTCGGTCCTATTGCATAAACAGAATTTGGTTTCTTTAACTTTCTAGTTTCATAGAAATATTATGAACCATAATTCTCTAGTCCCTTGTACTCCATACCAAAATTAACATTTTCTTTTTGGTTTTCATCTTTTACTTAGCTGAAATTGGTTATAGATAATTTTTTCTCAATGCAATCCTAGATGAACAAATTCCATTTATGGATTTGTACTGGATTTAGGACTTTTTTGTCATATACTGTCGCATATATTATTTTTTAATTAGATCTGTGGCATAAATGTTAAAAATAGGAAATCTTTTTATGTTTTTGTGAAGTAAACTATGACATTGCATTTGTAGATTCTTGGAATAAACTCGGAGGATGATGAATCTTGGAAAACTATGATTAGACATGCCAAAGAGTGCAATGTTGGATCAAATCTTTACTCCTACAGAAAGAACAATGACATGCTTTTTTTTGACTCTGTGTATGAGCTTGTGGGTGCTGAATTTGAAAACGATTACATATCCTTTGATAAACTAGAACATTCTAAGAAGGTAAGAATGTATTATCGCAACGTCCAGTTCTAATACTAGACCTGACTATATATATAGGGTACAGGTTTAGTACTGTATTGTAGCAGCAGAGATTGGGTATGGATGATCTATCAGTGCCTTGTTGTTTGCACCTATGCTGTACCAACCTATGCTTTTTTACTATACTCCTTTTGGAAGCTATTTGATTTTCCATTTTTGCATTAATTCACCAACAGTAATCTGTGTTTCAGAAATTGGTCAATAAACAGAAGAAAGGTTTCTACAAGTATATCAAAATGGGAAATATAGCTGATTTTGAAATGGTCAATGGACAACCTGTACCTATTGAACACGATTCTACAAGTATTTCAGCTGATGACAATGCACAACAAATTGGTAATAAACTTTGTCTACAACTTTGCTTTAGAAAAATTTTCTACAATTATCCTAAAAACCTGATACGCAACTGTAAAATGACAGATTTTGTTGTTTTTCTCAAAAAAATTGCCATTACCTCATTGCACCCCATTGTCTTTATTTTTAAAAATGCCCAAAGTATTCTCTCTATTACCTCCATGTGGATTCTTGTCTCCTTGAAGGAAAAACCAACTAGAGGTGTTTAATGAAAGTACGGAGGGAAAACTTTGGGAACATGCTTTTGTTGGAGACTTGGGAGTGCATATGCATGTGTATTTGTCACTCTAAATTTGTACACTGTATAGTTTTTTTTTTTTTTAACAGGTGCACCTTCCAATATTTCTACATTGCATTTTTCTCTTGACTTTGTGACTCTGATTGGGTTTCATTTCTAGCCTACCCCAACTTGTTTGGGATAAAGGCTCGGTTGTGGTTGTTGCATTTTTCTCAATTTCATATCATACTCCCTTCCTCTTTTTTTCTTTATTTTATTTTTGGATATTAGTACTCTCTCTCCCCCTCCTCCCTCTCTCACCCTTTGACCTTTTCTTTTCCAGATCAAACTGCTGAGGCACTGGATAGACAACCAGCTGATAATACACATTCTCTTTCTTATGTAAGTACATCTCACTTTGAGAGTTTTGGACAAGGTTTTGGCATTTTCTAACATGTTTTTAAAAAAAGAAGACAATTGCTTTATCCATTCTTCCCAATACAGGATGCTGTGTCAGATATCAGAAGAGATGCAGATCGAAATATTGTGTCTGATCATAATGCAGGTGAAAACTACGACTTGACCCAAGGTCAGGAGATCTAATTTAGCATTACATCTAACTAATTTGGGTATTTTTGTAGAACGGGTTTCAATTATCAGTCTTAATCTGCCTCCCCTGCTCCTCTCTCCCTCTCTCATCCTTTGACATATTCTTTTCCAGATCAAACTTCTGGGGCACTGGATAGACAACCAGCTGATAATACACATTCTCTTTCTTATGTAAGTACATCTCACTTTGAGAAATTTGGAGAAGGTCTTGGCATTTTCTAACAGGTCTTTTAATAAAGAAGACAATTACTTTATCCATTCTTCCAAATACAGGATTCTGTGCCAGATACTGGAAGTGAAGCAGATCAAAATATTGTGGCTGACCACAATGGAGGTGAAAACTACAACTCAACCCAAGGTCAGGAGACTTAGTTTAGCATTATAGCTAACTAATTAGGGTATTTTGTAGCAAGGGTTTCAATTACCAATCTTAATTTCAGTAATTTTTTTGGCTAGGTTGATAAATAATAAGACCTGTATGAATTGACTGCTACATATAATACCTGCATTTGTCATAATCTAACCCACCTTTTTTTTTTATCTCCATTGATAGTAAATTAGGCTATAGTGCTGTTTAGTAGCTAATTCAGGTAAAATTGGGTTGATTGTAGATTAGTTAGTTTTAATTGTATAATTGATTCTACAGCACTTAGGTGGGTTAGAATCGGAGCCAACATCGTGCCATTTTAGTACCATACTATGTTAAGCTTAGTAGGCAGTATGCATTGAGGTTTTTAGACAGTTGTTATTTACAGAATTTTCAGATGAAAACTTGAGTCAAGTACAAGAGCGAGGAAGTGCTTTTGTTGCCCTGAATTCACCTGTGGAAATTAACTCAACATCAGCTCATGAAGATATGTCAGTTGAGGAGCCATGTCAGGTAACAATTTGTCTATATTTTCTCAATTCACCTTTTTTAATACAAATTTCTTGTATTACTATGGCAGTTGGTACCAAATGACTAGTGTCTTTGATAAGTATTAGGTAACAAGTCTAGAAAATATTTTGGAAACGTATTAGGTTTAAAAAATAAGTATCCATGGATTTTCACTTATTTTTCATTTTTGGGTTAATGTACTCTTATTCGTTATGGAATCCACTGACTATGGAATAATGAACAGCCTTGCAGTATTTCCCAATAACACAGAAAGCTTGAAAACTAAAATAATAAAAAAAAGATTATAGGTGTATTGTTGATAATATATATTTGAGTACATCTAGCTAGGCTCATTAAATTTACACATTGAAAAATTATTGTTCAATGAATAGCGAGATCTGCAGCAAATCTTACTATTTTTCGTATGCATGATTTTATACTTTAGTGTGGTATAGCCGTATAAGTCATTCTTTATTGTTGCATTTTGAATTTAATTTTAATTTGACAATAGTCTAGTTATATGGTTGTCAATGGATCTGACCCTTCAACTCTTTATTTTATTCATTTTTTTAAAGGGTCTTAGTTTTCAGAGGGTGGACTTTATTCCCTCGCCTGGACAAACAGAATTCCATTTTGTACTACACACATTATACGGTAAATATTTACTTTTTACTTTTTTATTTTAATTTCAGTCTGCTATGTGTTCTGCTAGTGACTTTTACTGATTAGGTGATGAGATGTAGCTAGATTGCTCAGGGATTTAGTTTTACCATTTTTTTCATATGGCATTAGTCATGCTTGCCTCATCATTGCGCTGGTATATTTCTTGATAATTATTTTTGTACCCTTTTGTCTTAACAGTGCTAAATGCAGTTCTTGAACCTACATCAGTTTTTCGGAGAAGAAAAAAAGTGCAAAAAATTTAAACAACAATGTTTATTGCGTTTTCTACTCTTGATTGGAAAAGATTCTCATACATAGATCACTCTATTTGTTAATCCGTCATTTCAATTTTGATAAAAAAAAGATGCAACGTTACGACTCAAGAGAATCCCATTGAGAAACACAACTCAGTAAAGAAAAGAAAGCACAAAGAATATAGTGCAGAATTACAGTAAATATTTGCCAAACTTCATTTGTTATCTTCTGTTCTTACAGTTGAGCAACCGAACCTAGAGCATATCATGTATGGGCGGCGGAATATCAAGGCAAGGGCGTTTATAATGGCCATGTGCTCAGCTGTCAGGTTCCAGCAATATTTATGAAGAGATAATCTTGCCGGCAATCCTTGCTAACTCAGCGAAGCATTGCCATGCTTGCATGGTTGGAAATGTAAAATAAATTTGTTGGTGTTTCATTGTTGTGCTTAATTTTTTTTTCTTCTGTGTCCTACACAATCGAGCATTTAAAGTATTACATGTACCCCCTCGGCCCCTCCCCGTTCTATTTGAAAAAAAGAAAAAGTACATGTACTTTCTTCTTGCTCTCTTCTGTTTGAGTAAAAAGAAATGGCATTAATGCAGGTAGCTCTTGCAAGATGAACTACAGAGGATATTTTCTTGTATAAGGGTACATGTGACTTTTACAATTTTTCATGGTTTTGTAGGCTACACTCAAAAATGGCCTTGTGAAATAAAATCTTTGTAATTGTTTGAAGTTACCTGACTATTTGGCTTTTATTTAATCATGTATATATAAGGATGTTTAAGTAACAATGTGTGCATGCTTATAGACACTTTTTAATTGATTTTACAATAGAGGATGCAACGAATATATATCTTCTGGTTATATCTTGTGTATTTATATGATAATATGAAATGTATACAAATGAAATATTTAAAATATTTTTTATTTATTTTAAGTTTGTAAGCCATTATAGTGTGCTTACTGGAATATAAATTCTATTCCAGTGCTCTGTTTAGGATTTACTGCATGTCATCTGAATTTCTTTGTAATAAATTTTATTAGTAGCCTAGTATAAACAAAACTCACACACTAAATTTCAAATTTGCCAAGGAGCAACTTTTAGTGGGAGGCCGAGGTTCAGATCCTGGAGTTTTCTTTTTGTTAAATAAAATGATGTCGGAATCCATTCAAAATTCAGAACGGCACTAGCTGTATGGAATAGAATGATAAAGATTTAGACAAATTTCAACTGTTTGGACTTGAATTGATCGGAATTTGACACAGGATCGAGTAAAATATTCTTATTCTTATACTTAAAACAGATGAAAACCAGAATTTTAGAAGAAAATAAAATAATGCATTTACCAATCATGTTTGTTCAAATTAGTTGCAACAATGACATAGATAATGATTTATATTTGAGCTGTGGCATCTATATTTAAAAGACACCGTTGCCGCACCACTGTCGTCTTCTATGAATTTCAGCTTAAGTGTAACCGGTTTTCAAAATTTATCAAAAATTATATTATCAGATAGATTTCAAACAACAAATTCAAGCCATTCAAATTGATTTACTTTACGAGTGATGTATTTACATGCAACGTTTACAAATTTTCGATGATATTCAGTATCAAGTCAAAAAATAATAAAAAGTAAATGCATTAAAATTAAACCTTAAAAAATACATTAAAATTAACTTCAAAATATTTTTTTTACTATCTGACTTCATACTAAATAAATTTGAAAATTCATAAGTTTTACATGTAATACATCACTCATGAAGTAGATCGATTCGAGCGGTTTAAATTTATCGTTTAAAACCTATCTGATATGTTTTGAAGCCAGTGGTATTTCAGCTGAAATGTCACTAACATGGTAGCCGGACCTAAAAACTAAAATACAGCCACCTGTTTTTTTTTTTTGCCAAATTTTGAATCATTATATCAATTCTGAAAATTTCTGAATAAGTTGGATTTGGACAGCCCTTGTACTTAATGGTGAAAACTAAAGATTTAAGCCGATGATGCTGTAGGATCTAAACCAATCGGTATAGAAAAATAACACTGAACATAAGAATATGGACATAAGAAAACTTACAAAGGGTTGGCATTTCATCGAACAGGTAAGCTGCATTCTAAATCACCTCTTCTAAGAATTCGAGCAAATAAAGGAGGATGTCCAACCACAATGTCCAATAGATTTCTAGTCTAATAATGACGAAGAATATTAATTCGGAGCTGTGTTAGATGTAAGAAGGAGAGTGCAATCGTGTGGGTTGAGTGAAAAGTAGGTGTGAAGTTTCTTGTTGTTTTGAACGCATTTAGTTGATAATATGAGTTACTAAAAATATATCTTTTGTAAGTATTATTTTTTATGAGTGGGGTTAAAATGCAATATTGGTTTTGTGCACCAATAACACCCCATGTCTTTATCTTTGTTCTCGAAGTATTATTTTGTAAGTATTATTTTTTATAAGTGGGGGTTAAAATGCACCATTGGTTTTGTGCACCAATAACACCTCATGTCTTTATCTTAGTTCTCGAAGTTCCAATAGTCGATCCGAACCGCTCAACATGATATCCATATTAAAATGTGTTTATAGACCAAATTTCATATTTTTTGGAACTTTTTACTATTTATTTAGATAGTTACAAAAATCACTGCTTTTGGACCATCTAAAAACAATGATTTTGTAATTATCTAAAAAAAATAAAAAAAAATTCAAAAAAATATGAAATTTGATCTATAAACACATTTTAATATGGAGATCATGTTGAGCGGTTCGGATCGATTATTTGAACTTCGAGAACAAAGATAAAGACATGGGATATGGTTGGGGTACAAAACCAATGGTGCATTTTAACTCCACTCATTTTTTTTATTATTGTAATGTAAGTTTTTTAGTAAAATCACGTGCATATCATTGGCAGAAAATAAATACAAAAATGTATCTGTAATGTGTATGGTCAATTATATATAATATAAACATTATTTTAGTTACGATTTTTGTTCTTTAATTCAAGCTGATTTGGGGCTGTCGGTACCAGTACATGCAATATCTTTCTGTAAACATTAATTATTTTGTTTCGTGGTTCTTTGGCTATAATAAGAAGTTTGGGTACGCAAATTTGTTTCGATTAATTGAAAATTAGTACGATTGTACCTCTTTTGTTAAAAAAAATATACACAAAGAAATAATAAGATATTAAAAAGACTTTAGATATAAATGTATAAGAACTTTTAACTAAAAAATATTCTAAATAAACTTATAATAAATACAGTCAATGCTCAATAAGAACTTGAAATAAATTTTAGTTCGGAACACATTTAAAAAATAATAATAATAAAGTTTGACAGTGGGTGTCAAGGGAGTTCAGAACAAAGTTTATATCATAGTTACAAGATACAATCATACAAGTAACAAGAATAATAAAAAGTTAGCATTAATGCAACATTATGCATTAAAAAAATGATGCACTGCAAATTTGGAAATATTTTCTTAATATAAACATAACAGAAAATATACAGTTAACAAAACAAATTTACATTTTTTTTTTTTGTTTTGGAAAATGCATAAAGAAATTAAATAAACAAACTCTAACAAAGAAAAATTTACAAATTGAAAATAATATTATTCTAACCTTTTCTAAAGCTATCCGATAATATAACCTAATTTTATATCTTAAACAATTCTGTTAAAAAATATATGCCCTATTTTCTGAAGCAATGTGGAGGGTAATAAGAAGAGTGAATAACTGATTGACTGATGAGATCAGGTCAATTCACTTGTTTGAGAATGAAAGAAGGAAATTAACTCTTTATACTATTTTTCTTTCCTTATCCTCTCATTATATTTCTGAAGTAAGAAACTTGATTTTCAATGATGATTCTCAATGCCTTTTTCACGCAATGAGGTGTATCAACCTAGTTTGTACATTTGTTTTGACGTCAAGTTGTATTTTGTATGTAGACGAAAAATATCATCACAATTTGATTAAAAAAAAGGGAGAGAAGAGTAGAGTATTGTGAATAATTAAAGAATACATTATAGATACATCACATTATGTCATGTCACGTGTATATCACGTCGTGTGACATGTTTCTTTTCGACGAAAATAACACATAATGGTACATCACGTAAACTGAACGTGATATTACACGACTGACCTTTCCAATGTTATTCTTTATTTTAATTTATTTTGCAATAAATTCTTACTTTTTAGCAGTTTTTTTTTACTTTTTTTTCCTATGAGCTAACCTAACAATCTGGAAATATAATTAAATGTAACCAATTATGTCAAATTTGATCAGGTCATATATGGTCATAGCATGACCACACGTGATATGATCATTTGCGCCACGTGACTGTCCTCCATTATTTAGTGACATTACATGAAAAAAAAACTTTTGATCACGTGCCGTAACATGATCCGCATGTTAGTCACATCACAATTTTCCTTTAGTAACTAGAGTTCTTAAGCTCACTAAACCTCTTGACAAGCTTAACTACGTGATATATCGAATTGACTTTTAACGACAAATTCAGATTGTAGAAATTTATCTATTTCACGAGGGATGTGTTTACATACAAAGATTTTTAAATTTTATAATAAATTTAATATAAAATTAAGGGATAAAAACAATTTGTAAGTTGGTTTTAATGAATTTAATGTTCATAATTTTTTTACCGTTTGATTTTATATTAAAGTAATTTGAAAATTTATAAATTTTGTATGTAAATGTATTACTCACGAAATAAATTGATCTCAATAGTTTGAATTTATTGTTTGAAGATGGTCTGATTATTTTGAAAAAAGAGAGGTATACTCATAAGTCTTAAATGGCTCGTAGGCCGTAGCTCACGTGAGAATTAAGAGATAGGAGTAGGTCTGATGGACATCGGACCACTTTTAGGTTCAATTAGCTCTAACACCGTACGATTAGTATTAAAATAGTGCGCACAGAAATTAAAACAAATCTGCACGGACTTTAATGTATCTAGCACGGATCTTAATGCAATCGAATGGTCATATCATCTATTGAACCAAAGTAGGTCCGATGGGCATCGGACCTACTCTGAATTCGAGAATTAAATGGAGTGGAGAGCACTGCTTTATATCATGCTGCTGAGAGTTTGAGACTACAAACTCCCCAGTATAGTCCAAAAACTATGTTTACCAAATAATTTCAAAGATTGTTATCGTATTTAAGCCCAGTAATTGACGCGTACTTCTTCTAACAAATGAATTGTAGCAGCAAACTAGCAATCTGAGTTTCAAAAATTAGCAACTGGGCCTATTAGTCCTACTTGGGCTTTTGTTTAAGTTCTGAGGCACGGTCCATTTTGAGATGCAGCGGGCCTTATTAGATCTCTAACAATCCGGCAGCACTGAAACAAAATATCTTGATTTGGTCCATCAATCATAAATGCACGGCTCAGATGATCCGTGTATTATCTATGAATTACTTGCAAGTTATAACTGGAGAACCAATAGACTGCAAACGAATTGAACAGAATAGAATTATCTCAATTTGATTTTGATTTGAATAAATTTCGAACTAAATTTAATTTAAATTAATTTTGAATCGAATTTTTTATAAACTTTGTTACGACAAGAAAAAGTAATCATAATCTCAGACAGCTTTATATTTTAATTTTTAAGTCATTAATATAAATAAATTATTAGTGAAAATTAACATTTCAGGTTATTTTCAGATTCAAACTAAAATAGTTCTCGAACTATTTCGAACAAACTAGATCTAATTTGAATTTGATTTGAAAATTTCAAACTATTTCGAATGGAATAACGAACTACTAATAATATTTTATGCAGTGCTAGAGCGGAGACTATTCAAAATTCCAAACCCTGGGACTTCCGACATTTTTTTTCCATAACCAAAAAATTAAATAGTATAATATTAATAACCAAATTTTAAAAAATATTTTATCCATAACCTGACCGCCCAAACGTGGGGCGGTCTGAAATTTTTTTTTTTTTTTTTTGTATTTTGTGTATAAAATGATTATTTTCTCTCTCCAAAGTCACAATAATCCACTCACTCTTCTTCCACTCACAATAATATAAAATGATTATCAAGTTTTGTAATCGAATCGAATAGTTAAAATTCATCTAAGGAAAATGGTTCACAACATAAGTTAATTGAATAACTTACAAATATAAATACAATATTTATTGAATTAACTCTTCCTGCGTCCGAACAGACCAAGTCTACTTCTTAGGATTCTGGAAGTAGATGACGGCGCGACACTAGCAGTTGTAGAGCCCTGACTACTCCCTGAGTGGCTTCCCTGACTAGGTCGCCTGCTTCCAGAAGGTCCCGCATCGGCAACCACTCTAGCATTCTCTCTTTCGTTGGCTTCGTTTATTACCTCTGCAATGCATTTCATTGAACATTAAATATCAATATTTAAATTTAATTTCAAATCATTTTTAAGTTGTGTACGATCATCTACATACCTCTAATCTGCCTATCAGTAGTCGAACGGTGAGCCTCATGTCCCACTCGCCGACCTTGCATCCTGTCCATTTCCATTACGCGCCGCTTGTGTTTCCTCCTCCCCTTCCTGATCCATTTCTTATCAGGAACCACCGTAGGTCCAAGGTAGTATGCCCACTGGTACTGGTTGGGGTAGCTGTGAAATGATGCTCCCCAGGTGTTCAGAAGGCAATCGTTACGGTAATAGTTGTCAACAAAGACGTCTTCAAGGAAATTCTGTTTTCGACAAACCGCCATAACATGAGAACACGGAATGCGAACTAACTGGGGGCCTTGGCACTCGCATGTTACTTGATTGTTCGCGCCTAAAATGACTCTGTACTTGCATGCGCGTTCATGAGTTTGTATAATGCTACTTTGTCCCACCACCGGTGGAATGATCTCACTTGGAACCTGCACTTTATATTCCGTATCTGTGGTGCCATATGCTCCAACGTGCATGACAGAACATTTTTCTCTGTGTTTTCTTAATTTCTCCTCTACTCTATCTAAGAATAGTTGGTCCCTACTCGCTAATACAGTGGCTTTAGCATGCCTCTCAACAAACCAAGCATTTAACTTGTAAAATGTATCCTCCACCAGTGAAACCACGGGTAACATACGGCTCTGTTTGAAGACATTGTTTAACGACTCTGACCCATTAGTGGTCATAATTCCCCATCTCCAACCTCCATCACATGATTGAAATATCTTCTCATATGCTGACGGCTCCATCGGATCGCGCGGACGTCTCTTGCCCGCCTTCGCTAAGTAGGCATTTGCTTCTGGAAATGTCTACAAAAAATAGAAATATACCTCAGTGATACAAGTCGTGCAAATGTAAAAAAAAAAAAAAATAATGCATACATACTCTGGCAAAATCTCTGAACATCTCTTCCATTCGTCGTGGTTTTTTCCTCTTGCAGCCAATTTTGAACCTGTCAGCAACCCATTCTCCGCCGTCGGTATTTTTGCACAGGTTCTCTGAAATGTGTTGCATGTAGTACCTGTGCATAGACTCTCCCGTATTCGTGTTCCACCCATAGTTGAGGCTATTAAATACATGCTTGATGCCCTTGTGCTGGTCTGATATCACGCAGACGAACCTGTTCCCTATCACCTCTCTTCTCAGAAATGACATGAAAAAACCCCAATTTGGACCATCCTCCTGTTGAACAATGGCAAAAGCTATGGGTAACAGCTGGTTTTCAGCATCATATGCACATGCTATAAGCAGAGCCCCACCATACCGGCCGGACATGAAGCATGCATCGATGCTGATCACAAGTCTAACATATTGAAATGCTTCAATACATGGACCGAAAGCCCATGCTATGCCCTTGAATTGTACCTCACCGGGTGTATCGGTTGGTACATGCCCCTTTGCTCGAACTCGGTTCCCGGATTTGTACTTGTTATGGCCATCGGCAATGGTGCGAGGAGATTGTACGACCCCTTCCAGGTTCTGAAGCATCTGCATACTGCAAGTTCCCGACCCCTCCACAACCTATTGTAATGTGGGACTACATGTTCATAGACTCGTCTCACCGCACGAGCGACCTCCTTAATGCTTATCGCGGGGTCCTCCTTAATGTCCGTCATAATTACATCGGCAATAAGTCTGCCGCCGTCGCCGCACTATGATCCGATCTTCTTGACGCACTCTTGCAAGTGTGTGGTCCTTCGACCTTCTTAATTATCCATGCCTTTCCCTTGCCTTTAGGCGCGGCGCAGACATTTTCCATTTGCACTTTGTATCCTTGCAAATTACAACATACCGGTTCCTCTCTCCCGCCCGGCCACCGTAAACTTCCAATTACCCTTCAAATGGAACTGCTTAACTTTGGTCGACAGTTCTTCTATGTTGGTGTAAAGCTGGCCCGGGCTAATCTCTTCGTTGTGTACAACGCGAGTCCCAAAAAAAGAAATGTTTGCTTCTTCAAAAGAAGTAGTGTCATTGAATGTCCTTACCGGGTGCTTGTCTCCTCGTCCCCTGATCGGAAATTTGTCTTCAATTGGAGGAGGCATAATCTCCTCATCGTCGCCCTCGATAACTGCTCGAACCCCAATCCCCATCCCAATCATCACCAAGTATCAATTTCCTTTGTCGGTATCTCATCAATATCATCAAAATCAATGCCTCTATCATTTCGATCGACTGTGGACTGTCTTCTAGGTTCAGGGGGGCTGTAATTAGGTAATGGATCAGGTACTGATTGGTATCCAACCCGACCAACACATGACCGTCTTCTAGTTTTAGTCCCGGGGTGCAACACTATACTCAGGTACTTACAAATACCTATCTCGTCTCATAGGCTCACGAGGGGGTGAGTTCACATCCTGGTTGTGATCATAATCCAGGTTGTTTTGGGTAGAAGGTCCAGCCCTAATATCCTGGTTGTTATGGGTAGAAGATTCTCTCCGGACACCAACTGGTTGAATCGAAACTTTTTTGCAAAATAGGTCCATTACCGGGATTAAATTGGACTCAAAAAATCCGTACATAGCTTTCCATATATCTTGTTCTTCTATAGGATATTTTATATAGTAAGGTTTGGCACCGGGCGGTTGATTGTTAATTCGGGTACTGATTTGTACGGTAAATTGGACACGGTTCGAACCGGTTTGTTGCATTATTACTTCCTTTACTTCATAAATTGAAGTATTGGCATTCACCTGGAAGCCGTAAGTCGCATCTTTTGAGTATTGGCATCCGAACTCTCCTTTCGTGATTTTTCCACTCAAGTACAATGCAATAAACATTTTTGAGTTTTTTTTTCTGACATTAGAAAAGAAATTTGTCATTCAATATTAGTTTTTTTGTTTATTTATGAAATTTTTAACATTTAAATAAAAATTAAAAAAACCTCGGTCACTGTTGAGCGCACTGTTGATCGCAATCGCCTCAGAATCGCCTAAAAAATCGCCTCGTAGCACTGTTTGAGAGCAGAAGTCAGTTTGGAAGAAGAGTGAGTGGATTATTGTGACTTTGGAGAGAGAATAATCATTTTATACACAAAATACAAAAAAAAAAAAAAATTCAGACCGCCCCACGGGGGGCGGTTTGGTCTGCACAGTGGACCGCCCAACGTTTGGGCGGTCTGGTTATGGATAAAATATTTTTTTAAATTTGGTTATTGATATTATATTCGTTGGGCGGTCTGGTTATGGATAAAATATTTTTTTAAATTTGGTTATTGATATTATATTATTTAATTTTTTGGTTATGGAAAAAAATGCCGGCTGGGACTTCCTTCCGACAGAAGCCTCGTCTCTCAAAAACCCGCCAAACCCAAATTTCCCCCTTTTTATTGGGGGAAATGTTCTCAGCTCGGAATCACACATAGGTCATGGGGAAGAGAAGATCCATTGTAGTTCTATCGTCTTCCTCCTCAGCATCGGAGGATGATGCGCGGCGGAGCTCCGTCTCTCGCCGGCGATCGACGGCTAGTTCCTCTTCTTCTATTTTATCAGGAAATAAGAAGCCTCGGAGGAGGAGTGGTACGAGGGATTCTATCTCGAAGCGCGATTCTGGAAAGGTAGAGATAGTTGTGCTAGAATATGCGCGTTATTCAAGTCAGTGAGAGTTCAATTTTGCGTTTATGGTTGTAATTTCATATATTTTTTGTTTTAGAACGCGATAATAGTTTGCTGGAAACTTAGTTGAATAGTTTTCTGCCTTATTCTAGGATATGAAGGCTGAATTTGATATGCTTTCAGAGGATTTTTCTGATTGCCGTTATGATCTCAGCAAGTTAGGTGATATGACTATTTTTTTTATTGTTTTAATGTTATATGCTAAACACACTTACTATCATATATATATATATATATATTTACTAATATCGTTTGTGCTTAAGTGACATGTAATTAGACAATATTTACTAATATCATTTGTGCTAAGTGTCATTTAATTATACAGTAACAAATGCTGATTGCTGATATTGTCAGAAATATATGCATATTAAGTTGGATTCTTGTAACTTTCATTATTATCACGGATATATTGAAAACAAGGTAAAAAGGGCGCTCCGTAACTATGTAAATTTCATTTTATATTTGTTTTTAAGTATTCAAATTATGGTCATGTTGGCTTACTCTTATTTGACAATTATTGTACTGGAAACAGGACCTTTATTTCACACAAAGGAGCTATGGGTTGAGAAATACAAGCCTCGATCTTTGTTAGACCTCGCTGTGCATAAGAAAAAGGTTCTTCTTTGCTCATAAGTTTCATGTAAATTCAAGAGAATAATGGATATTTGATTTCATATTTTAACTATTATAAGTGATGTTATACTATCTATTTCTAAAAGAAAAGGTACCAAAGTTCCTTTATTGGCATTTTATTGCTCTTGGACAGGTTGAAGAAGTGAAAAAATGGTTGGAAGAAAGATTGAAGATGTCTAAGGTACCAGAATTGTCATCCATAATTTGTTCTTAGTTTGTGTCAATTAAACAATGAATTGCATGAAAGTGGCATTTATTTCTTACTTCATCTGCCTGTACTTTATTGATTCATGCATGCATGTATATGGCTTTATGAAGCAATTATTTTTTCAAGTACAGGAAGGATTAAGTGATTACACTCTTCTTCTCACTGGCCAGGCTGGGACAGGAAAATCTGTAATCTCTCTCTCTCTCTTGCTCGCTCTCTCGTTCACTACACTATGCTGTTGGTACTTCCTGATACCAGGCAGCTTGAGACTAGAAATAAGAAAATGATTTATGTAGGGGCTATACAGCTTGGTCTGACATGCAAGACCAAGTCTGACTGGCACGATCAATTCAACCAGCACTTAATTTGAAGTGAATGATATTCCCTCAATTTCGATAAAATTTTATATAGTAATGTTTGTTTCATATTTTCAGTTTAAATATTTCATCTTTTATCTTTTAGGCTGTTATTCATGCTGTTGCTTCTGACATTGGAGCTGAATTATGCGAGTGGAGAACTCCTACACCAACACTTTGGTCTGAACATTTACATAATTCTAATTCAGGTATGACATATTTTGAAGTTTTTTAAGTTTAACTCTACCATTTTGAGGAAAGTCTGGTACTGGCTCCTTAACTGATGCACTTTGTTCAGTTTACCACCTAAACTATCAGGCCTCTGAGCATTCCTTTGATTCAGTTTACCTGAAACTATTGCATTGTTTCAATTATTCCCCTCAAACCTTTTCTTTGCTCAACTAAATTGTGTGGGTCAATTGGATCTTTCCAGTAGTTAAACCTTGTTACTAATAGTTCTACAATCAATTATTAGAACTTGATGCCTCTAGATGCCTCACATTACTTGCAAAATTATCAATGTGTTATAATTAACTAAATTATTGTCTAACTAACAGTAGGTTTATTTGAATAAGTAGTCAAATGTCCTGGGCTTGATTTAATCATGTTCAATAAATAAGGGTCCTGATTGAATCTGAAAGAAAATTTAGGGCCTTGATTGAACCAAACTGCACTTGTTGACAGGTGAAAATCATCCTTTACTCACTTTTTATGATTATTAAATTCTCAACTTTTACTCTTGGGGAATCCCAGAGTAATCTTCTGTCAAGAAGGCCAAACAAACAAACAAACATCAGAATAAAGTGGAAACACAAACAGTGCTATAAAAAATAAAACCAGTGTTACACTTGCAGGATATATATGGACATTTTCCTTAGGTTGATTTTTAATATCAATTATACATAAATATTTATATGCAGTAAAGTTCATATTTTCTGCACCTATACGAATAGGAGTATTGTAACAAATACAATATGGAAACATAGATACAGCATTTTTCAAAGCCCAAGAGTTTGCTATTTTTTGTGTTTGTATTTTTTTTTATATTTTTGTACATAATAGTATAAAATATTATAAATATGCATATAAGAGTTATAGTTTTCAACAGATAAAAATATACAATAAAAAAATTAATATTGTCTTTTATATTGAATAAAAGTTGAGGGAAGATAGAAGCTACTAAATGTAGTTATGAAAAGTCAATTGATACACAGAAGTACATTTTCTTTTCTTTTATAAAAAACTGATGGTTGATCAATGAAAAATGGAGTTAATATCAATACCCTTTTTCTTAATTAATCCCAGAAGGGCCACGAATGTGATTCCAGTAGTGATTCTCGTGATTCTGTTTGGCAGGATGCACATAACCCTTGTTAAATTAATATCCTACTGCCATATCTGTTAATGTGTCAGCTGGTCTATCTTGCACTTATCATAAACATGTTGTTACACATATTTACCCGGATCGATATCCATTATGGTATGATTAGCTATTTATGCGTATCAGGGTAACGCAAGTTGTTGATATTCATATTTTGAAGGGTAATATTTGAATAGCACTGAGGACTGTCATGAATTTTATGCAATATATTTGGAGGATATACTTTTGTAGGAAATTTGAAGGCCAACCAATGTATGCAGGTATTTGAGTAGAAAATTTTGTGGCCAAATGTGTGACCCTACTGGGTGAATTCCATTTTCTGCTTCATATTATACTTCTACATTTAGATAACCAAAACTTGTTTTACTTTTCTTTTTAGGATTACAATACACATCAAAGTTGGAAGAGTTTGAAAACTTCATCAAAATCATAAGAAAATATTCTTTACTCACTCCAGTGGTTACTGGTGAATCTAAAAAGCCCGTTATTGTTCTAATCGATGACATCCCTATAACAAATGGGAAAATGGGTCTTGCAAGACTAAGCAGGTGCTTAATGGATCTAAATTATTCTATCAAGGTCCCGATTGTGATATTGATCACTCAATGCCATAAAACTGAGATTGGTAATGCTTTGTCTTGGTACTGGGAAGAACTTGAAGCCTTAATTGAAAGAGCTGGTGCACATAAGGTACAATTTCTCTTTGATTACTGCTTAGTAACTGTTTTTTATAGTATTGACTATTAAAGGAGTATTTTTTATCTTCATTGTCTGACTATGTTGTAATTAGTGGGTTTGAGAAAATTAAATTCTTCTTGAGCAGAATCTCAATTAGAGAGTTTATATAAATAAATTATAACACACACACATACACATACGCGTGCGCTCACACACAGCACAAAACACACAAAGCAAGACAACACGACACAACACAACACAAATATTTTGGCATACCAATCGTTGGTCAAGTATGCTATTGGATTGTTACTACCTTTTGCATTTATTTGTATATTTCTGTTGAAGAAAGGTGAGCAGCCCATACCACATTTCCCATTTACTACAAAGTTACGCAAGTTAATCTATCGCAGATATCCTTCAATCCAATCACAGTAAATTCCATGAAGAAAGCTCTCCTCAAAATAAGCAAAGAAGAAAAGTGTGAGGTGTCTATTGAATTAATAGAGGAGATAGCTAAAGCAAGCAGGGGTGACATCAGAAATGCAATTACATCATTGCAATACTACTGTCTGAAGCCACAAAGGGCCCAGCAACTGATGAGTTCTTCATCACTCTCAGTTGGTAGAGATGAAACACTCTCTCTCTTTCACGCCCTTGGGAAGTTTTTGCACAACAAGAGGGAGACCGCTGCTGACCCTGATTATCAGGACCCACCTCCATTCACACTCAAGGAGAGATATAAAAGAAAACCTATGAAAATGGAAATGCCAGAATTGATTCTCTCTCAAGCCTATGGCCAGGCACGCTCAGTCACTGATTTCTTACACGAAAATGTTCTAGATTTTATTGAGTTTGATTCTGTTTTTGATTCATGGGTTGTCAGTTCTTACTTGAGTGATGCTGATTGCCTCCTTGCTAGTGGACATATGGGAATGCCGTCTCGAAGGGCTGTTTATGAAATAAATGAAACTGAGGGACTTGCTCATATAATTTCTGCATCAGTTTCTGTCCGTGGGGTGCTTTTTGGAAATTCGCAGCCCGCTGGTTCAAGGTTACCACTCTATTATTTTCATTTCCAACAGATGTATACATCTATAGGAGTTATCATTCAGGTTGATATATATGTCTACAGAATTGTCACACTGGTTGGTATATTTAGGTACTACCGTGCTAGTATATACTGCTTGACATGATCAGTAATGATACCTGTTTGGACGGTCAGGATAGCTGTATGCTGGTCTTTACTAGCGACAGTTTTAATTGAAGCTGCATTCTAAAGTCTCAAGTAAAAATACTGCACAAATTTAAAGCTATTTGGAAAATAATTTAAAGTCAACTAACCCCCATACTTACACCCACCTAGGTGCGCCACTACAAACTAATATCATATTATGATTCACTAATGTTATTTTGGATTGATCTTCCCTTTTTTACTGATAATGAACTTATGTTTGAAGGTGGCATAGTATTCGTACTCCAAGGATTTGGCAAATCGAGCAGTCCATTCGGCATATTAAGGTAATTTTTATTTTTTTTAAGGAACCAGCATATTAAGCATGTAACTTAAAAAATAAAAATCCTGAGTTTTTAATTTTTCTTTTGGAAAATGTGGCCATCAGAAACAGATGACAGCAGTATGTAAACCAACCCTTCTAACCCCAATCTAAAACATAATACTACCCAACCCCATATATTTCTAAGTCCAGGATAACAGAAAACCAAAATAACCATATCACACACAAAATATACATCACAGAAATATATAGCATAAATACTTGACCAAACAACAGCACAAATCCTTGTGAGTTTCTATGTTTTGTAATGTTTTACATTGTTGGAAAATATGAAGGATGGGATGCTTAGAGAAAGATATGAAAACTTAGAGACCTTTGGATCGCATAGCCTGTCAGATTTAGCAACAGATTTCAAACCAGTCATGCAGCAGCTTGAGTTACAATATTTGGAGGGTTCTCGGAATGCAATGAAAAATCAAACCCAATGCCCAGTTCAGTCAAATACATTTTCTGTTGGAATTTTGGAGTCAGAAAGACCCAATTCTGACGGGGCTACTGAAGACGAGATAGAAGATTGGTAATGGATACTGATATTTTTTGTTGAGTGTGTGTATGTGAGAGAGAGAGAGGGAGAGGGGAGGGGGGCTGGCTTTGTATAGATGGAAAAATAGTTGGTACCATGTAAATGGTCTAACAAGTTTTGTATACATTTTTGAACCCTGTAGGTGTTGTTAATGCTGTATTATGCTAGTATCTTTCTGTTACATAGTTAAAATATAGGTATTCTAGTAGAGAAATTTAGATAAATGCATACATATTAGAAATTCATGATTTAGATCTTGACAAATTTAGTTTAGTTGGAAGAGAAGGGAAGAGGCATGGGAGAAATAAGAGGACAGTAAGCAACAAGGGAAAGGTCCAGCAAGGTAAGGAGAGGCAAAGCAAATTTGTGTAACTAATTTGTAACAAATGACAAAATTTAGTGATTTTTAGTAAAATTTATCCTAAAAATTAAAGTTGAGTGACTAAGTAGAAGATAAAAAATAATAAGTAAAACATAAAATATAACTAGTGAAAGATGAAAAATAGACGGCTAGTGAAAGATTAAAAATGAGTAGAATATGAAAGATAATTAGAAGAAGATGAAAGGCAAATATAAAAGACAATCAATGCAAAATGGAAAATAAATAGAAAAAAAATCAAATACAACAAATAGATGATTAAAGACAACTAATATCAAAAAAAGTTAGTAGAAAAAACATGAAATACAACTTGAGTGACTAATTCATGTTTTACTAGTCGTGTTCTATTTTCTATATATATATATATATATATATATATATTAGAAGATGCTCATAATGAATTGTTTTTTATATTCTACTATTGTATTTTATTTACTAATTGTTTTTCATTTTATTTTAGTTGTTTTTCTTCTTGTACTGGTTGTCTATTATGTTTACTTGTTATATTTTTAATTTTTTTTTAGTTATATTTTATCTTCTACTAGTTGGCTTTCATATTCGGTTAATTGTTTTTCATATTCTTCTACTTGTTTTATTTTTATTTTTATCTTGTACTAGTTTTTTATGTTCCTAATTGTCTTTAATATTATATTGGTTTTTTTTATCTACTAGTTTTTCATCTTTTTCTATTTGTCTTTCATGTTCTTCTAATTATTTTTCATTTTCGACTAGTTGTCTGTTATCATGTATTGATTGTTTTTTATGTTCTAATAATTGTCTTTCATCTTCTACTAGTTGTCTTTCATGTTCTACTTATTGGCTTCATCTTTTTCTAATTGTTTATCATCCTGTACCAGTTGTCTTGTATGTTATATTGGTTGTCTTTAAATTCCTTTTTGTTATCTTTTATCTTGTAATGATTTTCTTTCAAGTTTTACTATTAGTAGTCTTTCATTTATTATTGATTGTATTTCATCTTATTCTAGTTGTATTTTATCTTCTGATAGTTTTTTAATTTTCTTTTATGTCTTTCATCTACTTTTAGTTATATATAATACTGTTTTTTTTTTATCTTCTTCTAATTATCTTTCATTTTTTTTTTCTAATTGTCTCTCATTTTCTTCTAGTTGTTTTTTATCTTATACTAGTTGTCTCTCATCTTCTTCTGTTTGTGTTTCACTCTCTGCTAGTTGTCTTTTATCTTCTTCTAGTAATTTTTCATCTTTTATTAGTTGTCTTATTTGTTCATGATTTGTCTTTCATCTATTTCTAGTTGTCTTTCATGTTTTACTATTTATATTTTATTTACTACTGGTTATTTTTTTTTTTATCTTATTTTGTCTTTCATCTTATTCTAATGGTCTCTCATCTCTTATGTTTGTCTTTAATCTTGTACTAGTTCTTTTTCATGTTCTACTAGTTGTCTTTTAATATTTTTTCTAGTTGTTTTTTATATTTTACTAGTTGTTTTTAAATATATTTTGGTTGTCTTTTATCTTATATTGGTTGCTTATCATATTCTTCTAATTGTTTTTCATCTTGTACTGGATTTTTTAATGTACTGCTAGCTATCTTTTATTTTTTTTCTAGTTATCTTTCAATATTCTACTTATTATTTTTCATCACCTTTTAGCTATATTCATCTTTTACTAGTTGTCTTTTAATCTTTTTCTAATTGTTTTTCATATTCTACTACTTGTTTTTCATCTTAATATGGTTGTCTTTCATTTCTACTGAATGTTTTTCATCTACTAGTTGTGTTTCATCATCTACTGGTTGGTTTTTACATATTCTTCTAGTTGTCTTTCATATTCTTCGAGTTGTCTTTCATCATATTATAGTTATCTTTTATTTTGTACCGGTGATCTTTCATGTCCTACTGGTAGTTTTTCATCTTCTTCTAATTGTCTTTCATGTTCTACTCATTGTCTTTCATATTCCACTAGTTTTTCATCATCTTCTAATTGTCTACCATATTCAAAAGTATGGTAAAGTATATCTGAGGTTATGAACACCCGAGTCTAGCCGTTGCATGGCTGGAAGCCCAATTCAAAATTCAAATAATCAGGCTTGGTCAATACTGGAAACTAGGCACAAGCAAAATAGGCTAATTCTTAAATACTGTAGATCTTGTGATATGCATTAGAGCAGTTGGCTCTCCTTTGAATTCCATTATAAATAGTAGACTCTGTCATCTGTCTAAGGAAGACAAATAATACTCTCACAAACTTACACCTTTGAAATTCTTTGAGAGGTTTAGCCTAGTCCATTGTTGTTTATGCCTAAACATCAATTATCTTTCCAGCAACCTCAAATATACTTCACCTAAATTGATCAGTGTGAGATTAGAGATTAGAGCCTTTGTTATTTGCTTACTCCAAGCGTTTGTACTTTCTTTTAAGCTTTTGTGCTCACTTATCTCTTGAGCCTATAGTGCTCACATTTGTATATCGTTGGAGTGTTGTCTCACCGGTCACAACTTGTATTCCTTTCTGTATTAGGTAATATAAAAACACACCTAGTTTTGGTTGCGTTGCCTCAAGAGACATAGGTCCTTTAGTTGGCTGAACTTTGTTATCTCACTTTCTCTAACTCTATCTATTTATTTTATTGCACTTTATTTATTTAAATTCATAAGTTCTTGATCTCGCCAAGAACTTCACATAAATAGATTTACTTAACTATAGGAACGACTTTTAACTTTTCTATATGACCGATAGTTACAAGTTATGGTGTTTAAATTTTAAACTGCCCCATACTCTTCTAGTTGTCTCTCATTTTATTATAGTTGTCTCTCATTTTTTTTTAGTTGTTTTTCATGTTCTACTGATTGTCATTTAATATTTTTTTAGTTATATTTCATCTTATACTAGTTATTTTTGATATTATTATTATTTTTTTTTTCATATATCTACTAGTTGGTTTTCATTTTCTTTAGTTGTCTTTCATCTTGTATTGGTTATCTTTCAAATTCTTCTAGGCGTCTTTCATCTTCTTCTAGCTATTTTTCATCTTATGCTCATTTTTCATTATGTTCTAGTTGTCTTTCATATTCTGCTGGTTGTTTTTTCTTATCCTAAAAATTGAATTTAGAGTAAAGTTTAGTAACCACCAGCAGAATTTACCCTAAAAATGTTATTGGATAAATATCTAAATTATCATAATTTTGATAGGCATGTCTAAATTTCTCAAAATAGGAAGTCATGAATTAATGATTATATGTAAATAAGTAAAATAACCCAAAAAGTATGAATGCAAATTTGAAGTAATAAATGAAACTAATATCGAGAGGATAGAGAGATAGACTGAATAAAGAAACGAGAGATTGACATTATTTATCGGACCGTTTATGCTTTATCTAGCAAAATTTGTAGAGTTACAATAGGGAATACTCCAGCTCCAGGTGTTATAAAAAATGAAGAATTGAATTAATAAAAACTTATATATTGTTTACTGTTTAATAGTATAGTACTGTAGATACAGATATAGACACAATTAATATTAAGCTTGAATACTTTATATTTATAGTATAGTATATTGTAGAAGTTAATTACTAAATTTTAATATAGCGTATACTAGAATTTATTAAAGGCATGAAGCCCATTTTCATTACTGAAAATCAAGTTAACTTACATAAGGCTATTGTTCAGCTATTCCTCACATCATCAAATAACGTATACTAGAAAATTGCTAATTAAAATCAAGCGTTTACTAAAATTTGAAGTAAGATTTAACTAAATTTAAACACCAATCAGCTGAGGACAGGGTTTCATAGACTAAATATTTAAATGCACGAACATATACCTTCCTTAGGAAGAGGTTGATATCATCTAGCTCATGCAAAATGAAATCTCCACAATTTAGATTTCTTGTACTGTCAATAACTATTTTCCATTGGCTTCAATGGGGGGTCATGGTACAAACTCAGGCTCTGAGCAAGAACTGGTCAGAGCTGATACCATCCTTGTTGTTATTTGGAGACTCAATCATTGACACAGGAAATAACAATCAACTCATCACATTCACCAGGGCAAACTTTCCACCTTATGGCAGAGATTTTATCGGCAAGAAGGCCACCGGACGATTCTCCAATGCAAAAGTAATATCAGACGTAATTGGTACGCATTGGTAGATCTATAGTTAATCATGTTCAGCCATTCTTGTGATTTTAAAATTTTAATTATGTATATTGAAATTTAAATCAATTTTTTTTGTTAAATTGAAATGTTAAATGTGTACTGGTAGCTTAGTATTTAGAATTTCATTTTGTGATTGTAGAGATTTGAATTCAAATTCTATCTCAGTCCCCAATCAAAATTTTCTAGTTCCGTCCCGGTTGGTACAGAAGAATACATGTGCTTTACATGCATAAGCACATACTTGCACAATCCAAAATCTAATTACTGATTTGCACTTGCAGCTACTCACCTAGGACTGAAAGAGTATGTCCCTCCTTACCTTGCCACAAATTTGACAGTAAATGACCTTCTTACTGGAGTGAGCTTTGCTTCAGCTGGTACTGGATTTGAAACCATCACATCTGTGTCTCAAGTAAATCTTCATTTATTATGATAAAAGCAAAACATGAATGACATAATCAGTATTTCAATACTTGGTGTAAACTTGTGTGAACAATTGTAGGAGGCAATACCTATGCAGAAGGAACTAGAGATGTTCAAAGAGTACAAGAAAAAGTTGGCAGCAGCAGTAGGAGAGAGCAAGGTTTTATTTATCATTTCCAAAGCTGTGTATGTAATTTGTGCAGGGAGCAATGATGCGGTGCAGTACTTTCAATCGACGAGTACAGAAAAATTGAACCTGACACAATATAGTGAACATCTAAAAGACATGGCTATACAGTATGTAAAGGTAATAATAATATAATGCGACATACATATTATTGAGGCATGCTAATTCTCACATTAATTGTTCTGCATAAACATCCATTGATCATTGGAATCTATTCACAACTCCACCGCGCCCATAATTTCTTCAAGGAAGTCCTTCTTTAATTTACTTAACTGTAATTTTTTTTTGGGTGAAAATGCAGTCTTATTGATTTTCTTTTCTTGTGCAAAATCCTTGTAGAAGATAACTATGTTTCAAAGATTCTAAGAAACTGAACTCTAGAAAAACAATATAATAAACATTACCTTGCATGCGGCCATTTTTTTACTAACTAAATTTGTTTTTGTCTTCTGACTGTTCCTACACAGTTACTAAATTAAGGTTAAGCAATGTGTTTTGAAACTTGGAATCTTGTTAATTGTTTATTGCTTCTAAGTTGTGTTTGCAACTATTGGTATAGGACTTGTACAAGCTTGGTGCTAGACGTTTAGCAGTAGTTGGCCTACCACCCGTCGGTTGCGTACCATCCCAGAGGACCGTGGCAGGAGGCAGTAATAGAACGTGTGTGGCCAACCGAAATGAATTTGCATTGATGTACAATTCCAAGTTGAAGGCTGAGATTAATCGACTCAAGAAAACCAACGAGCTCCCCGAGTCCAAGCTTGCTACTGTCGATATTTATCCAATACTCATGGATCTCATTCAGCGTCCTCAGAAATATGGTTAGTTAAATTAATCTCAATGTTCAACTAACAAAACTAATTGGGGAACAATTAAACAATTACTGGTACAGTCAGTACAGACTCCTGATGACACTGATGAAATCTTTTTGGTAGATGCTACTACATTATGATTGCTTGAAATTTTTGAGATACCATGCATTAATTATCATCACTCATTTTCTTTGTGCAATTTTTCAGGGTTTAAGGAGTCAAGAAGAGGGTGTTGTGGAACAGGGTTAATAGAGGTGGCAGTTCTGTGCAACATTTTGTGCAAAACATGTGCAAATGCCTCAGAATATGTGTTTTGGGATAGCTACCATCCCACACAGAGAGCATATGAGTTCATTGTTGCTGATATTATTGAGGAAACACTGGCTGCTCTTACCTCGTAGCCATTATCGATCTTTTGATTTTTTTTTTACTCCAAAGCTTTTGAACTTCTTTTAGAATTTCAATTTTCTAGTGATAGATTATTTGTAGACTATAGATGCCATTTTTGAATGCTAACAATGTTTTCTGTTTTGATGGATGGTAGCACAGTTAGCTAAAAGAAAATGTTTTAGGATTGTGGTTATTGAAAGGTTGAGAGTTTGAGTTCCTTTCACGACTTCGTTGCTTCTGCAAAGCTTTTAATATATATATATATTTTTTTATGTTCAAACTTAAGCATTTTATATATAAAGAGAGGGATCGGATTACACCTTTTTTGTTGACACATTTTGACACCTACCATTTTTAAAGTTCAAATAGTCGATCCAAACCGTTCAACACGATTGATATATTAAAATGTGCTTGGAGATGAAATTTTACATTTTTTTGAATTTTTTTACTATTTATTAAGATGGTTACAAAATCGTTATTTTCGGACTATTGAAAAACAGCAATTTTGTAACCATCTTAATAAATAGTAAAAAAATTCAAAAAAATATAAAATTTCATCTCCAAGCACATTTTAATATGGTTATCATTTTGAACGGTTCGGATCGTTTATTTGAATTTTGAAATTATAAAATTGATCTATAAAAAAAACAGTGTCAAGATGTGTCAAAAAAAAAAGGTGTAATTGGATCCCTCCTCATATATAAATATAGAGCCTGGATAAACAATTTTGTCAGCTAAAATTTTTTCACTTCAATATTAACACTTGTGATCGACTTGCAAATTTATAACTGTTGAGTTTGTCATAATTAAATTTGAAGTAGATCAATAACTAGCTTAGAAGCGATGGCATTCAAATGGTCTCAAATATACTGTTTATTTATTTGTTCATTTATTTTTTAGACTCCAATTTAATTTTAGTTGTTGCCTAGACGCAATATATAAAATGGAATTCAAGCTGTCCCACTTTATCTCGAATGCGGAATGTCCATTAGGAAAAAGAAAAAGAAAAAGAAAAAAAAAAAAAAAAAAAGAGGCGATGCTAACATTGCACCGAGAAAAAGGTGTGTGTTTAGTTTTAACAATAATTAAGAAACCTTGAGGAAACCAACCGAAAATGAAATTGAAAGTTCAAACAAACATAATTAAATGATTAAATATTTCACAGTTCAATTTGGATTAATGATTTGGAAATTCTAAAATTCGAATATAACATATGAAAAGGAGCGAGGTTATGGTAATATGCATATTATGGATCGACTCGTGCTATATATGGATCCATATGTTTATTTTTAAAGTTCAAACAGTCGATTTGAATTATTAAAAATAAAAAATGATCTTTTTTATGAATATTTACTTCGAAACCAAATTTTATATTTTTTAGAAATATTTTACTATATTTTTAGATAGGTAAAAAAAATATTTTTGGATGATCCATAATATTGGATTTTCCAGAGATAGGTACAAAATTATTATTCTTTAGAAAATCTAGACCATTAAAAAACTGTAATTTTCTACATATATAATAAAAAATAGTAAAAAAAATTCCAAAAAAAATATAAAATTGTGTCTCTAAGCACATTTTAATATAAAAATCTTGTTGAGTAGTTCGATCAAATGTTTGGACTTTAGAAACAACGATAAGGATGTGAGACACAAATGAGACATTTGAACTTTACTCTAAATTAAATTCGATATCATTTATTTATTATGGACCATTACTTGTTGTAAAAAAGAATAATTAGGTTTTATCATCATAACAATCTCTCAAACAATTCATTTAATAAACAATTGCGGAATAGTCCGCATAAATCTTGAAGAAACAAAGTACTCACATTTTGATGATGCAGAAATCTTCAAAATAAATTAATTTCATAATCTTCATAGTTGGTCCTTTTCATTTTCATATGAAAAAAATCCTCTTCATATATTAAAATGTACTTCGAGAGCGAATTTTATACTTTTTTATTTTTTAGATAGATACAAATTATTATTTCTGAATCATGCAAAAACAATAATTTTGTACTTATCTAAAAAAATAGTAAAAACTGAGCTTAATTTGTTAATTTTTATTGTCATTTCAAATATACCTCGACAAGTTTCTTTATTTTATGATATTATAATTTGAATATATTAGGAGTAAGAATAATGGCGATATTTCGTCAGAAGGATCTAATTAACTGATTATGTGAGTTTTTCAAGGTTTAATTATATTTTTAGCCTTTTAGGTAAGCCCGGAGGCAATATGTTGTTTTGTCTTGTAAACAATTATTTTTGGGTGTTGCCTTGGGGCCATATGTTGCTTTTCCTTTGAACCGTCCCTGTTCATAGCAGCTGGGGTCTATCCATTATATTAAAAAGATGATGCTCACATTGCACTGCGAGAATAATTGTATATTTTTGAACATTCAGTACTCTTTTTTTTCTTCTTCCTGAAGTCATGAATAATTCATTTTTTCCTTCTTGAAATGATATTAATTGTATTGATTGTGTAGTCTAATTGCGCATAATAAACATTGTATTTGATAGAAAATTGCTTCAGTAAAACATATTTTATTGAAGAAAATGCTAAAATTGGTTTTGACCATTTGATAAATCAAATACAATATTGAAAAAATAATTATAATGATTTAATATTATTTTGATAACAGATCTTATGATGGGAGAAGGGAATTTTTTTTTTTTGTTTAGCCAATTTTGATTCTCATCAAAATATTGTGTATTTATATATTTACATAATGTTTTTGTATGAAAGAACTTTATCATCAAATAACAGTCATCCAATCAAATTATTATATTATTTTGGTGTATGAAATAACAGTCACCCTATTTTATATTGGAATAATAAACATTTTTTTAAATATAGAACACAACATTTGCAAATGTTTAAAATATTGAACACAACTGTCAACCAACAAATTAGACACATTCTTGACTTGATTGTAAATGACATGCATTTACAATATAGAGCATAGCCAATAACTCAAACAAAACTGTTTAAAATAAATTAGTTTCAAAATAAATAGTTGGTCCTTTTCATTCTTAAAATTCACCTGTCTCTGTTGTTACAATCAAAGTAATTATGAATAATTTATCCATAACTTTTATTGTGACTTTGAAATGTTCAATATTTTTTTTTATTTTTTGCTGTTAGTTATTTTCACGAAGGAAACTTTTTTTTGCTGAAAATTTATATGCTATATCTATTTCAAATTTCATCTATTTGGCTTAAAAAGTCTTTTTCCATGTGAGGTTCTTGGTGCTGCAGCTTTTGTTACTTAAAAAGGTGCAACTGGGGAGAAGATGGGGACGGCTGTTTTATTTTTATAGATTGGTCGGTGCTGATCGCCAGTCGCCACAACTAACCATTGGCAATTTGCCTTTTTCTTTATTAAATGAAGTACCTTCACCAGAAAAATTTACGCCAATTTACTTTCCTGCCTGGGGAATCTTTGAATTGGTTGCTTAGCAATCAGTTGTCTCACAATCTCACATCATTATTCATCACACATTTCCGAGAGAAAGCAGAAGGAAAGAAAAGATTCTCTAAAGAATCTCAATTTGTCGAGGAGGCTTCATCTCCAGTTAAGTCAACTGAGAGGGTTCGTTGGGTGTCCAAGTGTGCCACGTGTCAAATCCCAAAACATAATTTTTAGAGAACGGAGTAGGTCTGATGGCCATCCGATCTATCTCAAGATCTGTGCGCACGAAAAAAAAAAAAAATGTTAACGAAATTTAAAAGCATTATGCACGAATCTTAAAGAAAATTGAACAATTTAATCACCGTCGAACCAAAGCCTCTAATTTTGGGATGAGGTTTGGTCCAAATAGCTTTGGATCGAACACTGTTCAAAACCTCTAAAATTCATACGATTAAAGTTCGAAGTCGATCAGAACTGCTCAACATGATTTTCATATTAAAATTTGCTTAGAGACCAAATTTTATATTTTTTTAAAAAAAATTACTATTTTTTTAGATATGTACAAAATCACTGTTTTGGGACTGTTCAAAAACAATGATGTGGTATGTATCTAAAAAAGTAGTACACAATTTTCAAAAAATATAAAATTTGATCTCTAAGTACATATTAATATGAATCATGTTGAGCAGTTCGGATCGACTGTTGGTACTTTAATCGTAAGATTTTTAGAGACTTTGAACAGTGTCCAGTCCAAAGTCATTTGGACCAAATCTTATTCCCTAATTTTTGTCGGCGCTGATTATTGATTACAAATTAAGCTGGTAAAATCATGTACTTTTTTTATTTTTAGTGCATGAAACACTATAACAGAAATATACGACGTGCATAATAAATTTACAATATATATGAATATAATAAACTAGAAAATAATAATTCAAAAAAAGATATAAATAAAATATACAAAAACAAAACGTGTCGGGGTTCGTTTCTCATTTGTCCTTCGCTAGTGAATTCCTGGCTGGTTTCCACAACAAGACTACAACCAAAAGTCTATCAAAAGAATATAGTTTGCACATGTAATTTTTACAATTAGGACCTTTCTTTTGTCTTTTTCTGATTTTACCTTTTCTTTTCTTTTACATTTTTTTCTATTGTTTTTCTAAACGGGTTCTACTTGGAAACTCAAAAATTCTGTAACCGATTATAGTTAATGAAAAAACAAAAACCATACCTTCGTTGATTATCTCAAAAAAAAAGGTCTATCAAAAAAAAAAATCAACGGATAAAATTATGAACATGGATTTTCTATGCACTCCTTGGAAAGATTTTCATTGTAACAAGTCTTGTGTTCATAAAGACATATAAACAACTTCGTAGTTTAAAAATAACTCAATAATTATGAAAATTAATTGTTTGGATAACGTACGAAAATAAGTGGAAAATAGCTCGTTTGTTTTCGATACAAAGAATATATCTCAAAAAGTGAGGCTATGACATATTACGGATCGAGTCCTTTTATAGATTCATATTTTTATTTTCAAAATTAAATCTTTTTAATTCAAACCAATAAACATAATCTTCATATGAAATTGAAATTGTACATGAACACTTAAGTTTTACATGTTTTAGAATATTTGTACTATATTTTTTTATAGTTAGAAAATCACTTGATCTAACAAATTTGGACTATTTGAAAATATAATATGGAGGAGGATTCAAATGCACTATGATTTTGTGTTCCAATATGCTCCACATTATTTATTTCCGTTTTCAAAGTCTGAACAGTTGATCCAAGCTGCTCAATATAATCTTCATAATAAAATATTTTTGGAGACTAAATTTTTTTTTTTTTAGAATTTATTTTACTTTTTTTTTTTTTACATAGTTATAATATCACTTTTTCGAATGGTCTAGAATCTTCTTAAAACAATAATTTTATACATATGTAAAAAAATAATAAACAATATTCTAAAAAAAAAATTTAATTTTTAAGCACATTTTATTATGAAGATCATATTGAACAGTTCAAATTTATTATTCGAATTTTAAAAACAAAATTATAAGATATGCTATCGGTAAATTTTTTTAAACCCTTCAAATTCATATTCGAATTTTAAAAACAAAATTATAAGATATGGAACATATCAGAGTAAAAAGTTATGGTGGATTTAAACCCTCTTCAAATATAAAAAGGCTTCCTACTTTCTTGAACTAGTAATGCATCACGTGATAGGCATATTAACCTTCGCTTTTATTAATCTATGGCACATGCTAAAGCTTACTTTAATTCACATTAAGCAAGCATAACATCACGTGCTAATATCGGATCAATACCATACATTTGGCACATCTATAGGATCTAAACGGTTATGGTATATAATGGAAAAACATTTAAGACAGAGCATTTATTATTAGTTCTAGTGATTTCTCGATAGTTGTAATACTGACGTTCTAATAGACCAGGACTATCATCCAGCATAAATTCCACAAGCGGAGACGAGTGACGAGCTAAAATTTTTGGAACCGAATCTTCTTCTTCTTCTGGACAAATTTTTTTTTTGTCTTTAAAGTTATTATCAGATAGATCTGGAGTGGATTTGGAGCAAAATTATATTTAATATTTAAATATCAAAATTCACTCCGGATCTATCCGGTACTGACTTTAGGTAGCTAATATGGTTCCAAAATTCTTTAATCTTGAAATATCAGGGTAAATTTTTGAAACAATTAAAAATAATAATTTTTGTTTTCTCGCAAAGAAGAATGAATGATATATGGTGATATGCATATATAATGGTTCGTGTTATAAATTCATATTTTTGTTTTCAAAGTCTAAACAATTAATTTGAACTATTCAACGTTTTTTTCATATGAAAATGTACTTTGAAACATAAATTTATGTTTTGTAACTTATTTTACTATTATTTAATTATGTAGAAATTCATTTGATTTAAAAATTCTAATCATCAGAAAGTAGTCATTCTCTACATGTGTAATAATAGTTAAAAAAAAATCTATATAATATAAAATTTGATCTCTAGATTCATTGTTATATGAAAATCACGATAAATGGATCGACTGTTTAAAATTTACAAATAAAATATGTGTGCATATGTATCCATTTATGATAAATATGTAATATAATATATTACCGTAACATTAATCAAAAGAATATTATTATATGAGGAGGGTTCAAATGCTTCTATTTTTTGTATTTTCATCATGCCTCCATTTTTAAAAACTTTAATAACTCAAAATCTAAAACTTAAAAATCAAAATAAAACCGTTTGGATATGAACTATATCATTTTATCTATGCACGTGTAAAAAATTATGACATTTCAATTTTATTTTGATTGTCATCAAGAGCTTGTAAAATATATACTAATGTGAATAATTTAGAAACGTTGATTTTTCAACTTATTGATTCATATATAAACAAAATTGAAATGTGATAATTTTTTATAAGCACATAGAAAAAATAACATAAAAAATAACATAGATCGCATCTAATAGTTTTATTTTGATTTTTAAGTTTTAAATTTTGAGCTATTAAAGTTTTTAAAAATAGAGACACAACGGAGAACAAAAATTGGAGGCATTTGAACCCTACTCTTATTATATTTACAATGACGTTCATTGTTTGTTTTCCATTCAATGCTAAACCGAGTCTACAAAGAACTTATTGTCAAACAGGAATGAAGCTTCTAGCTGTCCCTTTCCGCTCGTGTTCGGTTTTCAGATTTCTTTTAAGTCGACTAAATTCACGGTCAGATATTTCTCAGCGGCTGTAGCATTGTCCGGATCTAACGGTGTACATTGAAAAGGCGGCTGCCGGCCTATAGTTCTATATCTCCTAGGTCCCATATTTTCTGCAGCTCAAGTTGAAAAGAGAGAGAGGCCTATTCAACAAGAGAGTGGATTATTTCAAACGGACGTCTCCATTATAATATAAATGGAGGGTTTATGACTGGAGTGTGCTGAACGGGGTTTTATGGTGGTGGAGAAACCCTGTTGCGCCGGTTGTCGTTTTTTTTTAGAAAAACCACTCCTACCTTTTATGGTTTTTATAATTTCGTCATTTTATTAGTAGTTTTGATTTTTTATTTCCTCTGTTTAGTGTCACTGTACATGCAGAAATGTTAACGAGCCCTTAAATTTTGCCACAATTAATATATTTTTGATGAATAATTCTCTTCTCAATGTAGAAATTTCTAGCCATGAGCAATTGGTACTTCCTTGGTAGTTAACAAAATGTATTAATTACAATGTATTAATAGCGTAATTATGCTTTTGGTCCGAAATTTTTATTTTTTCCATTAAAAAAAAAGATAAACTAAAAAACCACAATTTAGTCAAAATTTTATTTTTGACACGCTTGCAATGTGAAATTGTGAATAGAAATTGAGTGTCCGCAACTTGAAATTAATAACATGAAATTAACGAAAGACACAACTTTTACCAAAATTTCCCAAACAAAGCAGCTGTTTTGATTTTATGTGAGTCCACAATTTTTTTGCCAATCCAAAAACACTGAGAGGATGCGGAATCTGCCTTTTGGTCAAAGCAGCTGAAAACAAAATATGTTTTGTCCGCAAGGCCATATTAAAAATGAAATTTCTCAGATTTTATGATTTTTTTTGTTTAATTATCTTTTTTATTTTCCAATGGTAAAAAATAAACATTTCAGGCTTTTGGTATTGCATCTCAGATTCTCATGACACGCCTCATTTAAATAAATAAATAAATAAATACACACACACACATATATATGAGTATGTCCATACTAATTTTTTTTTTGTATATGATGTACATATATATGGCCCCGTTAAAATTTAGTTTATGTTAGATATAATTTTGTGTATTTTTTTTTTGAGTAAAGTTGGAGGTGAAGTCATTCATTTTTAATACTCTTAATATTACAATAAAGAATTTTCTCTATCTGAGTTTTGAACCCATGACCTTTTATATAGAGATCGTGTGCTTTTGCCACTAGACTAAAAAACTAATTAATTCTTGTATAAACCAACTTAATTATATATGAAAAGATACATGGTACAAAAGCTATATTTTTACTTGCAAACTCTTATTTGGTTATCAAGATTTAGTGCACGGAGATTATTTTTTCAGAGGAACCTCCATGCACTAAGTGTTTTTTTTTTTTCACGAGGTTCCTCTGAAAAAATAGTTCTTATAAACATTAAGATAAAAGGCAGCTACATAAATCGGATCCATGTCTTTCTTGTGCAATTATTGTATTAATTAGTAATATACAAAAGTTGGTTTGAAAATTTTATGGAATAGGGGGTTAAAGCCTTATAGTGGACCCAATTTATTTTTTTAACTGCAACAATAATTGTCTAAAATAAAAGCAAAAACAATATGTGTGTGTGTGTGTGTGTGTGTGTTTTCTCTTTATTAAGATAGTTGAAAAAAAAAGAGAGTAAAGTTTGATGCAATTTAGAAATTATTTGGTTATATGTTGTGAGACTTTAAGATGGAGAACGGACTAATTAAATGTTATGTTATTAACTATGACTAATCAATTTTTAAATTGAATGCAACAAACTTAAATAAATCAAAATAAAAAAAAAAAAATACATATGTACATAATTTATAATTTTGATAAGGTTATCCTTTAGTTGTCAAGGTAGTCAAATTTATTAGGTATCTATAAGATCTATCTTTGATTTTATATAACAATGATTCTTATAATTGACTCAAACCATAAAGCACCACCTCAATGATACACATGATGCCAAACGAGGAAGTAAGATGGGTGGTCTATAGCAAATCTTACAACAAAGAATTCTTATATCAAGTTGTTGGTAATTAACAAGGAGAGGTCATCTCTCTCCCTCAACTTCTTTGATGTTTCTATAAAAGGAGTTGAAGGCCTCAAAATCCTTTGCCCTGAAGGGATGCTTTGGAGAGAGGGAGAGAGCTAGGTAGGACATTGCTTCTATTTTTCCTTTCTTTAGGTGCAATACAATATTGCATCTCTTGCCTTCTTTTCTTGCCTTCATCTCCTCTTTAGCTTTTTCTCTCCTCACCTATCTTCCAAATATTTTGATTTCTTTCAAGCCATCCTTGGTGCTTTTTAGACAAACCAGGATGTGTGTATAAGTTTCTTATATATTTGAAACAAAAAAAGGAAAAACTTTGCACAATAAACATCTAGCTTTATCAAAAACAACCTCTCAATTATTCTACGCCACCAAAGAAGAAAACTTTCTATAATATGGAGAAAATACTGTTCGATCAATCTCCAAGAAGCACCCTCGATGTTCCTCTCCCTCGATCAAACAAATCAATGAATAGCTACTCTTCGTTTTCATCTTCATCTTCTTCTTACTCACCATATTCCTCAGGAACCGCTCTATCTCATGGCCTTCTCTACAATTATAATGCCACACTAAACTCCATGCTCCCTCTCTGTCAAAATCCTCCTGTCCCATTTGCTCCATCACTCTCTTCTACCCTCTCTCTCCCTAAACCTAACCAACCTCCTCTCCTCCCTCTTCCTCTCAACAAAAATTCTTCATTTCCTTCTCATATTAATCACAAAAAATTCACTGCCCCTACCGCTCCAAAAAGGAAACCACGAGCAACAAAAAAAGAACCTCGAGTTCAATCCAAGAATGTAAAAATCCCCTTAGAACGAAAGCCTTCTTTCTCTCCTGCCATCAACATGACTAACGATGAAAACGACATGAATGAAGAAATTTTAATCAAAGGTCAGGTGAAGGATAGGGATATCTTAGATTGTTACTCAATTTCTCCACCTCCAAGCAGTCTGCCATTGCCGGGTCTTGCTCTTTTAAGGCCAAAGATGAAAAGAACTACAGCCTGTAATACTGAAGCAGTTTTTGAAGAAGCCAAATTAAGCAACTTTTCTGGTGTGGATAACGGCGCAACCGACAATCTTCGCCGTATCCTTAGACTTTGATCCGAAGGATATGTATGTAATAACTAACTAGCTACTAGCTAGGGTTTTCTCAATCTATGTTATTGCGCGAGTTGAGAAAAATGGAGGCGTTAAAGATTGAGAAATGGAGAAGAATGATTTGCTATATTGTGATTTGTTTGTGGTCGGTTGTGTTGTCATTTACTGTGAAGTTGATGGCGCTTTCGGTTTGTGTTTGTAGTACAAAAAAGAAAAAAAAAAAAAAAAGATAAATAAGGAAGTAAGAAATGGTGTAGTACAGATCGACTTTAAAGCAAGGAGATTGGTACGTACGTACCGTGAGATAAAATTAGGGTTTGTACGCTTTTCATGCATGGTGAGGTATTTTTGGGATCACCTATGTACGAAGAGAGATTACGGTTTGGTGTGCTTAAGTTTTTTTTAGAGAGTGCACTGATATAATGTACCGTACAATTAATATAGATCGAAATATGTGATTGTTGAGTATTTATATATATTTGGAAGATATATGCATCAAGCCATCAAGTTGATAATTCTTTTCTTGATTTTTTCTTCCGTAATTAAGAGATCCATATGTAACGCACATCATTTAATTTAAGTTTAGATTCAGACCGTGGGATCTGCTTTGACACCAATATTAAAATGGTCCTTGTGTACATTCCATCTCTGATCAGACTGGTTCGAAATACGATCAGATGGTCCTGAACCAAACTCAAAATTTGAGTTACTTTAGCAGATCTGAAAGGTGCCAGGCTGTTAGCTGCATTCACATTTCACACGGTGGTAGAGAAAATTTTCTTTATATTTTAGCATTAAACAATGCTATATAAAATTTCAACAGGAGAGAGAGAGCTGTACATCAGAATTTTGATTTCTTTTCGTAATTGGTTTATCTAAAATTTGTTTATCGATCGAACTCAGTGCTATGGAGAACATTAATACATTTGCCTACGGGTGTTAAATTAAAAAAAAAAAAAAAACAATACATTAGTCATTAAATTAGATGTAATTCTTATCGACCTCAAAATTTTATAATCATTATGTCATTTACTTGTTTGTTATAAAGTAAAATAAACAAATATAAACAAAGAAAAGAGAATGTAAAGAATGGCTATCTCTTTTCATTTATTTCTCATGTGAGTACAATACAAGATTACAATGCCTCTATTTATAAGTTACAAATTGTAAATGAAAAACCATTACAATAATAAAGAAGAAAATAAATTTCAAATAGTGGTGGCTATGAATTCCAATGGTAGTGGGGTAGTTGGGAGGTAAATGAGGATTAATATTGGAAGTTAATGGACCAACCATTATATTCATAATACTCCTCCTTGGATGTCCATTACATAAGAATATGTCTCATTAAAACCTTACTAGGAAAAACCCTATGGGATAAAAACCTAGTGAAGGAAAAATAGTACAATATTCTTCTAAATACGCAACTATAACCTTACTAGGAAAACCCAGTGGGAAAAACCATAGTTAAGGAAAATATAGTGCATATTAACTTTCCCTCATAACAACATCAATCAAGATCTTTAAGTCGGCGAACTCCAACATTACGAACTAGTTTTTCAAATATTGTAGTAAGGAGCGCCTTAGTGAATAAATCTGCTAGATTCTCACTTGAACGGATCTGCTGAACATTAATAGTATTGTCCTTTTGGAGATCATGTGTGAAAAAGAATTTTGGTGAAATATATTTTGTTCTATCTCCTTTAATATATCATTTCTTTAATTGAGCAATACATGCAGTGTTATCTTCATATATGATCGTCGGGATCATTTCTCCAGAAGACAAGCCACATGTCTGACGAATGTGTTGAATCACAGATCTTAGCCAAACACATTCTCGGCTTGCTTCGTGTATTGCTAAAATTTCTGCATGATTAGAGGATGTGGCTGTTATAATTTGTTTTACAGATCGCCACGAAATAGTGTTCCACCACAAGTAAACAAATAGCCTGTTTGAGATCAGCCATTATGTGGATCAGACAAATATCCAGCATCTGCATAACCAATCAAATTTGATTTAGATACATTTGAAAAGAACAAACCCATATCCATTTTACCTCGGAGGTAACGAAGTATATGTTTAATTTCATTCCAATGTCTTCGCGTGGGAGAAGAACTATATCTTGCTAATAAATTTACAGCAAATGATATATCAGGTCTAGTATGTCCAGCCAAGATACATAAGTGCTTCTATTGCACTAAGATATGGTACTTCAAGACCAAGTAGTTCTTCATTATTTTCTCGAGGTCTAAAAGGGTCTTTATTCACATCTAATGATCTCACAATCATTGGAGTGCTCAACGGATGTGATTTATCCATATAAAATCTTTTTAGCACTCTTGCAACATAATTTTCTTGGTGCACAAAATACCATTTTTTAAATGTTCAATTTGCAATCCAAGACAAAATTTTGTCTTTCCAAGATCTTTCATCTCAAATTTTTCCTTTAAACAATTTACTGCTTTTTGAAGCTCTTCAAGAGTTCCAATGATATTTAGATCATCAACATAAACTGCAATTATAACAAACTCATTTTTAGATCTTTTCATGAAAATACATGGACAAATTGTATCATTTTTATATTCATGCTTCAATAAATATTCACTGAGACGGTTATACCACATACGACCAGATTGCTTTAATCCATATAAAGATTTATTCAATTTAATAAAATAACGTTCTCGAGAACCTAAATTATATGCTTCAGGCATCTTAAATCCTTCAGGAATTTTCATATAAATATCACTATCAAGCGAGCCATATAAATAGGTCTGTAACAACATCCATTAGGCGCAAATCAAGTCCTTCATGGACTCGCCGGATTAATTATGTACCGAAAAGTTGTTGCATCCACCACAGGTGAGTATGTTTGTTCATAATCAATTCCAGGTCTTTGCGAAAAACCTTGGGCGACAAGCCGTGCTTTATATCTTACAATTTCACCTTTCTCATTTATTTTCCGTGTAAATACCCATTTATATCCTACTGGTTTTACACCTTCAAGTATTGGGACTATAGGTCCAAACACTTTTCGTTTTTCAAGAGAGTTTAATTCTGCCTCAATTGCACCTTTCCATTTCAGCCAATCATTCTTTGTCGACATTCATTAATAGATTTTGGTTCATGATCCTCATTATTCATTACATCTAGCGCTATATTATATGCAAATATATCATTAATATCTACTTTATCTCGGTTCCATCTTATTCCATTCATGACATAGTTTATCGAGATTTCTTCATTTTCATGAATTTTACATACTTGAGTTTCTACTGGAACTCCAACATTACTTATAATTTGATTCTCTTCTGGAGTTTTATATGAAATTATCATATTCTCAACTTGACCATTTTCATTCTTTGCTCCTTTTCTTTTTCGAGGATTTTTATCTTTGGAACCGATTGGTCTTCCATGCTTCATGCGTGTTATAATTTCATTAGTCTGCCCAACAGGGACATCGACTTTAATTGGAGCATTAGCAGCTGGTACATGTGATTTGGTCACTTTCTTTGAATCAGTAAATGCGTCTGGCAATTGATTAGTAAATATTTGCAAATGAATTATCTTTTGAGGATCAAAATGAGACACTAATAATTCATACTAATATATTTTTCCAACTGATTTTGTTTTCTCTCCCTCTAAGGTTGGAAATATTAACTCATCAAAATGACAATCGGCAAACCTAGCCGTCAATAAATCTCTTGTCATTGATTCCATATACTTTATTATAGATGGAGATTCAAATTAAACATAAATTTCCAACCTTCTATGAGTTCCCATTTTAGTGCGTTGTGGTGGAGCAATTAGAACATATATCGCACATTCAAAAAATTTTATATGGGTAATATTAGATATGTGACCAAAAACTAATTGTAAAGGGAAATTTTTATTATAACTAGTTGGCCTGATGCGAATTAATTCTACTGCATGCAAAATAACATGTTCTCATTTTATGTATGAACATAAACTACATGATGTTCAACATCAATTCTAATATACATGCATTATATGAGAAACAAATTCACCAGCATTATTTAGATGTATATTCTTAATTGAATAATCATAAAATTATGCTCTTAATCAAATAAATTGAGCAAGTAATCTCGCAAACGCCAAGTTGCAAATTGATAATAAATATACATGTGACCATCTAGTTGATGCATCAATTATAACCATAAAATATATAAATGGTCACAAATGTCACCCTGTATATGTTCTAGAAATGTAAGAGATTCATTTCGTATTTTCACTGGTGATGGTTGAACAATCAACTTTTCTTGAGAACATGTAACACATGACAATTCATTAGATTAAAGAATCTTCTGGTTCTTTAATGAATGTCTTTATGAAATCTCTATTATTATTTTTTTCACATCATTATTGATCCGGAATGGTCCAATCGGTCATGCCAAATTTTAAACATATTCTTATATGTAAACTTCTGGTTTACATTAACATGTACTTCAATTGTACTAATATATGCGTGGTACAAGCCGGAGGAAACATAGGCAATTTCTCTAACATGCATTTTTTATTGGTTGTCTCAACACGATACCCATTTCGATGGATATCCTTAAAACTTAACAAATTCCTTTGAGACTTAAATAATATATGCATCATTAATGTAAATTTGTGTTCCTCCATGTAACAACAATGTAGCTCTTCCGGAGCCTTCAATATATATATATATATATATATATATATATATATATATATATATATATATTATTTATTAACAACAATTGCAATTAACAAAAAGTAAGAAATAAAAAATATCAACATGAGAACGAAATCATAACAACAATTGCAATGTTATGGTAATGTATCAATTAATATGAATATGGTGCAGGTTTGTACAACGGCTACTTTTTTTTTTGTACTTTGCTGGTTTGGTATCATACTAGTTTTCTCAAATGGTCGATAAAGCATAATTTCACCTGATTAGCTAAACAATTTTGATCTCTATCGACACTCTAACTGTACAATTTGACATCAAACTAAACCTAAGACTAGATCAATCAAAACCAATAGACTAACAAAACCCAAAATAAATATGACTTCAACAATAATTTATTTATTGCTATCATTGCTTAAGTGATTATTTCTTTTTTCGTTTTTTAAAAAAAAATTAACAAAATCCAAATGAATAACTTCAATTTGAATAAGATAAAAGCCACATTCACAAACAAAAAAAATTCTCGATATTTTGTCTCCTTATTATCAGTAAGTCAACAAAATATTACGGCATACGACAGGTACGTGGCCAATAATATTTATCACCACAATGATAATATGAATTATCTTATTTGCTATTATATCAATGTTTCTTCTCATTATTTCTCCACTTCTGGTGGAAAGATGTGTCTTTTCTTCATTATCATATTCACATTTAAGAATTTGTCCACAAATTATTATCATATTATTTTCACTTCTAGTGAAATTATTATGTTATTCAACCATAATAAGATAACAAAATTTACTCAAATTTTTTTGTAGAAATCTTCTTCAGGAAGATTAATAATTAGAAAAAATATATATATGGACATCACATATTTTTTTTTTTGCACTATTTAATCTTCTTCAGAAAAATTTCTTAAGATCTTCTTAATATTTATTGAAATCTTCTTCGGGAAGATTAAATTATATAAATTTTCTTAAAATCTTCTTCCGGAAGATTGAATTATTGAGAATTTTTTTTTTAACATGAACATGTTAAAATTGAATACTATGACATAATATTTTCTTATTTCATAATTTAATTCCATGGCTTCGGGCCCATTGAATATATATCTATAAATGTCAATACTATGGCTTCGGGCCAATTTCATTTCACAATACAACTTCAATTTCTCAAGCACGTCATAACAAGAGGCCTTTTCACAGCTTAATTAAAAAATAAATATAAAATTAACACGATATATGATACAAAATTTTATGATGCTATTAAAAAAAATACAAGTCAGATCTAAAATTTATATTGAATATATCTATATTTAAGAAAATTTCATTAGAACTAAAATTGCACATTATGAAAAAAAAAAAAAAATTTCACATTAAAATTTTTATGTTTAACATATGGCTTCGGGCCATTTGATATTAACATAATATAACATTAACTTTGATATACGTTATTCAGATGACTACGGGCCATTTCATCAACATGATTTATATTCATATGGCTTCGGGTCATTTCATTTATATAATATAAATGTAACACATAAATGGTCTTAAAATTTTATTGAAATCTTCTTCAGGAAGATTCTTCTTAATATTTTTTGAAATTAATCTTCTTCATGAAAGATCATAATATTTCTTAAAATCTTCGTCAGGAAGATTAAATCATTGTAAAAAAAAATTACACATCATATAAACCTTGTTGAAATCTTCTTCAAGAAGATTTATTGAAATACTCTCAATATAAAATTTGTATATCATGTAAATCTTCTTCAGAAAGATATCTTCAAATCTTCTTATATTAATTTTGTATATCATAAAAATATTCTTCAGAAAGATTTCTTTAAATCTTCTCATATTAATCATATGAATCTTCTTCAAGAAGATTTCTTGAAATATTTAAATTTTTCTTAAAATCTTCTTCAGGAAAATTAAATTATTGTGTACATCAAAAAAAAAAAGAACCATATTGCACATCTTAAAATAAATATACATAAATTGATAACTGATTCCATTTAATAATTACTTATTATGAGGATTATATGTATAAATGGAATTGAAATAAAATATATCAAAGTTACCTCGAATCTTCAACTAGTAGAGCTCTCGTGCTGATAACGTGTTATAAAGTAAAATAAACAAATATAAATAAAGAAGAGAGAATGTAAAGAATGGCTATCTCTTTTCATATATTTCTCATGTGAGTACAATACAAGATTACAATGTCTCTATTTATAAGCTACAAATTGTAAATGAAAAGTCATTACAATAATAAAGAAGAAAATAAATTTCAAATAGTGGTGGCTATGAATTCCAATGGTAGTGGGGTAGTGGGAGGTAAATGAGGATTAATATTGGGAGTTAATGGACCATCCATTATATTCATAATAGTTCGCTTTTTTTTTTCTTTTTTTTATTCAGACTCTCTTTGGAACGTACTCTCTTTCCTGAATTTTACTTTATCGCAAAAATTAAAGTTTTTTGTTTAATTATAGCAAAAGGTCAAATTTTAGTTGATGATTGCCGTTTTCAGAATATTTCGTTAAAACATTTAATTTCTCCAATGGAAAATTAATACAAAACCGACTTTCACTGTTTGGCCCTACTTAATTAATTTGAATACAAGCAATATATAGCCGATATCATCACTCAATTAATTATCTTCTTTTTTCCTTTTAGTTTGAATTGGTTTGATCGAAATATATATCGAAATACAACAGAATAATAAATCTGTCCTCATTTTGGTTTCGCCATAGATACAAATGACACAACCGACATCCAAAATGTCAATCCTTGATTTGTACATATTCTTACGAATATATAAAAAATAAATTCACATTTAATTTTATGTACATGTTCATTTTTTTTCCTTAAAAAGGTGGAGTTTTTGTTCAAAAGACTTTGGACAAAACCTTATTAAAAGTCAGTTGTAACTTGTAAACTGTCTAATTGGTGTTAAAATTTATACTGATGGTTTAGATTTACAGAATCATTTAGAGTTATTAAGTTTTAAATATGTTGGCACAAATTTTAAAGCAAATCAAATGGTAAGGTCCAACTTTAGATGAGATTTTGTCCAAAACTCTTTGAACAAAATACAATTCCTCTTTAAAATATTATTTAGATTAGGAAACTAAAATTGTATACGTATGTAATATATATACTTGATAAAAAAAAAAGGGACAATACCACGAGACCCACAATTTTTTTTATTTGTGATAATAACGAAAAATATATAGTAACAAAATTAATAAAGAAACTTAAATAAAAATAGCATTTTTAGGGATATTGTAGTTATTTTATGCTCAAAACTAATAATTTAAATAAAATTTTGACTCAGGGGAACCGATCGTTAAAATTGGAGACTTTAAGAGGATGATTGTTATAAATAAATAAAATTAAGAGGTCATTTGTCACATGTCAAAACTGAGCAATTAAAGCTTATTATGTCTTGTGACCTGAAGGACATATTGGGTACCATGCTGGTCATTTTCATACCGAAATTTTTATTAATAGAAAAATAATAAATTAATTATTGTGATTAAGGAAGGTTTTTGTTAGAATTTCAAAACTGAGAAAATTGTGAAATATGATAACGTCCACAGGGCGTGATTTTTGACAATATCCATATTAGCGTAAACTAGTTAAGAGTTCGGAATCATTAAATATGGTTGTGCTTTTTGGCAACAGCCAATGTTCAGCGTCCAAAAAAATAAAAAAAGTGGCTGTGATAGTTGACAACAGTCAGAGATGCAGTCAAAAAAAAAAAAAAAACAGAGACGTGATTCTTACCAACAGTTAGACCCGAAAAAAAATTAGAACAATAATTCCCACCTTTCTTACTTTCCATCCCAAGAAAAAAAAAATTCACATAATAATATCAAACACAGACAGCTCACAAGCGGAGAGAGGAGATTGGAGAGCAAAACAAAAGCAAGCTCAAATTCTAAATTTTTTTTCGGCTGTGCCTCTGCTCATTGCCAACTATCACGGCTCCTTTTTTTTATTTTTTTTTGGCGTTGAGCTCTAGCTGTTGTCAAATATCACGGCCATATTTAATGATTTTGGACTCTTAACTAGTTTACGCTAATCTAGCCGTTGTCAAGGATCACGTCCTGTGGACGTTACCATATTTCATAGTTTTCTCAGTTTTGAAATTCTAACGAAAACCTTCTTTAATCACGATAATTAATTTATTATTTTCCTATTAATAAAAAGTTCGGCATTTTCATAGGGGCTTACAACCCCTATGAATGAATGGAGGAGGGATAGTTTTGAATGGAATCCGAATCGGCTGAAATTCAAGATGAATGAACAGTGTTTCTGAAATTCTTACAATTCGGATCCAGTCGTCAAACTGTTCCGAGATGCGTGTGCAGAAAAACCAGCTGTTATGAGATGCATGCACAGAAAAAAAAAATTGAACGAGCTTTCTTCGAAGTTCAAGAATTAATTTTAGGGAATCTCAAATTTCAGCCGATTTAAATTATTTTGGATGGTGACGATGATTTGCAAATGGTGCCTTCGGTGAATATGGAAAATGCAAGGTCTTAAATGCAAATTTGTTTAGCTGCCGTTTTAATTTGTAGGATTGTTTGTGTGCTTTTCTGGTTTGTTGGTTGTAGGTTATAGGTTATATATATACTTTTGATGTTGTTGGTCTTTATATGGTTGTTGGATGGTAGTTACTGTTGTGGGTCTTTATGTGTTTGTTGGTTGTAGGTTTTGTGGTACATGTGCAGGTACTAGATTGGTAGTACCAGCAATAATGTGTAATATTATTTTTGTTTTCATTTTTAATAGAAATTGGTGGTAATGCACTTCTTTAATTTAAAAAAAAAAAAATCATATGCATACCATATTGTTTTACAAAATTCAACTGATATGATCGATATATATACCACATCTTTTACTTTCATATGATCAGTGATTCAAAAATATTTTAAATGGAAAATCAAATTTAATGTTAAATTGCAAATTCTTTTGGTAACACATCGTAATAAATGTTCTTGTTGTATACTATCCAAACGTTTATCATTTCCTATTGAGTATTTGTTCACCAACAAATTAAGATAACAAAATTTTGAATTTGTTTGATAAGATGAAGAGGTAGAAAAATAATCACACAGCACTAATCCAAATTTGTTGTTAATTTTTTGACGTATTGATCTTGTATTAAAACACTTTAAATTTTATAATTTTATCTTCTAAAACAAGATAAAAAAAAAAGTCATATATTTCTTCTGAGATATTACAAGTTAAATTATTAGTATGACATAGAGTGTTGCCATGATGTGTTACCGAAAAAATTGTAAACATGTCTCTCTTTAAAAAAGTGTACACAACCAATATATAATTTGTCTGTATAAAATAAAAAGGAAATTCGCGAAATTAATTAGAGTGAAATTGGTAATAAATAAAAAATTCCAATCAAAGTTCAGTATCTAATTAAGAATGTCGGGTGTGTTGTTGAGACTATCACATGCTCTGGTAGTTTTCAATATTTCTGTTTGTTTTTTTCTTTGGATATTGTATGGTTACTTTTATATAATAAAAGAGCATTTAGACCTATTTTTCAAAAAAAAAAAAAAAAATTTGTTCTTCATGCATGTTCATAGTTTTGTCGCTGCTTTTGTGTAAATTACCCACTGAATCTTCATGAGTTAGACCCCATCTTTTATTTTATTATCAAATCATTTTGCAATAAATTTCTGTAGAGCGCAAATCGTGCAATCCACGTCCAATATTTTGTTACCTCTAAACAAGTTGACATATCTTAAGGCAATAAGGCCGCAATAATACATCATGAATTGACTTGTCAGTTGTCTCTTAATTAATTTGAGTTTGTTGTTTACTATTAGAAAGACATTAATTATTCCGCCCCACCGTCCAATCTTATAATATTGCTAATCAGTACATTTTTGTGTTAATTATTAGTTGCTACTTGCAACCAATATCTTGCATATGTCATAACCCCCGTGTTTGTACATTACCATATCTTTCATGCGTCATAACCACCATGTTTATAGTATGTTAGATAGAGAAGTTGTTTCATGCAAAGAAACATTAAAAAGTGATTGTTTGCGCATGAACAGAATTATAATCTGTACGATAATCTCAAATTATAATTCACTTGCACTATTTTTTTTTTGACACCAAATTACATTTTATATTTTTAAAGTTCAAACAGTTGATCCAACCCGTTGAACATGTTGGATATATTAAAATGTGCTTGCAAATCAATTTTTACATTTTTTTAATACTTTTACTATTTATTAAGATGGGTACAAAAACTCAATCGTTTGAAAAGAACAATTTTGTAAAATACTTAATAAATAGTAAATAAAATAAAAATAAAATGTAAATTTTGGTCTCTAAGCACATTTTAATATGGAGATCATGTTGAACGGTTTGAATCGACTGTTTGAACTTTGAAAACTTTAAAAATAAATGGTGTAAATTAGTGTCACAAAGAAATACTGTAAGTGGATGTCTCCTCTTTTATCATATATACTTGAGTAAAGAAATGCAACAGAAAGGACCCGTACCTGCCCACCCCCCAGCCTACGACAAATTTGAACAAAACCAAAAAATAATAGTTGTCATGCATGATCACCTTCCATTCAATTATTCAAATCATTTGAATTAAGAAATGATCACCTCATTGTGTCCAGGACCATAGATTTTTTTTTATTCCGTATTTAAAATATTACAAAATTATTCTGACTTCCAAAGATTCGATAAGATTATTAACACTTTATTAATGCATGGGTTGAATAGTTTTCACTGAACTCAGCTTACCAAAAAAAAAATTCAAAATATTTACTCTATGTGTTGAAAAACCAAGCAGTCTTGTCAAACTTCTAAAGATCGGAGCAATCATTTTTTTTGTAAAAATACAAAATTTGACCAAATATAATCACCACCACATCCCAAATAAATTCATAAAAGAAGTTCAAGTATCTACCTTGCTTCCTCACTACAGGCCTACAGCTTCAGTACATAATATTTATAAATGAAAATAAAATACAAGGTTTAGTAGAGGAAGAGGGGGAGGGCAGTTAACTCTTGAGAGTAAACAAAAGAGAGTGGAGGTTGATATTTTTTATTCTAATTATTTTATTGCTTGTCATAGTAATGGAAATGACGAAGTCTTTATCCGTCAAAATAACTTCAGAATATGATGGAAGGGACTGATTCTGTTCTGAAAATTAGGTGCATTTGTTCAGTTGTATTTTACCAATTTGTCAGCTGGAAATATCTGCTGCTGTCAAAACTGATTGGAAGTTGATCAAATTTCAGCAAGTTTATTGTTCATACATCAATCTTTCTTGAAAAGAATATGTATGAATTATGATTCTAACAAGATATACTATATAGTATTTACTATGAACTGCCATAATAAAACGAGTTCTCTGCAAACTTCGGAGCATCTCTTGCAATTACTTTTCTCTAGTTTGCATATATACATGTGCAAATTTGCCCGATTAAACCAGGCAGAAACAAATTGGCTAATTTGATGAAACTCATTCAGCATTTATTAATTGGAGACATTCACAACAGCAAGAAATTATTGAAGTGGAATCTAAATTTTACATATTTAAGTTCCAGATTTCAAAACTTCAATAAGAATGTGCGTATTTCCATGGGTCCCAGTTCTACCACAAGAGCTTCACTATCAACTGGGCCTCCTCTTACAGGGGATGATGTATTTTGATCCCCCCCTTCAACTTTCCAATTTAGCCTCTTCATCTCTGATTTTACTTGATTTGTTGATAAACTTGTTTCTGTTATTTCTTTTATCTGTTAAAGGCATGAAATAATTAGAAACAGAAGAGAAAGTATACTTCAAGAGTGATTAAGAAAATGCCAAATGCAAACATATTTTAGAGGGAGCAACACATTTGGTCCACTGGTTAGTATTTCTGCCAGTAAATATATAAGTGGTTGGTAATTTAAGCAGGTTTCCATGGTACCAGACTTGCTGGTACACTGTATCACCTCAAAATTGGTTTAATCTGAACTGGTTAAAGAACCAAAACTAGAAAGCATTCATCACTTATCTAGTGAGTTGTGTTTGGTACAAACCGGGACATACTATTGGAAATAACATACCGATCTTTGAGAGAAGAGCTTCTTAAGCTCAACACTTGCTATCATGGAATAATTAGCATCCTCACCAGCCTATAAATATTAATTCACATCAAACATGCAACTTAAATGTCTTTGGAGGGTTTCTATGCGAACATTCTACAGAAGATATCTTTTATTTTGAACTCATTACCTCAAATAAATGTGCCAATCGTAGAAGTACATTTCCATCATCCATAATCTACAACAATAAATTAATTAATAACATTAGATAATTTTGCTCTTATTTTACAAATATTATATATTAAAATATATCCTTATTAAAAGAAACCTGCAGTGTGATCAGTGCAACATTTGGAGGCAAGCTGTAATTTTCTTCCATCAGGGTAGATTTTGTAACATGAGATGACTTCCAACTATCCTCATCCTACACAAATAAAAGTAGCATAAAATGTAGTAAATAAAAAAGTAATTCACCAATCTAAAGATATATCCACAATATTGTACCCAGAAGGGCCTTAACCCCAAAAATGATTTCCACATTTGACTACACAGGGATGGAACTGGATCCTTTCTTATTAAATTCAAAGGGCAAATAAGAAAACAATAAGCTAAAAGGGAGCACATAATCTTATACCTCATACGAGAAAGCTAGAAGAAATGGAGAGTAGATTTGTTGGCCAGTTGTTCTGCGCCAGTATGATCCATTTCCTATGTTGTTAATTCCGATGTAATAATTTCCTCTAATCTGAGACAAGAATATAGTAAAGAGATTATAAATTAACCAAGTAGTTTATGTCAAAAATGATATGTGCACAAATTCATAGAATAATATATTTAACAGTACCGTAAGGCCTTCGCAGTTTTCTTTTATGCAAACTTCTTCACTAAGCACCTCCCCCACCCCTTTGTGATCATCAAATAGCATCCGTCTAGAATTCAACAAAAACGATTCCAGCCCAATCAAAGATAAGACTTGGCCTTTTCCATACACTCTCCCCCCCACCCAAAACCTCTCAACAAGAGATGATAATAAAAGAATAGTGGGAAAAATTACCTATGGAGCATTAATTCTATTTGACCGTCTAGAATGCTTGAAGCTCCAATAGCACGATCCACAAGTATAGAGAGCTCATAGTTCTCATCCACTATATACGCCCCAAGATTAACCTATAAGATTATAAAAAAAAAAAAGTACATCTAAAATTTGCAATGAAAAAATTTCAACATTAAAAAAAAATAAAGAACTAGAAATCAAGTACCGGATAGTAATTTCCAGCAATAGGCTGAGTCACATTCAGATCCCAATCTTCCCTATGATCCCTTACCTATTTCAAACATATTGAAATATGAACTTCCAAGCTAGTGCAAAAGGGCAAAGTTGTCAATCCATTACATATTGGAAAAACCCATTATTAAATGGGTTGGTAAAAAGAAGCAGCTGCTAGTAGATGTCAAGGTTGTTGAACTAACCCGTTTTAGAAAGTCTCTTCCATTTGAATCGGTGTAAAATGTACCGTTTGTAACCATATCTGTTGTAAGTCTACTAATGATCTCTTTTCCAACTCCATCTTCTATGGGTATTGGTCCAATCTACACGTGGATATTAATTAGTTATATCCATATTTTACTCTATGAATCATCAAAATTTATATAGCTGCATATTCATCAAATTCACTATTTAAGCCTCTTTTTTCTCTCAAACATTAAAAAAAATAATGTTTCTAAGATAAAGTGAGGCAAAAATCTGTACTTAGCCACCAGAATTAGCTCTGGTATTATCTTTTTGTCAGCATGAAACACGACAAAAGAAAGTTCAAAATTTTTAATACATGATATTTTGTCATCTGAAGCACCAGTCTAAAGAAAGATAAGAATGACTCACAGTAAATTCAACTTCAGCATAATGCCTCTCCTTATAAAGCCTTGTCACCTGAGAAAATAGTTAATTGCATTTTGCATTTAAATCGTTCAAAAGGAAAATGTTACAAAAATAAATTATGACTCAAGGACTGACCTGATAAATCCATGAATTGAACTGTTGATGGACCTCATCAACTAGTTGACCCCTTTGAACCTTTAAATCCACCTGATACAAATTACAATTTATTTAAAATTCCACACAAACAAGCAAAAATAGCAAGCAAATATAGTAATAAAATATATTACCTAATTTCAAGAAAAACCAATATCAAAATGGCAAAAGAAAATAAGTATCAGATTGAATTACCGAACTAGAGGCGCTAGTGGCAAGAGTCCCATTTGGTCGAAATATATATGCACCGGAAGCCTACAAATTAACCATGCAAAGTGACAACTACAATAGTAAGTCAATAAATTAGGATAAATTCTGAAAAGAAAAAATTGCAATAAGTTTAAATAAATTTGGGAACCTGAGTGTCTGATGTGTCACCTGGACTGGAATTATACCAGAGATAACGTTGTTGTATTGGCAGGTTAATCTAAACATATTAAGGTTCAATAAGAAACCAAAAATGGCATTGGAGAATAGCAGAGAATAATAAATAAAAAAATAAATAAAAAGGCAAAAAAAGACTAACGCCTGTTATATAGTTGGTCATGCTTTGCAGTTGACCAGAAGAGGAAAAGGACATTTTTAGAGGTCCAGGCCCCACCTCAATAGTGTCATCCTCCAAGTAAGTTAATCTAGCTTCATATTCACCTTTTGTGTCCACTGCTCCATTAATATAAAGGGTCAGCAAAGGCATTTAAAAATTTTACATGGTTACAGTAAGAAACCTTGTATTGTATTCTGCTTCATGTTGTTATATTGTTTATGTTTTACCTTTTGAAGTTTGTCTGGAAATGTAGTATGAGCTCCAACCCAAAGGAGGTGCAGAAGCTTGAAAAATAAGCCAATATTTTGGGTTTTGTTTTGGGGATATTCCAAGATAAGCCTCTACATAAAATTTTCTTAGATTTAGAGTGATGTTATCTATCTCCAGAAGCTGTGTTTCAATAGAAGCTCCACTTGAGTCCTTTACTACAAGCTGGTCATCACTGACCTGAAAATAATAAATAATCAGAGAATATCCAGAAAAAGCACCAACATTATCACAAAATAATAAACCATTATTCTGAGAACTTTGCAAAGAAGTTATATCGAGGTGCATTTGCATAGACACGCAAACAGTATTGTACTCACTGGTATCCTGATGAAATCAGTCCGATGCCATCCGAGAGGGTTGTATGCCACTATCACCTACATAATAAAATGTCAGACGCTTACAAGATTGAGATTCAATATATTCTCAAATACATAGAAAAATAATTACATCATAAGAGAACCATACCAAGCTTTTCTTGGATGAGATCTCTTGCTCTGTTGCAGGGCAGTAGCTTATATTAAGCAAATTGCACTAAATTATTCCAAAGCAAGTTTCAGTTAGCAAAATGTAACTCCTGAGGTATGGCTGGTACCAACTTACCAGAGCTTACAGAAGCTCACTAATATGATATTATTCTGAGTTTCTGACTATTCTAACCAGACTATTATATTGCTGTTTTTATTTTGTTGTAAAACCACAATTTAAAAAATAACAAGTTAAAAAACAGATGCTAAAATAATTAAATAGACTAAAATAACATGTACCTGACTAAGTTTTTCAGCCAACGATGAGCATGTATTGCTTTGACTAGTCAGACAAGTCAGAGCAACATTAACCCCTTTAGCTGCCTGAAAAAGTTAATTAATAACCAAAAAATACAAGTACAACCTCTGTCACTCCAAAAAACTCAAAGATATAACTAAAAAGAAAGAACAAAATGAAGAAAGACATCAATACCTTAGATGCACCTATGGAAAGACGTTTGGCATAATCACTAGTGGTGTGTTGCCGTGAGGTTCCCGAGACAGCATCGTGATGTTGGGCCACTGCCAATGCATCTCCTAGACTTGGTGTATAGAGATCATTAGATGTGTTGCCCATCATGAATTCTAGTTGCCGTGCAGCCTGTATAGAAAGAATAATTCCATTATTATGCAGATCAAACTTGACACCAGTGCCTCCAGTAAAAAGTGAAGTCAGTCACAAAAACCAATGTAAACACAAATTGATAAAGGTGCCTGACTTTTAATACCCAGCATTGTGGCATTACTAGTAAAAATAGGTCCACATAGTCTGTTTCTGATTTCTAATTCCAGTAAAAAGGAGAATGTGTAGTACCAGATAATATCCACTAAGGTCGCGGACATATCGCTTGAAAGCAGGTCGGCTGGTGAAATACCCAGTCCAATAAGTATTTGGCTTGTCAGCATAACTACAAATCATTATAGGACATAATCAAATTAGCAGGTGGACAATAATAGAACTAATAGTATTGAAGAATAAGAAAGAGAGGGAGAGATTACGGGAAGTAGTCATCATATTTTAATGGCCACGATTCTTCTAGGGAATTTAGCAAATCTATATAAATGGACGGTGTTGAATAAAAAGCATTGACTCGACCATCCTGTTACAGAAATTAGTGTTCAATACGATCTGTCCGATTTCTCAAATTTAAGCTCAACAAAGAATGTATTATTAACTGAAAGCTGTCCTCAGACTATCTATATAACACAGATATATATTATATTACAAGGGACTAAAGTATAACATGCTTCCTTAGGAGAGACTATTTACCTTGTTAACATAATGGATAAGTTTGTCCATGTTCTTAAACCATGATTCAGCATATTTGTACTTAAAATCTTGTCCCATTGTCCACATTATATGATTGGTACGTGTCACATTAGCCTGAAAGAAAGAGGTTAAAATAACCAAAAAAAAAAAAGTGAATTTGGTCTAGTGTTAAATAATGCAAATCAAATGATGACAAATTCCAAGGAAAAAAAAAAACCTGAGTTAAAGCAGCATCTATAAAATCTTGTACACGCTGTTCCACATTATAGTCAAAAAGAAGTTGGTCATCCTGCAGAAATTTCATCAGAGAAACAGTGATAAAAGAGTCACATCAACCGAGAAACCTTTTTCACAAATTTCGTAACGTAAGAAATACCAAAATATCATGATGCGTATTGAGAAATGGTAGAAAAGAATTACCTGGACTGGTATAATGTTGTCAAAGATTTCAAAACAAAAACCCTCAGGAGGACCGTAATGCACTGGAAATGTATCTGCAAATATCTACACAAAGAGACAGTATTTTATTATTTTTATATTTCTTTATTCTTCAGAATAGAATGAACATATATCAATTAACCTGAGAAGAGGAGCCAAGGGATTTTGATCCGCGCCATATAACTTGGAGAGTTTTATCTGCCTTTCTCTTGGCTCTATCCTGGTAATCTATTCTAGCAAAATGCACTGAATCGAAACCTAGCTGCCATTTCAAATTCAATAATTTCAGCAATCTGTATACATAACCTACATGAAAGGTTTTGATTTGTAAAATTCACCTCGGCTCCTAGCAAGTAGCCTTGCACAGCTGAGTGCCCAAACGGGTCAATCTGCCACCCAACTCTTGGGACCTTGCCAAATTGCTCTTTTATCAAGCGGTGACCAAGGGTAGTTTGGTCAATCATGTCAATGTAATGTGTGGTTGCCTCATCATGCATGCACCAGCCACCATTTCTGGATCAAATTATTCCAACTGCGGTGATGAACTTTTGTAAATCGTAAAATAGATATAGAACAGTTTTAATTCATTTTTAATTTTTCTAAATTGGTAAATACGCACATGAACTCGAGCTGACCAGAGTCAACCAGCTTTTTTACTATGGATTTAGTTGTTTCACTTTGCTCCTCCCACCACCTTTGGAAAAAAGCCTAACATAATTGGATAAAATTAAACTTTAATTGTGTCATAAATAATAGACAAAGGACTTAAGAATTTACCTGTTCTACAAAAATAAATTTCCTGTCTGGATTTCTAAGCAAGCCTTCAACAACTGAATCCAGGACATTTATCATGCCTCCTACCTAAAAAGAAAACACAAAATTATAACGAAAAGAAATGGAAGTATACAACAACAAAAAAATGAAGGCACACTCCACATAATGTAAATTGAAGTCTATATAAAAAGAGCCAAAGTAAGCCAGATATCAGGCAAGGACTTGGATCTTTCTTCAAAAATAAAGGCTTAATTGAATTAGTACCAATTATATTCTGTTTCACTAGGGTGACTGTGAATTATCTAATTGATTCGTGTTCTTATTTACCATAAATGACCGAAGCTAGTCAAATAGAAATTGAGAAGAGTACAAAGAATTAAACCCGAATGCTGTTATTGGCTCCAACAAAGTACTGATCGATGGTCTTCAGCCATCCCACATCATCGTGCGAATGCGGTACCAGGTGCACATTCAGCTTACCAGCCACTGGACCAGCAGTCGTATTGTACCTGATATAACTACCAGAACCGGTACGCACCAAGACCGTAAAGCATAGTACAACGAGAATGAACCAGAGACAAGCCCGATCCATCTCCTCTCTCTCTAAGCTTATTATTTCTAGAAAATGTAAAGTTTACGCCATCTGAGGGTTTCAGACTTCCATTGATTGATTGTCCTGTCGAAAAAGCGATTAACAATCTTCAATTTTAACTAGGACCAGAAAATGGGGCCTATCTAATTCTTAGATTATGCTACTACTGTCCAATTATTATTTTTTTCTTCGCTTTCGAGTTTTGGTTTCTAGTCATCTCTTTTGGTATCCTTTCCTTTTCAATTCTCTTCTCGCTCTTTGGAGAGGATAAGAAGGTAGTTCCAGTTCCAATCACTTCAGTACACCAAACAGAAAAAATAATAAAAAGGGTAATGGAAGAGGAATTCGCATCCTCTGAGATATCTCAAACTTTGCGTGACTTTTTGGAATATCTCAATCGTTCAAATACCTTCTGCACAAATCTCAAAGCTCAAATAAAACTGGCCCCCTACGCTGCCCCGAATAGGCACCGGACACGTCGGTCACGCAAAAATTGAGATATCTCAGAGGATACGGACTCATGGAAGAGAAGAATAGAAATAGAATATTCCAAATTGAGAACGAGTCCAATGCACATCAGACCTATGAGCTCAATAATCGTCCGATACATCTCAAGATATGTGCGCATGAAAATCAAAGTAGACTCGTACGAAATTAAAGCATTAGCATGAATCATAAAGTATATTGAACGGTGATTAAACCAGTCGAACCAAAGTATGTCCGATGCCCATCGGACCTACACTCTCAAGTTTCGAGCTTGGAAAAAGCCTTCTTTTGTTTTCTTTCCTCTAAGGGTGACGTGGCTCCTGGATCGTTGTTTTAGTCTACAAATTCATGGCCCAAATTCTCTGGAACGGCCCAGTTATCACTATACGGCAATCAGCACCGTCCGATTCACATTAACAAAAAATGCTGGACCGTGACAGCTCAGGTGGTCCAATGCAATCCAGATTCCAAACAACCCAACCCACCTACGTGCTAAAGATTGTTCACCTCAACCCAAGCAACGAGAGACTAGCCTCTGAGAAAATTTAAAACCTAGCCGATAAGTTCATAAATTCCAATTGTTGGACTTGCAAAAAGACCAATTAACGATTTAGAATTGCTAGAAATGTTATTCAGTTTAAGTGGAAACTAATTTGATAGTATTGATACCGTTATTATTAGTAGTAGTATTACTATTACTATTACTATTTTTTTATTACAATTTTATTATTCTACCTTGACTTTATAATTATAATTGAATTTCATCTCTAGTCTACTCTAATTTATTTGAAATTAAAGACTTGATTGTTGTTGTTGGAAACTTATTTGGACTACCTTACTAATTGGATAAATTGGCAGTAGCAAGTATTATCAACATGAAATGCAAATTTTACATTATTTGAGTTCCTAACTTTTATTATGCGTATTTTACATCATGTGTTGTTTCTTCTCCCCTTCACTCCAGATTTCAAATTAATAGTGCGGAGAGGCGGAGAGGCGGAGAGCTCGTATTTCTCATACACTATATATATTTTTTAAGATTAACCTACAAATTGGTTTAAAAAATAAAAGAAGAAATATGATTTGTAGCATAATATGATAATAAAAGTTCACGACACTAAATAATGAAATTTTAAATTGAGTAGCGGATAATAATTTCTAGCGATTGGTTGGGTCACATGGAGATCTCAATACTCCCTATAATATATTTTCTATTTCACGCATATTCAAATTTAAATTTTAAGTGACTATATGTAATAATGCAAAGGCAAAATTTTCAAGGTCAGACATGTAAAAACAGGTCTTAAAATATAATCTGCATATATAAGCATTATCTAACTATCTAAGAGCTATTTATTATAAGATGGTGGTATTCCTATATTCACATAGCATACTTACTAACAAGCATGCTTATGGAAACAAAATATTTTATATTATTTGACTATTCAAGCCACCTAGGGGTGTAAACGGATACAGATAATTCTGTGAGGATATAAATAGAGCAGATATCCGTATATATCTGGATCCGAAACTTAATATTTCAGCAGCTTTCAATTCATTTCACTCTTGCGAAGTTCCTAAAAAACATATATATTCGTTTAAGTCCAAGAATTTTTGTAAAAAAATCATATAATCTATTAGAATAATAAATTGGTTCTCTGAACTAACAAACAATTAGTCATGCATAATTGTCATTGTACAAACTTAAAAAATTCATTAAATTTTTGTCAATTTAGGTAATCAAATTAGGTAATTTCAAATTATAAAATTTAGTAGAATTACTCAATATCCAACAATTATCCACTATATATTCGTATTCGAATCCGTATCCGTAGATTATCCGTTCCGTATCTGTATCCGTTTAAAACGGATATAGTTCTCAATTTTGCTATCTGTTTATTATCCGTATTCGTATCCATATCCGCTCGTTGAAAAACTTTTCAACAGATACAAATATGGTATTAGCATTATCCGCTCCGTTTACACTCCTAACTTAGCCATCTGATTCGCATTCAAATCAAAATAATTTATGTTTTAATCAAATCCCGTGATCAGGCGCGACTAACCTGATAAAAGAACTGCTACTTCCATTTTTCTTTTTGCAAACTAAAGAACCTCTAAAGTTTGGACTCTTAATTAGTCTTAGGTTTTAACAGTGTACTAATACAAATTGGCTCATATATCCTCATATATTAAATCTTTCTCCCTGAGATGACGAGAAAATCGTATAGCCAAATTTAATTGTTTAACAGTGTGAAGGTAACAAGGAATCAGAGACATTTCAATACCGACATTAAGAACCAATATCAACAAAGTGCTAATACTGTACAAGAATTACCATGTCAATTGAAAAAAAAAAAAAAAAAAAAAAAGAATCTATGATTCCTTACCTTCCTCAAGACCAAGTCATTACAAGTTTAATATTCAAAATCAAACACATATCACCTATACAAAATAACTGCTTCAAGGACATGTTTTCTATAGCACTGACATGGTTTATGAGATTACCAGGTAAACCCATTATTAAAATTCTTTACTTTCCTGACAACTAAGTCATAACAAGTTTAATATCCAAAAGCAAACATATATCACCTATACAAAATAATTGCTCAAGGACATATGTTTTCTTTAGTACTGACATGATTTATGAGATTTCCAAGTAAATTCTTAATAAAGTTCTTCAACCACTTATCAGTCAAAACACCGATCACTGACAGGCTTATCCTTCAAGATGGAAATCTGGCCATCTTTGATCAGTAAATCCTCATCAAGCAACACAACCCGTTTGTGAAGGAAGGAAATGTCATCTGTCAAATCCTTGTTGACTTTTCGAAGGACCGCCACTTCATGAGATGCAAAATCTCTCTCCTCCATGGCTGTTTTGAGCATGGAGCGGGTGGCTGTCAATTCCTTGCCTGTTTCTTGAAGCTCCTCTTGCAATTGGTTGATCTGCTCTATTTTCTTTCCTATCTGTTTAATTAGCCACAAGCACAAAAGCAACAATTATTGTGTTGCATTTCGTGTATGTACAAGTTACTACCAAAAAGGAAGAAAAGGAAAATGCTACAAAAAGTAACCAAGAGACTTTTTCTCTATAGTGCAATTTGACTCGTTTAGACTTAAGTTGGCACCAAGTTACAACTAAAAGCAACAGCAAGGGAAAAAGGCCAAAAAATGTCATACGTGGTTCCCGTATGGTCTATACAAATGAGCCTCAAAACTCCTAGGTACCTAACCATTACCTGAAGAATCTACCCAGGTACCTAAATGAACTCCTTTACAAGCAAGTACCAGATTCTAGTTAGAAGAAGAAGAAGAAGAAGAGAGAGAGAGAGAGAGGGCAGCCACTGCCAAGGTTTCAAGAGAGAGAGAGAGACCTGAATCTCCATGTCTTTAGTATTGTAAGTGAGGCAACAAATCTCATCCTGCATTCGCTGTATCTCGCTTTGCAAGAGTTCTTCACCTCTCACTAGCGATGCCACTTCCTCCTGTAATTGCTCGATTTCCTTTTCCTTTGAGAACAAATTCTCTCGCAGAACTTTATTTATTATAGTCTCCAACTTCAACTGCTCTTCCAGTTCAACCTATCCAAGTTTATGTATTAAGCTCAGTTAAGCTCTTACAAACCATGAAAAAGAGAAGAAATTGGCAAGTTTCTGAAGATCTTGCCCCAATTTAACATGAACCAACACAGTTAAGACCAACACATATGAATAATGGGTCAGGGTCAGGTCAGAATGTCTTGGTTTGTTGACAGGTCACTTTGAATATACCCATTTAAGGATAATATCAAACTCTGATATTATCCAAAATTAAACCTCATTTAATGATGGCCCAACTGTTCAACGAGATCGGATAAGTTAACGGGTAACTCTATATTTCTTGACCCCAGATGATTTTATTGAAAATGAAACAAAAGCTGCACCTGACATAATTGCTGACTGAGTTTGTATGATTATTGATTCTTTTTGTAATTACCTCTGATGGATTATTCATGTGTTGCCTTTCTGAGTATTCCTCTGATTCTTTAACACCAGACTTCTCATCCAACACTGATGAGACACATTGCAAGCTCCTCTTTAGACCCTCAATCCCTTTTCTGATGCTTTCACACTTTAGAGTATACTGTATCAAAGAGTACCTCTCCTCATCTCCATCCTGCCCCTCAAAATTTTCCCTATTTTTATTCTTCATGCACTTCAACAAACCACTACAAACTCGACTACACTCATCGAGCAAACAAAGCCCCTTGCCTTGCAAACATTCAACCCTCTGACGAATTTCCTCTTCAAGTCTCACAAACCCATTACCGTTACCATATTTACCCTTATTGAGTCTCTCCAAGAAAGAAATATTTTCACGCCTTAATACCTCTATTTCTATCCGGCACGATTTGACCTCCTGTCTTAGATTTTGCTCCACACCGGTAAGCCTCGAAATCTCAGCATCATACCAGCTGTCTTTATCTCTTGGCTTTTTATCATGTCTCAAACTGTTGATGCTCTTTTCTTGGTCAGTACAAGTTCTTTGAAGCCTAAGAACTGTCTTATGCAATGCCCTTGCTTCTTCTTCTTTCTCTTTATTGCTCATCCGGAAATGACCTAATTGCCCCTCAGAAACTTTAAAACTTTCAGTCACCTCTGTTAATGACTGTTTGAGCTCCAAATTATTCTTCCTCTCAATATCTAACTGTGCCTCGTAATCAACCATTTTAGCCTGAATTTCTCCTTTTCTTGATTTTAGAGAGGATATCTCTCTCTGAAGCGCCACATTTTGTTCTGCAAGTTCTCTGACTCTATCTCTGAGCCTCTTCTCCTCTAACTCATACTTGCCTAGCTTGACCGACCAATCATTTGAATGCCAGTCAAGCTCTCTCTCCCGGTCTAACTGAAGCTCAGTCTTCTCCATTTCGAGCTGCCTCAAGCACGCATCCAGTTCTAGCCTTGAGTTTCTATATTTTTCCTTTAAATCAAACCGCTCAGCTAGTCTAGACTTAATTTGTGCAGATAGCTCTAGAGCAAGATGCTTTCTGTCTTTATTTATCTCTCGAATTATAGCAAGCAGAGATTTGGCAGTTACCTGTTGAAATATTGAAATATAAATCATGAACAATGGTTGTATATGCAATGGTTCATTATAGAAAGAATTGCAATAAGAAATAACATTTACACGGAGATTAAAGATTTCAGACTGGTTAATGGAAACAGTTCAATAAAAAAAAAGTTACCCAACTGTACCTATTGCATGAACTAAATAAAAGCTTTCCTATGATCTACTTGATGCGCTGAATATTTTGTATTATGTTCTGTCTTCTTGTGACGACGATTGGGTTTCATTTTTAGCCTACCCCAACTTGTTTGGGACTAAAAGCTTGGTTGTTGTTGTTGTTTATGTTAAAAGGCAGACCGTACAAGCAAGCATGTACAATCTAATAAGTTATCCATTCCATCAATTAGTCATACAAAGATAATAAGCAAAACATAATTCAATTTGAAAGCTTTTTGATGCATTTGTTAACAAGCACTAGACTTTGAGAAATCAGGACCAAGTACAGTACCCCTTTAAGCCTAAGCTTATCTGATTCAAAGTTCTCTTCAGAGAGGCATGCAAGTATCTCATCAGCCTCCTGAGCCTTCCTCATTAATGCCTCATCCACATCATACAAATTGGCTACATTTGAAGAAAATGCCCTTGCATCAGATGTATCCTCATAGATATCCTCAATGCGGGAAGTCGTTTCAGACTCGAGATCTCTTGCCTCTCTAAAAGAATTTGACTCCCTGGAATGGGGCCGTGGAGGCTTCCCTAGACCGAGAGCAGACATTTTTCTAGGGAGCGAATCAGATTCCTTATTGGTGTCAGAAAAGGTGCTCTGATTCTCTTCTAGTGGGTTGTTGATTTCTTCTTGTCGCTGATCCCCTTCTATGTACACATCTAGGAAACTGTTTTTATCTGCAAGGTTTGTGATGTGTGAGGACTGACATCTAACAGGGGCTGAAGAGATTAAAGGAGAGTCCGAATTGAAGAAGTCAAGGTAATGGATATCATTGGATCCATTCCTTGAGAATGGGCACCTATCGAAAAAGAGATCACAGAATAAACAAAAAATGAGAATATTGTCAATATTCATAAGCATTTAAGCATCCTGAAGGAACAAAACAGACGAGAAAACAAAAGAAACATAAAAAAAATTCACAAATGGGCTCGAAATGTAATCTCCACTTTATCAGTTTCACTGCATTTAATTTCCATACAAAATATATGCAATTGGGGACTAAAGTGCAAGCCTAAAATTTCTATGCTCTAATCCTACCCTTTTACACACCGAACAGAAAAATAGTAATGAACTATCAAAGAGAATATCAAATGACTTTTTCTTTGGGGTGAGGTAGGATTATGTTGGCTGAACTTACTGAATTGGGCTGAACTCCTCATAAATCTGAGGCAGTCCATTAAAATTTTGACAGAAGTTGGAATCAGATTCATCTGTATAGTGGAAAGGAGCTGGAGATGAGAAAGAAAGGCTTCTCCTTAGTCGAGGACTGGAGAAGTCTTGTTCATCTGCATATCGCTTCCTTGACTTCGAAACAGACTCATCAGGTGTTCTGGACCCACTAAAAGCTGCATCCCCTTCTAAGAATTTTTTATAATTGTCTTTGCCAGCTGGCAATGGAAGTGTTTTACTATTATCTTCGTTAATGTTGGATTTGAAGGAAAAAAATCTCCTCATCATTTTCTCTAAATCTACAAAACAAACAAAAAGAGGTGGTTTAATTTTTTAAAAAGGTTTCCAAAAACTCACACACACCCAGAAAACGAACAAAATCAAGTCAGGTAAACTGAATAGTAAAGAAATGGTCTTGGAAAGTATTTTTGGTGCAGAATAGATAACAAAATACAGAACTTCAGTAATGCAAATGATGAATTATGTTGTTAGCAAATAAGTTGGGTCAGCAGGTGTGATTGGGTCGCAGGCAGTGGTCAGGAGGGTGGGGCAAAGAGGGAAAGAGAGGGGAACTAGAGGCGATTGGATCTCTGATCTGCACAGATCTTACTGTGAATCTGAGAGTCCAAATTTTGGGACTGGTTTGGAGTACGATAGGATTGGTGCATTGGAACCCTCTTCTACACACAAACACACACACGTAGGGTTTAGGGGTTTGTGTGTGTGTGTGTGTGTGTGTGTCTAACTAGAAATTAGAAATACGCAAGTAAGAATATACAGATCTAACTAGAACGTGCCCTCGAAACTAAGATCAAGATTATCTTCTGAATCAAGCATTGACTTAATTCATAAGCCGGGTGGAAAAAGGTTTCAACAAGAAATACACAAGTTAAGAGCTAAAAAAAATTTAAAATTTAAAATATAAAAAAATAATAATACCTCACTTCGATCTTCTCAGCGATTAGAAGAAGTGGCTAGGCACCTACTGCCTGGCGACAGGAACACACCAGCGCTTCAGTTGAGGCTAAGAGAAAGATTTGTGCATGAGCCCCGCCAGATCCCAATCAGACCTCCGATTGATCGTTCCTTCGTAAAGAGGTTTGAAGAGCGATGACAAGGGTTAAGATTCCGAGCGATGGGGGAGGTGAAGACGCCGACAAGGCTTTTGAGAAAAAATAATACTAATTAGGTTAGCGAGAGAGAGAGAGAATAATAGTAGTAGTAGCAGCAGCAGCAGCAAGGAGATAAAGATTGATTAGTGAAATGGTCGGAAACGAAGGCGAGACACCTCCGACGAATTCCTTTTTCAATGGTTCTTTCTTGCGCTGGAGGAGTGGAAGAGAGGATAGACTCGTAGAAGTATTGAAACGGCTCGGCGCGGGGTTTCTAGATATGAAATTTGTCTTTAGAAGCAAACTCAATATGGGCTTCGGCCATTCGGCATGGGCCAGCTTTGATATTTACTTGCTGAGTCCGGAATGTGATCAAGTTATTTTACACCATTTCTGCCATATAATCTGAGAGATAGGAGTAGGACATCGGACCTACTTTTAAGGTTCAATTAGCTTAATTTGTGCGTACGGAAATTAAAAAATACTTGCACGGATTTTAATGGATTCACACAAATCTTGATGCAAATCTGATGGTCATTTCACCCATCGGTTTTCGGTAGGTCCGATGGGCATCAAACCTACTCTCAATTCATAATCTGATAGTAGCATTTGTCCGAATCTATTGGTGGAAGAATTGATGATTCCCATATCAGATCATATTTTTCATGCTATTTGCCCTAGACACTATCCCAATGTTAATTTTTATTACTCAGTGCTAAAATAAATTAAAACCTTACCTGTTCGTGAATTCCAATTATTGGACTTGAAAAGAAAAAAAAAACAATTAATGATTTAGAATTGCTTGAAATGTTATTTTGTTCAATGGGAACTTATTTGGCTGCCTTATTAATTGGTAACATTGACAATAGCAAGAATTATTAACGTGATATCCAAAATTCACATATATAAAGTTTCAAAACTTCAACAAAAAGGTGCGTATTTCCATAGGTCCCAGTTCAACCACTAGAACTTCACTATCAACCTTGCCCCCTCTTACAGGCTGCAATGTGTCTTCTTCTCCCCCTTCAGTTTTCCAATTTAGCCTCTTCATCTTTGACTTTACTTGATTTGTTGATAAATTTGTTTCTGTTATCTCTTTAATCTGTTACAGGCACAATTCAGAAAGCAAAAGGAAAATGTCAATTGCCACAAGTGCAGTAAGTTCATAACAAGTAACAATTCGTCAACTGGTTCATACTTGCGTAGTGTGGATAAAGGTCGGCTCGTTTTTAGTTTGTACATGGTACTACATTAAGGTTGTAAGTTAGTACACAAGGTAAAAGTAAAACCATGATTGGCATATTTGATCACAGGTACACAAAATTTGTTTACAAAAGCATTATGTTAGTCAACTATTATATTAGAGAACCAAAAGAAACTTCAGAAAAAAGAAAAGAAAACAATTGACCACACACTGAAATTGTTACTGGTATTGTTTGGTATTAGATCAGTTCAAGGTAAGAAATTACATACCAATCTTTGTGAAAATAGCTTCTTAAGCTCCACGCTTGCCATTGTGGAATAATTGGCATCTTCACCAGCCTATACATATTAATTTTGATCAATGTGTATGTTGAAAGTGGTTGCAAGAATTTGTTATTCAAAATGGAGTGAGTACTTCTATAACTTACCTCAAATAAATGTGCCAAACGTAGAAGCACAGTTCCATCATCAAGACTCTACAACAATAAAGTGAAGAAGATATTTTAGTTCCATTCATATTTGACATGGATTTTAGATCAAAGAATTAATGTTATTCAAAACCTGGAGTGTGATTATTGCAACATTTGGAGGTAAGCTGTAATTTTCATCCATCAAGGAAGATTTTGTGACATGAGATGACTTCCAAACCTCCTCACCCTACAAAAAAAACAAAGAAATAAAACAAGATAGCTAGCAAATAGAACAGTACAACCTATCTGAAGAGCATATTTACAAATAACCAACCAAAAAGTTCTTCACCCTGTGAAAATGATGCTTAACTTTGACAGCAGACATACATTTTGATTTGGGTGCCTTTACCATTGATTTCAAAGCGAAAGTAAGGAACTACCAAATAACAGGGATGAAAAGTGCATAAATAGCAATTCTTATACCTCATGTGAGAAAGCTAGAAGAAAAGGAGAGTAGATCTGTTGGCCAGTTGTTCTGCGCCAATATGATCCACTTCCTAATTTGTTAATTCCAATGTAATAATGTCCTCTTATCTGAGAAATGAAATCGCAGAGATTTATTAACCAATCATTTTACTCAAAAAATTTCAAGCAAATTTCAAAGATTTCAGGAAATCAAAAGTGCAACTATACCGTAAGACCCTTGCACTTTTTTGCTACACAGACTTGTTCATCAAGTGCCTCTCCTACACCTCTACCATCATCATGTAGCATTCGCCTAGAATTTAACAAAATAATACCAGAAATATAAGAATAGAAGACTTGGGCATTCTCACAAACTCTCATTTTGGAACGATGAGGATAATAGTAGAGAAAATACCGATGAATCATTAATTCTATTTGACCATCTTCAATGCTTGAAGCTCCAACTGCACGATCCACTAGAACAGAGAGCTCATATTTCTCATCCACTATATATATTCCAAGATTAACCTAGAAAAATGTAAAAAAAAAAAAAAAAAGTAGAATTTATGATATGTGGCATAAATAATAAAAGTTAGCAGCACTAATGAAAATTTTAAATTGGAGTACCGGATAGTAATTTCCAGCGATTGGTTGGGTCACATGAAGATCCCAATCCTCCCTATAATCTCTTACCTATTTCACACATAACATATGTCAAGTTCTGTGTTTAAATGCAAAGCCAAAATTTTGAAGGTCAGACATGTAAGAAAAGTACTAAATTTGGGTAATCAAGGAAAACAGTGTCCAATAGATGCAATAATTGATGACTGACCCGTTTTAGGAAGTCTCGTCCATTGGAATCTGTGTAAAATGTTCCATTTGTAACCATATTTGTTGAAAGTCGACTTATAACTTCTTTTCCAACTCCATCTTCTACAGCTATTGGCCCAATCTAAACAAGTATATTATACAGCTATTATACTGTCCTTGAAGACATGTTCAGTTCCTACTAAATTGAAGATTCTAAGTTCTTTTTTTAAATAAAAATTCCGTAGTTTGTCTGAAAATTGAGATAAGTAGCTTTGCTTAGCTTGTGTAAGCATCTACTATGTTTGTGTATCCTTTATTTTATATGGGCATTGTGATTAAGAAATTCAAAATATTTTCATGTCTAGACAGATATTTTGCAATCTCAACCATCTGCCAAAAGATAAGTATGACTCACAGTGAATTCAACTTCAGCATAGTCCCTCTTTTTATAAAGCCTTGTCACCTGAAGAAAAAAAAAATAATTGTCTTCTGTATTTTAAAGTTTTTAGACATATTAAATAAACTATAGTTAAAGGGCTAACCTGATAAATCCAAGAACCAAACTGCTGATGGACCTCATCAACTAGTTGCCCCCTCTTAACCTTTAGATTTACCTGAAATTAATTATCATTTAAGTTAAATTGAACAGATACAAACAACAATGCCAAGAAGAAAAAAAATGAAGTATGGTACCTGAATAAATAAAAAATCCAATCCTTAAATGTTACAGAAAAACAAATAACTAATTGACTTACAGAACTAGAGGCACTAATTGCTCCAGTACCATTTGGTCGAAATATGTATGCACCAGATGCCTAAAAGATAAACAAGCAAATTATACCAATTAGCAAAATCAAATTTAAATAGGATTACATTGTAAAGATAAAATTAATGCGATAATTTTTAAATCGAATTAGGAAACCTGATTGTCTGATGCATCACCAGCACTAGAATGATACCAGAGATAATTTTGTTGTATTGGAAGGCTAACCTAAATAATAGCAAGGTTATAAAGAAATTAAAAATGGCTAGAAGAACATCAGACAATTAAATAAAAAAATGCAAAGAAAAAGGCTAACCCCTGTCATAGAATTTGTAATCTTTTGTAGCTGACCAGAAGAAGAAAAGGCCATTTTTAGAGGCCCAGGTCCCACCTCAATAGCACCATCTTCCCAATAAGCTAATTTTGGCAGACCTCCATTCTTTAGATGCACTGTTCCATTGCAAAAAGATTCCAGTAAAAGGAATTTTAGAAGTAGTTTTGCAAGAAGAAAAGAATTATTTTATTTTAATGTTTTGTGAAGTTCTACCTTTTGAAGTTTGCTTGGCAATGTAGTATGAATTCCAACCCAAAGGAGGTGCAGAAGCTTGAAAAATAAGCCAATATTTTGGGGTCTGTTTAGGAGAACTTCCAAGATAAGCCTCTACATACAATTTTCGTAGATCTAGTGTGCTGCTATCTATCTCCACAAACTGTGTTTCAACAAAAGCTCCACTTGAGTCCTTTACTACAAGCTGGTCATCACTGACCTGAAAAAAAAGAATATATATATAATCAGAGAATTTCCAGAAAGAGCCTCCACATTATAAAGAAATTGTAAAGCCATTATTTGAAAAGAAAAATATATCTCAAAAGAGTCCACCATGTATATTGCAAAAATATGATAACACCACTTTGTTACTCACTGGTATCCTGATGAAATCGGTACGGTGCCATCCAAGAGGGTTGTATGTCACCACCACCTAAATAAACAAATATCCAGACACTTGCAATATTAGAGTATTCGGTTATCATTGATTGTATGTAGAAATAAATCTCAATCAAAGATAGAACCATACCAAGCTTTTCTTGGATGAGATCTTTTGCTCAGTTGCAGGGCAGTAGCTTATATTTAGCAAATTGCACTGCAATTATAGCCCAGAATGTTTCACTAAGCAAAATTTTAAGTCATGACTCATGCCAGATGATAAGTGATTATAGAAGCTCACAGTTGACGAGGATATATATTTCTTATTACATTGTTGCTTTGTTATTTTTTTTCCTACTCCAAGTTTATGTGTCATTGCTGTCATTAATATAAAGAGAAATAATACAATCTAAAGAACAAAGACTAAGAAAAAAATTATAAGTAAGATAATAATAAAATTCAGGTACCTGGCTAAGTTCTGAAGCTGAAGAAGAACAGGTCTTGTATCCGCTTGTCAGACAAGTAAGAGCAACATCAATACCTTTAGCTGCCTAAAAGGTTTTAATACAAGCAAAAATATTATCAAAGCTTCTAAAATACAGGAGTAACTCAAACATATGATTTAAAGATAATACAAAAGAAAGAAGTTGATACCTTAGATGCACCAATGGAAAGGCGTTTAGCATAATCATCAGTGGTGTGTTGCTGTGCAGTTCCTGAAACAGCATCGTGGTGTTGTGCCACTGCCAAGGCATCTCGTAGACTTGGTGTATAAGCACCATGTGATATATTGCTCATCATGAATTCCAGTTGCCTTGCAGCCTATCTCAAATATAACTTTTTGTTAACATGGAAAGTTATCATTATGCAGATCAAACTTGAAATGAGTGCTGCAATAAAGCATGAATTTCATCACGAAAGGGTACCCAGACACATAATAATAAAAAAAAGAGATGGCTGACCCAACGTTATACTGGTAGTAAGAACTGTTTTAGAACTGTTTTAGGCAGGTGTATACTGGTATTGACAGGTAATGCAAACATCAGAAAAAGGAAAAGTTTATGTTACCAGATAATAGCCACTAAGATCACGAACAAATCGCTTGAAAGCAGGCCGGCTGGTGAAATACCCGGTCCAATAGGCATTCGCTGAATCAGCATAACTACCGACCATCATTTAAAAAAAAAATTAGAATGTTGATAGTCAATAGTAGATAAAGAGAGAGGAGGGGCTGGAAGAGAGAAGGAGAAAGTTTTCAAAAAGGGAGAGTTACGGGAAGTAATCATCATGTTTCAATGGCCAAGATTCTTCAAGTGAATTCAGTACATCTACATAAAGGGATGGTGTTGAATAAAGAGCATTGACTCGACCATCCTGTTATATATAAATTAAATTGCCAAAAGATCTGTCAAAATTCTTAAATTTAAGCTTTATATCATAAATTCAAATTTTTCATGTGTCTACCTTCATAAAACATCTGTGAAGGGTTTCCCAAGTAAAATATTCATAAGGAGAAACTATATACCTTATTGACATAATGGATAAGTTTGTCCATGTTCTTAAACCATGATTCGGCATATTGGTATTTAAAATCATCCCCCATTGTCCACATTATATGGTTGGTGCGTGTGACATTCGCCTGAATATATAAGAAGTTTAATTAATACTAGCGAGAAAATTTTGACTTAGATGAATAATGTAAATCATTTGAATATGACTTCATATAACATGAGTTGCACAATTATTTGTTTATCTGCAATAGAAAAATTTACATGTAAAGTAAGAGAAAAGTTAACCTGAGTTAAAGCAGCATTTACAAAATCATTTACACGTTGCTCCACATTTAAGTCAAATAAAAACTGGTCATCCTGCAAAAAAGAAATCGGTCAACCTTCAGATATTTGATTTATAATGCAAAAAACAATGATTTAAAATTACATACAACCAGAAGTATTGCTGTAACAAGCTTTGTAGCTAAACAATTATAATTCTGAAAAGCATATGTTGAAATTATTACTAAATGAAAGAAAAATAAGTTACCTGAACTGGTATGATGTCATCAAAGATTTCAAACCCAAAACCATCTGGAGGGCTGTAATGCACTGGAAATGTATTTGCAAATATCTACAAGTAAAAGCAAAATACTTATATAATTTCTCTATTTGCCCTTTTTTTGCTAAAGAAAAAGAGAGAGGAAAATATGAATGGAACCTGAGAGGAGCCAAAGGTTTTTGATCCACGCCATATAACCTGGAGAGATTTATCTCCCTTTCTCTTGGCTCTGTCCTGGTAATCTATTCTTGCAAAATGCACTGAATCAAACCCTAGCTGCAATTCCCAAATCCAATCATTTGAGCCACATGTAAAAAAAATTCATAAGAAGGTTTCGATTATAAAATCACCTCAGCTCCTAGCAAGTAGCCTTGCACAGCTGAGTGCCCAAATGGGTCAATCTGCCACCCGGCTCGAGGGACCTTGCCAAACTGCTTTTTAATCAAGCGGTGACCAAGGGTAGTTTGGTCAATCATATCTATGTAATGTGTGGCTGCCTCATCATGCATGCACCAGCCTCCATTTCTGGTCCAAAACTATCTTAACTGTTGACTTGCTACTAATTAAAACTGGTATGGCAGATAATTTGAAATTTTTCAGAAAGGAGAGAAAAATAAAATTCTATACATGAACTCGAGCTGACCAGAATGAACCAGCTTTTTTACTATGGATTGAGTTGCTTTACTTTGCTCTTCCCACCATCTTTGGAAAAATGCCTACATGACTTTTTTTCAATTACATAGTTTGATAAAATCAATATTATTTGTGGGGGAATTAATATACAACAGAATTAGAATGTACCTGTTCTACAAAAACAAACTTCCTGTCTGGATTTCTAATCAAGGCTTCAACCACTGAATCCAGCACATTAATCAAACTTGTTCCCTGAAAAGGAAAAGAAAAATTATTATAAGAAGAAAATGAGGTAACACAGAAATGCAATAACAGTACTAAACCTATTAGATATACAAATTTATACAATTATGCAAACTAAGGGACACTAAACAGGTGTTGTAGTGAAAAAATAGAAATAAAACATTATACAGATTAAACCTGAATGCTATTATTGGATCCAACAAAATACTGATCAATAGTCTTCAGCCATCCCACGTCATCGTGTGAATGCGGCACAAGGTGCACATTCAACTTACCGGCCACTATACCAGCAGTTGTGTTGTACCTTACATAGTTACCAGCACTGGTACATACTGAACCCATAAAGCATAGTACAACCAGAGTGACTGCGACAGTAGCCTGATCCTCTCTCTCTCTCTCTCTCTCTGGAAACCTTGGCAGCGGCTTGGGCCAAGTACTCTCTCTCCCTCTCTCTGAGCTTATTGGTCTATATAAGATTTTTATATCACCATGGGATACAGGGAAAGGCACCACTCATCTACCAACTGGTACTCACTAAAAAAACGAAGAGAAAAGGGACTATTGCATAAATTCGGGTCCTCCGAGTTGACTTAAATTTTGAGTTAAGATCAGAACCGTCCGATTCAATTCTGCACGAATATTAAAGGCTCCCTGCGTTACAGGCGGATTGGTCCTGATTCTGATCGGACGGGGCGTTAATGCAGAGGATTGAATTTCAACTAAAAGTTCTTGTCGAATTTCTTCTTCTTTTCAATTTGGATTTTTCGCTTGAGCTTTCGTATATGTTTTGTTTGTAGCAAATAAGTAGCGGATACGGATATCAGCTAAATATGATTATTATGGATATGAATACAGATTTTTTTTAAAATATTAAAATAATAATAAAATTTATAATATTTATTCTATAATAGTAAATAATAATATTTCTTTATACATTAGATACGGAAATATCAATATCTATATAAATATTTAAATATTAGATATCTACGTTTAATTATTCAAATCGGATTCTTTATACTGTTTTCGCCTCTATTATCAGGCCATCTTATCTTAGAGTCACGTGGGACCTTTCCGAACACTCTGACAAAGACAAAACGACAGAACGAGCCCTTGGAGTTCATCCCAAATTCCACGTGAAACGCACGTGACCATAACCGTACATGAATTCTTTCAGACGCACTAAATTTATAATAACACAGCCCAAAAACTATGACCCAACTCGATCTTGAGTCGGCCCAACTTTCATGGTCTGTGCGTCCGCTTACAAGCTCAATTAATTTTACTTCTTTTGTAGCGATAAATTAAATGCTTCATCACAAATTCACAATCAAAGCAAATCTTTACCACGAAGCGTTAAAACAAAATGTGTTCTATTTAGCATGAGGTGAACATCTCAAATCATTCCGGTAACGAATTCTATGTTTCAAATCTACAATCCTCCATTCGAAAATTAACATCTTAATTAGTTATGTTAGATATAATTCTCAGCATAAGACAAAATATTATCCTTAAGAGCAAACACACTTGCCAACAAGAACAGTGCCAAGATACCTAATAGTGGCCCATTTTTTGTGCCATGATACCTAATGCTGTAGCCATCCAAAAGAAGAAAACTACGCTCTGGCATTCTCCATTTCATAAATTAAAGATTAAATTTAAAAACACTTTCATAAATTAAAGATTAGATCTAATGACATTCTCAATTTTAAGAGAAATATGAATTCAAATGCGTATGCGTGTAATTCTAAACTCAAAATAGATAATCCTGACAAACGATGATGACAATTTCAGTCTCAATACAACTCAATTATATTCGATGGTTCTTAGAAGTGTTCATAGAACATGGAATGAGTTTTTCTAAAAACTCTCTTTTAGTCACTCTGCATTAACGCCCCGTCCGATCAGAATCAGGACCAATCCACCTGTAATGCACGGAGCCTTTAATACTCGTGCAAAATCAAATAGTAAAACTATATTCATGTTCACATTTCAATGAGCGGATATGAATACAGATACGGATATTAAACGGATGTAAAAATGTAAAATCAAACCCACCTTGAACATATATGGATACGGAGCGGATAGTCCACGAATATGGATATGAAACGAATAATTGTCAGATAATTGAATCATATGAACATTAAAATACAAATATCAATTAAGAAAATTTAAAAAAATAAAAAATAAACCAGAAAATCAGTTATAGATACACAGCTTGTTGTTCGAGTGTTTTGACTTTGAATTAATTAAAGCTTTCAAAAACAAAAACTTTGAATTAATAAATCAGAGAATGGAAATTGGCCCAGATAAATAGTGCTATAAATAAATGCTTTTATTCAGCCCGGTCATTGAAGCGAATGGAAATCAGCCCAAGAGAAATCTAAACGAATGGAGCGAATGAAACAAGTCCGACCGAAGCTCAAGTGTTCAACATTTAGTCCCACGAGGATATCTAAAAAATTTAGATCCGGATTCGCTCCGGACAATTCTGAAGAGTTTAGATCCGGATTCCCGTATATCTGCTCTAATTATCTGTTTAGATATATATTGTACTTATTTTATTGTGGTTTTTTATGTAATTATACTTATTTGTTTTAAATTAGATTATTATAATGAAAGATCCACTTACACTTTTTTTTAGTCACACCGGATTACATACACTATATTTTTAAAATTTAAATAATTAATTTAAACCGTTCACATAATGAATATATTAAAAAAAAATAGAAGTGAATCTCTCCTATATTATAATAAATAAAAAATAATCATTCCTGAGACGAGAAAAACTTATAAACCAAAACAAAAATCGACCTAGGACTAGGAATGCAAGGACAGTATGATGCATGACTGCATGTGGTGAAAACGATAGACAAGATTTCCATGATTCAAGTGCCAACGACAATTAATTGATTGACTACACAAATAGCCATTGTCTATAATCGTCCTTTCCACATTCCAATATTACAGTTTCTCTTTCTTTTTTTTCTAAGAGAATTTTTTATTAACAAAAAATATTATAAAATAATATTTTTTGTTTTTTGAAACTTTCGCAGAGACTGCGAAGTCGTGAAGGGAAATCGAACTCCCGACCTTTGAGTACAACAATTCTAGAACTTTTTCCTATCCAACTATACTATCTCCTCTTTCTATAAAATAATATATGAAGATAGAAATATTACCTTCGCTTTTCGACAAGTAGAATAATTTTCCGATCTAAATTTTGAACTGAAAAATTTGCTACTGATTCAAAGGATTTTGTTTTGGAGTAGAGGTTTTGTCCAACATTCCAAATGGTCCAAAGTCTCACTCAAAATCGGACTTAAACTATTTGATCCGTATTAAAATTTGTACAGAAATATAGATTCAAGAAACTATTTGAATTTATTAAGTTTTAAATGTGTTTGCACGAATTTCAATATAAATCGGATGTTTACGTTTGATTTTGGGTTTGATTTTGGATGAGACTTTGTCTAAATTTCTTTGGACAAAACCAAATTTTGTTTGATTATTTTGGATCTTGTTTGGATCAAAAAAACTTCGGACTTTCAAAAAAAAAAAGTTATCATCAAATTTCTTGTTTTATAGTTGCCATAGAGGATTTCAGACATGTTTGTTAAAAGTTCGAATTGGTATACTTTTTTGTGTTTCAATTTTTTTTTAAAAGTTAGTGACTTTAAATGTCTACTAACAATATTATTAATAAACAAACATATTTAAAACGAATCAAATGATCCCATTCCTCAATCTAAACTATTTTATTCTCAAGAATTCATCTAAATTAGAGAATTATTTAATACTACTTATCTACACTATATCACCTCATTTTCCATCTCTTCCGTGACCTAATCCCCTTTTGTTCAATAGTCATCACTCTCTGATAGTTAGATTTGCTCACCGCCATGCTCCAAACTCCAATAATACCATGCTCTTAGTTCCGGTCAGCTCGTCTCCTTCCTCCTCTCTCTCATTCTCCTCTATACTCGAGGAGATAGAGATGAGAGAGAAAGAGAGGACGAAATCATTGTGACGAGAGTGAGAACTTAGGAGTATGGGAGGCTGAATGGATAAAGTGGGAAAGAGAGTGCGGCTAGAATTTATTTCGCATAAATTTTTGATGGGAAGAGAAAAGAGCAAAAAAGTTTTCGTTGAATTAATTCTCTTGAGAAATTTTGTTTTAATTATTTTTCCGTTCCAAATTTTGAATTTAGAAAAAAATCTACTAATTCCTCTGTGCATCAAAAACCGAAGATACTATTTTTATTTTCTTATATTATTTTATAATATTCTCATTAAATAATTTTCTTTCTTTTTTTTAAACTGAAGGGGAGGTGAAGTATTTCATAGAGATGTCAGGACTCAGGAGCGATCCAATATTAGATGAGAACTGTCCGATCCGCATCAAAATGATATAAATTGCTTTAAATACAGAAATCAAATACTCACCAACCTAGCTTTTCGAATCCGAATTGACTTGACCTTGACTGAAATCCAATCCAAATTGGACCAATCATTAGTCAAGTTTGATCTAAATCCAACCAGAAACATGGGCGGATTTAGGATTTTCGTCAGAAGGGACAAAAAAATATCGAATCGGATTTAAATAACTAATCAGATTCAAATTCATTAACTAATTAAGTACTTAATAAAAAAAATAATGCTTTAATCTATACTTTTCAATGCTCTAATTTATAATCTTTTATATTTTAATCTATAATTCTAATTATTAATCATAATTGAAGAAATTAATTTTAATTTTAACTCTAAATTTAACTCAAACAACAAATTAAACATCCAGCGGGGGGCAAAAAAAATTTCAGAGAGGAACAGAGTCAATCGAAATATCCCAACTTGTACTAAAACACAAAATCCAGGAAAGACAGCTGCCTCCTGATTGCACTTGAGTCCGCCCCTGACCAGATGTATGAGTACCTGAGACTTACCTAAAAGATGGACTACTAACAAACTTGCAAAGGTCAATTTAATGAAAAAATTGTGTTGTTACTTCACGGACTGACATTGAGAAATAAATTCCAAATAAATATATCTTGAAAATTATCTAAGATGGCATGAATCCTATAAATAAACCATCTAAAATCAAATTGAATCAGTTCCAAACATGAATTTGTTAGAAACCTAGAAACACGAGAAGGAAATAAATTTAGACTGACAACTAACTGGAGCACAAGTTGGTGTAACAAAAATTATCGGATATAGTAACATCATAAATGAACCAAAACATAAAATAGAGAGTGAGTGTATGGTAATATGCATATTACGGGTTGATCCGGATCAATATTTCTATTTTTAAAATTTTAATAGTCGATTTGAACCGTTCAACATGATTCTCATATGAATATCTACTTGCAAACTTAATTTTATATTTTTTTAGAATTTTTTTTTTACTATTTTTTAAGATAGACTTGATCTGAAAATTCTGAACCATAAAAAAATAGTGATTTTCTACATATCTTAAAAAATAGTACAAAGAATTCTAAAAAATATAAAATTTGATATGTATTCATACAAAAATCATTTTGAATGTTCGGATCGACTGTTAGAATTTTAGAAATGAAAATATTAATATGTATTATGAACTAAATCGTAATATGCATAGTACCATTGACTCGCTCTAAAATAGATCCTGATCTTTCTTCATTTTTAACAAACCCAAGTTCGTTACAGTTATGGGTGACAAAAAAGCTTGTAGCTCGTAGCTTGATCGTGACTCGCTTGCTCGTTACTAGACCGAACTGTTAACGAGCCAGCTCGCTACTAGCTCGGTCTAGAATTAACGAGTTTGAGCTGGGGCCTAGTGTGCATTTTATACTGTCAAACTCAGTCCAGCTCGGTCCAAAAAAGTTTGTAAAATTTATTTTCTTCTTAAAACAAGTCCAGCCAGACCCAGTGAGTCAATTTGTCAGCTCACTACTAGCTCGGTCCAGAATTAACGAGTTTGAGCTAGGGCCTAGTTTGGTCGCAAGCTAGCTCGGCTAGGCATCAATTTGTGAATTTGTATGAATTTGTGTGCATTTTATACTGTCAAGCTCAGTCCAGCTCGGTTCAGCTCGGTCCAAAAAGGTTTGTAAAATTTATTTTTTTCTTAAAACAAATCCAGCCAAGCCCAGTGAGCCAGCTCGTCAGCTCATGAGCTAGCTCGTCACGAGTTTGAGCTGAGATTTTAGACTTTTAGCTCGGAAGTCCTAAGTCCAGCTCACTTGATTCAAAATTAACGAGCTGAGCTAAGACTCAGCTCGATCGAGCCAGCTCGTTTACGGCCCTAGTTACAGTTGCGATAGACAGTATCTTTGATAAGACATGCATGCTTTACGGTTTAATTAGCGAGAGAGAAATGTAGAAAATAGAAGAGAAACGGTAGGAAAGGGGAACAAATGAAAGGAAAAGAATAAACCGAACCACATCATGACTTTAATTTCTCATTATAAAACTTCAAACAATTGCCAATTTATCTGCTAACCACATCATGCTCGGATCCTAATCCGAGATGCATGAACAGTAATTTTGAAATTCTTGCAATCCGAATCGAACTGTTGAATTGTTTCGAGATGTGTGTCCAGAAAAACTAGCTGCTTCGAAATACATTCTTGAAAAGAAATTCGACAACTGAATTCAGATTGTAGAGATTTTAAGATTACTGTTCATACATCTTGGAATTGCAGCAGATTTATTTCTCACATGCTTTGGGGGTCCTTTTTATCCAACTTAATTTGATGAACTTTTTTTTCCCATAAAAACAGTATTGCAGTCATACATTTAATATTTCAGCCAAAAAATTAACAAGAAAAAAACAGAAGTTGATGAATGAACTTTCATCAAAAAAAAAAAAATGAATGAACTGAGATTCTGCGGAGGAAGCAGAACATCGCCACTTTGCCAGGGCCAGAATATTAAATTTATTTTGTTCTTTTCTTTTTGGTGGTTTTTCTTTTTTCTTTGTTGCTTCTTTTTCTGAAGCAGCAGAGAATTTAACAGTCAGCCCCCACAATTTTTCACAAGAGCGTCTCATCAATTGAAACTTGAAAGTAAAACGAAATCATGTGAAGCCATAAATTGGCATGAATTGAAGCCTAACGGATCCCTCTATTCTCACATTTAATCATTCAATTCACTTCAGGTGTGTTTTACCAACTACCAACTTCTACCCTCCCTCTGACATCATTTCTCTGTTAAGTTAAAATTTGTCAGAGAGTTAATTAGAGAGGAGATTATTATTATTATTATTAAGTTGTACTGGAAAGAGTTTGATTGAATCATTGAAAGACATGATAGCTTTTATTAGTAAAAAAAAAAATTCAGACTTCTTCTCATGATACAAGGCACAATAAAAGGGAGCCCTACTTTTAGCGAACTGCCTAGTAAACTTCATAATTAATTCCCTCTGTCAACTTGTATGCCTTTAATCGATAATGTATAAGATTAGAGGAACCACGCATTTCATCATTATTTCATAATCATGTCTTGTTGAAAAACATAAGAGAATGGAGAAATGATGTTTCCATGCGGCCCTGCCTCAGACAGGAGAATTATTGTCGTTTTATTTTTTTTACTATTACAAAAGACTGCATTTGATTCATAAGATTTCTTTTCTTATCAGAAAGAATAATGAAAAAAGTGAGTTCAAGACACCAAATCCAAAATGGTCTAAAAATTCATACAAATGGCTCCCATTTTTTAAACATGTTAACGTTCCGACAAGAAACTTAAAAGAGTTTAAACACAACACAGATTCAAGGACCAGCACACCAGTACTGAGATGATTTGAAAGCTTTAGCGCTCATTTAATGCTCAAAAACAGTTTATGCACCCGAATCAACTGTAATAAATTTTTAAATAAAATTATATAATCTGAAACAAACAGCACTTTGAAGCAACTTACCAGTCAGGCACTCTGAAGCAAACTAAGAGGTGAAACAAATAATAAGGAAAAAAATGAAGATCAAAATAGTACCAAAACTTTAATGCATATTACAATATACCCCCCACCATTTTTCAACTTTCAAGACTTTCTTTATCTCCTACGTACCCCACCATTAATTACGGTTCCCTATCTTTTTAATAAATGCTCTCCATTATCCATAGAGTCTATTCTGGTTCATTTTAGCCCCACCTCAAGCTTCTTTAAACTTCTTTACAGCACATTGAGTCTTATTTGCCCCTTGTATTTTCACATCGATTCCAATTTACCTGTAAAAGTTCCACAATTCAAACCATCTCTCCAGCCTGAAATTTGGAAATTACAATGGTGCATGGTGAAAACTTCTTCACATTGGTTGAACCCAGTAGACAACAAGCGGGCTCCGCACCTCGTGTTCGCCGTCAGACCAAACAAGATACCCATAGACAGGTGCAGAGGTGGGACCCGCAGCAGTTACCGTGACAGCAAAGCTTTGTTTCCTTGCCGCTTTTGTAAAAGACAATGTCTCAGGCTGAACAGCCACCTTCATACCTTTGATCCCACTAGCCATCTCCACCTTGGCATTATAAACCGCTTCCGCTTTCGCCCCCACATTTGTTACAGTCCTCAATACTATCTTAGTAGTTCTGTTCCCCCCACTTGTTTGCCCAAACACAACAGATATCGATGGATAATTCAAATTCTCAGCTAATAGTTTCTTTCTGGGACATGTTACCGGCACATGAGTTATAACCTGTATGGTGTTCGCATCATAACCAATTGCACAGAGGAACGAGACGTAATCTGCATCTCCAAGATCATACACAAGACCAGGATCAAGTGCACGTGCCAAGTTAAGGTGACCAGCACCAAAGTCAAGTGGAGTTGCCACATGGCCAGTGGCTTCATCCACCAATTTTCCATCTTGGTTATCTGCCACTCTAGCAGTTGTCATCATTGCGGATCGGATTGCAGCAGGGCTCCAATCCGGGTGTGCGGATTTGAGCAGTGCAGCTGCACCACTAACATGAGGGCATGCCATAGAAGTACCTGATAAGATATTGAACTCGGTCTTTCTTGAGTCAGTTTCAAGACCTGTGGGTCCTGCAGCATCAGTCCATGCTGCAAGTATGTTCACACCTGGCGCAATCAAGTCGGGCTTGAGCAGTTCTGGGCTGAGCCCATTGGGCCCGCGTGCAGAGAAAGATGCTACAACAGGTGCAGGCTTGACTCCAACCAACGTACCCTTGAAAACAATAGTGGCCATCGGGTTGGCAGAACCTGTCACGTAGCTTTTAATCGCATCTCCCTCATTTGCCCCTATTGCACAAGCCGGTAGCACGTGTGCATCTCCAACCAAACCCTCTCCATTTGTAGCACTATTTGCAAGTATCATACCTACACCACCAGCTTCTCTCACGACCAATCCCTTGGCAACACGTGGACTGCTCCCACGGTCACATATCACGATCTTTCCCGCAATAGCCTTCGGGTCAAGCGAGCTATCCATGCAAAGAGAAGCTGATAAACCACCAGTCCGGCCTGGGTACACTATCGGAAGCATCTTATCAGAAAGTGGCTTGCCAGCATAAAGTGACACACCAGAGAATTTGCGTCCATCCCCTAGAACTATCTCTGCCGGGAAGCTACGATCAATTGTACCTGCACCCACTGTGGTCAACCACGGTGCGAGGTTGGTGACCGACATGGGAGAGGGACCATCATTACCGGCTGACGTGGCAACAAAAACACCACGCGAATTTGCACCATATGACCCGACAGCAATTGGGTCAAGATAATACGGAGAAGCTACACCGTCACCGCCACCAATTGACACGGAAATTACATTGACCCCATCTGATACAGCTTTATCAAAACCAGCAAGGATGTCAGAGTCGAGACAGCCAGAATTACTCCAGCAGACTTTGTACGCTGCCACACGTGCCTTAGGCGCAACACCTTTTGCTATACCAGCAGCATACCCAGAAAAATTTGAGCTAAATGCAATGCTTCCTGCGGCTGTGGTAGCAGTGTGGGTCCCATGCCCATCTGCATCACGTGGTGAAAGGAATTCGACCGAGGCATTACCTGTAATAGGTTGGATTTCTTTGTAAGGTTTGAACTTCATTTTTATGCTGTGCTTCACAAGTAGTATAGTAGTAAGAAATATTTTTGCATTGGTACCTTCTTCGGGCTTTAAATTTCATGATAATTGATTCAGTAATTATGTTTTGGTCCTTTCGGGCTACAGGGATGATAAAATTACCTAATTTCTGTATTTGTAGAATTATGGACTTATGGTGACAAATATCAGAAAAACGTAATAATTTCAAAATGTATGTATCAGTTAATTTGGTGTAGTACCAATAATATAAACCAAAATAAAATGGAAAGCACTTAGGAGTTAGGATAGTGTCATAGGGACACGTCTACAATAACCAAATTTAGATAATTAGATTCCTCTCTAACTCAAAATATATTCATATAAAAAAATTAAAAAAAATATATTCGACAGAATAAAAAAAACATACCCGCAACGGCATCTTTGCCATATTTTGCAGAATGACCCTTGACAAAAAACCTCGCTCCCACAAGCTTTTTGTTACAAGCCGAAGCACTGAACCCGGGACCCGTTTCACACTCGCCTCGCCACGTGGCCGGAACAGGTGGCAAGTTCCGATCGGAAAAGCTCCTTCTCTCGGGCCACACGCCAGTATCCAACACGCCGACGACCACATCCGATCCGTAATCCGACAAGGACCAGAGCCCGAGTTGAGTTCTCAGGCCCAAAAACTGCGGCGATCTGGTCGTGTGGAGTTGGCGCACTTGGTCTTCGTACACCGCGAGCACGGAAGGGTTTTGGCGCAGGGAATTGGCCTGAGTCGAGTCCAGGGAGGCGGAGAAGCCATGAAAGATGGTATCGTACACGTGGAGTGGTGCGAGTGGTTCTGATGATTCGTCGGAGAAGGCGGATGAGGCGTACCAGTGGGAGTGGGAAGTAAAGATGGCGGGTTTCGCGAGGGAATCAACTCGAACTATGTATGTTTTCCTCTGGGTTTGGGGTAAAGAGTTTGTTAGGGTTATGGATAGGGTTAGAAGAGAGAGGAAGAGTGATAGAGAAGTAGCAGCCATTGGAGAGAGGCAAGGGAGAGAGAGAGGAGAGTGGAGAGGAGATGCCGAGAGAGGATAGTTATAGAGAGAGAGGAAATAGTTTGTGAGGTGTCAGTGGCGAGTGAGAGAGAGCGAGAAAAGTACAGAAATAGAAAATGCGGGGCCTCGTAGTTTTGAAGATTTATTGCTGGACCTGGTCTTGAACCGTTGTGTCTTTAATGTGAAACTGACTGCGGGTCCACTTAATGACTGCTTTTCTGAGATGGGTGTAGTCAACTAGGTAATTTGTTCCATGCACGAGAGAATGGCCCGGTAGAAGGGAAGGTAAGAATTGATGAGATGCATTCAATGGGGCCATCATGGGACATGGGGTATTATATGCATTCTCACTGTAGCATTGATAGCATTTATTTTATTTTCTTCAGAGAACGAATCAAGGGTCCAATTTTGGCGAAGATATCATTTTATCTATATTCAGTTAAAAGTCTAATTTTGAACATTGATGTTAATTACTACAAAAAAATCTCTTAGATGTAAGTATTAATTAAGGAATTTATTTTAAAAGTATCACTGAGTCTCAAATATTTATGAAATCAACTTGATTGTAATTTATTTTACAAAATTCATCACCACCGGAAACGGCATCTAGTTCTAAAGTTTGAAAACCGGATATGATATTAACTTAATCAAGTTTGTCAAAAAAATTTGTCTATGATGAGTCGTGAGATCTTTTACAATTAAAAACATAATGAAAGTACCTTTAGTTTAATATTACCTTATTAGACAATTCTTCATCATGACAAGATAACCTGTACTATGTTATCAGTTGATATTGAGATGAAGTGAATTTGACAAAAAAAAAAAAACTAAAGAAACATATGCTGATGAAAATTAGCTAATTATGTCCTTTCGAGGATCCTTAAGTGCAGCATTAGAATAAGTTGCAAGTACTGCGTGATGTTAAAAAAAAACACTCAAATCTGACCGTCGATTTCCAAGGGCATTTTTGTGATTAACAGCCGTGCCAAGATGACACGTGTTGTTATACTAGATTTTAAAATAAAGGCTGTGTCAAACGAATAAATTAACTACTCTAAAACTTTAACTGCGCATTAAGCTTTGGTTCCTTTTTTAATGATTTTCAGTATCTTGATATGATAAAGAAGAATGTTCTTTACGGAGGCGATGCGCGCTTGCTTCGTGTCCCCGTCCATTTACAAATTACAATTAATTGAGGCATCGTTGATTTAATCTTATCTATTCAAAAATTGCAAATAAGAAATTAAATATAGAAAATTTGTTTGCAGGGATATTTTGCTAGCTTACACTATTAATTGTCGCAACTTCTATTGGCATGAGTTGTATATGCGAGTATTTTTATATATTAATAGTTTAAAATTTATAATTTATAATAAGTCATTGAACTTGGAAGATTATTAAGATAGGAAGAACGATGTTAAATTAAGGCAGAAAGATAGATATGGCACTATAGATAGGATTATTACAAATGTAGGTAGCATTAAACTTTAAGCGAAACACCTATGTGGATTCTAAATCCGAATAATACTTTCAAGTTGCGATTTCAACGGATCTGATTATGCTGTTCTTTAAATGGAATAATATGATTCTTGTTATTTCAAATTTAACTATTTATCTGTATCAAGTAGTTAAAAAATAATAAATAATAAATTTATTGAAATTAACTTATAAATCTTCAATTTTTAACGCTTCATTTTATAATAAATGGATTCAAAAGTCTATGTAGTGTATATGTAAATGCATCACTAAAATTAAACAATAAATTATCTATGCAATAGCTTTATACTAAACGAATAATACATAATCCATCTAATAGTAAATAAATGAATTGCTCACTAAAATTAAAACAATAAAATTATCTATGCAATAGCATTGTCGAGTATTTCAATATAGTATAGTTTAACTAATAATTATAATATTTTTCATGTCACAACATTATTAGCCACATATGACATAATACTATAATTATTAAAAAAAAATATCACAGCTAGTTTATTTGACAGGTCAATCAAAATTTGATATTTATCTAATTAAATAAAATTTGAATATGCAAACTTTCAAATATTTAGAACAGAGGCGAATGGATTAAGTGGGATGGTCGTATAGATATATTACAATATTGTAAAATGTAAACTAATATAGATACTACATGTGATTATTTTTCTCATAATTATCTAGTACGTGTATAATTCATCCACATCCTAAAGCAACTCTAAATTCTATTCACCTGCTTGTTTTTTTGGTGATCATTTAGTACTTGAATTATTATTTTTGTTTTGTTTTCTATAATATAGAATGCATCCGAAATAACGTTTAATCATTTTGATGAATAACAAGTTAATTGGAACACACACACACACACACACACACATATATATATATTTTAAAGAGGATAAAAAAATTATTAACAGGAAAAAAAAATTTAAGTGGATAAAAAAATTACGTTTTTTGGTGCTCCGTTGTCATGATCACAATATCATAAATTCATAATGACCAAATTTCTATTTTTATTAATAAATTCACATTGCAAACCATTATGTGAATAATTAATATTGTTATATTTTCAAGAGTAATGCATTCACCTTTAATATCGTAAAAAAATAATTTGATTTTATCAAATTAAAAGGTTATAAAAATCAACGTTGCGTGTGAACCATGATAAACTATTATTTAATTTGTTGATCATCTTATATAGACCGAAAATAAACTATTAACGTTTCTTATTCAAACATGGCGGATTGAATTCCTCTTTTTCTTATTATAAAAGCCAACGAACAAAATCAATTTAATACCCGATGCTTTTCTAATTGGATTGAAATGTGGTCCGAAGTCTTCAACTTCTTCATCAATATTGTGAATTTAAATTTGCTGAAATTCGAGATTTCTTGAAATTCCTGAAATTCGAGATCCTAGCCGTTCAACCTTTTTTTTCACGTATCTTGGAACAGCTGATTTTTCTACGCACGCTCGGAACAATTTGACGGCTGAATTTCGGATTTCAGGATATCTCAGATTTTAGGATATTTACTTGTATTGTCATTTTAACTTCATATTGCTTTATCTTCTGATTTTTTTTTTTATGGATGCTGACTACGATCTGATATAAACTCATTGGATGAAAATAAAAATATAGAAAACACTTATAATTTTATTTTTAAATTTTCCTATGCTAACCTAGCTGGAAAAGATAGCCTGCTAACCTATATAATTAATATCAATTTAATAACATCAACTACTTACATAAAATCTTATAACTAATATCAATTTAATAACATCAACTACTCACATACAATCTTGTGGTGATATACTCAATTAAGCACATGTGAGAATAGAATTTGGATGGTTACATTACAATAAAATAACCCGACAATTAATTCACGCTGATATTTTTTTTCTGGGTTGCAAGGATTAAGAATATATGGCAATGGCGCACACGCAATGATGTTTAGATTTTAGATTAATAGGGGTAATTGTTGGGTACGGTTAGCCACTGACATAGAAAGCTGCAGTATAATTTTAAACAGAGTGAGAACTGAGAAGTGGAGACTGAGGAGAGAGGACCGTTAGGTTTCTTGACTTGTGTTTCCAAGGGACCCTGTCTTGTATGGGTGCGTATCCTCAGAGATATCTCAATTTTTGCGTGACCGACGTGTCCGGTGCCTATTCAGGAAAACCGTAGGGGGCCAGTATTATCTGAGCTTTGAGATTCGTGTATAATTATTTGAACCATTGAGATATTCCAAAAAGTCACGCAAAGTTTGAGTTATCTCAGAGGATGCGAATTCGACTTGTATTGCACGCCTTCAGCAGCACCTAATCAGATTTCCTGTGGTATCACTTGTGCTGTAATATGTGCAGCTACTTGTTACATCCATAGTGACAAATGAATTATTCGGGTTCAGTTCGGCGAGGTAAAAAATTCGTGATTTGGAAATAATTCGGGCATAATTCGAAAATAATTCGGTATTATTCGGATCAAAGATCTCAGTCTTGTAAAGAAGCAAAAAAATAAAATAACCAAAAATAAAATTATGGAAAATTTTTGTAAAATTCGCAAATTATTTGGGAATAATCGGTCAAAGTTTGGTCAGCCGAATAATTTGACATTTGGTTCGGCATCACAAAAAAAATGAGTTATTTGCGAATAATTGTTACTATACTTACACCACGGTATCTCGCATTAGATTTCATAGTGACAAATTAAAAATTTGGGTTCAGTTCGGCAAGGTCAAAAATTCGTGATTCGGGCATAATTCGAGAATGATTCGGTACAACAAGAAAGCAAAATAAAAAATAAAAAAATAAAAACTCCTCAAAAACAGAAAAAAAAAATTCTAAAAATAAATAGATATCTTTTTAGCATTTTTATTGCGAATAATTTGACGATTCGTGTTTTATACACGTTTTATTCGAAGTTCAGTTTGGATATGTAAAAAAAAAAAAAACGAATAAAGCGCAAATATATTAAGAGTCTTATTACTATGTTAGATTTCGTATCGAGTATTTGATTTTATATGTTCAAATTTTGTGCTTGAGAAATGAACTAAAGCTAAAATTAAAGTAAATAGTAACTCTTAAAAATTATTAATGTTTACCAGTGTATGCTAAATTTCAGTAGCGTTTTAACATTTGAGGTGCTTTAACTTCATACTAGTTATGTATACTCATGCAACTAGGAACGGATGCATGATTTATGTCAGGGAAGAACAGAACCAGATTCAAATAGCTTATAGATTCAAATACTAAATAAAAACAATCAACATAATAAAAAACAATAAAGTAATATACTATTACATGATAAAAACAACAAAATAATATCATTTTTCATATTAGAAAACAACAAAGTTAGTTTGAACTCGTAAATTTCTATAAATTTTCTATAAAAACAATAAAAAATTTCATTAACAAATGCTTTTGAAGTAGTTTGACAGACTTTTCAGTTTCAGAAAAAAGCAAAACAATTTTCAATAAAAGATAAAGTGATATCAATCCTGTATTTTTCTACTAAATTTCAAAACCAAGGGGATTGAGCACGCAATGTCGTGAGAATGATAAATTGATAATATTGCATAATTATGATCTATGTATAACACTGTAATATGGTACCATTTTGGTTGTCAAGATAAAGTTTTCCTTCCTCAAAACATTTTTATTGCATAAATTCGAGTGCCGTAAAAAAAAAAAAAGATGGATTTACATATTATTTGACATTCAATAGCAAATTAGTCAAAAAGAGCAAAATCATTTGACGCGTCATTGTACAACATGCAATATTGAATTCTTCGCGAACCACTCCATTAGCCAAAAAGAGAATACAATAAAAAAAAAAATTAAGCCGTTGTTGTGAATACGATATGTTACATTTCAATTCCACACAACACAATCAACTCAATTATTTCTAAACACGACAGTAAAATACATTGAAAATAACATATATATACCTCTAACGTTTTGAAAGATAAAAAAAAATATATATATAAATCAGTCTTCAGTCGACAACGATCTCTATGTGAAAAGTTATTTGTTCAAAACTCAATCATTTGTAAATATTAAATAGTTGCATGACTTGATATTCAATTTTTACTCGGAAAAAAAACAACTAAAAAGTATAACGGTTAAGTTTAAAATCTAGATACGATCATACGGGTGCAGAAAATGGTACCATTATTAGAATAAGTTTTCCCTTACGCACCGGAGGAAGGAGAAACAATATGGATTAAATTTTCGGCAGATTCGAAGAAATCTGTTACCTATTAAAGCGAATGCCCATCAGACTCAAACTGAATCCGATGGGCATCGGACCCAAGCTGCTCCCATTGAAAACATAGGAGATTCGTATTTTTAAATTCGTACAAGGTTAAAGAGTATAAAGAACGGTTCGTATTTACTTATACATGGGGAATACGAATTCAGTCATTCACCATCACTGATCGATCAGGTGCTTTTATAAAGGAAAATTTTCAGATATTATTTCATGAACTCCTACCAGAGAAGAAAAACGGTATGTAAGACAGTAAGAATTTATTTCGACTATATTGGTCACTAAACTTAATTCCATTACTGCCTCAAATTTTCATCATAGCATCAGTCAACCTAAATTGTAATTAACGTTACAAGTCCCAACCTACAATAATCCCCAATTCTCCCTTAGTAGTCCAAATTACAAGCAAATACCATGAAAGATAAAAAATACAGAACCAGAATTATTAACGTGTACCTACAAATGTTACAACATCTAACTTTGAATTTTCCAAAACGTAAAACCTTTTTTCTCATGATATATAACAAAATCACATCTTAAATGACTACAACGAAGAACCCAAATTGGATGGTAAATTATGATGAAGTGTATTTCCGTCCTCAAACATACAAGTATATAACTGGTCTCACATTTTATCGTACCACCGTAGGGATCTAAACAATTGCTCAATATGCATCCAATATTTCTGCATTCTTAATCTCGCTATATTAATCAGCTCTGAATTTTTTTTAATTACCATCTCAAACTTTCATTATCAACAATTTAGTACTGTTTTCTCGAAAATTCAGAACTTAATTATACCATGTGCGCAGACTAAGATTCATACAAAATTGCACAATTAACGAAGAGAGATCGCCTGTTCTGATCGTAAAACTACCTGAGACGATGGGAACTTATCCTGTTACACACCTGACGCTTGAACGGGCAGCGTCTCTGCCATTCGTTTTGTAATTTAAGGAATGGAGCTTCATCAGCATTCGCACTTTATTATAACCACTAGTTTGGGAAAAATGACACGGCGAAACCGGCTTTGTCACGAAACGGCACGTCATGTGTGTCGATTACGTGTTGTGATTCGTGTGTCCTGTACCGTGACTATTCGTGTGTCTTGACCATCTACGGCACGACACGTGGTCACGCGAGTCACGTGTAATTAGGACTGTTAGATACTTATCAAATGGTAAATTTTGAATAAACTAGTTTGAATTATGATTAAATAGTAACACGAGTCATGTTTGATCACGCACGTTTGGGCACAGCGTGACTCATGTGATATGACTATTCGAGTGCTATGACCATCCCTTGACATTTTGGTCACAGTACAGCACGACATGTGAAAGAATAACTTGATCACAATACGTTTTTTTCACTCTAAATTAACCACGGCAGGCTGCCCATTCTTATTTCATCGGTGCCCTTGCTGACAAAAAAAAATGTCATGTCAAAACTGTATAAATACATCTCTTGTCTAATGAATTCCATATATACTACTTTGGGGATATGTTTGGTTGTAATTTTAGAATTGTTAAAATAGCTAAATTGACATTTGTCTTATTAGAATAGTTTGTTTCAATTTTTTATGAGAATAGTTTGTTCTAATAAGAAAAACAAATTTGATTCTCTATTTTAATTATTATAATCCAACCAAACACCGAATAATTTGTTTCAAGTAACTTGCTCTAAAAAGCAACTTATTCTTAATCGAACCAAACATACCGAGGAGTCAAGTTCCTAACATAACATAGAGATACAAAACCAAGAAAAGTTACCAAAACAAAGTTAACTTCATGACTCCATGCTGCGTGTCAGCGTGTCTCTAATATTTAATGGCAAATCTGAGATAAGCAATTTTCCCTTTTCTCGTACCAGTGTATTTTTTTCACATTAATCGGGCACTTTTCTAGTCGATTGAGACTTCCTTTCAGCTGTTTTCTGATACATCATGTGTTATATATCTAACAATACTTTTAAAAATTAAAAATTGTACATGCATTTTTTACTAGTCAATTTTCTGGGTCAAGAACAATAAACATATTATTGTTTATATTTGATTATGAAGAACAAATTGTAATGCTAAACTTTGCACTATATAAGGGCACCATTAGTAATTTGTTTTACTTGATCTTAAAAATTTCAACGAGTTTGGCTTGTGTTATTTCAATCGTAGTGATGCCGACTTCAATATTCATTGAATATATTTTGAACAACAAATTTAATATATTCAAAATTCAAACCAATCTACTTTACGAGTAATGCATTTACAGGGGCGGAGGCACTCTAAACATATGGTGATTAGTTGACCCCATTTATTTTCAAACTTTAGAATAAAATGTTAGAATAAAATGTTATGTATAGAATTGACCCCATTCGTAACATAAACGTTTTATATGATTGATCTCTATTTATGTTTGACCTCTATAGTTTGAAGGTCTGGCTTCGTCCCTGTACATTTATATGCAAAATTATAAATTTTAGAATTCATTTCGTATGAACTCAAGTGGTAATTTTTTTTAAGTTAAGTTTAATGCTTTCATTTTGTAATATTTTTTTTACTACTTAACTTCATACAAAATAAATTCGAAACTTTATAAATTTGTATGTAAATGTATCGCTCGTGAAATAGATCTGTTTGTATGATTTGAATTCATTGTTTAAAATCTATTTAACGAATTTTAAAGCTAGTGTCACTGTGACTGAAGTAAAACTGATGTTATTACTACCGTACTCAATTTAAACAACATATTCTTCCAAAAAAATTCTTTTTGCAATTTACTTTTACCGTTCTTTTACAAATGACTAATATTGTTTTAAATCAAATCAAGTTTGACATACATCGATCATATTTAAATGATGAACAATCGTATCTATTTTTTTTTTTTATTTGGCTAAGTAACGATGATGAATATCAAAATAGCAAAGGGATGTACATAGAACAATGGAAACAAAAAATCATAGGTATATGGACTCATAAATCTCAATCCCGTTTCCGTTCGGAGAAATGACAAAAAGATGTGAAGAAAAAAACTGCCCCTACCCTACGTTTTTATTTTTTTAAAAGGATCCAAAATCTATTGTCTTTTTCTAAAAAAAAAAGTAGGACTATGTTTTTAGAGAGAAAAAGAAAACAGAGAAAAGGAGAGAGAAAGAAAGAGAAAACAAGAAAGAAGAAATCTATAACAAGGCCTTTACATTATAGTTCGGTTTCATTGTTTTGGTTTTGGATCCGACTCCGCTGCTCGCAAAATAGAAGAGTAGGATTCTGTTTGTCTAAATCTTACCGTAAATTTTTTAATACATAAATCTCAATACAGATGAATAATTTAATTTAGACAAAGAGAGTCCTGCTCTCCTATTTGGCGAGCAGTGGAGTTGGTTCTTTTGGCTTTTCACTAATCATAGCTTGACCTGCCAATTTTTAGTTATATTATAAAAATGGAACTCTTTTTCCTCATTGGTTGCCAGCAACTTGGGTCATAAAAGGAAACAAAGAAAGATGCATAGATGACATGAATCTAATATAAAGATAAGGCATATCGTACAGCGCTAATTAAATACATGACTCCTTTGATCCTTTCCAGGCCCCCTGACATCCAAAGCATCTAAAGAAGTGGGGCTCAGTAAAATGTGACCACCATGATTTATTTGTTTATATTACCCAGGCTAATTAGCCCATTGAACTGAAGTCTATCTGGGCCTTATAAGGCCCAAACTTCTGGGCTCTTTTGTAACAATCAAGAATTTGGACGAGGATCAAACTGGCAATTTAGCATCAAATTTTTTGCCAGATTGAAAAATTAAAGGGAGCTGATATATCAGTACCCGTATTGTACCGGCATCATAACTTCTATAACTGTCATAACAACTTGGAAAACTGTAAAAACTCCAGGACTGAATTTTTTTTTCCAAAGTATTAATATCTATACACGGAAGTATTTATAACTATGTACGGAAGTATTTATATCTATCAGATGAACAACTTTTATGTAAATAATTATTTCTCCATCTAAATTTCTCAAAAGTACCCACACCATAAATATATGGTGGGAACCACTCAAACTAGATGAGAGACCATACACGTTTTTAGAGGTGAGTTTTTTTCTCCATTCATTTTCGTTTATATTTCTGACAATTTATGAGGAATTTTGCAAATCTAAAATTACCAACGTCTTCTACGTAATTTTCTCTTTTAAATGAGATCCATGATGACGTACTTTCAAGCTCGTCGTCACACAAGTATTTATACCTACACTTGCAGTATTTTTTTACATATGACACTGGATGATATCTGAAAGTATTAATATCAAGTATTCTAAGTATTTATACCTATGTGGTCAATTATTTTTGTTAGAAAAATATTGCAAGTGTTTTTTTACATATGAATATATTACACTAGTTAACATCTGAAAGTATAAATATCAAGTAATACAAAGATTTATATCTATGCATTGGTGTATTTACATCTATGTGGTCAACTATGTTTGTTAGAAGAAAGTTGACACGGGGACGATTGGGGAAGATTGATGCAGGCATGCGGGGTCCCCACTACTTCATTTGAGGAAGGTTGACGCGGGGACCATTGGAGACTGAAAAAGAAAGTGATCATATCAAGTGACGCATACAAGTATTAATATTTTATTTTGTAAGTATCAATTTTTTATCTTGCAAGTATTTATATTTATAAAGGCTGATGCTGGATGAGTGTGGGGACTGAAAAAGAGGAAACATAACACATCATGTCTTTAATGTACAGTGCGGATACTGTAGCATGAGAATGAAAATAATTATTCAAAATTGAAACTGGCAATTATTAGGATCAAGCTGTCCTCATCATATACCAGCGTTTGAATCTCATGTTGAATTGAAAAATTGGAACGGCGGTTCAGTTCCGCAATTTAGCATCAAAATTACAAGACATGTAATAAGTATGAGAACTTTTATCATTAAAATATTTCTTTTTTTCTATCTTTTCTTTTGGGTTGCATTCCGCTTTTTTTTTTTTTTTCCTTCTCTTTCCTGAATCGGAAAGAGAGAGAGAGAGAGAGAGGGGACTTAAAAAAAATGGATTTTACCCCTTTGCATGAGGGCCGCATGGCATGGGTGCCATGTTGGCCATTTTTTAAAAGTTTTAAATTTAAACTTACCGGATGTTACAAATGGAGTGCAGGTATTCATGGAAATTGGGCTAATGTTGCAATTGTGTAGTAGCTTAATTGTTTTACTTATTATTTGTTAATTTTATTCCTGGATTTTTAGATTTTTTGTCCAAGAAACAAATTATCTGGAGATTAGAAGTTGAGGAGTTTATGATATTGAGAAAAAAAGGGCAAAAAAGCACCATGTGAAAGAAGTACGGTACCAGTACCAGGATCCAACCCTTTTCTATTGGCTGCTCTCTTTTTTAAGAGACGCCTTCACAGTTCACACAGATAGTCTGGTTTAGAGAAGGAAATACGTGACACGCCGTAACGTGACGTGACAAACACGCCGTGATTTACGTGACGTGACCAAAATGGTGAAGGATGGTCACGTCACGCGAATGGTCACGTCACGCGTAGTCATGCCGTGATCATACGTGACGTGATCACACGTGACGTGATGTGATTACACGTGACGTGACGTGTCGTGACATAAATTAGTCATGTCAATTTTTTAATATTTTAATTTAAATTGTTGAAAATTAAAAAAAATATATAAAAAATTCTAAAATAAGTAAATAATGTTGTAAAAATTAATTTTTTAGGAAATGTTGCATCTAATATTACTTTAAAAATTTAAATTACAAACATATATTAAAGTAAACTAAAGAAAATAAAAATCAGTACTACATAAATACCAATATCACTGAATTTACACTAAAATAAAAATCAGAATACTCTATACATATAAAAAAAAGTTGGATACTCTATGTTTCATATCGTGACGTGACGTGACGTGTATTTTCACTGGAATGTGGTCACGTCACGCGAATGATCACGTCACGCGTCATGCGAGTCACGTCACGTAATCGACACACGTGACGTGACGTGACTAGTCACGCCGTGACAAATTTTCTTCTCTAGTCTGGTTTCTAATTGGATGCAAAAAGAATAGGCATGGCAATATGGCATGCACACATGATGTTAGATGAGCACAGAGCACCAGACCTCAAAGCATCTAATGCAATGAGGCGCACCCGTTGGCATCAATAAATATATTTTCTGTTTCCAGCTTGTTTACTGTTTCTTTTGTTACGCCAAACTTAAAATAAAGCGAAGTTTTTTCAGATATGAATTACTATATATATTTAACAAACTTAAAATAAAGCATTAATACATATGAAGTTTTTTCAGATATGAATTACTATAGATATTATATATATAGGAGAAGAGTTTCAATACCTCATATTTTTCATATCTTATCATACCTCGTATTTTATATTTTCGTTTCTGAAATCCAAACTGTAGATTCAAACGCTCAACATGATATCAATACTAAAATATATTTAGGAATAAAATTTTATAATTTTTAGAATTTATTTACTATTTTTTAAGATCGGTATAAAATCACTGTTTTTAAACCGTTAAAAACAGTAATTTTCTATTCATCTTAAAAAATAGTAAAATAAATTCCAAAAATTATAAAAATTTCATCCCAACCATATTTTAGTATAGATATCATGTTGAGTACTTCAGATTGATAATTTAGACTTTAAAATAAATATATAAAATATGAGGTATGATAAAGTATAAAAAGCATGAGATATTATAACTCTTTATAGTTATATTTGAGTTCATATTTATGAATAAAATGTGGGACAACATGACCCGCTCGTAAAAAAATATCCCCACCAATTGTTAGCACCCCTCTATTTCGTTCATCATACATGCTGTCCTTGGACCTTTCTACAACAAACTGCCCTTTACAGGAGTACCAAACAATTAATTTATATTTAACATACACCAGCATTTGTCCACATACTGATCTCTTTACTTAGTTTTTTGGCGGTGGAGAAGAAATTATTTTTAATTCAAGGATATCAAAAGAAAAACCAAAACAGAGTAATAATTTTTTTTTGGGGAAGTACTGGCTAACTCGAGTCAATTTTATTCCATCAAGCATACCATAACAAACAAATTAACCACACAGCATCTCTCACCTTGTTAATTAATTTTCATACACACTCACTCAGTCTCAATCATACATGATCCCATATCAGTCGTTATCAGTATCTCTACCAGTACTTGTTAACCAATCTATTACTATCCATGCATGTAGATTCATTTCTCAGCCAACACAAGCACCAAAAATCAATGTGTTGGTTAAGGAACAATCTTCTTTTGGAAGTAATAGACTACGTTGACAAGTAAAAGTCGCTGCTATTCACTGAGAACTATTTGGGTTGTTTGTAATTGGGCTTCAGTGGGCTCTTTCTTTGATGAGATCAAAGCCCATTTCAGATGGTTCGGTGGCTTGCATTTCATAGTGGACCCCTTCTAAGACTCTCCTAAGGCCTTGTTTTGATGTGGCATATAGGATCTTTGCTCTTATCCTTGATGCAGCAGGTGACCTAATTGTAATAGGAAAACAAAATGAGAAAGGATGGAGATTCTTATGAAGTAATTTGCTTACTAAATTTCATTAAATCAAAAGAAAGACTAAATGTTCTTGACCTTTGTTGGACTACTAAAATAAATGATCTCAACATTTCAAACATATAATTAAGAAATAGTAAATCTCAATTATAAGAAAACAGCCGCAACAAGCCATATAATTAATAAACAGTGGGCTTTGTCAAATAAATAAAGTTAGGCTAACATCAATGTCAAATGAGTTGAAAGCGTGGGGCTAGATGAGACATCTTTTGCGAAAAATAGAAAAAGTTGTGACAAGGACATGACTTTAATTTGTGAGATAAGTATTGCATTTAAATAATGTTTCTTTTATCTTATTGGAATATTGGTACGAGTCTGATAATGACAGCAACATGTATTTTGTTAACTTCTTAAAAGCTAACAGTAACATATATGTAGCAAATGGGGTCTTAGATTAGCAAACACAGTGTTCATTTAATACAGTGGAAATTATGTCAATAATTGATTTCCAATTAATGTTTTATTTGAGAGAAAAATTCAATTAAGATTGTGTTTAGTATAATTAAGCATAGGTTATATTAGAAAGAAATGACCTGTTTAACAGTGAGATCATCAATCTCTGTCTTTGATTTATGATTTGTGATTTATCTCGGTACGTATCAAGAGGGCCATACCGGTACAGAACCTGACCTATTCCATTATTGCTTTATATTGCGTCGTCAATTAGACTAAAGAAAGGGAAAGATGATCAACTCAACTTCTCTATATCCATCCATCCCCTTTTGTGAAGTAGAAGAACCAAAGAAAATAAAATTTGGACTTTTGTTCTACTGAATAAGTATAGAGGTTTGGTAAACAAGGCTAATGCAAGTGGGTTTAATGTCATAATCAAAGGATTTTTATTGTGATATTTAGAGTTTAAACTTTAAATTTCGAATTTTTCCAGACTAAATTAATATTCAATGGCGTAAATCTACAGCATTCCTTTTTGGGTCCACTTTGCTGGAACGCTTTTGTTAGAACTAGTGGATTGAAAAGATTGCCACTAAGACTTCATATTCCCAGTCTAAATTAATTTCTATGAATTATTCCAAGTTACCACATAAGGTTATGAATTCATGTTTGATAATGAATGCTAAAATAGAGCATATATATTTTGTGCAATGCTAGAAACAGATTTAATGAAACTTCACGGTATTAAATTAAATTCTAGTCAGTTTTACTTGTACTAATTGACCTCTTGTAAAACAACAAAAATGAAAGGAAATAAACATTTTCTGGCATAGCTAGCAATGGTGCAATGATAATGGAAATTACAAAAAGAAAGAAAGATACAACTGAGAATAAGCAAGATAATTACCATGCGATGAAGAAAATTTTGCTCTTCTGGCAGTTATCTGGTGTGATGAAATCAAAATCAAACACGGCATACCGGCAATCATCAGCCGGTAAGGCGGCAATTAACTCGTTGTAACCTTCGCCGGGTCCACCAACGTGGTCCACCAGGACTTCCCTGGACCGCTCGTTGATCTTGTACACTACAAACCGGTGCACGCGTCCCCATTTCATTTCCCTGTACCACTTCTTGCATTCATCCTGTATTTTCATCCCCTCCGTTGCCTATTTTCAAAATTGCACAATTCATGAGCTAATTTTGTCTGATCAGAAAAATCAAGTATGTGTTCTTGGCATGAACTTTTCAGGGTGTATTTTGACATGATAAGATTAGATATCAAATTCCCACATATTTAAAATATCTTTTGATTTGTAGGATTGAGTTTCAAAAGGTCATGATTAATTTCTTGATTGTGGGCACTCAAAGAAGAAATCAAATAGGAGACAAAAACAGAATATAAGAGCTTATATGCTCAATTTTTTTTTTCAAAATTGAGAAAAATATGAACTGACAAAGATGTTTGATTGTGTACCATCTTAAAAGCCATAGCCATGGTGCCAGACTACTTTGCTTCTTTGGCAGCCTTTGATCTTTGTTTTTTTTTTTTAGAACCAGACTTTGATCTTTTTTGATGTGCTTCTATATGCCTCCTATGAGGTGATATTCTTCCCCTATGGGAGTGTCTCTGTATATATAAAGAATGAATATGGATTTTGTATGGCCTTTTGCAGTGAAGCAATTCTTTGTAGCGGGTTGTGGATATATGCATTTGTTTCGAGACATGGATAGATAAAATGTATCAGTCAAGTATGGAGTATTATATTCTTATTTATAGTTAAATTAAAAGTCTTTAAAAAGAAAAAAGTACAAATAGTTAGAGATAATGAACAATTCTTTATTCTACATTTGCTGTAGGAATATTTTGGTTGAATATATATACTAAGTTGCATTATAAACAGTTGTTAAATAATAAGTACTAAATCGAATAATTAATTGACCTTTGAACAATTTGCATCACTTCATTTAGTAAATCTGGCTAACTATGGGGAAAGAAAACAAAAAATTCAAAAAGTTCATTGGATCTTTGTAAAGCTAACCTAAATCTAATATTCTATGTTCAATTTCTTTAAAAGAGTATGACTGTCTTTTGAGCCTGATTTTTAACCTTCAGTGCACATCCACAACATAGAGATTGACTAAATCATTGTTCTTTGGACATTAATTCTCTGGTCCTTATCTTTAACTTTAGAAAATAATGTAAAGTAGAAATATTTATTATATGTTTTAATTGTTCCATTTCTCACCCTCTAAACAACTTCCAACTTGTACTTGATTTATCTAGAAAACTGAAATGTGCATTAAGGAGTATGTGCAGTGAGGTATAACACTTTGTTCATTGCTTAGAGATCAAATTATGTGTTAGAATATAGGTTTAGAAAATATCGGATTAAGATCAAGAATAAAAAAAGTAAATTATTTAAAACAAATTCTAGAAAATTATAAAGTAAAGAAAATATGAAGGTTAAAATGTGTTTAATCACAAGGGAGAATCTATGTATAGTTCAAGAGGTGCTCAACCACTCTCATGATTCAAATTTTTAATCATTTATATGAAAATTTAATTGATTTTTTTTATAATTCAGCCCCTCATAAATTATTACATTTGTATTTGTAACCCAATGGTTATAATGTTTATTTGTTATTACGAAGACTTAAATTTAAGTTCCAATCATGCATTATGCATTTAAATTTTAGCCTCTGTCTAATTTTCTAGTTCAGCAATATATAATCAGGTGTAAACTATTGATGCAAGGTGTATTTCCTTAAGTGTGAGGTAGGATAAAAAGTATTCCAAGATACAACAGGTCATATGTAGTTCTTTTTAGGAGCATGTCCATGAGATACAATAGTAGAGCGTTCAAGATGGAGTCAAACTTTCAAAGTATGTGGGTCAAAAGTAAATGAGATCAATCAATACAATTTTTCTATAGTGAATAAGAATCAATTTTACCGTATTCATAGTATTTTACTCTAAACTATATATAAAATCTTATAAAAATACGAAAAACTTAAAAATTAATAGAGATTAATTGACCCTCTCATTTCTCTCAAGTAACTCTGCTCTAGAGAGGGCTACTTCAATATCTGACATATAATAATATAAAAATAGTGTTTTTTTAGGGAATTTAACGTAAACCTCTCAGTCTCATAAACTTCGAAGTTATATATTCTCTCCTCTAAACTTCGTACCACTGTATTTTTAAGAACTCACAAACTTATCCATTTTATTATTTTTTTTTATTAAAACTCATTTTAAATTTATAAAATGTCCATTCATCCTTTACTAAAAAATAAAATTAAATATGTAGTTTTAAGAAAATGCTAGCTTTTTCTAATTGGCCGGTTTGCAAGTGCAAATAGTTCAATTCTCTATTTCTGATGTATATAAGGTAACATTTAGATATATACTTGTGTATGCGTCATAAGTAATGATAGTCATAATATTATCATTAAGCCGGAGAGTTATTTTTCAATCAGATCAAAATAACGAGCCATGCATTTGAGTAGGTCAAAAAGAACAAGTTGTATATTTGACTAATTAAAAATAAATAAATGGATATATATTTAATAAGGGCATGTTATAAAATAATAAATTATTATGATAATTACTTCAATATACTTATAAAATACTTTTTTTGCTAAATTTTGAGAATTACCACTTGTGTTCAACTGTATGTACTGAATACTGATGTATAAACACACGAGATCAAATTATGTGCCTTGTTACTACTTAGTACTTACTGGTTACTACTAATAACGTAACTGGAAGACGAGTTACATGCAACTCGTGCAAGTGAGGAGTTAACGACACGTTAGTAACAGACATGCACATGCAAGTCAAAAGCGCCTGGCAATCCACGATTCATCATAGGAATTAGGACCCAGTCTCGGATCTAACGCAACACAACTCTGATTGCAAGGTTTCCTGTGCATATATGGAAATTGCAATGTAGCTCTATCTACAGCCTACTCAACAATTCTACACATATGCATTATGCATACTTTGCTTCGCTTGAAAGAGAAGTGAGGGACCCCAATTGGCGTATGGACAAAAAGAAGAGCACGAGCTAAATAAAATAATTGAAAGGTGCAACCCTCTTCTCCGATCATCAGTCCTGGTTTTGGTTGTTTCAAAAACAAATACCTTGAACCTTCCTTTTTCTATTTGAGTTTTCAGTGGAAGAATCAAAATGAGTATTGATTGGGATCAAGTTGCATTTTTTATTATTATTGGATACGGTTTCGGTTTCCGACTGAATTGGATCATTCACTTTAGAATTTACATGGTCATTCTAGATTGAATTTGATTTTAATTGTTAAAATCATCTAGCCATCTAAACAGTCGCTTTGCAATCAATGGGATATGGTTCCTGGAGCTGTCCCTCCATCCTGATTTTGCGTTTTAGTGGAGATCAGAATGTTTATTTTGCTCCTCTCTAAATTTATTTTTGCCTCTCTTTGAATGTTTTGATTTATAATTAAGATTAAATTTAGAATTAAAATTAAAATAATTTTTTTGAATTATAACTGGTAATTAGAATTATAGGTTAAAATATTAAAAATTAAAAATCAAAATATTGAAAAGTATAAATTAAAGTATTATTTTTTTAAAAAATTAATTAGTTAATAAAATTAAATCCGATTTAATATTTATTTGCGTCCCGACAAAAAGTCCTTAGTCCGGGTCCTGTATGAACCGAACCTGTGATATCACCGACATTTCATCTTATATATATCGACAAACGCCCCTCACATGCATGCATAGATTTTATTTTATATATCCACCATTTTGCCTCGGAATGAGACTAAACATTGTAAATGTAAAAAGATAATTATATTTCGTTCGGAACCCAAGTCTTTTTCTCCAAAAAGTGCTTGTATAACAATGAGTCACCATTGTACCATATGCTGCCTTATTGTACCAAAGGCACCACCCCACCTTGTCTGGTTGTCTTGCCAATATTATATATCTCCAGACTCCAGCTAAGCTATATATCTATTGCCAGGAAAAGCATGGCCAGAAAAGAACACAAGCCACGAGACGCTTACTGTGTATGACATTAACTTCCCTTTCTCTCTTCTTTTGTTTAAGTAGATCAAATCACCGTGAAGCTTTTGCGCACAGTTAGGTAATTGAAGAACAAAATCCAGAAAAATATATATATACATACATAAATGAATTCATATGTCTCGATTACATAATAAATTAAGAATTATTCAATCTAGTCCGATTTTTTTTTGTTCCAGTATCCCTAAATTAATTCGCTATTTTTAATTTTATTTTACAAGTCAAATAATCTGTAGTGTTAAACTAAATTACGTTTGGGTGTTAGATAAATCTACATTTCACTTGATTAACATTCCAGTTATCCAGATTCAAGTATATATAATTCCCACCGATCATATTATATGAAGGAAAAATCATTAAAGTAATGTCACTTTGTCATTACAACATGGGGCACAATGCCCACGACACCTTTAGTAGCTACAATGGGTGCAAACTTGGTGATTCTTTACAGCGCTTCGTAGAATTGTACGAGCGAAAAGGACATATGAATGAATGAATGAATGAATCGATTGAGATTTTTTTTTTTTTTTGAGGAGAAACCCGTAGGTGTGCATCGATTGGGAGTTGGGTTGGGTCACAAAAGCTATCCTTTCCTCTTTGTCAACACGTACGCATCTGATTTGATAATATTTTGAGGACATTTTTCTTATCTGTAAAGGGACCACACCTAGTTCCTCTCGAATTCGCATCCTCCGAGATATCTCAAACTTTTGAGTGTTTTTATGGAAAATCTCGACCGTTGAAATACGTACTGCATGAATCTCAAAACATAAAGAACACTGGCCTACTGCGCTTTCATGAATAGACACCGTATACGTCGGTCACGCAAAAGTTGAGATATCTCAGAGGATACGTACTCGTTCCTCACGACATCCCCAGCTTCTAATATAATATTCCATGATTTTATCTAACTCTACCAAATATCTAATTCTAATTGATAAAAACAATTCAAGGTCCAAATTTAATGCCAATGAAACTAACAAACTGTTATAAAAATATTAGGCGTTCTTTTGTTCGTTTTCATAATAAAAACCACTCTTGGACCTTTTGATTTGATACCATAACTAATATAGAAGCGGCTCCGGTTCATGCTAAATATCAATTACATTTATTTAAAATTATTTTTTGAGCCATTTCATGCATAACCATGCGAATAGAGAAAAAAAATCTTGATTATGATTTGGCACAGATAAGGTATCAGTACCAAACTATAAAAGAATTTTCTACCAAATAATAATAACAACACTGATGTCGTACCAACTCTTCTACTATTAACTTACTGGAGCTTAATTAACAACTGATCAGTAGTACTTAAAAGAAGTGGCTCCAAAAGAGATAATCATGGCACATCTGAAGCAGTAGGCAACAAAGAAATATGCCAAATAAAATAAAACAAATAGTGCCTTGAGTACATATCACAAGTAGCTACAAGTTTAATCATACAAAGGCACCGGAAACATAACAATACCAAGGGCTAAATGAAGGCTAATAATTTCACTTCTCCTCGCTTTTATCTGGCTTGTCTTCCTTTTTCTCTTGCTGAAGGAAAAAAAAAAAACCAAACTTTGGAGATAAAAAAACAAAGAGAAGGATAGGTCATAAAACAATTCTTAAAAAAAGCTATAGAACATTTATGGAATAGCTTAAGCACAAGATAATCAGTCCCATTAGAAAATAAGAGCAAAATGTCATAATGACAACAATTGCACCTAGGTTAAAAAAAAGTGAGTTCATACGAGGAGAGGCATACCTCAGGTTGTAAAGAATCAAGCAAGCTCCTTACAGAGGGATCATTTGGATCAACACCAGGAAGCTGTTACAATATCATACAGGTGATATTATTATGTGACTAAAAGGAAATATTGCAAATATATACTGATGCAGTAAGACTAATGCTATAGTTCATTACCTTTGAATTCCTTTTAAAGACTTGATTTGGTCCAATTGAACAATTGAAACAGACAGGAGGTTAATGGCTTTCACGGAGGCTAATGGAGTATTAATCATGTACAATTGTAAATTACACCGTCAATTCAGGCATAAAAAATGATCTACACGAATTCAATTAGCAAGACAGATGGTATTTGATTATATCTTGACAACTAACAAAGTTGATTAGAATGAAATTACATAAAAAGGAGAATTTGGATCTTACCGAACTAAGGATAGAAGAAACAAAAGACTGATCACCAAGCACCTTGTTCATGTCTGACTGGCTTCCAGATTCTTCCTTTGCTGCCTCAACTGACATTTGTAGAGCTACATCCACAACATGAAACTTGGTATTAGTTTTCAAATTTATTTTTAGCGAAACAAGTCTTACAAAAATCAAAACTACATCAAAAAGAAAGCAAAAAAATGCCCTTGGAAGAACATCTAGTCTCAGGTCCAATTTATCACCATGGCGTCTCTCATTTTAGCACATAAAACATTGCTTTTTGTCCCAGCTCAGGAACCTTCAATGTTCTCATACTAAAAGAGAAACATCTCAGATTGAAAACTATAATTACACACATCATAGACATCCTGGATGTTCTTCCACACGTAACAGTATTCATGGTACCGGATAAAGTCCTTCAGAATTAGTACTACAACAATTCACAGCCAAAATATAGACTTATTACAGATTTTATGGTATATCTCTCTTTCTCAGAAAAACACAAGATTGGACAAAATTGTAATCTTTTTTCACAATAGGTCATTGGGATTTTCAAATTATGCTCAACTGTTACCAGCTTCCCTTGAAACATCCAACTGGTGCCAGTTTGCTATATTTAATTTTACTTTACCAATCAATTATCAATAGTGTGAAATCAGTGCCTGACAAACAAATCAACCACTTGTAGACATATAAACTAACCTAGAGCCAAATCTGGGTCAGTGGTGGTAATGTCTGACGCGGGCTGTACATCATCCATTGACATGGCAAGAGCTTGCTGTAGCAATGCAGCCTCATCATCCTGTCATATAACTAGGACCTGTTAATAGCAAATACATAAACCGTTCTACATCCCTAGCGAAACAATTCACCATCAAGCCATCATCAATTTTACCAAACAAAAACCAACATTCAAAAACAAATTTTATCTATTTGGCACAATTAACCAGTACAGGTCTGAAGATGGTACAAACCGGATAGTACTAACAGAAAAGGTTCCTTTTGTTAAAAAAATGTCTTTACTGTAGCCTGTATTTTTCGTATTTCATTTTGTAACATTATTTCAAATTTTCACATTTAGAAATTACCTGAGCACCCTTATCATCGGCTTCAGCCATGACAGCATCAGCCGAGCTAGAGGCACCAACATCTCCTTTTTCTTTACCAGATGATTCCTCAGCAGCCTTTTTGGCAGCGGCCTCCTGCCTGGCTCGCTCTTCCTCCATTGAAACCCTAAGCGCCAGTGCCAGCTCTGGGTCCACATTCGGATCAACCCCAAACTCAAACCCAGTCATGCCACCTGCTGTGGCTGCAGCCGCAGCAGCTGCCGCAGCAAAGCCACTTCCACCCTCCTCACCAGTGAAAATTGGAGTGCTATGATGAAACAAAAGTACTCATTAATGACTGACAAAAGCACTACTGAACAAGTTCTATCAATTTTGTAGAGGCGCATAAACAGAACAGATATCATCCATGACATCCTTGTCTGTATCCACATAATAATTCATCAATAAATTATTGGTCTGTATCCACACGGAATGGATGCAGTTTATTATTAGGTCCGGTAACATGATGCGGATACAGATAAGGATAATTGAAAGACCCTCATATTTTTTATTTTGTCATTTATGAACATCAAATCCTACATGCAAGCCTGTTCTCAATTTTGTAAGTTTAAATTTGTATGTTATTTCTCTACAATGCTTGTTTTCTTTGTGCTTGTGTACTTGTTAGTAATACCTGTCAATTATCCACTTCGTCTTATCAAATTCACATCTGTCAATTATCAGTATCTGACTAGAAGCTCACCATTTCACAGCGCACACAAATGAATACTTTTAGGTTGTCCGCATGGAACAAAAAAAATATGTCTGGTTTGTACATCTACGAGAGACAACTCAGTAGATTGATAAGAGGTTAGAACCTAAAGAGAAACTTAATAAAATGACAAGGAGAGTTAGAACCTAGAAAAAATGAGAGAAGATGTACCTGATGAGGACATCAGAGAGGACATTCTGGCTAGGAGGAATATGTACAATGTGGCTGCTGTCACTGTTGTTGACTGCATTAATCATTGCCTCCAGCTTCTCTGGTTTCCCGTCCTCCGACTCACCAAAGTCTACAATATCCAGTGACACATTATTTTTCTTCAGCTTCTTCCCTAGCGACTCCAGAGCCTTTATATCATATTTTATCGGACTATCAACAAAGAGAAGAGAAATTAGGTAACACATAAGTTTGCTTTCAATCAAAACTACAGCAACAATCTTGCCAAGTACTGTAGTCATCTTTTATAGTATATGATGTAGCCATTGTAGTTTTGTGATTCATATCGGTAAGCAGTAAAAACCAGTAAGATAAACGATCTATTTGAAAATTTCCCTTTTTTTAGCTGGTGCTGTCAATATCAATTTGGCCTTTCCTAATTAAGATTTTAAAAAAGTACTGCTGGCAAAAAGTATTACCCGAAGATATATTAAAAACCTGAGCTGTTTGAAACATTGTGTATCAAAACATTTTGAAAGAAGTCAATTAGGCAATTTAATGAGATAAACAATTATTACCTCCCAACAAAAACTATGATCCTTTGTTGCTGCCTTTTGTTTTGGCGGTGCTTTAGGGCCAATTGAGCCACTTGTATGGCAGCCGTCAAGTTCGACTCACCACCAATTTCCAAACCTAACAAGGCAGAATCATAAATAAAATAATTGAAGGATGAAAAATGAGAAAGAAGAGAACAGTGAACACATGATGAAACAAAGCAGACATACCATGCATGCAAGCAAGGATTTTGCCAAGATCACTCGTAGGAGTAACCAAAACACGCACACCTTTTCCAGCCATTGTCATAACTCCAACTGTATTTTCTGGATTTGACTGTAACATTATCATATAACAAAAACTTTAATATAATAAGCCCAAACTACTGCAAAAAATGGATCCAAAAAGCCCTAACATATGCTTATTTCAGACACATGCACGACTCAATGTGCTTGCACATGACTGATCAAAAGTAATTCAACATATAAAAAAGCTATAAGAAATATGCAAGGATTAATTTAAAATAATTGGGGCTTCTTGATGATGTAAAATTCATGAAAAAAATAAGCTTAATAGAAATCAGTCTTATTTCACAGGTACAGCTAGCAAATATTTTAATTCCCAAGACAGGGGATTACTCGACAATTCATTATTTTGACAATCTTAACAATCTTTAAAACTAAAATTTATATTTGAAATTCAACATTTCAGGCATAATCTGTATTATCCACATATCATGTCTATAATATATGATGAGTTTTGGTGGATATTTCACCATACATCAAGTGACTTGAAATTTATGGTCCTTGATGCATCATCAAACAATACTTAAATTGTGTGAAATTTGATTGTTAGACTATCTATATTCCCAATACAATAATGGTACATTTACTTTCCAATTTTCAATCTTATTTGATTTTTCTTAATACATTGCCAAGATTTTAGAAAGAACCAATGTCAAGTGATCCCTTGTCAATTCCTAAATTACTCATGCAAACATATTAATTCAACCTTACTGAGCAAGTTGAGACATAAATTCTAGAAAAGGAGCAACATTCATTGTAGGAAACCTGTGATGATGGTATGCTAAAGTTTCATTTATGAAACTAATATGCAGAAGAATCATATAGGAACCTTGAAAAGATAACTCAAAAGTGAGCAGTGTTTGTTATGCTCTTGTTTTGGGTCTCAAGAGGAACAGAAGAAAAGGAGGGAAAGAGACAAAAAGTGAATGGACAGTTGGCAACAGGAGAGAAAAATAAAACAAGAAAAAAAAAGATGAGGAAAGGAAGATCACAATCAATGAGAGAAAGAGCAGTAATTTTCTCGGTCTCTTCTTAATCACGAGTTTGCTAGAGCATAATCATAGTTGAAGTAATAGTACTAAATGGGCGAATAAGAAAAAAATTGCAACAGTTGAGAGACAAATATAGGTGTATTAACTTCTAGAGTAAGAAAGAAATAAAAAATTCATATACTTGAAAGGCATAAGAGAAAATTGACCCAATATATGAAGGATAACGCTCATAACCTCAATTTCACCACCACCAGTAATTTAAACCAATTTTAATTATACGACCGATAAGGATTATAACTCCTCCCACACTTCTAATTTGCTAGTACTAATTTTCTACTTTCTTCTTACAGTCTTAGTTATCTAATTTAGTGTAAAATCCAGCCCTAATTGGTTCTCAGATATGAAAATAATTTAATCAGAGCATGATTTTGTGCAAGACTTGTGAAAGGCATCTTATCCGAGATATAGTCAGATAGAATATGCTGTTGTATTAAATTTTTCCATCTAAAAGGTCTACTTCAAAGTAGATCGTTAGTGCTTCTGCAACTACAGAAAAATGCACAAGCACCCTAAGAACTGGGATTGTGTTACACACTTGCAGAATATTTCAACATAGAATTCTGATAAATAGTTCCTCAGAAAAAAAAAACAGAGGAAAATCCCCTTGTGCGACATCATTTTTCATCTTTCTAAATATTGGAATCAAGATTTAAGTTGCAGATTCTTCAGAAAGAGAGAAAGAGACTCTGGAATCAAAAGTAAAAATTACTAATCCCAGTAATTCTGCTAAAAACATTTTCCAAGTGCACTATCCTTGAATAAATAAGAAACAGTTCCATTCAAATCAATTCCTTAACATAAAACCCTAAATCAAAGAGACGGTACCTTTTTAACATTAGATTGGGGAAAAGAGTACCTGAGTTTTAGCGCCACAAACGAGATTGACAGCGTCGCATTGGGCCTGAAATCTATTAGGAGCATAATCTCCGTTTCTCATCCACTCCGAATTGTCAAGACATATCATAGTCGCCTGTTTTCAATCAGATCCAATTAAACGAATGCAAACACGACAAAAGAAAGGTTAAAAAAAACAGAGATAGAACCTGAGAAGGAATTTTTAATACCTCGAGAACCATGGCGATCGATGCTAGATAGCTAGAGAAAGAAAAAGAGATATAGAGAAGAAGAAGGCGGAGCTTAGCTCTGCTTTGTTCGTCTTTTGAGCGGATGTTTCTTGCGAGTTGAGAAAGGTCTGATGGTAGAGAGAAGGGTTAATGGTAAGCAAATATACAAAAAAAGGCCCTCTCTTGCCGACTTCAGGTCCAAGTTTATGTTTCCGTTGAAAGGAAACTTAGCCTCTAAAATAGGCCGAGATCTACTTTCTATGTTTGCTCTATGTCGGTGACTCTTTATTGGGCCCAACTAAATTTGTTAGGCTCAACCCAGAGTTAAATTTTTTTTTTTTTTTTTTTTTGTTATTTTCTCTGCTCAACGGGCTTTTACAGGCCAAATGTTTTGGACTGTCAAGATTAATCGTGGGGAAATGAACGGCAAGATGCGGAATGTTGTAAAAGTGTCGAAAATTGTATTTCCGAAAACTCAATGGTTGCAAGTTGTAACATTCGTATTTTACTTTGAAAACTAACATGTTACTGAACCATTCGTCAAATTATGAGCCGTCAAGGATTAAGAAATGTAGTTTAAATATGCGGCTATGTATATTTAATGGTGTGAAATATTAGTTTCTGGAAGTATAAATATATATAATAGTAAAAAAATTCTAAAAATTGTAAAATTTAGTTTACAAGTACATAGTATTATAGAGACTATATTGACGGTTCAAATTGATCTTTAGAATTTTCAAACTGAAATTTTGAATCTATAGTGCGGACCAATATGCTTGGCATAGGACCATAGTCTCACTCTTATGTTTTTCCCTCAGGTAATTAACACCAACTCTTTGTAACTTGCATTTTTTTTATATAAAATTTGCTTCCTAGGTACTTCGCCTATATACCAACTTCAATAAAAGAATATATAATTGAGACAAACTTTATAAATAACCAATTAATTTTAAATTTGTCATAAGTAACTTGACCAAGACCAAAGTGTTGTTACATCACCCTATAATTCTAAATACATATTTCAAAAATCTAATATTGTTATTTTAGTTTCGTTAAATATGTTCTTTACTACGTCACTTAAGTTGTGTTCCCTAAGAAGTTACTCAATAGAAGGGAGGGGAGCGGAGGAAAAATAATACCTGATCAAATTTGACCAGAACTTAGTTACTTGCTCCAAATATCAATCGTAAATTTTAATGGAAAGAAGAGCGAAGGAGACAAGGAAATAGGTGGTGAGCTTTGTGTAAAAGTTAAGTAAAATTTCAACAATTTTGTAACTTTCGATTTAAAGTGTAGTGAAGACGAACTCATTATATTTTTTCCTCCTTCCGTCCCTTTTTTCTTTTATTTTAATGAAATAATTCTGAAGCACACTCTTATTTTCTGTTTTGAGCCATTATTACTACAAAAATATTGACTATACACAGTTAAAAAATGAGATCATACACAGTTTTGCAACTGTCTAGCAAAACTGTGTCTGCTGGCGTCGTGTCTGAAAGGGTTGGGTGTGTTTTTTTTGTTTTGGACGTGAATTTAATAGAAATTTTGAGAAAATGTATACGAGCGATATACATCGGTGTACAATTAACATTTTTGTATTAGTGCAAAGATAATAGTTATGAATTCTGTTTTTAATCAATTTCTTATCTTTAAAAATTAAGGTTTTGTTTGTTATATTCGATACTTTCAATCAAAAACCAACGAATCATCATATCAGCGCGGCTAATATATATCATGTAACATTTTTTGAAATTTAAATGGGGTCAGATATGGAATATGGTTCATCTTTTATCTAAGATCGGTAAGGACCCGGGATTTTTATTAATTGAAATAAAATAAAATAAATATCGAAAAAGGGGATAGGATGTGGTTTTTTTCGAAAAGTAATAAAACCGGAGTAATTATCAATGTCCCTAGGGACGGGATAAACAACGACGTCTGTCTTAATGGTAATCTCTCACCGTATTACTCCTTAACCCAAACAAAAAAAAATTTCAGGGACGGGATAAACAACAACGTCCGTGAACAGTGACCCAAATTTTTTTTTTCAGGGACAGAATTATTAATCCCGTCCGTGAACAGTGTTTAAAAAAATTAGGTTTGATTTTGGTTAATAAAAATAACTTAGAAAAATTATATTTACTAAATTATGTTTCAACTTTAAAAATAATTATTTATTTTTAACTAAAAAACAATAATTTATTTTTCAAATGACTAGATTAGTGTCATTTTTTTTAATGGAGTTCTAAAAAAAAACTTAAGTTTTTCGAAAAAACATAATTTAGTCATTTGATGTAATGGAGTTCTCAATAAATTAAATTAAAAACATATGTCTATGTTATCGGACACATAGATAGTCTACCAATTAAATTCAAATTTAATGCAATTAACTATTGATTAATAATGTATCAAGATCAGCGATATAGAATTTCAAGTCATTTGATGTAGCTAAAACATAAATCAAATCCCATCATATTTATAGACATAATATCAAATATAATTTTTTTTATTTAACCAAAATAAAACCTAAGTTTTTTTTTTTTGGTCACTGTTCACGGACGTTGTTATTTATCCTATTCCTGAATTTTTTTTTGTTTGGATTAAGGAGTAATACGGGGAGAGATTACCATTAAGACGGACGTCGTTGTTTATCCCGTCCCTAGGGACGTTGATAATTACTCCGGTCTTATTACTTTTCGAAAAAATCAGATCCTATCTTCTTTTTCAATATTTATTTTATTTTATTTTGATTAATAATAAAATCAGCAGTAAGGACCGCAAACAACTGGACTCAAGCATCTAGCTGCTTGTTTGCCATCGACATGGCCCGAAAAGCCCAAAATATTTTTGCTCTTACGTACATATTCAGTTTCAAAGATGTAGGAGAGGATCTTATTTAGAAATTATACAGTAAAGTTTCTTATTAGAAAACTGTTTCTAAACTCTATGCAGATCAAATGATTGACTCAAATAATTGGTTTAATAGAAACTCTAAAATTAATCTTAAAAATGTGAAAATTAGAAACTGTAGAGATCTTATTTTCTAAAAAATAATTAATAGACATTTAGAAACTATTTAGAAACTATTTGAGTTGCAGTGTTGCAGATGCTCCTCTCATTTGAATACAATACCGAAGCAGATAATTTTTCTATCTTTAATTTATTACCGACGAATAACAACTCTGTGTATGTGTGTATCTATAAGACTATAACGAACCAAATTCCATTTCATCTTCTAACATGCGCACAAACCCTTGCATCCGTAAAAACTTTACCTGGTCTACAAAAGTAGCCTTTATCAGGAGCACAATGCAAATCCTCTGAGCAAATACAAAGTCCTTCAAGTGCACACCTTTCCTTCGACACAACCACACTCCCGGCTACCCCGAGAATTTGGTCAGACCACTCGCTTGAGAACAAACCTTCAGGATCGTACCGATCCTTCACTTCGAGAAAATCTCGACTCTTTTCGTACTTCTTGATAACACCATTGAATGCAATGTGGCGATTCTTGCCCCAGTGTGGCAAGCCGTTGTACTTAAATAGTGCTATCTGCTCTATCTCTTCAATGAAATCTTCATACAATCTTGGAGTATCAGGGTTATGACTCCTGAAAATGTTTATACAAAAAAATTATAAGTTGGAGATGTCTATTTAATATCAATCATAATATTAACTGAAGGAGCGAATAAAAATTAAATTATAATTGATTAGTTTTAATTTTGTTTACCATTCAAGATAAGAGGTGACACAGAGTCATTGTGTGCCTTCTATATATAGTTTTCTTATCTTCACTTTTGTGAAAGCTAAGAAAATCAGTTTATTTGAGCATGATATAATGTTAATTATTTATACTTGCTTATTAGTGTAGGTTAAGTTCGTAGAAGAATATCTGTTCTTTGTAAAATTATATATAAAAGTTCTTGTATTCAGGTTAATTATGCCCTGCTGATAATATATGACTAATGTATCAGTAATTGAATTAAAACATAATGAAATTGCTGGTAACAGTATATATACCTGTAATAAGTGATATCGAAATCAAGCATGTCCGACTTTTTACCCAGGTAAGCTGAAGATTCCTTGACATACCGCATCAGAATCCCATCATAGAGCTCAAGCCCACAAAGTGCCTTCGGGTATATATTCCTCAGCTTTTGTATGTCCAAAATAAACTCCTTCACTCTGTTGAGCGTGATGCTGACAGTGGTCTGGTGAAAAAAAGACCCCATGATCCGTGGGTCCCAGGGGCATGCTGTCAGAAGCGAATCCTCACGACCAAATGCACAACCCCCGGAGGCTTGCATTTTGTTTTGATAACCTATCACAGGATAACCCGTAAAAACGAGGCCGTTGTTTGTCAGACCGTACCGAGCAAGTGACAGCGTAGATGAGGTCAACCTTGAGTTCACGCATTTTCCGTTGGCATCTCTTAGTGCCTCTGACGCCTCCTCTGCATTTTACCAGTTTGTTGTGACTAAACAATAGTAAGCTTCAGCTATTCATTAGCTATTTAGCTAGGTTGCATGTGATGTTGCATATAAGAAAAGTAAAATAAATGGTTTTCTGGTGAAATTATGTTAACTAACCTCCTTTATACGGAGATAATAGCTGAAAAAAATTCCCAATTAAACATAACTTGAGAGTGTGATACATTGTTTGGATTACCCTATTCGTATATAGAAGCACAAAGCTATACTATGTCAATGTTAAAGCGTAAATTATTTAAATAAAATTTAGGATATAAAATGAATTGCTGCTGATTGATGGGAACACATATTAAACAAAAAAGTAAATAGAAGGCAGCACTATATCTACCTGCCAGTCTATTGGCCACAATAACTGCAGTGGAAGTGGGCCGAAATCCAATGAAATTGTACACTCCATCTCCTGATACATTGACCGGTACACGGTTATCGAGACGGTACAGTACTTTGCCGTGGCCTGGATGCCATGCAATGTCTGCAAACTCGTGCTGGTGCCCAAAATTGACAGCCTGCTCTGCCAAGTCGGAGTCATTGCGTGTCAAGTAGCTTATGGAACGCTTGAACATTGGTTGCAATTGTAATGTCACCTGGCCATTAGAGGATCAATCTAATGAGTTTCAGAAATACTGTTCTAAACAAGCTAGTTCTTGTTCAAGGATCAGAATGTAGTGCCATTTCCTTTTCCCATTTTTCTTGTAATTACCGAGTTCAGTGATTTCTTTTCTTGACTTCCTGGACTAGTACATAATTATTTATGCAATTTCATTTGATCTTGTAAATTTTTTTTGGTTTTATGCTGCCATAACATGCTCATGTCCAGGATTCATTGGTTAGGACTTAGGAGTATGAAATATGTATGAGACACACCTGAGATATTACCCCAAGAACACCAAGTGACACTTTAGCCGCATCCAGGTCGGCATCACCGATTTCTAGCACTCTAATTGCCGCGTAATTTTGAGAGGCAGGTGCTGGTGTGACCAGTCTCATCCCAGTCACGTACTCGTGCACTGCACTCCCCTTTCCCCAAAGCGAGCTCCCATGGGCCCCAGTCGACAGCAATCCACCAATTGTCAACCCATACCAGTATGGCACATAAGGCAGTGCCAGATTGGCTTCTGCTGCTGCCTCGATCAGATCTCTGAGGGTCATCCCGCTCTCGACTGTAATTTGCATTCGTGTTGTATCCACGCTCACGACCTGGTTAAGGTACCTGTGTGAACGCCGTGGATGAATTCATATTTAACTTTTTGATTGATTTCCCTATGCTGTAACTTTTTTTTCTGAGGTTGTATATAAAGTATGTAAATATTGTATCATGTTAACATTTTTATGTTTTGCTATCAGCTGGTAATTCGATCGACCTGGTGCTGAGCCACATATCTTAGTCTCAAAGAATTCAAACTGTGTCCTTACTGTATGATACATGTTGCATGGGAGATGGGACAATATGCATTTTGAAATGGTTTCCTCTTAATCTGTACGGATTCTCTTCAAAGAATTAAATTATTTCTATTGACGAAATTATGTTGGAATTCAATGATAATTAATTAAAAAACCAGACTATATTTAGACCGTCAGGTCTGAAATAGACAATTGGAATTATCAGGGACCATTCAGTGATTTTTAAATTTAATTAAAAATAAAAAAGTATTAGGGAATAAGCTTTTAAAAAAAAAGTAGTAGGGAATAATTAAGCTTTATTAAAAAAGAAAGTAGTAGGGAATAAGCTCCACATTCGAAATGAAAAGCTTAAACTAATTCCATCATTTATAGCGATTTCAAAATTAGTAAGTATTATTTTCAACCGAGACAAATTACAAATGGGAGAGGAGGTGAAATCAAACTTTATTTCTAAGGTAATCAATTATATCAACTAAACATAAAAAGGAAAATAATTTCAAACTAAAAGCGGGTTTTCAGTTGTAACAAACTATAGCATAATCATGAGGAAAGACAATACAGAAACTTAATAACCTATAAAAAACAGAGTAAAGGAATAGCATAATACTTTTTAGAGAGTTAACTTTTTTTTTTGAGGTTAGTGGTCTCAACAGCAACTAATAATTGTAATAATAAGATCAAAAGAGGGATCCACTTACACCACTTTTTAGTGATACCAAATTTCACTGTATATTTTCAAAGCTTTTAAAGTCCAATAGTCGATCCAAACCGTTCAACATGATCTTCATATTAAAATGTACCTGGAGACCAAATTTTACATTTTTGAATTTTTTTTACTATTTATTAATAATTTAATAAAATCATCGTTTTCAGAGCATTGAATTTTTGTAACCATCTTAATAAATGGTAAAATAATTCAAAAAAAATATAAAATTTGATCTACAAGTACATTTTAATACATCCATCATGTTGAATTGTTTGGACCAACTGTTTGAACTTTAAAAATATAGGGTGTAATTTGGTGTTACCAAAAAATAGTGTAAGTGGATCCCTCCTCTAATAAGGAAAGTATTTACAATAAAATGTCACTAATTACTAATCAGTATATCTCACTAGATGTTCAGACCACTAACAATTGTATTAATAAGATAAGTATTTACAAGCAAATGATAGTGACAAATCACTAATTACTAATAATCAGTACATCTCACTAGATGCTGGAAAGCACTGAAATAAATTAATCTACAAAAATATGCCACTATCTGCAAGGTAAAAAGTGAATATTGCCGATGGTACACCGATAAAAATTGTTATTTTCGAACGTATCAGCATTAACGACAGTAGTATTCGCGAAAATACCGTTGGTAAAAAACACTTTACTCTTGCGGATAGTGACAGATTTTCGTAGTTGACTTAACATACTATTACACTATTATACAATAATAACAAGCATCATTTTACAAACAAATAAAAGTTGCTATGAAAAAATCTAAATAATAAGTAAAACAGGTGTTTGTGTAATGTGTACCTTTTATCAGTGGCAAAACATAGGCTTAGTTGGGGGTGCTAAGCCACCCAAACATTTCAAAATTTTATTATCAAGTACCTAAATTAGGTAGAAGAAATAAAATTTTAGGAGAGTTAATAAACTAGTTTTTTTTTTACTAATTTGTTTCTTTTATACGTATTAGCACCCCTCAACTTTACATAGCCCTCTCTATACTCAAATTTTGGTTCCACCCTTGTCTTTTATACATTTTGGATTAAAAGAACAAAAACCTACCGTGTGCTGATCGAGATCCCATTGGATCCACCGGGACAAGCAAGTTTTGGTATACTATGCGAGAACCTTGTAGCGACCTTCATCTTTGTCTTAGAAGCTGTTGCATTAGCCACAACACGAACCAACTCCTCCTCTGAGGAAGGATAGAAAACCTGGCTGGCATGGCAAGTGGATCTATCAGGAAATGTGCCATATGCACTTCTGACTGTACAATCTGTGGTTCCCTTGACACATTGCACCGGCTCAGGCGGAGGGCTGGCGGCCAAGGGAGGTACTACTAAGGAGAGAAGGAGAATGAGTGTTGTTGGTAGTGTTGGGATATGCATGTTTATTTTACAAGATAATTTAGTTTGAATAAGAGAGACTAAGTGCTACATCTACCCTGTAAATATAGAATTGTTGTATCTGTGCCACATCAACGAGGTGAAGTCAATTTTAATCTTAAAAGTGGGTTCTGATGTGATATTTCCAATATTCCTCTGCTGCGCACCAGTGCACCACCTTCCAGTGCGGCTCTAATTTTAGAAACTTTCCTACAAATCCACTAATCTATGTGTTGTGTAGTGCACGTGTTGAACCGATTTTTTTATTAATAGGAAAAAAATAAAAAAATATTGATAATAGGGAATGATTATGATGAAATTCGAAATCTAAAAAAACCGTTATTATTTATACGTACATTCAAATAATTAACATTAATTAACTCCTAACTAATGCAAAAAAAGAATAACGTCTAGCGATTCAATTTGTTATACTGAACATTACAAAGAATAACATTCAGAAAATATTGATTATCGCTAATTAGGAGGCAATTAATTTTGAGTATCTAGATGTTATAAACCATCACGATTTTCTTAGATTTTAAATTTCGTCAGTATCATATTCTATTATCGATATTTTTTATTTTATTTTTCTATTAATAAAAAAACCGGCGTGTTCAATGAGAGAAATACGGAGTACTCGTAAGGATATACATACCGTGATTTTGAATAAGAGGAGGGTTCAAATGCACCATCATTTTGTGCTCCGCATTCTTTATCTCCGTTTTCAAAGTCCGAATTGTCGATCCAAACCGATCAACATGATCTTCACAATAAAATATCCTTGGAGACCAAATTTTATATTTTTTTAGAATTTTTTTACTATTTTTTTATAGGTACAATATCACTTTATCGGATGGTCCAGAATCTCCTTAAAATAGTGATTTTGTATCTATCTAAAAAAATAGTAAAAGAAATTCTAAAAAATATAAAATTTGGTCTTCAAGGTAATGTTCTCCGTGTGGGAGGTCGTAGGTTTGAAATTTAGAAAGAACAATCCTTTGTAATATTAAATAGTTGGTTGATTTGTCCTCCAACTTTTACTTAAAAAAATTGAGTCATTAAGAACAAATTATATTTTTTGCAATCTTAACATATTTTTCCTTCTTTCGGTGAAAAATTATTTGTCTAGGCTATTTTTTTTTTTTTTTCAAAATAACTGTTGATTCAACACTTCATTCTTTAATTTACTAACGACATATAGAAGTTGTAGGCAAAGTTAAATTTGAGACTCGTGAAAATTCAAACATAATGTTGTGAAGCATTAATTAAAAGATCTACGCAATTAGTAGTGTTGATTTGTCATCAATTAACTATATAAGGACTTCTAGTTTGTTATGATCAGAAAATCTGTGTTTAGTGTAGTGACAAATTAAGACAATATTATTAGTGTGGAAAATTGCAGATTCATGCATTATCAAAATAAAATATTACATAATTTGATGATTTGGAACTCTTAACTTTCACTCAAACAATTGTTTGTCCTTTTTTTTTTTTTTTTTTTTTTTATTTGAATTATGATTCAAATCGCCCTCCCACCACCCCCACCTCTCCATTTTTTTTTTTTTTTTTTTTTTTAAAACTTTAAACAGAGATAGCTACTAAGTGGATTGACGCGTATGACGTCAATTCGGAAAGGGGAGAGAAGACGTCACCTAGGTTATTCGAAAAAATCAGAATCGCCAAAAAATTTCAAAAAATATCGTTTATTTTTAATCTATTGTTTTAAAATAAGAGCTTAATTATTTTTAAAGTAATTGATTTAAGAAATTTTTAATTTATATTTTATTATAACAAAATTATCGAGTTACAACCATGTCAAATGAATTTAAATTGGTATGAATTTGGATTTATAATTTATTGGTTTTAAAGAAAAAAAGAAAAAAAACGAAAAAAAAACCGAAAAAAAACCGGAAATGAATTTAGAACACTGTGATTTTTCTTTAAAATTGTTTTTTTTGTTATGATTAAGTACAGAGATAGCACTAAAGAGGCAAAAAATATGAGCACGTATCAATAGTAGATTTGCATGATTGATATCCGCCAAAAAAATCATAACAATGTATGAAATATGTTACATTAAAAATAAATTTATATTTGCATGATTGGTACGAGGAGGGTTCAAATACACTTGTATCCTCCTTATATCAATTATGACGATAGTACATTTGAACTCTCCTCATAATTGGTATGAGGAGGGACAAATGCACTTGTACTCTTCTCTTACTTCAAATGATGATGCATTTGAATTCTCTTGTACCAATTCTGCAAATATGAATTTATTTTTAATGTAATGTATGAATTTTCATACATTGTTATTAATTCTTTGACGGATACCAATCATGCAAATCTACTAGTGATACGTGCTCAGACGATATGTGCACAATATTTTCAATGGACTCTTTTGATCGATCCTCTTCAGTGCTATCTCTGTGGTTAATATATCATAACAAATAACAAACAATTGTTTGAGTGAAATGTAATATTCTATTTTGATAATGCATGAATCTGCGATTTTCCACACTAATAATATTGTCATAATTTGTCACTACACTAAAAAGACAGATATTCTGATCATAACAAACTATATATAAGTCCTTATATAGTTAATTGATGACAAATCAACACGTACTACTAATTACGCTGATCTTTTAATTAATTCTTCACAACATTATGGTTGAATTTTCACGAGTATCAAATTTAACTTTACCTAGGTACAATTTCTATATGTCTTTAGTAAATTAGAGAATGAAGTGTTGAATCAACAGTTATTTTGAAAAAATAGTAGCCTAGACAAATAATTTTTAAACGAAAGAAGAAAAATATGTTAAGATTGCAAAAATATAATTTGTTCTTAATGACTCAATTTTTTTAAGTAAAAATTGGATGTCAGCCCTCAACTATTTAATATTACAAATGATTGTTCTTTCTGAATTTCTAACTTACGACTTCCACACGGATAACATTACCTTTACCACTAGACTAAAATGTTAATTCTCTTAATGACTCAAATGTTAAATGATTATTATATAGTTACTCACATAGAACTTGTTTAAATTTTTTGTTGTGTGCATAAAAAGACTACAGAGTTATTAATTCGAGTTTGATATTTTATTAATTGGTAAATTGCGCTGCTGGAGGTCACTAAAATCTTTCATTTGTCACGAATTGGTCACTCAAATTTGATGTCTCTCCATAGTCACTGAACTTTTAATTTGTTCCCATCATCCTAAAACTTTTTCATCCAAAATATTAATGCAATATTCTCATTTGTCCAAAATATAATAGAATACGTTCATTCCATCCAAAGTTTTATTGGTTCAAAATTCTAACGGAAAAGTTATATTCCATTAATGTTTTGGATGTAAAAGTTTATATGGTAACTTGATTGAGACAAATTAAAAGGTCAGTGATTATGAAGGAACAAATCAAACTGGAGTGACCAATTCGTGACAAAGAACAAAGTTTAGTGACATCTAGCAAAATTTACCCAGTATTAATTTATATTTTTGCTTATGTGTTTCAATGATTGATATAAGTCAACAACTTTCATCCAAACAAAAGGGGGCAAATTTTAATTACTCGGTGATCTTGCATCTTCAAGAGCCGAAAGGTAACATATGAGAAACTTAAAAATATATACATATTTCATTAGCATTTTTTTAATAGATATTACCATAATTTGTATTACTAGTAGGAGCAAAAAAAAAAAAAAAAACATAATTGTGACCTTTAATTATAGATTTATAGTCAATAAAATATGGCCTTGCAATCAAGCATGAATACAATGAGAACACAATTAACAAGAATAAGATGAAACTCTCTAGTGAAACGATATATAAATTATTCATTATTCATTGTATTTATCAAGAAACTAATATCGACTATCAGAACTTAAACTTTGAGAGCTGTATAACTTGTAACTAGAAAAGGCCAAAACTAAAACATTTAATGCACATCAAATTTTGTGACGACAATATATGTCTTCCTGGGTCAATACGCTATTATGTTTTATAATTCCGTGTCTGGTGATGCCATTAATTATGAGAATTTAAGTATAGTTTTTAATGGATCTAACCGAATAAACTCAATAATGTCAAACTTACTGTTGGTCCTATTGTAATATATACACTATACTACAAGAATGAGGATACTATCTGCGATGAATTCTGTTGGTATATTCTTGCGGATACTACCGTCGCTAATAGAAAAATCACCATTCTGTCGTATACTTTCTAATTAATTCTTGTAGTACTAGTATTGGCCCTATTGGTAATGATTTTTAGGGTTAAAGATTATAACATATTAATTTTGATTTCATGCGTCACACAAATCAAAACGAGACTCATGTATGTTGTATGACGCATGACAAGTATGCATTTTGTTTAAATTTGAATACTTTTTATACGATTCATACACAACACAGAACCTTATAATTAAATAGGCAAGCACAGAACAAACAAAAAAAACTTAAACAATTATTAGCTAGCTCCAATAAACTAATTACATTTGCTTGGGGATTTTTATTGAGAATATAACAAGCTGATAGGAGTGCGCCCCCCCCTATAAATTTTGGAGTACACCTGAACTAATTAACATAGTATTTATCATGTCTAATAAAAGTTCTATTTTTACGTTCTGCAGTACTTTGGATCGAGGTGAATAAGGAGCAGTAACTTCATGTATGATTCCATATTTTTCACAAAATAATACAACTTGATTTGAGGTATTGGATCTTAAAATTTTAATTCTTTTTTCTTGCTGATTTTCTACTTCATATTTAAAATTTTCAAATCTGTTTAGTACCTCATCTTCAGTTTTTATAAGATAAGTATACCAAAATCTCAAATAATCATCTATGAATGTTACAAAATATCTACTTCCTCCTCTAGTAAAACCTCTATTAGAATCACATACATCGCTATGAATTAATTCTAATATTTGTGTATCTCTAAGTTGAATAGGTTTAAATGATGTTCTGGACATTTTTGATTGAACACAAATTTCACAATTTGATTTAATATTTAAATTAAATTTAGGGATCATATTATTAAGTCTAGACATTTCTTTTTTTTAAGTTTTTTTATAATTTACATGTCCTAAACGACCATGCCAATTATGAAATGAATTATTTATGTTATTGTTAATATTTGAAATAGAAGAAGAAGAATGTGAATGATTAGTAGAAATCATAGAAACTTCATTATCTAAATGAGAGACAACATTCAATTTAAATAAACCATATGTTACATATCCTTTTCCAATAAAAATATCAGGCTTAGAAATTACCAGTTTATTAGATTTAAAAACTATTTTATATCCTAATTGCACCAGTAACGACACACTAATCAGATTTTTTCCAATATTTGGAATATGTTGTACGTCACGAAGAATGATTGATTTTCCAGATGTGAATTTTAATTTGATGTCTCCAAAACCTAATACTTTAATAGATGTTGCATTTGCATTTGCTACTGTTACACTTCTTCCACTACTTCCACTAGAGATATGATGGGACGAGACATAAAATTTATTAGCACACAGGTGTGTATTTGCTCCACTATCTAACCACCAATCTGTATTTTGATAAGTATAATTAATGGATCGATTTATTGACACTAATCTAAAAGATGAATTAACGGATTTTGATTTGATCATATTCATTTGAGATGTATCAATAGATTTAAATAAGTATAATTTATTTTGATTTGACTCAAAATCTTTCTTTATTTTTATGATTGGATCTAGCAGATCTAATTGATTGAATGACAGATCTAGTATAATGATTTTTTTTTTTTATATAAAATTAATATTGTTACTTGACTATATCGGCCTAACGATATATTTAAATATGCAATCGCATAAAATATACTAATGAATTCTATGCAAGTATTGATAACAGAGTTTAAAAACAATAAAAAATTATATATTCCTATTATCCGATTTGCAGAATTTCGCATAAGAATGTTAAAAAAATTATTTTCAAAACTGAAGTAAAATCAGATAATAATAGAAAATTAAACTATAATAAAACTTTATTATCCGGATCGTGAAAAACATCGTCCTTAAACGAATTCCGTCTTTACCGTGCAAGATTTGGAACAGCAACCAAGATAATTCAGGTTTGTCGCTTCTTGGGGCACGTCCTTGGAAGCAACTGACAATAACTCCTCGATATCCAACAACTTATCGAATATTGATATAATATAATTTAGAAAGTATATATTTTTGAAAGAATTATATTATTGGATATATATCATATACGGAGAGATGATCTGTTAACAACTTTTACTCCAACGTAAAAAATAAAATGAATTTTGAGTTTTATGTAATAAATAAATAAATCTTTAACACTAATTAAATTTGTACACCTCCATCCTCTGTTAACTCCCCGTCCCCTACCTACATATTCAGTTGCAATTATAAAATGCCAAATAATTAATGCACCAGCTGGTCCGATCAACCTAATAAGTTTGCTTTCTTTTTTTAATATTGTTATGACTTAAGAATTTTTTTAGTTCTGCCCCTGCTTGCCTTCTTATAAACATTGCTATCTTTTTAGTTCTCCCCCCCCCCCCCCCCCCCCCACACACACACACCTACAAATAGTTGCCATTATAAAATGCCAAATAATTAATGCACCGATTGGTCCGATCATCCTAACATGTTTGCTTTTTTAAGATTGTTACGACTGATGGCACCACTCCTCCGATCATCCTAACATGTTTGCTTTTTTAAGATTGTTACGACTGATGGCACCACTCCTCCGATCATCCTAACATGTTTGCTTTTTTAAAATTGTTACGACTGATGGCACCACTCCCCCGGTCCCCCACCCAGGGGTGGATTTACATTAATCTCTTAAGCCACCTTATGATTTTAAAATTGTAATTAGATATATTGAAATTTATTATTTAAAAAAAATTATATAGTCTAGCTCCTCTCATAAAATATCACATGTTCTCTTGTGATTTAGTGGTTAGAACTTATTTTATAATTGTGGAGAACACGAGTTCAATTTTCACCAACAACATATTTTGTTTTTAAATTTTAGCACCTCCTATTATAATTTTCTAGTTGCCAACAAATTAACACAGTAATATGCTATTTGCATGACGCATGGGTCATGCAAATTTTAGGTACGTCTGGCGCCTCATAATATTAGTGGATACTGTGGTGCCAGTTTTAGTGCGTTTGCTTTATGACCTTTATGCATGTAGTATGATGTATGCACCTATATATATCATTTTTCTTTGACTTAAAGCATAATGTTTACACACGTACACTCTTTCGATTCAGCGTGCTGTCCATTTTTTTTATAAACAAACAAGTTTTTTTTTTTTTTTTTTTTCAAAATTAACACCTTTAAACGAATTATTATTGGACCGTATAGGTTGGTCCTTTTATGTCAGAACACGACCAACGAAGCCAAATTTCGAAAAAAATTTAGTCAAAATAATAATAATAATAATAATGATAAAATTATCCGATCAAATTTCAAACCTACCATCTCTCTCGTTTTTTTTTACTCCCACATTCCTCCTAAAAAAAAGAGTACTCGTAGGTTTGAAATGATAACTTTCATGAAAATTTAGTTGAAAGTCTTGATTTCATCTTTACTTAAAAAAATTCTTTTAACTAAATTAAAACAGTTTCAGAGACGACAAAGGCTTTACAAAAGAAATTTATAGAAAAAAAAAATAAAAGTCAGCTTATGTACAAATTCAGAAAGATCCTACATTCTCAATGACGATTGCAAAGCAGAAAAAAAAATATATACCGAATTGTGCAGCTGACCATCTTAACTTAATCTTACATAATAATTTGATAATAGGAATATGTAACGAAAAATTGGCAATACTCGAATGATGCATCATGTAAATTACAGAACTCCTTCACAAAAATTAGATGTAATATATCAATATATTTTATAATATATGACTAGACAAAATTCGGTAGTTCTGACTTCTAAGCAAAATCTGATTTCCTTGTTGTGTTTTCATCAAATAATTTACTTCTTTTTTTTTTTGACAAAAGTGCACATGTTTCATTAGAAACATTAGAACCAGTTCATAGAAAAAGGAACAAAAGCAGATACTAATGATATAAATTCCACATATTGTGAAGAACCAAGGGAAAATCTAAGAAATAAAAGAAAGCATAACAACACAGAGATCAACATAGAAGCTAAAACGATATTTCAAAACAGTCTTGAAACTAGACGAAATAACTCTGACAGAAATATTAGGAGCTAGCAAAAGAAGTTCCAGAGAGTCAGCAATAGAAAGATCAGTAGCAAGATAGGCAACATCTAAAGCATCCATATCAGCATGATCTTCAAGATATTCAGAAAGATCAGACTTCTCTAGACCAAAACATGGGTTTGCCACTGAGTCTTACTGGCCGCTTGCCCTTTCCTAGGTGTTTGAATCTGATATAATGATAATGTTGCTTGCCTGAGTTAAATGAATACATCCATAGATAAGATCAAAGTTAATTTAAAAAAATAATCATTCAAATTAGATTTACACCAAAATGAAGTAAGAGCAATAATCTGGGAACCTAAAGATTTACTAGATGGAACTGGTGCATCAAACATTATTTCTTACTAACCATACTATCTAAATAGTAGCTGCTCTAATAAGTTCAATTAATTTACAATTCTTAAGAGGGATCGATCCAAGCATCTAAAAGCCACAAGTCTAAAATAATCTCACAATTAAAGTAAAAATTGTTATAATGTGCAATTCAGGATCAAATAGAACAAATAAAGGGGCAAAAGTAACAAATAAATGATCAATAGTCTCAACTGAATTGCAAAATTGGCAAGTAAGAGAACCTTGATAGCCTCTATTTGCAAGATTTGCTTTAGTAAAAATTTTGTTTTCTTATACCAGCCACATAAAAATTTTAATCTTAAGAAGAATCTTAATTTTCCTAAGGGTAGTGTATACTGTGTTTTTTATGCCTCCTATATTTTAACAACAAATACATTGAGGGTGCGTTTGGATGGGTAAAGAATAGCTACTATTCCGGATTAGCACTATTCCGAGCTACTATCCGGCGTTTGGGTGTGTTTGGATTAGCGAATAGTCACTATTTTTTGTTTGTCTTTTGTGAAAAATAGCTCACTATTCTACTATTCCTACAAAATGTTGGAATAGCTACTATCCTAAAATTGAGGATAGCTCTATCCTTGCTACTATTCTTGATTCATCCAAACGCATCCTGAATGTACTGTGAATGAACCTGGTTGAGTCCATCTCTAGAAAATTCGATAAGGGGTATATAAGTCAGTAAAAACGGAAAAAAAAATAATATTATATTGTAACTGGTTCCATTCAGAGAGTATAATACTAGCTAACTGTCTATTAAATAAAAATGATAAAGAGGAAGGAGTAACAACTTCATACACAATAATGGTGGAATTAGAAGTTATTCTGAAGTATTATGAATATTTCCAATTATTTATTAGTTCCTAAATCCACTATAAACCTAATCATAATACCGAATCAGAAGGAAGAGCATCTAGATATATATGTTTAAACTAAAAGGACTATATTTATCTGTAAGAATGTTTTTCCACTTTCTTGTTAGATCCATAAATCTGAACAACTATTTAGCAACTAAAGCAATATTCTTTCCAAATTTATGACACCTAGTCCATATTCTTTCCTAAACAAACTTGGGAGTTGGGACTAAGAAATTAAGTGGTATTTGTTTTTAGAAAAAATTTCTAGTGTACCCATACAAAATTTTAAAATAGCCAATTTACCCATGAAAACACCATAATATCCAATATCCCCATCAAAACTTATAATTCTTTCTTTTATCTCCTTTTATTCATTCAAACTATTATTTAATTATTTTTAAAATAAAATTGACAAATATATTCTTCACCCTCCTCCTCCTTCACTGTTCACCGTAGCATCTCGATAGTTTAGTAAAAGGAAAAAAAATTAAACAGATTTGATCCCAAATATTTATTTTGCTTTCCTCCGATCTTTCAACCTGATACCTTTGTTTTCTTACATAGTATTGCAATTGAGGAGAACTATTGAATTAATCCAATCAACTTTTTTCTTCTTCTCTACCCCGGACTCACATGCACAGGAACACTCAATACCTTAAAAGGCTCAAGCTTCGAACAAAATCATGAACTGAAGCTATTTAATTTCAAGTTCCGCTAGTCAAATTGCATGTAATCGGATCATACCAGTGAATTACGATTGATTTTGGAACTTTGCACAATAGTTTTTATCGGATATTAATTATGGTACGAAATCATATGATATACTTTGGGGGTCCGTCATCTGGAAAAACTTCAACGAAAATTTCAAATGAATATTATAAATAGGAGATTTAAAAATTTAAAGACCTTAACGAAACTTGCTATACTTTGGAGTCTTCTACCAACTCTTTTTCATGTTTGGAAAGACAAGATCTTATTATTTAAGTTTCACATCCGTTCGATTTAAAAATAAATAGACCAAATCAACATTTTTAGGGTTTAAATTTCAGTTATGGAAGGGAAGGTTAATAAAATGCTTGGATGCTCTTAAAGTGTTTGATGAAATGTTTAAACCAAATTTAAACTCAAACGCATTATAATTTGATTCTTTTAATCCTTCACTCAAATCAAATTAGGAAAGTGTTGGCATAACTAGTGATTTGAGAGATTAGAGGAAAACAGAGTAAATCATTTCATAAATGTTTGGGATCAAATCCATTTAAAATTGTTTTTTTACTATACGAGTTGCCACAGTAAACAATGAAGGAGGAGGAGGAGGGTGAAGGGTATATTTGTCTATTTTAGTTTTTAAATAATTAAATAATAGTTTGACTAAATGAAAGGGGATAAAAGAAAGAATTATAAGTTTGTACGGAGATATTGGATATTGTAGTACTTTTATGGGGAAATTGGCTATTTTGAAAGTTTGTATGGGTACACTAGAAATTTTCTCTTGTTTTTAAAACAGTTTACTTTTAAAGAGCGTTAAAGTCCAAGTCATGGTGGCAAATTATTTTCTACCCTTTTCTCTGACAATGTAGCGTTGAAATTACGGAAAATTACAAAAATGCAGGGTTCTTTTGTGAATTTCTTCAAAATAAATTAAAATTTAAGATCTGCAAAGTTGATAATCAGCTTTCGGTGAATACTTTGAGTTGCCATCTTTTGTGAATTTTTATATGATTGCGGTGTCTTCAGGCTTTTGATGGTTAAGGTCTGGTAGGGCTGTCATCAAGTACTTATAATTTGATTTAAATTTGCGCGAATGAATTTGCATTTAAATCTCAAAATATGTCTAATAGTTTATGCTCCGCATATAAATTTTGAAAAAAAAATATATATATTTAAATGTTGTACAATCGGTGATCAAAATTCATTAAAATTTTGATAAGTATAGTAAATATGATTTGAATTATTTCAAAGCCATATAATTATATAGTTAATTAAAGCCATTATTTTATTTTTATATATTTATATTAGTAAAACTAGGGTGCTCTTAAGTTCACCAAGTCTCTTTGTGAACTTAACTATAAAATCTATCGGATATGATTGATTTCAAATGACGAATCCAAACCGTTGAAACCTTTATACCTTATGAGTGATGTGTCTACATGCAAATTTTTTTAAATTTTGAATTAATTATGTATAGAGTCAAGTGGTAAAAAATTGTCCAAAAAATAAATGCATGAAAATTAATTTATAAACCTTATATTTTTGACCTTTTGACTTAATACTAACTTAATTCGAAAGTTTAATTTTTTTTTGCATGTAGATGCATCGCTCATAAGGTAGAAGAATTTCAACGGTTTGAATTCTTCATTTGAAGTCAATTTGATAGATTTTAAAATTGAATTCACAAATATGCTTGGTGGACTTAAGAGCACCCTAGTTCTACTTTATTTAATTATAATATAAAATAACATATTCATTCATATTATATTCACTTAATTTGATATTTCCGTTGAAAGGGAATTGATATCCTCTAAATAAGCCGAGAGCTATTTACGAGTAGAACTAGGGTGCTCCTAAGTTCGCTCAACCTCTTATCAACTTGACTCTAAAATATATCGAATCGACTTTAAATGATGAATCCAAACCGTTGAAACCCTTCTACCTAATGAGTGATGCGTCTACATGTGAAAATTTTAAAGTTTAGAACTAATTTAATATAGAGTCAAGTAGTCAAAAGTTTAAGATTTATAAATTAATTTTAATGTATTTATTTTTTGAATTCCTTTGACCACTTGACTCTATATTAAATTAATTCAAAACTTTAAAATTTTCACATGTAGACGCATCAATCATTAGGTAGAAGGATTTCAACGGTTTGAATTCATCGTTTAAAATCGATTCGATATATTTTAGAGTCAAGTTTACAAGAGGTTGGGTGAACTTGGGAGCACCTAATTCTACTCGCTATTTACTATATTTGTTCTATATAAGGCGGTGACTCTTTATTGGGCCGGACTAATTTGTTGGGCCGGACTCGAAATTGAATTTAGTTGTTTTTGTTATTTCTTTCTTGAAGGATTTTGTTGGAGATAACACAATTTAAGAAAACAAAAAGAAAAAATAAATAAATTATTTGGAGTCTAGCTAATGCCATAAATTATAATTTCAGTCTAAGTTATAACGAACCAGTTATTGCGATTTTAAAGTTTAAATATTCGATATGAAGAGCTTAATACGTTATGCATATTAAAATGTGCTTGGAGACCAAATTTTATATTTTTTTGAAATTATTTTACTATTTGTTTAGATACATACAAAGTCCCTGTTTTCAGATGATGATGGACCATTCAATAGAGTAATTTTGTACATATTTAAAAAAAATATACTTTTTTTTTTTTTTCAAAAAATAGAAAATTTGGCCTCCAAGCAAAATTTAATATGGAGATCATGTTGAGCGGTTTGGATCGACTGTTCGAATTTTGAAATCACAAAAACTGACTCGTTATAACTTAGACTGAAATTATATCATTATGACATTGGCCATACTCAATTATTTGGCATTGTTTAGTTAATAACTTCACATTTGAGTTCTGGAAGCAGGAAAGATTTAATGGGCATCATATCAAAATATTGGCCCGTAATCTTTCCATCTATAATGTTCGGTGTCTTTAATATACTGAATTAATGCATATGATTTCTGACATCCTCAACAGAAATTTACATAATATTATTTACAAGTTTACAAGGCTAAACAAGCTCCTACACAAACTAACACAACAATTGAGCAGCAGCAGTACCATGCATTAATCACCAGAGTTTACGTCCAAAACAGAAGCAACAAATGTGATCGTCTCTAGTCACAGCAACGATAGCCAAATTGTGCTTGTTGAGATTGTTTAGTCTCCGCAATAACTTGTTCACTGATTTGACATCGCTCTTGCTGTACCTATGCTTCTTTCCTGAATGGTCGTCTGTGAATCTTTCTAACAGTTGCTTAGCAGCAAAAACAGCATCAGAGGCTTTCTTTTCCCAGTTCTTGATCCCTTCATCTAACTTTTCTGGGTTTATCTTATTCACGCTTTTAACGACAGCATTTAGAATTCCCATGTCAGTTTCCAGCTGTTTTAGTTTTTCTGGTATATCGGTTTCTTCAGTGCTGGGGAATTTCACTAGCAAAATCTTTACCAAGTCAATGACCTTTCCTACAACATTCAATGCAGCTGTTACTGGGTCGGCCATGGTAGGTTGCCTGAAAGCAAACACAGAGATCAGGTCCAATTTTAGGAAATTAATTTGGAATGATTGAACGAGGATATCATATCATCTTAATTATTTCACTACAGCTAGCTTTGTTTAATTTACAGCTAGAGAGATAATATTAATTAAAGAAAGGTTTGTGATCAGAAAGCGAAGAACATACATACCTGGATATATTATTGCAGATCTACAATTGGTTAAGTCTCCTTATGAAATTTAGTATGTGAATCTGGGGAAGAAAGAGAGCAAACTATAAAAATTGAACAAGAGAAGTAAGAACAAATTCTTTCAAACAGTTTTCTTAATATAAGTGGAACGACTTACAAGCAAACCATGCTTCTATATACTTACATAGCTAGATAGAAAATAATCTTCCCCTGATATATTTCCTAATATATGAGCTTGAAACAAAAGAAATGAAATATATATTACCTAGGTACAAATACTGCTAAATACAAATATACTTGCTAAAATTTAAAGATACTTCTTGCCAAAAAAATATGATTGTTTACATGATAAGGATGAAAATATTAACTATTTACAAATACTACTAAATATAAAAATACTTGCCCGTACCACGCTTCTCGCCTTCTCGGTTGTTTCGAATTATGATTTTTAGGCTATAATGATATTGAGGCGTTTCTCGTGCTTGAACAAGAAGCAATCACATTTTTAATGAAATTAATTAGTCGACGAAGGAAATTTCTAATCCAAAACAGAGTCGAGCAAGCTTAATTAGTAACTCGATTTTTCTTAAGACGTTTAAAGGAGCCACATTTCATTATACATTTTTATTATTATAAGTTTATATCATCCAAGTAAGAATTTACCACCCAGTACTTTACTAAACTTTTTTCTAGTCTAGTCTGTTTTATTTATTTATTTGAACAGGCTTAACTCCAAAATCTGTAATATATATCATCTCTTCCGTAGTAATGAATCTTTTAATAAGTTATTATATTAGTTATTTTATATATTTATTACTTTGAACGCTTGATTTCGTAGCAAATGAATTCGAAACTTTCAAAATTTTGCTTGTACATGCATCACTCACGAAGTACATGAATTTCAACGGTTTGGATTCATCATTTGAATCCGATCGGATGTATTTTTAGAGTTGTGCTCATCAAACTCTCTTGGTGAGCACGTCACACCCTAGATTTATTCTCTCTCTCTATATATATAGGCTCCATGAAGACGTGAACACTCGACACTCGTAAGTCGTAAGAAGTTTCGAACAGCACCCTCAAAACCGAGTAAATTAATGCGTTGAACTGATCAAATTAGGGACTTTAAGTATTTTAATTTTGGAAAATTAAATTAAGGAGTTCAGAGTTCTCATCTTTTAGGTCGTCGAGTTCGACAGTCACATACCATAATATGATCACGATAGGAAGGGAAGAGGTGCATGTACTATTGTACCCATGCAGTCGGAGATAGTTGCAAGGTTGGATTTGGAAATTAATTTTAACAATTTTAATAATCGTATAATAATAGATAATTTTAAATTCGGAACTTAGAATGTTTACTATATGCAGGACATGAGATCTTAATGTAAGTTATAAAAAGCTGGATCAGTATGAAATTTTCACAATTTTGAAAGATTCTTTCATATGAACATTCCTGGAAAATAAGAATCTCTATGTATCAAATTTGTTAGTGCTTGTTTCTGAAATATATGCTGCGTACAAGGTGAATTTTCTGTTTAATTAACGCATTATGTGTGAATTTACTGCTCTCGTGTTATGGCTAGTACAGATAACAATTAAAGCGTTTCAAATTAAATGCCTTGTAATCCCGCCATACTAAATTAGTGACATGTTTATGTAGAATTTCAAGCACAAAATGAACCACAGATTAATTTGTTAGCTCGATCCAATACAAATAATTAAATCCAGGTCCTGAACTCTAGCAAAAATTGACTAAATCAACTAGCTTTATCTATTGGCGCACACAACCAATGTTTAAACTGAAGACCCTGACATATAAATTTGGTTGACTTTGTATTTTAATTCAAGTTGGGTATGAGACTCTTGCAACTTGCAATTTAAATTCTCTCTTAACGCGTTGTCTTGTTTCATCGATCAAACTAGTCTCAAGAGTCGCTGTCATGATGGGCTTCGGAGATTAAGAGTTGTTGTTTGAAATTAGCAAATAAGAGCCCAAAAGTGTGAAAAAAAATGCGTTTATGATTAATTTAATAAATAGAAAAGTCTAATACAAATAAATAATTAAAACAATTTTCATTGTAAGTTGCAACAACTTGGTTGAACACAAATAAATAATTAAAACAATCTTATATATATATAGGAGTTTGAAAATGTGTCGGGTGGCTTGATTCCCAATCCATGATTTCAAAAAAACTTGGTTGAGCACAAATAGTAGCTAGGAGTCATGATTCCTTTTTTTTTTTCTAAGAAAGTTTCAATACGAGTATCCAGTTTGATCCCCAAAATTAATATTAAATATAGTTTTCCTGTATCAACCTCAGTAATCATCAAGAGGACATTTGAATGAATCAAGGAATAGATCAAGAATAGAGCTAATTTTAATTTTGGGTGCGTTTGGATGGGTGAAAAATAACCACTAATCCGGATTAGTACTATTTTGAACTACTATTCTACATTTGGGTGTGTTTGGATTAGCAAATATGGACTATTTTTTGTTTGTCTTTTGTGAATTTTCTCACTATTCTACTAACCCAACAAATTATTAGATTAGTTACTATTCTCAATTTTGAGGTTAGCTCTATTCCTTGATTCATCCAAAGGAGCTAATCTAATATTTTGTTGAGTTAGTACAATAGTGAGAAAAATCACAAAAGACAAACAAAGAATAATCCATATTTGTTAATCCAAACACATCCAAACGTAGAATAATAACTCGGAATAGTACTAATCTGAATTAGTGGCTATTCTTCACTCATTCAAACGCACCCTTGCAAATAATTAGTAAATCAAACTAAAAAACTATAATATTTTCTAGTAGTTTAGAATTTGTAATTTAAACATAACTGGTAACATTTGTCCAAAATAGGAATATTTTTTTTCTTAATTTTGTAATAATTACTTTTTTGCTTTTTATTTTTTTAATTTAAGCTCACATGTTTTGAGCATCCTTTTCATGTGATAAGTGTAAATTACTTGACTCTGTAACTTGGTATCAATATATTTAAATTGTTGATCCCTATTTTTCCTAAAATAATAAAGCGCCAAATTAAGCTACAAAATAAAAAGATACTAAAGGAAGAGAGACATCATGCTTCCTAATGGATCGAAAATAATGAAAACCTAAACATGAATGCCAATCAATCAACAAAAATCTCACTATAATGTTGGATTTCAACGATTTAATCAACAATAAACAACTATTATGTTTCGACATACAATATATTATAGAAAAAAAAAAAGTTTCAGGTCTTCGTAATCTATAATATCCTGAATAAAATTGGCATCGAAGTTATAGATGAAATAATGAATTTGAGAATGTGCAAGTGAAAAAGAGCAAGTGCACACACTAACCACAACATCCGCAAAATAACCAACCAAATTTGGAACGACACCGGTATTGCTTGTACAATGTGAGGATGGTTGCGTTATGCTTATTAAGATTGTCACATCTCCTCAACTCATTCAATTGTTTTGTATCGTTTTTGCTACAACGAAATTGCTCCTTTTTGCACCGCCACCATCTTTGAGGACGATCACTTTGTTTCTCGATATTCCGTAGCAGCGTTTTGGCATCTGTGACTACTCTTGAAGCCTCCTCCGTCCAGGGTTTGAGGTCATCTGAGTTTCTCATTTTTTCAATCTTCATTATTTTGCTGCTAATATGTTTGATGAAGCCCAGATCAATTTGCAAACCAACGAGGTCTTCTTTGATGTCATTTCGTTCTTTGGTGGTCCTTGCTAAAATTTGTTTTAGCAACTCGATGACAACCTCTAGAGCCTCTAGAACTGCAGGTGTCAATGTAATCACAGTTGTGAAAACATCACCCATTGATTGGTACTAACTCGGAAGAGGTGAGCCGGTAGGACAATTGGCTGAAAAATAGACATTTACTAGAAATAACATGTTCACTATTATTTCAAACAAATATTCGAAAAAATTTATTGGTCAGATGTTATACTTAGTACAATGCATATAATTAATAGATTACCAAGTGTTGTTTTAAAAAATAAAAGTTCACTTGAATCCTTTATCAATAAAAAATTAACCTTAATTATTTAAGAGTTTTTTGTTGTATATGTTTTGTAAAAATAAAAAATAAAAATAAACTTGATTATATGTCAACAAAAACTATTTTTTTTGTTATTATACTTACAAAAAAAGTTACAAATGCTATGATCCTATTAACAAATAATTATTTATGTCTAGAGATGTCATTTTTTGAAAGGACAAACCATATTTTAAAGAGAAGGTAGAATTAAAAAAATCTTATATTAATGACCAAAATAATTCAATAAGATCTCTAATATTTGATCAAGAGCCCTCACATCATGACCATCATGAAATTGAGACAAACCACCAAATAAAAGACATAGAAGATAATTTAGAGGTGAGAAGGTCCTCAAGAGTACCTCAACCCTATACATGGCTTAAGGATTATATAACATATACGGTACAATATTCTATACAAAATTATGTCTTGTATGAAAATGTTTCATCTCAACATAAGACATTTATCATGTCACTTCAAAAAAAACGTAGAACTAAAAACATTTGAAAAGGCTATTCAAACCCCAAATTGGTGTAAAGCCATGAAAGAAGAGCTACAAACTCTAGAAAAAAAAAGCGAAACTTGGGTAATTGTTCCATTACAAAAAATAAAAAATTCGTTGAACAATAGTGACGATACCATAGAACGGTATAAGACAACATTGGGAGCCAAATAATACACTCAAACCTATGGTATAAATTACCATGAAACTTTTGCACCAGTGGCCAAAATAAATACTGAGAGAATTTTTATTCTCCATTGCCGTAAATAATGGTTGGCACCTTTACCAAATGGATGTAAATTTTTTTTTTTTCAAAAAACACTTCAAGAAGATGTGTATATGAACCTACCACCTGGCCATAATTGGAAAACAATTCTAACCTAGTTTGTAGGTTAAACAAATTAATTGAAGGATTAAAACAATCTCTACGAGCATGATATGGAAAACTAAGTTCTTTTTTATTAACTTGCAATTTCAAAATAAGTAGTGCCAACCATTCGTTGTTCACCAAAAATGATGGTAGATCAACAATCTTAATTTTGATTTATGTAGATGACATTATAATCACCGGGAGTGATTATTAAGAAATCCAAAAAATAAAAAACAATTGAGAGAAAAATTTGAAATTAAGTATCTCGGATATCTAAAATATTTTTCAGAAATTGAGGTAGCTTTTTCAAAAAATGGCTTATTTATTTCGCAAAGAAAATACACTCTTGATTTATTAAAAGAAACCAGTAAAATAGGTTGTAAGCCGGCCTCTACTCGAATTGATAATAAATACAAATTAAATAGATATGATGGTGAACAATTAGAAGACATAAATCAATTTCAAAGGCTTGTAGAAAAATTAATTTATCTTACGGTTACATGTCTGGATATTTCTTTTTCCGTAAGCCAAATTAGTAAATTCATGTCCTCACAGATAACACCACATGTAGAAGCTATAAATATAATTTTAAGATATTTAAAAGGAACACCCGGAAAGGAAATTTTAATGAAAAATAATAAATCTAATGATATATGTGGCTATTTAGATGCAGACTGGGCCAGAAGCTTCGATAGAAAATTGACAACTGGTGTTTGCACATTTGTAGGCAGTAACTTAGTCACATGAAAAAAGTAAAAAACAAAATGTTGTGGCTCGATCAACCGCCGAAGCGGAATATCGAGCCATGGCATCAACTGCAAGTGAGTTAACTTGTATCAAACAGCTCCTAACAGACATCGGAATCGCACAAACTAATCCGATGAAAATGTTTTGTGATAATCAAGTAGCACGACACATAGCATCCAACTCGGTGTTTCACGAGAGAACAAAACACATTGAGGTGGATTGCCACTTTATTAGGAAAAAAATTCAAACAAAAAAAATTAAAACGCCATTTGTACTAAGTGAAAAATAATTGGTGGATATATTCACAAAAGGATTAGATCCGAAACCTTTCGAAGATAACAATAGTAAGTTAGGACTAATCGACATCTATACGCCAACTTAGGGGGAGTGTTGGAAATAACGGCTATAAGAGCCATTAGATTTTAAAAAGTCAATATAGTTGTTAGGCGATATTAAAGCCGTTATAATGAAGAGGCTATAGAGCCCGTTGTAATTAAACTAGTGTAAATAGTTATAGAAACATATGAGATGTAACATACAAATATACAAAAAAATCCTATTACATTCTTTCTCTGTTATTTTCCGTAAATTCAACAGAAATTATAGATGTAACAACTAATTTGAGAATATGCGAGTGAAAAAACAAGTGCACACACTAACCACACCATCCGCAAAATAACCAACCAAAGGGATGACGCTGGTATTGCTCGATCAATCTGAGGATGGTTTCGTTATGCTTAGTAAGATTGTCACATCTCCTCCTCAATTCATTCAATTGTCTTGGATCATCTCTGCTACAACGAAATTGCTCCTGATTGCGGCACCACCTTTTTGGACGATCATTTTGTTCCTCGATTCTCTGTAGCAGCGTTTGAGCATCGTTAACTAGTCTTGAAGCCGCCTCGCTCCAGCCTATGAGACCCTCTAAGTTTCTCAAGTTGTTATTCGTGATTATTTTGACAACATCTTTGATGATGCCCAAATCAATTTTTAAAGCATCGAGGTCTTCTCTGATGTCATTTTGTTTTTTGGTGGTCCTTCCTGAAAATTGGCTTAGCAACCTGATGAGAACATCTAGAACTGCAGGTGTAAATGTAATCACAGCAGCGACAACATCACTCATTGATTGGTACTAACTCTGGGTTGGTAAGAGATGAGCCGGTAGGACAGTTGGCTGGAAAATAGATCTGATAACTGGTTACACAGAGATCGAGAGTTTGAGCTCCTCTTACGACTTCCCACTCTCTGCAAAGCTAATTTAAGAAAGAAAAAAAAATCATGATTGGGAAATCACTTAAAAAATAATGAAGTTTTAAATTATATATAAGTACACGCATAACTTGTTTTATATCTTGCATCAATTAAATCAAGAAAACGAGTATAATGCAATTATTTCACAAACAATCAAGCAAACCATATATAAATAATTAATAACTCATAATAGCTCGTGGTTGACAAAATAAGAAATGTTAAGTGGGAGAATGAAAAGATTTTAGTATAGACCTTTAAGAAGGGGTTTTAGTCGAAGCTTGCTTTCTACTTGATGCTTTTTCCACGAAGTAATCGATCTGCACAATGGCATATATATATAGCTGTACTTGAAGACTTGAACACCGTTGGGAAGTTTCCAGTACAGCTAGCTAAGTAGCAACCCTCAAAACCGAGTCAATTAATGCGTTGAGCTGATTTAAGTAAGCCGGTAAGGCGGTAAATCCCCAGTTAATAACTTATATAGAGTGAGCGTGGAACCTATTTAGGAAAGTCGATCATTTATTTTAGGATATTAAATTGTGGAAGTTGTCTCCGTCCTCTCCAAGTCGCCAATTATGTTAACGAGAGAAAATGATAGAAAGGGTACCCGGTCCAAGAAAACGATTGAAAGAGAACTAGTTGAATTAATGTACCCGGTCCGAGAGAAGAGGAGGGTCACATTGCAAGGTTGTTTTCAAAATTATTTTTTACAATCTTAATAAATGTATACAATTAATAATCGCTAAATTCTGAATTCATCTGTGTACATGCAGGTCATGCGATAAAAACTCAATGTGAGTTTTATTGTTTATGAAAGAACTTAAAATTTATAATATTTATATTTTAAAACAATTGGTCAAATATTAATGGTATACAAATTTGAAATATATCTGCTGTGATCCAAAGGATTAAGGGTCCTGTTATTCTAAATCCAGCTTTTCATTTTTTTGAATTTCACGAATTGAATCTCTATAGAAGTTGTTTTTCATACACGAATCTCAAAACAAATGAAATTTAAATTGAATTTGTAATAACAGAGTCCCTGCCATTCTTTAGAATCACAGCAGATTTATTTCCATACAAATTACATGAAAACAAATACAAAACTAATAATATATTTATTTCTTTTTTTAAAGGTTAGTCCTCGAGACGCCGTTAACCGTTGTATCAATAAATAAAAGTTTATTTACAAAATCGTAGATATAAACTCCTCCCATAACTCTGTATACCTAATTACAATCCAATAATTAAAAAGCGTAGTTATCAGCAATGTATACAGTTTTGCATGATTTCCACTCCACCGAATATGAATGTTACCAGTACTCTATACATCATTAACCAAAAGTGTATCTTCGTGATCGCATTATTTATTAATAATGGTATGTGTCTGGATGCTTCTCTGACGACTCGTTTGTTCTGTTCATGTCAGTGCGTCCAGCGTCCATGCTCCTGCCAGTCAGGTGATGTCCCACCATTGTTTCATGAGTTTGTCGAGGGCACTAGCTACTTGAACCAAGCTTTGTTTGTTGAATTTTCATTAGACCATGAGATAGGAGTGCAAATGGATCAAATAGTGGTAAAACCATATTTGTATTTGCTTTTATTTTTCGGATACGAATACGGATTGGATATTAGACGGATACGGATTGAATATTAAATGGATACGAATACGGATATCTATTTTTTATAATAGTGAATTACATTTTTTTTTTCATAATATATATTAAACTATATATATTATATATCTACTGTTTGAATACAGATAATTAAAATTTAAAACCATACCGTATCCATATCCGCACGGATATTTGAATATCAGATATCCGTATTTAATTTTCGGATACAAATTCAAATACAGTCAGATAATATCCAATCCGTTTGCACCCCCTACCATGGGAGGTTAAATTGCGCCAACAATCTCGTCCAAATTGCACTGAGTAGTTACAGCAAATACAGCCCCATATGAATTAATCCTTGGTTTCCATGCCCACCGCGCCCCCCCCCCCCAACATCACAAAGCACACATTCCTGATCCAAATTGCACCCTCTCATAACTAGGACCTCTCGAGTCATTTGTTTGTTATAATGTTAACAATAAACGTCAGACATGAAAAAGAGATAAAATTGTTAGATTTATGTGAGATGATTATGTTAGATGTCAGAATAGGAACTTAAATTAAAAATTAGTCTTGTGTTTTGTTCATTTAAAATTTATTCTACTTTTGAATTATGTTTTGTTTAATTATTTTTAATTTTGTTTAAATATTATTCTAATATTGAAATGCTATTTAAAATAATTATTTGTTCATAATATTGTATTCATTTCTGAATGTGTTTAATTATTATTCGAAATGTATTTAATAGTCAAGATAGCAAACAGAGCTCAGTTCCTTGTGAATGCTATTTAAAATGAATTTTATTCAATGTACTCAACCTAGCTCTTTTCTCACATCCACGCAGCTCACCATTAATTTGGGAAATAAAATAGAGCTCGGAGTAGAGTTTTTTTTTTAGCTTCGATCTGTTATAGAATAAAAAAGTTACCCACATGGTTTTGAAAATAAAAATATATATCGGAGCCTCTGAACACTTCATGGGAAGAATATTGGTAAATTTAATTTTCCTAAGAATTCCCATGAGAATGCTTGGACCGAACAGGCCCTAAGTCGCCAATTATGTTAACGAGAGAAAGCGATATATAGAAAGAAAACTAGTTGAGTCTAAGAAAACGATAGAAAGAAAACTAGTTGAATTAATGTAAGCAGTTGAAGAGAAGAGGGGGGCCACATTGTAAGGTTGTTTTGAAAATTATTTTTTACAATCTTAATAAACATATACAATTAATAATCGCTAAATTTTGAAATCGGATCGAAGTTAGAAATTATGATTTCATTTATGTACATGCAGGTCATGCGATAAAAACTTAATGTGAGTTTTATTGTTTATGAAAGAACTTAAAATTTATAATATTTATATTTAAAAAAAATTGATTAAATATTAAGTGGCATACAAATTGGAAATAAAGCACACATTCCTGATCCACATTGCACCCTCTCATAACTAGAACCTCTCGAGTCATTAATTAGTTTGTTATCCAACATCGACCAAATTTTTTGTGATATGGATAAATATTTGTAAGTGAGTTAACTTGTATCAAACAACTCCTAACAGACATCAGAATCACACAAACTAATCCGATGAAAATGTTTTGTGATAATCAAGCAGCACGACACATAGCATCCAACTCGGTGTTTCACGAGAGAACAAAACACATTGAGGTGGATTGCCACTTTATTAGGAAAAAAATTCAAACAAAGAAAATTAAAACGCCATTTGTACTAAGTGAAAAATAATTGGTGGATATATTCACAAAAGGATTAGATCCGAAACCTTTTGAAGATAACAATAGTAAGTTAGGACTAATCGACATCTACACGCCAACTTAAGGGGGAGTGTTGGAAATAACGGCTATAAGAGCCATTAGATTTTAAAAAGTCAATATAGTTGTTAGGCGATATTAAAGCTCTTATAATGAAGAGGCTATAGAGCCCGTTGTAATTAAACTAGTGTAAATAGTTATAGAAACATATGAGATGTAACATACAAATATACAAAAAAATCCTATTACATTCTTTCTCTGTTATTTTCCGTAAATTTAACATAAATTATAGATGCAACAACGAATTTGAGAATATGCGAGTGAAAAAACAAGTGCACACACTAACCACAGCATCCGCAAAATAACCAACCAGAGGGACGCCGGTATTGCTCATTCAATCTGAGGACGGTTTCGTTATGCTTAGTAAGATTGTCACATCTCCTCCTCAACTCGTTCAATTGTCTTGTATCGTCTTTGCTACAACAAAATTGCTCCTGATTGCGCCACCACCTTTTTGGACGATCATTTTTTTCCTTGATTCTCTGTAGCAGCGGTTCAGCTTCGCTGACTAGTCTTGAAGCCTCGTCCCTCCAGACTATGAGGCCATCGAGGTTTCTCAAGTTGTTATCCGTTATTATTTTTACAATATCTTTGATGATGCCCAGATCAATTTGGAAAGCAACGAGGTCTTCTCTGATGTCATTTTGTTCTTTGGTGGTCCTTCCTGAAAATTGGCTTAGCAACCCGATGAGAACATCTAGAGCTCCTAGAAATGCAGGTGTAAATGTAATCACAGCTGTGGAAACATCACCCATTGATTGGTACTTACTCTGGGTTGGTAAGAGATGAGCCGGTAGGACAGTTGGCTGGAAAATAGATCTGATAACTGGTTACACAGAGATCGAGAGTTTGAGCTCCTCTTACGACTTCCCACTCTCTGCAAAGCTAATTTAAGAAAGAAAAAAAAAATCATGATTGGGAAATCACTTAAAAAATAATGAAGTTTTAAATTATATATAAGTACACGCATAACTTGTTTTATATCTTGCATCAATTAAATCAAGAAAACGAGTATAATGCAATTATTGCACCAACAATCAAGCAAACCATATATAAATAATTAATAATTCATAATAGCTCGTGGTTGACAAAATAAGAAATGTTAAGTGGGAGAATGAAAAGATTTTAGTATAGACCTTTAAGAAGGGGTTTTAGTCGAAGCTTGCTTTTTCCCCGAAGTAATCGATTTGCACAATGGCACATATATATATAGCTGGACTTCTTGAAGACTTGAACACCCTTGGGAAATTTCCAGTACAGCTAGCTAAGTAAGCCGGTAAGATAAAATATATATAACTGGACTTCTTGAAGACTTATTCAATGTACTCAACCTAGCTCTTTTCTCACATCCACGCAGCTCACTATTAATTTGGGAAATAAAATAGAGCTCGGAGTAGAGTTTTTTTTTTAGCTTCGATCTGTTATAGAATAAAAAAGTTACCCACATGGTTTTGAAAATAGAAATATATATCGGAGCCTCTGAACACTTCATGGGAAGAATATTGGTAAATTTAATTTTCCTAAGAATTCCCATGAGAACGCTTGGACCGAACAGGCCCTAAGTCGCCAATTATGTTAACGAGAGAAAGCGATATATAGAAAGAAAACTAGTTGAATGTATCCGGTCTGAGAAAACGATAGAAAGAAAACTAGTTGAATTAATGTACGCAGTTGAAGAGAAGAGGGGGGCCACATTGCAAGGTTGTTTTGAAAATTATTTTTTACAATCTTAATAAACATATACAATTAATAATCGCTAAATTTTGAAATCGGATCAAAGTTAGAAATTATAATTTCATTTATGTACATGCAGGTCATGCGATAAAAACTTAATGTGAGTTTTATTGTTTATGAAAGAACTTAAAATTTATAATATTTATATTTAAAAAAAATTGATCAAATATTAAGTGGCATACAAATTGGAAATAAAGCACACATTCCTGATCCACATTGCACCCTCTCATAACTAGAACCTCTCGAGTCATTAATTAGTTTGTTATCCAACATCGACCAATTTTTTTTTTTATCGGCATTTGATTTAATTTAAGTACATTTTGTCAAAGTGGTTCGTGACAAATATTCAATCAGAACCATTTGATTTAATTTTAATTAAAAACTCTATCATAGTTCTTTAGAAACTTAATTTTGAATCTTCAAAGCAAAACACATATATCACTATCACCGACTTCGTCAATTCAATTTAATTCAATTATTTAAAAATATATAGTTGAGGCAGCTTGCGATAAAAACAAACACGCTTTCGGTGTCAGTGCGACTGTTCTGAACTAATTTAAGGGTTTTAAAATTTAATTTAATGCTAAAAAATTAACTTGTAATGATTTGATAATCTACAAGTTGCATATAGACTTATAGAAGACTTGAACAGGTAATTGTATTAGAAGCTTCGGAGAATAATCTTCGACAGTTGTCATCTAGAACGAATAAACGAACGAAATAAATGAATAGAACAAATTTTTTTTTTTTTTTTGAAAACTCCGTAGATGCTACCAAGGAGGATGATGAATAGAACAAATCAATTGTCAAATTTAAAGTCGTCTGGTCAGGTCAAAGGTAAAAATTCTGTTGCATATTTTGTGTAGCGAACCGTATTACAAGTCAACAATGGAGGTTCTCAAGATATAGTAATCAAATTTGTGTTTAACTAGTGAATTATTCACAAATTAAATGGTTTCTTCAGCGAATTAAACAGTAAGTCAATGTATTATTCACGAATTTCACAAATTTTACGAATTAATCGCAATTTATTTAGAAAAGTTCATCAAAATCTACCTGTGTCTTATCAAATATTACAAAGTTTGTCACTCTTTATTGTCTCTTTTCATATTTCCATGTAGGGATGTAAATGAGCTGGCTCGGGCCGAGCTGGACCTTAGCTCAGCTCGTTAATTCTGGACCAAGCTGTTAGTGAGCCAGCTCGTTAACAACTCGCGTGCTAAAATCTCAGCTCAAACTCGTGACAAGCCAGCTCGCGAGCCACGAGCTAGCTCATTGGGTTTGGTGGACCTTGTTTTAAGAAGAAATTAAATTTTACAAACCTTTTTGGACCGAGCTGGACTAAGCTTGACAGTATAAAATACACACAAATTCGTACAAATTCACAAATTGATGCCTAGCCGAGCTAGCTCAACTCGTTAATTTTGGCCCGAGCTGTTACCGATCGAGCTAGATGTGAGTCACGAGCGAGGCACGAGCTACGAGCTTTTTTGACAGCCCTATTTCCATGTGTGTTGGGACAGTATTGATATATAAAAAAAATTTGAAGTTGATTTTCTTATGTCAATAATTCTGAAAACATTCTCCTAGAAGAGCTATATGAAGAAACTCTGGCACCACATGTTTGATCAAAATAAGTGCATAGATTGTTGTTTACTTATTTAAACATTCTCCTAGAAGAGCTATATGAAAAAACTCTCGCACCACATGTTTGATCAAAATAAGTGCATAGAATGTTGTTTACTTGTTTTGTAAATACATTAAGTATCAATTATAGAGGAATTAAGTAATTAAGTGTCGATTTTTTTCCTAACTTCGCTTCATATTATTCCCGAATTATACTCAAATCACAAATTTTTTAACTCCGTCAAACCATTTCTAAATAATTAAATTGTCACTGTATATCAAAATACAACTACACAAACAGCGAAAGTTGTGCAATACATAACATAACATAGTACGTAGGTAAAACTTTTGATAAACTTCAGATTCCTTCCTAAAAGATCAAAATTGTCGTATATGATTAAAGTAAACCATGTCTGGCCTACTTGGGTTAATTTTTTTGTTTTTTATAATTGAGTCGTCGAGTCTGTTAACTATGGTTGTTGAAACATTCTTCGGATAGATATTTCTGGAAATTAAGTTTCTAGGAAACTAACACATTTAATTAATTTAAATTGGCCAAATTAATTGGTTCCACTCGGTGTTCATAGTTGATTTGTTATATATTTTCCTAGATTTTCGTGCGCAAAAGCATTGCAGTAGAAAAGCAAGTTTCGATTGAAACCCTTTTCTAAGGTATATTTGCTTAACCTCTATTAAAATCTTTTCATCATCATTATACTCATCTTCTTGACAAAAATATAATAGATGTTTACAATCGCGTATTATTTGCGAATTTCACGAATTTTACGAATTAATCACGATTTATTTAGAAAAGTTCGTCAAAATCTCACTGTGCCTTCACGTATTCCAGAGCTCCATGCTTTATCAAATATTACTAAATTTGTCACTCTTTATTGTCTCTTTTCAAATTCTCATGTGTGTTGGGACAGTATTGATATATAAAGAAATTTTGAAGTTGATTTTCTTATGTCAATATTTTGAATACATTCACCTAGAAGAGCTCTATGAAGAAACTCTGGGACCGCATGTTTGATCAAAATAAGTGCATAGAAAGTTGTTTACTTGTTTGTTAATATGTTTTTGAATTTCAAAGTTGTTTGTAAATACAATAAGTATCAATTATAGAGGAATTATGCCACTAAGTGTCAATTTTTTTTTCCAACTTTGCTCTGTATTTTTTCTGAATTATATCCAAATTATTTCCGAATCACAAAATTTTATCTCCGCTAACATTTCTCGAATAATTAGGTTGTCACTATGTCTCAAAACAAAACTACACAAGTAACGAAAGTTGTGCACTACACGAGACAATAACACTTATTTTTTTAGGAAGACAGAATATAATGAATACTTGGTTTTATTGAATTGTTCTGATTTTACAAAGATTGTACATGAGTTATTTAGAGCCTAATTTCTACTAGCCGTTACACTCCTTCCTAAGTTACAGTGGCCGAAATATTTTTCCCTAATTGTAACTTATTTACAAAAGAGTTACAAGAATCAAGCTAGGTACCATAGATATATAGTTATGACTATGTAATTGGATACTAACTTATTTGTTGCCTAAATTATGCCAATGATGAATATTTTATGAGGCTTTATTTTATTTCTCAATAATAAGTGTAACAAGAAATTGGGAATCTAATAGAGAGTAGGTAAAACTTTGGATATACTTCACATTCCTTCCTAAAAGATCAAAATTGTCGTATATGATTAAAGTAAACCATGTCTGGCCTAGTTGGTTATTTTTTTTGTTTTTTGTTTTTATAATTGAGTCGTCGAGTCTGTTAACTATTGTTTCTTGAAACATTCTCTACATAATATTATATTTCTGGAAATTAAGTTTCTAGGAAACTTACAAATTAATTTCAAATTAGCCAAATAAATTGGTTCCACTCGTTGTTCGTGGTGGATTTGTTATCAATTTGCCTAGATCTTCGTGCGCAAAAGAATTGAAGTAGAAAAGCAAGTTTCGACTAAAACCCTTTTCTAAGGTATGTGCTTAACCTCCATTATAATCTTTTCATCCTCATTATACTCATCTTTTTGACAAAAATATAATAGATGTTTACAATCTCTTATCATTTAATTGCTGAAAGATATAAAATTAGGCATATAGTCAAAGATGGTTTAATGCTAATTATTTTCTAGTGATTTCCCTACTCAGAGTTTGTACGAACCAATGGGTGATATCTTAGCTGCGATTGCACCCGAAGTTATAGCGGGAATCATCAAGTTGCTTGAGCTGATCTTAAAAAAGACCACAGAAGAACAAATTGACATCAAACAAGAGCTCAACGCTCTGAAAATTGATATGGGCATCATCAATGATATCTCTAATATGATCAGGAAAAAGAATTTGAAAAAGTTAGGCATCAAGGCGTGGGCGAAGGAGGCTGGAAACCTCGTCAACAACACCAGCATACTGTTAAACAAAATCGAGAATGAAAATAGTATTCATTCTCAAAAGAGGTGGTCGTGGAACAAAAAACAGAGGTTTCATTGCAGCAAAGACAATATGAAACAATTGAAAAAGTTGAGGAGAAGATGTGACGACCTTTTGAAGCATAATGAAACCATCCTCAAAATAATCGATAAACACCCGAGTACCGTTGGTTTGTTGCTAGGAGCATCGACACTAGGAGCGTCGCTAGGAGTGATTTCTGCAATTGCTTTAATCGTGCTTGTGTAAATTACGAAGACACCTCTAACATTTGATTTTATTTTCATATGATGTTTTGCATGTCAAAACTTAAAAAGTATTTTTTTTGGGTGATTAACCCTTAATATCCACCATTGGATTGAGTTTTCGCTTGGGGTTTTACAGTTCTAATTGTGCCGATTGATTAAAATTAATCATGTTTAAGTTGTAATTAAAATTGATCAACAACCCATATGGATTAAAAAAAGAATTCAGTAGAATTGGGCGAGAGTACGTACGACTACTTAGTTGGAGAAGCCTCTTTAGGTGTCTTCTTAGCTACATGAGCTAACAGTGTCATAGCTTTCATTCATAACTATCCTACTGCAGAATAGGCCCAGTGGTAGGTGACGGTTCCCTCCAAGTCTCCCAGAGAGGCGGGCTTTCTTCCTCCCCTTCACCCGCCTCAGTCACGGCTATTTTGGAGGATAGGTTCAACAGAAGACGAGGGTTGCTCTCTGTCTTTCGGATCTAAGGTAGAATTGCCTGCTCAAATACTGAGGAAGAATGCCGTAGCATGGCTTTGGCTACGGCAGAGTTGATCTGGCTTCATTTTCTCGAACATGAACTACAGAAAATAGGAAACTACGAAGCTTCAATTTCTCCTTGAAGACTTGAACACTCGACACTCGTAAGAAGCTTCGAACAGCACCCTCAAAACCGAGTTAGTTAATGCGTTGAACCGATCAAATTAGGGACTTAAGTATTTTAATTTTTGAAAATTAAATTAGGAGTTCAGAGTTCTCCTCTTTTAGGTCGTCGACAGTCATAATACCATAATATGATCACGATAGATAGGGGAGAGGTGCATGTACCATTGTACCGAGTTGGAGAAAGAGGAGCCCCACATTGCAAGGTTGGATTTGGAAATTAATTTTCACAATTTTAATAATCGTATAATAATCGATAATTTTAAATTCGGAACTTAGAATGTTTACTATATGCAGGTCATGCGATATTAATGTAAGTTATAAAAAGCTGGATCAGTATGAAATTTTCACAGTTTTGAAAGATTCCTTCATATGAACATTCCTGGAAAATAAGAATCTCTTTGTATCGGATATGTCGGTGCTTGTTTCTGAAATATGCTGCGTAAAGGGTGAATTTTTTTTGTTTAATTAACAATGCATTATGTGTGAATTTCTTGCTCTCGTGTTACCCCTTGGCTAGTACAGATAACAATTGGAAGGGCTTTTGCCTATTTTTCAAAAAAAAAAAAAAATACAGATAACAATTAAAGCGTTTCAAATTAAATGCCTTGTAATCCCGCCATACTAAATTAGTGACATGTTTATGTACCGGCAGCTAATAAGTTCGTTTAAGATTATAATTTCAAGCACAAAATGACCATAATTTAATTTGTAATTATCTCCAATACAAATAATTTAATTCAAGTTGGGTATGAGACTCTTGCAACTTGCAATTTAAATTGTATCTCTTAACGCGTTGTCTTCTTTCATCAGACCAGTCTCAAGAGTCGTTGTCATGATGGAGCTTCGGAAATCAAGAGTTGTTTGAAATTTGCAAAAATGCGCCTAAAAGGGTGGAAAAAAATTAAAACAATTTTCATTGTAAGTTGAAACAACTTGGTTGAACATAAAGAGTAGGTAGGAGTCATAATTCCCATATATATATATATTTTTTTTTTTGCTTTTATAAGAAAGTTTCAATACGAGTATGCAGTTTGATCCCCAAAATTAATATTAATTATGGTTTTCCAGTATCAGCCTCGGTAATCATCAAATGATTAGTAATTAAGTAAATCAAACTAAAAAACCATAATATTTTTCTAGTAGTTCATTTGCCCAAAACTAAAAAACATAATTGGTAACATTTGCCCAAAACTAGGAATATATTTTTGTTAATTTTGTAAGCAATATCCACAAAAGAAGTTATTTATGCATGTTGTTATTTTATTAATTGACCGATATAATCATATCAAGATCCTCTAAGAATGTCGTCATCCTATTCACTTATGTAATTGAAAAGCCGCACTGCAAAAGCTGACAATATATATACGATAACAGACTTTGATTTGTAAAATTATTTATCTAATTAACATACAAAAATGAGATTTTTTATTTAAGAAACCTAAAATTTTGAACAATCTTCAAATTAAATGTATGTTTATATTTTTTTTTCATTGAGGTTCTATAAAAAAAAATCACAACAAAACGTGTAAATTTGGAAATAAATTTTAAAGAATCCATTTGCATATAGACTGTCGTCTCATAACACAACCTCCCAGTGCATGAATAGACCAAATTTTAGCACTGTTATAGATCTAACATTGCCCCATCCTCAGCCGCTAAGACAATATTTAACTAGCACCAAAAATTAAAATAAAGCGCCAAAGCTCTGGTACATGCATTATTAATGAAACATATGGTACAGGGTTCAGAAACGGTCAGTCATCTATTTTCCCAATGCCCGAACACATTTAAAATAAACCAGCAAATTAATGAAACATATGGTACTGAGTTACCAGTGTGGATGGTGGATGCGGCGCAAGTTCTGGTACAGGCATTATTCCCAAAGAAGGATCGATTAATCATGTTAATTGCGCAATTCATCATATGGAGAGAGAGATGCATGCGAACGTTCTGAAGAATGGTTAAATGCAAGGAGGAAATCATGAAAGAGATACAATCGCAACTGAGATACACAAATCAATTATCGAAACGCTAATCAGAGGAATGTTGTCTTCAAAATAGGACGCTGACCAAGTCAACAGAAAAACCTCTGATTTACCAGTATTCTCATTTCTAATAATTACTTTTTTTCTCTTTTTTTTTTTTTTTTAATTTAAGCTCACATGTTTTGAGCATCCTTCTCATGTAATAATTTTAAGTTACTTGACTCTGTAGCTTGGTATCAACGTATTCAAATAGGGGCTTGAGTTTGACCCCTGTTTTTCCTAAAATAATAAAGCGCCAAAGCTACAAAATAAAAAGAGATTAAAGGAAGAGAGGCATCATCCTTCCTAATGGAAATATAATGAAAACCTAAACATTAATGCCAATCAATCAACCAAATTCTCACTCAAATGATGGATTTGAAGGATTTAATCAACAATAAACAACTATTATGTTTCGACATACAATATATTATAGAAAAAAAAAATGTTACAGGTCTTCATAATCTATAAAAAATCCTGATTAAAATTGGCAACAAAATTATAGATGAAACAATGAATTTGAGAATATGCGAGTGAAAAAGCAAGTGCACACACTAACCGCACCATCCGCAAAATAACCAACCAAAGGGACGACGCCGGTATTGCTCGTTCAATCTTAGGATGGTTTCGTTATGCTTAGTAAGATTGTCACATCTCCTCCTCAACTCGTTCAATTGTCTTGTATCATCTTTGCTACAATGAAATTGCTCCTGATTGCGCCACCACCTTTTTGGACGATCATTTTGTTTCTCGATTCTCCGTAGCAGCGTTTCGGCATCGTTGACTAGTCTTGAAGCCTCTTCCTTCCAGGCTATGAGACCCTCTAAGTTTCTCAAGTTGTTCTTCGTGATTATTTTGACAATATCTTTGATGATGCCCAGATCAATTTGCAAAGCAACGAGGTCTTCTCTGATGTCATTTTGTTCTTTGGAGATCCTTCCTAAAAATTGTCTTAGCAACTCAATGAGATCCTCTAGAACTTCAGGTGTAATGCCAGCTATGAAAACATCACCCATTGATTGTTACTAACTCCGGGTTGGGAAGAAAAAAAATCCGATAATGGTTACTCAAAGATCGAAAATTCGAGCTCCTCTCGACTTCCCACCGTCTACAAAGCTAATTTTAAAAAGAAAAAAGAAAACTCATGATTGGGAAATCACGAAATAAATAATTAAGTTTTAAATTACATATAAGTACATGCGTAATTTGTTTTATATCTTTCTTCAATTAAATCAAAGTATAATATATGCAATTATTTCACAAACAATCAAGCAAACCATATATAAATAATTAATAACTCATAATAGCTCGTGGTTGACAAAATAAGAAATGTTAAGTGGGAGAATGAAAAGATTTTAGTATAGACCTTTAAGAAGGGGTTTTAGTCGAAGCTTGCTTTTTCCCCGAAGTAATCGATTTGCACAATGGCACATATATATATAGCTGGACTTCTTGAAGACTTGAACACCCTTGGGAAATTTCCAGTACAGCTAGCTAAGTAAACCGGTAAGGCGGTAGATCTCCAGTTATAATAACTTATATAGCGTGAGCGTGGAACCTATCTAGGAAAGTCGATCAATTATTTTAGGATATTAAATTGTGGAAGTCGTCTCCATCCTCTTCAAGTCGCCAATTATGTTAACGAGAGAAAATGAAAGAAAGGGTATTGGCTGAATGTACCCGGTCCAAGAAAACGATAGAAAGGGAACTGGTTGAATTAATGTACCTGATCCGAGAGGAGAGGGGGACCACATTGCAAGGTTATTTTGAAAATTATTTTTTTAAATCTTAATAAACGTATTCAATTAATTTATAGGAAAAATTTCTATTGTACCTATCAAAACTTTCAAAATAGCTAATTTTCCATCAAAACATTAAAATTTCTTATTTCCCATTATAATTTGAAATTATTTCTTATTTCCCCATATGTTAATTAAATTTGAAATTTTAAGTTTAACCTATAGTTTAATTTTATTTTAAAATTGAAATGTCCATTTTATCCTTCTTCTAAAACTGAGATCTCTTTCCCCTTTACTCCATCATTTATTAAGAACCAGTTTTCTCTATTTGGTACCCAAGGCACTGCGGGAGCTTGAAAACCTTGGACCAACCAGTTTTGTTTTTGAAGTAGGTGTCTTGTACAATAAAAAGAAGTGTATCGATCTTCAGTTCTATGTTCTTAATCAAATTGCAGCGCATTTGCAACAATTAAGAGCTTGCTTGACGGAGAAAATAAGTTTCCCAAAATCAATTCTCCAATTTATATAAACAAGGAAAATTAGATCGTAGGGACCGGGGGACTGTGGGGATGGTGGTGACTAAGGCAATTAGTGATGCAGGGCTGTGGTATACAAACTGCTAGTGGATTTAGGAATGTAGCTAGTTTCTGTATGTGGGATAGAAGAGTCCTGTAGTACGACAGTAGAAGGAGAAGGGAGAAGTAAATGTAACTGCAACCTTACTTGATAGCTACTATCAAGCTTTCAAAAAAAAAAAAAAAAAAGGAAAATTAGATCTTTTATACAACTTAAGTGCGATATAATCAACTCAATCATGCTCCTACAGATATATCATCAAGGGTCGTTGTACGCCTCCTGGAGCTCTGCATAGTGCTCCACCATTTTTTTTGTGGCTGAGAACGATGCGGTGAATTGCGGTTCGTCTGGTTCCATCTTCTTCTCTGCAAATTTACGGTACAATTCTAGCTCCAACTTCAATTTTTTGGTCAAAAATATCCATATGTTCTCTGACTCGGTCCACTTTTGTCTCTCCCTTTCTAACTCTTTCATGTATTTTTCCATGTTTGTTCCCCATTTCGTATTTTATCATGAAGGCAATCTCCCACCTCCTCGTCGAGCAATTTCTCACTAGCTTGCTTTGCATTTTCATTTGTCCCAATTTCGTATTTTTATCCAGAGCAATTAAGAGTTAAGAAGAAATGAGCAGTTTTAGAAGAAGGATAAAATAGACATTTCAAGTTTAAAATAAAACTAAATTATAAATTTAGATTAAAATTTTAAATAATCAATACATGGAGAAATAAGAAAGGATTTCAATTTAGAATGGAAAAATAAAAAAAAATTAATGTTTTGATGAACAAATTGGCCATTTTGATATTTTCCATGAGTACACTAGAAAATTTTCCTAACTCATATAACTGAGCGTGGAACCTATTTAGGAAAGTCAATCATTTATTTTAGGATATTAAATTGTGGAAGTCTGTCTCCGTCCTCTCTAAGTCGCCAATTATGTTAACGAGAGAAAACGATAGAAAGGGTACTGGTTGAATGTACCCGGTCCGAGAAAACGATAGAATGAGAATTGGTTGAATTAATGTACCCAGTCCGAGAGGAGAGGGGGCCACATTGCAAGGTTATTTTGAAAATTATTTTTTACAATCTTAATAATAATCGCTAAATTCTAAATTCGTCTATGTACATGCACGTCATGCAATAAAAACTTAATGTGAGTTTTATTGTTTATGAAAGAACTTAAAATTTATAATATTTATATTTAAAAAATTGATCAAATATTAAGTGGCATACAAATTGGAAATAAATCTGCTGTGATCCAAAGAATCCAACATTTCATTTTTTGGATTGCACTAATCTCTATAAAAATTGTTTTTTTATGCACAAATCTCAAAACAAATGAAACGTTAAATTTGGAATCACAAAGTCCCTGTAATTCCTTGGAATCGCAGCAGATTTATTTCCATACAAATTACATGAAAATGGGAACCAAATCCTCTACCCCCCAAGGGGTAGGATTTTCCTGCCCTTGAGTCGCTAACATGTGGGCCCACAGCAAAACTAAAACCAATATTTAAATGTTTGAACTCGTCTGGACCCACGTGTCATCCGCACCAGGGGCAGAAAAATCCTGCCCCCCGGGGGGCAGGTGATCTCCTTCCATGAAAATGAATACAAACTATCCGAAATTTTTATTAATATTCAAACAAAATAATAAATTTAACAATCTACCTCACTTTTAGTAGACTTTGAAATATGCCCAAACCGACAAAATTTTCATAAGTTTGAACTTCTAATACTGCTGAAAATTTCATCGGTTAAAATCTTTTTAGAACCGACGGAAATTTAATTGGTCCCAAAACCAATGGAAATTCTATCGGCCAGGTAGCCTAAAATCAATGAATATTTTGGAGGTTCTAGAACTGATCCAAATTTTGACGATCCTAGCGATCAAAATTCTAGCGGTTCTAGAACCGATCAAAATTCTAACTTCAACTAACGTAGACTACTGACAGATTTTTGATCGAAATGAATCCTAGTCGGCATCTCTCAAGGTGCACCATGGCAAATGGATGATCAGCGTCAAAATGATAGTGAATTACGTAGAATTTTTTACTTAAGTTTTGTCTTATTATCTTACTTTATGTTTAATTAATTAGAAAAAAAAAGTTATTGATGTTCTACATTATGTTTTAGTACATAAAATATGTTTTGGAGATATTTTACATCATTTAGAGTAAGAATCAGGTTAATCGGATAAGTGACGTTCATTGACTAAGGCTCTGTTACAGCCCGTATTAGTTGATTGGCACTAGTTAGTAACAAGAAATTCACATCAACCTTTTTGGATTAAGTTGGAGTCAATTCACAACTTTCTGATGATGTCGGTTGAGTTTAAAAGAGGACCAGGAACGCACATCAGGTTCTGGAAGGACTTGTGGCTTCAAGGGCAAATTCGGCATAGGTACCCAGTTTTGTACACCTATGTGGAAAATCAGGATGCAACGGTACAGAAACTTACTGAAACAGGACAATGGCAAATTCCTGTGCCACCTCAAGCGTCAATGGCAGCAATTGATGAATATGAGGCGCTCATGGTTGACTTGCAGCACATACCGGTACAGCAGAACGGCAGTCTGCGAGATGAACCTTGGTGGAAATGGGCAAAGGATGGTAAGTATACTGCCAAAACTTTCTATGTGATGTATGAGGAAGGACCTCATATCATAAGTAGCATCTCCAAGTTTTGGAAAATCAAAGCGCCTATGAGGGTTATGGTGTTCGGATGGTTGATGCTCAATAATAAGATACTGACAGTCGATAACCTGGTAAAAAGAGGGTGGGAACTGGTGAATCGATGCTGCCTGTGCAAAGAACAGGCAGAAACTGTCAAACATCTCTTTGGCAGTTGTCTATACACACAAGAAGTCAGATTGGAGCTGAGCAGAAGATTGCCTTACCTTACACACTGTCAGCTATTTGTAAAAGGAAGATACTGGCAGGCATTGCTATATTCAACAGACAAAAAGGTAAAACAGTTGCAAATAGCGATGATTTTTACAGTATGGAAAGAGCGCTGCAGAAGGATTTTTCAGGAAAAGGAAAAAACAGAAAATCAACTGGCAAGTGCAATCATTGAGGAAAATAGTCTCTGGTTTAACATCGCCAATGAAGCCCATACTGCAGGAGAATAGACGATCATATACCACATAGTTCCGGCCTTCTTTTTCTTTTTCTTTTTGTCTTTTTGTCTTTTTACTGTTTTCTCCTCCCCACCCTTCTTAAATCTTTTCTGGTTCCTTTATTTCTTTTTTATTTTTTCCTGTTTATTTCAGTATTTAACTTTTGTACATAACTTTGTAACTCACACCTTTGGTGTCAAAATTAATGAAATCTGGGAGCTTGGCTGCCCTGTTTCTACCTCAAAAAAAAAGAAATTCACATTTCTATATTAAATTTTCTTAAATATTCGTTTAGGATTGTTCTTTTTTTTTTATTTTTTTTTTTTTTTTTGCTAGTCTCCAATTATACTAGCTAGTAAATATATTATTGTAGACTATTTTTTTTTCCCAAAACAGAGGCAGCTTTTTTAAAAATCAGATTCTCAAAATATAACAATTCTCAATTCATGTTGTTCTTTACACTATTTAAATTACATCACTAATTAATTTATACAAATCTATATTGTTCATTACAAAATTCGGAAGTAAACCACCTTGTCCACATATCTCTCATATCATCGATTTGCTCATTGGAGTAAGCGGCCTCGTTTCATCCATACTACAATTATAATTTAGTGAATTAGTTAATAACAAGAAAAGGTAGATGCACATTATTAGTATTAATATTGTGAAAATTAATATGAATTATATTACTATAATTATTATTTGGCACTAGTTAGTAACAAGAAGGGGTGAATATTTTTTGCATTTTGGTGAATTTTTGTATTTTGGTCCCTGTCAGTTCTAGGCCTGGTAACAATATAGAAGGGGTGAATATTTTTGCATTTTGCTTAAGTAGAAATGGTGGTTAAGTATTTACCTTAGAGAGGTGGGTACTTAACTAGAAAAAAAAATTCAGATTAAAAATCTGTTTTGGAAATACTACTATTTTGTAGTATATATAGTATATAATCAACACAATAACATCAAATTCATTGTAGTGTAGTGGTAAGTTTTTGTCTCTTATTCCACATGATATGGGTTCAAATCCATGGCCACACAATACCAACTTTATTTCTAGTCATTGGATTTCATACAATTTGGAAGTATTAAAAATGATCCACACTAATTACCAACCTTCCAATTTGGACCGAAAAATAACAACTGACGGTTGTAATTCATGTGCACCAAAAACTGTCCAACCTAGTTGTACAAGATCTGGAAAAAAAAATGTGAGGGCTTTTTCATTGTTTTGCAACACATCCCCAATCCCAAATGATGTATAAAAAAATCTCCAAAACAGTGAACACTAATAAATACATTTTTAAAAACAAATTCGTATTTAGATTTATCAGATTTCCACAAAAACAACAACAATAACAACAAAAGTTGCAAATTAAATTTGGAAATTTCTTTAAAAAAAAAAAATTGCTTCCAAATTCTTTGTTTCGAATCAAGATACGAAAGAAAAGAGAAATATATATATATACATGACTAACCTCAGCAAGATAGAGACAAGAAAATAATAATTTCAAATATCTGAGATCCTAGCTATGTTGTACGCAAAAATCTGACCAATATTCAATAGAGAGAGAGAGTATTATGGAATCAAAACGGGCGCTGGAAGGAGAAGACCTTTTATATAACCAAAATCCTATAAAGACTTTTCTACACGAATTTTTCACTATAAATCCGTGTAGCTTTCTCAAGGCTTTCTACACTATTATTTCCGAAATTTTTATAAATATACAAAACATCAAACAAATTTAACAATTTATACAAATTTGAGTCGGAATTCAAAAATTATCCAAACTGATCACCAAATAATCGGTTTCAGACCACAGAACCGATGAGTACGTGAGCCTCTCTAGAATCGATGACCCAGTCATCCTACCTAGAACCGATGAACGGTTCAACCATCGTGGAAATACTCGGTCCCCATCCCCATCCCTCTCATCCCCTTTCTTCTCTACTCCGCGGAAGCCCCTCCCCAGGTATGTTTTATTTTTTTTATTTTTTATTTTATTTAAATGTTAAATTAAGTAAGTAGAAATTGTAGTTTAATTTTTCAGTAAATTAGAAAATATCATTTAAATTTTAGATAAATTAGGAAATTTAAAAATAAATTAAGTAATTTAGAAATTATCATTTAAATTTTAGATAAATTAGAAAATGTAAAAATAAATTAAGGAAATTAGAAATTAGCATTTAAATTTTAGATAAATTAAAAAATATCAAAATAATTTTAGTTATATTAGAAAATGTCAAAATAATTTTTGTTAAATTGTAGAATGGTTCTTGATATTATCAAAATTTTCAAATTGTTTAGAATGGTTTAGTTAGAAAATACCAAAACAGTTTAGAATATCACCAAAATAATTGATATTGCTTTGGAAAATGCTAAACGGTTTAGAATATCACCGAAACGATTTAGAAAATGCTTTAGAAAATTCCAAAATAGTTGAGATTGCTTTAGAAAATTCCCAAATAGTTGTAAAATTAGTTAGAAAATACCAAAATGGTTTAGAACATCACCAAAATAATTGATATTACTTTGGGAAATGCTAAACGGTTTAGAAAATGATTTAGAAAATTCCAAAATAGTTGAGATTGCTTTAGGAAATTCCCAAATAGTTGTAAAATTAGTTAGAAAATACCAAAATGGTTTAGAATATCACCAAAATAATTGATATTACTTTGGAAAATGCCAAACGGTTTAGAATATCACCGAAACGGTTTAGAAAATACTTTAGAAAATTCCAAAATAGTTGAGATTGCTTTAGGAAATTACCAAATAATTGTAAAATTAGTTAGAAAATACCAAAATAGTTTAGAATATCACCAAAATAATTGATATTACTTTGGAAAATGCCAAACGGTTTAGAATATCACCGAAATAATTGATATTACTTTGGGGGAATGACGCAACAATTCCTAAAATCATTTCGAACGATGCCTGGTTTGTTATCGGTACCAATTGGTAGTCCCACTGGCCATCAGTAGACATATTAAATCTGGCTTGGATTTCCATATTTGCTTCACTAACGGTAAACCCAACCAGTTTATAAATTTCATTTTGGAGATAATCAAAGTTATGATTAACAGTTACCGGGAACGAGTATTTGGGTCGGGTACTGTAGAAGACTCCTTCATCATTGTATTGGATGTTCCCTCCAACAAAAATGTTCACACGGATCATATTTGATTTTTGGTTGATCTGCATAACAAATATTTTAAAAAAATTAACGTTACAAAATTAATTAAAATTAAAATTAACTAACAATGTATGAACAAAAAAATACAATAACTCACATCAATCTAAATTAAACGTTCAAAATGAAATTAATTAAAATTAATCGTTAAGTTAACTGAAGTTAAATAAAATTAATTAATTTTAATTAATTAAAAATAATAATTTCGAATTAATTAATTAAAATAATTAAAATAATTAATCAAAAGTAATTAAAATAATTAATCAAAATTAATTAAAATAATTAAAAGAATTAATCAAAATTAATTAAAAGAATTAATCAAAATTAATTAGAATAATTAATTAATTAATATAACTAATCTCAAATTTAAACTAATTATAAATAATAAACTTACATCGATCTGAGTCTGCAGAGTTGAAGAAATGGGGAGGGAGAGCGACTTGCGGAGGGTATATATAGGATCCACAACCGATCAGTTAGAAATCGATTTAAGGGCCTGGAACTGATGAACTGGTCATCGGTCCTGGAACTGATGATCAATTCATCGGTTCTAGGTTTGTTTTGATTTTTCCAACGGTTCTGGAACCGATTATTAGGGAATCAGTTTTAATACATGAAACCGATGGTTTAGTAATCGGTAGAGATAGTTTTAAAAATCCGATCGAAAATTGTATAGATTGTTAAATAAAATTGAGCTTTTGTATATTTATAAAAATTTCGGCTATTATTTAAACAATAATCCGTGTACAATAAACCTTCCTATACGGACTTTTTAATAAAAAATTCATGTAGCTCTCTAAATATTTCTACACAGATATTTAATAAAAAATTTGTATACAATTTCTTCATTTTCACACGGTTTTTTTCCAAATAATTGTACACTGATTCTTCAATAATATCCGTGTAGGATTATTACAGATATTTTGGGCTTTCGAAAAAACTGTTTGGTACACGGTTTTTATATAAAATAGCCAAATCCGTGTACAAAGTGCAGTGTAGGATTGTCATTTTTGTAGTAGCGTCCGTATCTAATTTTCAAATACAAATTCGAATACAGTCAGATAATATCCTATCCGTGTGCACCCCTACCATGGGGATGTTAAATTGCACCAGCAATCCCTTCCAATATCGCACTGAGTTGTTACAGCGAATACAGACACATATCAAGTGATCCTTGGTTTCCATGGCTGCCCCATCACAAAGCACTCATTCCTGATCCCACTAGTCGCCCCATCACAATGATGCACCCAATCCGGATCCACTCAAAACTAGGACCTCTCGGGTCATTAGTTTGTTATCCAACATTGACCAAAACGGACTTTTACCTTGGTTGGAACTCTTAGCTTCCATAGTATCCATTGGTATCGGCATTAATTTGATTTAATTTAAGTACTTTTGTCAAAATGGTTCGTGACAAATATTCAATCACAACCATTTGATTTAATTTTAGTTAAAATCTCTAAGTTCTTTAGAAACTCAATTTTAAATCTTTAAAGAAAAACACATATATCATTATCACTGAGTTCGTCAATTCAATTTGATTCAATTATTTAAATATAGTTGAGGCTTGTGATAAAAACAAACACGCTTTCGGTGTCTGTGCGACTGTGCTGAACTAATTTAAGGATTTTAATCATAATTTTTAATGCTAAAAAATTAATTTGTAATGATTTGATAATCTACAAGTGGCGTATAGACTTATAGAAGACTAAAAACACTAAAAACAGATACTTGTATAGGAAGCTTCGGAGAATAATCTTCGACAGTAGTCATCTAGACGGAATTTTTTTTATAAACCATAAATAGAAAAATTAAATTTGGGGTTCCAGTATGAGTGGTTTGATATTTAGAAAAACTATAAAGAACGGGTTGGCAACTTGTTTCTTACATTTTTTTTTTCTCAGAACGAGCTGCCAATCCGTTCTTGATCAATTTCGCTGAATACCAAATCAATCGTCACATAAAATCCGAAAAATATCCAAAACGGTCCAGATCAATTAATTGTAAAAGATTCCCTGACAGTGGCTATGTTTACTTTTGGGTTTTGTTGAATTTAGTGGTGACCGTCAAATCTGCATTAAGATTCGTGCTTACATATTAAAATCTGTACATATATGTTTCAATTTCTGTGCATACATTTTTTTTTCGCGGGGAACGACTTGGGAGTCCATTTTTTACTTCTTTTTTTTCCGTTGGGAACGAGTTGGAAGCCATTCTGTGGCAACACAGATACCACACAGAAAATTTGAGAAATTGACCAAAAACGAGTTGGCAACTCGTTCTATTGCCAAAAAAAATATGGAGAACGAGTTGCCAACTCATTCTTTATAGTTTTTATAAATATCAAAACAGAAACTCTATATTTGATTTTTCTATTTATGGTTAATAAAAAAAATTCCATGTAGAACGAATAAACGAACGAAATATACTGACGAATGAACAAAACAAACCAATTGTCAAATTAAGTCTTCTGGTTGGTCAAAGGTAAGCAAAAAGATTCTGTTACAAATTTTGTGTAACCAACCGTATTACAAATCAACAACAGAGGTTCTCAAAACATAGTATTCAGATTCGTGAATTATTCGTGTTTAATTCGTGAATTATTCGCGAATTAAATGGTTTTGAGTCTTTAGTGTATCAATCAACGAATTTTACGGTGATTCGCGAAGTAATTGGTAAGTTCACGTATTATTCGTGAATTTCACTAATTTTACGAATTAATCGTTATTTATTTAGAAAAGTTCGTCAAAATCTTGCCGCGTCTTCACGTATTCCAGAATTCCATTCTTTTTTCCATTTGATAAATTACCCTTTGCTTTATCAAATATTACAAAGTTTGACACTCTTCGTTATCTCTTTTCAAATTCTCATGTGTGTTGGGACAGTATAGATATATGAAGAAATTTTGAAGTTGATTTTCTTATGTCAATAATTATGAATATTCACCTAGAAGAGCTATATGGAGAAACTCTAAGACTACATATTTGATTAAAATAAGTGCATAGAAAGTTGTTTACTTATTTGTAAATATGTTTTTGAATTTCAAAGCTATTTGTAAATACACTAAGTATCAATTATAGAGAAATTAAGTCACTAAGTGTTAAGTTTTTTTCCTAATTTTGCTCCGTATTATATCTGAATTTATCCGAATTATTCTCAAATCACGAATTTTTGACTCCGCTGAACCTTTCACCTAGAAGAGCTATATGAAGAAACTCTGGACCACATGTTTGATCAAAATAAGTGCATATAAAGTTGTTTACTTGTTTGTAAATATATTTTTGAATTTCAAAACTATTTGTAAATACACTAAGTATTAATTATAGAGAAACTAAACCACTAAGTGTCAATTTTTTTTTCCTAATTTTTCTCTGTATTATTTCCGAATCACAATTTTTTTTACTCCGCTGAACTTTTCCGAATAATTAAGTTGTCATTATGTTTCAGAACACAACTACACAAGCAACGAAAGTTATGCACAGACAATAACATATATAGTGTGTAACAAGGAATCGGGAATCTAACAGAGAGTAGGTAAAACTTCCTAAAAGATCAAAATTGTCGTATATATATGATTAGAGTAACCATGTGTCTACTTGGGTTAATTTTTTTGTTTTTTTATAATTGAGTGGTCGAGTATGTTATTGTTAACTATGGTTGTTGAAACATTCTCTAGATAATATTATATTTCTGGAAATTAAGTTTCTAGGAAACTTACAAATTAATTTTTAAATTGGCCAAATAAATTGGTTCCACTCGGTGTTCGTGGTTTATTTGTTATAAATTTGCCTAGATCTTCGTGCGCAAAAGAATTGAAGTAGAAAAGCAAGTTTCGACTAAAACCCTTTTGTAAGGTATATTTGCTTAACCTCCATTAATATCTTTTCATCCTTATTATACTCATCTTCTTGGCAAAAATATAATAGATGTTTACAATCTCTTATAATTTAATTGCTGAAAGATATAAAATTAGGCATATAGTCATAGATGGTTTAATGCTAATTATTTTCTGGTGATTTCCCTACTCAGAGTTTGTACGAACCAATTATGGGCGATATCTTAGCTGCGATTGCACCCGAAGTTATAGCGGGAATCGTCAAGTTGCTTGAGCTGATCTTAAAAAAGACCACAGAAGAACAAATTGACATCAAACAAGAGCTCAACGCTCTGAAAATTGATATGGGCATCATCAATGATATCTCTAATATGATCAGGAAAAAGAATTTGAAAAAGTTAGGCATCAAGGCGTGGGCGAAGGAGGCTGGAAACCTCGTCAACAACACCAGCATACTGTTAAACAAAATCGAGAATGAAAATAGTATTCATTCTCAAAAGAGGTGGTCGTGGAACAAAAAACAGAGGTTTCATTGCAGCAAAGACAATATGAAACAATTGAAAAAGTTGAGGAGAAGATGTGACAACCTTTTGAAGCATAACGAAACCGTCCTTAAAATAATCGATAAACGCCCGAGTACCGTTGGTTTGTTGCTAGGAGCATCGACACTAGGAGCGACACTAGGATCGTTAGGAGCGATTTCTGTAATTGCTTTAATTGTGCTTTTGTAAATCGGGATGAATCATTGCAGTTGGTGAGCCGGATTCATATCAACTGAGCTAGGTAACAAAAATATTTTGCTTAGATCCAAACCGTCAGATCAAAATTCGCATGAATATTAAAAAGGCATTGTGCATTCCGCTTTGAACCTGATTAGTACGAATTCTGATCGGACGGTCCGGATCTAAACAGAAAAACAGAAATATTCATTGCGGTTGTTTTATTCTTTAATATGTCTTTAACAATAGTATTACCGGTTTAATTTTTTTACTTTTTAATGTAATGAATAACAAGATCAATGAAGATCGATCCAGGTTGTTCAAATTAAGGTCTTTGTTGAAAAGTTTTGTGCTAAAGTTTGAGTAGCTAGCTAGCTAATTCTTTTTCGCCTAAAATTATTGACACGTGGGATTAAGAGTGAATTCAAGATAAAACTATATTCTATATTTAAATGTCAAAGTTCATATCAGATTCACGTGTTAGTGACTTAAAGAGCAGGAATTTCTTACCCATAAGAGAACAGGTGATCCAGTTCTGTCTGACTTATGCTTGTTGACATTCTTTGTTCAGCTCTGAGCGTCCAATCTTGTCTCCTTGTTCGCTTGTCTTGCATTCCTTATTTGCTTGCCCTGCGGTTCTTGTTTTTGGCCTATTGACGTTCACTGTTGATTTGATTTAGTGTTTTGATTTTTGTTTTCTTTAGTGAATAAAAAAAGAAGGAAGAGGAAGGTTAAGAAGGGTGACTAGGAATTCGTTCAAAAGAAATTTTTTGAGTTAATGTATCTGGAATATCTGATCTGTTTTAAGATCCATGCAGACTAAATCTGCACTGATATTAAAGAGCCCCTTTATTAAAATCAGACAGTTGAATTAGTTCTGTTTAAAATAAGACGGCAGAGATACATTAACTCAAAAAAAAAATCTTTTGAGTTAATGCAGAGGATACGTGTTTGGCGACTACAGGAATGTTTTCAAAACTCTTTTATTTTTCTTATTACTTAATTCATTATTTTATTACATAAAAGGCAATTATCGCGCTAGACTTTAAATATGTCATTTACAACTTCTTATTACTTTGTAGTCCATCTAAACACCTCTAAATCTAGTCCAACTTATACTAACCAATAGCCTACTATTTTGCCATACTACATAATGAAATACGACAATCTAACATCTAAATCTAGTTCTAGGGAGAGCGAATTTTAAAATTTAAACATCAAAATTAATAAAGATCTATCATATAGATTTATTATAAATTATAAAATAAATCATTCAAAAGGTTTGTACCTCTCTTGATGTAATAATCAAGACGATAAGATGCCTACATTGCTTGCTTTAACCTTCTATTTTTAAGCTTCAATAAAATAAAAAAGCATCAAATGGTCTATAGTGTCTCTACTAGTAGCTACCAAGAATTTAATTAAAGAACTTGTGTTTTTAAAACTACTTCACAAGTATTTAGTTTCAATAACTCGGAGAAAACAAAACCAAACCTATTAGACAATCTGCCAATGAAGCCTTTTATTCCTCCCCAGTTAAAAGTTTAATTTTGACGAATATCCAAACAAAAACTTTCATTCTAAGTGAGAAGTTTAGTTTTCAACGAGAGAGGCTATTCGCTGAGGAGGTGAGAAGAGAAGTGATGTGCTTTGGATTCGGAAACGAGGATTTCTGTGCTCTGTATCTCTGGTGTTTGAAACGAGGGCTACCATCTTTTGGGCTACTCGACAACAATTACATCTCATATCCAAAAATGTCGAGTCATGCGATCATAACGTCCCAGAACAAAAAAGAAAGAAAAGAAAAATAAAAATGCAAATTATAACGTCTGAAAAAAAAAAACACCAGGTGCTAAAAGTATAAACTAGGCGTCCACCTCCCGGATGCCATTATGCTGGACAAAAAGGGTTTAAAGCGGATTGTTCAACAGAGAGTCAGAGACAAATTCTTGGACAAGGTTTGATATGTGTTGACTTTTGAAAGTTAATAGCTGCTACTGGCAAAATTGGTCCATCTCAACTCTCAAGTGCCCAAATTTGGTGAAAAAAGACGAGACAATTTTGTGATTTATAAGAAACCCCATTATGACTAGGACGTATGCTGACAGTATGTTTTCATACAGTGACAACTATATTATAAGTACTAGGATATCGATGACATTTTTTATTTTTTTTAATGCTATTAATAAAAATTTCGTGTAATGTTCAGGATCTTTTGATAATAAAATCTTGTTCATCTATACATACAAATTGCTAAAGGGAAGTACTCCATCTGGCGGTAGACTGCTCATTTTTAAAAACCAGAGAGAAAACTAGCACTATTCATTTAGTTGTATATAATTAATTGTGAATATGAGCTCAATTTTTTTTTTCTTGTCATAACCTGCCCAATATATTCTTTCTAAATACAAAAACTAGCAGCCAAAATTGTTTAACAATAGAAGGAAATTATTATTCTATTATCCTGGAGAACTTCACATTGCCTTCATCTACAAGGCCCACTTGCTTCCTTTTCCTGGAGAGGGATTTGAAACCGCTACTTTCATCCACAAATTGAGCTGCAGTTTTCTCTCTCAGTTCCACCAAACTTTCACCTTTTTCTGCTCTTTCAATGACCTAACAAAAAATACATATATAAATATATTGTATATGAAGTAACAAATGTAAGTTAATATAGTTGCGGAAATTGCTCCAGAAATTCATTGCCCAACTAATGCAAAATATTATCAAAACTGGCATCTTGTACCCTTTTTTTTCAATACATTTGCAGATAAAACTGAAACATAAGATTCACAAATTTAAAAAGTTTTATCCTGTTAATAATTTCATGTACTTGCTACCATCTTAATTGAAAAAACTTTCTTCCTCAAGCTAGAATTGAACTAAAAGTTTGCATAACAATAATATGAAGCTACATATATAGAGTACCAATTAGAAGGTAAAAGAATGGTCAGTTTTAACATAATCTTCTAAAACTTTCATGGAAATCTCAACTCTACTAGGCTTCTCTCGTCGATGTAAAAAAGAGAGAAAAACTGAAAATTGACAACAGTTCATGCCTAGGTGCATTTTATATTTATCTTTATTTATTTTACTTTTAACAGTACATTTAAAAGCAGGGTATTATTTGCAATTGACCCAAAAAGATCACCATGATTGAGATAGTAAAACATTTTGCAAATGGCCAACAATAGCAGTAACTTGCGAAAAAAAGTAATAATACTGAAGGTCAGGAGTGAAGGGATGAAATACCAAACGTCGGCCATAGAAATGAGTATTGGATAGAGATTGCATGGCATTTTGGGCTTCTTGTTTTGTGATATAATCCACAAATGCAAAGCCCCGGTGGCAGCTCCTATTTTTTAGGGGCAATTTAACACTCTTTATCTGAGAACAAAACAAAAATAGGAATTTTCGTTAGCAAAGGGTTCCAATACTAGAAAAGAACCAAATAACTAGAAAAACCAAAAACCAAAAGTCCTCAAAGGGCCCCAATTGATGACAAGATCTATTTGAATAAATGTCAACTGCAAGGGTTCCATAATGGTTTACTACAATGTATTTGTTCATTCTTTTAGGTTAGATTGGGTAACACACAGAGAAGACCAGTCCAATTTTTTTTTACAGATTTTCAGACATACTTTTATTACGAGTAATTGACATGCTGATGTACCTTACTCTACATTATGGCCCATTTATGAACATTTAAACCGAAATGCACCAGGCAAACCAAACAGCTAAATTGTGGTCTAGACATCAAGAGATGACCAAACTACATTTTGCAAAAATTGGTAGAAAGGAGTCAGGCCTAAGGGTGATAATTCATATTTAGAGGGACCATATGAGATATTACACATTTTGCTAGGTCATGTGTAATCAATATTTTACGGAGAAAAGAATTACATGAAAAAACCAACTAAATTACCTGACCAAAAGGACTAAACAACTGCTTTACATCTTGTGCTTCTGCTTGAAAAGCCACATTATGAACAATTAGTTTTGTAGAACTATACTCCTTTCCCTCTTTCTTTGGAACTGCACCCTCTTTCTTTACATGGCAGAGTTGAAACGTTAGAGCATGCCCATCCAATACAGTTCCCTGTATGACAACAAAACAGAATATAATACCTTCAAGATGGGTAATTTCATACAAGGACAACAAACCATAATCTTTTGTAATATCGGAAAATTCCAGGTCTACCCTGATCCAGCCTGTCAAAGTTACAATTTGGTGCACATCATAATCCCAAATAGATAGAAAGAGACGGAATAAATAAATTAGCACAATTGAATAAAAAAATTAGCACAATTGGGCGGGGAAAGTCAAAACCTTCTAACCAAACCCAACACGTGCCATTAGCTAATCAAGAATCATATTCTTCTACATTGAAAATCCTATCATGCCAAGTACAACAAGTCCAAAATGTAGTACGGCCACAAAAGACAAATGAATCTATAGAAAAGGAGAGCTGTCACAATTAAACAAGTACAACATATATAGCCCGCAATGGAAATAATACCTGAAGTTCTTTCAATACATTGGTAGCTGTCTCGAGTGAATCAAACTCTATGAAACCAAAACCACTGGAGACATTCTTGCCATTTTTAAGGTGCTTTTGGATCTAGCAAAACGATAAAGAACATTTTAAGAAGAAAGTGAAAGCTGAGATAAGGTTATAAAAAAAAAAAACAGAAAAACCCAATTAAGAAAAGATACCTTTACGCTTCTTATAGTTCCACTCCTGATATTGTTGCTAAAATGTTGCTTTAATAATTCCTCTGTTGTCCTAAAGTTCAAGTTCTTGACATATAATGACCTCGACTGCAAGAAAATGTTGAAGTGGCCAAAATTCATTTAAGGGGGAGGATGATAATTGACTATAGATTAAATCCTGCGAACAATCTTTCAGTTGAATTAATGTAGAATGCTCATCCATTGTAATGTTTGAATGTTCTTTACAATAAGCCAAGAAATTGGAAATCAATTATCAATAAGAGAATCGCAGACAGGTCGTAACTTGGAAGTAGAAAACCATCAGATATTGTAGCATATGAAACAAAAGCTGTGTTTCTTTTAAGGTAGAGAAGGCAAACCTCAACCCTGTCAAGGTCAATTTCTTCTTCATCTACTACCCCTAAACTTTGATCCAACAGAACCTTCTTGGTTGACTTCTCCCCTACTGCGGATAAATCATTTCTTTCTTCTCGAGTAACAGTTACTGCTGTTTCTAACAATATATTCTCCGGTGCCCATTCCAGATAGAGAGGGGTCTCTCTGTTAAAATGGATAAGGGAAGAGGGAAAAGGAAAAGAGAAGATAATTTAGTCCTGGAACTATTCAATAGCTCAGTAAAATTGAAAACATTATCGGAGCTTTCCTATAAATTTCAAATTTTTTTTTTTGGGGGGGGGGCGGGGAGGACTTGAAGGTCAATTTTCATCCAATTAGATCGAACCAATTATTTGGATGTTCCATTTCTTACAAACCCTATTGAGACTAGATCATGCTGACGGCTTAATTGATAGTGACTAGGTTGTGTAGAGGACATGGCCAACTTTGATTTGGCCAGAGACATATAACCACTAAACCCAAAGTATTGCATCACAAAACTGCATTTCCAATTACAAGTCTATATCATGGGCAAAATACAAATCCTTGATCTAAATAAAGTTTCAAGAACTTGAAAATAGTGCTTGTAAGCAAAATTAAAAGTACAGAATGAGAATAGTACTTGTAACGCCTGTAGGTTAAAACCTTGAAAGCTGAACGAGCCTCTGCCGGTTCAATATAGATTACCTGAGTTTCACATCACCAAAAACAGAATCAAGTTCCGTGATAGATGCAAATAAAAAGAATATTATGCAAACTACCTGCAAATAAACAAAAGTTTCTCATAGTTGTAATGTAGATCTAAAACATTTTGGTATATAACAATTAATTGTCATGTCAAGCAAAATATTTAGTAAATTACACTATATTTTGCATAATAATTGGAAAACTAAGAAAAAATTCATGCCAACTAGTGAACCCGCCATCTGCTTTTCCTTAACCATAATATCACAGTAAAATAAAGCAAATATAGGCTCAGACAGAGAAGTGTTTTAATGGAGCATTCATTTTCCATTACAATGATCCAATAGTTTTTCATAGCAACATCTAAAAAAAAAGGCAAAAATGTCATTTGCAGAAGCAAGATTGCCAGGCATTGTTTTTGCAAGCAAGCTACATGTCCAGAATGCCTATAGTTAAAATTCATCAGCAATAACAATGAAGAAAAATGGAGCACATGAAAACAGGTAAATACCACGGCCAAAGCTCGAGTTGGAGGCAGAATAATCTTTTCAAGGATACCAAATTTACCAAACATGGCAAATAAATCCCCTTCTGAACAACTATAGGGCAAGTTCTTAACCAGAATTATGTGATTGCTTCTCTTTGTGCTCTCTTTCTTCTTTGCAGCCAACTCTTCAAGTGCAGCCACATTTACCCTCAAATTGGAAAGAGATCTTTTCGTCTCAGCTACAATTTGGGTCTCACCAAGAGCAATACGAACTGCCAGATCATCAGCTTCCCTGTCGAGCAACTCGCTTTTTGATAAGCCGTGCTTTCTTGCTATATACTCTACGACCTGGTTGTAAAGTAAGTGACAGAGGTCAACTAAACTAAGTCAATCAAATATGACAGACAGAAAATGACTATTCTTACATGCAACAAATATTCTTTTTTGGAAGAGAAAATAATACTACTTTATCAAATTTGCAAATAATGCCCAACCTGGATTTTGCAAAACCCAACATCTCCATACTATATCGCATAAACGTTAAGTTCTTAAAATGTAGAAGGATTAAAAATTTGGCCCAAATTGCTAAAAACATGTTTTATTTTTCCTCATCTCAACTTGAACATACATCGATCCACACAAAAGTTGCTGGCCTACGGATTGAATTTTGATTATGATAAATAAAAGATATTGAGTGAGGCTATGGTAATATGCATATTACGGATTGACATGTGCTATGGATCCATATCTCTATTTCCAGATGTTAAATAGTCGATCCGAACCGTTAAACATGATCTTAATATGAAAATCTACATGCAGACAAAATTTGACATTTTTTATAATTTGTTTACTATTTCTTTTAGATAGGTAGAAACAATCACTGATTTTGGATGGTCCAGAATGTTCAAATCAAGTGTTTTTCTACCAATCTTAAAAAATAGTATAAAATTTCTAAAAAATGTAAAATTTGATCTGCAAGTACATTTTAATATGAAGAGAATGTTGAACAGTTCAGATCGAACAGTTTAGACTTTAAAAAAGGAGATATGAGTCCGTAGCGCGGACCATTGTGTAATGTGCATATTGCGATTGCCTCACTCAAAATTATTTGCAAATATGGTAAAATAAGAGAATCAATTTAAATGTACTTCTGTATTAACTATTCTGCATTTGTGGTTTGCTTTTTAGTGGTTAATTACAAAATTAATTCCTATAGCATCCAACCCAGTTGTGCAAACCAAATAAGTAAGACCAAACTAAATGTATCTGCGAATAATAACACAATGCAAAAAAAAAGCCATGAATAAAAAAAATCAAATAACACTTCAAGAGAGAATGCATACAGTGTCTTGCCGCATGTAGAAACAATTCCAGGCGCGTGTATCACCACTTGCTTCCGCATCTTTTCTCTGCTCCTCTCTCATCTTTTTCAAACTCTTCTTCTTCCCTCCCAATGCATCATCAACCCTTTTGAAAATTTAATATGTTAAAATTGAGTACTCTTAATGTTACTATCTCTTGCTGCCTATTAATCCCATAAAGCTAAGTGTGGCAATGTAAATACAAAACATGTTGAGAATACTACAGACAGCCCAGATTCAATCAGAATATTTCAGTCCACTAGAAGGTTAGGTTCAGGTTAGTATGTCATGATCCAACTCTTACCTCATTAAAACATATTTTGTGTATAACTAACATGCCAATTTATCATTTATACACTAGTTTACCCAAAAAATTTACAACAACCAAGCCTTTAGTCCCAAACAAGTTGGGGTAGGCTAGAAATGAAACCCAATCGTAGTCACCAAAAAATTTAACAGAGAATATAAATAATCCTCCTGTTAGTGCAGCATCGCTATGCAAGTATTAAATCTGAAATATTGGTTGTCTACCAGTTAGCTTAACATGACCACAACCAGCTTAGACAGACCCATTTTTTGCCAACCTCTTCAAAACAAGGCTAACCAAACCACCAACAGCTCTGCTAAGCATTGTTTTGTTTGTTGGTGAGATCCAAGTATGGCATGAGCAATGAAGTGTCCCTCCAAGGGCATACATAGACATGGGCACAACAAAAACAAAAATAAAGGGAAGTAGATTTGAAGGAATATGCTTACTCTGCTTTGTCATTCTTTTGAGGCTTGGCAGCCATAACATGCAACAATCTCCCTTGAAAAATTGAATTGTCTAATTCTTCTAGTGCCCTGAAGTAAAGGATAGTAAATACGGTTAAGGGAAGAGAGGATTGCAAGTCATAAGCACACAATTGCAAAACCGGAACTTCCTTTCATTTGGAAGTGGCAATAGTTGCAGATTACACTTGAGCACCTCTCTCACAAGTATGACATCGATCATAGATGCAAACAAAGCTAGAGATGTTGGATTTCTGTGGTGAAAAATATTTAATATGTTGACTGAAGACAATGATACCCCTACAGCCGTACCTTCCACAATTCTTTTTTTTCCTTTTTAACGTGTGAAAAGTAAAATCACACCAGCAGATTTAGGTTTAAAATTCCAATCTTATAGGGTTTTTATGTCGTGAGTGGTTGAGCTAACATATAATTTTCAGAAGAAATTTCTGCCAAATAGATACACTTTGAACAATGAGATGCTACATGCAAATTACCAGATGGTAATGAGTGCTACTAGTGCACTAATGAAATGAGGGATGTTTCTTTAAAAACATGTCCAAAGTTCTACAGTTAATCATTTTTCCGAAAATGAAAAAGAAATAGATACCTCACTGCAGACTCAGGAGAGGCAAAAAGCACATAACCATTGCCTTTGGATCTTTTTGAGTCTCTGTCAACCACCACATGTACCTGTGAAACATCTCCCTGCTGGCTGAAGAGCGCTCTCAGTTCATCTTCCCTGAAAATCATCAAGTGCAAGAAAAAAAAAAAGCAAAAAAAGCAATAAGACAGTACCCACAAAAGGGATAGGCCAGAAGGCATACAAGTACACCTCAACAATGAATCAGGCACTTAACAGTGTCAGACTAACCTTGTCTGATATCTCAAGAAATCTAGCTCTAAAACTTGTGGTTTAAGATTTTTAGCTGTAATATAGTTTATTTTTATACAGTAGGGTACTATAATAAAATGATCCAGAAAAAGATAACAAAATGCCAATAAAAGGAAATGTAATTTTAAGCATTAAGAAGAGTAAAGCAAACAAAAAAAAGAAAAAAAATAAGGGAAAGAACATAATGAACAGAACCGGATCATCACCATTAGCCAACATTAAACATGCAAGGTACAGGAACCTCATAAAGGCCTCAGTTTGCGGCGTGATAGCTTTCAGCTGATATTTTAGACATTTTGAGTTACAAGGCCCATTTATACTTTATACCGCAAATGCTGCTGCACGGTTTACTATGTACAACCTAAATGCTCGGCAATCCAAAACTACATTAAAAGGACCAAAAAGCTAACCCAGTATTATGAAGTAAAAAAATGATATGCAAGACAAACTCACGTAGTTGTGTATGGGAAATTCCTAACAAATAAGCGACCCGTATCCAAAACCAGCTTCCTATCATCATAACTTGGGTCTTCTAAATCTGAACCTGATTTCTGACCTCCATCCCTTTCTGTGTGCTTCAAATCCGATTCTGATTCCAATTCCAACTCCTTCTCTAATTCCTTTTCCGACTCCGATTCTGACTCAGACCCCAATTTTGATTTTGCCTCCTTGTCAGATTCCGATTCCGACTCAGATTCAGATTCTGAATCGGACCAGTTTTCCTTCACTCTGCTTATGAAATAATCCATATCTGTGACAGCTTCATCCTTTGGTTTCTTCTCCTTTCCTCTATGCTTCTCCTGGGATGGTTCAGTAATTTCACTAGAAGATCCTATTTCCCTGGCTTTACTTTTCTTCTTGCCAGGTTTCTTTTCTTCAGCTTTGACCTCTTCCTCAATACCTTAATTTAGAAAGGATTACGAAAAGATGTGAAAGAACAAGATGAAGAAACAAAGTGCAAGAATGAAATTCAATTTCAATAATAAAACCCTACAAATACTTAAACTACTGAAATGAAGGAATTGTACAAATTAGAACTACTATGTCACCACAACTGCAAACAATACACAATGTTTCTCATGCTTGAAGCTGTCTTTAACTTCTTTATTTTTTCTGGTTATGTGATAACAAATCAAATTATAGACAAAATAACTCATTATACCTCTATGATTTTTGCTCAATCAAGCAACACAATACAAGAGGAAAGAGAAAAATAACAACCAACTAAAAAGACTGTTCAAACAAAATCCAAATGAACATTAAAATTTGTATTTGCTTTTAGCTTGTGTCAATTTGGGCTTTAAAATTGGAAGATACTGACCAAGTACAAAATTGTCAACATCTAACAGGTTTAAATCGCTAAATTCAATGCATGCCAAAATATCCAGGTTTTTGTCACAATTTTTAAATATCAGAAGTACCATGTATAAGTTGCAAATATAGAAACTTGTTCATTCTAGTTAGCAACCAAAAAGAAAATAACAAAAAGCCAATATAAAGATAACATGGTTTAACTGAATTGATACCAGTCATGTCATTTTCCCATATCTTGGACTTCGAGCGGGGCCGCATGACATGCAAGAAATCCTGTAGCTTCGGATCAGACAAATCCTTGCTCTCTGATATTGTTGCTTGAGATGAATTCAGGTCCCCTATATCTTTTTTGAATTGCACAATATTTTTTCTTTCTTTCTTTTGAGAGTGTCGGGACCAAGGCCGAGGCAATGCTGTGTCACCCACCTTTCGAGCAACCTGAAGCAAGTTCAATTGATTGTATAAGTTTTAGTACTTCGGACTACGTCTTAATAGTTATCATTATAAGCTAATGGGTTTACTCACTTCACATGCATTACACAATTGGTCCCTCCTGAAGATTTATAGTTAATATCGACCACAGTAAATCATTAGATATAATATGAGAAATGCCACATACGTAATTTGAAGATTGGCACAGACAAGATTTATTGTGGTAAAATTTAATTATGTTTGTGATGTAAAAGATAGGCAATTAATAGGAACTTTTGCATGTAATATTAAAATTTACATCATCACTCTGAGGAAGCTAGAGGAAGAACCAAAAGTTATTTAAATTCTGTTTACTCCACAACGAGTGTAGCCTATACTAAAAAATGAAAAATGTTTATCAATTAAAGTAAAGAATAAGAACAGACCCTACCTGATCAGTAACTCAATGAAGAAATGTCAACTAGGATTTAATGCTTCACATGAATTAGTGGTTTTAATGTTATTACATAGGGGTAATTTGGAGCTTCGGCCTGTTATCTAAGATGAGAGATAAATATCAAGTGCTAAACAAGTCAGGTCAGGTTGGATCATGATGAACCAATGTCCTGGACCTTACAAGTATTGAAGGGTACCTCACAGATAATTTTGCAAGTATCCATGTAAGTGCTGTTGAAGTAACTAATGGCTGCATGTGCCTCACACTCAGTACGAAAGCCAACGAAAGCAAATTGCCTACTCTTCCCATCACTGTTTTATAACCAACAATACATATAAAATGAGTGTTCCTTATATGACCAAGAAAGGTGTATTAGCTCATTGTACATTTAGAACCTGGCTTGTTGTCTTTCTGTACTAACAGGTCCGGTTATCCTTGGTTGAAAGGAAGGACTACACATCTGCACTAATTCTGTGCGGCTATGAACCCAGACCAGCTTTTTATGGTGATGGACTGAGCCTTACTTTCAGTAAGATAATATACTAATGTATTTTACCAGTAAAACAGTAATGTATACCTAGTGCGAATGACCTTTGCATCAGTAACCTCTCCTTTTCGAGAAAAGAACTCCCTTAACCGCTCTTCATTTGCATATTTTGGCAAGCTCTTTACACAAATCCTGGACCTATTTCATGCAGAGAAATAAAAAAAAGGGGGGATTTGGGAAAAGAAAAAAAAAATTGATATCCAATATTAGTGCAGGTATGATAACAAAACAATTATGGTGAATCTGTACTGATTATGTATCCTATAGCAGAAACAAGCTCTAACATTTTTGACTGTGTACACAGGCTAGGCTCTATAGTTGAATTGAGGTTTGTTGAAAACCATTACTGAGATTAATTTTAATTAGAGTAATCATGATACAACATATAATTTGACGACCTAATTATTACTACCAGCTCTCCCCTTCAATTTCAATCTCCCGAGAGTATACATGCTCTTAATTGAATTGTCATTGAAAACGAAAACAATTAGTAAGATAGTTTAGAAATGAGTAATTATACAACATACAAGCCGACCAGCTAATAAGGAAAGTCGTATAGAATACAAGTCTCATACCTTTCACTGCAATCCATCATAAGTCTCTTCTCTTTTATCCGCCTCTCTTTCTCTAACCTCAGAGACGATAGCATGCCGCTGGATCTCTGCCTCCTTTGTCCGTACAAAGCCACGGATTCCTTTCGAGATCAGATAAGGAAAGGACAGCGGCTTCTTTTATTTTTTATATTAGGGTTTGTACCTTTCAACGAGAGAGGCTATTCGCTGAGGAGGTGAGAAGAGACGTGACGTGCATGGAATTTGGAAACGAGGATTTCTGTGCATCTCTGGTGTTTGAAATGAGGGCTGCCCTCTTTTGGGCTACTCGACAACAATTACATCTCCGAGCATTTAAAAAAAACCTCATGGCCCACTTGATTGTACTATAATTGATTTTCGGCCTATTTAGCACGGCTTCGTGTTTCATGGATTAAACTTGGATTTTTGGGCCTAGTTGGTTAGTAGGTAGAATCACCCATTCAGCCGTTTCAATAAAAATGGGCCTTACTTTTAATGAAAAACCTATAGATAGAGAAGTCAACTGGATGCAACTACGGGGGTTCATTGAGTCCAGTTTAGTCGGTTTTGAACTGAACCGAATTAGTTTGGATTAAACGGTTTGGTATTTTTTATTTAATGGTTCGGATCGATTCAGTTTGTTTTTTAAAACTGAATTATAACTTCGGTTTGGTTTGAAGATTTTCAAAACCAAAAATAATCGAACCGACCGAACTTTTGTATATTATAAATTCGGTGGGGACTGCCCCGATTTATTTCTTAATCAATTGCTTTACATACTTTAGTTTATTTTTTTAATACTCCAATTATTTCTTAATATACTTCAGTTTATTACAAAACAATTGTTTTAAATAAAAAATTAATATATTTCGATTTGAACCGAACAGATCAAAATAAAACTTTGGTTTGATTCGATTCGGTTGCAATGTTAAATCAATTTGCTTCTATTCTATTTTTTAAACCGAATTATAACTTTGATTTATCTATAATTTGATTCGGTTATATTTTTGAAACCGAACCAAACCAATGAACACCCCTGGATGCAACCCTCATTCAATCAGCCAATCATAACAAAGATATGCACCCAAACTATTAGACATTTTTCCTCCAAAGCATCAGACGGTGATACATGTCCTTACTAGGTGATGATCTATTTACAACATTACTACAGTATACCTAGGAATCTAGGATTAACAAAGGAATAATGGACTGCAACAGCCAAACAATGCATAAGCCCATAATAAATTGTTAATTATTCACACACTATATACACAGTTAAATATACCAATCACACACTAATTGCCATGATAATAGGCTCAATCAATAATATATCAAGGTCGCATTTCATTGGATAGAAGTATGTGATTCAGTACCTACAAATTCCGAAAGAAAGGAAATGATACTAGTTAAGAGTTTAGAGTGTATTCGTATAAACAGATAATTAGTTGTTGATATTTGCTGAAGAAGATGCATCTACAAGTAATTGATATAAGGCTATAGATAGTAGCACTACAGGGATGCTCCCAATATTAACTCTTATGTGTTGGTAAGAATTGAAAACCTTTCTAAGAACTACAACCCCCCCACCCCCCCTTCAGGAGCACCCCAACCTAAAAGAGCTAGACAGTCGTGGGGCCAACCAGCACAGTGCAAGGCTGTAAGCATTTATGATTTATGTTGGCTATAACACTTTCATCACTTCTAAAATTAACTGTTTAATTGGGTCTTTTAATTTGGATTCTTTGCTATGGGGCAAAATTTATTTTACCAGAATACAGATTCCATTCTAAATGCTAAAATGCGGATAATACATGGTACCAACAGGTACCAACCAATCAATACAGTCACCTTTCTCTGGGGATGGAGAAGTAACAGAACCAAATGCTGCGTAACCCTCTATGCAAGAACCACTGCAAGGTAAGAAATTGTACCAATTACTTTAATCATTGTAAAAAGTTAAAAAAGGAATGTTAAGTTTCACAAAGACAAAATTAAAATACAAATCAATCTACAGTTTTCAATGCTTGACACACAGGTCCGGTAAGCTATTTGATGAAATTGTTTGGAGAGAGAGTGTACCTTTCAATTGTTAGTTGGTTAGACTCCTTATGTACAATGTCTCCCTATAAAAAGAGAATGAAATTATAACATTAGTTTATTACATTCATCCTATCAACAAAAATTGTTACTGTCTGCATAAAGCATAATTTATCTTGTCTTTGTTAATAGAGGGATTAAAAAAAGGATTTTGTGTTCCTGGTCAGCGCTGCATTACTATACGGACTAAAATGTGTGTTTCAAACACCTAAATCAGCACCCGTAAAGCTAAATAACCAAGGCAATTTCACCTGATTATAATTGATACAGGAACACAGTGCTACAAGAAGACCGCTGATTTGGTTTTAGTTTGTTCTACCATTCAAAATACAGGGAAAAAAATTGATATAAGAACCCAATATTTAGCTGAATTCACTCATAAAACCCACATCAGCGTAAAGGAACCAGCAGCTTTCAATGTTATTAATCAATAAATAATGTACTTCAGACTAATTACCATGAGAATGAAAAAAAATTAATCATATAATCCCTTTTTCACGTATAGAACTTACTACTGATTGCTCAAACCAGTCGGGTACATTTTTGCTGAGAAGAGTCATATACTCTTCCATTGCTGCTTCTGGATTCATATTGCCCAATTTTTGCCAAGCATGCCTAAATGCAGAGAATACAAAAAAATATATAAAATAAAGCAACCAGAAAACACAATATGTAAAGAGATAGGTGGTGCTTAAACTTGGTAGCTCAGCGTTTTCCTATAATTTATGAATTTCAAATCAAAATTTGCACTTCAACCAAGAAACTCGATACAGACAATATATTCACAAGCTGCAAAATTTTCAGTAAAAGAGGGGGTTATCACAGTACTGGTATGGTACCAGTGCAAACAATGTCAATTTGCTATTAAATATTGCTTGTGTTTATTACTTTTTGGGTTATCTAATTGCATTGATACTGAACATAGCCAATATGCACCAAATTGGAAAATCACACCACCACTTCTCTTTATTTTTCTGAACGGCAGAATATAAGGACATCGCTGACATTTTTTACTAATTAATAACATAAATGAGAGAAGAAATAATTATACACATACCATTTGGCCCGAGTTGAGGCCCTTAAAGCCAAGGGATGAGACTCGTAACAAGGTCCCTCTGTGGCGACCTTGTGCAAACCATACAATTGCAACTGCATCTCATTGTTAAGCTTCGACAGAGCATCAGTGCCATACTCACTAGTTGCAAAACCAGCTGCCACAGCAAATTGCTTCTCTATGTCAGTCCTCTCTATTCCTTCCCACCCTTCTTCCTCAATAAATGTCTTTTCTTTCTCTATTTTATCAACTCCAACCAATTGGGTCATTTTGCTTGTAGGCCCCTCAGCTTTCGATAAATAACCTTCTTCATCTTGTTCTTCTCCCTTCTTCTGTTCACTAGATTCTGTTGCCTCTGCTCCCTTCTTCTGTTCACTAGATTCTATTGCTTCTACTGAGATTTCTTGAGGCACAGTTAATTTCTTCAAATAGGAATCACCATCAGTGGAAGTTTTGCCAATAGGTCCTTCTACTTCACATAAATTATGTTCCTCTGTCTCTGCCTTCACATCTTCAACAGATTCTACTGCCTCTTGTGAAATTTCCTCCTGCAAAATAACTGAACCTTGGCTGGCTATCTTGAATTCATGTTCTTCTCTTAAGCAGCTTTCTTCCTCTATTGGAACTCCAAACTCTATGGGTATATTATCTATTGAACCCTCTACTTCGCATAAATTGTCTCTGTCCTTTCTTACTTCAGGTCCACTTAATTCAACCTCCCTAAAGCTCTCTTCTTGGAGAACGAAACTTTGATCCTGTAGGAAGGTCAAATCGGAGCTTTGAGATACTTTACCATCTCCAAGCTCACTTACACACGATTCCTTTTCTTTGTCAGAACTAATGGATGTCTCCAACTCAAAGCTCTCATACTTTTGCACCAATCCGCGGTCAATAACCTTCTCTTTTTCAAGCTCGACACCGCTTACAAAGTCATCACTTCTCTCTTCAGCTCCCTCACACATCGCCACCTTGCCACCGTCAATTCCAACGGAATCGCAGAGCTCAGACCTTCCTTCCTCGGCAAGGAATCCTCTCTCCGCCTCCTTCTTGACCATATCCACTTCAATAATCTTCTCCTCTTGCAAATCTACACCTTCCCGTAATCGTGGAGCTCTGGTCTCCTCGGGAAGATCTTCCTCTGTGGACCGGGCCCCACCAACGATGACGTCTGCAACGTCATCAGAGGAAGCGGAGACGGAGGCGGAGCTAGAGTTGGAAGGGGAGAAGAGCTTGGAAAGGAAAAAAGCGAAGAGAAGGGAGAAGAAGGCAGTTAAAAGGAGGTCGAAGAGGAACTCCATGATGAGATGAAGCGAGATGAATTTATGATGTGAGATTTGGGCGACAGTGTTATTTATTGCTTCGCTTGTAGGGTAAGAATATGAATAGGAGTACAGAAGGGGAAAGAGAGGAGAGAAGAACAGAGAAGTGGGTGGGTTAATGATTAGGACGGAGAAGCGAAAGAGAAGAACAAAAGAAAGAGAGAAAAAAAGGAGAGCGCCAACGGAAGGTATATCCGGATACATCTGCCACGATGCGTACACGATCAGCGCTAGCGGGCTGTATGAACTCGGTCCATGAGAAATGCCCAACTACTTTTCATTTGTCTTTTTTGGATGGACGGCACCGTCTTTTTTTTCAAAATTGGACGGCGATCATGTCATTTTTTTTTCAACTATCATTCTATCTTCATTTATCTTCATTTTTCAGTAGAGATAGGAGTAGGTCCGATGGGCATCAGACCTACTTTTAGGTTCAATTAGCTATAACATCGTATAATTAGTATTAAGATTAGTGTGCACAAAAATTGAAACAGACTTTAATGTAAAGTACGGATCTTGATCCAATCGAATGGTCATTTCATCCATCGAACTAAAGTAGGTCCGATGGGCATCGGACCTACTCTGAATTCTTTTCAGTAGTGTATTGTCTGATTCTAGTTGAGTTATCAATAAGATGTGTAGTCAAGTAATTTTCTAAAATTAGATAATGATGGAATCATGTATTTATAATGATTACTCAAAAATATAAATCATGTCATTATTGTGGTAAAGTTCAATGTACCAAAATATATTTTAATTTATATGAGAATTGAGAAAAGAAAAAAAAAAAGTATTCTGTAGTATTGGTAGTCATCACATTTTTTTTTTAGATGTTGATTTTTAAGATGCAAAATAATATTAGCGTTAATTATCTAATATTATATATATCGTTTATAGCATTCATCGTTAAAGCTCTAAAAAGATACATATAATATTAGAATAAAGACTAAAACGATGCATATAATATTTAGAATAGAGACTAAAACAATACATATAATATTAGATATTTATAGCATTTGATGTTAAAGCCCTACATTTTTGCTGGAGTAAAGAAATAATTCAGGTTTTGCTTTTGTTATCAATAAACATCTAAAGTAAGATTTTAAACTCACGTCTTCACTTAAAAGACTTTAAGATGTAATCACTGAAAATCTAAAATTAGTGCAGAGGCATTATTCATATTAAAAAAATATATAATTTTCTATTTTAAAGTTAAAAGTATTACTACATATTTCCAAACTAACAAATTTTTAAGAGCTTTTATAGTTTATACATATATATATATATATCTATATACATCGATACAACTGAAAGCCTAAAATAGCTATATTATTAATATTATTATTTTTCTTTTATAATCTTCTTCATATATATTTTTCTTTTTTAATGATCAGTTTGTGCAGCTGTTTGTTTTTCGTTGTGTTTTGTATCTTGATTTTATTCATAATATATAAAATATAAACTTTTGACAAATAAATATAGGAAAATATCACTAAACAAGTAAACATCTCGTTTCACTCATATTGGAAACAACTTTTTTTTCCCATTAATTCGATATTCATACAATAAAATCATTGTAGAATCTAATGTGTTCATATTCTATGTTGTATATTTGTACATGTTTGAGCTTTAGAAAAAAAAAAGTTAAATAGTATACCGTGCAGCTTTTACCTTGGATGATCAAATCATTGTCAAAGTTTACCAATGTTATTTACGGGTTTTGATTAATTTAACCCATCTTAATAAAAAAAAAATACTATAACTGATTTTTTTATTCAATTAGGTGGAGGAGAGTTAGTATATTTTATTTGTTTCCTAGATAGGAATATGGTCAATTGTCTTTCTGCATCATTTGTCCTTTTCCTATTCTAGGAAAAATACTCCAGGTGCAGCTAGAATTTTTGCACGGCGCTGAACTAGCAGGTAAGCAGGGGGGGACAGGGCGGAATTCACATCCTCTGAGATATCTCAAAATTTGCCTGACTTTTTGGAATATCTTAAGCGTTCAAATACGTTCCACACGAATCTCAAAGTACAAATAATACTGGCCCCCTACGTTCCCCCGAATAGACACCGGACACGTCGGTCACGCAAAAATTGAGATATCTCAGAGGATACGCACCCGCTTCGATTGCGCCAATGCCAAGACCGTCAGATACAATGAGTACAATAACTGAGTAAAATGAGCTCCTATGAGCTTTAAGCCGAGCGATTGGAATCGGATGTCTTTGTAGATCAGGGGATTTGTTTAAATATTTGTGCTAATTTAAAATTAACGACTCAGATTTAATTATATGCAGTCAGATATTGCACTGGATCTGAGCTTGACCATCAGAACTGAAAAAGTAAAAAGTTGACGGCTAAGTGGTCCCACCCCTAATAATAACGTCTCAGACCCGGTCCATGTCAAGTCCGGATTCTCTGTTACAATTTAGCTGTGACACTCTCAAATACATGCCACTGGTTACATTGAATTTTAGTCTATATATTCTTCTCTGAAGTTTTATTGTGAACTTGTGAAGAAAACAGTTATATTTTATAGGGAGAAAACCAATGAATTGAATTTTTGGTGGGCAAATATTCCAATTTATATTTTGAATGTGGAAATTTCCAAATAGCAAATTTTGATGAATACATACCAATTTTTCCCATTAAAAAAATAATGTCTCCCCTTCATGACTCACCACACAATGTGGCATCAAGAACTATCCACAAAAAATCTCATCTATGCCAGGATTATTTTTTGCCTTTTCGTTCGCGTAAATGCAAGCAATCCGCACGCAAATCATGTTTACCATTAAAAAGGAATCAACACGTCATCGGTTATCCTACCAATTTATCCTAGTTAATTTTGATTATTTGGATCTGAAGTAGCAAAAAATTGTTAACAACAGGTAACCGAGGAATTGCTCATTGTTCATGACCAAGACAAAAAAATTAGACATGAGTGTTACGAAATAAGAAATTAGTTAAAAAAAAATATATATGTATTTTAAGGGAATGCTTCTCATGTTTGCAAGAAAGAAATTAGTTTAAAAAAATTAGACATGAGTGTTACGAAATAAGAAATTAGTTTAAAAAAAAACATGTATTTTAATGGTGCGTTTGGATGAATCAAGAATAATGCAAGAATAGTAGCTATTATAATTTTGAAAATAGTAGTTATTCCAACATTTTGTAGAATTAGTAGAATAATGAGCAATTCCACAAAAGACAAACAAAGAATAGTGACTATTTGTTAATTCAAAAACACCCAGACATAAATTAGTAGTTCGGAATAATGCTAATTCGAAATAGTAGCTATTCTTCGTCCACCCAAACACACTCTAAGGAAATGCTTTCCATGTTTGCATGAAAGAGTGTATTCCAAGAAAAATTGGATAAAAGCCACTAATCCGATGGATGCCCATATCAATGGATTTACATACAGGCCTTATTATCTCTGTTTGTCAAAGTAATGTTTAGGCTACAACTAAGCCCATAAGACTTTTCCCATTTCCACAAATTGGTTTTTGTTTCTATCTTCTTTAATTTTCCCGCTCGTGAACCTATATTATAACGAGCGTAGAAATGGTAAAATATGATCCACTTAAAATATGCTTTACTCCTCTTAGTCCTCTACCTAAATGAATAGGCTTTACTCCTCTAAACCTGAATCAAAATTAGAACCAACTGAATAATTCAATTGGGTCTTGATCTAAATCTGAATCCATAAACCAACAACCCAACTGAGCCCAAGCTTTAGTATTGGGTCCAATTGATTTAAACTTTAAGGCTAATAAATCGCACTCAGAAATAATCCAAACAGAAGTTACAATTCTGGCATCAAGAGAAAAAATTTGGTGTCAGTCAATTTTGATTCAGCAAAATCAAATAACGATATAACTTATATATGCTCATTCAATAACCTTTATTTAGTAATATTCTAAGAAAATGTTATATCAATAATTGCAATTGATTTATCAGACTAATTATGAAATATAAAAATCAAATATTTACTTTAGTCTAGTGGCAAAATCAATACTCTCCGTGTGGAGATTGTATGTTCGAAATCCGGATGAGAAATTTCTTTTTCTTGTAAATATTAAATAGTTAGTGGCTTGACCTTCAATTTTTATTAAAAAATATATATAAAACATTTATGAATTTCACAGATTGAAGAATGCATCACAATGATATAGATGGCTTTGATATTATTAAAAAAAAATTATTACTGATGTAATAACTAATAATTTTACTATTAAATGAACTTGTGTGCTTAAGGCACAAATCAAAGATTCTAAAACTTTTAATCCACCAAAGTTAGAACGGCGCTGACAGGTTGACCTTTCATTTGACCCGGCCAATCATGACCAAAATATTATCAACCGGAAAATGATCTTGCTCTTCTGATTTAATCATTTACCCGTTGTGATTCTTGTTTCTCACAGTTTTAAAAAAATAATAATAATTTAAGAATCAGAAAGATGACGAATTTTTTTTTGAGTGAGCCTATGGTAATATGCATAGTACGGATGGGTCCGTGCTACGGTTCAATATCTTCGTTTTCAAAGTTCTAACGGTCGATCCGAACCGTTCAACATGTTTTCCATATGAATATGTACTTGCCGACCAAATTTTACATTTTTTAGAATTTTTTTACTATTTTTTTAGATAGGTATAAAATCACTTGATCTGAAAATTCTTGACCATCCAAAAACAGTAATTTTCTGCCTACCTAAAAAAATAGTAAAAAAATTCTAAAAAATGTAAAATTTGGTCGGCAAGTACATATTCATATGGAAAACATGTTGAACGTTCGGATCGACCGTTAGAATTTTGAAAACAAAGATATTGAACTGTAGCACGGACCCATCCGTGCTATGCACAGTACCATAGGCTCACTCATTTTTTTTAATAGCATGAAAAGTTTGAGAATTCGATCGCTTAGTAGCTGCATATTTGACGCGATTCCTTAGCATGTCACAGCACCACTTATTTTCCGATCACAAGAAAATTCCATTTGTAACCTGGTGGCGAGCCACCTCTCTGATTTTAAATTTTTAATTGTACATATATTTTAGCCAACCTCATTAAATGACATATGTTTAGTTGTAACTTAGTGGTTAAAGCTCTATTAATGGTTGAGAAGTCTTGGGGTTCAAATTTCACTCATTATAATTGTGCATTTTAATTTTCAGTCACCTCTATCAAATTTTTCTAGTTCCGCCCCTACAGTCACAAAAAACTTTCATTCGTAAAATAACTGTATATTTGATGTGATTTCTTTGCGCTCTAAGTTTAACATCATGCATTGCTTCGCTACAATGCAAGAAAAAAATGGAAAAAATGTCTAACTAAATCGTATATTATGTGGTCAATCGTGCAATTTTGTAATACGCTAAAGAACTGCATCAATAAAAAAAAAAATCTAAGTGAACTTCACATTTAATGTGGTTCCTTCCATGTTATAAAAATAATCGTCATTTTTCCAGTTTTTAACGTATATCTATTTTCTTATTAAAAATAAAAGAACGGTGTTTCTTATGTATCTATTTTCCGTGTACCCTTATGTAATGTTTAAATGCATATTTTATGACGAGTAGAACTAGGGTGTTCCTAAGTTCACGAATTTCTTTTGTGAATTCAATTCTAAAATTTTAAATTAAATTTGTATAGAATCAAGTGATAAAAAAATATCCAAAAACTAAATGCATTAAAATTAATTTAGAAACCTTCTAATTTTGACCACTTGACTTTATACTAAATTAATTCAAAACTTTAAAATTTTCACATGTAGACGCATTACTCATAAGATAGAAAGATTTCAACAGTTTATATTTGTATATTTGTCGTTTGAAGCTAATTTAATTAGTTTTAGAGTTGAGTAAACTTAGAAACACACTGTTCTATGACATCACAACTGCCAGGGAAAATGATTTAATAATACCATCCACTTGTCTTCTTAAAACAAGCTATAAATTTCTCTCAAAACAGAACTTGTATCTGGACAGGTTGTGACTCATGTTGTATCAAATCGGAGGATAACAATTGTCAATTGAATTTGGTGAAACAGAGCAAAAGTACAATCTTTTGTCTGGATTCTTTGGTTTAACATTATTGGGGCATCACAAGCAGCTTAAGCTCTGTTGTTCTACTTTGTTGAATCATCTTTGACCATCTCGTGAAGCGCAAACACATTGCTTTAATGATTTTCCTAAGTTATTGCAATTTAGTTGAGTATTATTATGTCCTTCAGTTCCAAAATATCAAATTTCGGCAAAATCAAGGGGCGCCTAAAAAAAAATTACGGATGCAATTAGCAGATTGAGGACCGCTGTGAATTAACTAATTCAGAATGTGAGATATTCAAAAATATATAAAATTTTGTTCAGATATAAATAACAGTCTGATTATACATAAACTTTATACTTAGTTTTCAAAATAAAAATAAACAACTGCCTACATCTGATTTAATATGACTCCATCACTGCTGACTACCCACATGGAAAGAAATATCTGGCATGGTCATAAAATACATTTGTATTAAAATATACGAGTCTGGTGACTATAAGTAAAAAAAAAAAAATAAGAAGGAAGGGTGTAGGAACTAAAAATTATGAGAGTGGTGAACGGAGCTTGATGATGAAAATAACGTGGCATTGGATACAAATTTAAAGGTCACGGTGAATGCAGATAGTGTCAATAACAGAAGACATCTCAAATAGTGACAATCAAAATCAGATTCACATTTTTGGAACAATCGAGCCTCTATGCATATTTCTTTTGCCTTCTCCGTGAATCAAAATACATTGGTGGCGCCGGATTTTAACAAATGGAAATGAGTAGTGGGATGTACAACTGCCCTCCCCACTCAACCATGCACGCTTATAATTTGCCATGATATGATCTGAAAGGATACTCATTTCTTCCACTCAACCATGCCCAATAAAATGTACTAAAAATGGCCAATTATGTTTGAGATCAGGGACGGACCCGTATAGAGCCAGGAAGGTAATTGCCCTCCCCCCATCTCTCTAGATTTTATTTTTTTATGAAAATTTATCAAAGTGGACTAAAATCAAAACATTGTAAATTAGATGTTAGAGTACTAGAAATCACAACTTCGAATATTGTTTTTTTTATCTAGTATCTGATTTGCTAATGAGTTTGAATCATATTAGTTATTTGATTGCCCCCTCATGAAAATTCTAAAGATCATGCTATAATATCATAATAGATCTAGAATTCATTGATAAACAATCATCTACCCAATCTACAATCTAGAAAATAAAAGCTCCACCAAGAGTACCAATATATATTTGCATGGCTAATTACCCAAATTAAGCAAAATACTGACAATTTTGCCCTCAAGGGCTGGTCTCTACCTAATATTTGCAATACATGCTGAGACAACATAGAACACGTATCCTCGCATTAACTCAAAAGGGAATCTTTTGAGTTAATGCATCTCAGCCGTCTGATTTGAAACGGAGTCAATCTGACCATCTAATCTTAACACAAGAGTCTTTAATATTGATGCGGATGTAGCTTGCACGGACCTTAAAGCAAATTGGATGGTTGGGATTTATTAACTCAAAAGATTCTCTTTTGAGTTAATGCAGAAGATACGCGTTCGACAACATATCACCTATTTGTCATATATATGCACACATTTTTTTTCTTCTTTTTTTTGGTAATAAGAGGATTGGGATCAAGGCATACAATACCTTTCCAAATCTCTGTTATTAACAAACTTTTTTTCATTTAGATTTTGAACTTATGACCATTCACATTGGAGTACTTGTGACTTTATTACTAGACCAAAAGATAATTCATACATACATTATTTTTGAGTAAATATTGGAAGTCAAGTCATTAAATTATTTAATACCCACAAAAAATTTCTTCTTTCAGATTTTGAGCCTGTCATCTCCCACACAAAATAAAGCATCGTTCTTAAATACATTATTGATATAAGAAAAAAATTAAACTCATTCAGACAAATCAGATGTTGCTGAAATGCCAATTCTTCTTAAAAGGTGATTATACAACATTAATCCTTCAATCGCCTCGTACAACTATTAGTAAAATTCTAACTCATTACATTATGTGCTTTGTGCTTTGTGATATGGAGAAAATGATGCCGCAGGATATTGGCCAGAAGCAAGAAAATGTTATCAAAATGATTGCATGGTTCGCTGAGTTTTTTTTTTAAAACGTGTTTTTTAAGACTGTTTTTTGCGTTGGGAGGTAGTTCCACCGAATACATATCATTTGTATAAACTTAAAAGGAAATTTTTTGAGTTAATACATCTCATTTGTCTGATTTTAAACTGAATCAATTCAGTTGTCTGATTTTAGCACAAGGACCTTTTAATATTAGTGCGAATCTAGTCTGCACGAATCTTAAAGCTGATCGGATGATTCAGATGCATTAATTCAAAAGATTTTCTTTTGAGTTAATGCAGAGAATACGAATTCTAATACAGTATTTATAGATATAGAAGGTGGTATTAAAATTGGCGACTCATCAGATCTCATTCTACTCAGGTATTGCACTGGATCTGAATTTGGTGGGAGGGGGGAGTCCAATTATATATTATTACGAGAATAATATATAGCTCATTAGAGAACTACACATATAACACATGTTGATAACTCTATTTTGATCCTACTAAAAAAAATGATCTCTCTGCGAAAAATACATCTAAAAACAGACATATGAAAAATTCTGCATGAGTTCTTTGTTTAAGAAAAATAATAGCGCATTAAAGCAGCACTTTCCTTGAAGAGCCTGAGAGGCAGTTGCAAATGATTGACTAATAACAATTGTATGGGCATCTTTTAATTATAAATATAATTTGGCGGCTGCTGCCAAATTTTTCACCAAAAAAAATAGTATTGTTTGGGCATCCCATCAACCGTGTGCTTCTTTTGAAATAACAATGGTGTGCTTTTATGCCCATCATCTTTTCTTTTTCTGGAGTAATACCTAATCTCTCTTCACATGCAATAGAAAAGCGCACATAAGGCCATAAATTAGCCTCTGTACCATTCCCCCCATGTCGTCTCGTGAAAACTTCAGTCCTTAATTTCATATTCGTATCCTCTCCATTTGGTGCACAAATTACCACAGATAATTTCCCTTTTAATTTTGATAGTACAGAAACAAGGGATCATCCTATGTAGGTCGACTGTAGTTACGTAGCAAGTTTCTGAAGAGAATTTGCTGTACATTTTAACTTTAAGATAAGTGGGTGTACAAATATTTATGAAGCTTGGAAGAGAGGACAGTAAATGCGGCCTGGGCATTGGACGCTTGGGCACTATAGCAAAAAAAGAATAAGAGATTATTTTCTAACAAGACGCGACCAATGAATATCTTGATTCATGATACGGTCTTAGATGTTGTCTTGGATATGGAATGTGTAAATATTTTATAGTTGTAGAGGTTGTAAGAACATACTACTACCTTTTAGAAATAATCTTTTCGAAATAATATAGTTATTTATTTTAGTTTATTTTATTTACAAAGCCTATGTTGATATCTAGCATGGATATCTTTCTATTATAGTAGGTTGTATAATAGGCAATCTGAATTCTTATATATAATTAACCTTACATTTTTATTATTATCAATATATCGTTATCGATACTTTGTCGAAAACCTTTAAAAAAATTAATAGTATATGATCAACACAAATAATCATGATTTATAACATCATTAGAGACCAAAATTCCAATAAAATATACAAATCAACCAAACAAAAAAATTGAAAAGGTTAACAAAAATTCTACTCCAATCCCTCCATTTATGTCCAAAAAAGAGATAATAGACTAATGACCTAATCAAAAGCAATTGTCAAACTTGAAAAGTTTTGCATGCGGCCGAAGAGAGAAATGTTAGGAGGCTCCAAACAGAGGCGACACATGTCGTCCTTGCCTTGCATCGGACAAGCAACGAGAAAACCAGAGTTTGGTGCTATGCTTCACATGTGACCAGCGTCCCCATCCCTTCATACTTTCGGGTCGGGTCGTACTTTTTCGAACCCGATACTCATTACCATACTGCATCTCATAAATAGTGTACATATGCATTGGAAAAACTAACATTTAAGATGGAGTAAATGAGGTAATTGCATTCAAATTCTATGCGAAAATTAATATTATAAAACTTAATTTAGTATTTTTTTACTTCATTAAAAATAAATTTTATCAAATAGTTCAAATAAAAAGTAGGAGAAAATTTTTATCTTACATGCAAAATAATTGCAATTTCAATTACAAGGACGTCAATCAATTGCATGCTAGAGTTTAACAATTTTGTTAAAGTAGCGGTCTGCTTAACAATTTAAGTTATAAGGAGTCCCTAAGTACTAACACAGCCAAAGCTCTGTTTTTTTTTTGACAGAATTAATTAGATGAGCTAATCGGATTTGGATCTAAAATATCTGGTGAGTAACAGGAATCAGGATCGCAGCAAAAATTAATATACTGACTGCATGACTACATACATGTGAATGAAGGGAAGCCACGGGCGCCATAAAGTGCAAATAAAGTGTCGCCTCCCTCCTTTCCCTCTCCATTCCCATGATCACCACCACCTCTGTGGCAGATGCATATACAGCTCTTTGTGTGGCATTTCACTGATATGTCTGTTCAACACAAAAAAAAAAAAAAAACAATGATAAAAATGAGAGAGATTTTTCAGTACTCAGGCATTCTTATCCCAGTGAATTGACTGTGGTAGTTTTTTTTGCTCTTCTCTGAATGTGTAATTGGTAAATTCAAGTTAAATTTAGGGTTAAAATTAAAATAAATTTCTTAAATTATGATTGGCAATTAGAATTATAAGTTAGAACATCAGAAATTACATGTCAAAACATTAGAAAGTATAAGTTAAACCATTATTTTTTTTATTGATTATCCAATTAGTTAATTGGTTTAAATTCGGTTAGCTATTTAAATCCGATTTGATATTTTTTTGCCCTTTCTAATTAAAATTTTGGACCCGCCCCTGCATATGATGATATTTTCTGTCATATCAGTAACTTTATTTAGTATTCTTGCAATTTATTTTTAATTTTTAATTTGTAAGACTCGCTATATTTTAATTTTTTTTTTTTTTTTTTGAAAACTTGGTAGTTGCTACCATTTTTCATTTGTACATCATAGACATAGGTTTGTCAATTAACTACAATTGCTAGCTATTTGACAATTTCAACATGATTATTAAATAAAAAGACTTTTTAAATTAACAATAAATGTTGCAATTGCCACGCCAACTTATTAATCACAGAAAATCTAGAGGCTCTTTGTGATATACAGTTACATGGTAACCACTAACCACCACATTCTCTCTCTACTAGTAACATTCACGAGTTAATTTTACATTCTAAGTACACATCTAGAAGCACCGCCACTAAATAAAGCAACTCTTGTCGCTTTTGCTCTCCCTTTCTCTGTATTTAAACATCCTTCCCTTATAAATACCCTTCAATACATTACTCACCTAGTTCCAAAGACAACATACTAACACTGAATTAAATATAGAAGGGGAGTACATTATATATCATTTTAATTGGAAAGAACTCAGGAAGTAATGGGAATAACACAAGGTCTGGTATTGTTGTTGCTTCTTGAGTTATTGACATGCATGCTATGCATTGCTTCTCCTCCGAGTAAGTCTTTTCTCGCTCTGAGATTAATCTAATTTCTTTCTCTTATTGATGTCTTTTTCTTATCTTGAGATGATAAATATTGACCATGTATTCTTATTTATGTTATTATTATTTTTTTTTTCATGGGGGCAGATGGGTGGTATGACTACACTGCTTATACTGAGGTAATGATATGGTTCTCTACATGAATTTCCTTATATTTAATTTGTCTTTTACAATCATCTGTTAATTGCTGATAGTTAGCAAAATGAGAAATTAGCGAGCATAGTGTGTACCCTTTTTTTTCATGGCATTGTTTTCCTTTAAGTAATTTGATAACTCCATCTTTTGCTATTTGCTAATTAATTAATTGCAAAATTAATGATTAGATTCTTGTTGTTTTATCTGTTCGAGTTTTGGATGTTAATTTGCATGCATGCATGCGTGATTTAGAGAAATGTCAAGTGGTTCTATGGGGTCGTACTATATTTCAATTTTTTTTTCCTTTTATTTTAAAACTAGAAAAGAAGCCATAATTACTGGTTAATTGAAGTATATATTTTCTAGTCATAAAAAGGAAAAAGTTTGATGTACTTCTGGAACACTATTAATCCGTTTATCATTAGATAACAATTAGACTGAATAAACTTTTAAGTTATTTTTTATTTATTGAAAAGAATTGACTTGTAGTTCTTAATTAGGTGGAATTATAATCATGCAAAGAGGTTGTTGCATTTGTGTTAGTTGCCTACAGTGATTTGCATTGTACCAGAGAATGATAAACTAATAATCTTTTCTTCAACAATGAAACATTCCAACTTCTAGTACATATTAATTAACACAAGAGGCACATTAAATATAGACATTAATTATACAGGAATAAAAGAACCAAGAATCCTGCCAAGTACAAACTACATAAAGTCCAACTTTTAAATTGCACAGGTGCAAGTACCAGCACCTTTTAAAACATTCTCCCTTTTTTCTTTTCCTTTTCTCCACCTTTTTTTTCTTCTAATTATTTTAATTATCTATCACAACTAACATCACTGTCTTTTGGCATGCAGTGCAAATCTCAACCAGAGCCAGCACTTTACAATGGAGGCATTTTGAGGTATGGAGATAGTGGAGATCATGAAGTTCCTTTCTCATACCAAACAAGTGAAACAGGGGTGTACTCTCCTGCTTTTGTTGTCTATGGTCTCAACCAATCCACTAAATATACTTTCTCCAGTAAGTCAATCAAAATGAATTTCTTCCAAATTTTTTTTAAGTTTGGAAAAGGTTTTAATTATTTCAACTATTATTGTTCTATAATTAAAGAACTCAAACACTGTTAACCAGAATTATTTATGTTTTATGATATAGGTTGGATCAAATTAGAAGGGTCTTACTCATCATTGATCACTGCACGGTTATCGCCGGATACCTCTGGTATAAGATGCATTGGTACAGTTTTGGCACAGAGTGGATGCTGGTCCTTTCTAAAAGGAGGTTTTGTTTTGGAATCCTCTTCACAGAGTGCAGTTATCTTCTTTCAAGTATGCACTCCCAGCAATTAAATGACTAATGTCTTAACCATTTTTTTTCCAAGTATAAAAGATCTTAACTAACTTGAGTTCAAATAATCTATTTAATGTAAATTTTACATCGAAAGGATTTAACTTGAGAACTTGTGTCGTTCCGATTTTCTGACCAAGTGCCTAAATAAGATGGCTTTCTGTTTTTTACTCCAATTAAAATACATCTCAGAAAGACTGCTTCAGAAACACAGATTTGGTAATTAAATTCAAGGTAAAACACCCAAGCTTCCACATTAATTTTATTTATATCTCATATCAAAATATTGTTTGATCAGAATGCAGACAAAAGTGCAATGAAAATCTCAGTAGCTAGTGGTTCGCTGCAACCATTTTCGACGGACCAGTGGGCAATGCATCAACAAGATAGCATCAGAAAGGTATATATATTGGTACTCTTCCCGGAAATGTATCATGATATAAATGAAAATTAAGGACCAAACCAAAATTTTATAATTATCTTAATCAACTTGTTAATGTCAAATGTTTAATTTATATTGGTACTCTTCCTGCTCTGAATCTTTAATGTATGAACAGAGGAGGAAGCGTGCAGTGACAGTCCACGTGGCAGACACTCAAGGTAACCGGCTAATCGGTGCATCAGTTACCGTGCAACAAAATTCTAAAGACTTCCCTCTTGGTGCTGCCATATCTGACACATTATTAGGAAACCCTGCTATGCAGGTACATTTTTATTTTATAAGGGAGGCTGAAAAGTATTTATGCATGCAAAAATTTACAAAGTTTAATGGACTAAATTATAAATTTCAATTTATAGGGGGGCTTAGCTCCCTTTTTCCCTCATTATCATCCGTCCTGATTACAAATTTGTAAAATCAAATATCATTCTAATACTCTTTGATTTCAGTCTTGGTTTAAAGAGAGGTTCAATGCGGCAGTGTTTGAGAACGAGTTGAAATGGTATTCAACAGAGCCTGCGGCAGGTTTGATGAACTACGACTCGGCAGATAGGTTATTGGATTTTGTGCGCGCCAATAGGATCATGGTGCGCGGTCACAATATTTTCTGGGAGAACCAAGATGCCACGCCTGCTTGGGTCAGGTTTATAATTTTTGCCTTTTGTTTTAATATGCATTGTTATATTGAGTTTCTCAAATTCTAATACTGTCAGCTTATACTGGTATCCTGCATTTGACAGTACCATAAATTTTCCTTTTGTCTGACAAAAGTACGATTGTAATAACACACCATGTATAAGTGATCAAGTGCTCTATAAGGGTAGTATTTTAATGACTAATGAATATCATTTTAATTTAGGAATCTAACTGGAGATGACCTGAGAAATGCCGTGAATGCCCGAATCACGAGTCTCATGACGCGTTACAGAGGTGAATTCGCTCACTGGGATGTAAACAATGAAATGCTGCATTTCAATTTTTACGAACAACGTTTGGGGCCGAATGCCTCCATAGAATTCTTCGACACAGCCCAAGATGCCGACCCACTTGCGACTCTCTTCATGAACGAGTATAATGTGATTGAAACATGTGATGACGTGTTTTCTACCGTGGACACATACGTGGCTAGGTTGAAGGAACTGAGAGACAAAGGGGCTGTTTTGGAGGGGATAGGGTTGGAAGGGCATTTTGGTCGTCCCAATATACCGCTAATGAGGGGTATTTTGGACAAATTGGCAACACTTAATTTACCGATTTGGTTTACCGAAATTGATATATCCAATTCTTTTGATCCACAAACCCAGGTATTATTTGAATTACATCTTAGTTCTCATACAGATATATATTCCATAATTATATCAAACTTGTGGTCTAGTATAACTAAAAAGTGTAATCACAATACAAGAGGCTCTATATTAATTTCTTTTCTAATTTTTTTTGTTAAAGTAGGTCTAAGCCTTCTTTAAAATTGTACTAAATATAGTAATTTCTTTCCTAAATTACTATGTATGTACTAAATTAAGATTTAATATACATGAATTAATTTTTTTCTCAGGCCCAGTACTTAGAAGATGTTTTAAGAGAAGCATATTCGCACCCATCGGTTAGTGGCATAATGCTATGGACTGCCATGAACCAAAAAGGGTGCTATCAAATGTGTCTAACTGATTGGAATATGCGCAACCTCCCAGCTGGTGATACAGTTGATAAGCTATTGATAGAATGGGGCACAAATCAAGTAACTGGTGCCACTGACATACATGGCTCCTATAGCTTTCTCGGGTTTCTCGGGGAGTACAAGGTGACAGTGAATTATGCGAATAGGTCGACCGTGGTTTTTCTGTCTTTGCCTCAAGGGGCTGAAACTAGGCATTTGAATGTTCAAGTGTAGGATCTTTTGTGTGTTGGTGTGTGTGTGCTGGTGGGCGGGGGATATATGATTAAAGGTTATAATAGGCCTTTCTTGTATGTTTTAGGCTAAAGAAAGGCCAATGAAAATTTTAACTAAACTAATTTTAGCCTATATGAATGTACTAGTGATATGACTTTTAATTGAATTTCATGATGCATTCCTGTCTGATTATAATGTTAGTGCTCTGTGTTGAACTGATGCAAGGACTTTGGATCGAGTTAAAATCTAAAGAAAAAGAGGAAGAAAATATGTGTCCAAAAATCGTCAAATGAGTACTAAACATACTCTTTTCATCAAGTAAAGAAATTATTAAAGATAAAGAACATATAGAAAAAAAATTCATATTTGCTGATCTACAGGTTTCGAAATTACTGTTTCTCCAGTAATAATTCAAATGCTTACTATTTTATTCTATTTAATTTCTAGTAAAATAACTAAATAAGTGATGAACATAATCACCAACGTCGAAGTATAGAGTGAGCTATTTTCCTTTTACTAGTTTTTCCAAAAATAATTGATTCAGAAGTCGTTACTAACTAGATTTTGTATAGAGTTAAGTAGTTCAAAAGTGTTCAAAAAATGAATGCATTAAAATTATTTTTTAAGCCTTCTAATTTTGGATCACTTAACTTTATACTAAATTAATTCAAAATTTTAAAATTTTCACATGTAGACGCATCGATCACTTTTAAGGTAGAAGAATTTCAACAGTTTGAATTCGTCATTTGAAACCAATTCAATATATTTTAGAGTTAAATTTTAAAAAAAAATTGATAAACTTAGAAACACTCTAGTTCTACTCTTATATAATAACATGTCACGTTTATAAATATCGCGAGATTTAGTGTATGATGACTTAAAATTTCAACATCCGAATTTATCAAACCTTTATATATTATTAATAATTTAGGTACATACTATGTTCTGAATTTTATTATTTTAAAGGATACACAAAAAAAAAATATTCGGCTGTGCTGTTGCAGTTCAGTGTGCCCACCGGGCATCATTAAGGAGAGGCAGTTTTACATATTTGTTTAATAGAAAAATTAGTTATTTATCACTCTAAAACTTTTAGATTTGAAAATGGCTATCACAAAACTATAAATCTGAAAATAACTACTCTAAACTTAGTTAATTCTTAAATTTGCCACAAATACACAAGTTTTATACTTTTTTTATTAAAAATTAACTGAAAAATACAGTTTTGAGATACGTATAATGAAGAGTCTGAAGGGTATATAGGGAAATACAGAAATACGTATATCAAAACTATATTTTTCAGTTAATTTTTAATAAAAAAAAATATAAAAATTGTATATTTGTGACAAATTTAAGAATTAACTAAATTTAGAGTGACATTTTTCAGATTTATAGTTTTGTGATATTATTTTTTAGATTTAAAAGTTTTAGAGTGACAAATAACTAATTTTCTGCAGGAGATAAAAATTGACGGATGCGCTTTGTGCTCCCGAATTTATAAAAAAATAATACGAAGAAAAGGAGAAAAAAGAGAGAAAATAATATTCACTTTACTTTCAAATTAAAATTTTAAAAGAAAAAAAAATGAATGAAATCGAACGATTTTTTTTTATTTTACCAAATTAAATCGAACGATACATACTTATTAATGAAATCCACTGTTCGAAGTCTCCGTCGTGCCCTCCAATTCCTTTCTTTTCTTTTCTTGGTCAATCCAAGAAAGAGAGAGAGGTCTAATGGAAAGTTCGAAATCGAGCGCTTCTCTCAGGTGGAAGATACTTCGCCGATCCCTCCGACCTCCTTCGTCATCCCTCTCTGGTACCTATAAAATATCTCAGTATCTCATCCATTTTAGGAGTTTTCAGTTTGATCGGTCAGATTGCAATTTAGTACTGGAAATGACGATTAATTTCAACTTCTAATATGTTCGAATTTTGAGCAGATCAACCTTGCACTGAGAATGTATCTAGAAGGACTAGCACTGGATTTAACCTGATTAATTGCCGAGTGTTAGAGGATCAATTAGCCGAAAATTTGCTGATTTCACCAAGTGGAAAGGACATCTGTATAGCCTATAATTTTCCAATCGGAAATGATAAGGAACTAAATTTGGTGTGAGTTATATAATTATCTTTTCATCATATAGCTTCAACTTTATTTGAATGCAATTAAGGAGAGAAGATTTTACAGTTTATACAAAACTAAATGCAGTCAGAGAAGGGAGGATACAATAGAACTGAATGATTTTGAAGCTTCTACCAAGTATAACATTGACACCACAGGCTTAGTATGTAAGTCCCTTCAGTTATTTAATTAACATTAGGCTTTATACATTTGTGGTTTCTCTTATAGTAATTAGAATTGTTAAGACAATATGAATCATAAATGAAGTGGGTTTTTCAGGTATAACCTGCAAAATATGAAAAAACTTGATAAAATTAAGACATATATCTACAAATAAGAAGCACCTATTTATATATGCCCCCAGGGAAGAACATAGAAATTCAGTAGAACACAAGCCATGATTCCTGATTTTATCAAAACATACCCAAATTGGGTATTTTAAAAAGAAAGTTAAGAGAGGGAGGAAAGGTGCATACCAGATGTGTTCACATTTATGCAGCACAATATGTGAACTTGTAATATTTTTTTCACTTATTCCTCATTTTTTGTATTAGGTCGCTGGCCATCAGAAGATGTTCTTGCCTACTACTGTATAAACCATGCAAATATCTTCAGGTGCTTTATTTTTCTTAAATAAAATGGCATAGAATAGATACAAGTATCGAATGGTTGAGAATGTTTTGCTCTTTAATCTCGCAATATAGTAACACTATAATAGTTAATACTGATTTTCTGGCTTCTATTTTTTTTAACTCTAAAAAGGTCCAAAAGAGTGCTTGAACTGGGGTCAGGTTATGGGTTAGCAGGATTTGCAATTGCTGCATGCACTGATGCAAGAAAAGTCATAATTTCTGATGGAAATCCACAAGTTATTGACTGTATCCTTCTAAATAAACATTATAATATCAATATTTGTACTTGGATATCTCAAAATTCATACTTTTTGTTCTCTTGTAATTCATTAACCGTCAGATATTCAGCGTAATGTTGACAACAATAGAGAGCTTTTTGGGGACACAAAAGTGAAATCAATGATACTACACTGGGACCAGGAAATTACACTGGAATTAGAGAATTCATTCGATGTAATTGTTGCTAGTGATTGGTATGCTTCAAATTTCATTTTGCACCTCCCTTTTCTCAAATTTATAATTTATGCTTTCAAATTATTTTCTTCATTTTTTGTCCTTGAAGAAGGACAATAAGTGATGCAAGCATTTCAGTAGCATTGCTCATATGCAATGCCTCTGTGAGGTGCAATTTCATGGGTACTTGCAAACTTCAGTAAATAATTTTACCCCCCTGCAAGGTGAAAATCATCTGAACTGTCCCTACAGCATATGAATTAGCATATAAAGCCCTCCAAGAGCTGTTTATTTCATAAATGGCCGAAGTATACTGCTTGCATATTAATCTATGCTCAAAGGGAAGGCATGAGATGAAGGTTTAGCTGGTATTAATTAGATTTTTTTTTTTATTTGACTGGTATTAATTGATGAGTATATTTGAGGAGCACATATGATAATTTGCTGTTTTCTAGGTCCTCTTGTTTTCAATCTCAGTTTGTTCTTTGTACTTTCTTTATGCATTGAATATTCTATTTGGCTGTGTAGTCCTGTATTAATTTTTTGCATATTTCCCCTTGCATTCCCTCTGTTAGTACTTTCTTCAAGGATTTTCATGAGAGCCTTGCTCGAGTGGTGAAACGCCTACTGAAGCAGTCCAAGGCATCTGAGGCTATTTTTTTCGGCCCCAAGAGAGGTGACTCGTTGCACAAATTTATAGAGAGGATAAGAGAGACTGGATTGAATTATGAATTGATAGAACATTATGATGATTTGATTTGGAGCTCGCATCAGAAATTTCTGGGAGGGAAAGATGCGTCATGGCCTAACTATGATGCAGAGCACTGCTATCCTTTGTTTCTGAGGATCACTATTTCCTGACCAGTATGATCTGACATGCTTCTGATGTGGCAGTATGACATGACGACATGTCATGAATGCAGGGACTAAAAAATGTTTAGATCATTTTGTTAGTGTTTTTTTTTCTTATCCTTTTAATCCCTGCTTAAAGATTCTATTGTTCACAGCATTTTATTTTCCTTTTGTTATGTTTTTAAGAACGTTGTTGCTATTGCATAACTGTCCTTGGGCATTGTTTGAAATTTTGTTGTAATCTGTGAAACTTGAGGGACAAATCATGAAGTCAGGGGAGACATCCTACATTTGTGTTATGTTCCAATTGAATTCATGTTTTTTTTTTTTTTTTTTTTTTTTTTAAATTCAGACCCCAGCAACAAGTAACAAAGTAGCCAATCGGACATGGGTCCGGTTCCCCTAAAGTAACCCAATTTTTGGGTTTTGGATCGAGACCGTCCAATTTGAATCCATTGCTTTGAATCATCTCAGAATTCGAATTCGTTCTTGGGATGTGTGCGTTCTAGATCCAGATGAATTGTTACGGATTTGAATCGGACGGTCCTGATTTAAAACCCAAAAATTGGGTTACTTCACTGGATTTGAATTCATGAGACGTGATATGCCAATTTGTGTCGTAGCGTGACTAACATGCCGTGATTTTAGTCTCGTGCTGTACCGTGTTGTGTTGTGTCGTAACCAAGTGAACAATTACACATGCTGTGCCGTGACCAAAATGTTGAAGGTGGTCACAACACGCGAGTCACGCCGTGCCCAAAGATGATGTGCCTAAATGTGTCGTATCCAAACATGATTGGTCATGTCTAATTATTTCTTTCATAATTTAAGTTAGTTTATTCAAGATTCACCATTTGATCAAGATCTAACGGTCCTAATTATACGTGATTCGTGTGACCACATGCCGTGCCGTGATCAGATCTTTTGCGTGACGTGTCGTACTGTGCTAAATTTTTAAAAGATGATCACGACACGCGACACGCAAATCACAACACATAACAATTACACGTGCTGTACCTTTCTGTGACGAAGCTAGCTCCGCCAAATTATTTTTTTTCCACTCTATATGCCATACAACAAGACAGATTGAGCCATGTACGACCATAAAACCAGGTTTATTCCCGCATCGGATCAGAATTCATGCAAATACGTTCCAAGTTTCTCGAGGCCCTTTCATATTTGCGAGGATTATGACTAGACAGTTCGGATCCAAATTCAAAATCTGTGTTACTTCAGGATATTTGAATTTTCACACATTCTTGATGAGGCTCTTCATTAAGATATGTTATGCTATTATTTTCAAAGTTTAAACCTCTTCTGCTAGTGTCGTATTCATATCAGTGGATTTTATATTCTACTTTGCTTTTTGGATTAGATGCTAGTTGATGTTGTTTCTTTAGTTAGATATTGGATACTTTGTACAATTTTTGTATGGATTTTATTTCGTAATGAAACAGGTGGAATTCCACTCTTGCAAAAAAAAAAAAAAAAAAAAAACAAATTTTAAAGTTTAAACAGTGGATTTTAATACTTCATAAAGATGATTGAATTTTTAGTTTCAGATCACTAAGACGTGTCAAGTCATAGAGTAATTGTATGGTTCAAAATTGCTAAATATAATAAATGTTCATCAATTTTGGATATGCCTAATGCAATATACATAATTAATTATTTTTATGCAATTATTTATTACAAGAATTATATATATTTTTTATATGCAATTTATTTAGCTTTTTTCTAAGAAAAGCAGTGGATATGGATCCTAGACCTACCATTATTATATTTGAACGCAGCCAATGAATTATTTGAAAAATAATACAAGATCTGAAAAGGTATCAATCTATTTCAGAATCTTGAGACATTTATGCCCTTCCTTTATTTACCCGTAGTTGCATCAATTAATAAAGGAAGCTGATATCAGTACCCGCGCTACAGTACCTGCACCATAACTGTCATAACTACCATAACAACTTGGGGGACCACAAAAACTCCAGTGCTAAATTTTTTTTCCCAAAATATTAATATCTATACACGAAACGAAAGTATTTATACATATGCACAGAAGTATTTATATCTATGAGGTGAGCAACTTTTACGTAAATAATTGTCTTCCAAACTAAATTTCTCAAACTGCACCATAAATGCATGTGGGGGACCACTCAAACTAGATGGAGGACCATACACGTTTTTAGATGTGGGTATTTTTTTCTTCATTCATTATCGCCCATATTTACGACGATCTGTGAGGAATTTTGTAAATCTAAAATCATAAACATCTTCTACTCAATTTTTTCTTTCAAATGAGATCCATGATGATGTACTTTCGGACTCGTCGTTACACAAGTATTTATACCTACACTTGCAAGTATTTTTTACATATGACATTGGATGATATCTGAAAGCATTAATATCAAGTATTGTAAGTATTTATACCTATGTGGTCAACTATTTTTGTTAGAGGAAGGTTGCAAGTATTTTTATATATGAGTATATTATACTGGATAACATCTAAAAATATTAATATCAAGTAATACAAGTATTTATATATATGCAATGGAATATTTAGACCTATGTAGTCAATTATGTTTGTTAGAGAAAAGTTGATGCGGAGACGATTGGGGAAGGTTGATCCAGGGATGCGGAGTCCCCACTACTTCATTTGAGGAAGGTTGATGCAGGGACCATTGAAAACCAAAAAAGAGAGTGCTCATATCAAGTGAAGCACGCAAGTATTAATGTCTTATAAAATAAGTATCAATTTCTTATCTTGTAAGTATTTATATTTATAAAGATTGACACTAGACGAGTGTGGGGACCGAAAAAAAGAAGACCAAGTAATTAATGAAGACCATAGCACATAATGCCTTTAATGTACAATACAGGTACAGTGTAAGTACTGTAGTACAGGATGAAAATAATTATTCATTAATAAATCCTGAATTGCATACGTGAGACATCAGACATGCAATTGGCAAATAGAAAACGCGCCAACCAGAAACAAGAACGTAGAATTAGAAAACCCGGGGCTCAAGGAATTCGTTGATCCAAACTTGAGCCCAACTCTTCCTTAAATTAGTCAAACCAGTCCTTCTGTATCCTCTGTGGCATGCACTAGGCATTTTAGGGTGTTTGGACGAGTATGAAAATTCAAGAAATCCACTGATAAATGTTAAAAATGGGCGACTAAAATAATTTTTCCAAATAAATAAACGAGTAGGTATATTAAAATTGTTAAATTAAATTCTGCAATAATAGCAATAACAATTTCGCGTGTATTTCACAGTAATCAACTTAAAATTTTAGAGTGAGCAACAAAAGTTCATAAAAAATATTTAAAATGTGACATCATGCTTCAGAATTCCTATCGCCTAGTATAACAAAAAAAAGTTTGTTTAATTCTAGAATGTTAAATCATATCCACACGAATATCAAAGGGTTTCCACTTTCCACATCCATCGATCTCAGACCGGATTGGTTTGGATCTAAACAAAAATATTAGGTGCGTTTGAATGGGTGGATACTAGTCACTAATCCGAATTAGCACTATTTAAAGCTACTATTCTTCGTTTGAATGTATTTGAATTAACAAATATGGACTATTCTTTTTTTTTTCCTTTATAGGTTTTCTTATCATTCTACTAATTCAACAAAATATTAAATTAGCTACTATTCTCAATTTTAAAATTAGCTCTATTTTTGCTCTATTCCTTAATTCATTCAAACACCCCTATGTTACCTCACAAGATATGAACTCATGTTTTCATGGGTTAATAATTTTTTTTTTAGCTATTACGGTTGTTAAATAAAACATTGTCAATATATCCCTTTTAGAAAAATAAAGAAAGGCTACATGACTTTCGCCACAGAGTATCCGGATTTCAGAAACCCCAGTCAGAGTCGACTTCCAAAACCTCTATCGACTCGATCGACTCTTGATTTCCAAAAACCTCCATCGACTATTGACGTAGCTAGCTTCTCTTCTGCTTAGTTAGCTGTTAATCTCTGTTATATATAGAACAGAGATTAACAGCTAACTACGCAGAAGAGAAGCTATAGAACAGAGAGAGAAGCTGCAGTAGGAGAAACTATCAAGAAAATGTTGGATATTAATCTATTCAGAACAGAGAAGGGTTTCGATCCGGAAATCGTGCGCGAGTCTCAGCGGCGGCGCTTCGCTAGCGTCGAGATTGTAGATGAAATCATCAATCTCGACAAGGAATGGCGCCAGCGTACGTTTTTTTTAAAATCGTTTTTAATTAAATATGTTTACTATTTTTTTCTCTCTAAAACCCCGAATTTTCATTGCTGGAGGAGAAGATCGGAGTTTCAGAAAAAAAAAATATCCTAGTAGAGGGATTTGAGATCTAGTAGCTATGATTTTTTTTTTTCCACTTATGTCCAGTTGTAGCTTCAGGCTATTTATATTGGAATTGTGTTTGAAGCAGGGCAACACACTCCAGCTTTTGTAGTACAGAAAACCAAATTGGGAGTTTTCTTTTGAATAGTGAACTTGCAAACATTTCGGATGCCAAATGATGGCTTGGTTAATGTTATGTTCCTAATCTTTTCAACTGTAGGAAACTGTATCTGTACATTTCACGAGGTGTTGCAGTGAATAACTGGTTTATTTTTAAATTTTTTATATCAATCAACTGCTATTGAAATTTCAGGCCAATTCGAACTGGAGTCGCTGAGGAAGGATTTCAACAGGATAAACAAAGAGGTTGCCCGGCTCAAAGTGGTATAACACCCTTCATAGCCTATAGAATGTTCCTTTTCAATTTCTTGCAAGGTGGCTATCTTCATGTGTATGCATAGTGGCAAAAGATCAAGAGAAAATTAAGAAATGTACACTTTTTGTAATAACATTGCAGTAGCAGTATACTATTGGTACTTGAATGCCTAGTGCTGGTACAATCAATTAGCAATTCCAATCTTGGCTGCTTGTTGTACTGTAGTCACTGGACACTTGATATTATTGTTAGCTGTTCAGCATTGATATGTGATCAGCCAATTCTAAACCTCAATTTTTGTCATTTTGATTGGTTTATGACTTACACTTAGCTGAAATGGTGTGTATCAGCGCTCTACGATTAAATTGGGGCTAAAATTTAAAATGAAGAAATGCAGATGTATTGTTAGTAGATACTCACATTTACCTATTGAGATTATATTTTCTTTGGTGGTTATAACTCACAATTAAATTTTCTTGTAATTACTTGTGGTGTTTTGTGTAGTTGAAGCTGGATGCAACAGAGGTGATAAACAGCACCAATGAGAACAAAAAGCAAATGGCAGAGAAAGAGGAAGAGGTGCAAGCAGCCAAGGCAGCCCTCAATGCCAAGCTGGATGTCATTGGCAACCTCATCCATGACTCAGTGCCAATCAGCAATGACGAGGTTTTTTTTTTTTTTTTTTTTTAAATCACTCGAAAAGTAAAATTATATATGCTCAAATATAATTGCTAAAATTGCCCTTCTGTACTTACCCTGGTGCCTGTACCAGTAACTAAGCTCAGGTGCTCTGCACCAACTAACCTTAAAAAAAAACGAAAAGAAGAACAGAGACAAAATACACAAACCAAAGTAAAAAGTCCAAATTGAAAATGACTGCAGGAACAAACAACCCATAGAGAGAACTAAATTAAGTGTGGGCATGGTCAGGGCAGTAGTAAGAGGTGATTGATGTCGGCTTTATCCATATCATTTCTTTATGGTACTAATTGTTCTTTATTCGGAGTGGATCAAATGAACAAAGGTAGGCATTGAAGACATTCAGAGATCATTTCAAAAGTTGCTGCTTGCATGAAATATGTAGGCGAACAATGCAGTGATAAGAACAGTGGGAGAAAGAAGGATGGAGGATAATTTGAAAAGCCATGTTGATCTCGTTGAACAGCTTGATTTTGTAAATTTGGATAAAGGTTTGCATATCTTTATTACCAGTATGTAAATACCCCGATGGCCATCTATTTGTATGTGAACAAGAAGATATTATTGCTTTTAGGTGCTGATGTGGCTGGTGGCAGAGGATATTATCTGAAGGGCTATGGAGTCCTCTTGAATCAGGCACTTATAAACTACGGGCTTTCATTTTTAATGGCCAGGGGTTACAGTCTCATGCAAACCCCATTTTTCATGAGAAAGGATGTCATGGCAAAGTGTGCTCAACTTGCTCAATTCGACGAGGAACTATACAAGGTAATATTCCTTTCTCTATCACATTTTATTTTCTTTACTCCAGTTGAGTATGTTATAATTGTGTACTTTTGACAGGTGACAGGTGAGGGTGACGACAAATATTTAATTGCTACAGCTGAGCAACCTTTATGTGCATATCATTTTGGCGATCGTATCTATCCTACTGACGTCCCAATAAAGTAATAATCCTATTTGATGCTTTTAATGGTGTATATTTTATATTATTGTTTTCTTTTACTATAGTGTTGGTTTTCTTTTGGCCTTTTTGCCCCTCTTATCGGTCAGTAAATTTATAATTAATACAAACCACCAATTTAGTTAAGGATTGTGTAGTGGAGTTTGAAGGGGTACAAAAGCATTCATGGACATTCTAACATTTTCTATTAAGAGCCATGTTATGTAATTTTGTCTTGGTTATTAGCTAACTCGGCATTCTGTTTTGGTAATGAAATTAAAGAATAAAGCCCTAATATTAGGAGTGATTAGTGGTAAATAATGATAATGATTTATAAACTGGAAATTGGTTCGCTTTTTGGTGATCCTCAAAATAGGTATGCAGGCTACTCAACTTGCTTCAGGAAAGAAGTGGGGTCACATGGGAGAGACACACTGGGAATATTCAGAGTTCATCAATTTGAAAAGGTGGAGCAGTTCTGCATTACCAGCCCTAATGATAATGATTCCTGGGAGATGCTCGAGGAAATGCTGAAGAATTCTGAGGATTTCTACAAATCTGTAAGCTTTGTACCAGTAGAGAGTTCTATTATCATACTAATATGCTCCCTTTAATTCGTATAGTTGTATTCGCACAGTTTTTCCTTCTCAAGCCAATTGTGAAGGAAGGACCCAGAGCTTACTGTGAATCACACAAGTATTATTAATTTTCAGCTGAAATTACCATACCAAGTGGTGGCGATTGTGTCAGGTGCTTTGAATGATGCCGCGGCAAAGAAATATGATCTTGAAGCATGGTTTCCAGCTTCTAAGACGTACAGAGAGCTTGTTTCCTGCTCAAACTGTACAGACTTCCAATCTCGGAAACTAGGAATTGGCTTTGGCCAGAAGAAGGCAAGCTCTCTTTTCCCCCCTTTCTTTTTCTTTTTTTTATTTTATTTTATTTTGATGCCTTGACTTTGTGACTATGATTGGGTTTCATTTCTAGCCTACCCCAACTTGTTTGGGACTAAAGGCTTGGTTGTTGGTTGGCCTTTAATTCAGTTAAGAAAATATTTAATAAAGGTACTTTGACACTTTGAAATTAATAAAGGTACTTTTAATTCAGTTATGATCTCCAGGTACATTTTCATATAAACATTATGTTGAGTGATTCGGATTGACTATTTGAATTTTAAAAACAGAGATATAGAGCAATAGCACAGACCAGTGTGTGCTATGCATAGTACCGTAGCCTCATTGATAAACTAGATTTGTCAGGTCTCACTGTTAAAGTCTTTACTTAGATGCCTATAACATAAATAATCGAAGAAAACAGGCCAAAGTTATCACCATCCTTGTCATTCATCACCATTACTGTCTTTGTCATCAGTAGTTAGATATTCGTAGTTTGGAATTGGTACAGAATGACGAGCAAGCAAAGCAGTTTGTGCACATGCTGAACTCGACCTTGACAGCGACAGAGAGAACTATATGCTGCATTATTGAAAATTATCAGAGAGAAGATGGATTTGAGGTGCCAGAAGTGTTACGTCCATACATGGGGGGTATTGACTTCCTCCCTTTCAAAAAGAACCCTGCACCAGAAGTCAAACCAAGCACCAAAAAGTCGAACAAATCCAAGGTACACAATTAGATTTGCTTCTTTCTTCATTAAATTGGTTGTACTATCAACCTTAACAGTAACTAGATGCATCATAGTGGTACTGTGTATGCATTTGTTGTACTGTGATATCTGGTTAAACTAGGAAATAGGAATCTCCTTTAAATGAGAAGAAAGCCAGAAACTATCTCGAACAGTTGTACAACCCTGACATTTATGGTTAGTTTAGGTATTTGTCAATTTCCTGCTATTAGAATGAATATAGTTTCTTTGCTTGATATGTATTCTACGATTTTTTTAGGGGCAAGCCTAGAAGTGTTGATGGGAATTAAATTTTGCGAAGTTCAGATTATAGTGTGTTTAATTCTTGAGTAATTTTTTTGCTGGAGAATTGGTAAACATTTTTTTTCTGCTCAAAAGATAAATGTTTTTATCATTTAATTTTCAGTTCATGTAACTAACCTATGCCTAAATTAGTCATATTATGTTAATTTAGGTCAAGAGGTAACATTCTCATATTAAATTAAGTATGATTTTTAAATTTAAATTTAAATATGCACAATTTTTTGGTGGAAGTAGCCTGATGTGATATCTGAAGTTGAATTTGTTATGTTATGACATATATGTGAGTATTACTAACATATTTGATAATCAAGATGTGAACGGGAGAGAGGAGTCTACAAAAGCGATGCTACTATTCTTTTCATCTCTTTATTATTTCAATTCTTTTACAATACCGATTTGGGAGGTAACAATATATGAGAGCTTAAATGAGCCTGAATGGATTTAATTGTGTCCGTTTCCCTTCATCACGTTCACTTTTTTAAAAAAAGAATATGACGCTAGGCTTTGAATTGACATCCTCTGCTGCACTTTAAAATTGAATTGACATCCTCTGCTGCACTTTAAAATTGCAGCAGAGGATGTCAATTCGGCTTTCGACTCCATTTAACCCAATTTATAACTTAAGGCGTCAGACACAATGTAAACCCAATTTAACCCTTTTATAACTTAGACGTAAGATACAATATAAGCCCAATTTGTTTTATGATGTAATGTGGTTATGCGCATTGTAAAACATTTTCTGGTAAACTCTTCCAACATTTTACAGAAAAAAAAAAATACAAGCTGAAGTTTTAATGGCTTCCGCCTTCTGGTTTTTAAATATTTAAAATCCTAAGAGCAGTCAACAGACTTGAGCATATCAAACTAACAACCCTATCCACAATTTCGATCTAATTCAAAGTTTAATTTTGTTCAGAATTATAAGAATTCAAATCAATTTAAAAATTCACGAGGCAGATTAATAGAGAGCGAACAGCTTTAAGATTGGTAACAAATGTTTGAATTTTTTCACGAACAAACTCAAAGTTTAAACTACTGCCCATAATACAAATTCAACAATATCTATCAAGCTGTCAATGGTATTAAGGAGTTTGGTGATTTTGTATTCCAAAAAAGAAGAATATTTTACATTAGATGTGTACAAGTTGCTAAATTATTGTTGCATTTCATAAATCACTTGACAAACTGCTGTCGATTTTGCTAATGTTGCTTTTGTAAAGATCAATCCTTATTATAAAAGCCACGTGCCAGCAAGAACATATTCTTTGGACACTGTTAGTAAGTTGGAACCTGATGAAAGTTCCCTCTCTTTTCTCAGAAGTTCCAGCCAAAACTTTTAAAAGGAGAAAGGCTAGGTGTGTGCATGATTAGTGTTTTTTTTTAAATAAAAAATAACAAATAAGTGAGCAACAACGGCACTTGAAATGCAGCTTCCCTCCTGCATCATATTAACTTTTTTTTTTTTGCCTATGTTCTTTTGAAGATGAATCTTTTGTCCTTTGTAAATTCATTCTATCTGTGTTATAGCGAGTAGAAGGCTATTAAAATGATTATTAGTTAGGTGTTTTGTTAGCTACAGATGAATTTTACTAGACAGAAAAGAAAACACTGATAACACAAAGGTGCTAACAAAATTCATCAACTTGTGCTTGTTGTGTGTGTCTTCATCAATGGATTATTAATTAGAGAGGCACATTACAAGTACAAAACCTCAATCAAGATTCTTGGGGAAAAGCTGTCACTTTTTGCAGAATAATAACTAATATCTCTGTCCAATAAAAAAGCAAGAGGGTGTGGAAAATTGTCTTCATCCTTTTTTTTATTTGTTCATCCTTAACAGCAGAAAGAAGGAATTATTTATTCAAGAAAACAATATGTGTGCACATTTCAAGAAATCAACATTGGGACATGTTATATGTAATGATGAAGGCAAATTAGGTTAGTTTAAGATCCACCAATATCAATCTATACATTATTAATTAGTTCGTCCTTCATTAATCTCAGCCGTGTGCAGAATATACCAGTAGCATCATTCTTTAATTAAATACAGTAGTTTCTGAATAATCAAAATTGTTCCATTTAGTTGTGATCTTTCTATAATGCCGTGTTGGAAAGGTCGATTGCGCGGGTATTGCACTGGGATCGAGTATTAAATTAAGTGATCAATTTCAAGAAAAAGAAGAGGAATCAACGGATTAAACAATGTCATGGGCAGCTGAAACCCACTACAAGTACTACTGGTTGTTATCGGGTCTGATAGGATATAACCCGATATGAAGGTGCAAATTTTTTTTATCGAACATGAGCATACATTCATTTATGTTTGGCTAAAAAAAATTCATGTTCGCTTAAAAACCTTGAATTCAATGCATGTTATTTTGGGTTTGGGTCGAGTAGAGACCGAAATTCAGCAATCTTCATTCTTCCTCTACTATGTACTAATTCGTAAACATGGTAAAAAAATATACATTTATTAAGTTCTTTAAAAAGAAAAATATATATAAATTTAAGAACTCAGCAGTTGGAGAGCAGCTTGGGTCCGATCCGCTTTAAGATCTGTGCATGTTGTTTTAATATCCTTGTGTATTTGCTTCAAAATCCGTGCTCACGGATCTTAAAACGGACCGGATGGGCTATGGAATCCACCGGACCCAAATTTGTCCCCAGCAGTTGGTAGCTAGATAGAATATCTTCAAGAACATAATGTCGGCAGGATAGAAGGCACCACTGCAAAAACACAAGATGACAGAAACAATCATCACAGGATACCCTTTTAGCTATGGTGAGAACCTTTATTTTCTCTCTAACCCTTATAATAGTACTTATATAATATATCTAACATAACCTATCCTACAGCTAAGTCCTTGTAGGTCATTGTACGTCAGTATTTATTTAAGTGCAAATCTTTCCCAATTTGCGTTGAGTAGGGAACCGGATCAATTGTGGGCTGTAAATTTCTGTCTTTAGAATTACGATGAAAATTAAGCTGGATTTTGATATTTAAATATTTAATATAATTTTGTTTTGAATTTATTTGATAGTGATTTTAGAGACAGAAATTTTCTACCCAAATGAGGCAGAAGATTTGGTTCCTTTAAGTAGCGAGTTAATTGGCATTCACAAATCACAACTTGTGTTTTATGTAACGTCCGTATGTATGTTGTATTGTTATTCGAGTCTATTTAATGGCGTGTAACAAAGTATTCATATTTAAGAGTTGGTCTTCATTATGGGTTCGAAATTCATATAGGAAAATCTTTTATTATAATAACAAGAGTATTAAATAATTGGATGACTTGACTTTCAACTTCACTAAAAAAAAAAAAAAAAAAAAGTTGGTCTTCATTGCATCATATTTTTATGAGAGAAAATTGATAATTGATTTTGATCATTCAGTCGAACGAGATTAAGTATTTATGAGATAAAAATTTAATAATTGCTTTATTATTAAGACTAAATCCTAATTTTTAATAACAAAATGACTCTAACAAAATTGTATTTATATCCTTATCACGTAATTTTAAGAAACATTCAATAATATATTATAATCATGCCATTAGACAAATATGGACCTTTGAACAAAAACGTAATATACTGAAGTAATTTTCTTATCATTAATTTGTCTATGATATGAACTGAGACTTAGGTCATATTTGATTGTGAATTAAGAATGAAGCAAACCTCTTACTCCACACTTAAGTAGTTAAATAAGAAATAAAAAAGAAGAAGTAAGATGTGAGTTAATTAATAGTAAATTATTCCACCTCTCTAGATGGATTAATTTATTCTACACTTACTTTATCTATAAGACCCACTATCACAAACTGGATGATCATTTTTCAACATCTTACTTCTCTATGTAGATTAATTTAAACCATGAGTTAAACTATCAAATAAGATGTAAAATATGTGTATAAGATGGTGGTTATTTAATCCTCCTTTACCCACACTAAATTGCCTTAGTGGTGGTGTGGTCCTCTCTTCTTACTAAGTATTTAGTGGGGCTCATCTTTTAATAAATCCTCAATTAGTGGCATCAAATCTCCATTATGTAACAAAATTCAGAGACCACATTCGCAAGCTACATCATGAAAACCACCATAGAAGGATCGGTATTTTGATCGTGGAATCAGAATCGGATGAATCGGTTGAATCAAATAAAAAACTTAGACTTTTTTGCCACAACAACTCTTCTCTTTAATAGCAATTTCAACACTTATATTAAACATACAGTTATGCAAATGTAGCTCAGGCAGTTCCCGCCGATGAATTATTCTGGGGAGAAGAACCCTACCCGACTTCTGACGTAGACTGTCCAATCGTCATCTTCCTTATTATTGCCCATGTCCGATTGGGCTACCTCTTATTTACCGCTTAGCTAATTTACCACTGGAACTTGGAATGATTGGTCCTATCTCTTTGTATTCTAGTAACAAGGTAGCATAGTGTGGAGGTAGCTGGATTAGTTGATAACCAAGAGATCCCTGGTTTGAGTAACGCAGGAGGAAAAGAAATTTGGAGAGTGGTATATGCACAGCTTAGTTGATAATCAAGAAGTCCTTGTTCGAGTCGTGCAAGAGGAATTTTTTTTGGAGAGTGGTATATGCACAGATCACAGTAGACCAAGTGTACAGGTTTTAGCGCGGACCGTTTTGGTTGAAATTTGACTGGAATCAAACTGTTCCAGCGAAAATTGGACAAAGAAATGACCTACCGTGTAACTCAGCCTGAAATCAAAACAGTACACTCTAATTCTGGTCCGAATCAGCTGATTTTCCCTCCTATGGAAACCACCACAGTAACTTCAGAGAAATGTAACTGAGGTACTAACTTGATGAGCTCAGGTACTGCGAGGTTCTATGCTGAGAGTCTGAGATTGTACCATGCACCACTTTGTTTTGTATGGTCTAAGACTAGACGACAATAGTCATCATCAAATCACATAATTGTTGTGTGCTTCTCTCAATCTGTTTGTATCTGATCCATATTCGATGAATTGACAGGTATATGTCTCAATTATTATGAAAAAAAATCCATTATTTGGGTCTAAGGGTCCATTAATAGACTGTAGGTAATATTGAAATAAAATTTATTGTTGGAACTTGGAAGTGAACCTCCTCGTTATATGTCAAAGAGATTTCAGATCATCTCCATTTATAAAATAAGAATGGAATTATTACAGCTATTATAAAGTTAATTAAAATTAATACTTAAAATTAATTTCATAACCCATCCATTCATGCAATTACGAAAGAGAAAAGAGAGGAGAGAGAGAACAACAGTGACAACCAATAGGAATTGAATATTTTGTGAGCGTGAATATGTGAAAGTATTTCATTTAAATCTTTTAAAATTAGCAATTGTACTTTTTCAGTGAGAGTGAAATTAAAAATGTCAATGGAAACTTTGAAAGTGCCAATAGAGATTTTGAAGTTCAATTTGCAAGCTAGTGGAAATGTAAGAGTTTTCATTAATTGCAGCTCTTAAAGAGCGGTTAACAATTTTTAATATTGAGATATTAGTACCAAATATAGTTGGAGAACATTAACATTGATTAATAGTTCTATTTTAGTACAAGTGCGGTTGCCAACCGAATTTGGAGGAAAATATCCATCTCCGTTTAGGCCTCAAAAGGAAGATCTGTGAAGAATTATTCTGGTTCTAATTGATCTTGAGAGAAAAAAAAATGAAAAAGATCAAATCTAAAGAGGTAAAAAAGGCATGAAAAGAAGAGATTAAAGAAAATTAATTGTCAAGTGGCCCCAATTAGGAGTCCCCATTTTCTGCATTAACTCAAAGCCATAATTTGAGTTAACACATCTAGACCGTTTGATTTTAAATAAAGTCAATCTGATTCCAGCATATAACGCAGAGCTCTTTAATATTAGTATGAATTTAGTCTGCACATATCTGAAATTGAATCTGACGGTCCAGATGCATTAACCCTAAAGATTTTTTTTTAGTTAATTCAGAGGATACGAATTCCCACATGAGAGAGGGTACCAACAGATACTGTTGGATTGCTCCGACAATGCTTCCAAGATCTTGCTGAGTTGACAGTTTTATACACTAGTAAAGCAATTTTCTCTAGTTTTGATTATCTCTTACTAATATTCGAGTCAAATAAACTTTTCACCACATTTAATAAACTTTTCACTCATCATTCAAGGATTATTTTTACTCATCGTAAAAATGAAGCATGTTAGTGGACAATCTTTGTTGGTGAAAATTAAGACATGCTTGAAAAGGTATTTTGTATAACCGAGTAATAAAATATGCATCTATGTTATTCTCATCTTGATAAATGATGCATGCACCGTTCGTTGATTGAATACTCGATTGCATAAAATTATAATTGCAAATAGTAAATCTTCCAAAAAAATTATTAATACCACTGTAAAAAAAGAAAACACAAATTTGGAGAATTTTAAAAATACCAGGACTACCAATTCAATCTGTAGCTCCCCCAAAAACCCAAAACTCAACTGTAATATACTGATATTTAAACTCAACTGTAATATAATGATATTTAGTTTTTGGAGGGCCAACAATTCAATCTGCGGCCTCCCAAAAATGGAATCACAGGTTGAATTCGCAGCCCTGGTATTTTCGAATTCTCCAATTTCAGTTGTGTTTTAGTTTATTTTTTTAAATGGTTTTAATAAAAATTTCGGGATAATCCCAGATTAAAATGCCATAATCAAGAGCTTTCTATGTTAAAATTGGGGCACAATATCAGCACTTACCCCAATGCTTCGAAACTCATCAAGCATGGAGCCCACTTAACTGCCATCCCCCCATTCCTATAAAGCATCAATTTGGTATCTTTTCTCTCAGCCTCAACAAACTTAAAAGGAATTAACCCATAACCAAACCCTAATCCCCTGCCCATGCCCCATGCTGCCCAAATTTCCTCCTCTCCGTTTTCAAGCCAATGGATGCATCAATTGCCTTTATATTAATCAACAAACAGTTTGGTATCCACCATTCCTATATTCTTCATTACAAAAATTTACAACAGACTAATAATATAGTTACAGGTGATACTAGAAACATTTCAAAAACTAATTATGCTTTAAACACTGACTCCATATATTCTTCCCTGATGCACTTGATACCAACAACATGAAATGGATATCTACAGTATAGGGAAAAATGGAGAAGAAAAAAACAAATCTCTAATTCCATCTCACACGCCACAACCCTACAATGCTACAACCCCATGTGGCCATCACTACCGTAGGAGTGTACATACATCACTATTATATACCCCACTCGTGCCAACAGTTAAGAAGTATGGATGGAATCAATTAACTAATTGGATAAAATATTAAAATCTATATTACAATTCCACAAAATACACATTAACCCATGATCTGATTTTCCTAACAATTTGCAATCTTAGTCAAACTCGCCCCCCAATAAAATTCCTTTTGAGAATGGTGCAAATTGCCTCAATTTAAGGCTGCCATTGGAATCTCTTCATCCCCACTTTAATGCCTTGTATCCTTTAGGGTTAGAGAAAGGAGCCCACTTCTATCCGACCTCTTTTTTTTTTTTTTTTTTCTTTTCCAAATGGGACTATAGCAGGAGGACTAGAGAAAATGAGAAGGCAAGTAAGAGGGGCAATTTTGGTCTTTTTGTAGGTGCCGAGTCGCCAGTTGCTAAACTTGCGAGCCAAGAATTATCTTGCAACATTACACCATTGTTGTTTTGGTTATTGCTATCATCATAATTATTGCCAGTACCAGTGGTGGTTATACCACCTGATAATTGTGGGGTTGATGTGCCTGGATCTGTTGATGATTTTTTACTGCTACTGCAAATTCACAAAACAAAATCGATATTAGTATTCAAGCAAATAACAGTTGTCACAGTTATAAGATAGAAAGTTGAGTTAACAATCGTTGAAAAAAGTAAGAACTTTTTTGTGAGATTCTTTTAGGTAGAGTCAGTAGTCACATCAAATTTTAAGAGGCAACTAATATATGGTGGCAGTTGGACTCTTAATGAACAGTTAAACCCACCGGACAGAAACTTCAGGAGGATGGTAAAGAATATAACAAAGTACAAGGTTCAGTAAATCAAGGGGTAAGAATATAAGTAAAGAAAAAAGCTACTATACATCCTTTCTCTTTTATTGTTTTGCTATTTAGCTTATCTCATGTGTTATCTATCTTGTTTGTACCTATTTGACTAAAAAAGCCTCCAAAGTATAATTTGAAAACTGGAGTCTCTATTTTGCAAAGAAACCTTTGTGATATTCAGAAATCTAAAACCAATTGCACCAGAAAAGCAAAATGACAAACAAGTAATCCACCAACTATACTCAGACCCTTCCAAATCAATAACTAAACAAATCAAAGAAAGTTTTTGTTCTATTAGTCAAACAAAGGAGAAAGATGAATAATAGGGAATCCTTCCAGTATTGGTCTAGGCATATGTTCAAAAAATTTAGTGGTATGTTCAGCCTAACCAAGTTGAAAGCATAATCAGCCACTGGTGTGCTATCCTCACAACTATTTGGTGCATGACAATGAAATGGGTGGAGAAAAATACAAGTTAGACCCTTATATTTTTAAATAATAAATTGCTTTTGACAAACAACCAAATGTATTCCAACAAATTGTTTGTACTTTGTAATATTTTAGGTACAAATGATACATTTCTTCTTTTGCACCATTCTTACTAAATTCAAAAGAAGTACATCTAAATATCTAATCATAGGAAAACCCAAAGCCATGGCCCTTAATTTCAGTATGACATGTAAAAGAATTTTGTTTTCAGAATTAATTGGTTAAATGACGATCATTTTTATTACCCCTCATTTTCAGTGATTTACAATTCCATTAAGTACAAGTTACACATTTAAATAAACTTTTTTAAAATCAATACTATCAATTAGGACCCAGCCACTAGATATTAACCCAGCTGCTAGAATTTAACTTTACTTGAACCAAGATTAATTCATGAAAAATTTGCACAAAAATTTACCTCGGAGAAGTAGATCCAGGGCAGAAGGTAACAACATAGTTGGCCCCACCAGTGCATGTAAACGTACTTGTCGGGTCATCATATGCATAGCTATATGACCTTGGGCATGCCGACTTGAACATTTGAGAATACACTGTAGGTTTGCATGTATTTGGGTTTCCATAATTACCACTACAACAGTACTCCGGCTTGTTAAATGCCTCGCAAGCACTCTTGCATGCATCTCCATTTGCAACACGCAACTCAGGCGGACACTTTTGGTTTAGATCAACTGCGCACCCAGTTGCCATGCAACTTCCACTTGGTTGTACCATTATTGGAAGGTTGTACCTGTACCAAACATAGAATCAGAATTTGCAAGGGTTGCTACATCGGTTATATCAAAACAGAGACTTCTTTTTGTTGATTTTACCTAAATATATTATCAGTAGTTGATATGACATCTTCATAGAGGGCAAAATGGTCCTTTTATGTGGAATAAATAATTAAAATTCAATTGCTAGATTGTGGCCTTGCTACCAGTTCAAGAGAAATTCAGTTCAGTCTCTATCACTATATAAAAAACAGTTAGAAAGATGATCTTCCCTAAAGAAGTTTGCAAATATATTTTGTGAAAATACAAGGTCACTAAGTTTTCTTAAAGATTGTTCAGTTTAAATTTGTTAGAAGCTCTGTCCAGATAAAAAAAGTATATTTTAAAACAGGACGCGATTCAACTTGGGGATTATATAAAAGCAAATTTAGTTCCAAATTTAGCCCTGCTATCGTCACCACAACCAAAATTACATGCACTAAACCTAAACTTTTCAAAATTAACCAACATAGTATAGATTGTTAAATAATAGAGTACCCATCAACCAAGCTGACATCATAGAAATCCTGGGTCGAAGCTGATGATGCGAGCGTGAACTCGGCCAGTGTGGCTGGTGGAGCAGCCCCAGCACCATTGCACTCGACTTGGTTTGAACCACAATCACCTGTTGAACAGGAGCCACGACCTGACGAGTCAAAGGAGCAACCAGTTCGGCCCCAGAACCGACCCGACCATCCTGTCGGAGCCTGAATTGACCGTGAACTGCCGGGTGGGAGCTGAAACCCTGTTGTCTCGAGTTTTGCAGTGCCGGCATTGGAGAGAATCCCAGGCCAAACTGGACCCCCACAATTGTTAACAAAGTTGAATGTAGCACTCTCCACTAATCCACAATCTGTGAAATTTCAGAAAAAAATGGGTAAGCGAATTTATAGATGAACAATTATGAAAATAAATGCTAATTATTAAAAGAGAAAATTGTTCTGGGATCTTTCTGTGATAAACAATCTCTCCAATTTTCTAGATTTTATTTAATGTGGGAGGAAAGCCACAAAATATGGCTTAAATTTTGGATCTCTCTTTTGTAATATATCTTTATCCAGAACAAAACTTCTCACTTGAAAATACAGTAACATGGAGGGGAAAAAGAGCAAAAGAAAAAAGAAAAAGGAAAAAAAATTGGAGCATTTATCTACAGTGTAAAAAGAGACAGTGCCTGAATATCCACATCTCCCCCTTTTTCCCTTCCCGATTTCCAACACTAAACTAAGTACAAACCAGCATTGGGACATATGTTTGAAGGTAATACCTCTGAGAAGAAAGAAGAGCAGAATGCTGAGAGAAATAAGCCGCAATTGCTCCATTCTAAAACAAATTCTGGTGTTGTATTTCCTCTTTTCTTAGATTTGTATTATATGAACACACTAATCCAACCAAATACAACGGGTTAACTTGGAAAGAATACAAATGGGGTTAGATTAGATGGCACACTAGTGAGAGAGAGAGATAGAGAGAGGAGAGTTGTTAGAGAAGGATAGCCGTTCGTACTCACAAGTCACAACTAGAGAGAGAGAGAGAGAGAGAGAGAGAGAGAGGAGAGAGAAGGGGGAATCTTACCAGAGACTATAACAATCTACTTATAGAAGAAATGGCTCTCGGTTTACCGTTTGTTTACTCAGGTTCCTTTTTAATTATTAATTCCTTCGGGACTCGTGAGTAGTGTGATTGTGATTATTACCAGTTGAAATGGCATCCTCTGCGGAGTTTTTACCTGCGGAGCTGTGCGGTTCTTTTAATCTGGACCGTTCGTTTTGATCGAACGGATCAAATAAGATCACAGCACGAATCTCAAAGCAAAATTAATATTGCCCCCTCCATCAAATCGCACACTCACCGGCTGGATATTAAATATGGACCGTCCGATCAAAATGAACGGTCCAGATTAAAAGAAACGCACAGCGCAGCAGAGGATGCGAGTCCCAGTTTATTAGTGCAAATCTTACTGTTACTGATAAATTCGAATTCGCATCCACTGAGACATCTCAAATTTTGCGTGTTCTTATGGAAAATCTGGACCGTTTGAATACGTACTGCACGAATCTCAAAACATAAGTAACACTGGCCCACTGCGCTTTCCCGAATAGATACCGTACATGTCGGTCACGCAAAAGTTGAGATATCTCAGAGAATAGGCACTCAATAAATTCCCAATGTTCCATTCCAGGAAATAAATCTGCTATTATTCTTGAGGAATAACAGGAACCTGTAATTCGATTCCATCCGTTAATATTGAAAAAGATTCGCACATGAAAGTATTATCTTTGAGATTTGTGCAAAGAAAAAGTTAACGGTTGATATAGTAATAACAGGTTCCTGTTATTCCTCACGAATAACAGCAGATTTAATTCCTCCGTTCCATGCATCCATGTGTTTTCTTTTTTTCTTAATTGCCCTCGAAAGTTCCATTTTTCTTGGCCTATCCTTTTCTTCTCTTTTTTTTTTTTTTTTGAAAAGACTTTTCTTCTGTTATTGCCACTCAAGATCATAAAGGTGAATATCTTGCACAAATATCGATAGCTGTATAACGTATTTATAAATTAGTTTTATATTGATCTCTGCAATGAATTTTTTTACTGCAACAAACTAAGTTAAAAGCACATCTTTTTTATTTAATGCACACGATATTTTTGTGAGTAAAATAGTAAATGCAATGAATGCTACCTAAAAGATGTAGCCAATGAGTAATGGAAACAAAATCATGTGAAATTAATATGCTTATAGTATGATAACACGAAGTAAAAGTCTGCAATAAATGAAGTAAATAAATATGTCTAGCCTATCAATCAGGGACTTTACTGTGTGCGTGGAAAAAAAAATTACTCAGACTTCATAAAAATCAGCTCATGCACACAGTATTTCGGTCATTCAAATATTTCTATTTCCGTTCTCATTCTCGTTCCTTTTAGACAGCTGAACAAACTCTTAGAGAGGATAGGGGTGCAAACGGATCGGATAGTGGTAAAATCATATCCGTGTCCGCTTTTATTTTTATGATACGGATACGGATCGTATATTAGATTGATACATACGGATATAGATCAAATATCGGATATCCGTATATATATACCTAAATATTTTCATAATATATTAAACTATATGGTATATATCTACTATTCGGATACAAATAACTAAAATTCAAAACCATATCCATATCCGTATCCACAAATATTCAGATATCAAATATCTGTATCAAATTTTCAGATATGGACTCAGATGCGGTCGGATATTATATGATCCGTTTGCACCCCTAGGGGCAGGGTGTTTGATAATATCATTTCAAGAAATAAAATATTTACAAACTTTTGTGGGTTTCTGTGGAAGGAAAAAACTTTTGTGGGGAACATGTTGGATAGTATATGGGCTATAAGGCCTAAAGGTAAAAGCCAATTGATGGGCTGAGCTCTTTTTTTTTTTTTTTTTACATTTAGCAAATTGTTATTTTTTTGTTAGGCCTACAAATCCAGCACAATTAGCATTTTCGGTGCAAAAATGATGTGGCAATGTGGCTTTCTGCCTCATCAGATACAGAAAAATCTAATCGATCTAATGACAGGCTAAGTCTAACTAATATTAGGTGGATAATGATGACTTGTTTAATGTGTTATATATAATTTAATCATTTTTGTTGATAGTAGTGTCATGCAATTAGTAAGCAGAAGAAAATAAGAGGTTTGTGTGATTGTTCCATCCATGTCTATTCTTAGTATTGCTCAACTCATAACAAATTGTACATAGCAATCATGGGCGGAGTCAGACTTTCAAGTTATGAAAGTCAAATACATATTAGAAGTCAATCATATAAATTCTTTCATGCTGAATGAAGGTTAATTTAATAACACCGGTGGCATTTTATCTTAAAATATATTTAAAATAATATAAAAATACAAAAAATAAAATTGAAAATTGATCCCATTCACCATACATGGTTCCACCCCTGATAGCAATAGCAACTTATTTGGACATATAAAATTATGGAAATTATATTTGAGGCTATTAAAGAAATTTTAATTTAATGTTAAAACTAGAATATTCTTAGATAAGTGATTAATGAAAAGCATGGATGAAGGCAGGCTCAAACTAGTAAATATTAAACAAAGGAGGAAACCGTACATATTAAAAATTTAGAGCGTATTAAATATTAAACCACCGCCTTGAATAAAATTTCTGAATACTTTCTCACGCACTGGTTGTTGTTAGTCAAAGATTATTCATGACGGATCAAGAATTTGGTGAAAACGATGATTATTAGCACTACGAGATTAATTTTTTTTACATAGTTATTTGTGTACCGTACCCATATTAATCAAATCACGAGTTTACAGTACGAGATTCAACGAATCAGTCCCCCCCCCCACACACACACGATGACACAAAAACATGCGAAATATGCACTGTTAATTGCTTGTGTACATCAGGTGGTTGGGCTGATCACATCATGAGAAAAACGATATGTTTGTTTTTGTTTTTTTTTCCTGATAACAATCGTTATGTATTTTTTTATTTTTTAATTCAGAGTAGGGCCGATGTTCATCAAGCTACTTTGGTTCAATGAGTGTAATAATCATTCTATTTGCATCAAGATTCGTGCAAATTACATTAAAATCTGTGTAAGTTTGTTTCAATTTCCGTGCACTCCGATTTTAATGTTAATTGTACGGTGTTAGAGCTAATTGGACCTAAAATAGGTCGGATGCCCAATTGCTCCTCTCACTCTTTTTTTTCCGACTCAGATGTAAATGCATCATGCGTGATTACATGTAATTCGATTGTACGCTTAAATATAAAGCAGGTGGTAGTATCACCATCTAATCTGCATTCCCAGTTAATGCAAAAAAAAAAAAAAAATTCCCATAAAATTGATCAGGGCCGTTTGATTGAGGTGGACGGACCAGATTGGAGAAGTACGGACAAGGCGTCTAGGAACGAAAAATTAAGTGTTTTTGCTGGGACCACAAAAAAAAATATCCCATCCGATCCATATCCATATTTGTATTCAGCTAATATCTGTATCCGTATTTAGAAATTAAGTGTTCGGCAGGGCGTTGGGAATGAGAATGGGTATGTGAGCACAGAAATTAAACAAAAAATTACTATTCCTGCAGAAGAAAAAAAATTCAGTTCACAACAGTGAAGCAGCCGAACAGAGCCTAAAAATATAACAGATCTATATATCTAGCTCTAGCTCCACACATAATCCCTTCAACTTGCCTCTTTGGTTAAGTAACAAATTAACTGTAGTTAATCATTATCTCTCACTGTTGTACTGTTATCGTCACGAAAAATCCCAACATCATAATCATTATCGCTCACCCGATTCCCTATCACGATTCATTATCCAGCGTAAAAAATATATATATATATATATATATAATTTGTACTTGATACAAATTTAATTGACACTGTCGGTTGTCGTATAGGCGAACTTAGCAAACAATTATTGGAACATAGAATTCTAATACACTTTTAGAAGAAAAAAAATTATATGTCTATACTTATACAAATTATGAATTTATAAAATTCATATTTACAATGAAAGTACTGCATGTTGTGAATTTATTAATGAAAGTCTAGCCGCTTTGAAACCACCAATTCAATCTTGAACAATTGAACGTACGATCGAAAATGGAATAGTATCTACGAGAATATTGTCACGAATACTCCTATCAGTAATACTGATACGTTCAAAAATAACTATTTCTGTCATTTTATCCTCGCGGATAATCACTTTTTATTCTCACAGATACTGAATTATTACACTATGTGCATTCTAACTAAAGCAAACTAAAAGTAAAAATTTCATCAAGTTGCTTCAAAATTTAAAAAGGAAAGTCAACAAATTAGGAAAAAGGGCATAGAAAAAGTGTCATGGGATCATGTGTTCAGATTTTAATTCAAGGAAAGTATAACTTTACCAACTCTTTACTTAATCTCTGGTACTAAATTACAAGTTCTATACTAAGAAATTATTGATAAAAGTTGATAACTGAATGTATATAAAAGCATGTTAGCTGAAATGTTTTTGTAACCCTAAAACAAACCACTACTTAATTAATTCATGTGTGTTATACCAACATCAAGCACGCTTATGAGATTATATTTCTTTTTCAAATTAATTTAAAAGTTTTGTGAGCCGTTCATGTTACATATAGAAGAGATTAGAGATAAGGTTGGTATCTGCATTTGATGTATCTATTTGTGGAGCTTTATGGAGACAAATTTTGCTAGTGGTACAAGATATACAACTTAGTGTGGCTCATGTGAAGTGGTCTCATGTTAGGCCCAAAAAGATATTGCATCTTTCCAGCAAATTTTCTTCAACCATTATTGTGTTGGTCTAAGTTATTGTCATACTGTTGGTGCAAAATTGGTTGAAGAGGCATGTCATACATCATGAAATAGACCTTATTACCTTCTTTCAGGTTTGGATACAAAATTCTCACTATGGAATCAACTATAAAAAAAATTTACTTCAAGGGTCAAGCATAAAAAAAAATTATAAAAAATTTGGGGGTTAATTTAATGCACTTATAACAATTTTACTTAGAATTATTCAAAAAGTATGGAACATTTTTATTGTTTAAATTTATGGAATTTTAAAATATTTAGAAAAGAATTGCTCAACTGGTCTCCAGTGGCTAATCTACTCAGATCCAATAGGACTCAATTGACTCCGTTTAATTTATTTTTTTTGTATTTATTTTTATTTTTCTATATAATTTAGTACAAAATATCATGATACGGTAACATTGATTTTCATTTTTTAAATAATTTTTTATATAATTGATCATCATAGTTTGGAATTTTTTATATAATTGACATCATATGTATTTGATTCTCATTGTTCGAAAGTCTGATTCTATTTGATAAATGTAGGTATGTCATTGCCTTCATTCGTATAAAAGCAGTGAGTTTCATTTGTCCCGGATCAATTTGGAAAAAAGCTCATAGATAGCTCAGTCAATTCAGACTCGAACTGAAAAAAAGATGTCTCATTCCAATTCGATCTCTCATCCCACAATTAGGACTGAAAACGGATTCAGATAATTCAATCCGAATCCGGAGCAGATATGAATTCAGATAAATTTCGAATAATTATTGATTATCAAGTGGAGACCCGAATACAGATACGGATTCGGTTGCTCAAGCATTAACGGGTCGGATCTGCATTTATCCATATATCCGGATGAGATTTTCGCAGATCCGACCTCACTTGTCTTTCCTCTTTCCGCTATGTCCAAACCTTTACCTTTTGAAGGTATGATTATATAGCGGCCATTCCGAAAACAGTAAAACTCCGTCTCTTGTGGGACTAAATGAATCCCGATATCCGGACAGATTGTTATGGCGTTATTTGCAAATTTCTTTTGGACCTAAATGGGCTTTGTTAATTATCGTGCGCTATTGGATTTTAGAAGCAAAATTCCATTGGACCCGAATCTGCTGAAATTCGAGATGAATGAACAGTGTTCCTGAAATTCCTGAAATTCAGATCCAGCCGTCGAACTGTTCCGAGATGCGTGCGCAGAAAAACTAGCTGTTTCGAGATGCGTGTAAAAAAAAGTTGAACAACTGGGATATCGAATTTCAGAGAATTTTGAATTTCAGCCGATTTAAATTCAATTCCATGATATCCATTTAATTATAAGAGTACCCACTTCCCAGATTGCATCTTTATAAATTTCAATAAATTGAAATTTTATACGGTTCCGAAGTTCTCTTTTTGTAACATCGTAACATAAATTTAATAATGTTACTCATCATATTCATTTATTTTTATATTTGAATTTTATTTATTAGTAATTGTATTTTAAAGTTCATATGACTCAATTATCTGACAATTATTCATTTTGTATCCGTATTCGTAGATTATCCACTATATATCCGTATCTGTTTTAGATGGATTTGATTTTGAATTTTGATATCAGTTTTACTATGTGTATACAACAAATATGATATTTTTTTGTGTTAAAAAATTTGTGAAAATGTACCACCTATTAGAGAGCTCCGAGCTAATATTCTCAACTCGCAACCAAAATTTACCTCGATGATCAGCATAGTTTATAGTGTCAACCCGACTTCGAGCTTTGTTTAGCTCAGCTCGGTTTTACTCGTTTAATTACAACCCTAATCCAATCAACATGTTTGAATATTTAAGTAATTAATGACTTTGATTTATTTTATTTTTTTGAAAGTTGGCGACAAAGTTTGCCACCAACAATATATTTATATATAAAAAAAAAGTTTCTATTTACATATGTAACAATTAAAATAAAACTCCACTCCTATCTCCTTCTAACTGCAACATTAGTTATTTGTAATTTTGGCATGCTTCTAAATATTTGTCTTATTATGAATGTAATGAACTTCTAATTATGAATATCTCCAATGCGGTGCATTAGTCATCTGTTGATGATCATAATCCCTACATGTTAAAAACCTTAATTAAGATAGTAGGCAAATTGATTGTACTGTTAAAGCTGTTAATATGAACCATTGGCAGCCACTGCCAAGGCATTAAAAATAATAATAATAATAATAAGAAAGTAGGCAAATTGACAATTTTGAATTATTATGTAAGGAAATAATAACGTTTAGTATATCTAGTGCACACAGTCACACACTGTAAAATACAGCTCTTTACACTATTATTATTATTATTTTTTGTATTGTAAGACTCTTTACATTCGGTCTATTCAACTTAGATATTGGATAGGCTGAATCATACTACGTCCAAATAAACGAGGCTGTTTTAAAACAGTCAGAATCAGATATTGGGTTGGCTAGAAATAAAAAGGTTAGATCTTGCTTTTCAAGATTTACGAATTAAGACAGTGGATATGGACTAGGGTGTAAACGGATCGGATATTATCCGATTTCATCTGAATCCGAATCCGGAAAATTAATTAAATTTCCAATCCGTATCTGTATCTGATAAATTATGACATATAAGAATACTGTAAGACTTTTAACTATATGTATCCGATTGTTTACACTCCTAAACCACAATAAATGTACTCTATGTTCTTAAACAGATTTATTAAATTACATATACATAATAATGATTTATTAAACTGCATATAAATATATATTCTGATCAACAATACAACACTGTGATTATGATATAATTAGCAACTAATGTTTTGATAATATGATATATGTTTTGTAACCAACAAACTTATTATGAAAAATATTAGACATAATTTATGAATGAAAAAGTTATATGAGTAAGGCTACCGTGCATTACGAATTAAAGTTGGTGTTTTAATTCGCGCTCATATCGTTATTTTCAAAGTTCAAATAGCCGATCCGAACCGCTCAACATGTTCTCCATACTGAAATGTGCTTGGAGACCAAATTTTACATTTTTTTTTGAATTTTTTTACTACTTATTAAGTCACTTTGAAAATCGTTGATCCAACGGTTTTACTATTTGGTTGAGCCACCGTTGGAGACCAAATTTTACATTTTTTTTGAATTTTTTTACTATTTATTAAGTCACTTTGAAAATCGTTGATCCAACGGTTTTACTATTTGGTTGAGCTACTGTTGGATTAGCGATTTTCAAAGTGGCTTAATAAATTGTAAAAAAATTCCAAAAAATGTAAAATTTGGTCTCCAAGCACATTTCAATATGGAAAACATGTTGAGCGGTTCGGATCGGCTATTTGAACTTTGAAAATAGCGATATGAGCGCGAATTAAAACACCCACTTTAATTCGCAATGCACGGTAGCCTTACTCAAATTATATTTAGATATTATTCTGTACTAGAATGTACATTAATAATTTATTTCTAATTGTTCGAATTATATACATATCCGTATTCGTATATGTCCGATATCCAATCAATATCCTTATCTGAGACTATCAATATTCGTATCCGAAAAATTATAACGGATAAGAATACAGTTTGACCACTATCCAATCCGTATCCGACCGATTACACCCCTTATTCCTAATATGGACCCAATACACGAGCAGCCACATTTATAGTTCCCACATAAATTCAATAGTTAACATATAGGCTTCCTTTTTATATGAAAATAGTCTTAGGCTTTTTCATGGTGACTAGGTGTGAGGTTGCAATCAGAAAGCAGAGAAACAAAGAAAGAGGATTAGAAGGTCAGAAGGTGACATGGTGTGGTGTATAGTCAAGTAATCAACACATAATCCAAGTCAGGATTGACGGGGTGGGCCCACATCTGACGTCCAAAGCTTCGGTTGCCAGGTCGTTTTTATTTAACCAAATCCTGTGCTTGAGGCGTCATGCGCCTAAAGGCTATAGCTCCCTTTTTTATATGACAATGATAATGATAAATGATGATTAATGACATTTGTGTTGCACTATTATAAATTTATATTAAGTTATCCAAAGTTAATGCATGTCCTACACTGTTTTGCGCAAGAGGCGACAATGCCACGAGGGTTGGTGTGTTTGACCTTCCCTCCCACAAATTGTTGGTTACCTCTTTAAATATTAAACATTAGGATACGAATTTTAATATGAAATCGAAGATTGCGATATATAAGAAAGATCGTAGATGTTTCTTTTAACAAATAAAGTGGTAATTTTGTATTTTTTTTTTTTTATGTGTGAAAGATGTGAAAGTTTAAATGTGTACAGGTTAATTTCAACCTTGTCAGGTCAGAGTCAAACACGATTGCATTGGTTAAGTAAAAAAATAGGTAAATTTTACTTAATAAATTTAAATTTTATATAGGTTGTATATTTTTTTTAATGAATTTCCCACGTCAAACTTTGTGCTAAGGAGAGAGGTGATTCCTGATGAAATGCTGGTAGTTATACCCTTGCATTAATTAGTTAGTTTGTTAACAATTAGTATTACTGAACTTAATTAGTGCTTATTTTTATAAAAATCTATATAATATTGAGTTTCTTATGAGATTAAAATGATAAAATGTCACCGATGGGAAATATTTCATCGCCAGAAAAATATGAAGTGCTAGTAAAATGTGATACGACATAACATGATTAACACGCTGTGACTTGGTCAAGGACTCATGGTATGTGATTAAAAATTATTTTTATATTAAAATAATGCAGGACAAATTATACATGACGTGATCAAATGTGATCAAATGTGATGTAACTGATCACATTTAATTATTGTTTTCAAGTTTTAAGCTAGTTAAAAATTGATAACAAAATATATCAAAAGATAAGAAACTATTACAAAATAAATTGTAATTAAGAAATAATGATGAAAAAATTGATTACGTAACATGACTTGATGTGAGTGAGTCAATTTACATGACATGACGAGACTGATGCTATTAAGATAATAAAAGACAGTCATGTCATGCAAATAGCCACGTCACATGATACGCGAATCTCATCACATGATCGACCAAAGTGCCATATATAACATACCATAACGTGACAAATCTAATAACGACATGACTAATTTTCTTCTCTACTCATTTGCGCTGTTAAAGTTGAAGTACTTCATTTGAGAATTTTCTGATCATGGTCTTCACATTAAACAATATAGTGCGTGTTTTGGCCCATTTTAGATTAATTGTCACTAAAGGTAAGTCTCAATTTATTCTATTTGGTTGCCCAAAATATTTGAGTCACGATACTTTCGGTTTTGGGGCCTAACAAATATGGGGCTTATATTAATCTAATATAATATTGTACAACTGTTCTATGAGGGCTTTTGCCACTTTAATTTCTCAAAAAGCTGTTTTCATATTATCATATATACAATGATAGCATCAAAAACAAATATTATGGAAGGTCCTTATTTTTATTTATTTATGACATGTTAGTCCTTGGATTTTTAGTTTTGACAATCATCTTTCGAATTATGCAATGAGTGACATTGATCTTCCGAGTTTCATGAAGGACCTGATAGAGCCTACACTAGTCACTTCCATGGAGGATTCACCGGCTTCAATCCCTACGCTTGGCACAGAGATTAGTTTGAGGGAGGAGGATGATGAATCAAGTGATACTGTGGATAGTACTTCTCAACATGCTATGACAGCATTTTAACAAGGATTTTTTTGCTTTATTGCAATGTTTGATCTTATATTTGTTTTAGTATCTCTGTTGCTATCAAGTGTTACGGGTTTTTAAATCTTTTGGTAGGTTGTTATTTTTGGTGCTCTAGTGAAGCATTACTGTGCTGATGTTGCTTTTAGAGTTTCATTTCGTTGTTGTCAAGTTGTATATGTTAGTTTGGTCAGATTAGGGGTATTGCTCAATACCTAAATGATATTACTGTTGTAATGTTTTTCTATGTTAATGGAAAATCGGTGGAATATTCCACTTTTTTCAAAACAAAAAAAAATCTTCTGAGTTTCAAATTATCCATTTAATTTGGATGGGTGAAGAATAGTCACTAATCCGGATTATCTCTATTCCGAACTACTATTCTCCGTTTGGATGTGTTTGGATTAGCGAATAGTCCCTATTCTTTGTTTGTCTTTTGTGAGTTTTCTCACTATTCTATTAATCCTACAAAATTTTGGATTACATACTATTCTCAAAATTGAGATTAGCTCTATTCTTGTTTTATTCTTAATTCATCCAAATATAGAACATTGTCTTTGTCACTATACCAAAAGATAGTTCTATTTTGAAATGCTAAATTGGTCAAATGGAAAAGAAGAAAAAAATATATATATATGCTGCGGTGCCACATGACCTGCAATTCGTATCCTTTCTAGTACTGGACAAGTTTCAACATGAATCGGAGCGGGTAGAGGGGGCGCTGTTGCTTAATTTGCAGAACCCGAGGGGATTATTTGCTTAAAATCTTTTTGCTTCTGACAACTTCATTTTGTGCTTTTCTAAAAAAGTATATATATCTCTAATATTTATCTTGATTATTACGCATGTGCTGCTAATATTGTAAGACATAAGTATTTGCTTTACTTCCCTGTTTTAAGAAGAATAATGTATGTAGATCAAAAGACTTTTTTGCGTGCTAGGTTGTTGACTGGTACAGGTGTAAATAGTTTGGTGGCTTATGTTTTCTGGGAGAATATATATAGAGAGAGAGAGAGAATGGCTAATATACAATCAATTGTTTCTGAGTTTCCGTGTAACCAAGTTGTTTTTCGATTTTCAAAGTCCAAACGGTCGATCTAAACCGTTAAATGTGATCTCTATATTAAAATATACTTGGAGACCAAATTTTATATTTTTTGGAATTTTTTTACTATTTATTAAGCCACTTTGAAAATCGCTGATCCAATGGTCCAGTAAAAACAGAAGCCACCGTTGGATCAGCAATTTTCAAAGTGGCTTAATAAATAGTAAAAAAAATCCAAAAAATGTAAAATTTGGTCTCCAAGTATATTTTAATATAGAGATCACATCTAACGGTTTAGATCGACCGTTTGGACTTTGAAAATTAGAAAACGACTTGGATGCACGGGAGCTCAAGAACAATCGATTGTATATTAGTCATTCTCTCTCTCTCTCTCTCTCTCTCTCTCTTTATATATATATATATATAATACGGCTAAATTGCTATCGGTAGCACTTCGACCGAAGTGCTACCGGGGTCATACTTTAGTATTTGATGTTCAAATAACAAATTCAAACAGTTAGATGTTCAATCTATATTAAAATGTGCTTGGAGACCAAATTTTACATTTTTTGAAATTTTTTTACTATTTATTAAGCTGTTTTGAAAACCGCTGTTTTATTAAATTTATGCAGCATTGAAAAACAACGGTTTTCAAACCAGCTTAATAAATAGTAAAAAAATTCCAAAAAATGTAAAATTTGGTCTCCAAGCACATTTTAATATAGATTGAACATCTAACTGTTTGGATTTGTTGTTTGAACATCAAATACTAAAATATGACCCCGGTATGGTATCACTTACATATATATATATATATATATATATATATGAGGATATATATATATGAGGAGGGATCAGATTACACCATTTTTTTTGACATATTTTGACACCTACCATTTTCGAAGTTCAAATAGTCAATCCAAACCATTCAACATGATTGATATATTAAAATATGCTTGGAGATAAAATTTTACATATTTTTGAATTTTTTTACTATTTATTAAGATGGTTACAAAATCGTTGTTTTCGGACCATTGAAAAATAGCGATTTTGTAACCATCTTAATATATAGTAAAAAAATTCAAAAAAATATAAAATTTGATCTCCAAGCATATTTTAATATGGTTATCATGTTGAACGGTTCGAATCGACTGTTTGGATTTTGAAATTGCAAAATTAACCTATAAAAAAACAATGTCAAGATGTGTCAAAAAAAGGGTGTAATTGGATCCCTCCTATATATATATATATATATATACACATACATACATACATATATATATATGAGTAGAACTAGGGTGCTCCTAAGTTCACCAAACCTCTTGTGAACTTGACTCTAAAATATATCGAATCGACTTTAAACGATGAATCCAAACCGTTGAAACCCTTCTACCTAATGAGTGATGCGTCTATATGTGAAACTTTTAAAGTTTCGAATTAATTTAATATAGAGTCAAGTGGTCAAAAATTTAAGGTTTATAAATTAAGGTCTACCTGGTGGCTTATTTAAGGTTTATAAATTAAAGTCTACCTAATGGGTTAAGCCACCGTTGGATCAGCCATTTTCAAAGTGGCTTAATAAATAGCAAAAAAATTCCAAAAAATATAAAATTTGGTCTCCAAGCACATTTCAATATGGAGAACGCATCTAATGGTTCAGATCGACTTTTTGGATTTTGAAATTTTAAATTTGGACCGTAAGCACTTCGGCCCATATGCTACTGAAATCATATTAGTCATTATATATATATATATATATATATATATATATATAGTAGAACTAGGGTGCTCCTAAGTTCACCCAACCTCTTGTGAACTTGATTCTAAAATATATCGAATCGACTTTAAACGATGAATCCAAACCGTTGAAATCCTTCTACCTAATGAGTGATGCGTCTACATGTGAAAATTTTAAAGTTTCGAATTATTTTAATATAGAGTCAAGTTGTCATAGGAGTCCAAAAAATGAATGCATTAAAATTAATTTATAAATCTTAAACTTTTGACCACTTGACTCTGTATTAAATTAATTCGAAACTTTAAAATTTTCACATGTAGACGCATCACTCATTAGGTAGAAGGGTTTCAACGGTTTGGATTCACCGTTTAAAGTCGATTCGATATATTTTAGAGTCAAGTTCACAAGAGGTTTGGTAAACTTAAGAGCACCCTAGTTCTACTCATATATATATATATATAAATGGTGACTTATGTTTATGGTGTAAACACATGCTTCTTTCTCCATCAGATGGAAATTCTTTTTTTTCTTCCTCCACTTTTCTCAAGAATCAACAAAAAGAAGAGAAAAACAAATTAAGAAAGAAAGCTCAGGGATACTATATATTGATATCTTTTTATCTTTTTTGAGGTATTGATGTCCCCTTTTTATCCCCACTATTGCTCCATTTATCGCATACTATCTTTTATGACGTTGTGATAAGGTGATCATAAGTGGATTAATTAACCCCGTGGGCATTTAAGTTCACACTTCACACAACAATTGCATTCGAGAATTCTTTAAAGCATGTAGTCAAGTACTCCAGTCAAAATACCAGTACAGTACTCTTTATTCTATTGAACTGGTAAAGGTGTGTCATCTTATATTCTTATCCTTGTGACTTTCTAGAGGCACAGGTCCTCATGGCAGAATAGCTCTTTAATCCTACACTGACACTTGAGAGGTAGCACTTTTTTTCTCTCGTGTAAAGTGTTGTGGATAAGGTGTACAAAGTACAAACTATACACGAAGTAAAGGTTTCTTTCTTCAACCTAGCACCAAGGTTTTTCCACCATTTGTTGCTTTGCTTTTCCATGAAAGACTTTGCTTTTCTAATTACGTCATTTCCCATTAGAGGAACCATATATATTTCCGGGTTTTCTGTTATATTATGTTATTCTCTGTTCATATATGAAGGTATTGTTATTCGTTTTTTTCTCTGTATCAATCCACTAAAAAGTGAAAACCAAGCTAGCTTGTACGTACCGGTTCCATTCTAAATTTCTAATAATGCAGTATGACTAACGTGTCAATAAAAGAAAGTGGCATCTCAATTAGCTGACGTATACATGCATGAAATGTGATATGCGGGTCCACGTGTAAGATATTTTTGGCATGTTTGGTTTATTTCAGTTGTCTGTTAACATATACAATGATACTATACTTAATTATATACAGTTGCTCTCATGGTGATCACATCTCTAGCTTAATTTCAACATACAATACAACTTATGTATGATGTTATTACACTTATGTACCATTTTTTTTTGTAATGGTACGTAATTATAAGATATGTGAATGAAATTTATATATCGTACTGGGGGTGGAACTAGAATTTAAGTATAGGGTAGGCTAAACAAAATATCATTTGTTATAGGGAGGCCTTATACATGTAAAACAAACAAATTAGTATGGTTTTTATATACTTAATTAGTAGTACAATTTTTCAAATCTTGAGGTGGCTTAGCACCCCAGCTATACCTATGGTCTGCCCCTGTATCGGTACCTAGATATAAAGAATACCATATCTTGTTTGTTTTAATGGAACAACTCGGAAAAAATCCAACAATGCACTCACTCTCTTTGCATAAGGATTCAAAGAATTTGGATAAGGCATGTCGATATGAAACTTTTGTATCTTATCTCTCTTTAGATATTTTACCTGTGCAATTAATGGAAAGGTTTAGCACATGTCATTGCCCAACAAATCTAGAGAACTTTTGAGAGACAAAAGAGAAGAGTGACTGTTATCTTTTTGTAGTTTTACTCGTAGTGCTTATCTAGGTTTGCTTAATTAGAAACCATGCATGCACATGATGCAGATCAGCTACGCTAAGAAAAATATAATCTCTGGCCAGATCATATATAATTTATTGTACTTCCTATTATGACTTACCAGGACGTAGCAGCATCTATACTGTGAAATGTATATATGCATGTGCATGTGCATGCAGTTGTTTGTGTTGAGAGTAATTGTTAATTTAGATGCTGATGAATTAATTAAAAGAAAATAAAATATATATGTTTATATTTAGCATCATAGGTGCAGACGTGCAGTTACTTCTTGTATATATGATTGCTTAACTTGGAATTATCTTTTAAAGCAAGCAGCGAGAAGGTTCTTAACTAAAGTTAGTTACATACTTTCTATTCCTTTTGACTCAACAAATATGACAATTCCTTCTATTCGTTTTAATCATGCAGTACAATATGACACACAAAAGCACTAAGCTAATAAGGTTTTATCCATATCACACCTCTCATGCAGCTCTATCATAGCGCTATTCAAAAATCCAAACAAATATATATATATATGAGAAAGAAATTCAAAGAGGTTCTCCTGACTACGTTTCAATATGCAAACAGATGATGTTATTTTAAAAATATGCAAAATTAATCTTCATGGACATATTTTTTCGCTTCAACAAAGCAATGTGGCAATTATTTCTCCTTTGCATGATTTAATGGGCTTTTGTTAGTTTTAGAGAGGGAGAGAGAGAGAAAGAGACAGACAGACAGGCCGAAAAGAATATTCCACAAGAGGTCTTTAGCAATAAGGCCCAAAGCTTTCGATTAGTGAAAAGGAAAATTATTAGGTATATCTTAAAAGCGGGGGAAAAGGAGGAATAATTTAAAATTTTAGCTCCGATGAAGAGGAGAGGAAGCAAAAATTAGATGAATCCTGGAGCTGTATAACTAACTATTAAACAAATATAAGATGTATGTACATTTTTTATGTTGATCAGCAACCATGATTCTAGAGATACCGGCAAACAGCTCAGCATTTTATGTTAAAAGTTAAAACAGCTATGACACCGTCATCAAATTCAGATCCTGCAATAACTGACTGTGTACAATGAGATCTGAATCGCAAGTTTTAATGTAGCACGAATCTCAAAACAGAACTCCTGTATTTCTAAATAGTTACCGAACTCGAACAGTTCGGTTTGGAGTTAATTTTACTTGGTGCGTATCCTCTGAGATATCTCAGCGCGTGCGTGACTGACGTTTACGGTGCCTATTCGAGGAGAGCGCAAGGGCTAGTATTATTTGTGCTTTTAGATTAGTGCAGAACGTATTTGAATGGTTGAGATTTTCCAAAAAGTCACACACACGCCGTAAGATATCTGAGAGGATGCAAACTCAATTTTACTTAGTGCAGTACTTGAGAGGATTAGAGTATGAATTTTGCCCCCGGAGGCGTGCCCTGCCCGTGCCCGTGCCACGGGCACCCACGGGCACACGGTCACGGGCGTTAACCGGGCCGGACTTGAATTTTTTTTTTCCTGCCCGTGACTACCCGGCCCGCCGTGCCCGTGCCCGTTATTTTATTTTATAGTTTTTCGAAATTTTTTTTAAATTTGAATTTGAAATGACCCCTGGCCCCCCTGCCCGGCCCCCGCCTGGACCCCCCTCCCCATTTTTTTTTTTTCAAATTCAAAAATGAGATATATTTTTTTAAAACTTTAAACGGCCATAACTTTTGCTAGGAAAGTCGGATTGACGCGTATGACGTCAATTCGTAAAGGGGAGGAGGAGACGGTGACGACCGTCACCCGGGGTAAACCCCGGGTAGCCGGAAAATCAGAATCGCCAAAAAACGTCGTTTAGTACCTCAAAAATTAAGTTTAACGTTTTTAGTGCCAAAAAACGTCGTTTATTTTTTAATCTATTGTTTTAAAATAAGAGCTTAATTATTTTTAAAGTAATTGATTTAAGAAATTTTTAATTTATATTTTATTTTAACAAAAATTATCGAGTTACAAGTTTACAACCATGTCAAATGAATTTAAATTTGTATGAATTTGGATTTATAATTTATTGGTATGAATTGGATTTATAATTATTTACAATTTGAATTTATAAAAAAAAAACAGAAAAAAAAAAAAAAAAAAAAAAAAAAAAAAAAAAAAAAAAAAAAAAAAAAAAAAAAAGGGCCCTGCCCGTCCTGCCCCCGGGTCCGTGACGGGTACGGACAGGGCAGATTTTTTTTTTTTTTTTTGCCCGTGACGCCCGTGTCGGTGCCCGTCCGGCCTTGCCCAGCCCGTGTGTAATACTCTAGAGAGGATAGAGACTTATATATCTAAATAATCACCGAATTCCAATCGCTCAGTTTTGAGCTAATTTTACTGAGTGCATATCCTCTGAAAGCATGACTAACGTGTACGGTGCCTATTCCAAGAAAGCGCATGGGGACAGCATTATTTGTGCTTTAAGATTCGTGCATAACATACTTGAATGGTTTAGATTTTCAAAAAGTCACACACACGCTGAGATATCTCAGACGATGCGAATTCAATTTTACTTAGTGCGGTACTGAAGAGGATAGATCTAGAACTCCTGTATATCTAAATAGTCACCGAATTCCAATTTCTCAGTTTGAAGCAAATTTTACTGACTGTGTATCATCTGAGATATTTGAGTGGTGCGTGACTAATTTGTACGGTGCCTATTCAAGGAGAGTGCAGGGGTAGTATTATTTGTGCTTTGAGATTCGTGCATAACGTATTTAAATAGTTGAGATTTTTCAAAAAGTCAAAAAATAATAATAATAATAATAATAATAATAAAAAAGAGATTTTCCAAAAAGTCGTACACATAATGAGATATCTCAGAGGATGCAAATTCAATTTTACTTCGGATTCCCTCGTATAGTCGTATGGTCTCATCCGGTAAGGACTTGATTTGTTTCTGGTACCAGTACTGGTAACAGTGCTTATAATTTTATATTTTTTAAGTTGTGAAATAGAAAGGTTAGGACTGCACTATTCGGATTTCATTAAGAAGTCACAATTTTGCAGGTTAGAACTGTACTACACAGATATCTTTTCAAAAGCAACAAATAGAGTTTTCAAACACCAAGCTTGTAAGGAACAGGTATACTACCAATTAATCCACCACAGAACAAGTTAAATATGGTTAAATATGAACAAAGGAAAACCTCGTCTACAATTTCTTTGATATCATCATCCAAGGAGAGATTATCGTCAAAGGCTACTGATATCATCATCCATGGAGACATACTGCTACTCAAATTTTCAATAGGACCAGGTATACTACCATGTTAGAGGCGGATCTACTTAGATCCAATGGAGTCAATTGACTCTCATTTAATTTTAAAATTTTGTATTTATTTTTATTTTTCTATATAATTTAGTACAAAATGTCATGATACGGTAACATTGACCTTCATTCTTTGGATAATTTTTTATATAATTAATTCCCATAGTTCGAAATTTTTTATATTATTGACCTCATATGTGTTTGACCCCTATTGTTTGAAAGTCTGGTTTCGCCCCTGCTAATTATGTAACCTATTAAAGTTAGGTGTATGATCTTTAATTTCATTGCCTCGACATTTGTAGAACTGGCCGGAAAGAGGGATTCAAATCTGTTAGAGCACTCTCTTTTTCTTCAGATACTTATATAGATCAATTAGATGTTTATACAGAAGACTTTGGCCACTGCTCTTCAATGATTAAGTGGAATCTACTTTTTTAAGATAGCAAATTCCGTTATCTAGTGCTTTTGAAGAGAGAAGAAAAAAAAGAGCATATTTGAATTCCGAAAGAGAACTTGAGAAATTTCCTCCGTAGGAGATGATAAGAGCGCGAAATTGACCTGACCTTTTTTAAGGCTGCCCTTAGAAGTGGCAACCTCTTCTGAATTGAAGAAGTCCTGCTATGTCAACATATCCCTTGCGAGTTGCCAGTGCATTATAGACAAGAATTTGTGGATTGTGGGACAGCAACAAACCCACCAATCCTCCACGTGCAAAGCATGCCTTGTAGCAAGTTGAAAAACGAATTGCTTGATTATATTTTCTTTTTATTGTATTTATCGTAACGTGATCAATGTTTAAAATATAATCAAAATTAAGACTGCTGGTTAACACACACAAAAAAAACGAGCATTGCACTGTTTTAAGTTGAATACAGAGGTAAAATCGGCATATCAATGTATAGTATATCAACCCACAAAATTATTGGAAAGTAAGTATATTCTAATAGATGAGGGTTCAAATGCCTCCGTTTTAAAAAACTTTAATACCTCAAAATTTAAAGCTTAAAAGTCAAAATAAAACTGTTAGATGTGATTTATGTTATTTTTTCTATGTTATCATAAAAAACTATCATATTTTAATTTTGTTTAATTTATATGTGAATCAATCAATTAAAAAATCAACGTCTCTAAATTATCCACATTAGTATATTCTTTTACAAGCTCTTGATGATGATCAAAATAAAGTTGGAATGTCATAATTTTTTACACGTGCATAGATAAAATGATGTAGATCATATTTAACGGTTTTATTTTAATTTTAAAATTTTAAATTTTGAGTTATTAAAGTTTTTAAAAATAGAGGTACAAAAAATAAAAGCATTTGAACCATCTTCATTCTAATATGAACATATCTAAGCAGTTAGAAAAAAATATATATATGAATATGTATTTGTTCAAAAGATTAATGTTCCGAGAAAACAATGACCAGCATGCTTAATACATGCATATATGGGACAGGTCGGAAATAAATTTTCTGATTCTGATTTTATCTCAACGGCTGAAATGAACGTCAAATGGCCACGGACTTCACATCAAAAAAAGAAAAAGAAAATGAACGTCAAAGAATAGCCGAACCAGCAATATTCTCTTTTGCAATCCTCCATAGTGCCACTTTAACTGGTACAAAATTAAGGACCGGACCAACCTTTGATGGTCATAAAACTAGAAACCAAACTTTTATAGACTTGGTATATTGAGGTAGCTGCTCGTGATTAAGAGAGTATCAGAATATTGATCAGTTTTCTTATCTGATCCAGACACCACATTGGTCAATCCCACCGCTCAAATTTTTTTATCTGTAGAAACTAAAAAAAAAAAAAAAAAAAAAAGGAGAGAAACAGAAATAGTACTTTATATTTTTAATTAATAGAAAAATCGTTATGATTTCTATTAAAAATTTAAATAGATAGGAATTTTGCTGATCCAAACCAGTTTGATTTTTTTTTTATTTTTTTCTAGTAAAATATAAAAATATTTAACAAAAATAGATAAAGTACTTAATATTTAGATATAACATAAACATTCCATCTATTTTTTGAAAAAAATTCATATTTTAGTATAAATCTAATATAATAATTCTCTCCATCTATATATTAGATTTTTTAAAAAAAAACTAAGTTTGAATCGGTACAATTCTTACCGATCCAAATTTTTTATTTTTAAGATCAATAAAAGTACTACCGATCTTTTTACTAATTAAAAATATGATGCACTCTTTCTATTTTTCTCTTTTGCTTTTTTAATTTCTACAGACAAAAAATTTCCCTCGATGGAAAAATTATAAAAGTTTATCATTTTAATATCCATCCCTTTTTTTTATACATTTATCTATTATTATAATGATCTGTGTGTCAACAGAAAATATACATTTATCAAAGATAAAGATATCACGAAATCTAATAAATTTGTTTAATAAGTAATTTTGGTTAATAGATAATAATTAATATTTATGAAGTTTAAATTAATAGATAGACAAATACTATTAACAAATAAAAGATGTAAAAGTGATGAACCAAAAAAATAGTAGACTATAGAAAATATTTTTAGATAACTAATACCGATCAAGAGTACTATACATGCATAATCAAATATGTGCCGATTTTTTATGAATATCCATAATTAAATAGAAAAATACAGAAATGTCCATGATTTTTTATTTTATTTTCAAAATGCTCAAATCGCTGAGAATTTCTCCAGTCTACCTTTTATTTTGGACCGCAAGAATTTTCGATGGTTCAGGAAAAAAAGTGGACTATTTTCAACGGTTTAGGCATAATATCATCTTCTTTATTTGACATGGTCACATGGGTATTTTTGTGATTTGACATTCGGCCAAATGTTTACACAAGATTTGTGATTTTTTTATTTAATTAGAAGATTTTATGATTTTTTTTATTTTTATAAAAAAAATATTATAATTTTTTTATATTTCTTTAAAAATAAATGGAATATTATAAATTGAATTTAGTAGAAAGATTGCAACTAATAATCCAGATCAATATTTATCAGTTAGAATTTTTTGCAGCGATCCCCACAGATATTTAACTACACTGGACAATGTTTGAAATGTTTGATCAACAGAGATGTAAATTTCAACTAAATTAATATTTTTTTTTCTAGATTTGAAATGATAAATCCAAATAGTATCTGAAATAATTAGGTACTTGAGGGATTTGAAGGGATTTTTTTTTTGTAGAAATTAATAAAAAGAAAGAGATAGAAAGAGAGAGTTTATTGGATTTTTTTTTATTGATTGAAAGATATGTAGAATTTCTAACAACTCAATTTTTTTTTAATCTGATGCATAGATGGAGGGAATTCCTATATTATTTCTGTAGTAAAATATAAAAGTGTTTTTAAAAAATAGATAAAATAATTATATTATATCTTTAAGATACTTTGTCTATTTTTGTAATATATTTTTATATTATACTGAAAAGTTAATATATAAATATATAAATTGGTTTGGATTGGTAGAATTCCTACCGAACTAAAAAAAAAAAATTTAGAATCGGTAGAAATCCTATCGATCTTTCTACTAATAAAAACCGAATTTCAGAACACTGGTTTGCACGCACACAAGGGCTATAAATGTTCAACGAAATGCAGAAACACTAGGCACCAAGTTTGACCTAATTTAACAAAAAAAACAAAAAGCGTCATCCAAATTGGATTATGCTCAAATTGACTAATTAAATACTAGGGGACTATTCTAGTGAGAAAATTGTCATCATACGCAAGCTTAATTGTCGAAATACATGCCTTTTAAAATTAAAAATGATTAGAGGCACTAATTATTAAATAAATAAACGGCTCGTATCCTGAGCGAAACTTCTCCAGTCAATTTCCATTTATCTTGGACAAAAACAGGCTGCGCATGATGAGAAGGGCCATTAAAGCTTATTCTGACCTTTCATAATTTTCAATAAACATGCTCCATTTGCATTTCTTCCATGTCTTGATTCTCTGTTACATTGACTAAGAAAAGAAAATATTCATACCGGATTTGGACTGCTCATTATTTTTGGTACAAAATTTATAATGTAGAAATGGCAGTTTTTTCTAAGTTTCTCTAACGGTAGATCGGTTCTTCAACGGTTACTTGACCGCTATTCCAAAACGTCTTATTGTTGTTCCCTTTAAACCAAACTGCAACCGTCACGTGTCTGTAAGCATGCGTCCCCAATTTAAGGGGCTGTCAGTCAGCGATGAGACCCTTCACGACTTCACCAGAGTACCCGTCATATTCTCAACATTGCAAAGAAAACGGAGACATCCATTTAGAAATGTACTACGTACGGACATCTTCTAACTGAGTATAAACTTGAGAGAGTTTTTTTTTTTTTTTAATGACAAAAAAAAATAAACTTGAGAGAAAGTAATGGAACTACTTAAAGCCTGTTCGTTGTAACGGACGTTCCACGGAATTCGCATCCTCTGAGATATCTCAAAATTTGCGTGACTTTTTGGAATATCTCAATCGTTCAAATACGTTCTGTACATATCTCAAAGTGCAAATAATACTGCTCCTACATTCCTCCGAATATGCACCGGACATCTTGGTCACGTAAAAAATGAGATATCTCAGAGAATATGCACCCCGTTCCACCCGGGTGCGTTTTCTGTGAGATATCTCAAATTTTACCTGACCGACGTGTCCCGTGCCTATTTGTGCTTTTAGTATAATTCTGATATAATTCGGTACAACAAGAAAGCGAAAAAAAAATACCCAAAAAAAAATGGTATTTATCTCTCAATTCATGATTTGCATTTTATTTGCGAATAAAACGTATTATATTTTTTTTTGCATTTTATTTAGAGTTTTTTTCGGAAACGTCAAAAAACGAAAAAAAAAAAAAAAAAACAGGAATTCATAGTTCATGTTCGATTCGGCGGGATAAAAAATCCGTGATTTGAAAATAATTTGAGTATAATTTGGGACTGATTCGGTACCATAAGGAGAAAAAACTTCCAAATTTTTTTTTGAGATTTGCATTTTATTCGCAAATAAATACTTTTTTGTGTTTTATTTAGTGTTCGGTTTGAAAACTTGCAAAAAAACAAATAAAACGTCAATTTCTCGCAAGGACAACACGTGTTGTATTCAGTGAGGACCACACGTAGTTCTAACTGGTATATTTGTGTGTAGTAGAGAGTTCAAAATTATGCAACGAGTCTAGAACTAAGGAAGTAGAGGTGCAAACAAATCACATAGTTGTAAAATTATATTTGTATATGTTTTATTTTTTGAATAATGATACAAATTAGATACTACATAGATAGAGATACAGATCGGATATTATACAGATACATATACATATATTTTTTTATAGTTATAAATAACATAATTTTTTCATAATATATATATTAAACTATATGGTATATATCTACTATTCGGATACAGCCGTATCTATATCTAATTTTCGAATTCTATTACGAACATACAATATACGACCCACTGCACTCCTACGATAAAATCCTTTCTTCACATATTGATAATTTGTATGAGGATTATAACACATTATGTTATTATGATTTATTTTTTGAACTAAAAAATTTAATTGTTATTGCTCTTTTCTAAAGTAGGAGGGCTCCAATACCTCATCTTCTCGTACCTCATTCATGTCTCATATCTTTTATTTTCGTTTTTAAAGTCCAAACAGTCGATCCGAACCGCTCCACATAATCTCTATGTTAAATTATGCTTGAAGACCAAATTTTATATATTTTTTAAATGTTTATTATTTTTTTAGATTTATTGAATTTTTTTTTATGGTCCATATTTAGGGGTGTAAACGGATACGTATTATTCGCGGATAATCTGCTCCGAATCCGCTTATTATCCGTATCCGGATTAAACAGATACGGATACTTGTGGATACGGATAATTTTAGTATATGGAAAAATAATACGGATATGGGTACGGATAATTCCGTGAGGATATAAACGGAGCGGATATCCGTATATATCCGGATTCGAAATTTAATCTTTTAACAGCTTTCAATTCATTTCACTCTTGCGAAATTTCCAAAAAACATACATATTCGTTTAAGTCCAACAATCTTGGTAGAAAAATTATAATCTATTAGGATAATGGATTGGTTCTCTAAATCAATAAGCAATTAGTCATGCAAAATCATCACTATGCAAATTTAAAAAGTCTATTAAATTTTTGTCAATTTAGGTAATCAAATTAGTAATTTAAAATTATGAAATTTAGTAGAATTACTCAATATCCGATAATTATCTGCTCCGTATTCATATTCGAATCCGTGGATTATCCGTTCCGTATCTGTCTAAGACGAATATGGTTTTCAATTTTGATATCCGTTTACTATCCGTATTCGTATCCGTATCCGTATCCGTATCCGCTTGTTGAAAAACGGATACGGATATAGTATTAGCATTATCCGCTCCGTTTACACCCCTGGACCATATTTGTCTGAAAAATATCGATTTTTAATAAATCTAAAAAAAGAGTAAAAAAATTTCAAAAAATGTAAAATTTGATCTCAAAGCATATTTTAACATAGAGAACATGTTAAACAGTTCAGATCAATTGTTTAGATTTTAAAAACAAAAATATAAAACAGTAGATATGAACGAGATATGAGAAGATGAGATATTGGAACCTGCTCCTAAAATATCTATGTTCGTAAACCAAAAAATCTTTCCTTATTCCGTCTTTTATTTTTTTAGTTATTGATTCCCTCCTGAACCCCGAATTTGTATTCTCTGTATTAACTGAAAAGGAAATTTTATGAGTTAATAAATTTTAACCGTCCAATTTTTTTGAAAATTCGTGCAGTTAGATTCACACTAATATTGAAAATCCTCTTATGTTATAGTTGGTAGTAAGATTGACTCCGCAGAGGGGTGAGATTCATTAACTCAAAAATTCATTTTTTTTTTTGTTAATGCAGAGAATACGCGTTCCCTGAAACCCCCCTATCTTCCCTTCCTTCCAACCACCTCTGCAGAGGTAAAAACAAAAAAAAAAAACAAAAAAAACTATTTTTTTTTCCCAAAACCATGTAAATATCCTAATATAACCTTCATCCCCAATTAAAATATCTTTCTTATTTTGACTTATATTGCTAAATATTAATATCCCCTGATACCCTTTTGACCCCAGAGGCCCAGACCCTTGTTTTACGCCTTTCCTCACAAATAGTCAACTAATGTTTTCTAAAACATTGGTCGACATAGCAGAAAGTAAATTAATAAACTTACAAACCTTGAATCACACTCACGTGGAATATCACCAAAACAAGCTTAAAATTCACCTCTCAAATATGCTGAAAAATTAACTAATTACCAAAAACCGAAGTTGGACACGGCAATCACAAAATTCCAAGTTAATAAATGCTCATCTGTCCCTATAAATATAATAATACATTGGAACTCACAGGTAAATTAATAAACAATAAGGACAAAAAAATATAATAAAAAATAAATAGATACTCTGTTTTTCTCTGTTGTCACAGAGCATGCCTCTGCACAAAACCCAAGCCTCTACGGCTCTACCGAGTGAGAAACAGAGAGCCGTTGCCGACATTAAATTTCTATTGGGAAAGATATCTGACCAATAGGTCCCTTATTGACTAAAAGACGCATAGAAAGAACCATTGCTGAACAGTTATTTTCTACTATAAATATGTGACAATGCTCCCATATTGTGATTGATATGTGAACTCTCCCATCAGCTACTACTTGAATTTCTTGCATCAAAATCTAAGGCGGTTTCTGTTTTGGGAATTGTGATGGCGTCATCTATTGATTTTTTCTCTCTATCACTTGCGCTTCTATTGCTATTTGCACCAGGCAAGTAAAATTTCACATCTCGCAAGATAATCACCCATTTTTATTATACTGTAAGAACACGAGTGATATTGTGTCTCTGAATATTTATGTGTGTGAAAATATTGTACCAATGAAAAAAATATATAATGTACAAGCCATCTGTGCCTCTGTTTCCCTCCTAATTCCCCTGTTTCTATGTCCTCTGTTTCTAACTTTCAATTCTGTTAACAGTTGTATTCTCTGCTTCATTCACCATGACAAACAATTGTGGATACACGGTATGGCCTGGTATTCTCTCTGGTGCTGGAACGGCTGCTCTTGGCTCAACTGGCTTCTCTCTCTCACAAGGTGAGAGCAAAACCCTTGACGCACCAACCAATTGGTCAGGTCGCATGTGGGGACGCACACTCTGTACTACTGATTCCACTGGTAAATTCACTTGTGGTACTGGCGATTGTGGGTCTGGTAAGATGGAATGCTTAGGTGGAGGTGCTGCACCACCGGCTACACTCGCTGAGTTTACCCTCGACGGTTCCGGTGGAATGGATTTCTATGATGTGAGCTTGGTGGATGGTTACAACGTACCAATGCTTGTCGTACCACAGAGCGGGTCGGGAGGTGGCAATTGTACCGCTACAGGTTGCTTGGTCGATCTTAATTCGGCATGCCCAATGGACCTTAAAGTAAATACATCAATTCTTTTTCATGTTCACTGAATTAAGTTCTTATTATAATTGTGCAACTAAATTTACATATGTTAACTCCAATTTTCAGGTGGTTTTACAAACAGAAGGTGGTGGTAGCGAGAATGTGGCGTGTAAGAGCGCGTGCGAAGCATTCGGCTCCGCTCAGTACTGCTGCAGCGGCGAATATGGAAATCCTAACACATGTAAACCGTCAGGATACTCGCAATTCTTCAAGAACGCATGCCCGAGAGCATACAGCTACGCCTATGACGATGCCACTTCAACATTTACTTGTGCAGCGGCAAATTACATCATCACATTTTGCCCCAGTACAACCAGGTACGTGTATATAGCAACTTTTATTGTGTTGTTTATTTCCCTTCTTTCTGTGTTGTTGTTCAGTTGTTGGTTTGTAGTAGGAACGTAGGACGGGTAGGAGAGCTATACATAGAAGAATTCGTTGCGTTTAAGTTTGGCAAGTGTAGATAATAAGTAGAAAATTAGGAGCATGTGAAATAATAGTTTTGACCGTGTTTGGTGTGCGTAGTCCATCTCTTGATAATTGATAGCCATTTTTATTGCAGCGTGTTAATCTAGTTTTTTTGGTTTCCCATTGTAGCATATAAAGTCAAAATCACATGGTCGGTAAATTAATTAATCATGTAGCTGAAGAATTAGATTTGCATTAGAGCAAAAAGTGAATTCCAAATCTCTGAAAAGTTGCTTTATTTTTTTGCTGCTAAAGAAATAAAAAAAGAAGGAATTTAATGGACCTACTAAAATCCTGCCTATCTCCACGCGTTATGTCTGAGCCCGGGTTCGAACTGGGGACCTCTAGTGTGTGAGACTAGCGTGATAACCAACTACACCACCCAGACAATGTGCTAAAATTTTCTGCAGTAGCATTAATAAACGATCAATTAATGCACAATACAGTGTAAACCGACCGTTTATCAGTATTTTTATTTTGTCGTGTCTTTGAAACAACTGTTTTTTAAGCATCAATACTATTTTTCTTATGGGAATTTACTCATTGACAGCCAAAAAGCAGCGTCAGGAGAAAACCCACAAGCAGCTGGAGTTCCCTTGACAAACGATACCAATACGATGGTATATCAAGGTGGAGACCAGATCAGCTTCGCATCTCCCGTTTCCATCCCCAAATCTCTTGCCTGGGTTCTGCCTCTTGCCGTTTTCTTCTTCCTCCCCTTCTTCTGAGCCTCGATTCGCGTCTCCAGACGTAACGCGCGAAACGGTCCCCAGACACATGATAGCCGTTGAGGCGGTGACGCGTCTTTGTCAGAAGTGGGGCCCGTTGGGTCTTGTCTTTGTCAGTCCTCTGTCGTTTTATAAAAGGAGACATTGGAGAGTGGGTTGGGACCAAATGCTCTGACAAAGAAACGGACTGATATCAATGCTACCGTATCTTCTTTTAATGTAATATATAATTTTTTTTCTTTATTTTATATTATTTTGGGTCGAAGAATCGGTGATTAAATTCATTTATTTTATTGGGGTAGGGGACTAGGGGTGCAGGTAGAATATAGAGCGAATAGTTTAACTGAAGTAGTAGATATTTTTGAACAGAAAGCGAGCTGATAAGTTCATATTACAGAAGTCAATATCATGTATTAATTTGCTTCAGTTAATCAGTCTGCTATAAAGCAGATAAGAAATATTAACTCTAAATTAATTCGGCATCCGTTTATTGACCTGCGACTGATTTGCTCATGAAGCGCGAAACAATTGGACACAGTCAAGAGAATAATACTACTGTTATGTTCATCAAAAGAGTACACCGTTGTCAATTTAATTAATGCTTGAAATTAACGTTGAATGCAAGGAGAATATATCTGAGTGGGGTTAAAATGCAACATTGGTTTTGTGCTCCAACCATATTTTATATCTTTATTTTTGTTCTCGAAATTCAAATAATCGATCCGAACTGTTCAACACGTTATCTATATTAAAATATGCTTAGAGGCCAAATTTCATATTTTTTTGAATTTTTTTACTATTTTTTTAGATAGTTACAAAATCACTGCATCTGGACCATCCAAAAACAGCGATTTTGCAACTATCTAAAAAATAGTAAAAAAATTTCAAAAAATATGAAATTTGGTCTCTAAGCATATTTTAATATGGAGAACATGTTGAGCGGTTCAGATCGACTATTTGAATTTCAAGAACAAAGATAAAAACATGGAGTATGGTTGGAGCACAAAACCAATTGTGTATTTTAACCCCACTCTATCTATACATAGAGAGGTTGGCTATTATTAAAGCAGTTGTTTTTGAGATTCCGTGCAATAAATTTTTTTTTTTTTATTTTTAAAATCTAAAAAATCGATTCAAACTGTTAGATATAATCTCTATATTAAAATGTGCTTGGAGACTAAATTTTATATTATTTGGATTTTTTTTACTATTAATTAAGTCACTTTGAAAATTGATGATCCAACATTGAGCTTCTGGTTTTGCTATTTGATTAAATCACTATTGGATCGGTTTTGCTATTTGATTAAATCACTATTGGATCAATGATTTTCAAAGTGTCTTAATAAATAATAAAATATAAATAAATAATAACGCTTAACAAAATGGAATCAAAGGCAGAAAGAATCCGCGAATTGTGTCAAGGAACCGTAATTTCTCCCCTCAATCTTTAAACTCTTGATATATGATGAATAGTTAATTTAAAGGATTCCACTAATTAGATCGCAACACTATCTCGGAATTTGTCTTTTTTTTTTTTGAAATCTTCGCAGAAGCCACAAAGTCGTAAGATAAATCAAACTTTTGATCTTCGGATAACCAACAATTCTAGATTTTTTCTCCTATCTCGAAATTTGTCTCAAACCAATTATTGTGACTTTCTAAGTGTTTGTAAATTTCTTTTTATAATTATGTAAGCTTCAATACGTAATTATGTAAATTTGTTGTCGCTGATTGTTGTAAAAACAAATGACTTTTCATTATCACGTGATCGCCGGTCAAAATTTGCAACAAATTGCTTTGACCGGGACAACTTATATTGTAGAACATCGACTGGAATCATTGAAATCACTTCAAAAGTATATTTTGAGTTAATTTTTAATAAAAAATAGTATAAAAATTGTGTATTTGTTGTAAATTTAAGAATTAATTAAATTTAGAGTGTTTTTTTTTTTTTTTTTTTCAGATTTATAGTTTTGTGATGACATTTTTTAAATTTGAAGATTTTGGAGTGACGAATAAGAAATAACCAATTCTCCTATGTTTTTAAACGTAACCGTTCTCAAGGCATGAAGAACGAGCAGAAAAACAATAAAAATTTATAAAATATTATTTGCAAGCTGTATATTTTTATTCTAATTTTGTTGTAGTTTTTGTTTCCAGCATTTTCTTCATTATTTTCGACTTACTTTTTAAGTTTTTTTTTTTGATAAAAAAACAGAAAAGGCTCAAACACTTATAAGCACATTGTGTCAGAACTCAGTACGTATCGAAATTTTGAAAATGTTACATTTGAATTTTATATTTCCACCACGGTAGTTTAAAAATAAAATACTATGAATATTGTAAAAATATTAATAAATTTTATATAATCGATTTTTAATTAATGTGTTTTGATCGCATAACCTGAGAAATCATATAATTTTAGCCAAGTTAGATTTCACACCCATGAAATTACCCACTTGATATATTAATATATCCTTGGTTGTTGCACAAGTTGTGGTTTGATTTCATCAAAACCTAGGATTTTGTTTCCAATGACATAAAGTTAAAAAAGAGCTACGGCCTACGGCCTTCTAAACTGACATCATGAACTTGTTTTATATTAGCCGATACGGAGTCACAGTCGCATTTGATAAGAAGGAAATGAGAACAGATTTTTTGACTTGTAGCATGTCATCGGTCAAAAATGGACATGGCGATGCGTGTATCCTTCATCTCGTTTGCTATCATCCTACGCACCTCTACACCGTGCTTGATAGGAACCTGATTTTATTTTGGTTCTTGTCGCCTTCGGCCGAAAAGAAACAAACTACTAAAAAGGTGACCCACAAGCAACAAAAATATTTAAAGACAGGGTAAAGAATCTAAGGATTTTGTGCGCTCCGCTATCACACCTCCAGCAGTCCAGCTCTCAAATCTCAATCACATTTTATCCAATAGAAATTAAATTAATAATAACAAGTATGCTACAATATCTTTATATGTATGTTGTATAAAATGAACACGTATCCTCAGCATTAACTCAAAAAGAAATCTATGAATTAGTGCATTTTGATTGTTTGATTTTAAACAGAGCTCGCCTGGTCATTTGAGTTTTAACACAGAGCTCTTAAGACATATTTAATAGGCATGAATCTTAAAGCGGATCGGATGATCCAGATACATTAACTCATCTTTTGAGTTAATGTAGATAATATGAATTTGTATAAAATGCTCTAGATGTGATAAATCAAGTACGCATATCAGGCAGATATAGACTTTTAAGTTATAGGAGTCAAATACAAATTGCAAGTTAATTATATAAATTTTCATACTGAGTATAAAAGTCAATTTTCATACTAATTTATATTGAAAATTATGTATTAATGTAAATTTTTTTGAAAATAAATAAAGATCAATTGATCTCATTCTCTCTATTTAGATCGGCCCTTGATTAAACAACATCATGGTCACAAATCTTCTAGATTTAATTTATTCTTGATTCTCTGAGTTGAGTTTTGTATTTTATATTTTTTGAAATTTATTAACGACCTATCAAATGCTAATAAATTAAATTTAACGACTAATTGAATTTAAATAGCTTTTGAAGCAAATAATAACAGGACTGCAGGGGGGAAAAGAAAGCTAAACTTCTAATGGGCTTAGAATGGGCCTGGCCTACATATATAACTGTGTGATTGTAACCTATCTGAAGGCCCAATCGTAGATTATATATAGAGATTTATAACAATTTATTTTGTATAAATCTTTGTTGCTACTACGATGGTTGCTTCGAGCATAGCCAACGAGACAAATTCTATTTTAAATCAGGTATACATGGTAAACATAAGTGCAGTAGTGTATACAAAATACTATTAGGCTATAATAAATCTGCATTGAGTTGGTACACATCTTGCAAAACCAATTAATATCATATTCATGACTAAACATATTCCGGCATTTTTTTCCATAACAAAAAAATAAAATAAAATAATAATAATAACCACATCTTCAACAAAATTTCACCCATAACCAAACTGCCCCCCGGGGGGGGCGGTTTACACCCCTACCAACCCACCCCCCCAGTGGGACGGTTTACCCCCAGACCAACCCGCCCCCCGGGGGGGGCGGTCTACATTTTTTTTTTTTTTGGAATCTGAATCTAAAAATGAGAAAGATATAGATAAATTCTAAACCTTATTTTTTTAAATTTATTTACTCTTATAAAAATAAAAATAAAAAGTAGTAATCTAATATCTTCGCTAATCTAATCAGCCCAAATCCAAAGTTGCTGCAGACGATTCAACATAATTTAACAAGTATTGGATGTAAACATATACAGAGATTGGAATTTAAACAAAATAAGCATATCTCAGATACTCAAACCAATACACGAACCTAATTATCTAAACATGCTTTAACTTTTTAAGACAAAATCAGGTGATATATTCCATATAATGTTCCTATTTAGACTACTACTGATTTGCAAAGAGACGCCTACACTTCTTAGGATCAATGGAACCAGTAAACTATATTATAATTACAGAAAATTAAATTCATAAATTTGGTTTGCTAGAGCATGTACTAAACGACGTTTTTTGGCGATTCTAATTCGTCGGATACCTGGGATTACACCCCTGGGTGACGGTCACCATCGTCTCCTCCCCCCCCTTCCGAATTGGAGTCATACGCGCCAATCCGACTTTCCTAGCAAAAGTTATGGCCGTTTAAAGTTAAAAAAAAAAAAAAAAAAAACTATGTTTCCGGCCCATTTTTTGTCAATCTATATATGATATATACATACAATAAAACAGTAGTCTTATAACTTTCAATTCAAATTATTTTAATACAATTTTTTTAAGTAATTAATGATATATTTTTTTTTAAATGATGTTATTAAGTAAGTAAGATTGAAAAAAATGATATATTTTAAGATCTTGAAAAACAATTTGAAGACATAAGTAAGTAAGATTGAATATTTTTGTACGCGCCAAAAAACGTAGGGGGGCGGTTTAGTATCTTAAAAATATTTTGTTTGCTATCTGTATATGTTTACATCCAATGCTTGTTAAATTCTGTTGAAAACAGTAATTGAATGTAATTCGATTTGCATAGTCGTCCGCAGCAGCTTTGGATTTGGGCCGATTAGATTAGCGAAGATATTAGATTATTACTTTTCTTAGAATTTATCAATCTTAAAAAAAAAATATTTCTCATTTTTAAAAGAAACGACTAGTTTGTCAATCTATCTGTATATATTTTTTTAGAATTTATTTATATATTTCTCATTTTTAGATTCAGATTCCAAAACAAAAAAAAACAAAAAAAAACAAAAAAAATGTAGACCGCCCCCCCAGGGGGCGGGTTGGTCTGGGGTAAACCGCCCCCCCCCCCGGGGGGCGGTTTGATTATGGGTGAAATTTTGTTAAAGATGTGGTTATTATTATTATTTGATTTATTTTTTTGGTTATGGAAAAAAATGCTGGAAACATATTCCAGTGAAGAATAAGATTTACACATCAATAATATCATTGATAAATTGTAATTTTACTAAGTGGTAATGACATTATAGATTAACCAGCAAATTGCATAAATTTATTCCTGAAATAGTATTTTTGTTTTATTAAAGAGTCCCAATACACTCCAATATATTTTAAATGCTATTTTAAAAAATCGAACATGCATCCTCCAGAAAGAGAGACGAGGACTTCTATCACTGCACCAAAACACCTCCCCATAATTACATTAATAACATTGCTCAGACACTGATATTCTCCAATCGGCGTCATTTATTTTTTTTTCCTTTTTTAATTCCCCTCGACGCAAGGCAACGGATAATAGGAATTGACCTATTTCTATCAAGCATAACCTCTGAAAATAATTTTGCTTGAATTTGTTGTAAGAAGGCAAATGATTGGTCATGTCCGATCCCTTTCAATTTCATTTTCTTTTTAAATATGAGCCCCACGTTGAAACTACACCTGTAAAATACAACAAAACCTTTTGTTTGCTTGTAGGTTAGCTAATTTTATACTACTTTTGGCAGCTACGTACAAGTTCTAGGCAAATAAAAAGCCTTTTAGTTCTTTTACTTCATTTGCTGAAGATAAGATAACGAAAGATAACAAAGAGAACTTGAAATGAAAGAGATTCTTTCCCTCCTTGTAAAGAGAAGGAAACCTAATGGTGTTTATTTACTGGTTTGTTGCTACAAAGTCAAAAGCAAATTCTCACCTTTTCTTGGATATGATATATAGAGGAGGGATCTAATTACATTATTTTATTTTATGGTGACACGTCTTGACACCATATATTCTAATATTAAAATGTGCTTGGAGGATTTTACATTTTTTTTGGATTTTCTATACTAGTTTTAGAATTTTTGAAAATTGTTGTTTTTCAATAGTTCAGAATTGTTTGAAACAATAATTTTGTACGCACATTAATAAATACTAAAAAACTTTAAAAAAAAATGTAAGATTTAGTCTCCAAGCACATTTTAATATGGATCACGTTGAACGGTTTGGATCAATTGTTTAGACTTTGAAATTGCAAAAAAGACTTCTGAGAATATGGTTTCAAGATGTGTCACTAAAATAATGTAATTGAATCCCTCCTCATGATATACAATGATCATATCTTCCTATCTTATCCCGTTATAGAAAGGATAATATATTTTCAAATGGCAGGTTTGGATGATTGTTAACACCTAATGACAATGGTCTCATCTATGTTTTTCACAATATCATTTTTCAAACTGATGGAACTTTGATAGTTTGACATAAATAAGAATTTGCTTTTAAAATTGCAAATTTTTATTGACATACAAATAAAAAGCCTTTTAGCTCTTTTACTTCATTTGCTAAAGATAAGAAAACGAAAGAGAACAAAGAGAACTTGTAATGAAAGAGATACTTTCCCTCCCTGTATAGAGAAGGAAACCTATTTGTGTTTATTTACAGTTGACTGGTTTTTTTGTTGCTACAAAGTCGAAAGCAAATTCTCACCTTTTCTCTGGATATGATATATAATGACAAAGGTGAAAGGTCTCTTCTATGTTTTTCATAATATCATTTTTCAATCTGATGGAACTTTGATAGTTCGATAATTTGACATAAATAAGAATTCGCTTTTAAAATTTCAAATTTTTATTGGCATACAAATTTATATATGGATCATGTATATTTTTTTATGATTTTTTTATTCGGATCATGAATCAGGTTCTGATCCGAATCCTATATATTAACAACCCTATCCGCCTTATCCCACCTTATTACCATTAATTAGTTGATGATATGTATATTACAAATACAGGTGAGGCTACTAAAATATGCATATTATTACAAATCGGTTGTGGATTCATATATCTATTTGCAAAATTCAAACGATCAAACATGATTTCTATATGAAAATGTACTTGGATACTAAATTTTACGTTTTTCAAAATTCTCTTACTATTTTGTTAGATACAAATCACTATTTTTGTATGGTCTATAATTTTTAAATAAGGTGTTTTTCTATCTATTTAAGAAATTGTAAAAAAAAAAATTGAAATATATCAAATCTGATCTGCAAAAATATTTTTATATGAAGATCTAGATCATACTGAGGGGACAAACTTGGGTCCGATACCCATCGGACTCAAACTGAGTCGGGTTCCAAAACCGTCTGATCTGCTTTAAGATCTGTGCGTGTCGCTTTAATATCCGTGCACATTTTCTTCAATATCCGTGTGCACAGATTTTAAAGAGGATCGGACGGTTTTAGAATCCATGGGACTCAAATTGGACATCGGACCCAAGTTTGTTGCCATAGTGAGTGGTTAAAATCGACTGCTTACTTTGAATACAGAGATTTGAGTTCATAAGACGGACTTCTAACCTTACTCTAGAAATATCATATTAAACAAAAGCAAATTTATAATAGCAGACAAAGATGCTTCGGTATCAAAATTGATTTGTGCTACGAGCCTACGATTTTAAAATAATTGCACATCTTTCCTTGGGCTACGAGGCCTACAAGGCTTGATAATGACCGCGATTTAATTGTGATTGTTACTAGACTACTAACTAGATAACGGCCCACTTAATAAAAGAAGCAATAATAATTATTTTAATGCTCAATTGCATAAGAAAGATGGTGATATTTATTAGAAATAACAACAGCTAACCAAAATAGGTTTGTCCTTATTAATTATGTAATAAGCATCGTAAACATATTAATATCATTGATCATGGCATGCCATACACAACTTTTTAGTGAAAAGGACTTCTTATGACGGAGGAAGACATTTCAGCAACCATATTCCAAGGTGTTTACATTCATTTGTTTTACTCAATGTCATGCTACCTAAAATGAGAATATATTATAACTCGTGATCAAGTATATATAGAAGCATGATGTAAGGAGTATTTGTCGTATTAGGCTTGATGAATTATTGATCGTTAAACTTTACCAAAGGCAATGATAGGTACTTGGCGATAAAAATAAACACGATTATGAATTTATGATTGATAAATTGGCAGACATATCCAAAACGAAGTTGTGGAAATGTGACCTTATAGATATTTATATTGACAATTTGACATTAAATTTTAAAACAAGGCGGTACAATGAGATAGGAGCCCATCGGATCTACTTTTAGGTCCAATTATAATCTATGCGCACGGAAATTAAAACAGAATTGTACGAATTTTAACGTAGGTGCAAAATCTTGATGCAGATCGAATGGTCATTACACCCATCGAACCAAAGCCCATCGGACCTGTCTTGATAAAAAAAAAAAAGTGTTATGTACAGAATTGTAGTGTACAGGAAATAGTAAACCATATGTAAATTTAAATTTGTGAAGATTTAATCATTTGCAATGCATTGAAATTCATATGCGTAAAATTTCCGGTAGCACTTTAATTTTCGTATGAACACCCAAGCTTGCCTCAGGCGTCACTCTCCAAACAATATATATATTTTTTAATTTCTCTATAATTTTTTTGCTAAAGACATACATGAATTTAAATAAAACAGTACCAAATGTGAACAGAATAGGGAAGCATCTCCTCGGCTCCCGTTTTGTACAAGCCTACAAGGAGCAAGACGACTCTTTTTAGTTTTTACCAAAGAAGAAAAAAAAAAACAAAATCTTATTATCCTTTTAATTCCAAATACATTGCTATTTGAATTGCCCGATTGAGCAACTTTGAATAGGCCCATATTAGGCCCACTTTCACGAAGCCCGTGAAGTGGATCTGTGATAGCCATTCTAGAAACTGGAAAACACAGCCCACTATTTGTAGTACCAATGGTCACAATGAAGAGTCCGAATCTGCTGTAATTCCGAGACAAATTACAGGAAACTGATAAAATCAATTTTTGAAAATTTTCTGTATATCGATCTCGAAAATATTTTCGAAAAAGTAAGTTTTTATGCACGTATTTGAAAGATCAATAGTTAGAATCGGGATTAGAGGGTCATGTAATTCCCCGAGAATTACAACAAATTTATTTTCCACAATGAAAGGAAAATTTTGAATTCAAGAACTTGGATGATTATGTAGTGAGGTGGGACAATTTTTTTGGGTGAGATATAAATTTATGATTATGTAAATATTAAGTATTTTTTTTGTAATTTTTGCTGGGAAAAGTATATACATAAAAGAAGGCATAATTTTATAAGCTCAAGTTCTAATAATAAATTGCTCAAGTTCTAGATATTATGAGGCATAAAAATCAGTCTTGCTGATTTACTAAATTGAAATATATTAGAACTAAAACAAAACATCTATAATGCGCATTATATTTGCTCCAACTTCACTATATATTATAGCTTTGAGGAGGGTTCAAATGTATCCATTTTTTGTGTCTTCATCATGCCTCTATTTTTAAAAATATTAATAACTCAAAATTTAAAACTTAAAAGTCAAAACAAAACCGTTGGATATGATTCACATCATTTTATCTATACGCTTGTAAAAAATTATGACATTTTAATTTTATTTTGGTTGTCATCAAGAACTTGTATAAACGTACTAACGTGGATAATTTCTAGACGTTCATTTTTCTACTTATTGATTCATGTATAAACAAAACCGAAATGTGATAATTTTTTATGAGCACATAGAGAAAATAACATAGATCACATCTAACGGTTTTATTTTGACATTTATGATTTAAATTTTGAGTTATTAATATTTTAGAATTGGAGACATAGTGGAGGCACAAAAAAAGAGGCATTTGAACCCTCCTATATAGCTTTTGTTTGCACAAAAATATATGTATTATAAAATTGTTCTAATATTATTTGTGAGAGTATAATCACTTATAAGTGTGTCCAGAATAATTGAAAATATGTAATGTAAATGCTGAATTGCACTGTTAGAGATTTTATTTGCAAAAAAAAAAAAAAACAAATTATCTACTCTCGCAAAATTGCTCTAATAAATATTTGTACAACTATTAGATAATATTTTAGGTATAATTGAATTTTTTTATGGTTTAGTCACTCCAAATGACTCCAGAAATAATAAAATATATAATACGCATGCAGTTTGTTGTAAAAGTTGCACTGCACCGTTTTTGGTGTAATAATTGATATATCCTTTCGAAATTATTATAATAAAAATTTCTGAACATAACTGTGATGATTTAATTACTTGAAATGTGTCTAGAATCATTGCGCAAAAAAGATGTATCTTGTCGATATTGTTTTATAAATTATTTGTACAAGTATTAATTAATATTTGAGTTACTGTTATAGCTAAGCCATCAATTTGGGGGATTTAATCACTTGAAATGATTCCAAAATGAGTCAAAAGCATTTATTATGCATGCAATATGCAATAAATGCTCCCCTGCACTTGTTTTTGTCGTAATGTTTGATATATATATTGATTTATTCTTTGAAAATTGCTCTAATTATAGTGTGTGTTTGTTTTGGATATTATTTGGAATAAATATGTTTTTTTTTAATATGTTTTTATAAGTAATTGAAAATATCTAAGATGCTTGTCAATATGCACAAAATTCGTTTTATTAGGTACAATATTTAAAATACTTTTGTGTATAAAGCTTTGAATGACTGATTTAATTTATCATGAAAACCATTTATGTCGCACTTACTGCTTGAAGCTTTTTGGGAACAAGGCGCGGACAAATTTTGAAATTCATATTTCTGAATTCCGAAGAAAGAAAAGATGAGAGACCTGCAGGAAGCTTGATTGCTTTTCTGAGCTCATCTCCTTTCTCAGGGAAATGCACATTAACCAGGTTTAAAATTCAATATATTATTCTTTCTTCTTCAGAGAAACTTTATACTCTTTAATTTATGTTATCTCACAGGTTTTTGCTGATATATATGAGATGATTAATTGTACTACGAGCGTAAACGTTATATTTCTTGGTTTTCAAAGGAACGACAGACAAACTATGTATTCAATTAGAAACTATGATCTGTGTATCAGTGTTGTAAAAAAATTAATCAGTTGATTAGTTGCTAGCGCTGATCACATCGTCGAAAAATAGCTTTTGATTGATGTGCCATCTTAATTGGGCCTCTTCTTATTATTCAATTAGAAAATTAAAAATTATGCATTGATTTAATTGGGCCTCTCATTATTATTCAATTAGAAAATTAAACAATTTTGCATTGACTTAATTGGGCCTCTTCTTTATGCATTCATTCCTTGAGAGTTAAGGCCACAAACTTTCCAAAACAAAAATAAAATAGTCTGTGAGCTTGATAGGCTTCTATCAGGCCTAGGAAATTAAATGCATTTACATAGTTGGGCTTTATTTAGTCTTATTTCAACTCATAGCTAATTGAACTAATATCCAACAGTACAATGGGTTTAAAACAAAATTAGGAGATTTGGTTGACGTTAATACATCAGTTAATAGTACTGATTGGGAATAAAAGGTTGAGGCCTTTATTGAAACAGAGAGAATATATGTGCCAGTTTGAAATGATATGATCAAGTAGAATTTTCAGAGATGCCTAAAAGACAATACAAATCATATCTATCTTAGTTATATATATATATACATATACGAGGCTAATATTTTAAGAAAAATATACATCGTGTCTGATGAACTGGTATGCTGCCAATCATGCCACTTTCTCCTTCATGTTCATGCCTTCTGTTCAGTAAACATTCTCCTAACATTCTCTGATATTTACCTGACACCAATTCAAAACATTCCTCCTGTTGTTTTCTCTGCACGCCAACTGAATCAAAATTTTACTTACAAAATAAAAATCATGATGAATAAAATACTGGCTTACAATAGTCTCAGAATTAAAAAAAAAATGAAAGGAATACAATTCAGGCATGGCACAGATAGCACAGTAAGCACACTACTCTTTGAATGTGAACTGAAACACTCACATGTAATTCTCATGCTGTTTGCCAAACATATGGTAAGCAATGATTAAAGGATACATACAATAGATTTAAAGAGAAAAACTGTCAATATGTCAATGCATGCCGTTTCTCTTCTCCTTTTTTCATCTCCTTTTCTCCATTAGATTCCTCCATGGGTGATTAAAGCTCATGATCAGCTTGCATCACATTTGTCCCACTCACTTTCCATGCAATCACCCTCTTCTCCATTGTCTCCGTAATGGAGATATCCATTTTGTTTTTATACATTAATCGCTCTTATATATGTTAGTTACAGAAGAAGATGGTGGTTTTGAAATTATGATTACATGTAGTCAAGTAAATTGCTTTCGGAGCATAAAATATTAAATCATAGTAAACACATGAAGATCATCTCCATTTTATCATTGGAATGGAGGTAGTAAAAAAACCCTTCGTTCATGCTTTGCAAGATGTTCCCAGTAGTGATGTAAGCTTATCAAGTTCAAGTCAACAAAACGCTGGCTTTTAAAGCAAAAATATGGATAGCATCTCTTCTTTTTTGACAATGCATAGTGAGATCATTAATATAGGAGCTGTTTACAATTGGATTCCATTTTAAATTGGTTGATAAAAAATGGGTTACAGCTGCATCTGATCTTTCTTTAGTTCTGCATTCATGACTCTATTCTGATAAACTATCCCAACAACTTGGCAATCTTCTTGGGAAAAAGGAAAAAATAAAAAAAATAGATTTATTGTTGCATACTTGTAATTGTACTCTATGAATATTCATGTGGACAGGATAATAAATTTGATTTGATTTGATTTGAAAAACCCCTTTATATTCCAAAAAATATAAAGAATATTTTTTTTTCTTATCACATCTTGTCCGTATGGAAGACACTTGCTGATATATATGCTATATCACACATTAATTTTAAAGATTAGATGTTAAATATATGTTCAGTTATAGCCATTAATTAGCATAATACTTGTATACAAAATGCAGTTATATATTAATTAACCTCTGAAATTCTCTATATTTTGCACTTCACAAGGACCAATCGCAGAAAAAAAAAAATTTGTGTGGTACAACACCCCCCCCCCCCCCAACTAAATATCTCACATAATGCATATAAATTATATGGCATTAATATTCATAATTCAGCCCTTCATATATAATGCATTAAAATAAACTATGTCATATGTTACAATCACTTTGACTTTTAGCCCTCATGTGTACGTTGAACGAAGCTCGGCCATTACTACAAGCACACATCTCTCCATAATGTTACAACCATAGAAGAGCCTCTCTCTCATGGTACATAAAACAAAAGCTAGATTCTTGGTTTTAGAAAAAAAATAATAAAAAAGAGAGAAAAGAATGAGAGAGAGAATTAAGGGGGGGCAAAGGGAATGAAAAGAGACTAATGAAGGAGGCAAAATGATGTATTTGTATAGAGGGATGACGAAGGAATGAAATGATATTGCTTCATACGATATGAGGTAAAGGCCTCTTTATTTGTTTAAAGCCAAAGCTTGTGTGCTTTATATGGACTTTGGGACCATCATTGAGCCAAGAGCTTCAACCTATAAAGAGAACATGTTATTGGATCGGATTTGATTTCATACTCAGACCCAACTTTTATAGAGGATTCGAAATTCATATAATACCAGTTACCACTTAATTGAGCATTTGACAGGATTTGTATAATACATAGGTTTGGCCTCAATTCAAATTTATATCATAATAACTATTGGCATGCCTCTCTCTTCTTAAAATAAACTAAAATTATTTATCGGGTATACAAAAATATTTAATTGCCATGACCGGATCCATTAGCACATGGGAATGGCTCGTGCTCTCATGCTATTCATTGCCATCTCAGAGAAAAAGAGCAGAGAGAGAGAGAAGAAAATAAAAGGGGCTTTGGGTTATTACTGGCCCAATGCTTAGAAAGAGAGAAATTGCAATTTCTATTCTGTGTTTTTTCTACATGAATTAAAGTTGAATCCCTTTCTACTTCCAGCAATCCAACTACGTTTAAAGTTATGTTTCATGTACTCATTCTTTAAGTCATGATACATCTTTTCTTAATCTTTTTATACAGCTTTAATTTTGATGCATCTTTTCTTAAATTTTTTTTTTTTTTGGAAATGGTCCACAGTATAATTCCCTGACAATTTTTTTGCTGTTCCAGTTCTGATCAATGATTTGAGACATCAATTCAGATAAATTTCAGTATCAACCATATGATTTGAACTAAATTATAGTTAGATCAGATGGGTGATTGCTCTTGATGAAAAATTATAAGCAGGGTTAAAAGTAGAACAGTAATGTTAATCACCTTCTCTAAAATTGTGCTCTTGTGAAATAGACAAGGTGGAACATGAACCTTTTTTAATTCACTGACAAATAACACCCAAATTTACACAGTTTAAGAATATATATTCCACATACATAATTCTCAGTAGCAATTAATAATGCCAAGCACCATACCTAACTCTGTACACAAATTTATATAAATATATGTAATAGATTTATTGTACAAAGTTGCAACACAAGCAGATGAAAAGTTTGTCTTTACCCCTTAACGAAGAGGGAACAAAACAGAGCTTTCATCATAGCTAATTGTGTTTGTTTAATATCTATGGACCATGTGATTGAGACCTTATTTTTCAATTTAGAGGGAGCATAACCTGGGCCTGATGCAAAATTTATTATTTTATGAGCTAAAAGTGACACATATTGTTGCTAAAGTTATCTCATTAAGCATGCACGCATGAGATAATATAGCTCTAGCATAAGACATGGCATGTTATACTTGTTAAGTAGGGGTCCATAAATTAAAAGGTAATAAGACTGGTCAAAACATATTATTACTAAAAAAAAAATAAGATACTGATATTCAACTCTGCTAAATTGCATTAGAAAAATAAAGACTTAACATATCATTTAATTCATTTTTTTTAGCAGTACACTAAATAATATGTAGAAACACCACACTCATCAAATAGATCGGTTTTTATAGTTTGAATCGTCGTTTAAAGCTGATCTAATATATTTTAGAGTTAAACGACTCACAAAATTTCTAATAAGTCTAAATACATACTTGTACCACTTTATGATTCATATCAGAGGCGGAACCAGACTTTCAAGATGTGAGGGTCAAATACATAGAGTCAATCATATAGATTTTTTCTGCAGAGAATGTGGATTAATTTTACTCTAAATTATATAAAAAAAAATATACATAAATATAAAAAAAATGAAAAAAAAAAAAAATAAACATCAATTGACCCATTCTTCCTTCCTCCCTCCGTCTCTGCAAAATATCCATTTTCCAATATTTGCAACAATAAAAAACATTAATGAACTTATTCATTGGTTTTCACAGAGCATGGCAAATATGCATGTTAGCTATAATAGCGAGACGTGAGACACTATGCATCGGAATAGCAAAATTTTAAATATAAATTTTCGAAATATTAGAGAAAAGGAAAAATTTTAACTAAAAAAAGGGAGACAACAGTGCGAGTGGAAGGAGGGAATGTCTCACAGTAGGTTGCCTTCTCACCAGGGCACATGCCCCGAACACTCGAATCCATTGGACCCCACCTCGTTCTATTGGACCCACAAAAACTTATTATTTATGCAAATTGTCGTATATATCCCTATAACTATTAATTATCAAATGTACGTATGTTCATACTTAATTTTATTCCATTATCTTCTTTAGTTCAGTTAAAAAGTACTACAAATTACTTTTTTTATGAAGCATATTGATGGAATCTACATATTAAAAAAATTGAGTAATATATTTTTTTTATTTAGATTAATTTTACTTGTTATTCCATTGAGAATAAGCTTTTGATCTAGTGACAAAGACAATAATTTTCGTTTATAAAGTCGCAGGTTAAAAAAAAATAAAAGACAATCATTTGCGGATATTAAATAGCTGGGTGGCTTGACCTCCAACTTTACTAAAATAAAATTATTACTCCATTGTATTCTTTTGTTCAATTTATATTTTAATTTTATTGACTTCTTCATTGTGTTGGAGAAACTTATTGATTATATTTTCACAATTTCAATTTATTATATTCCATAGCCATGTTAAAAAGTGGTACGAGTTGCATCTTTTACGGGGCACACTGAAAGAAATTGCATACTGGATAAATTTGACTTTAGTTTACTTTTATGTGTGATAAACATCAAATAAACCAGATTTTGTTTAAAGTTCATTATGTGATAATATTTCAATCGAGATAAGTAATAATGTAAATATCTTATTAAACATGTGTTAAGCTACTATTTAGCATTTTTGTGGTTTTTGATGTCCACAGTTCTTTCTTAATAAAATGGAGTAATGTAATTGTTATTCAGATTCATTTTTTTTTCTTAGCTTTTATAATTTATTGTTCTAGTTCCTTACTCTTTAGATCATTAAATTTGATTTTAAGCTTTTCCTCCTTATCTTTTATTAAAAGTAAAATTCTTAAAGTTCCATGGATGAGTTTGCAAAAGATCCCTTTTGATAGTTCTTCCTTCTTTTGTGCTGCTATTGGTGCAGTACAACCTCTGTCATGCCACCTTTGGACCTTTGGTTCATATTCATAATTCATTACCAAAAATGGTTCAACTCAAACACAAACACAACCTACTTCACAAGACCAAAAACACAACAAATCAGCAAGTGTATTATATGTTTCTATTTATTCATTTTTTTTGACACTGTTTTCTACACTGGAGCCAAAATATCTAAATAATAAATTTACTATCCTAGAAAAATAACAAAAAAATAAAAATTGACTCGGATTATAAATATGTACATTAAAACCGCCGCTGAAGATCCTGACCCATGCAACTTGGTTAATAATTATTTTTTACCATAGCTGCATGCCTCGTTGCCTCCGCATGAGGTGAATAAAGCACCTTTGTGGCCGGGCTATGTGCACACTGTGGGGTGCCTAGTCAATAATGGGTCACATGAATAAACTAAAACTAAAAATAATCCCATTCAATCTATTACATCCTTCAATGGAAAAGGTAACCCCCTCTTGAGTATAATTATGTGGCTTCTTTCATTTTGTGTATATCTACTCTAGATTTTCTGTGATAAGCTTGTGTAGACTTAACATGTATTTGTGTTATTGTGTATGTGATAATGCACCAAGTTGGGGCATGTTCGGCTGTCTAAAGGGAACGGAAATGAAAAATTTGAAATGGTCAAAATACTGTGCACAGTAAATGGCCGAACAAGCTCATAGTAATCAAGTTTGTCATTCAGTAATGATCTGGTAAAGATCTTAAAGTGTATGATTTGTATATAATTCAGAAATAGTTTGTCTTGTACATTGTATACAAAGTAGAACTAAGTTGTTCTTAAGTTGATCAAGTTTCTTTGTGAACTCAATTCTAAAATCTATTCGAATGACTTCAAATGACGAATTCAAACTATTGAAATCCATCTACCTTATGAGTGATGCATCTACATGTGAATTTTTTTTTAAAAATTTTCGAACTAATTTTGTATACAGTTTAGTCAAAACACGTTCAACAAATGAATGCATTAAAATTAATTTATAAACATTCGAATTTTGACTGCTTGACTCTGTACTAAATTAATTTGGAAGTTCAAAATATTCACATGTAGATACATCACTCATAAAGTAGATGAATTTCAACACTTTGGATTCAACGTTTGAAGCTCATCCGATAGATTTTAAAGTTAAGTTCACAAAGGGACTTAGTGAACTTAAGAACACACTAGTTCTAATCTTGTGTATAATATAGAGTGAAGTTATGGTACTGTGCATGGTGCATATCGGTCTGCACTATGAATCAATATTTTCATTTTAAAGATCAAATAGTCGGAACCATTTAACATGATCTCCATGTGATAATAAACTTGTAGATCAAATTTTATAATTTTACATTTTTTTTACTATTTTGTTAGAGAGGTAAAAAATCACTTGATCTAAAGATTCTTGACGACTATAAAATAGTAAAAAGTTTCTAAAAAAAATGTACATTTTCATATGGACAACAGTTTCAGATTAATTGTTTAAACTTTAAAAATAAAAATATTAATTCATAATACATACCAATGCGTTATGCATAGTCCCATAGCCTCACTCCATAATAGATCAAAATATTGATATATCACATAATTTTAAGAGAGTCCATAAATTTTATGAATAATATGGAATAAATATCATATTGTTTTGTACAATTTGTGTTCAAATTTTATGAATAACACGAATATTAATGAGGACTATTTTTACAATTATAATGCGAATGCCATAATGCAAGACTGCCGGTGTCTTGCAACACCATGTTAGCCATTTGAAATTAGGCATAGAGAATCAGAGCTCAAAATTTGTGCATCCAATATTCCAATTCCAAGAATTCCAATCCCATCCCATCTTTTCCTGCTTCTTTTAATTCAAAAAAGAAACTTTTTGCCCTCTCTTATTTCTTAAAATTATTATTTTTTCCACTTAAACCGGTATAAGTGCGCCAGTTATCATTCCTTGAATCTTCCTATCATTGGGAAGTACAGTTGGGGTTATAAACAAAACAAACTTGGTTGTAACTAAGAGAAAAATTGCATTTATCCCAATTTGTCTAGAGTTTTATTTAAGATCTTTGATTAATGAGATTATCACCTTATGGGAGAGGGGAGTGTCCGAAGCCCATCGGACCAAATTCGGTTCGATGGGTGGTTTCTACTGTCCGATTCATTTCAAGATCTGTGCGTACGGTTATTAAAGCAAACAACACGGATATTAAAGTGATGGACATCGGACAACCCCCTCTCCCTCACCTTATATACTAGATTAATAGTTTTGTTTAGAACTTTATTTAACGAGATGAACAGTTTTCATATTTGTTTACATATGAATCATAAATCACCACAAGTCGACAAGTAATGTAATTCATTATAAATTTTTCCTTCGCAATAAATTTAAAAAAAAGTGAGGTTATGGAGTGGATATTGCACAACTATATAAAATAGCAGAAACTGTCATTATTTTTTTTTTCTTACTATAGGTACCATAAAAGTAATTATACAAATTTCATCGTTTAATATGCTCAAGTTAAGGCGTACGTACGTCTAATCTTAGTGATCCTGCCAATCAGTTAAATTTGAAAAACTATAAAATTAGTTTGGATTGGTTAAATATGAATTAATTTTGATTAATCTAACAAATAAATGAGGAGGGTTTAAATACCTTCATTTTTTGCACCTCAATCATACCTCTAATTTTTTAATTTCCTAATAACAAAAGTTTTAAATCTTATATGTCAAAATAAAATTATTGGATGAGATCTATATTATTTCACTGCATGCAAACAAAAAATTATCATGTATTTACTTTTGTTCTTGTATGAATCAATAAGTTGAAAAATTAGCGTCCGAAAATTCTCCATATTAGTGTATTTTTGGAAGTTCTTGATAACAATCAAAACAAAGTTGAGATGGCATGCTCTTTTATATGCATATAGAAAAATAATATAAATTATATCCAATTGTTTTATTTTGATATTTAAGTTTTAAATTAAGTTATTAAAGTTTTGAAAATAGAGACATAATGGAGGCATTTGAATCCTCTTTCAAATAATTTTTTTATATGAACTTTGTAAAAAAAAAAATCGAGTAAAATCCGGCCAACGGTTGGACATTATTTTTCTTAAGAAATAAGAACATTCATATATAAAATCTGTCGGATTTCCAAAGTCCGATTATTCAATAATTTGTATCGTAATCAATTAGTTAGTGATGAATTGAAAATTTTATAATTCTTAATAAATTATATTAATGAATATAGTAAAACTTCACCACCTCACCTTTTTACACCCCTAGTTTTAGTCTTTGCAAGAATCAGCAGTCAACAAATTTAACCTAAAAGAGTTTAATTACATAAAAAATAACAAAAATGGACCACTTCTTTTATATATTTAATTCTTAATATTCTTGCTCACAGAAAGGCCCAAGTGTAGCTAATCACTTCCATTTCAAAAATTAATTTTGGAACATTTGATCCATAATTTTTGAACCGATAAAAGAGGCAACTTTCATCAATTTCAAAAAAGAAAATGATAAATTAGAAGTTGTATACTATACCCAAAGTCCCAAAGTGCATGGAATAATATAACAGTGACTTTAATTAATTAATTCACCAAGCCAACAATAGAACAGTGAGATCTAGTAATTAAAAACGATTAACTATGTAACGAGAATAAGACAGGAATATCCAAGCACTGATAATAACGGTAATCTAGGCCAAGTGAGAGTAATTAAAAAAGATTAACTATGTAATGCGCAAAAAAAAGAAAGATTATTACACAACTTGCGAAAACTAGCGGTCCATGTAAGGAACTAAAATTTGACTAAGGAATTAACTCGGCAACTGTGCTGTTAACCCACTCGTGTTACCCTGTAAATCACGCCACATTTAGATTTGTTTTCATATATGTTTTATTTTGTCTGTTTTCATCTTAATGTTTTGTTATTGTTTCTTTTGTACGAATGTACATAACCACGGCGCTCATATATTCCAACTTAAATTCTCATATAATTTTTTGTTGAATGACGCTACGGTGCTGGAATTCGTATCATCTGAGGTATCTCAAACTTTGAGTGTTTTTTGTTTTTTTGAAAAAACTCAACTGTTTAAATATGTTATGCACGAATCTCAAAGCACAAATAATACTGGCCTCTGTGCTATTCCAGAATAGGCATCATACATGTCGCATGCAAAAATTAATATATCTCAGAGGATACACATGTACAGTACATAATGTGGATTAAACCGTAAGTATTACGGATCAATATTTTCATATTTAAAATCAAAATAATTAATCTGAATTGTTAACATAAATAAATATTATAAATAAATATGTACTTACAAACTAAATTTTAACTTTTGTTTTATTATTTTTCAAAATAGACAAAAAATAACTATTTTTAAATGGTCGATCAAATGATTTTTTTTTAAAAAAAAAAGTGATTTTCCTCTTATCTAAAAAAATTGTTAAAAATCTTAAAATTTTATCCACAAGCATATGTTTATATAAAAATTACGTTGAACAAATTAAATTAATTATTTAGACTTTAAAATAATGATATTAATCCATATTACGACGGATATCCACAATGTATAAGCCTCACTCTCTTTTTTTCCCTTTATATCGACCACCTTTTGTTATTAGAAGCTCAACGAGGTTTTCAAGTTTTGATAATTGGCATAACGGCCGGTCTTTACGGCGATTGCAAGCTTTCAAGCCGCTATTAGTGACTGATATGATGAGATCTATTATTACTATGAATCAAATGATGGAAAATTTTAAAATAAGTAATTGATCAATTTGAAAAAAAAAATTGATCAATTTGTATGCTTCTATTTATTCATTTTTTTTTTTTTACCAAATTCTTGAATTAGTTTTGAGATTTAGGATTCATTTTTCTTCCTTCATATAATTAGGCACTTAGACTTTGTTTTTATTGGTCAATATTTTTTTTTATGATAGAAAGATGAAGATTTGATCTTTAAAATTTAATGTGCACAAATAATTTTATTTTGGGTTTTGAATAAAAATTGGAGATCAAACCACTCAACTATTGAATACTTTTGTTATTACAACAAAGAATTTCTGTATTTGAATTTTGATTCCACAATCTTTCACGTTATAGACTATGTACCTTTACCACTATATCAAAAACTAATTCTTCTTAATTCGGATATTAGAACCCGTATCTTACCTATCCGGATCAGTATATATATATTTTTTTATTCAATACGTATTCATTTGGTATTTGAAAATTGGTCACAAAAGTCACATTTTAATATTATTTTGCATTTCTTTTTCTTTTTAAAAAAAAGTCAGACCGCCGATTTCTAATATATGACAGCCAAAATTTTAAAAAACAAAACAAAACAAAAATAAAGCTAATTACTTAAAAAAGCTAAACTAACCTAACGAATTAATTACTTAAAAAATCTAAATTAACCTAACGAATTACTTAAAAAAGATAAACAATATACGTACAGAAGTCGCAATGATTTGACCGACAAATTAGCTAAGATGAGTAGAGAAAAAGGATGTAATTATAAGGGACACATATTCCCAATGTTTGATGAAAATTTCTTGAGAGGGGTTAGAACAATTAATTATTCAGTTATATGAACTATGTATACAAGCAAAAAATAAAAAATAAAATAACCTAACGAATTACCCTACAAAAGAGGACACTTGCAAGCAGCGGTGAAAATGGGTCGGATATTATCCCGGATCAATATTTGAATTTTTACGGATTCAGATACAGATAGTTTGCGGATACATATATATAAATCATATACACAAATATATACATACATATATATAGAGGTGCAACTACCCCTTGAGAATGTGGTTAATTGACCCCATTTTGTTTGACTCAATTTTCTATATAATTTAGAGTAAAATATTATGGGTACCGTAAAATAGACTTCATTTACAGCCTAAAAATTATATATGATTGACCTCCATTTAGTTTGACCCAATAGTTAGAAAGTCTGATTCTGTCCCTTCATACATACATACATACATACATACATACATACATACATACATACATACGTATGTGTGTATGTGTGTATGCATGTGTGTGCGTGTATATATATGATTTATGTAAATATATATATGTATATGGTTTCAAAAAATGAATACGGATAATTATGAATTATTTTAATTTTTCAGATATCTGTATGTGCATATACGAATACAAATATTTGTATCAGTCTTTTTAAAAAAAAAATCATATATCCGTCTGTGCATAAGCGGATATAGATATGGATAGTATCTGTACTCGTATTTTTTATTTGTTTCTTTAAGAATCGTATATGTTTAGAGATAATTTTTTTTTTTTTTTATTTGAGTAAAAATATAGTTATGTTGATGAGATATATATTTTGTTATAACATAACAAGTTTAATATGAGAAAAAATATTTTATTCCAATTATCTCCATAATTTATGGTATTTTGATTTTTCAATGAAAATAATTTATTAAATAATATATTAATTTTGTTACAATATTTTTAAGTAGCGAAGCTAGTCCGGAATATTGAAATATACCCTCATCTAAAAAAAAAAAAAAAAACCACTGAATTTTAAAATTCGAAATTTAGCACGTCCACAACGTCAAATGGCGGACAGTCAAAAACCTCAAAAATTCAGATATCAACGATTATTAATTACGAAAATAGATAGAGTAACTTATAATTTGAATATACTAGAAAGAACATCAAACAAAATATATAAATTATAAGATGTACTAGAAGGACGCTGAAACATCTTATAATTTAGATGTACTAGAAGGATTCCGAAATATTTTATAATTTAGATGTACCAGTAACACACCAAGAAATAGTTTAATTTTTTTATAGCCGGGAAAATATTGTCTGAATTTTTTTTTTTGTAGCGCTCTAATATATCTAAATTATAAGATAATTTATCTATCTTGTTTGATGTTCGTTCTAACATATTCAAATTATAAGTTGTTCTTTTTATATTTGAAAATTATTAAACAAACCTATTAAAATTCAACGTTGAATCTCAACCTTTTGAAATTTGTCTGTCCGCCATTTCAAATGACGGATGTAAAAAATGTGTCTGCCATTTGACGTTGTGGACATGCTAACTATCAAATTCTCAGAATTTAGTGGTCTTTTAGTTTATTTTATTTTTGGCAGTGTATATTAAAAAAATTCGGAAGCTAGCAGAGCAATTGCATTTGCATCCATGAAATTAAAGCACTAATCATAATAATCATTCAAGCGTACAAAATATATTTAGATAACCATATATAGAACTTAATGAAAACGTCTTTCCAAAATCTATTTTGAAAAGACACCATTAATTTCTTGGACTTAACAATATATATTTAGATAGGTATTATCGCGTCATTATATAGAAAAAATAGAAAAAAATATCATGAAGAACGTAACTATAACAAAAACTATCTTACATAGCATTTCTTTTTTTTTTTTAAATTATATTTTATATTTTCACTAATTATTAACATTATATAAATTCTTGTAGAGTAATAAGTAACACGAAATTGATTAAGAAATAAAATATCATATTGAATCAATACAGAGTTCAAATTTCTATTCAAAATATTCATAATAATATTATAGACTATCTATATTTTTCTATTCAACATAATTTAAGCATCATGGCATAACTATCTATAATTTTTCTATTAAAACTAACCTAAGTATTATGTCATAAACTATCTATTTTTTTTTTCTATTTTAAAGCAAAATAAATCTGGATCTTGAAAAAAAAATTGGTTATAATTAATAATAAATTTTTAGTTTTGATCTTTAAATAAAATCATGTGTAGCATGGTGTGCGCTACACACTAACACACTACTCGCTATAGCAAACTGCTATTACTAATATAGTGGTCGTAGCTGAAATTAATAACACACTTTTATCTCATAACTTAGTGTTTAAGATTTAAAAGCCGCTATAGCATCGCTGTACGTAGTGCGCTATTTAGAACACTGGTATATATAATATACCTCATGAGCTACTGCCGTATTACATTTTACAAATATATATGTTTTTAATAAAAACTGTTTGGGAACTATAAAATAAATAAACTCGTAACTAAATCAAATCTGTTAAGAATATAGTGTGAGGCTACGGTAATATGCACAATTAATGGTTTGCATAATGAACCCATATCTTTGTATTTAAAGTTTAAATAGTTAATATCAACAGTTCATCATGGTCCACGTACACATGAAAATATACATGAACAAATTTGATATTTTTAGATATTTTTATTAGTTTTTTAGATAGATAGAAAATTACATGATTGAAAATTCTGGACCATCCAAAACTGTGAGTTTCTAACTATCTAAAAAAATAGTAAAATTTTATAAATTAAATATGTAAAATTTGGATTGCAACTATACTAATTAATTTCATATGAACATCATGTTTAATGGTTTGTGGATCAATTGTTTGGAGTTTAAAAATTGAGATATGAGTACATAACACGGGTTTATCCGTAACATGCACATTACCATAGCCTCTCTCAAGAATATATATATCTTAGTAACAATTTTATAATTAAATTTCAGTTATCAAATTTAAGTGTTTAAATTGTTTAACATTATTAGCTAGCCTCTTTAACCCTAAGGCTTAAGGATTAATTAAGCAAATAGTAGCATGATTAGTTTATCTACATTAATATTAATAATACCAAAACAAATTTCATTTTAAGTTTTAGAAATTAATTCAGTTTGCTTCAGGTCCCAGATTTCTTGATAAAACAATAAAGGCAGCCATCTGAGGTAGGGCTGAAAACGGAGCCGGATTATCCATTCCGAATCCGCTCTGTATCCGATCCAGATCCGAATTTGGATAAACGGATTCGGATAATATCCGGATACGGATCCGGATAATTACTGAATACGTTGAAAAGATCCAGATACGGATACGGATAAATTTCCGCCTCAGTAAACGGAGCGGATATCCCTTTGTATCCGAATCCTCTTTAGAATCCGAAATCTGAATTTGAAGTGGCCGTTTGAGGTTATTATATAAGCGTTTCAACTTTCAAATTCAAATTGATAGCTGATGTGGGACTAATCACGTGAGTTGGTCCGGACCCTTCTTTGCTGGCGCTACTTTTTTTTTGTTTCTTCCTGGCGTTGCTGCGCGTGATTATCAAGGAAGCCATCTCAGCCCTTTATTATATTGTTTTGCTCTCATATGGTAATCCAGTGACTCAGGGAACTCCATCGATATTTATTATATTCTATACACATGCGTGCTTATCCTTGTATGTTGTAATTTCAAACTTGATCCCACAAAAATAAATAAATTTACATTTTTTAACTAGAAAAAAATGTTTGTTGCTTATTCATTATAAGTGTTTCAACTTTTTTATTGGTTAATTATCTTTTTTTTTATTCATCACATTTTTATTTGTATCTTAAACTTCATGATTCAATTATCCGACAATTATTTATTTTGTATCTGTATTCGAATTCGTATCCGTGGATTATCCGTTCCGTATCCGTATCCGTTTAAGGTGGATTTGATTTTACATTTTAACATCCGTTTACTATCCGTATCCGTATTCGTATCTGCTCATTGAAATATGGATGTGGATATGGTATCAGCATTATCCGCTCCGAATCCGTTCCGTTTACACCCCTAATCTGAGGGCAAGAGACTTAATTATTATTAGCTTAAAAATAACTAATTTAATTCAGATATGGATAACTAAAATATTAAATATAAACATTTTGCGAATATAATAAGTGGTGCAGAACATGAGGCGTCAGATAAACTTTAATTTTTGCAGATGGGCGATGGCGGGAGCATTTATTAAACTGATACAAGAGTTGTGAATAATAAAATTAGTATCTATTGCCCCTGTGACTATATAAACAGTTTGTGCAATATCCAAACGACACTAATATTAATAAAAAAATATATATTATTTTTTTAGAAAAAAATTAGTATTTTTCGAAGTAGAACTTTTGTGATGTAAAATGAAAAGTTTACGGATCTATGTAGTACTTATAACATTTTAGGGGGAGTTTCATGTAAATCTCTGAATCCTCAAAATTACATATTCCTTGAACATTCATAATATCATATTTACTCTTCTAGATTTCAAAAACCCACAAAATTATCCAATCATTTATAAAGCAATCATTTTTAATTTCAACGATTTTTCTATTAAAACTCAATTTAACTTTATCAAAGTATACCCATTTTCCTCTCTATTGAAAAATAAAATAAAAATTATGTAACATGTTTAAAGAAAATATTTAGTTTTCTAATTAATTAATTAATTTTAAGAGCAAATAATTCATTATCTTACTTGTGGCCACAGACAAATATATGCCTAAATGCCACAATGTATGTATCACAAGTAGAGAAATAAGTCATTTGTTCTTGAAAACCGATCTTTTAAAAGATAATACATTTTTTACACTGACTACATATTTTATTGTTTTAATAAAGGGTAGAATGAGTATTTTATAAATTTAAAATGAGTTTTAATAGAAAAATCAATAAACTGGATGAATTTGTGACTTTTTGAAAATTTGAAGGGTAAATATATATCATGAATTTAGAGGGGTAACAACGTATTTTTGAGGTATTTGAGGGGGTATACATGAAATTATCCCAAAATTTTAAAGATGAATACAAATGATACTTCGGAAACTATTTGTATATTTTATTCCATTTAAATTAAGTTTTAAACTAATTTCTTATATTTTTGAAGGTCAGCTGGCAATGAACATATTATTTTCAGGAGTTAAAACAATCCAACGGTACAAAATCGTCTTTTCTCCGGCCCAAATTTCTCAATGATCTGGTTTTCTTTTCTTTATTTATTTTATTCGTTTTTCTTCTAATATTCTCTCCTTTATTAACTCCGAACAAAAGAACAAAACCTTAAACAAATTAATTAAGGAGAGAGAAAAACTAGAAATGGACTTCTCTTTAATGATCACTTCCTAGTTCCCTCGTTATATATAGGCGCTCCTCTCCCCTTCGACCCTTGGTTCAACTAACACTAGTTTTCTCGTGTGTGTGTGAGGAAGAGATCTCAACTAATTAAACCTAGTCATGGCTTCTAACACAAATGCAAGTGAAGATAAGCCAGTAGAGTCACTAGTAGGAGGTAGGTACTTGGAAATGGAGCAGGACGGGGATGCGAAGACCGTGAAGTCCCGCCTCTCGGGTTTCTTATGGCATGGCGGCTCAGCCTATGACGCCTGGTTCAGCTGTGCCTCTAACCAAGTACACATTTCTTCTCTTCTCTCTATAATAACTTATTTTCTTTCCGTTTGTTTTTCCATATATAGAACTCTTCCTTATATATTTTTGTTCTTTCTTCCTTTTTGGTTTTATTTTTTTTAGGTGGCACAAGTGCTTCTTACATTGCCATATTCCTTCTCTCAACTAGGAATGACTAGTGGGATTTTATTTCAACTGTTTTATGGGTTGTTGGGTAGCTGGACTGCTTATCTCATTAGTATTCTATACATCGAGTATAGAACAAGGAAGGAAAGAGAGAAGGTTGATTTCAGAAACCATGTCATTCAGGTAAGTAATAACTTGTAAATATACTTAGCTTTAAGAGTTTACACACAACTTTTTATTCACTTATTTTCAAACTTTTTTGTGTGTGCGCGTAAAATAAAACAGTGGTTTGAGGTGCTAGATGGGTTGCTAGGCAAGCACTGGAGAAATGTTGGACTAGCATTTAATTGCACTTTTCTTCTATTTGGATCTGTTATACAACTAATCGCTTGCGCTAGGTAACCTTCATCTTTCTCTCCTAATTAAGGGTCAAATCTATATATTGTATATATTATTCATGTCTTTTATATTTGTCTGAAAACTTATCATGTCTTATTGTGTGTCGTTTGTAAATGTAAATGTGTAGCAATATATACTACATAAATGACAAGTTGGATAAGAGAACATGGACATATATCTTTGGCGCATGCTGTGCTACTACAGTCTTCATCCCTTCATTTCACAACTACAGAATCTGGTCATTTCTAGGCCTTATTATGACTACATACACTGCCTGGTACCTCACTGTTGCCTCACTACTCCATGGCCAGGTAAACACACTCACTTTTATTTTTACTTAATTTCTTTCATTTTTTTTATTATTACTTATTAGTCTTACACTCTTTCTTGGGTTCTTATGTTAATGATCTCTATTTCTATTTTCTTGCTGTAAATTTTTAGATTGAAGGAGTGAAGCACACAGGCCCAGCAAAGATGGTTCTATACTTCACTGGAGCTACTAACATTCTCTACACATTTGGTGGTCATGCTGTCACTGTGTAAGCACTCTCTTAATAAATTTCTATCAAAGAACTTGCCGACATTCACATTGGCAAACAAAAAATTTAAATGAAAGAACCATAACATATCTCTAAAAATACAAAAGAACATAAAAAACCCTCAAGTAAGCGTGATCTGATATTACGGATTGAGATTCTCTGTTGCATTACATTCCTCTATTAGAGTAGCTGCTATAGGTGTACAGAATACTACAAAGTGGAAAGTCAGGGACCAAATGGGTATATTGAATAATTAAATCCCGTTTGACTGGAAAATCAGAGACTTCATAACACAGCAAGTTCAAAAAATGTAACAAACAATCCCAAGTTCCCAACACTTGAGCCCACTAAACCTTTTTTGGTGCTCTTTTGGTGTTCTTTTCCTCTTTCTTCTTTGCCTTTTTTCTAATGCAACATTGACCGGTACAAACAGAGAGCGCACTATAAAAAAAAAAATAACTACCTTGAACAAATGGACTAGTTTATTAGTCATGAGTTTTAAAATTCAACTATTCGTTGAGCAGAGACAATGGTCGTTTTGTCTCTTAGAAATATAGAGGAGTCACACATGCCGGTTTCTCTACGTAGTTTTGTGTTCCCTCTGTATAAAAATGCCTTTCTCATTTTGCTAATAAATATCCCATGTTCCCAATAAAGCAAGAGCAATTATTTCAAATTGCTCCAAAGCCATTCTGTTAGGAATGCTTCTTTGATTCTCTGTGTTTTATGTTCAACTTACTTTACCCCTTCTAATTTTCACTTTCTCTCTCTTTCTCTGGTCTGATAATTAATGTCCCACCTGACCTCTGACAAATTGTACAGACAGCACTTCACAGTTCCCACTATCGCCTTCATTCATTATTTATGCAGTCAAACAAGTATACATCTCAAAACCGCCACCATCTTTTAACTTGTTATGCATTTGTAAAACTATGCCATCCACTGTTCTCTGTAAATTTCTGATTTGATACCAATCTCCTAGATTACGACCCTTGCTTACTGTATTACTCTGTTCCACTTACACCGAGTGGGACATATCATCCCTGTTTTCACAACACTCCAAGAGAGAGAAAGAAAAGAAGAAGAAAAGACAGAGGGAAACGTAGGAGAAAAATAGTAATCTCTGACAAGTTGTTGCCCAAAACGAAAACGAGAAATAAAACATAAGCTATTAAGCTTGCATGAAAGGCCCAATTTGAGGGCCCTCATTGGTTTCCTGCCACTGAGCACTACAACATGACTCTTTTTACATGTGTCTGCTATAGTTTCATACTTTCATGTGATATCTTTTTCAAAAGGGTTTTGTTATGAGGCACCATATAGGAATCCCCTTTGTCATATTCTGGATGGCAATATACTTACTACTTACCATTACCAATAATCTAGTACTCTACCAAACTATTAAGAAAATTAGTGAAAATTAATGAGTGTTAATAAAAGGAACTAATAAGAATATTTTTTTTTTATGCAGAGAGATCATGCACGCTATGTGGAGACCGCAAAAGTTCAAGGCAATCTACTTACTAGCTACACTCTATGTTCTAACCCTAACCCTCCCGTCGGCCGTCAGCGTCTACTGGGCATTTGGTGATGCGCTTCTGACGCACTCGAACGCATTTGCACTACTCCCGCACACCCCATTTCGCGACGCGGCAATAGTGCTGATGCTTATCCATCAATTCATCACATTCGGTTTCGCTTGTACACCACTCTACTTTGTTTGGGAGAAGGTATATATATATATATTATATGTTCATGTTTAGGAGCTAGCATATATAGCATCAATCTGCAATATTATGAAATTGATTATATTTAGTTTTTTCATAATTTCAAAATATAAACTTGTATCTGAAAATTAAATGATTTTATTAGGCAACTGATTACTATAATTAACAGTGAGTTCACAGAAAATAACTTGTGTTATTTCACTGAAACAGCTTATTGGACTGCATGATTGCCGTAGCTTATGCAAACGGGCAGCTGCTCGTCTGCCCGTGGTTATTCCAATATGGTTCTTGGCAATTATTTTCCCCTTTTTTGGGCCAATTAATTCAGCCGTTGGATCGCTGTTAGTGAGTTTTACTGTCTATATCATCCCCTCATTGGCTCATATGGTCACTTTCCGCTCCGCTCAAGCCCGTGAGGTAATACTTTTTTTTTACCTTTTACTGTATTACTTTATTTATTAATTTATACGTAAGATAATAATCTATAATGTACCTGGTTACTTTGCTTAATAAATAGTCAAACGCCTTTTAATTTATTAAAAGTCTTGAGTCTGTCCTTGAGGAATTATTATAGTAAGAAGAATAAATTGCTTGTTAATTATCGACGTAGATAAGTATAATAGTTTAGTGGGTAGTTAATTAAGCAGTTAGCTTTAGTAACAAATAAGACAAACTCAACCAGTCTAAAAGTAGTTATATGTAGTCCTATGTGGGGCTATAAAAGCTTAAAGGCAAGGTGACATGTTGTACTATTATCTGTCTAGTGTCTTTGGAAGTACAGAAAAAGCTAAATGAACTTACATTTTTCAGAAAAAATGAAAGATAATCAAAGGAAAAGAACAGAAAATTACACCGAAAACCTGAATTAACACTTGATTTTTGAGTTAATTGTCACTACAAGATGTAAGGAAAAAGTAGTCAGAGAATTGGGTGTTTCTATGAGGAAAAAAAGGCACTTATTCCAAGAGAATAAAATGGAATTCTTTTTATGCAATGGGCACTGAGAAATTGGTAGTAATACAGTACAGAATATATTCTTTCAGTCAACATGGTCAAATACTGTCAAAAATAAAATAATTAACTTTATCAAAGAAGTGCACTGCTCAAATTGATCTAAGGAATTTATAGCATTTAAGGCTCCATGCAAATATGCAAGTGTGAAAGCTTCAATAAAAAATAATTAATTACCCTTCACAGGGTTTCTGAAATGATGAACTTAGATTTCAATTTCACTACAGTACCATTAAATCCCAAATTTTGAGACATCTGGTAATAAAAACTTGATAATTTGGTCTATAAAAGCAGTAAACATGAGAAATCCAATGTAAGCCTTTATTGGTTCTGTTGATATTCCCTAGTTAAGAGCACCCCCAAGACTGGTAGTACAATGTATGCATTAGACCGTGCTTATGCCTTGAAAATTAACAGAAGTGCACACACACATGATATTATAGCAGTTGAAATGACAAATACTAAATAACAAATTTAGTAATCAAATAAGTTCAATATATTGGCCCCTCAAAGCTCAGTATGAACTTGGCATGTAATGTAGTTCCTTAGACTAATCATCTTTTTATCCATATTATCTTACAAAAATCTCTTCATAAAAAAACTTGTGCTATTCAATTACAGAATGCCGTGGAGGTTCCCCCGAAATTTGTCGGCCGGTGGGTTGGTTCATTCGTCATCAATGCATTTGTGGTTGGCTGGGTCCTGGTGGTTGGGTTCGGGTTCGGTGGCTGGGCTAGCATGACCAACTTTGTTCATCAAATCGACACGTTTGGTCTCTTCACAAAGTGCTACCAATGCCCGCCACCGACTTCCCCGGCTTTTGCGAACTCACCCCTGCCCCTTCCAAGCAGTGCAAATAACTTGACAAGCCCTTTCTTTATTTCGCCTTCCCCGGCACCCGCTCCTTCACCGGTGTCATTTTTTCTACGTCATCACCACCACCATCACGGATCGTGAAGCCAGTCAGCAAATTGGAATGGAATCTCTTAGTTGCATGCCAAAGTCTGAAAATCCTTAGAATTGATCTAGGTCTTGTTAGCACTTTTGCTTAGGCAATTGTTCTTTTATTTTTCTCTTGTCCTTATTTCTTTTTTTTTTAGTTTGTTTTGTTTAAACTAAAAGTCAGAACCGGGGCTATTGTGCCACCAGTTTCACTTTGGTGCAAAGATGTTGATGTAATGATGTATTGAGGGTTTGAGAAACTAATGGGTGGTGGTGTATGAGAAAGAGAAACTATGATGAAGATGTATGAATGATAGTGCTGCAGTGGTTCCTATATACTTTGTCATCTTATTGTCTTGCAACCTTCTTTTATATTTATTCCTCCTCGTTGATGTTCCACTAAAAATGCATTTATACTGCTCTGGTTCTTTTGTACCTGAGGCATTTCTTGGTTACTGTAAAAGCTTCATCCTTCTATAGCCAGGGGGGACCGAATTGTCTGGAGAGGGAGTAGGATTTTCCTGCTCCTGAATCACTGACTAGTGAGCCACATCAAAATTAAAAACTAATATTTAAATTTATAAATCCGTTTGGACCCACCTGTCAGTCTCACTGGAGGTAGGTGATCTCTGTCCACAGCGAGGGTGCTTTCGGTTCACAATGAATAATAAATTGGATCTCCATTTTAGTTTCCAAATGGTCCTAAAAACTTCTTCCATTAAGCATAGCAACAAATTCATAACTCGAAATATTTCAAGAAGTTGGAAATTTATAATTCGCCTACAAGTATATTTTGAGAATTATATATTCTGCTGTTTATAGCATAATTAATATATAAAGTACTAATAATGTTAGAAAGTAATTAAACAAAAAGATTTCATACGTTCTCGCGAATAGTTATGAGTATTTTATTTTGAAAAAAAGGCCAAGAAACCCACTAATTCATTATTTCAAACTGTTTACTGGCTACAAACTAAAATACTTAGAAAACTAAAATCCATCTACCAAATTCAGGGGACCCCACTCTCAGCCACTCACACACCCGCATCCTAAACTACATGCACCAGTACATTTCAGCATTTCATTTTTTTTTTTTTATGGTAATCAGCAATTGCTGACAACATATATATTGATGTTGATGGTAATCAGCATTTCATTTTTACATCATTGTCAGAATAATTGAGTATTATTAGATTTGTAAAATCTACAAATAATACGTGTATCAGACAATTGGACATATCATCGGAAAAGATGTTGAAAAAAAATAATCAAGTATTATTTAAAAACCTCTTGTTACTGTACTGTTGTATTTTGTTTTGGTGCAAGACATATATATGACACATTAAAAAAATAACGCTCTGATACCCAGGAAAAACAGTTGGGCAGTCCATGAACGGTTATAATTTAATTAATCATTACAAAATTTACTAATAAAAATAAAAAGAGAGATCAAGTTACAACAATTTTGAGTTACAACAAAATTACATCAACTATTTTTTTTCATTTTAAAAGTCCAAATCGTTGATCCAAACCGTTCAACTTGATTATCTAAATAAAATGTGCTTTCAGATCAAATTTTACATTTTTTTTTAATTTTTTTTTACTATTTATTAAGATGGTACAAAATTCAATACTCTGAATTTGACTAGTTTTTGTAAAATACTTGATAAATAGTAAAAAAATTCAAAAAAAATGTAAAATTTGATCTGGAAGCATATTTTATTTAGATAATCATGTTGAACGATTTGGATCAACGATTTGAATTTTGAAAATGAAAAAAATTGTTGTAACTTGATCCCTCCTCTAAAAAATAATTGAACAATTTGTACTATTTTAGTTTCTGGTTGATATTATTGACAATAGTTCAATGTTATATTATTTTCAATATGAAAATAAAAGTTTATAGACGAGTTGTTGATCTAGATTATTGGTTATGTATTAATTTTCACATAATTAAGTTGTTGTTCGGATTTCGTCTTGAAATAGTAGCTCATGTTGAATAAAGAAGTTATACGATATATCTTCATAAAATTCAAAATATGTTTATATTATACAATATTATAAAGATTAAATCTAAAAATATAAAGTGTTATAACATATATAGTCGGGAAATCTCTTTTCTTAAAATGAGACGAACGTTTTAAAAATAATTAAACTAAACTTGATCTAAAAACATTTGATAAATTATATATATTAATTGTAAGCTTAGTATCTACATCTCTGAAACTATTAGAGTTTTTAATTTGAGAAGACAATTTTTAATTCAGTTTCAGGGATGTAGGAGAATTTCTTATTTAATTAGCAACTATGCAGGAAAGTTTTTTTTATTAAGAAACTGTTTATAAACTCCATACTGATTATGATTGGCTGAATTTTTTTTTCTCCTTCTTAATTTATTACTGATGTGGCTTAATAGAAACTCTAAAATTAATTTCAGAAAAGTGAGAGTTAGAAAATTTAGAGACCTTAATTTTTAAAAAATAGTTAATAATTGCTTAGAAACTTATTTGAGTTGCTGAGACGTAGATGCTTTATTTTACATATTTGTACACTAAAGCTGATAATTTTTATCCGTAAAAAAAAAGATTCTTTCAGATATATTTCAGTTAATTATATCACAGTCATAATAAATTGTCAACACTAATTAAGTAAAAAAATTGCCACCCATAAAGTAGAGTACAATATTAAATCATCCATGGAAAGCAATATATCTTTTAGATCAAACAACAAGTGACAACTAATTAAAAAGCACGGTTATTTAAAAACTATAGCGGGAGAAACAGAATCTTATATTTTAAGATTGAGTACCTTCTACCAAATATTTTAGCTAAAAAACATGAAAAAGCACCAATCTGGCTGAGTTTGTCATTACTCAGAAATGCAAGGGACAATACATCTAGAAATTGTCCTTTGCCTTGGATGTTGGAAATTACATAATACAAGAGAAGAATAGAAAGGGAATCCCATGTTAACTGCCTTCCCGTGACCTTAATTAATTAATGCTATCTAATTAAATGATTAGACAGGAAGCAAACAAAATAAGATGTGCTTTTGGAGAACTTTCATTTGTAAATCTCTGTAATTTATTGGAAACTTGCCAAGTTGCTTTGGGTTTGTGTCAAGGAACCATTTGGTGAAATAAAATATCATTAGAGAATGTTTAAATGAAGTAAAAATTGGTTATTTGTCACTCCATAACTTTCAAATATGAAAAATATCATTATAAAATTATAAATCTGAAAAATGCCACTCTAAACTTAGTTAATTTTTAAATTTGCCACAAATACACAATTTTTATACTTTTTTTTATTAAATAACTGAAAAATACAGTTTTGAGATACGTTTTTCTGTATTTTTCTATATGCCCTTCAGACCCCTTATTATACGTATCTCAAAACTGTATTTTTCAGTTAATTTTTAATATTAAAAAAATATAAAAATTGTGTATTTGTGGCAAATTTAAGAATTAATTAAGTTTAGAGTGGTATTTTTCAGATTTATAGTTTTGTGATGGCATTTTTCTGATTTAAAAATTTTGAGTGGCAAATAACCAATTTTCCCTTAAATGAAACTTAGGAAAAATAATGAAAATACATGGTATAAAGTCAAATTTTGAAGGAGTTGGAAGGCCAGGTACAGGGAGAACATAATAAAATATGACTATTTTTTATTCATATATTTCTAATGTATTTTTTGCGTGTACTTTTATTTATAGACAACAAATGGTGAATTAAAAACCATTTAAATTAAATCCAGTAATAAATAGGAAAAATAAATTCTAAATAAATTGAGATAATTAATGAAGAGAGTTACAAAATGAATAAACATCCACATTTATATTTATTCATAACACTCCCTAAAGTATAACATGTTGATTAGATTTGAAAAAAAAAACGAACCGCTCGTCACAAATTTAAAACTGTTCGTCCTCTAAATTCTACATGTAAGTTATAAAAATTAGAGTAGATTTAAAATACAATATTGATTTTATGTTACAAATATATTCCACATCTTTATTTTTGTTCTTAAAATTTAAATAATTGATCCAAACTGTTCAACATAATTTCTATATCAAAAGGTACTTAGAGACCAAATTTTATATATTTTTTTAAAATTTTTTACTATTATTTAGATAGATACAAAATCACTGCTTTTTAACCATAAAAAACAATGATTTTGTACCTATATAAAACAATAGTAAAAAAACATTAAAAAATATAAAATTAATTCTCTAAGCATATTTTAATATAAATATCACGTTGAGTGGTTCGGATCAACTGTTTGAACTTTAAGATATGGAGATAGAGATGTGGGGTATTGCTGGAGCACAAAACTAATGATACATTTTAATCCTACTCTAAAAATTAACCTCGAAATTTTTAAAATTAGTCGAGACTAGACAAGTGTTGTAAATAACAGTATGCGCTCGTCGGACGGATATGGTACTGTCAAGCGATTAATCGGGACTAATTAGAAATAATCATCTATAATCGAAAATAATTGACAATTAGCCAGAAAAATTTGTAACAGTTTAGTCACTGCGAATTAATTGACATAAACGAATGATTTTTAGAGCACTGGACCAGACCAATACGGCCCCTGAATTACTTTAGGATTAGCAGTCCCGGTAATAGACCTTCCTTTTGGGCCTCTTTGAGCATTTTTAAGTGCATGGGAAGAAATAAAGTTTGGGCCTAATCGTATATCACTCTATATATTCTTAAATGGGGCTTATACAATTCTAAATTTTATAGGCCCAATAAGATTTATGTTTTATCATGGCTGCCATTTTTTTAGTAGGCGATAGTAGGGTTTGCACAAAAAATTCGTAGTTCGTGATTCGATTCGAGTTTGATTCGAAACAATTCATAAAAAATTCGATTTGAAATAATTCAAAATTAATTCAAACCAAACTCAAATTGGACCTAGTTCGTTCGAAATAGATTCGCAAACTATTCTAGTTCGAATCTCAAAGTAACATGAACTGTTGATTTCCACTGATAACTTATGTTCGCTGATGACATAAAAGTTAAAATATAAGACCGCACAGCCATAAATCATAATTCGTAAATCGTAACCCTCGCTCTCAGTTTTGAAACCCTAGACGACTTTCACCTCGCTCTCGACGACTACGATAACTCTTCCTTGTCGTAAAAAAGTTCGTAAAAGATTTGAAATTGAGTTCGTGAAAAATTCGATTTGAAATTAATTCAAACCAAACTCAACCTATGGTAAATTCGATTTGTTTGCAGCCCTAGGCGATATCATGCTAATTTTAATTAACCGAAGGAAAAGATACAAAAGAATATATTTTTTTGAAGGTTGGCGGTTTAACTGCCAACAATATATTGATAATAAAAATGTTTAATTACAAGGGTTAATTACTCGAGTGAGTAATTCGCCCAAAGTCCCCATACAATAAATAATTACATCAACTCTCAAAAATAGCTGCCAGAAGGGCGCAACACAGAGCCCCTTGACTTGCCCCTTTCTCACCCATAATGTGCTCACAAATTAACTTCCCCTGTCGTATCATTGATTAGTATATCCAGCAGTTTGCGCTTATTTGAAAAGAGACGTCTGTTCCTTTCCCTCCATAGCGCCCAGACTCCTGCCACCCAGACTGAATTTGCAATAGAGTTCATTGCCACAGTTCCTCTCCGGTTGTTTATATCCCACCTCTGTTTATTGAGCCCTCTGTTTGGATATTCATGTTAAAATAGGCAAAGATTCCTCTCTAGAACCTCTCTGCATATGAGCACGTCCACATTATGTGATCTTTTGTCTCCAGCCCTTGCGCACCACACAAATGGCACCCCGATTGTACCATATAGCCCTGTCTGGATAAGACCTGCTGTGTTAGGATCTTGTTTTGTAGCATCAGCCAGATAAAAATTCTGGCTTTCATCGGTGCTTTCAGTTTCCATAGGCGTCTATGGATTCATGACAGCACCCCTGTATGATGTAATGTTTACAAGGATGTAATATTCAAAACAAAATAGGATAAAATATTTTAAAAAGAAAAAAAAAATCACGCGCACAGAAACAACCCTGTACAAGTAAATTATTCTCTTTGTATACAGATGTAGTACTCTAAATGGCAAGTAAATATATTTACGAAGGCATGTAAGAATGGCCGAGGAATACTTCTGTAACTTTGTTAGCAACAGAATTTCAAAATAGAAAACTAAAACTATATATATAAGACATGTGAAATACAATTCAAACGGTAGGGACAGGGATGTAATTAAGAAAAACAATCACCAGAAAATTGTATATCTTCATCATCTTTAACCAGGAGTTATGTTAAATGATTAATCAAATTTAATTGATAGACTAGTGAAAACAGTTGAGGATTATTTGATTAATCAACTGTTTGAACTTTCAAAAACAAAGATAGAGATGTGAGGTACGGTTGGAGCACAAAACCAATGATACATTTTAACCCTACTCTAAAAGTTAACCTCGAAAATTTTAAAATTTGTCTAGACCAGACCAGTGTTGTAAATAACAGTATGCGCTCATCAGACGGATATGGTACCGCCAAGCAATTAATCGGGATTAATCGGAAATAATCATCCATAATCGAAAATAATTGACCAATTAGTCGGAAAAATCTGTAACAGTTTAGTCACCGTGAATTAATTGACATAAACGGATGATTAACACTGGACCAGACCAATACGGCCCCTGAATTACTTTAGGATTAGCAGTCCCGGTAATAGACCTTCCTTCTTGGGCCTCTCTGAGCATTTTTTTAAGTGCATGGGAAGAAAAAAAGTGTGGGCCTAATCGTATATCACTCTATATAATCTTAAATGGGGCTTATGCAATTCTAAATTTGTATAGGCCCAATAAGATTTATGTTTTATCATGGCGTATGCCTTTTTTGTTAGTAGGCGATAGCATGCTAATTTTAATTAACCGAAGGAAAAGGTACAGAAGAATATTTACAAGGGTGTAATATTCAAAACAAAATAGGATAAAATATTTTAAAAGGAAAAAAAAATCATACACACAGAAACAACCCTGTACAAGTAAATTATTCTCTTTGGGTACGTTTGGATGCACTCTAGAATAGCTAGAATAGCTACTGTTTAGAATAGTAAATAAGAATAGCTATTGTTTAAGAAGAGTGCTATTTAGAACAGTGAAAAGTTGTTTGGATTGCATATTTGGAATAGGGTTTGGAGGAAATAGCTACTGTTGAATAATTTATGTGTAAGATTAAATACAATACAATATAATATTAATTCAAATATTAAATGTAATATAATATTATTTTAAATATTAGATTAGTATTAAATAAAATATAATATTAAATATAATATAATATTAGTTTAAATATTAAATGTAATATAATATTATTTTAAAAATTAGATTAGTATTAAATAAAATATTAGATTAATGTAATATAATATTAGTTTAAATATTAAATGTAATATAATATTAGTTTAAATATTAAATTTAATATAATATTATTTTAAATATTAGACTAGTATTAATAAAATATTAGATTAAATATAATATAATATTAGATTAAATATAATATAATATTAGTTTAAATATTTATGTAATATAATATTAATTTAAAAATTACATTAGTATTAAATAAAATATTAGATTAAATGTAATATAATATTATTTTAAATATTAAATTAGTATTGAATAAAATATTAGTTTAAATATAATACAATGTAATATTAATTTATTTATTAAATGTAATATAATATTATTTTAAATATTAAATTAGTATTAAATAAAATATTAGATTAAATATAATATAATATTAATTTAAATATAAAATGTAATATAATATTAAATTAGTATTAATATTGAAAGCAACAAATGCTATTCCATATTTTTGTAAGAATAGCGAATAGTAATGCTATTCTACGAACAGTAGCTATTCCGAATAGCTCTAAAAGTCGTTTGGATGCACCTTGTTCCGAATAGGAATAATAGCTATTCTTGTGCATCCAAACATACCCTTCGTATACAGATGTAGTACTCTAAATGACAAGTAAATATATTTACGAAGGCATGTAAGAATGGCTGAGCAATTCTTCTGTAACTTTGTTAGCAACAGAATTTCAAAATAGAAAACTAAAACCACATATATAAGACATTTGAAATACAATTCAAACTGTTGGGACAGGGATGTAATTAAGAGCAACAATCACCAGAAAATTGTATCTCTTCATCATCTTTAACCAGCAGTTATGTTAAATGATTAAACAAATTTAATTGATAGACTAGTGAAGGCAGTTGAGGATTATTTGGTAAGTAACTTAGGATGTGCTCCAGACGAGTGGAGCCGAAGGGAAGGGAAGGGAAGGGAGAAACACGGATAGAGGGGAGATTTAGTTTGGTCCGTGAGTTCATTCTGTTCTAGAAGAGATGAAATAGAGAGGGAGCAGAGAAGAATGCTACATTGCGGAGGGAAACGCCATGTGGAGTTTTGACAAAATCCTTCATCTCCAAATTATAATGGAGACAAGATAAAATTTGCTGATTTTTTCTCTTTTTTTTCTCATTAACGACAGTTTCTCTCGTTTTTGTAGTGCAGAGCTTTACCATTTGCCAAAATATTCTCCTTTCAATATCATTACAGAAAAAAAAAAAAAATTCTATGACAAAGCATGTGCTAAAAGCATTGACTTAGTCAATCTCTTGATTATTTGAAATATACTTTAAAGAATGAATAGAAGTTTCTAGAAAGTGGAAAAGGACCCGTCACCCGTGACATGACAAAAAGGAGAAGCAAAGAGCGTGGGATTTGGACCAATTTTTTTTTTCGGTACTTTTGCTTTTCATTTTTCTTCATTTATTTATTGTTCAAAATCTCAAGAAGACTCTAAATCGTCTTCCAAGAGCATGGGATTCTATGTGAAAAGGAAAAAAAAGAAGAAAAGTAGAGTTTCTAACGTCTTATGTCTTTTATACATTATCATGCATATTCTAAAAATTATAAATTTTCATTCTCAAAATATCTTCAGTTCAGATTAACAGCTTAGACTTTAAAAATAAAAATATGAAATATAAAAATGATAAAGTAAGAAAAACATGAGGTATTAAAACTCTTCTTAAAAAAAGTAAACACAAAGCATATTTTTCAAGTCAACTAAACACAAGTATATTTTTAAATCAACTCGGATGGATCTGGTCTAATGCGGCAGCCCTATAGCTGCCTTACTAAAATAACCTAACCAGATAAGTTATCAAAAACTTCAATTGGAATAAGAAAATATTGACCTAATCGGCTAATCTTAACAAACTTGAAAATGAAATGCTTAAAGAAAAATTAGGTGACCTTGGTTAGAAAAGAAAAAGAAGAGGATAATAATATATCAATATAAACTAACTATTGAAATCCTTCAAACAATATTGTTCAGAAATAAATAATTTTATGGGCTAGTCAACATTTTCAAAAATGAATTTCCTAATTATTCCTTATTTAATATCTGTGAATTGACAGTAATTCTACCTAACGAATAAATGGAAACAAAATCAAATTAATGTACTAAATCCCGAATTAATGCCTCTACAGGTATTTAATTATACTTAACAAAAACCATTATACGTAAAAAGTTGAATATTCACTAATTAAAAATTCAATTGAAAGCACTGTTTTCACTGGATTTTAATGTCGATTTCTAGAACAAAATATCTGTACCCACAAAAATGAACCATTAATACATGTGAAAGGGAAACATTCATATCTGTACGTAAGAAGAGGCGTATCATAGCTAAAGCAATGCAAATGATCATAAAAAACTTATCCCTCTTAGTAATCTTTAATCAGGAGTAATATTGAATGATTTAGTCATCTTTTACTGTTAAGAGTATATAACGTACATTTTAACACAATATAATATACTCCTTTTAATATCACCACCATTAAAAGTAAACCGTTAAATTTTTTCATGTACGAATCTCAACACTGATAAACAGTTAAATTTGAAATTCTTCTATTTAGAGAGCAGTGGAGTCAATTCCTGTGTGCTCAGATCATTGACTTAGTCAACATCTTGATTACATGTTTGTGCTTCAGAAGAAATCAGTTTATTTGATCAGGAAATTGACTTACGATATAAAAAATAAAGAAACGTTGTATTCCATTTTGTCAGTATGTAATTGTCTTTGTTTCCTTTTTGGTTATTCTGTTGGAAAATTCTAGTGCTTGTTCTACAAGTTTTGAGTATTTTTGTTTTAACATTTTTCTTTTCATGAAATATCGTTTTCCTTTCATTTTCATTAACAGTAGTAATATAATTGAAGTGAGACTATGGTAATATACTTATTACAGATTGATACATGCTATTGTCGATTTGAACTATTAAACCTGATATCTATGTTAAAAAGTACTTAAAAATTAAATTTTATATCATTTTTAGATTTTTATTTTACTATTTATTTACGAGATAAAAAATCAATAGTTTCAAATGGTCCAAAAACTTTAATCAAGTGATTCTCCACTTATCTAAAATATAGTAAAAAATTTAAAATAAAATAAAATGTGATCTTCAAGTATAATTACATGAGGATTATGTTGAGTACTTATCTAAAATATAGTAAAAAAATTCAAAAATAAAATAAAATTTGATATTCAAGTATAAATACATGACGATTATGTTGAACAGTTCAGATTAATTATTTGGATTTTGAAAACAAAAAATACAATTCCATAACACGGCCGCTATATATATAATACGCATATAACCATAGCCTCACTCAATATAATAAATATTTACTTATTTTGTAGGAAATATTTACCTAATAATATTGACAAACTTAATTAGCAAAAAAACATATTGAAAACATGGCGAAAAAATTAGCTGCCATATACACGTACAGAAAAATTAGATGACCGTTTGGTTAAGAAAGTCAGGGACCCAAATATATAGTGCATCTTGACCTGAGGTCAACGCACAAAGTCTTTTTTAAGTTTAGTTTATGCAACCATGCAGGGAATTTGAACTATATTAGAAGCATTTGTGAGCATATGAAAGGTATGATTCATACTTGGACTGCAAAATTTATAGCAGAGAAGATAATAATCTACCCATATAAATTTTCAAGGAAAAACATTCAAATTTTGTTAAGAGATCTTTATTTTTACCGGATTGATCCATATTTTAAAAAATAAATTTTCTAATCAGATTAATTAGAACCTACGCTAATACTCAGATATTAACACTGGTATTAGATTAGCAAGTGACTTAAGCACATAACTATTAATAAACTTGTGCCTTTAATTTATAATTTGCAATACATTTCTACAGAGTACTTGTTACATAATGCATCAATGGAAAACAAAACAAAAAAGGCTCCGAAAGCTAAAGAGGTTTCGCCGATCTAGAGTTAGGTGATTTCTCTATGAAATAAGAATTGAATTCATTGTGAAGAAGGCATATATTATTAATTAATTAATTAATGGTAAATGTTAGATGTTGAAATCTCTTAGGCTGTGCTCCACAACCGGAAGAAAAAATCTCATTAAAGAGAAGGAAGGGAAGAGGTGACGGTGGAGGCTACCCTTTGAACAGTAAATTTACACTCCAATTTGAAAGTAACAGATTTTGTCAAAACTTCACGTAGCGTTCTTCTCTCTTTTCCTCCGCATGGTAGCTTGTACCGTCCACTCCCTCTTCGATTCTCCTCTTCTGAAGCAGGTGCACAAGCTCGGTTAGAGACGGTTAGAGACGAACTGATGATCTCTTTCCCTCCCTCTGCGTACCCTCTTCTGGAGCGACCTTACGCTCCAGCATTGCTGGGAATTTTTTATTTATAAAAATTATTATTAAATGATAAAGGACAACGGAAGGAGTACCTGAGTTTTGATTTTAGATGGGTATCCAAAGTGATTAAGTGACTTAAAATAAATGTGCTCTTTATGTTATTTAATAATATATTTTTATTATAAAAATTCCCCGCATTGCATGGTGCGATACAGACCCATTGTGGTCCTCGGATGTTTACAGGAACTTTCTTGCGAATCTTAATAATTGATACAAATTGAAAATCATCAATTCACTAAATGATTTGAAAGCATCACTAAATGTCTAAATAATTTGCTAAGCATCAATTGATTAACTGATAAGTCCTTAATAACGTTCAAAAGCTATCTATCGGTTTTAGTTATTATATGGCTCAAACTTTGTCAGTAATTAGTTAAAATTTTGGAAAAAAAAACACATTAAGTGATGTAAATATATTGTAACTGATTTGTGTGCTTAATATTTTATATATTGTTTTGATTAAGCGCATAAACAAATCACAACCGTATATCTGTTCATTTATTTAAAAATTTCAAATCATTTGATAGTAACGGTTTTCTTTCTGTTCAAAAGTAATTAAACAAAATATTTACGACAATTTTAATTTACAGATCACAATGAAAAGCTCAGATCTAGAAAATTGAAACTTGAATGTGTGTGAGTGGATGAAATCATTTGTGAATAATTTAGTTGGTATTATTCTCAAAATAAGCATCACTCCCTAGTGTAATTAGCCAAGTATCACTGTAAAACCATGCAAATACATACCTCAGCAAAATCATTGATTCAACACATGAAATCCTAAACAGTATATACACTAAAATTCGATTTTCTGAAACAAACTGGAAAATGAATAATTTACGATTCAGATTACACCGCAACAGTAAAATTACCTCGTGCCCCTTGACTGAAATAATTCAACCCTAGCTTTGGCCCCTGGCAATAAATTCTCAACCCTGTGATCTTGAGCCATGTTTGCCTGTTTGGAGGCCCAAAGAAGCACCGTTAGTACCCCCGCTTGTGCCAATTCCTCGCTATCTGGCACATGCAATGCTACATAACACAACAGTATCAGTGCCTCAATCTGTATCTGATCACCCAAATACACCAGCTGCACTAAATGTCGGGCCCCACCTTCCTCTATAATAGCCTTGCAATGAGTTGCGTACAAGTGGTTTTCAGTACACGCGAACTTGGTAAGTGCAATTACTGCTTCTTTGGAAACTGGTGGTTCTCTATCATCAAGCAACTGCACAAGCGGGCCCACTATTCGGGTTTCGCTTGCCTGAAAAGTACGGGAAAGACACCCTAGAGAAGTGATGCACGGCAACAACAATTCGTCATACACCCCGTTTCGCACAATGCGTAATAACTGCTCAACAACTGCTTTAGCAGCAGGTGAACTAGGTTTAAATGCTGACTGCCTTAAAGCAAGATTATGCTCAGCTACCTTGGATATCTCCATTACAGCCATGGCCGAGAAATACTGGACATCTCCAGTTCCTTTCTCCAACAAAGTTGCGAAACATAGCAAAGCTCGTGACTCTGTGATGCTTTTACATATGCTGTCATTTCCTTTGGCAAGTAACCACAATGCTTTAGCTGCCATTGCTTTTAAATGCACTTTCGTCTCAGCATCTTCTGACAAGCGGCCCCGTGTCACCCCAAAAGAGCCATTGTTCACAATTGCCGACTGCACTACTGAATGGATATTATAATTAATATTATTACTACCGGGAGTGAAATTTTGAGCATCAGTAGCACTTATACGTACACTCTTAGTATGTGCAAGAACGACAGAGTGCAGTGACATCGCCTTAGAAGGCACAGCCTGGACGGAATACTTGCTATGCTCTTGTATAGTCTCAAACGCCACGTGGCCAACAAGCAGTCGAACCACGTGGTTCTGTGCAAAGGAATCCTGGCAGACAGGATTCTTTTCGCATAGCTCGCCAATGGCCCATGCCACAGTGGCCTGCACCTTCATGGGTGGCTCCTTGAGAGATTTAGCCAGAGCAGAGCAGATGCCAGCCTGGACCAGGCATAAAACCGATTCCTCGTCGCGTGCCAGAAAGCCCAAGGCACGAGCTGCAGCTTCGCGTCCTTCATCCCGGCCATCTTTGAGGAGGCGGAGGAGAGGGACTATGCCATCCTCCTCAATTATTTTCCTTGCAAAGTGGTCGTTGTCACGTGCCAAGGAGGCCAAGGTACCTGTGTTGAAATAACCAAACAGTCATGAATTAGATAGCTGCAGCTTGAAATCAAACTTCCTAATTTAAATGGAAGTGCTGTTATTGTATAGATGTACTGGTACAGATCAGTTAATAGTCAATAACACTTCAGTGCCAACCAAGAGGCAGGTTATTTAAAGGAACCTATATAGTACTACTATGCATGATTAACAATGCCAGCTAATCATGTACTTAACTATTTACCATTTGTAAGTAAATGGAAATATAGAGACAGCCTAATAAGGAAGCCCTATTTTTAACTTACCAAAATGGCTTATTTAATGCAAAACACCAGTGGATAAAGTACGTCCATTTCCTTTTAATTTATTTGCTCATACTCCTAGAAGCCTTAGAAATGGCAGAATCAGAAAATACAAGTCGTCGCACAGTCACACTGGTGCAGGTCCACAAAATAACTATTGGTTTACCTGACATGTAATATATTAAAAATAACATGACTACTTACTGGCAGAGTCAGCACGTGCTTCTGGCGATCCAGTGTGAAGCTTGGCAACATGATCCCATATCAGAAACAATATCGGTTCATTTTGGGCTATGTTTGGTAATCCATGCAAATCTGATTCTCCATCTGGATCATTATCTGGAGAAGATATCCTAATCAGCCATGACACGTTCTCTATTGAACTGTCAAGCTGTGCTGCCACCCGCGGGAATGAACCAGCCGGTATGATGTTAACCAACCTGAGTAACAACATAAATAATATCTTTACAGATGCGTTGGTTATGTAATGTGTACTGGGTTAACCATTTAAAAATGTGTTTGTATTATACTTATTAACTCTGTATTTAATTGTTAGTGGGATAATTTTTTTTAAACCTTGAAAAACTTGTGGTATTAATGGTTGAGTATAGAATCAGCACACAACTTATATTTTATATATTAAAATAAACAGCACAAAGCTCATGTGTCCAATTCAACACTAAAAGAACTACTTTTCGTGCTAGCTGATATCTCTGTGCACTAGTGGCACACACTAGCATATAACCAATGATGCTATAAATCAACCAGAATTTCCAGGCTAAACTGAAAGAATCTGTATCCTCCCGGGCATCTGACTGAGTACAATGAGCTCCAATGATTCATGCCAGCCTAAAACTGATGACTCAGATCTCATTGTACTCAGTCAGGTATTGCCCTGGATCTGAATTCAAAATAAAACTCACAAATTGATAAACTCAACATCTGCCATGCACTATCTATCATAAGATATTTTATCAGGTTTTAACAATTTAATGCAATTGCATATTTATGTACTGGGATACCATTTTAACAATGTCTATGTATAGTATTTTTAATTCTTCATATAGCAGCTAGTGATGCAAACCAAGAAAGTGCTTCGGTATTGTCAGTCAATAACAGATTAGCGATCTAATTTAGGTTAAAATGCGCAATGAACTAATTCTACCCTCAACGATCAAATGTACAAGTTACTGGTACTTGTATTGGTACCCTTCAATATATGCTACTTCCAGGTATTACCCAAAAAATGCCTCTGTTTATTTATTCCCCTTACTAAATCTGAAAGAGTGATGACTATGTCATGTATGCCATAATAGTAATACATCTAGAACTCTCCAAATTGAACATGCAACCCATGATTGACAAAAACAACTACCCAGTACCACTGTGCAGCCATCAATAACATGATTTATACAAAACCTGAAAACCATAAGTACCTCCGCAAAATCCCACCATTGTCGCGGCATTTAGAAACCAATGACAGAGCCTTTGAGAGGGCTTGAGCTGTTTCTTCTGTCACACGTGCGGCGGGTCGTTCATACAATTCAGACCTAGCAGCTTGCCTCAGCAAAGAGGCTAGATGCTCGGCCTTGGTTTTGATATCGGTACACTCTGGCCGGTACGATTGGGCCGCGCCAGCAGCTTTTGCCACCTGGTCAGCCAGGTGGATCGGTTTTGCTAGCATTGATTTCACTGCCTCACTCATCCTTGCTTTCCTTTCCTTAAATTGGCTTCTTTCTTTCTCTCCCTTTTCCTGTTCCTTAAAATTATGTTCCGATTGTGCGTGAATTGGATGAAACAGGTAAGTTCAACTCACTAAGTGTGAATCGAGAACTCTTAGACTACTAGTTTGCTGAGTTCAACCCAACGAGAGATCAGCCCAGCTCTTTCTAGGTTGCTGCACAAGCGAAATCGGATTTGATCGGAAACTTCTCCTACTTCTTTGGTGAAAGCATAATTAAATTAACAAGGTGTGGGGACAAATTAGATGATAATTGGAGGGGATTTAAGGGAGATAAAATTATAGTAACAGTACAGAATAGGAAGCAACAAGGCTGGAAGAACAGAGCCAAGTACTGTTCTCCGAGATGAGTAATGAGTTGTATAGAGGTTTGTTCTGGTCGGTCGCCTGTGACTGCGTGTGTGCGCTTAAAAGTTGAGAGAGAGAGATGTGTTTTTGCTTTTCTTTCAGAAAATTCCTAGTGGGCACTGGGTCAGTGAATTCGATCCAGTGCATTACCTGAAAAGAAAATCTCTTACAATTAGTGGATCTGGACCGTTATTTTTATATTGGAACGAATCTCAAAGCCCAATAAAACTGTCCCCTATTCCCCCGAATCTCAAACCAGTTGAGGTTTAATCTCAAACCGTAAATTGAGGCCCATCCTCTACGGTACCTGGGAGGATATTGATCCGCCTGGGCAGTGGGAGGAAATAAAAAAAGAATTAAATTGCGGGGTCTTGGTCAATTCTTTTCTAGCTGCACCTGGTTCACGTAGACTGATATTTTTTCTCTCCTTTTTTTGCCAAAAAAATAGGAGTATTAAAAACTGGTCATTTGGGGAAGTTTTAAAAAAAACCATAAATAAAAAAAAAGTGAATTTAGAGAACCAACTTGATTGGTTTTTTAAAAGAAAAACCATATATAAGTACCGAATATGATATATCTCATTTACAATTTAAACAGTTCCTTATAGCCTATTCAGTACCACTCAATTTTACTCTTTTACTTGACAACAATTATAAAAAAAAAATGAAGTTAGGTGGTACTGATTAAGCTATTCAGTATCATTTATATATAAATGAGAGGTGCCTATTCAGTGCTTATGGTTTTTTTTTTTATCAAAAAAAAAAAAACAATTAAGTAAGTTTCCAAAATTTAACTTTTCTATTTATGGGTTTAAAAAAAAAAAATCTCATTTGAGCGTAGAAAATAACGAATTCATATGATATTTTATATTTTGAGTTCAAATCCAGTTCAATCTTTTAAGTTTACATAAATCTCATTTATTATATATTTAGACTGGATTAATTCGAATTCTAATCGAACGGTAAATTAAGGCTTGAAAATAACGTCCTTGTTATCTTCTGAATTAGGATTTGCAACTCCACCTATTGTTTCATTATTTATTTTATATTTAAAGAAAGTATTGGTGTCATCCTTTGAAATTATCATATGTTACCAGGAAAGAATATTATTTGACTTTACACTTCTACGTCACAATAAGCATTATTGAGTATTAACTGCTACGCTTCCCCGCATAAGCATTTACAACGAGAATAGGCAGCTCCGAAATTTTTATTAATACCATGTCAAAAAAAAAATATAAACCAAATCACCATTGAAATTGATTCCAAAAATACTAGGATCATCAATCTGCGCCTCTGCGGTCTCATTAATAGAGACCCACAGATTGAATTAGCAGATCCCAAAAATTCCAATTTCAGTATATTATATTGGAATTAATGGGCTTCTGAGGGTTTGCCAATTCAATCTGCAGACCTCCATTAATGGAGCCGCAGATTGAATTGGCGGTCCTAATAGTTTTGGAGTTATACATATTTTATGGTTTTTAGTTATTTTTTTTGGAATTATGGTATAAATAAAAAAATTTCGGTAGGCTGCTATTACATGACTCAGCTATTACCGACTGTTTATGAACCTTCACAAATGACAAATCACAATCACTCAACTTTTATTAAGCTGATGTGATGACCTTGTTTGTTTTCTTCTTTATTTGGATATTTATGAGGAAAAGGGTATAAAACATTAGTTTTCTTTATAGAAGGTTGCAGATTCGAGTTATGATATTAGCTAGTTAAAATATAAAAATTGACCAAGATAAAGATCTGGCAAAAATCCTTGTAAATATACAGTAAGATCCTGTACATAATTTTTCTTTATTATCAATGAAATTGTCATGTGAGTTATCTCATTGACCTTAAAAAAAAATATGGCAAAAATTTAAAGCTTTAAGAACGTTATCATTGGTTCTCTTTTGGAATTCGTATTCAGTGGAGTACCTCAAAAAAGAATTTTAGAATGATTATCTCTTTAGTGAATTCAGACCGTTCTTTTAACTTGGCACAAATCTCAAAGCCCAATAATACTGCCCCACTATTTTAGAATGATGCGCATCCTGATACGGATCCTCCCTTTTGTGGGGCCCTCAATTTTTTTTTCCCATTTCCCTTCTTTTTGCATATAATTAAAAAAAATGACAGGGTTTATACGATTAATTATGATAAGTATAATATGAACAAAAATTTAATGTGAAAAAAATATAATCAAACTAACTGCATGTGCATCTATCTATACTAATCATTTTTCTAGTACGATGTAGGGATTAATGCAGGAAAGTCTAAATAACACCACGCTATAATTATTGGCAATTAATTAGTAAATTAATCAAATTAAATGTTAGTCATGAACGTTTATAAACTTAAATAGGACAATTAAGGTCAGAAATCACCCGATTAATTTACAGTAGAAATATCAGGTGTCAACAAATTTTTTTACCCGAATTATTTAATTACGCCTATGATGATTTTTTTTTTAATTTCAAAATAAAATATCCAAAAGTATTAAACATGAAAGAAAAAATAATGTAGTTTACATATATATATGCCAATGTTAAAGACATATAGACATTAGATTATATTCCTCCATTTCAGTGTTATTTATTCTACTACTATAATTTCACTGGGATATTTTTTGTTTAGCTCCCAGTAGTTTCCGGTATATTCATTTTACTATAATAAAGTTTTGTCATTGTTCATCTCAAATATCAAATCAAATTTCAAACAGCATTTTTTTTTACAAAATTGTTTCTTTAGTTTCTAATTATATACATTTTTTCTTATTTTTTATTTTTTTCTAATTTTTTTTTCTTATTTTAACTGATTAAAATTCAAAAGAAGTAATTAAATATGATTAAACATAAGTACATAACCAAACACATCGTAACTAACATGTCATGATCATTCTCATAATTATAATAGTACGACACAACACGTCACATAAAAACTTAACATAATCATAGTACGATGTGGCTTATGAACTAAATCACAGCAACTAGTCATAATCAAGGTTCTAAATAGCGATTATAGCGACATAGCGGGGAGACAAAAAAAAATTATTGCAAATAGCGTAGCTATAGAGGAAGCTATCATACATAGCATTTTTTTTTTTTCAAAATTTATATTCTATATTTCTACTAATTATCAACATTATCAATATTAATTTTACAAGTGAATGAAGTTAGTATACTTATTTGAACATTTTATATATTATAATAATTAAAATCAGCTTTTAATAAAATGAACGATAATAATTTTACAAATGAATACTAGACAAAGAGCAAGCAAAATGAAGAATTAATATTTGAATATTTTTTTTATATAGAATAAGAGACTAAATCACAAATAAAAATAAAAGTACATAGTTCGATTTAACATACTTATCATAGCAAATTATGTAGTATTAGAAATAGGAACAAAAGCACAAAATCTCATGTAAAATGAAAAAAAAAAAATCCATGTAGTATAGTGGTATCTATAGCGTGTAAGCGCGTAGCTGCAATAGCAATCAACTATTACAACTATAGCGGTCGTAGCTGAATTAACATATCTTTATCTTATAGTTTAACTTTTATAGTTTGAAAATACTATACCGCAGTTATAACTAGCTATTTAGAACAGTGGTTAAATAAGATACATGATGAATTTTGTATCCTAACAATACATATACAGACCAACAAACGATCGTGAAACCAGGCTGTTAATTGATTCCTGATCCAATTTCTGTTTAGAAGAATCTGGAACATAGCGCATAAGGACTAGATCTGCAAACAGGAGAAAGCAGCAGCAAGCTAGCTAGTAGCTAGCACAAGGCCAAGTGCCAACCTGGCAACCTATAACACGCACGAGATTATGAGGTTAATATGATTTAAGGACTTAAAAAAATAAATCTAATGCGTTCCTTATATTGTTATATTGTACGTATTTAATTATCTGTAAAGCAGATTAGTCCTTATAATATGGATTATGTTATTATATAATAAACTGCTCAGACTAGCTGGACAAATTGGGAAATGACCATTAATTAAGCGACTCGTTACGTAACAACAAACAATTAACAACTTCTAGTTTGACATATATATTGGCTCATAGGAAAAACAAAAGCCTTCAATTAATTCGCATCAATTAATTGAAAACTGGCCTTCGGACAACTTTAATTGATGCTGTGCAAAGTTGCATAGCATGTTCGGCAGCATGGAAATTTTATGGGAATGAAAACTTTTCATAAGGGAATGGAAATTTCAATTTGTCAAAATCAAAATTATTTAACTCATAGGAATTTCTAGAATATAGGTGTTCGGAAGATGCATGGAAAATTTGTTAGGATATTGGTTTGTTTTTCTTTTAATAGAAGATGTAATACTACAATTAAACTATCTTAAGTGTATGAATACTAATCACTGATTATGATCAATATAATTGTATATATCATATTCTAAAAATGTTTAAATGAGTGGATTGATTGTACACTGCAAAGTGATATCAGAGTGAACAGACAACACACTGCAAAATGATAAATGAGTGAACTGACCACACATTGCTAGGCTTATGTGGGATGATTATGTTAGACGTCAGAATAGAAACTTAACTTAAAATTAGCTTAATCTATTAAAATTAAGTGTTGCTAGTTTAATTATGCAATTTTGGAAAAAAACCGGAGCTCTAAGGGCCTGTTCGGCAGCATGGAAATTTTGTGGGAATGGAAACTTTTAATAAGGGAATGTGAATTTCAATTTGTCAAAACCAAAGTTATTTAACCCATGGGAATTTTTAAAATATAGGTGTTCGGAAGATGCATGAGAAATTTGTTAGGATATTGGTTTGTTTTTCTTTTAATAGAAGATGTAATACTACAATTAAACTATATTAAGTGTACGAATACTAATCATTGATTATGATCAATATAATTGTATATATTAGATTCTAAAAAAGTTTAAATGAGTGGATTGATTGTACACTGTAAAGTGATATCAGAGTGAACTGACGACACACTGCAAAATGATAAATGAGTGAACTGACCACACATTGCTAGGCTTATGTGGGATAATTATGTTAGACGTTAGAATAGAAACCTAACTTAAGATTAGCTTAATCTTTTAAAATTAAGCTTTGCTAGTTTAATTATGCTATTTTTTAATGTCTTGTATTATTAAATTGTGTTTGTTTAATTAATTTTAGCCTTTATATTATTAAATTGTATTTGTTTAATTGAGCGCTTGATTGTACAAATTAATGTTAGTTTAATTAATTAAACAAGTATTGATTGATATAATTCCTCTTTTAATTAATTAAGCAGTTAACTATATATTTTAGTTAATGAACAAAAGTTACTATCTAAATTTTAAATAACTTTGAACGGTCCACTTGGAACAAAGGTTATTATATATATTTCAATTCTTTTGATTCTTCACAAGGACAAGAGCACTATCTGGGAAAAAAAACCCGGAGCTCTAAGGGCCTGTTCAGTTGCAAAAATTTTTACGGGAATTGATAGGATTTGAGCAAAATCCATTGATCTATTCCAAAGTCTGTTCGGCAGTCTTTTTTCTTCCCAAAATTTTCCTGTGGGTACACCCCATTCATTCCATTTTCAATGTAAAATTCTGGATTCAAAAACGCGAACTCCAACTTCATTTTTTTCTTTCCAATCATCTCTCTCTTCTACTTTTTCAAGCTGAGACCCACTCTAACTTTTGCTTTTCTAGCACCTAACACCACGTGGCTCTCTCTTTCTAATTTACTTCACCCAATAGCATATGCATATATAAAGAAAGAGAGAATCATTTGATTTTCAATTGTGGGACTAAATAGTTCGGATTCGGACTTTTTTTTGTAATTACATATTTTAAATATTTGTTTGTCTAATGTTTGTAAGTGTTTATTTTTTTTTATAAATGTTTTTAATTGGTATTTTCTAATTATTTTTATTTATAAATATTTTCTTATTTTATTTGTATCCATTTTAGTAATATTTTTTATTAGAATTGTTGTACCTATTTAATATTATTATTTAATTGCATGATTATAATTTTGTTAATAAAAATAATTAATAAGTATTGTTATATTATTGTTTAAGTGATTTAATTTAATTTAATTGATAATTATTTTACTAATATCAAATATTTAAGAAAGAAAATATGATTTTTCATAACTATTCTCACAGTACAACCGAACACTCATTCAGTACATTCCCATAATTATTCCCGTGCAAATTTATGAGTATGGGTTCCCGCAAATAAAAAAGTGGGTTCCCGAACCTGTCAAATCCCACCCCGCACAATCCCGTGACAAACGAACAGGCCCTAAGTGAATGTATTTTTCCCATAAAAATTGAAGAGAACAAGGGTAAGATACCTATATGGAAATTTCAAATAGGAAAAAAAACTTTTATGCCGAACAGGTAATAGGAAATGTTCCAACAGATAATCAAATCCCAAAATAAAAACCATAGGACTCAATCCACCGAACAGGCCCTAAATGTGCCCACGTTTGTTGGTTTAAAAATATTCAGACTGGCCGAAAAACAGCCGGTTCTAATTTTTTTCCTCAACCAGCCATTTTTTGGCCCGTACAAAACCTTGTTTTTTAGAAAATATTATGATTTTTTTTAATTTTGTATTAAAATATTAGAGAAATATTTTTAATATTTTTTTGAAAGTAGATGGAATACTATTTATTTCATTTATTATAAAGACTGTAACAAATAATCTGGATTAATATTTTTCAGGTCGGATTTTTGTTGCTGTAAGAAAAATTAAATTTCTCTTAGTGTCTTGTTGGAAAAATAAATAAAACTGTTTTGAATTTAAAGTATTGATCTAGTTCAAAAGTCATTTCTAGATAAATATAGAAAATATTGTTGTCTTTTTTATTTTTGAAAAAATAAAAATTAACTCTGACTTCCGATGAAATCATTTATTACAATTTTTTTTTCAAAATAGATATAATTTTTTTAAAATTAAATGTATTAGAATGATCACAATCTTTTCTGTATTTACCTAGAAGTGACTTTTGGACCGGAACTAATAACTCAGATTCAAAGCATTTTTATTTTTTTTCCAATAACACAAAAAATATTTTAATTTTTCTTATAACCGTGAAAAATCCGGCTTGAAAAATATTGATCGGAGTTATTTGTTGTAGTATTTCTAATAAATCAAATTATATATTATTCTATCTATTTTCAAAGAAATATAAACAAATTCTAATATTTCAATACAAAAAATAAATAAATGCCAACATTTTCTAAAAAAATAGGTTTTGAACTGGACAAAAATAGTAGGTTGAAAAAAATTGGAACCGACTATTTTTTGGCTGATCTTGACAATTTTATAAATATATAGTTTTCGTGGACACATTTGACATTTTGTATTTAATGTAGGATATTAATAAAAACGTCAGAAGTATTTCAAGCTGACCCTTTCATATGCTCTTTGTACAACAAAATAATATTTGTACTATTTACAACATAGTTTTCTTTCATATGCAATGTAGATTAAAGCAAATTTTCTAATTTAGAAACTACCATACATTCCACATTCCAACAATCAGAATAAAACTTAACACATCAGATTAGTAATTGAAAAGAAGACTGCGATGTAGATGCTCTTAGTCACCAGCATCATGTTTACCTCGGACCATTGAATTTGGATCGGATTTATTACATCAAGTTAGTTGTGGGGATTTGTCAACAAATCTCTGACTTAATTTGATTGAGACGTCTTCTGGGTAAATCCAATTTATGTGGAGTTTGGGTTTTGATTTAACGCTGAACCCGGTTTAGCTGGATTTTATTTCTTTAATATTTTTATATTATCTTGACCCAATGTCACGTACTTTTAGTCTTTTACAATATATTTCTAAGGCAATCCAACGATATATCTTTCACGAGATACTTACCTAATTGTTAAGATTTTCTCTTCTTTCAAAACCCACTTCCGATAAATTCAAAAGTGTGAATTCTATGCTGGAAATTTCCAACGCAGGTGTTCAGGTTGGATTGGGTTTTAATCTATTGAATTCGATTCCAGCTGGATTCGGCCCGGCCCGGCCTGATTTCATCATTTTCTAAATCTGCAATAATCAAAATTTCATTTTAGGCCCAAGGGAGATATTTAACTTAATTTTTTTTCAGATGGGCTCAGATTTATAAAGAAAACAATTTGTCTCATAGTTGGCAAAGCCTCAGATTTATACAGAAAACCGCAGAGGGGACGGTTAGAAAGGAGGATATAAAAAGCCTCAGATTTCACGGAAAAGGGATCGAATTTTCTACCAACAAAAACTACGCTAAGAGAGATATCAATAGGGAATAGTAGAATATCTCACATCCTCCTCCTAATTCCTTTACCAAGTTGGTTTGCATTCCGCCGTAAGCCAACCCCAAGTCATCTCGACTTATCTAGCGAGATAAGGAGAGATCCAGCCTTCAGCATCATCCCGATCTATCGACCGAGATAGGGATAAATTCGACACAACCGGTTCCTTTCCAGCATACGGGCTATCCACTCTAGATAGGCTGCATCAACCACCGTGGGACCCCAAGCCTAGGAACTACGGAACTAGATCGATTCATCACAGATGATCAACACTTCGCCACCTGGAGTCGAGATCATCCCGCCGAGGGAACTTCCTCATAACAACTTCGTGTTGGAACAGATCAATGACCCTACAAGGACCATAGGGGGCACGACATTAACGACTACCGTCGTACCGCCGGGGACCACAACGGCAAATACTAGTATGCCGCCCCGCCCTTTTACACTTATGTCTACTTCGACCACTATGCCGAGACCGACTCCCGTGACGATACCGCAGACGTCTTGTATTGGGACGACCCCTGTGTCAACCGTGGCCCCGCAGCGCAACTCATCCCGTATTACTCCGGGGGACCATACCCCTACTCCCCTTATCCCTATTATCTTCCAATAGGACCTCCATTTGCTTACAACACCCCACACGGGTCATACGCCCCAGGGTACTATTACGATTCGACCCCTATGCTTTCTTTTCCACCAAGGCCCACCACGCCGAGGCCCTATACTACAAGTCGGCCCCCTCAAGGACAGCAGGCGGCTCCCCCTACAGCAGCACTGATTCGACCACCAACACAGGAACGCCCTGCAGAACGGGGACAGGCCATTCAACCAAGGAACCTGAATCATGAGTTTGTTCAGGTCAGAACCATCTAAATGGGCGAAACCGATACTCCAGACGAACGAGTAAGGAAGCCTGAGGAGTGCGGAGAACATCCCGCGGAGGGACAAGGAAAAAGCCAAGTCATTATGCAGCAAGACGAACTGCTACGTCTGGAAGAAAATAAGGACGATCGAGGAGGCCCAGCCGATCAAGCATCTATACGACAGCATTCACGGGAAAAAAGGTCCCGTCGAAATCAGGGACAATCCCAGCCACGAAAGAGCTGATGGTCGACATAAAGAAAGGGGACGTAGCCACCGCCATGAACGAAGACATGAGCGGGATTCTCCAAGTCCCCACAAAGGAGTCAGCTTAGCCCGAGTTGAGAAACTAATCCAAGCGCGCCTAGTCGAGATGACCGACAGAATGACAGATACTAGAACCGTGCCACTAGTGGTGGAGGATGGTCCTCTGTCGGCCGACATATACAGAACCGTGCCACATGGCGGACTTCCGCTATCCCAATGCCTTGCCTAATTTCAAAGGAAGCGGGGATAACCAAGACCCGCACAACTTCATATACGGGTTTCAAGAACGCCTCCGCTTACTAGGGGCATCTGACGCTATCATGTGTCGTATATTTACTACTTGTCTGACGGGTGAAGAATGGGATTGGTACATGACGCATTCCCGGGGATCCATCACGAGGTTTTCTGATTTCGCTAAGGCTTTCCTGGAGCGGTACACTTTCATCAAGCCGCTGCCCGCCACTTGCGAGACACTTCTCGACATTGTGCAAGGACCCCATGAAAGGACATGAACATTTGTAAATAGGTTCGTTGAAGCATCGCGAAAAATACCTAACCTAAAAGAAGAGTTCGCCTTGGCAGCCATAAAGAGAGGACTCAGAAGAGGCGGCCCTGGGACATTGCAATATGAAGCACACATGAAAATGATAAACACTCTGCGAGAGTTCGTGGCGTTTGCCGAATGATACATTAGGGCCGAAGATGACAATAGAAGCCCCAACAGGCCGAGATCCCGATCACCACGAACGAAGGATGAAAGTTGGCAGTCCAAGACGAGTCGGCCCAAGGGTCAAAACTCATCTCGCCGGACAAACCGTATACAGCACTCCGAGATGATCCAGGATAAGAAGGAAGAATATAGGCCCTGGTTCGACCGATATGCTCCCTTTACCAAACCAAGACACGAGATGTACCAGATAGTGAAAGATGTATTCGACCTACCAGCACCCTTACGAAAAGAAATCTTTGAAGTAAAAGATCCGAGCAAACGGTGCTTGTTTCATGGATTTGAAGGACACTCAACAGGTGAATGTCTCCAATTAAAAGATATACTGGAAAAGTTGGCGCGCCAGGGCAAGTTGACCGATTACATCAAGCTCGAGTTCTATGAAAAATGGAAGCGGCAATACAACAGACGTAACAGAGAATTCAAGAAAAACATCCCCTACAAAAGGAACTCCAATAGAGAACGACAAAGGGGGTCTCCGGTAAAGAACCCAGAAAGAACCAAGATACCACCGGAAGACAGGCAAACAAGCCCCGTGATACATATGATTAGCGAAGGAATCAACGACATGACCCGTCTACCCAGGAAAGGTACCAAGCAGTACCCCGCGGTATTGAATGTAGAGGTCCCGCCAAGCAGGAAGCGGTCCCGAGAGGATGAAGTTATATCCTTCTGTGAAAAGGACTTAGGTGACATCATAGGACCACATGATGATCCCGTAGTTCTCACCCTAAAAATTGGCCAGCATAGAGTCCGGAGAATACTTGTGGACACAGGCAGCTCTGCCGACATACTGTACTTATCAGCATTCAAGAAAATGGGCATGAACAAAGACTAATTACAAAAAATTGCGTCCCCGTTGGTAAGTTTCACCGGCGATACCCTCCAACCACATGGCATCACGAGGCTTAAAGTCACTTTCGGCACCCCCCCTAAAATGATTGAAGTCATGGTAGATTTTCTGGTGGTTAGCGCACCATCAGGTTATAACGCAATATTGGGAAGAAGAACGCTCAATCAAATTGGGGTGGTCATATCATCCCCATGCCTAAAGATTAAGTTCCATACCGAGCACGGGATAGGTGAAGAATGCGGGCAACTGAAAGTCGCACGCGAGTGTTATCTTACCTCACTTCACGGACATGATGGCTCCGTGAACAATGTGGAAGCCCCGAACAAAAGCGCAGGGCTAGCAACATCAAAATTAAAATCCACTGCCGATTTCATGCCCCCAAATACACCTCTCGCTCTTGATCCCACCGACAAAGCCACATCTAAAACAGACCTGAAACCAGCGGACGAAGTGGACCAGATAGATTTAGGAGAAGGAATGACTCTTAATATTGGAAAGGCCATCCAAGGAAAGGCAAGAGATGAATTGATTAGCTTTCTACGAGAACACCAGTCAGTGTTTGCCTGGACAGCGGCCGATATGCCTGGCATCCCGCGGGCCTTGGCGGAGCCTAAACTCCATGTCAAACCGGGGGTCAAACCCATACACCAAAAGAAGAGAAACATGGGCGAAGAAAGACGACGGGCAGTGACCAAAGAGGTGACAAAGCTGCTCGCAGCAGGATTTATCAGGCATGTCGAATGTCCAGAGTGGGTAGCAAATCCCGTGCTAGTTAAGAAATCCAATAGTGATTGGCGAATGTGCATTGACTACACGGACCTCAATAAAGCATGTCCGATGGATCCCTTCCCATTACCGAAAATTGACCAATTGGTTGACTCCACTTCGGGACATGCATTTCTCAGTTTTATGGACGCTTTCTCAGGATATAACCAGATCAGAATGTTCCCGGATGACGAGGAAAAGACGACTTTCATCACCCACTCAGGCCCGTATTGTTACCGCATGATGCCTTTTGGGTTAAAAAATGCGGGAGCGACATTCAGAGGATGGTCAACAAAGTCTTCCAAAAACAAATCGGAAGGAATGTTGAAGCATACGTTGATGATCTACTGGTAAAAAGCATGACGGACAGTGGACATGTCGAGGACTTGAGAGAGACATTCGAGACCCTTGACAAGGCTGACATGAAGTTCTTTGGACTAACTGGAGGGAAGTTCTTAGGATTCATGGTGTCTATTAGAAGGATAGAAATCCATCCCTCTAAGTCACAAGCAATACTTGGTATGAAGCCGCCCACGAATTTGAAAGAACTACAATCTCTGACCGGGTGACTTGCAGCGTTGAACAGATTCATGGCACGATCGGGAGATGTATGCTTTCCCTTTTTCAAAGCAATGCGCAAGTCAGCACGTTTCGAATGGACGGAAGAATGTGCACTTGCGTTCGAAAAGATTAAGGAGTATCTCGCCAACCCCCCTTGCCTAAGCAGACCAACAGCCAGCGACACGTTGGCCATGTACTTAGCCACAACAGGACACGCGGTTAGCGCGGCCTTGGTCAAGGAGGAGGGACGCGAACAAGAAGCCAATATACTTTGTGTCGCATGTGCTACGAGAAGCGGAAACCCGATATACTCAGATCGAAAAGGCCGCATATGCCCTGATAGTGGCCATACGAAAGCTCAGGCCTTACTTTCAGTCTCATCCAGTCAAGATATATACTGGCGTTTCCTTGAAAAAAACCTTCGGGAATTTCGATTCCTCCGGATGATTATTATCTTGGGCCCTGGAGATATCGGAATACGACATCACTTTCTACCCACAAAACGCTCAGAAGTCCCAAATATTCACAGACTTCATAGCAGAATATTCAGGTTCACCTATTGACAGTAAAGGAAAGTGGACCTTATATGTTGATGGCGCTTCCTCACTACAAGGCGCAGGAGCAGGGGTATCCTTGGTTGGAACTCAGGGAGAGACATTGAATTATGCCCTCCATTTTCAATTCCCTGTTACCAACAACACAGCTGAATATGAAGCCATGATTGCAGGATTGAAAATAGCCCAGGGATTAGGCGCTCAGGAGGTGGTATTGCACAGTGATTTTGAACTGGCAGTCAGGCAAATTAATGACGAATGCCGCGTGATAGACGACAAACTCAAGAGGTATCACGACAAGATACGATTGATGAAGGGACAGTTCCAAAAGATAGAAATTCATCATGTATCTCGTAACAGAAACAGCCAGGCTGACGCCCTGTCCAAACTTGGTGCCGCTGGGAAGCTTGACAAAGATAGGCCGGTGATAGTGATGGAGATCCCAGAATCCAGCATTGACACCTCCACCATCGACATAATGGCAATAAACGAGATCGAAGACACTTGGTTTGCATCTATGTGGAACTATTTGAATACGGGCGCGCTACCTACAAACCAACTCGAAGCACGGTGTCTCAAGAAGATAGCACCACTATACTCCATTTTCAATGGTCAGCTATACAAGAGGGGGTACCTCCGCCCATGGCTCAAATGTGTGCGCCAGGATGTCGCTCAAATATTGCTTGAGGAAGTCCATGAAGGAGTATGTGGCAGCCACCAAGGGGCCAAAACCCTTGCTAAACGCGTCCTCCGGCCAGGCTTCTATTGGCCGACAATGCAACAGGATGCCGTTGACCTCGTCAAGAAGTGTGAGAAGTGTCAATTTCACAGCAAACTGAGTAAAATCCCGGCTTACAATCAAATCTCTATATTCGGGGCATGGCCGTTTGACTTATGGGGCATCGACATTGTTGGCCCATTTCCCACAGCCGTCTATCAACGTAGATGGATCATTGTCGCTGTTGAACATTTCACGAAATGGGTAGAAGCTGAACCACTGGCCAATATCACAGCGAAAGCTGCAGAAAAATTCATCTGGTGCAACATAATATGTCGGTTTGGGATCCCTCACGCACTCATATCTGACAATGGAACTCAGTTTAATGCCACTACAACTACTGATTTCCTGGAACGCCTGGGAATACGTAACAACTTCACCTCTGTCAGTCATCCCGCTAGTCACGGCTTGGCGGAAGTCACAAACAGAACGATATTGGAAGGATTGAAAAGAAAGGTCCAAGAAAATAGAAAAAATTGGCCTGACATGCTCGATGAAATACTCTGGGCATATCGTACCATGCAGCGCGAAGCAACACAACAAACCCCTTATTCTTTAGTATTCGGCATGGAAGCTGTCACACCTCTAGAACTTATCGAACCATCATTGAGAGTGTCAACTTATTCCAATGAGGCCAATATAGAGGAAAGAAAAGCAGACCTTGAACTCATCACGGAATTAAGAGACAAAGCAAAGGCGCATATGATGGAGTATCAACGAAGAGTGAAAAGGGCGTTCGACAGACATGTAGTACCCCGTGATTTCCAGATGGGAGACTTAGTCCTTCGAAAGGTAGAAGCCACTGGCAAGCATGTCGGTAAGTTAGAACCCAATTGGGATGGTCCATATCGCGTCACAACGGCAAAATGGAAGGGAGCTTACGAGCTCGAAGATCGGGATGGCATGATACTACCAAGACCATGGAATGCATGCCATTTGCGCAAATTTTATGTTTAAAGTAAAATACATTTTGTTGAATTTTATTTTGTTTATGGTCAGTCATGTTTCTACTTAGTCCGTTTTATGTAATAATGACGCGAGGATTATACTAACTCGCGGGTATCAATGAAATTTTGTTATGAACATTATTGAGAGATAGCGAGCGAAAGCTTACATAATAACAAACGACACACATCTCAACAATTCTAAATCTGGGCTAAAAGCCTATGCAATAACCTACAAAACTTATATCGCGATAGCGATATTATTTCCAAGTGATAACCAACACGGTATCACATATAAGACAATGAGTGCTCATGCCGCTATAGCGACATACCACGAATCCGAAACCCGACAGGAGATATGGGATGCGAAAGCAATACCACTCACAAGTTGAAAGCCTACATGGCGATATATTGAACCTATGTCGCGACAGTGACGATATACAATAATCGAAAGCCAATGCGGCAACGAAATATTTTGTCGACAGACATTAGGGATCTTAACACAAGATCCAAATAATGACGCCAAAACATTATCGAGTACAACATGCGGCTACAAAAAACGAATTTACATCTCAAAACATAATCTATCCAATAATTACGAAAATAACTGTTCTTACACATACACCATTATCTGTTACAAACCCCCACATTTCGGGGGATACAAATACAATCGTTTTGAATTCTGGCCCTCACATCCCGAGGGCCGTAGGCATAGTCCCCATCATAAACAAATACATTACAAAAAAAAAAGAACACCAGGCGGCATCTCTTGAACCCGATCCCGATTCGCCATAGAAATCCCTATTTTAAAACAATGACAAAAACACAAGTTAGAAAATCATACTATACTCCTTATTATGCTTAGTATACAAAAGTTACCTTAAGAAGATGGAGGAGCAACATTAGGAGATACCCCTTCTTCCTCTCCTCCCTCTTCTTCCCCCTCTGCTCCTTCTTCCTCTTCTTCAGGAGGAGGCAGAGGTATATCTGTTAGTTTGTAATAATCTAGAAGTCAATAATAAGATAAATTATCATATAGCTTTGTTAATGAATTGAGTGATTAATAAACTTCGAGTTCATGACTTGAAATTGTAGAGCTTCATAATATAGATGATAAATACTCTTAAAAGTTTCAAACCGAGGTAATTAGCAGGAACACTAATTTATCGTTACAAGGTTAGAATGTGGATTAAAAGATGGTCAAGTTTTACAGACCATTGACATGAGATGTCATTTTAATCACATAGATACATGTTCTAGGAACATGGTATTTGACAGACCTCGAATGAAACATTAAATGGAATTGTGTACGTGTCATTAATATTTTCATTCAATATTAAGTTCTAAAGTATGAAGTATTCATCTTTCCTACTAAGAGATGTGTATGTGTGATTGTTACTTAACGCTGTCGGTAAAATGCAGTCATAACGGTAGCTTTTCGGTATACATAGCTTAGCTGAGGTAGTGATGGTTTACCAAAAGTACTATTGTCCCTCGTATTTCTATACGAGTTACGGTATCACTGGGCCCCTTGATAAAGTAGGATTATCTGCATGCAGTATAATTACAAAACTAATTATATTTGATAATCTGCTCAAGATCGAGAAAAGATTAACTTTGCAAGGATGACACACACCTACCTTGAAACTAATCTGATACTGCGAGACATAAGAATTAACACGACTAAAATAGTTTACTGGATCGTAGTATTGTATAGTACAGCATCATCTGTGTAATTGGATGGTCATAGTACAGATGTCAAGATGCCTCCTATGATTATAGAAGTTAAAATGGTTTTAATTTTATTTACCAACATAACACAGATCCTATTGGGTCACACCGTATAGGAGCTAGTCGGAGAATCTTACTGATTAATTATAAATTAATTATAATTAATATTAAGATGGTTATAATTAATGAGAGTGTCTTCTATGGACATAAGGACCTATTTGTAAAATGAACATATTTTTATTTTCAAAGTTCAAACAGTAGATCCGAATCATTCATCTTGTTCTTCATATTAATATGTGCTTGGAGACCAAATTTTACATTTTTATGAATTTTTTTACTATTTATTAAGATGGGTACAAAAAATATCAAATTCAGACCATTGAATTTTGTACCCATCTTAATAAATAGTAAACAAATTCAGAAAAATATAAAATTTGGTCTCCAAGCACATATTAATATGGAGAACAAGGTGAACGGTTCGGATCGACTGTTTGAATTTTGAAAATAAAAATATGTTCATTTTACAAATAGGTCCTTATGTCCATAGAAGACTTTGTCATAATTAATTATACGTGATATAATTAAATTATAAATGTCATATAAGATGACAAGCAGAAACAACGGTTAATTTATAAGCGTACTCGATGCGTTGTATAAAATCGTACCGAAACCGAACCCCGAGAAATATAATTGTTTAGAACAATTATATATATTTGATTTAGATTTTAAATATTAATTATGGTTTTGAATATTGGCAAAATTAAAACCTTAATTAAATAAATTAAAAATCCAAATATATATATGATATATATATTAATCAAATGGCATTCTCAAATGGTATTGTCAAATGGTATTCTCAAATGGTATTCTCAAATGGTATTTGATTTTACCATTTTACCAAACCACCATTAAGAATGGCATAATTGTTAATATGCCAAACTTTAAGGGTATTTTGGTAATCGGGCGAACCTCCTCATTTGCCTATAAATAGAGGGGTAGGGGTAGAGAGAAAATAACCAATTCACTCATATCTGATCTGATCAGTCTGATCGAATCGATAAATCTATTTTCTCTCTTTCTCGGTTACGGTTGTTTACGGGATTCAGAAATAATATATTTTTGCGAAAGTTGCGGTATTTCTATTGAATAACTGCGAGTCGTAAATATATTTATTTTGTCTTTTTCTCGGTGAATAGTGTTTTTTGCAGAATTCCGCGGTTTACAGTATTTCTGGCAAAAGAAATAAATCGCTCTCTGGTTAGTGCTGGTGGATAACCAATAGAGGTATCAGACGTCTGATACTCCGAAGCGAGACGTTCCTCAGATTCGGTCTTCTCGGTCTGCTGCAATCCAATTGGAATTTGAATCAAGGTATAAATATGTTATATTAATCTATTTAATTTGTAGATAGATTAAAGTTTTAGAAATCAATTATGGAGTAGATCTATAAAAGGATTAAATCGGGTTTTGATGCCAAAGAATACTGAAGGTGGATCCCTTTGGAAAGTATTCTTGACATACCTCGTTTAATCCTTGACTTAAGATAGAAGTAAAATTTTTGTTTTACGTTCTTTCCGCATCTTAAGCTAATCAACGGTTTGGACCGTCCATAACCCAACAATATCGGTAGGCCAAGGAGCGACATCGGCCCACACATATGAGAGACCGGTATTCTCACCAATAGCAAGGGCAAGCCTTTCAAACACAACAGGCTTGCCCTTGGTATCTAGCAATACGTCCCTTTCTGGATCCCAGGAATATCCAGTTAGCGACATCACTCCAGCCTCTTCAGCAGGAACGGGGGCATACCCAAGATCTTCGGGAAGGAAGGGAAACGATTTGCTGAGATCCTTTAATTGATCATAAATGGAATATCTCAACAATTGCACTGACGATACAGAGGCCGCACAACAAAATGAACGACTTCCCAGGAAGTTAGCCGTCCTTTCTTTAAGGAGCCGAGCAATCTCTGCATCCTTGGCAGCCAGCTCGACATCCTTCGCAGCTAGAGCGGCATTTTTATCGGCCAGCACCATCTCTTTTCCTATAATGTCGACGTTCTTGGTCTGAATCTCACTTTCTAGTTCTGATATCTTTGCCTTGCAAGACGCGGTGTTTATATCACTGACCTTTTTCAAGGCCTTCATTGCATCTACTTGCTTGGTCAAAGATGATGCCCCCACTTCCACCATTTCACATTTCTTTTTATATCCTAAAGCTTGCTTGAAAAAATAATCCCTTTCTTGCAACGCTTTTTGGATAGTAGCTGGATCGGCATGGGAAAAATTTACCCCAGATTCCCCGCTTTCATAAGCATCTTTGAAATGACCTACTGCAACGCCTATGTCGTGCAGTGCGCTCATCACATAGCCCAAAAAGCCGCTCAGGTCATTCTCCAAACTCGCCTTCTGCTGAGGAGTGGCAGTGGCCCGATAGACCTCGCGCGAGTACTGGGCCCGATCTGAAGCCGATCCTTCCCCCTTTTGCATCATCCCGTATTTTGGGATGTTAGCTGCAATACCGTCAGGGTTCCCCTTGGGAAAATTACTTTTCCAAACTATCCCCACATTTTTATCGGGGTTAACAACCGAGATTTGCTCCGCTAATCTCTCCTCATCTAAGAGGACTACGTCGTCCACTTGAGAGAGAGGGGCCCCAGTTCCCTGAGTCAAGGCCAACACGGGTTGAGGAGACGGAGAAGGAACTCCCTGTGATGTAATGGGAGATGAGAGGGGGATTACAGAATCAGCAACGACATTGTCCTCCTGTTCTGGCTGAGGACCCTCCAACACAGTTTTCCCTTCCTTGGCTCCTCCTTTCTTTCTTTCCTCTGCTTCAGTCCGAGATCGAGATGAAGAGTCCTTGGGTTTTTTTGGCCGCAGCCTTCTTCTTCGGGTCCTCAGTGGCTTTCCTCTTAGCCGGGATAGCCGCTTGCACCTCGTTATCCTTGCCAGCCGCTACGGCAAGGTCTGAAGAAGATGCCCCTGCAGATGGACCAGGTGTAGCCTCAGGCTGAGTACTCCTTTTCTTGTTCTTCTTCTTGGTATGAGAAATTTTGAAGGGAATCAAGTTGGAGGTATCATAGGCCAAGTTAAACCGTCCCTTCTCTGTACACATAACCAAAGAATAAATTAAGAAAATATATCGACATTCATATTACTGCAAATAGATAAATATATACGACATGCTAGAATACTAACTTAGGACTAATTTCTTTATCGTCCTTATGATCTTGTCATCAGAAGGATTGCCCGATCTGGGCTTGACGAGATCCCTCGCCTGGGCCCATTGACTGGCCAGTAGATTGCCCTTCGTGACGGACCGCCATCGGTATCTGATTCTTTCCAAGGTAGCGACTTCATGTGGCCGCTCCACAAATACCCAACGCTGTTTCCAGTCATTGACCTTCTTAACACGAGATGCATCGTCAATAAAGAAAGACCCTCCCATTTTTTCGCCTTACTGGTCCTTTGGCGGAGAGCTAGATGCTCATTGGAAGTGAAATAGAGAGTGTAGAACGAACAAAAAACGGGTACTGAAGGTTTGTACTTCTTCAGTCTCGGGATTTGCTCAAATAACTGCTGAAAACTAGTAATATGACACCAGGTTGGAGGAGTTAATTGACTGGGAGCGAGATCCAACAGTCGAAGCAAGGTCCGTTCAAACTTGGTTAGAGGATGTTGAAGACCACAATAAGGAAGAATCCAGTATAGACATAATCCTTTCCTATGATGATGAGCCCGATCATTGATATCGGAAAGAATTATGCTGGTATCAGCGTCCTCAGCGTCATTGCCACAGATAAATAACTTATGTAAATCATGCGAATGTGAAGCAGACGAAGTCAATCTCGGTTTGATACCCTGAGATTCTTCAAACATTCCTATTCGAACGGCATATTCCCGATCGTCTGAGTCAGAACCCGAACCATAAAATGGAACGCCGGGATTGTCATGACCAACGGCATCTTCATCGCTGGAGCTTTCCCATTCTTCCAGTTCTTCGGCCCCGACATCGGCGGGATTAGATTCCCCCTCAACTACCTCTGAAACTCTGTTCCTCACAACTCGTCTGGGGTTAGATTCAGACGAGGAAGTCATAGGGTCAATCATCAACCCTTTGCCTGCACCTGAACGATGAGGGATGGAACCAACTCCCAACTCTTCCGCTTGTGAGCCCCCCATGTCTGCTAATGAAGCAACAAATATGTCGGCGAACATTCAAAACCACATATCCTAGTGAAGTATTGACAGACAAAGCCTACAGCTTTTTTGGTTGCCAACCCAGGCTAACAATTAATTTCACTACATGTCCATGACCAAGAGGTTGGTATAATTTCCTACACCCTACATATGGCGACTCTATAAGCGACATATCAAAAAATAATAACAAGATAAGGAAGAATTACCCGACATTATGATCTCGGAATAATACTAGCGACTTCTGGACGAAGGGTCTTTCTTCCGAGATGAAGCTTCAGAGTTCTTTTCAGAAAGAAAGCGAGAATGGAATAAAATGGATAAAAGCGGAGAAAGAGATATTTATAGCCTTCGGAACGATTCTGGCTCGACTTCCAAAACTAACACGCGTCAATATGCGACTGGTATCTGCACATGTCTTTTCGGTGCTTCCCGCCATTTTGTATCACGACGCTTCGTCGCCCCATTATATCTAACACGTTGATATTAAATGAAGGGTCTAGATTTCGGCCCAGAAGTCGAAGCGACCAATGGAATTCATTTTTTCTTATAATAATCACCCTGATTAAACATAGGAACTATCCAATCTAATTCTACTCTCACATACCGTATCAACATGAGTACTTCAGTTATAAAAGCGACGCTACCTCTAGGCCAAAGACTCCCAAACCTAATATCGCCCGGCGTCATCACGAGCCTCCAGCGACATGGGATGACTCTGATCCATTGGAATGGAATAAATGTCTTCATTGTTCAAAGAGAGGACAGGCCAGACAGATGTTTACCTGTGATGGCTGTGAGGAATCGTTTCACCCCAAATGTATCACGACGCAGTTACCATGTCGACCTAATGATATACGTTATACTACATTTCTTTGCCCAAGATGCACTCAACGCAAGGATGACTTGGCAGCATTTTTAGACTAGTCTTAACTTTTATTTGGTGAATATTGTTTATCCCAAGAATGTCGTTTGACATTTATCTAATATATGTATTTGTTTTCTTTAGAACATGAATTTCTGAAGTGTCACGTAATGCCGGCTTAATATTATTATCTTTGATGTTGTAATTACGTATGCCTTGAGATTTACAACGCATATTATGATGTTCATTTAACGGCTAATCTTAAAATAAAACGAATCCCAAATCAACACATTTAAACGACGGTTGGGAAAACAGCATTTATGGAGAGCGGTTTCCATTTCACCTCCTATAAATATAGAACTACCTCAGTAATTTTGAGACAGACAAACCCTCCTCACTAACATCCAATAAAATGCCTTTCAAGCGTCTGGCTGGCAAAACGAAGATCCCGCGATCCGACATTGGGGACACCTTAAACCCTCAACTGACATCACAGAATAATCACACCACACGACGCGTTCTTACTGAGGAACAAAGAGCGCACCTTCTGACAATATTCTCCCAAGAGGCCATCTCGAACATGAGACGACAAAGATGGGGGTCTTCCTTGATGACGCTCTTCGTACATTGTGTGCACAACGACAACCTGAAAGTACTGCTGAGCACTGGGAAGAGTGGACGACTGAGCTTTGCCGACTTTGTTATAAAGAGAGGCAAAAACGATTCATGTCCAATTGTTGTATATGCAATTATTGGTACCATGAATTATGCCTTAGGCATCTTATCCCTCCTCTCAATGCTCAGGCTTGTCCATTTGACAATTCTGTCCTGACATCGACACCAATCTCCGACATGAAAGATAACCACTCCAAACCTTCCAAAGGCAATTCCAACTAGTCATGTACATATCTTGTCATCAAACATGACTAAATTGACCTTCCATTCATATTCATGGACATGATTATTGGAAGGTCAATTCGGTCATGCCCTATTACGAGATATGGTTAAAATCAGGAGGGTAATATCATCAATAATATCATGAGCGCGAGAAAGAATTCAGATGAATGTTGTAATGTCTTTCTATAGAATACTTATATTAATCATATAGCTTGTATCGATTACCTTTTATTATATAATACAATTTTTTGATCTCATTCTTATGTCGTTACAGGCTGCGCTAACAATGCGGTACCTTTCTCATATCGGCAAACAAAAAAAAAAAAGTGTGTATCGAGATCAATGAGCGCATACTTACTAATTTGGCTAACATCACTAACTCTTGCTAACTTTTATGTAAATTGATAGGTCACCTTTACGTTATATATATCGCATATCGCACTAATTCGTCAACTGCCTAAGAAATGAGTACATTATACCACGCCAACATCGCTTTGAAAATCGACAATTGTTTATGAAGTTCATGTCGATGTAATGATGTAATGAATAAGAATCTCTTTGTACTTTTATTGTGAACGATATTACACTTCTCTTATGTGTTGCATTATATTCCTAGTATCGACATTTTCAAGTCGAAAGCATCGACATGATGCATTCCGACTTCGAGGGCAAATGATAGGACCATGTTACACAGGCCCTAAAAGGCTTAAATAACATCTGGGATTCGGACCTTGCAATTAACAAGCCAACCCAGAATATGAAAGAAAAGCCCAATTAAATAACAGGCCGACATACCAACATAACCGCTACACGCGGGATAACCGTAACACACGGCATAGAACCGCTACATGCGAGACAACCACTAACCGACTTCCTAACCGCTCCCACATCCTCTGAGAAAACCGCAGAGGGGACGGTTAGAAAGGAGGATATAAAAAGCCTCAGATTTCATAGGAAAAGGATCAAATTTTCTACCAACAAAAACTACGCTAAGAGAGATATCAATAGGGAAGAGTAGAATATCTCATATCCTCCTCCTAATTCCTTCACCAAGTTGGTTTGCATTCCGCCGTAAGCCAACCCCAAGTCATCTCGACTTATCTAGCGAGATAAGGAGAGATCCAGCCTTCAGCATCATTCCGACCTATCGACTGAGATAGGGATAAATTCGACACAACCGGTTCCTTTCCAGCATACGGACTATCCACTCTAGATAGGCTGTATCACCAAGGATTTACAACATTACTACAAAATTTATCTTTCTTATGAGTCCTTTTATTCCAATTTAAAAATATATAATCAAAATTGAACTGTTGTTGTTAATAGATCCTATAACTGTACAGTATATCAGACATAAACAACTTATATCCGTGCTAAATTTGTTGGGCATGATATGTCAATAGACAATAGGACGAACGGTATACCCAGGGACGAAGTAAGACTTTCGAATTTTGGGGGTCAAACAAAAAAATTTCTATGAAAAATGGAATCTATTTGACAATATTAAATCATTTTACTCTAAATTATATAGAAAACTATATATAAAAAAAAAAAAATTAAGAGTTAATTGACCCCGTTCTCTCTTTCTCCGTTTGCCACTGGATATTCCGCTGCATAATGTCTTAAAAACTAAAAAGCATACAAGTCCTTGATTTTTGAATATTTTTTCGGGCAAGATATGTGATGGCATGGTATGCTCAAACGAAATGATCGTCGTAACCATCGGTTCTACCAAAACCAAGTAACCAACCCTCTTCTATGGTCGTTTCATCCAATTTGTTTTTCATAATCTCAGCTTTGATTGTGGTTGCAGTGTAAACAGGATGGTACTAATTGGAGATATATTGGTTTCTCAAAAAAATTTGTTGTTCTGGGAAATTTTGATCTTCTGTTGACAGGGTATGTAGTTCATAGTGTAATGGGTTAACCGTTGAGAACTGACGGGTACAGAACTGATTCAAGTTTTCATAATTGTTAGACATAGTCCGTAGACAAGCCCACACTAGAGGAACGGGACGAATTCACATCCTCTGATATATCTCAAAATTTTAAGTGTTTTATAGAAAATCTTAACCGTTCAAATGCGTTCTGCACGAATATCGAAGAAAAAATAATATTGGCCCTTGCGTTATCCCCGAATAGGGTGTACATGTCGGTCACGCAAAAGCTTAGATATCTCTGAGGACACACACTCGAACGGGACTGGTATTGGGAGGGTCCAGATCACCTAAAGTAACCCAATTTTTGGGTTTTGGATTGAAACCGTCCGATTTGAATCTGTCGTTCAGGATCGTCTCGGAATTCGGGTGCTCCATTTCCAGATGGATTGTCTCAGATTCGAATCGGACAGTCCCGATCTAAAACCCAATTTTTGGGTTACTTCACTGGATCTGCATTCTAACAGGTGAGCTGGCAAGTACAGGTCGCATGGGCCCCACCAGTGATTCGTTCAATCAAGAAGTTATTGCGCCAAGATTTTGTGTGAAAGAGCAAATATAGTAAATTCACCTGTGGCATTAAACTTTGTGGTCTCCGTGTAGAAGAGCGAATATAGGTGATAATTTCTCTGATGTACGAAAGATTATATGTTATATTCACATAAGCATTACAAGTCCAACGCTAAATATATTTTTTCATCAGTTTTTTTGCATTGACCCTATGAAGATTTATATTTATGTAAACATATTGACAAGTGACAACTCAAATTATTTGAATGTGCACTTTTTCTACACATTTTATATTTGGTTAATTTTAATTTCATAATGTTCATCTTATTATTACAAGTAAAATGAGTTTAATATTGATTATTATTTATGTCCATTTTTATGATTTTTTCCTATATTTTTTTTTTAGACCCGAGAAATTTAATGGTTTTGGATAACAAAAGGGAATTATTTCTGTGTGATCATTGTTCCATTACCAGCAATCAATATATTCTTAAGATAAAGATATCGTATTTATGGTTAATAGTAATTGAACTAATCAGTAAAGTACGTAAGAAATAAATGAAAAATGCGTCCACCTGTAGACTGTAGTATGCATCATGAAGAATTTTTTTTTTCATCTTATTTTTCATATCACCAATGTGTGTTTTTTTTTAAGAAAAGGCCTAAGTCCAATTTCATTTTTTTAAGAAAAGGCCTAAGTCCAATTTCATTTTTTAAGAAAAGGGCTAAGTCCAATTTCATTTTACTGAAACAGAAATTGTAAAGTTAATTTACAAGATAATGGTTTAATGTTAAATGAGAGATTAACAAATATCTCATCTCTCATTATCCCGAAATTTTTATCTATTAATTAAAAAAAAACCCCACAAATTATGGATAAATCTAAAAATACCAAAGCCGTCAATTCAATCTGCGGGGTCGCAAATTGAATTGGCGGCCCCCCAAAAACTCAAAAATCCATTGCAATATTCTGATATCAAGTTTTTTTTTTTTTTTTTTTTTTTAGGGGGGGGGGCTCCAAATCAATTGCGCCCTCCATTAATAGGGCTGCATATTGAATTGGCAATTCTAGTATTTCGAAATTCATCAATTTAAGTGGTGTTTTGGTTTATTTTATATTTTTGAAATGGTATTAATAAAAATTTCGGCTCATTATCATCAAAAGGACACTGACTACAGAATCATAGAAATTATATCCAAAACAGGCATATATATACTGACACTATTCTATTCAAGTCAGTCTAAACTGCCCTATGACTATGAGAGTAACATAGGTAGAACGTATGGTTTGCTCTCAGGACGGGAGGGGCAAAATCCGGGGTTGGGCACGGGCAAGTCGGGCACGGGTTGGTCGGGTAGAGCGGGTAACTCGGGTGCAGGTAGAACAGGTTTTTTTTTGAAACCTTACCCTTATCCGTCCTTTTACCCTTGCCCATCTCGGATGCGGGTAGAATGGGTCGGGGATCGAGCGGGTCAAACCCGGACCCGTTTTTTTTTTTGGTTTTTTTTATAATAAATCAATGCAAAAATTTATAAATTTTATATATAAATACATCACTCGAGATATATTTCAACGGTTTGAATTCGTCGTTTGAAGTCAATTTAATAAACTTTTAAGATGTAACACATGGCGTTAAACTATAATTGAAATTACTATATTTTTTATGTTGCATCGTATAAAAATAATATTTGTCTAAAGCATATATAATACGTGAGGCCTTGCTCTTTTATCGTAACGTGCATGCTCGAGTCTATTTATGTATCAGTTTTTGTGAAATATTGTACTTCGTATTAGAAGTCACAAAATAAAATTCAGTGTTCATATTAAAACTGATGAGTTAATAATTTTGATTCGCATCTTATACTTCCAAAAGTTGTACAGTTGGTCAATTATAATTTTAATGGTAAAAGTATTAAACACTCATTATCTCTTCTAAATAAAGAGTCAGGTTGTGATACTATGCATAGTGATAAATATTTTTGGTTTTAGAGTCCAAATAGTCTATCTGAATGGTATACGTGATGCTCATATTAAAATATACTTGTAGACTAAATTTAGATTTTTTTTTTTAGATAGTTAGAAAATCACTATTTTTAAGTGGTCTAATTTTTAGACTGATTTTCTACATATCAAAATTCTAAAAAAAATATAAATTTAATCTCCAAATTCATCTTCATATGGACATCATGTTCAATAGTTCATATCCACTGTGCAAAATCTAAAAATGAAGTACTAATCAATAATACAAACTAATATAAGCTATACATGACATGTTAATTATGCAAGATAGCATAGCTTCACTTATAAACATGCCTACATAAATTACTTTTTGTCCTATTTATGCTGTTACAAGGAGACATCAAGATAAAAAGTTTTTGATTTAAAATTTGCAAAGAGTTCCAAGTTTCTTGTCTCTTCCCTCATATAATATGCAAACATGTCATCTATTTCATTATAGAGATGACTTCATGATTTGCTTGAACAAACTCCTAACTAACAAATATTAACAATGTTGTCTTACAATTAATAATTATTGGGATTCCAAACATTTTATTTTAAAACATCTAAATACGAATTATTTGATCTTTAAAACCGAATTATTTTAAAACAATAGATTTATAAATAAAAACTACCCTCCTCCTTTATTCCGGACTTGGGACCGGCTATGTAAAATAACATAGGCGGAGTTTTAACCTTTTTTTTAAACCTATTAAAATAAATCCGAATTTCAAAATAAAATTTTACATATTCTAAAATAAATCTAATTACTTCACATTTCCAAAAACCAAATCTAACTTTTTTTTTAAACCTATTAAAAATAAATCCGAATTTCAAAATAAAATTTTACATATTCTAAAATAAATCTAATTACTTCACATTTCCAAAAAACAAATCTAACCTATTTTTTTAACCTATTAAAAATAAATCCGAATTTCAAAATAAAATCTAACATATTCTAAAATAAATCTAATTACTTCACATTTTCAAAAAACAAATCTAACCTATTTTTTTAACCTATTAAAAATAAATCCGAATTTCAAAATAAAATATAACATATTCTAAAATAAATCTAATTACTTCACATTTCCAAGAATAAATCTAATTACTACTACAAATTAAATCTAATTACTCAACAATTACTACATATTACTATAAAATAAATCTAATTATCTACAAATTACTATAAAATAAATATAATTATCTAACAATTACTACAAATTATTATAAAATAAATGTACCTTCAAATTTTGTAGAACGAATCTCGTGGGATTTTGAAAAACCTTCTTAATTCCGTTTGCGGATTTGTAGAACGATTTAAATTTACAACTATATTTTTTTTAACAATAAATTTAAATGTTGAGAATAATAAAAAATATTGAGATAATGAGTGATTGAAAATATTATGAGAATATGAGATATTGAGATGTGAAAAAATATGAGAGATTGGGGTATATTTAAAGAGGTTTTGTTTGGGGGGAATGAATTTTGTAAGTTTTGGGGAGGCCGGGTGGGTGGAGGGGGGGGGGGGGGGGGGGGGGCACGGGCACGGGCAACCAGGGCACAGTACGGGCAACCCGGGCACAGGCACGGGCACGGGTTTATTTTTTCTCAGGACGGGTACGGGTAATCTGGGTTTTTTTTCTTCTAAAGTGACGGTCCGTCCCACATTTTAACCCGTCCCGGCTTACCCGTGACCCGTGCCAAACCCGGACACGGAACGGGACGGGCGGGCAGCGGGCGCGGGCAACCCGGATCCGGGTCACAGGTAGGCGGACAAATAGCAAATCTCTAGTATAACGTAGAACTACTACTTTACAATCTGTTTTCCTATGAGGTGTATTAATCATATCCTTAGCCACTTGTAGGACCTGTGTACAACACCATCTCTAGATGTGGGATCCGAATCTGTTGAAATTTTTGGTCATGAACAGTGACCCTGAAATTTATGATCCAGCCATTGAATTGTTTTGAGATACGTGCACAGAAAAAATTGGACGGCTGGATCGTGAATTTCAGAAATTTCAGGGTCACTGTTCATGCATTTTGGATTTCAGTAGATCTGAATCCCTAGATATGTTATGTGTCATGTGTCCTAGGGTATGAATCCAGTGGCATCACATCATAGACCCTCTCATGTGGGATCCAAATTAGTATGAGTTTCCTCATCAACATGCTTTGCTCAACATGCATTAGTATGATACCAACGGCACAATGAGTGAGGATTGTTCGGCAGTATGGAAATTTTGTGGGAATATGAATTTTTAATATGAGAGTGGAAATTTCAATTTGTCAAATCAAAGTTATTTAATCTATGAGAAATTTTAGAATATAGGTGTTTGGCAAATGCATGGGAAATTTATTAGAATGTTAGTTTGTTTTTCTTTTTATAGAAGATGTAATACTACAATTAAACTATATTAAGTGTATTAACACCAATTACTGATTATGATCAATATAATTGTATATATCAGATTCTAAAAAAGTTAAAAAAATAGATGAAATTGCTAGACTTATGTGAGATGATTATGTTAGACGTTAGAATAGAAACTTAACTTAAAATTAGCTTAATCTATTAAAATTAGGCGTTGCTAGTTTAATTATGCTTGTTTAATAATTTCTTGTATTGTGCTTGCTTAATTAATTTTAGCCTTTGTATTATTAAATTGTGTTTGTTTAATAGAGTGCTTGATTGTACAAGTTAATTTCAACTTAATTAATTAAGCAAGTATTGATTAGTATAAATTAATGCCTTCTTGTAATTAATGTTTTCTTGACAGCAAAAGAAATGGTCCAATAACTTCAGCTCTTGGAAAAAATAACGGAGCTTTGACATAATTTTTGTTTTCTTACAAGTTATGAGGAAAAAGAAGGGTACAAGAACCATGTGGGTATTAGGAATAGGTATTAAAACCAACGTCCGAACGGTCAGTAGGAAAAATTATGAATAAAGTTATTTTTCCACTAAAAACCCATGGTATCAGCTGCTGCCGAACAGACTCTAGGACTATATTTCTAACGGTTTAAGGTCCAGTATTATTAAAACACCTCGATCTCATTTTGATATTTCCACATAGTTTAACATGATGTAGTAAAAACTATAAGAATGCACTCCTTTGTTGAAGTGGTAGAGTAAAAGAAGAACTGTCATTTAGTCTAGTGACAAAAACACATAGTCTTTATGTAAGAGATAATAAGTTCAAAATTTGAATGAGAGATTCTTTGTTATAATAATAAGAGTGTTAAATAGTTAGGTGGCTTAATCTTCAACTTTACAAAACTTATCTAAATTTTCTTTAATTGTTCGTTAATCCTAATAATAATCATTGGTTTTATAATACAATAAACATTATTTCTTCCGTTTAATTTTCATTCGTTTAATTTTCATTGTATGATTGAAAAAGAACAATATATAATAATTTTATTGCTTCAGTCATTAAAAAATGAGTTTTTTAAATTACTTTATTTGTTTCGAGTTAAGAATGTATGTCAAAATTAATGTGCATGTATTACTTAATAATACTTTTTTTTAGGTAAGAATTGGAGATCAAGTCATCTAATTATTTAATATCCACAAAAGATTATTGTTTTTGGATTTCGCACATGCAACATTCCACATGGAGAGCATTGCATTTGCCATTAGATCAAATACTAGTTCTTGTATTGCATAATAATGCAAAATAAAGAAGCTAGCTACAAAAATGGAAGAGTATCCATAAGGGTAAATAGTGACTATCCACGAGAGTATACAAACAAAAAGGTGTTTTTTTTATTAGCGACGGTAGCATCCGCGAGGGTATACCGACATAATCCATCGCGGATATGTCTCCATTTTTGTAGCTAGAGTTCTTTGATTTTTCAGAATAATTGTTGAAACCATGCTCATCAAGAGGGCTTGATGAACATAATTTTGAAATTTATTGGTTTCAAACGACGAATTCAAATTATTTAAACCGATATACTTCACGAATAATACATATATATGTAAAATTTTGAAAACTTTAAATTTATTTAGTATAAAGTCAAACAGAAAAAAAAATGAAGATTTATAAGTTATTTTAATACATTTATCTTTTATTATTTTTAACCGCTTGACTTTGTACTAAATGAATTCGAAAGTTCTAAAATTTTGCATGTACTCATCATTCGCAAAATAAATATATTTGAACAATTTAAATTTTCTGTTTGAAATCAATTTGATAATATTAAAGCTACGGACATTAAGTCTTCTAAATATTTTCCAGGACATGATGAGCAACACGCCAGCTATTCTCCACTTTTTCATGCTAATAATATGGTCATGCCAGCACATAATTTTAATTTATAAGCACAATGTTCCCTTTGATATAACCGATAGTGTGCATTTTATTTTATCCTATATAAAATTATCTGTAAAAATATAAGCATATTTTTTTAAACGACATTTTTTTTAAGAAAAATTGACGACATATTGTTACATATATCGACGAGCTTTCCAAGATAGAAATTGCCAATGTATGACAATCAGCTGTTAATTTTTTTTTTTGCCCAAATGTTCGTAGGCGATCATCTGTTGGTAATTTCTAATTTGCACATAAATTTTGTAAATTTTTTTCCCACTTTCGTACTTGTAGATTTTTCTTAATAAAAAATAAATTAAGCATCGTCCTATTTCCATAAAAATAAGCTACTATTAAAAAAGGGAAATGGTTGGTATACTCATTGAAATATTCTAAAGTGCTTATTTTTTCTATGAAAATGCTCAAATTCCTTAACTCTCCATTTTAAGTTAATATATTTTCCTATTTTCCATCAAAACACTCAAATTTCTTATTCCCCTATTTTAAATTTAAATATTTTCTTATTTCTCTATCAAAACATTCAAATTTCTTATTTTCTCATTTTAAATTAAAATAATTTTCCATTATTTTTATTAAATCATTTAGTTCTATTTAATTATCATGTATTTATTAACGACCATTGATATTTTACAAGTTTATGGTTTACAATTGTTAGTACAAATTTGTTTATGGATATGCAATGCTTGAGACTAACAATCTAAAATTTGAGTTATTTGTCAAAACTTGAAATTTAGATATGCAAGGATTGAGACAATTTTTTTGTTTGTACATAATATTTTTGTTTTATGGTTAATGGAAAATAACACACACTAGGATATTTAATGAGAAGGCTTAATTATAAGTTATAACATCACCAGAAAAGAAAAAAATGGTATAAGGTGTGAAAGCAGCAAACAAAGCATAAAACTAAGTTAGAAGTAGCTGAAAAGACAGAGAGTATCTTGATAATATAATCACGTAACAATATTTAGTACAAATAATAGAGAAAGTATATAGTAATGTAATGCAAGGTTTGCAGTGAAATTAATGCAATGCAATTAAGCCGGTTTGTTAGTTGCATGGAGATTAATGTGCTACACTTTTGAGGCAGCGATGTGGTTTCAAGTCTCCATCACATTGGCTGTTCAATGAATATGCATATCACATTATCATGTCAATCAGTGATCAACATGACCTCGCAATTAATTACTATATAATGCTCAATTTTAAGAATATGACATAATATCGATCCTTGATAAATTTAACTTGTGCAAATATTTTTATATTTGATTTACCATATTTTGCAGTTTTCAGTATCAATTTCAAATTAATAATAATGTCTTATATCAATATATTTTGCTATTTTTATGTATAAATAAAATTCTTTTATCAAATTTAATTACTTATTATAAGTTTATATCTTTTCTATAAAAATAAAGTAAAGCATAAAAAAAAATAAAAAAAAATTGCCAGTAACTCATTTATTATGAATATCTAATAAAGTGTCAACATTTAAAACAAAAATGGATAACTTTCCATAAATTTAAAACTCATAAAGCATATATATTTTAAATATTATACAAAAAAACTAAGGGTGTTTGTGTGTGTCTATATATATATAGAGGATATATATATAGAGAGAGAGAGAGGGGTAAGCTAATATCAAATCAGTTGTTCCTGAGCTTCCGTGCAACCAAGTTTTTTTTCAATTTTTGAAGTCCAAAACGTCAATCCAAACCGTTAGATGTGTTATCTATATTAAAATATGTTTGGAGACCAAATTTTATATTTTTTGGAATTTTTTTTACTATTTATTAAGCCACTTTGAAAATCACTGATCCAACGGTGGCTTAATCAAACAGTAAAAACAGAAGCCACCGTTGGATCAACGATTTTCAAAGTGGCTTAATAAATAGTAAAAAAATTCAAAAAAATGTAAATTTTGGTCTCCAAGCACATTTTAATATAGAGAACACATCTAGCGGTTTGGATCGTCGTTTTGGACTTCGAAAATTGAAAAACCACTTGGTTGTACGGGGAGCTCAGGAACAACTGATTTGATATTAGCCAACCTCTATATATATATATTCGGATCATTTCATAATAAAAGTTTGAGTACTAATTAATAATTAATTGTCGGGAGGATGAATAAATATTGGCACGGTTAGCTTTTTAAGGTTTTTAAAACCGAGCATGTGCTGGGAGTTTTCAATAGTTAATTAAATATTCAAAATTAATGTCACAACAATTTTCTAGGATCAATATATTTCCGGGAGAGGAGGGTGTCCGATGCCTATCAAAAAAGCTCGTAGCTCGTGGCTCACTCGTGTACAGCTCGTTCGATAGTGGACCGAGCCTCGTTAATAGCTCGGGCCAAAATTAACAAGCTGAGCTAAGGTCTTAGTTCGCTCGTCAGCTCACGAACTAGCTCGGCTAGGCATCAATTTGTGAATTTGTATGAATTTCTGTGTATTTTATACTGTCAAGCTTGGTCCAGCTCGGTTCAGCTCGGTCCAAAAAGGTTTGTAAAATTTATTTTCTTTTTAAAACAAGGTCCAACCAAACCCAGTGAGCCAGCTCGTGGCTCGTGAGTTGGCTTGCAAGCTGGCTCGTCACGAGTTTGAGCTGAGATTTTAGCTCGCAAGCTGTTAACGAGCTGGCTTGCTAACAGCTCAGTCTAGAATTAACGAGCTGAGCTAAGGCCCAGCTCATTTACAGCCCTACCGATGCCCATCGGACCAAACTCGGTTTAATGGGTGGTTTGTACCGTCCGATTCACTTCAAAATCTGTGCGCACAAATTTTGAAACAAATAGCAAGATTATTAAAGTGATGTGCACAGATCTTGAAGTGAATCGAACAGTAGAAACCACTCATCAAACCGAATTTGATCCGATGGGCATCGGACACCCTCCTCTCCCTATATTTCCTAGCTTAGCAATATTTATATGCTCTCTTTAGCTGGGAAAATGACCATACGCAACTGCAACAACCGAAAGGAAACCACAAATTAAGAGAACGAATCTGACATCCTCATATCAATCCAGTGTAGAAGTTGTATGATTAGTAATTTTGTGAATGATTCAACCGACCCATTATGTATGGACTTGAGAGTATGTCCGATGGACATCGGACTTATCGGACTTATTTGGTTTGACGGGTTCAATCACCGTTCAATATGTTTCAAGATTTTTGCGCAATGCTTTAAATTTCATAAAAGTCTACTTTAATTTTTGTACGCACAGATCTTAAAATAAATCGGGTGGTCATGAAGCTCGTTGAACCTAAAAGTAGGTCCAATAGGCATTGGACCCACTCCATCCTCTTATTTATGCAGTGTCATATATATGTAGGGGTGCAAACGGATTGGATAGTGGTAAAACCAAATCTGTATATGTTTTTATTTTTCAGATACAGATACATATTGAATATTAAACAGATATGTACAGATACAAATTGAATATCAGATATATCTGTAGATATATAAATAAATATTTTCATAATATATACTAAAACTATATGGTATATATTAATTATTCGGATATGGATAATTAAAAAACAAAATAATATCTGTATACATAACCGCACAGATATTCGAATATCGGATATCCGGTTTTAAATTTTGAATACAGATTTAGATACGGTCAGATATTGTATCCGTTTGCAGCCCTATCCACAAGAAACTCAAAAGGGGTCTCTGTCATTTTAATTAATTAATTAATGTTTCATTATGAAAGTGAAACCCAGTTAGATGTTCGTTGAATATGAAAATATTGCATCTTTCTTGCCATTCTTGGTATTAAGTTAACTGAGCCTTAACTACTTTTTTTAAGCACCAAACAGAGACAGCATTTAATCATCCAACTTATCTAAAAAATAATACTCATACTTTTTTTTTTTTTTCTAAAACGAAGTTTTTCCCAACAACCAGTACCTACTTCATCATACACTAGTGAACCAATCTTATAAAATTTTGTAGTACTATGATATTTTCTTACAAAAAAATAGAGGTTAAATTTTATAGTGATATAATATTTTACTCTAAATTATATATAAATATAAAAAAATTAAAAAATAGAGATCCACTGACCCCATTATATTAAAGAAACTTATATTGAAACTTATACGTACTGCATCGATAATAAAAACTTATATTGAAGTTCACTACTAAAAAAAATCAGAAATCTGAAAAGAATTAACAAATCAAATAAATAGCAATGAATAACATTGTGCGTTTTTATGTTCATACGTACCTCTTCCTTATTTGGATATCATTAACGCAAAAATTAAGCGTGGCTAGCTAACTTATACACCAAACCATTATATTAATTAATGTTTCTTTAATTTCTTTACTCGAAACCCATTTAAATTTTCTCCAAAGAAAAAGGGTCCCTCTAGGCTCTAGCCTTGGTGTGTGTGCGCGCGCGCGCATTGATGAGCACGAACCACTAAATGAATGAGCGACTACCAGGTAAGCCCCCATATAGCTACATAAAGCTACAGTTGGATGATTGATTGGTGGTTTCTTATCAACAGATCGATAACCATATGTTATTAACTCACCTTCTAAATATCTTCTAAAAACCTTTACACTTACATATATCAATATATATATGTTTTTTTTTTTTGTGTCGACCCACATTTATTTATCTCAGTTAATTAGACACAATTGTTGACAATTATCATGTAGTTTTGATCAAGTTAAAACGTGTTTTGATAATTGTCAGAGTTATCTTGATCTTTCACATTCATTTTTCAAGCCATATAAAATACACACTAAAATATTGCATTAATACAGTTAGAACATTTAGCTAAGTGCCTTGCCATTTAGGGCAGGCATAGACTAAATAAGCTTTTGCATATTTTTATTATATTAATGCAAGTGCTTACCAATTTTCTTTTTAGAAAAAAAAATGCCGACAAAAATAGTTGGCAATTGTGTAGGTATGAAAAATGGAGGGTTACATAAAATATTTATATTTAAACAGATAGATATTTATTGTGACCCCCCCTGAATTGTACAAGATCGTTTTTGCAACCTTTGTGATAAAATTGTCGGTAGTAGTGAATCTTTCAAGTACTAAGGTTCAGGTCCAGTCTTTTGTACGGATACATATATGCCGATTGCCTCTAGTTAAAACATTTACCATCTGGGAACAGATCTCCAAACCATTTTTACAGAAAACTCCTTGCGTTTTTAGTAACTAAATTCTACACTGGTTAATTCGTCAATATATATAAAGAGAGATTGGCTAATATCAAAACAGTTGTTCCTAGACCGTGGAAGAAACATTTCATTCTTTACATTTCAAACCTCAAACAGTCGATTCAAACCGTTCAACATTCAATTTGTATTGATATGTGCTTGGAAACCAAATTTTACATTTTTTTTAAATTTTTTTTACTATTTATTAAATCAGTTTTAAAATCATTATTTTCAATGATCCATAATTTTTTTTTACTGTTTATTAAAATTAGTGATTTAAAAAATAGCTTAATAAATAGTAAAAAAATTCTACAAAAATGTAAAATTTGGCTTTCAAGCACATTTTAATATATATAGAGATAATATCTAATAGTTTGGATTGACCATATGGACTTTGAAAATCGGAAAACTAATTAGTTGCACTACATATATATATACAAAGATAAATACACACACACAGGAGTTGGATAACATTAAAATGTTTGTTCCGGAGTCCTGGTGCAACCAATTATATTATGATGAATTTACTTGATGAAATATTTGATTAGAATTGAAGATTTGCTTAGTATAGCCATCAATAATTAAATTATATTAATTTTCCATAAAATAATTTTGTATAATGAAAGAGATCACCAGTTTCAAAATCACAATATATACACTTACACCTCGTTGAACATCGTTGAACATAATCCTCAGAGTTAAAAATATATATATATTAATATCATGACGATTGCAGCCAATATTATTTTGAGGTTGTATAACATGTTGCATGCATTGACCATCATGGGAACAATCTCCAAGTTGAGCAGCTTTAATTCTTTCCATGAAAGTTCTAATTAAGGACTTATTCGGCTGCACAGCAGGAACGGTAATGAGTTTGGATTCATGTTCAATTTTTTTAATTATTCGGCTGCACAGCAGGAACGGTAATGAGTTTGAGTTCATGTTCAATTTGAATAACTAAAACATTGTGCACGTAAAATCTGAGTAATAGACATAGTATTTCACCGAACATGCCCTAACTGTTTTTGTGCCTGTTCGGCATTTGTAACTGTTTTTGCTCAAGAAAATAATTATATATTTTTAGAGACTCTTCCCTACTTCAGATGATAGAAACCTTTTTTTCCCAAAAGGCACCTAGTTAGATCTATATATAAACATGTACTATTGAGACAACGCCAAAAACCAGCATACGTGTCTACTTTTTAAGTTTTCATATATTAATGAAAAGTGTCTATATCGTACTAATTAATTGGAAGAAAAATTAGGTGGTGCCAAAATAACCATATATACGGTATAAAATATGCGATATTATTTAATGATAATTGAAACATCTGCTGGCTAGCTAGAAGTTATGGCAAAGATGAGCCACACAGTTCAAAATCAGACGGTGCCGATCTGATTAAAAAATTCTGCTAGTATCCAATATTATTTGTACTGTTTATTTTTTATCGGATGATCAGCTTACAGCTACAAGGCATTCATGCTGCATCACCTTAATGTGCTATACTGGTTTATGGTTGTTGTAACTAGGGGTGCAAACGGATCAGATGCGGTAGTGGTAAAACCATATCTGTATCCGTTTTTATTTTTCGGATACGGATACGGATCGGATATTAAACGGATACGGATACGGATCGAATATTAAACGGATACGAATACAGATTAGATATTGAGCGGATACGGATACGGATCGGATATTAAACAGATACATAATTCGGATATTCTAAGAAAATTAATTTATTATTTAACAAACTCGAACAAAAATAATTCGTGAACATAATTACAATTATCAGTCTCTCATTTTATTCAAACTTTGAATTGATATTTCTTCTTGGTTTTAAAGACTAATACTAGATTTATGTTTATATTAATTATTGTACATATAATAACCAGGTCGTAAGAAATAAAATTTATCATAGTTTTTTTTATGGTTAATGCAATGTAAATACTAATTTCACAATTACTTTTTTAATCCTGTAGTTACCTATTAAAAAAAATAATGTATAATAGCAAACTGGGAGGTGTGATTTGCATAGATGAAGTAATCCTAATCGGATCTCAATAAATCATTGAACAGATTTTGAAATTTTGAAGGTACTCGGTAGTCGGTAGCTTGAACAAAATAAAATAAAAGAAGTTAAAGGGTAAGAGCATTTGTCAAAGGCTTGGAAAAGAAATTGAATAAAATAAAGCAATTAGGTAGTGCCGTAGTGGGCAGCACCGCAGCAGCATATAAATTTCTGCCGAAATTTTTGCGGATATCTGCAAATTGAAAAATCACGCATACGGATAATTATCTGTATCCGTATCCGCTTTTGAAATTGAAACCGTATCCGTATCCAGCTATCAGAATCCGCAAATTTTCGGATACGGATGCGGATCCGGACGGATAATATCCGATCCGTTTGCACCCCTAGTTGTAACATGGTAGAGTTATGGCACTACTTGGATTATGCCATCCAATTTAAATATCACGTCTGTTAAAATACTGAAATTAAGGGCGTGTCCGTCATTTTTTTTTGCGGACATAGAAGCTTGATATGATAAAGCATTAATAATTTTTTCATATGTTTGATATGTGTCTCCTAGATGAAATAGCGGACTCGTCCTTTTGTGTCTGTCATTTCATTTGGCGGAAATGATATTTTTGCTGATCTCTGGTAATAGTGGTCATTTGGTTTATTAATTTTATTAACGTGGTATAAATAAAAATTTCGGGTTAAAATAATATCCTTCTTAACAGCGTGATTGATCTGACGCATTCAATTTAAATCGGACGGTTTTCATCACATGACATAGTAGGCAGTAGCAAACTACATATGGTAACAGATATGTACCCGGTTGCCAAAAAAATTTGAAGACCCATGGAACAATTAAATGCTTTAAACCATAAAGGCGGCGCCTATATCATTTGTCTCTGCTATTCTTTCTCAGTGCACCTCCATGTGAGCCCTTAAACACCACTGTACCATCACTGCACTAGCATGCATGCCATCACTACTATATAAACTAACCCATCCACTCAGTATCTCTTCATCTCAGTACTCCTTCCTATTCTAGTTTCTTGCTTCATTAATTAAGCTGCTTTGATGGGGACACAGAGGCTGAAACAAAGCCTATTATTTGGGCTTTGTTTGGTGACATTGGCTTTTGGAATCGTCAGTGCCGAAAAGACCGTGACAGTGGTCGGCTCAACCGAGTGTGTGGATTGCGCTGAGAAGAACATCAAAGTTGAACAAGCTTTCAAAGGTAGATATAGTTAATTTCTAATGCACACGCATATATAGGTCCGACAAGAATAAACATGAGCTCAGACTTATTTTTCACAAAAAAAAAAGGAGATCAAATAATGTCAAATAATGTATGATAGAAGTTCATTTTTCTCGTGCATGTTAACCTAGGTTGACGACATTTATCTATATGTACCCATGATAAACAATAAAAATTTCAGAAAAATAAATTTTCTCTTAAGTCTTGATTTTTTTTTTTTTGTTAAAAAGGAATGTCAAGTGTAATCCACTTTTGAAAGAATTAATTTGTACATGTACCCATTGTATGTAAAATACATATATATCTATCTTTTCCGCCTGAATTTTTTAAACTTTGATTCTCACATTATAAATTTCAACTCTCATGATCACTTATAATTAAATCCAACTTAATTATATGCTTCCTATTAATTAATTAATTAATAATGTAGGTCTTAGAGTTGCAATCAAGTGCAAATCAGCCACCGGCCAATATGAGACCAAGGGAGTGAGCCAGCTTGATAAATCTGGCAACTTTCATGTAAACCTTCCCATCGACCTCCTCCACGAAGAATCCGAAGGCATCGCTACTCTCAAACCGGCATGCCTAGCGGAGCTAAGGGACCAATCCAACAAGGCTTGTCCCAAACCTGACCCGTTAACCATAACTTTAGCATCAAAAGAGAAAGACCAGCACACATTCACTGTGGGTCAAGATGGAAAATTGCAAATCCTCTCCAGCATTTGCAATTCTGCCACATTCTGGCCACCTAAGTGGGACCCATTCCACAAGAAATCTTTCTTTTCCCATCCTATCTTTAAGAAGCATTATCCAGTACCTGTTTACACACCACCTGTACCAGAGTATAAGCCACCTACACCTGTACCAGAGTATAAGCCTCCTACAACACCATACCAGCCACCAGTCCCAGTTTACAAGTCCCCACAACCTGGTTACCAGACTCCAGTACCAGTGTACAAGCCTACACCAACACCGGTACCGGTATACAAACCAACACCACCAGTTCCAGTGTACCAACCTAAACCAAAACCTGAGCCAGTGTACAAGCATCCATGGTTCCATCCCCACCCGAAATTTGGTTTCCCTCCTATTTACAAGAAGCCACATCCGTGGACGAAGTATTTCCACAAGAAGCCATTTTTCCCTCCTGCTGATAATAAGAACTAAATCGGGGTTATCAAAAAATACAATTAAATGTGTTCTTTAGACTATTTAAAAGAATGCATGGAATTGCAGATTTGATAACTAATTGCTTTTGAAGGGTCCTACTTAATGGTTTCTATTATGGACTGTGTTGTGCAGTTGAAGGTATTAAACTATTAATACTTATTAGTGGGATAAGGTTTTTATATATAGATCATTGTGTATTTGGGCTTGTTGTATATTGCAATTTGTATTTGTAATTTTACTATGGTTCATGATCTATTTTGAAGTTGAGTTCAAAACAAACATAGATTATTTGTTGGATTCTGGAAAAGAACAATGTTATTGTGCTAGCTTTTATTTGAATATATATAATTTCTGCCAATACTGGACGGTTAAAATATAGCAAACAAATCCATCAGATGCAGTCTTAAAAAAAATTGTGTCATTTTGATGACAGCAATTTTTTTATTTACCTTGTGAATAATAAATATTACAACTAAAATTGAAAGGTTGACCTTCAAAAAACTCAAATTGAAAGGTACTGGCATTAACAGAGCAAGTTTAAATGGAATTAAGCCGGATTAAACTTTTTACGTTTCAAGGTGGTTTAACATTTAGTCCACGCCTGCGGTTTAACCTAAAAGTTGATTTAAATGGAATTAATGAAAAAATTGCTAAATTATATCAAATTATCTAATTAAGATAATTTAACTCATTAAATATAACTTTATAGTATACTTTTATACATAAAATTATAATAAAAATATACTTAATTAATAAATTAATTTTAATATTATGTTATATTTTAAATTAATGATTTCTTTTACCTTTTTTTTTTCAATTTCTATTGCTGGTGTGTAACATTAATCAGTGAGAGACCAACATGTAGAAAATCAAATTTTAAAATTTTCTTGGAAGCAGGGGCGGACCCAGTAAGTGCTAAAGGATAGTTTGACTAGTTTTCCTTCTGAATTTTTTATTTTTATAGAAATTTATAGGTTGGAACTAATTTTGTAATTTTATTGGTCATCCTCTTAAAAGCCCGTCAGGCTGTTAAAAAAATAATTCAATCCCTTCTTTTCTCAAATTTCTTTAAATTTGTACAACTTATTAAGTAAAGCTAATAATTAATAATTAGAGTTAGAACTCTAATTTAATTGAATTTGTTCAAATTAGATAAATTCTAATTTAGTTAATGGGTTTAAACCCGATTAGCTATTTAAACTCAATTTAGTATGAATTCGCATCCTCTGAAATATCTTAGACTTTGAGTGTTTTATTAGAAAATCTCAATTGTTCAAATACGTTATGCGCGAATCTCACAGCACAAATAATATTGGCCCCCGAATAGATACCGTACATGTTGGTCACGCATAAGTTGAGATATCTCAGAGGATACGCACTCATTCACTATTTTTTTATTTCTTTTTGCCTCCCTCCCAGCAAAAATTCTGAATCAGCTCTGCTCGGAAGTACTCTGAAGTTCTCAGATTCACGGAAGTATTTGAAGTTCAGAGATATTTACGACAGTCACACAAGTTCTGTCAACGACTCAATTTAAACAGGGATACCTCAGTTCATACAATTTTTTTTTTTTTTTTTTAAAGGCAGAGCCCATTTCCATTTGATATGAAAATATAATTACATGCAAGAAAGAGTATCAAGTATCCAGTTCATACAAATTAATTTGTGTATTAACCGAATATCATTTCCAAATATTTATCCAATTTTAAAAAACGAAATGCAACTTACAATTTTCAACCTGTCCTATCATAAAAGGATTCTAAACTTTTTCACTATTTTCCATTATGAGTAAAAGAAGTTAATTTGTATATATATGCCCATCAAAAAATCGATTTTCGCTCTTGGGCCAACTTCTGCTCGGAGCCTCGGATTATCAAGATATCAGCACTGGATTTCAAGATTCGTTCTCTCTTTAGTTTTGCGGCTCATTTCTTCGAATTCACATCCTCTAAGATATCTCAAACTTTGCGTGACTTTTTGGAATATCTTAATCGTTCAAATATATTCTGCACGAATCTCAAAGCTCAAATAATACTGGCCGGCTACGGTTCCCCGAATAGGCACCGGACACGTTGGTCACGCAAAAATTGAGATATCTCAGAGGATACGCACCCCATTTCTTCTGGGTTGTTATCTGCGATCACAGATCCTTCTGTGGTGATAGATTTTGAATCTTCTATGCAATGGCTTCTCGCTTTTCCAAAACAACTTGTAGAACTAGATCGCTACAGGAAATGGATTTTTCTATCTCCGCACCACATCCGCCTTCTTAACAGATGCAGCTTGGGATAGCAGCAATCAGGAGCTAATCTTAAAGAAGGGGCTGAAAGTACTAGTTTTTTAGTTGTAATGCGCATAAAATCAACTCATAGAAAATAGGTTGTGCTTGAAACATCTTCGTATGACATTTTCCTCTATAATGACTACTTTGTGCATTCTGTCTGATTTGAGCTTGTCTTGGGCTCTTGGCATATACAAATGGTATTATGAACCAATTTTCTATTAAGGAAATAAGCATGGCCAGTTTGGGTCTATTATCGATGGCACAATTTTACGTACATGTTAGCCAGCAAAATCATCTTGTGTTCGCAATCAAATGATGTACTTAAACCTGCTCTCTATTATTAATTGGATCACTGATGCAATAAAACCAATTCAGTAATTAACGCCAAACAGAAGCAAATCAAAGCAAAACATTGGATATGAAACGGTCGGTGTTCTCCTTCGGCTTAAGGAAATGAACCGCCTATTAGCCATACAAAAAGAATTTAATTGTAAAAGTAAATTTATTGTATATAAGAGATTCTACATACAAAAAAAAAAAAATTTTTTTAGAAAATTAGTTTAAATTGTGCCAGTCAAACCTACTAACTGAGAGACCATAATGGTTTAGAATGATTCAGAAAATTGTACCGGATTTCTCACACTCTCTCAGTGGCAGATACTGGTCGAGGCCGAGCCTACCGACTGGAAGACCGCACTTACATATTAGGCTCAGCAGGAGGAATTTTAATTAGAGAGTCCAGTATCATCCACCTCCTAGGCCTCACGACCATGAATCATGATCTTCAAGCCGGCAACCGCCTCTTGGGTCGCATACGGTCAACAATGACGATTATGATACTCCTCCTCATGTCAAGCATCAGTGTCAACATGTTTCCTCATGAAAATTCACACCTACTATTATCCTTAGAGTTTATTTATTTTATTTTGCATTGTTTCTTAGATATATCTAACAGTCAATTCAGGGTCAGACTCACACACAACTAAAGAGGGGGAACTGCCCCTCCATGGATTTTAAAATTCAGTGAAAAAATATGGGCACGGTACCACTTTGCCCCTCTCTAAAACGGGAAAGCACGTTAGACCAGTCCAAAAGCACTATTAGTGAGAAATTTTGTATAAAAATATGTAAAATAATATTATTTTGTTTTTTTATTATGTAGGACTATACTATTTTTATTGTTTCTTATTATGTTAAATGTTTTTTTTTTTTATTTAGTATCCAATTAGTTAATGAGTTTGAACCCAATAACCTGTTTTAATTCAATTTTTGTCCCTTTCTGACAGAAATCTTGAGTCCTTGAGTCAGTTTTATATTTAGAGTTTATTATTTTATTTTGGATATCCTACGGTTGATGTTGGTCCAGCATGTTACTATATTTTATTCAATCTTCTACGTCTTACTTCTATTTGATTTAATTGTCTGATAATTAAAATTGTGAACAAAAAGAACTTAAATTAAAATCGTCAACAATTCAAACAATGTAAACAACAAAAATCATTGGCTGAATGCACACAAAAAAATCATTTTTCGCTGAATTATTCAGCGAAATTGGAATTTAATTTCACTGGATTATTTATCAAAGCTAGCTAGCCATGCATCATGCCGGATAATCCATCAAAAATGGTATATTTTAAAATATATGACTCTTCATGTTTTTTTTTAATTCGTATTATTTTAATGTTATGAATAAAAGTTTCAGTAAACTGTCAATCAACGGTAGGTGTATGTTTATAACGGGCCTAACATGGTACTAACAAACATGTTGTTCTTATAAATTTTTAATTATTTTTCTAATTATTGTACCCATTAATTAGGTACGAAAAGTGTGGTTGTGCGGTTGTCACATGAATCAAAATTCACCCAGTTTTTTTTTGTTTATTACTTTCATATCGACAAATATATAATAGTTGTTATATATATATATGAAAAAAATTAAGAAATAATTAAATTATTTTACTTTGTATACGATATAATGTTACAAAAATCAAGCACTATGTCATTAACGAACATATTGTTTTTAACATTTACTAGTTATTGTATATATGGATCTCACATTTAATTTCCTTCTGTGAAGCCATTTTAGCAGCAATTTAGTATATTGGTCTCTGCTGTCAATTCATTTTTTCAGGTTGTCAAAACATTATACTCAGTGTTTGTATGACGCATTCAATTCAAATTAATCGGACGGTTTTCATTATTACATGACATATAGTAGCAAACTATATATGGTAACAAAACACGTACGGACCCGGTTACTAAAAAAATTAAGTACCCAAATTATGTAACCATTAAATGTTTTAAACAATAAAGGCGGCGACTATAATTTGTCTCTGCTAATCTTTCTCAGTGCACCACCATGTGAGTGGTGAGCCCTTAAACACACTGTACCACCGCTGCACTATCATGCCATCGATCACTACTATATAAACGCATCCAAGCATTCAGTATCTCTTCATCTCAGTGCTCCTTCCTATTCTAGTATCTTGCTTCTTTAATTAAGCTGCTTTGATGGGAACTCGGGGGCTTAAACAAAGCCTAATATTTGGGCTTTGTTTGGTGACATTGGCTTTTGGAATCGTCAGGGCCGAAAAGACCGTGATCGTGGTCGGCTCAACCGAGTGTGTAGATTGCGCTGAGAAGAACATCAAAGTTGAACAAGCTTTCAAAGGTAGACATAGTTAATAATTTCTAGTGCACAAGTATAGGTCTGATGATATTTGTTATACTACAAAATAATGATAGGATAGAAGTTGATTTTTCTACTGCATGTTAACCTTGCTGGTTGATGTCTTTTATCAGCTAGGTACCCTTGAAAAACAATATAATTTGAGAAAATTAAATCTTCTCTTGATCTCTTCTTTAGTTAATTAAAAAAGGAAAGTCAAGTGTAATCCACTTTTGGAAGAATTATTTGTACATTTGTAGTTGTACCCATTGTATGTGAAGTAAATAGAGTAGAACTAGGGTGTTCTTAAGATCATCAAGTCTCTTTGTGAGCGCAACTAAAAAACTTATTAAATTGGCTTCAAACGACACATTCAAACCGTGAAAACTGATTTACTTCACGAGTGATGTGTTTATGCGTCAAATTTATAATTTTTCGAACTAATTTAGTATAAAATCAAGAGGTCAAAAAAAATAAAAAATGAACATATTAAAATTAACTTATAAATCATCTTTTTTTTACTGCTTGACTTTATACTAAATTAGTTTAAAAATTAAAAATTCGACATGTAAACGCATTACTCGTGAAATATATCGGTTTCAACAGTTTGGATGCGTCGTTTGAAGCCAATTCGATAGGTTTTTAAGTTAAACTCACAAAGAGGCTTGGTGAGCGTAAGAACGCCTTAGTTCTACTCCTTTCAACTCTGATGATCACTTATAAATCCAACTTTATTTTTCCATTAATTAATTATTATTTAGGTCTTAGAGTTGCAATCAAGTGCAAGTCAGCCACCGGCCAATATGAGACCAAGGGAGTGAGCCGGCTTGATAAATCTGGCAACTTTCACGTAAATCTTCCCATCGACCTCCTCCACGAAGAATCCGAAGGCATCGCTACTCTGAAACCGGCATGCCTAGCGGAGCTAAGGGACCAATCCAACAAGGCGTGTCCCAAACCCGACCCGTTAACCATAACTTTAGCATCAAAAGAGAAAGACCAGCACACATTCACTGTGGGTCACAACGGAAAATTACAAATCTTCTCCAGCATTTGCAATTCGGCAACCTTCTGGCCACCTAAGTGGGACCCATTCCACAAGAAACCTGTACCAGAGTCTCCAGTCGACCAACCTAAACCAAAACCTAAACCAAAACCAAAACCTGAGCCAGTGTACAAGCATCCATGGTTCCATCCCCTTCCGCCACATCCATGGACAAAGTATTTCCACAAGAAGCCATTTTTCCCTCCTGCTGATAATAAGAACTAAATCGGGGTTATCAAAAAAATGCAATTAAATGCGTTCTTTAGACTATTTAAAAGAATGCATGGAATTGCAGATTTGATAACTAATTGCTTTTGAAGGGTTCTACTTAAGGGCTTCTATTATGTACTGTTGTGCAGTGAAGGAGTTACCTATAATTACTGTATTTGTGTATTTGTGTTTGTTGTATATTGCTACTTAAGTGCTTCTTTTATATAGATGATTGTGTATTTATGTTTTTTGTATATTGCAATTTGTATTTGGATTTAATATTACTATTGTTCATCTATCTTGAAGTTTAAGTTAAAAAAAAAGAATCATATATTATTTGTTGGATTCTGGATTACTAATGTTATTGGCTAACTTTTATTTGATTATGTATAATTTCTGTCAAATACTGGACGGTTAAAATATAGCAAAAAAAATCAATCAGATTCAAATATTTCAACTAAAATTGAATGGCACTGGCATTAACAGAGCAAATTGCTCTTTGTGGAATTCTGTCAATGACCTCGCATGTACAGCTGAATATCAATGTGATAGTTCAAGGACAGTAGAAGGATTAGAGAACAAAATAGAAACAAATAAACCAATAAGCATTCCCTGATCCAATACGCTTAGATTGATTAGATCAACAGTTTCAACAGTTTGGATACGTCGTTTGAAGCTAATTTGATAGGTTTTTGAGTTAAGCTCACATGCTAAGAGGCTTGGTGAGCTTAAAAACACCTTAGTTCTACTCCTTTCAACTCTGATGATCACTGATAAATCCAACTTTATTTTTCCAATAATTAATTATTATTTAGGTCATAGAGTTGCAATCAAGTGCAAGTCAGCCACCGACCAATATGAGACCAAGGGAGTGAGCCGGCTTGATAAATCTGGCAACTTTCACGTAAACCTTCCCATCGACCTCCTCCACAAAGAATCCGAAGGCATCGCTACTCTTAAACCGGCATGCCTAGCAGAGCTAAGAGAGCAATCCAACAAGGCGTGTCCCAAACCCGACCCGTTAACCATAACTTTAGCATCAAAAGAGAAAGACCAGCACACATTTACTGTGGGTCAAGATGGAAAATTACAAATCCTCTCCAGCATTTGCAACTCGGCAACCTTCTGGCCACCTAAGTGGGACCCATTCCACAAGAAACCTTTCTTTTCCCATCCTTTTTTTAAGAAGCCTTATCCAGTACTCAGTACACACCACCGGTACCAGAGTCTAAGCCAATATACGCCATCCTAATAATTTTACTCTAATGCATTTTGCGTAGTCTCCCACATGTATTTTCAGGAATTTTGGTAAACGCCTCGGGTGTTTGGAAGCTATGATCATGGTGATGCATTCAAACTGACCGTGATTGAGGCCGTATGGCATGGTATATCGGAGGTTGCCAATCCTTACCATCATATTTTTAAGGGCTTCCTCATTGAATAGGAACAGAGGAACTCCCATCAGTTGTTCATGTTAGCCAGCAAAATCATCTTGTGCTCGCAAAGAAATGATGCACTAAAACATGTTCTCAATCATTGGATCAGTGATGCATTAAAACCAATTTAGTAATTAATACCAAATAGAAGCAAAAAAAAACAAAAAATTGGAAATGAAACGGTCGGTGCTCTCGTTCGGCTTGAGGAAATGAACCACTTATTAACCATAAAAAAAAAAATTGTAAAAGTAAATTTATTGTATATAAGAGAATTCTGTTAGTGTTGTGATCTAGAAGTCAATTATAGAATAATTATTTTCTAAGTTTTATTTATGTAATTAAATAATTATGTTTATCATCTTGTTCCTTGAGTATTTTATTAATTATAGATCATTCAAGTTGAGGACTTGAAATTGTGGAACTCTATACATGTGTTAATAAATACTCTAAAGTGTCTCTAGTCTAGGTAATTAACAAAGGGCATTAATTACTGGTATAAGATTAGCATTTAGATTAGATGATGATAATGTTTTGCAGATCATATGACAAGCAGTTGTCAATCTAATCAAATGGATACCTGATGGAGATCAGGGAATTAGACGTGACCAAAGTAAAACATTTAATATGGATTGTGTTTCTGTCATTAATATTTTATTTGTGTCTGAAATTCTAAGGTATGAGATGATTATTTCTCTCACATGTGAATATATATTCGTGGGTATTATCCAACGTTGTCCGTAACTGGTAATCATACAGGTTTTATCTCAATATGTATCTCTTATATGGAGGGATAGTAATTATCAAGAATACCAATGTCCGTCATATAATGAGTGATAATATCACTGGGCCCCTTGATGAAATAATACAAGTATGTGCACATATGATTAATGAGTTAATCATAATTACTGAATTACTTCGGAATCAAGAAACGAGTAGATTTGCAAGGATGACACATTCCTACCTTGAATATATTCATGATATCATGAGACATGGAATTGACACGAGACAATTGTTACTTAGGGATCGTGATACAGTATGGTACTTATCATCTGTGTCATTTGGATAATTACAATGTATATTGCTAGGTGCCGCTTGTAATTTATGGAATCGAAAAGAGTTTCAGATTCTATTGCCAAATGACATAGATCCCACAGGGTCACACCAATAAGGAATTAATTAGAAATGCTTCTTAATTTATTTGACATGTATGACTAGGGGTGTAATAGATACGGATTATCCGCGGATAATCCGTTCCGAATCCGCTTATTATCTGTATCTGGATTAAACGGATACAGATACTTGTAGATACGGATACGGATACTTGTGGATATGGATACAGATTTTAGTATATGGAAAAATAATACGAATACGGATAATTCCGTGAGGATATAAACGGAGCGGGTATCCGTATATATCTGGATCTGAAACTTAATCTTTCAGCAGCTTTCAATTTATTTCACTCTTGTAAAGTTCCTAAAAAACATACATATTCTTTTAAGTCCAAGAATTTTGGTAAGAAAATCATATAATATATTAGGATAATAAATTGGTTCTCTGAACTAATAAGCAATTAGTCATGCATAATTGTCACTGTGCAAACTTAAAAAATCCATTAAATTTTTGTCAATTTAGGTAATCAAATAAGGTAATTTCAAATTATGAAATTTAGTAAAATTACTCAATATCCGACAATTATCCGCTCCATATTCGTATTCGAATCCGTATCCGTGGATTATCCGTTCCATATCCGTATCCATTTAAGACGGATAAGGTTCTCAATTTTGATATATGTTTACTATGGATATGGTATTAGCATTATCCGCTCCTAATCCGCTCCGTTTACACCCCTATGTATGACATGACAAATAAATTGGTTTCTCCACTAAAATATGAGAAATATAATTATTTGGGATTATTATATATGATACTACAATTAATTAGATTAATTGTATTTGATTAATTCAAATAAGAAAAGTGAAACTTGACCCAATAAACAAAGTCTAATGGTTGTTGTTAATTATGGCTCATATTTATTTTAAATAATTGTTTCCATAATTAAAAGTTAGCCCAAAATAGTTTACCACGTTTTCTGAAATCTGCTGCACAATATTTTTTATTTGGCTCATATATCACTAAAACGATATTCGTTTTTAGCGGTCTATATCTTTCTGGAAAGATAAAAGAAAAATCTAGAACTTTGTATCTCTAGAAGAAAACCAAATTAGAAATATATCAGGGTCAAAAATATAGTAGAACGTGATGCTTAATTTACACTACCATGTTCTGGAAACTGCTGCGCATATTTCATATTTTGACCATAACGTCCTCATACGATGTTTTTTTTGGCATACCATATATGGATAGAAAGCTAAAAGAAAGGTTTATAACTTTTATTTATATAGCAGAATCTAATTCGAATTAGATCGTGGTAAAAAATGTGGTAGAATATGGAGTTAATTTTGGAAACATAATTTCACATTCCTTGTTTGATATATATACACTCTCTCTCATTACTTTTGAGTGCAATTCGTTTTTGAGGGTTGAAGTTCTGCCAAAACTTTATCTCTCTTTCTTGTTTTTCTCTCATGTGTTGAGAACTCACAAACTCTAGAATCAAGATCTTGTTCTCTTGGAGGATAGAATTAAGGAGCGACCAAATTACTACTCTCTAGCAAGAGGAAACTTTAGTTTCTAATTAATTTCTTGGTGGATACCGTGGAGAACTTCTACTTTGGAGTCTCATCTTGGTGCAAGACGTTCAAGTTCACGCACACATCAACCACCAAGGCACTGCAAGGCATCAACCACAATTAGCACCAATCAACAAGGAGGTGAAACTACAACCCTACATCTCAATGACCTTCTTTTCTTGTTTGGAGACAAGAAACTAAAAGTATGATGCTTGTTGATTTTGGAAATTAGTTTTGATTTGATTTCAATCATACACATGATGATCTTTTGATATTTTTCTTGTTAAAAATTTTGAAATTCCGCTGCCTTAAGTACCATAAAAACCCAACAAATTCTACATACAAAGTACTTTTAATTTTTTCAGAAAATTAGTTTAATAAATTGTGCCAGTCAAACCTACTAACTGAGAGACCAGAATGGTTTAGCTAGAATGATTCAAAAAATTGTACCGGATTTCTCACACTCTTTCAATGGCAGATACCGGTCGAGGCCGAGCCTACTGACTGAGAGACCGCACTTGCATATCAGGCTCAGCAGGAGGAGTTTTAATTAGAGAGCCCAATATCATCCACCTCCTAGGCCCCACGACCATGAAGCATGATCTTCAAGCCGGCAACCGCCTCCTAGGTCGCATACTGTCAACAACGACGATTACGGTACTCATCCTCCTCATGTCAAGCGTCAGCATCAACATGTTTCCTATGAAAATTCACACCTACTGATTATTCTACAGTCAGTTTTATTTGTAGAGTTTAGTTATTTTGTTTTGGATATTATACGGTTGATGTGGGTCCATCATGTTACTATATTTTATTCAATCCTCTACGTCTTACTTCTATAGTTCTATTTAATTGTCTGATAATTAAAATTGTGAATGAAAATAACTTCAATTAATTAAAATCGTCAACAATTCAAACAATAATTAATGTAAACAACGAAAATCATTCGCTGAATGCACACAAAAAAAAAAAAATCAATTTTGATTATTTAGCGAAATTGGAATTTAATTTCGCTGGATTATTTATCAAAGCTAGCTAGCCATGCATCTGCCGGATAATTCAACATAAATAATATATTTTAAAATATATGATCGACATTTCATGTTATGTTCTTTAATTCGTATTATTTTAATGTACTATGAATAAAAGCTTCGGTAAAATGTCAATCAACGGTAGGTGTATGTTTATAACGGGCCTAACATGGTACTAACAAATTAACATGCTGATCTTATAAATTATTAATTATTTATAATTGATATTTTCTAATTATTGGACACATCTAGTTGGGTACGAATTAAAAGTGTGAATGTGCGGCTGTCACATGAATCACAATTCACCCAGTTTTTTGGTTTATTACTTTCATATCGACAAATATAGCTAGTTGTCAATATATGAAAAAAAAAAAAATCTTTTACTTTGTATAAGATGTAATATGTTACAAAAATCAAGCACTATATCATATGTTAACGAACATAATGTTTTTAAAAATAATTGGCTATTGTTTTTAACATTTACTAGTTATTGTATATTTATGTAGAACATTACTGCGTGATTGAGTCTATGGTACTATGAATATCACAATTTGGTCTATAATACGGATTAATATTTTCATTTTTTTAATTCTATCAGTCGATCCGAACCGTCCAATATAATTTTCATATGAATATGCACTTACATATCGAATTTTCCATTTTTTAGAATATTTTTACTATTTTTTAAAATAAGTAAAAAATAATTGTTTTTGTATGTTCCAAAATTTTCAGATCCAGTGATTTTTTACCTTAAAAAATAGTAAATAAATTCTAAAAAATAAAAAATTCGGTCTGCAAGTACATATTCACATGGGGATTATGTTCAATGTTCGGATCGACCGTTAGAATTTTGAAAACAAAAATATTGATCTGTATTACGGACCAACCCGTGATATGCATAGTATCACATAGACTCACTCTTACTGCGTGGTTGTATATATGGATCTCACGTTTCCTTCTGTGAAGCCATTTTAGCAGTAATATTTAGTATATTGGTCTCTCCTGTCAATTCATTTTTGTCAGGTTGTCAAAACATTAATTACTCAGTGTTTGTATCACGCATTCAATTCAAATTAATCGGACGGTTTTCATTGCATGAAATATGGTAGCAAATTACTATATATGGTAACAAACACGGACCTGGTTGCTATAAAAATTAAGTACCCAAATTATATAACCATTAAATGTTTTAAACCATAAAGGCGGCGTCTATCATTTGTCTCTGCTAATGTTTCTCGGTGCACCACCATGTGAGTGGTGAGCCCTTCTAAACACATCACTGTACGTACGTACCACGCTGCACTATCATGCCATCACTACTATATAAACTCATCCATGCATTCGTATCTCTTCATCTCAGTGCTCCTTCCTATTCTAGTATCTTGCTTCGTTAATTAAGCTGCTTTGATGGGAACTCGGGGGCTGAAACAAAGCCTAATATTTGGACTTTGTTTGGTGACATTGGCTTTTGGAATCGTGAGGGCCGAAAAGACCGTGACAGTGGTCGGCTCAACCGAATGTGTGGATTGCGCTGAGAAGAACATCAAAGTTGAACAAGCTTTCAAAGGTAGACATAGTTAATAATTTCTCATGCACAAGTATATATAGGTCTGATAATATTTGTTATACTACAAAATAATGACATGACAGAAGTTGATTTTTCTACTGCATGTTAACCTTGCTGGTTGATGTCTTTTATTATCAGCTAGGTACGTACCCTTGAAAAACAATATAATTTGAGAAAAATAAATCTTGTCTTGATCTCTTCTTTAGTTAAAAAGGAAAGTCAAGTGTAATCCACTTTTGGAAGAATTATTTGTACATTTGTACCCATTGTATGTGATGTAAATAGAGTAGAACTAGGGTGTTTTTAAGCTCACCGAGTCTCTTTTGAGCTTAACTAAAAAACTTATTGAATTGATTTCAAACAACACATCCAAACAGTTAAAACCAATTTACTTCACGAGTGATGCGTTTACACGTCAAATTTATAATTTTTCGAACCAATTTAGTATAAAGTCAAGGTAAAAAAATAGTGAAAAATGAACATATTAAAATTAACTTATAAATCATCTTTTTTTACCACTTAACTTTATACTAAATTAGTTCAAAAAATTTAAAATTTGACATCTAAACGCATCACTTGTGAAATAGATCAGTTTCAATAGTTTGGATCCATCATTTGAAGCCAATTTAATAGGTTTTTTAGTTAAACTCACAAAGAGGCTTGGTGAGCTTAAGAACACCCTAGTTCTATTCAAGTAGATATTTCTCCTTTTCGCCTACATTTTTTAAATTTTGAACTCAAGCAAAAACTTAAATACTAACATTATCACTTTCAACTCTAATGATCACTTATAAGTCCAACTTTTTGTTTCCAATTTTAACTAATTATTATGTAGGTCTTAGAGTTGCAATCAAGTGTAAATCAGCCACCAGCCAATATGAGACCAAGGGAGTGAGCCGGCTTGATAAATCTGGCAACTTTCACGTAAACCTTCCCATCGACCTTCTCCATGAAGAATCTGAAGGCATCGCTACTCTCAAACCGGCATGCCTAGCCGAGTTAAGGGACCAATCCAACAAGGCGTGTCCCAAACCCGACCCATTAACCGTAACTTTAGCATCAAAAGAAAAAGACCAGCACACATTCACTGTGGGTCAAGATGGAAAATTACAAATCCTCTCCAGCATTTGCAATTCGGCGACCTTCTGGCCACCCAAGTGGGACCCATTCCACAAGAAACCTTTCTTTTCCCATCCTTTTTTTAAGAAGCCTTATTCGGTATATAAGTACACACCACCTGTACCAGAGTATAAGCCACCTACCCCTGCACCGGAGTATAAACCGCCTACCCCTGCACCGGAGTATAAGCCACCTACACCACCTGTACCAGAGTATAAGCCGCCTACTCCTGTACCGGAGTCTAAGCCACCTACACCACCTGTACAGGAGTATAAGCCGCCTACCCCTGTACCGGAGTCTAAGCCGCCTACCCCTGCACCGGAGTCTAAGCCACCTACCCCTGCACCGGAGTCTAAGCCCCCTACACCTGCACCAGAGCATAAGCCCCCTACACCACCTGTACCGGAGTCTAAGCCGCCTACCCCTGCACCGGAGTCTAAGCCCCCTACACCTGCACCGGAGCATAAGCCCCCTACACCACCTGTACCGGAGCATAAGTCGCCGACCCCTGCACCGGAGCATAAGCCGCAGACCCCTGCACCGGAGCATAAGCCGCCGACCCCTGCACCGGAGCATAAGCCGCCTACACCACCTGCACCGGAGCAGAAGCCGCCGACCCCTGCACCGGAGCAGAAGCCGCCGACCCCTGTACCGGAGTATAAGCCGCCTACACCACCTGTACCAGAGCATAAGCCGCCTACTCCTGTACCGGAGTATAAGCCGCCGACACCACCTGTACCGGAGCATAAGCCGCCGACACCATCCTGTACCGGAGCATAAGCCGCCTACACCACCTGTGCACGGAGCATAAGCCGCCTACACCACCTGTACCGGAGCATAAGCCGCCTAAACCACCTGTACCAGAGTATAAGCCGCCTACCCCTACACCGGAGTATAAGCCGCCTACACCACCTGTACCAGAGTATAAGCCGCCTACCCCTGTACCAACGTATAAGCCCCCTACACCAACACCGGTACCGGTATGCAAACCAACACCACTAGTTCCAGTGTACCAACCTAAACCAAAGCCAAAACCTAAACCAGAACCTGAACCAGTGTACAAGCATCCAAGGTTCTATCCCCACCCGCCACACAAGAAGCCATTTTTCCCTCCTGCTGATAATAAGAACTAAATCGGGGTTATCAAAAAATTTAATTAAATGTGTTCTTTAGACAATTTAAAAGAATGCATGGAATTACATATTTGATAATTAATTGCTTTCGAAGGGTCCTACTTATGGGCTTCTATTATGGACTGTTGTGCTGTTGAAGGTATTAAACTATTAATACTTATTAGTGAGATAAGGTTTTTATATATATAGATCATTGTGTATTTGGGCTTGTTGTATACTGGAATTTGTATTTGTAATTTTAATATGGTTCATCTATTTTGAAGTTGAGTTCAAAACAAACAGAGATTTTTTGTTGGATTCTGAAAAAGAGCAATGTTATTGTGCTAGTTTTTTTTTTTTTTTTTTTTTTTTTTTTTAAAAGAGGTTGTTGGTGCCCATTTCATTACTAAAAATGTTAAATACAAATATCAGTTTTGACCAGCATAGCTGGGTTGAAAGCTCACACCAAGGAGCACAAAAAAGAGAGAAAGAATGTAACACAACAGCCACAAAAACCAAGCAACATTAACATCTAATTTCCAAAAGTATTCTAGATTAGAGATAACTAAGCCACACAGTAAAGGCCTGGGTATATGAGTTAGAGACAAAATTCGGTGGTGATAAGCATGGTTCATATGGCAACAGAGGGAGCTCCTGGAGGCTGGTACAGTACCATCTCCAAAGGCATAAAGTGGTCTAATGGAATGGCATCTTCTTGCACAGGAAGCCATTCTCCAGCAGCATCCCGAACAGCGGTCTTGAGATGACCTGTCCAATAAAGCACCAAATATTTAATTAGTAAAATCAAGGTTCTAGCAGTTTTAGGAATACAACTGTTAAAGCATGTATCGTTCGGTGTTTCCACAAGAACCAGCAAACTGCACAAATAACAATCAAGAAACTAGTACGACTAGCGCCAGGTAAATGAAGAGCAAATTGGATAATATCATCAAAACAAGCCCAAGTTTGCATAATATCCTGGGTTGGTCCTAACCAAAACCATATTTGCTGAGCTAAAGTACAAGTCAAAAAAAGGTGAGAAACAGATTCAAACTCAGAACAGAATACACAATTGGTTGGTCCTGTCCACCCTTTGGCAGAGAGATTGTCTCTGATCAGAATACGATTATGTTGAGTGAGCCACATAAATATTCTAATATTTTGTGGTACATGAAGGGTCCACCACATCAACGGCACAGTTGGTGGTGCCCATCTACAGTTTAAAAATTGATATAAGGATTGAGTGGTAAACTTCCCTGATTTGTCCCAACGCCAAGAGAGTTTGTCGTGTGCATGTGTAAATGAAGTAGCACTGAGAATGGGCAGCACTTCCCCCCAGTCAAGTAGGTCGGTCCCTTCTAACGATCTCCTAAACTTAACCCTTGCCCCTCGAGACTGTATTACTTCTGTCAACATTATATTTTTGGTACTGCACAGTTGATACAAAAAAGGAAATCTTGTAGCTAAAGAACAATCTAAGAACCAAATGTCAGTCCAAAATCTGACCTGAGAAGAAAGTCCTGGTTCATATACCACACTAAGATTACCTAGGGATTCTAATTTAATTATGCTAGACCAAAAAGGAGAGAAAGGTATAGGTGTACCAGTATAGTATTTATATATAATAATGGTTTTCCACAGCCCTTGATAATTTGGATTTTTATATTTCCACCACCATTTTAATAGCATAGCAATATTCATTTGATCTAAATCCAAAACTCCCATGTCCCTAAACTGTTTACCTACACAAATGGTTTCCCAATTCATCAAGGCATATTTAAATTTCTTCTCTGAACCTTGCCATAAGAAACATTTTCTGAGTTTATCTATTTGTTTCAAAACTGTAGCTGGAATTCTAAAGACAGATAACGTATACAAAGGAATTGAGGTAAGGACTGAATTAAGTAAGGTAGCTCTACCGCCTATAGAAAGTAATTGACTTTGCCAACTCGGTAACCTAGATTCAATTTTCTCTATCATAAACTACCAATCAGAAACTAGCAATTTGTTAATATGCAAGGGCAATCCTAAGTATTTAATTGGGAAAGTTCCTAATCGACATCTAAATACTTGATGGAGAGAAGTATTATCAAGGTTGATAGGGTACAGCTCAGTTTTATCGTAATTCATGTGTATACCAGACAAGGCTTCAAAAGCCATCATGCCCCACCATGCTGCCTCCACATTCTCTTCTTGAGCAGCCAAGAAGAAAATAGTGTCCTCAGCATAGTGGCAGTTTGTGACAGCCCTATTGTCAATGCATTGGGGTCCTAAGCCTTGTATAACATTAGCTGTTCTACCTTTGTTAAAAATCTTACTAAGTGTGTCAGCAGCTAATATGTACAGGAATGGAGAAAGGGGGTCACCTTGTCGAACCCCCCGCTTATAATAAAAGTAATCAGTCCATTGACCATTTATATTAATGCATGATTGGGAACTACGTAACCATAAATTAATCCATGTAATCCACCGATGTCCAAAGTTCCTACTAGATAAAACTTCAAGCAAGTAATTCCCAATGAATTTTATCGTAAGCTTTCTCAAAATCTACCTTTACTACTACTCCCGGAGATCTACTAGTTTTGCAAGAATGTATGATTTCTTGGCTTAGAATCATGTTATCTAGAATATATCTATTTTTAATGAATGCTAATTGACTAGAGTCAATGATCCTAGACATGATCGGTTCCATCCTAATCGTAAGAAGTTTAGATAGTATTTTAAAACTACAGTTAACTAGGCTAATTGGTCTAAATTTCTTAATTAGAGTGGCGTCCTTTTCTTTTGGAATGAGACAAATCACAGATTTATTAATCCGATTGAGATCCAGATCATGTTCATAAAAGTAATGCACAAGAATCATCAAATCAGATTTCACTAAATTCCAAAAAAACTGGTAAAATTTAAAACTAAATCCATCGGGACCGAGGGCCCCATTAGGTTTCGATGCAAAGACAGCCTGATGCAACTCTTGTTCAGTGAAAGGCCTTTCTAATTCCCATTTTTCATGCTCAAGTAATATGTCATTGTAATCCCAGAAATCACTATCTAAATGACCATACTTAAAACCTTGTGTTCCCAATAATTCTTTATAGAAAGCAATAACGTGTGTAGTTATTTCGGTGACATTATTAGTGAGCTGTCCATTAATCGTCAAGGAATTAATTCTATTTTTCCTAGACCTATGTGTTGCTAGGGTATGAAAATATTTGGTATTAGCATCACCTTCCTCTAACCATTTGTATTTGGACCTTAATTTCCAATGAGTTTCTTCTGCCTGGTAAAGTTCATGTAATCTAGTAGTGAGAGACAGCCATTGATCAGATTCTTGGGGTGTGAATTCTCTATTTTCTTTTATAAGTTCAAGGTCATGGAGTAAGGATTTAATTTGGTTTTCCTCTCTCTCTTCTGCTGACCATAAAAAAAATTTGTCCAACCTCTGATCCTTTTCCTGACATGTTTCAGTTTATTATTCCAGTTTTTTGCTATGTCAGGTAAGGTCAGTGGCTGTTCACTCCACCATTTTTGCATGAGGTTGTTAAACTCTTCTTGCTCAGCCCAGATTGGATCAAAACGAAAAGGTGTATGGATAGATGGTATATCAGATGATCGGAACTGTTGCTATCTAGGTCTGTGACTGAGCTTGTATTATATAATTGATCCCATGCAATAGTGGTGAAAATGCGATCTAACAATGCAAAACGCCTACCATTAGACCATGTAAATTTTCTAGAATGCAACTGATGTTCAACCAAATGGTGTGTATTTATAAATGAATTAAAATGTCTACTGAGAGCTACATCAAAATGCGGTCCTGATTTGTCGGTTGTTTTTCGAATCGCATTGAAATCCCCACACAAGAGCCACAAGTCCTTGTCAATATGCAGGTTCCTAATATGTGCAAGTTCTTCCCAAAAGGATTGTTTTAAATGTCTTAAAACTGGCCCGTACACTACTGTAAGCTGCCATGTGGTATTGTCACTTTTATTTTCTAAGATGACATCTAAGCAAAATGTGTGTAATGAGTGATGCAAAATTTTGACTTTATTACTGTAGCAACCAAAAAGGATGCCACCCGAATTTCCATTAGAAGGCAACCAGATCCATTGGTCAATTTGTGTAGATAAATTCCTAAGACATCTATTTGTAAAGTTTTCTTTTTTCGTTTCCTGTAAAGCAATAATATCTAAGTGTTGATCCTTAATTAAGTCTTGTACAATCTGTTTCTTACGGCTAGAATTTAATCCTCTACAGTTCCAATTCAGAAGAGTGATATTCATAAATCAATGTGGTTATCTCTCCTAACAGTAACTACTGAAGTATCAAGTAAGCTAGGAACTACAGAGTTAGATTGTAAATCTTGTAACGATAAACTACTCATTTGACCGATATTTTGCTGAGAACTAAGGAGTTGTTTAACAACATGCTCAAATTGTTGCCTATCCATGTGTCTAATATGATCTATAATGAGACGGCGATCCTCATCGGAATTACCTAGTCTAATCTCATAAACTTGGAAAAGAGCTACAATTTGATCTAAAGTTAGTCTAGAATATGGAAATCGAGTGACAATAGTCATACCTGAGGAGTTGCTACTCTCAGCTGTCTTCCTCTTTTGAGCCTTGCTCATAGCGGAAGTGGGATCATCTCGCACTATAAGACGGAGACTTTTGCGCGGGCCCGCTATCTGCTCAGTAACCTCCGAAGTAGGTAATGTTGCTGAGTCCGAGAGTTCAATTGCTTTGTCAGGGGAAGATCCCGGGCCATCACTAGTACGTCGGTCTGCACTACTCAGTCTACTCCCAATTCCTTGGCTTTTGGCAGTAGCTTTTTTAATGCTATTTTTGGACAGTTTAATCTGCAGAGATTTCTTCTTTCCCCATGAGAATTTCTTTTTGGTTTTCGGGGGGGTATGAGCTGGGTTACTAACGGGATCTGGTACCACCCATTTGGCAGATTGTTTTGTAGGTGCACTGCGTTGTTTCTGTGTAAGCAGTTTCAGGCGGAGAGCTCTGGAAAGATCATCTTCACTGCTATCAGGTTTGGGATTGGGTTCTGGCACGATGGGGTTTGACACAGCATCGATAGCAGGGAGCAGCGGGGTAGGGACAGCAGCAGGCTGTGAGAAGGGTATCGGATCTGGTGGGAGGACTGCGGCATTGAGAGATGTAGCAGTCATAAGAGAGGTGTCAGCCGGCTGTTGCTCAGGAGGAGTGGGGATGGGAGGTAAATTGCTAGGGCCAGCTCCATTAGAACAAAAGCGGTGCGGCAAATCATTGGATTCATCAGTGAAGGCTAAGTCAGATCCTTCCTCTATTGCTATTCCCTTGTTTTTATGCTTGTCAGGTGGCGGTAGGCTAGAACCTAGGGCAGTACTAGTAACTGGTAGAGGGTTAGTGGTTGTGGTGATGGTCAGATCGGGGCGAATCATGGAAAAAGACATGTCATGTAGATTTACCATTCTCACACTGCCACCCCCCGGGCAGGGGGAGCAATGGGATTCATACCACCCTGGCCAGCATTAACGGGGCCGAGATCCCGGCGTTCACCTTACCCAAATTCCGTACCGTTTGGGTACGGTCGGCCCCGTTTTCGACCCGCCCAGGCATTTAATGGCTCAGTTCGTTCATTCTCTATGTCAATATCAATAACGAATTTGGTAACAGAACCAGAGGGGTCACTGTTTGAATAGTGAAACCGTTGGATCAGCGATTTTCAAAGTGGCTTAATAAATAGTAAAAAATTTCCGAAAAATGTAAAATTTGGTCTTCAAGCACATTTCAATATGGAGATCACATCTAACGGTTCGGATCGACTATTTGAACTTTGAAAATGGAGATTTGAGCGCGAAGTAAAACTTGTGCTTTACTTTGCAAAGCACAATAGCCCAACTCTATATATATATATATATATATATATATATATTGAGGAGGGATCCACTTACACCATTTTTTGTGACACAAAATTACACCATCCATTTTTAAAGTTTTTGAAGTCCAAACAGTCAATCCAAACGTTCAACATGATCTCAATATTAATATGTGTTTAGAGACCAAATTTTACATTTTTTTGAATTTTTTTTACTATTTATTAAGTATTTTACAAAATCGTTGTTTTCATACCATTGAATTTTTATACGTCTTAATAAATAGTAAAAAAAAAATTCAAAAAAAATGTAAAATTTGATCTGCAAGCACAATTTAATATATCCAATATGTTGAACGGTTTGGATCGATTGTTTGAACTTTAAAAATGTATGGTGTAATTCGGTGTCACCAAAAAATGATGTAAGTGGATCCCTCCTCATATATTATAGTAGAACTAGGGTGCTCCTAAATTCACCAAGCCTCTTTGTGAACTCAACTCTAAAATCTATCGAATTGGCTTCAAATGACTAATCCAAACCGTTGAAATTCTTCTACCTTATGAGTGATGCGTCTACACGTGAAAATTTTAAAGTTTCGACTTAATTTAGTATAAAGTCAAGTGGTCAAAATTAGAAAGTCTATAAATTAATTTTAATGCATTCATTTTTTGGATGCCTTTTGATCACTTAACTCTGTACAAAATTAATTAGAAATTTTAAAATTTTCACATGTAGACACATCACTCGTAAGGTAGAATAATTTTAACGGCTTAAATTCATCGTTTGAAGTCAATCTAATAGGTTTTAGAATTGAGTTCACAAAAGAGCTTGGTGAACTTAGAAGCACCCTAGTTCTACACTTCTACTCTATATATAACTAGATTCTTTGTTGCGGCGTTGCTGCAACTGTTTTCGGGTGCATGTTGGTGCAAATGGGTGACAATTTGTTCTTCACTTTTGTTGTGTTTGTTGTACCATATATTATCCTTGAATCGGAATTGGACTTGTGCAGAAATATAAGCGTAAGCGACTCATCGAATCAATGTGACAATAAAGATTTATATATCCTGTAGGTTTCCTCCGATGATTATGAGGGGGGAAACAGACATATATATGCAATCCCAAATATAATGCGGTAAACATATGAACCTATTAGGAAGTATTTCGAATTATGGTGAAATATATAAACCTATTCAACAAATGCATACAATAGAGAGTGCAGGATAAATGGAAGACAGTTATCTTAGATAAGAACAAAATTCAAATTGAAGAAGTCAAGTGCTTTACACCATTCTATAAACTAATTCAATAATCAATTCACATTCACAAAACAGTCAAGATTTGATCAACAGTCAAACTTTTTCCCAAGAGCAATTTAGCAGCAATCCTGCAATTTAGCAACCTTTTGTTTGTAAGCTTTCTTTTTTAGCTACATGAGATGTAATTGTAATTGTTTGGCTTTCATAATTCCCCAATAATTATGACATAATGAGGTACATATGTAGTACGTATGAATAAAATATTGTGTACTTTAAGTGGTATACTTTGAAATGAGTATATTACTTATATTTAATTATTCCATTGAATAGTTAAATATATTTACTTTTCAGTGGTGATGCACCGGATTAGAATAGGGGTAATATGGTCATTTTGTACTGAACCACATGGGATCGTTCGGCAACAAAGAATTAAGAGTGAAGGATTAAGAGCTTAAGGAGCGCTAAGGAACCGATGTTTGGTTGTCTTAATCCGTGGGTGAAGGATTAAGTGCTTAAAGAAGGGGGAAGGGTGCCTTAAAGTTCGGGCAGAGGATTAAGATCCGGGCAAAAGGAGGCTAAAAGAGGTAATCTTAATTCGCGCTAAGGAATCGGTTTTTAACAGGATTAAGTTGCTAAGGAAGCTAAAGGAAGCGGATTAAGTCTTAAGGAGACTTAATCCTCTCCAACCAAATAGCACCCATGGGATCAGTTGGTAGCAGAAGCAAATGAACAGTTTTGTGAGAAACAGGAGGATGATGTGATTGATCCACTGAATAAGATGATGTACATCATTTTGATGGTATAAATTTCTTGACCTACTTCAATATATAGCTAAATTTGGGATTAGTTAACTTTATTGTTTTGCTGATGATTGACCTCAATTTATGTTGTTAATTGAAGATGAACACCTCCGGATAGAAATATTTATAGAGCTATTTTGGCTAACACAGTGCATGACCAATAAAGACAAAATGAAAAGGTATATCACTAATGGTGAAGGAGTTCATAGTAGAGCCTCTCTTTCTTTGGATGTGTCGAGCTGCAGGAAATAGAGAAATCCAGGAAAGTCCTTCGACAATGGAAGTAAATAAGTAAATAAAAATAAGTCCTTCTACATTAAGGGAAATTTCAAGTATATTACCAATCTAGGAGAACTTTTATTCTTCTGGAGATATTCTCAATTGTACACCTGCAGCATGTCTTCCTAGGACAAGGGGGTGAGCATGCATCCTGAGCTGAAAAAATCAATTTTGGGAATTAATAAGTTTAAACTAAGAATTTTAAGTGAGAATCCTTCACATGTAATAGACATTATTGTGCATCAAAGAGTAGAGCATTTGTCAGTATGTACCAAAAACCATGGAAAAACATTATGAGGACCATTGGGATTTTGCAATTAGGAATGCCCTAGTTGATTGGGAGAAAATAAATTGAGAAGATTGAAGATAGTTTAACTTAACCTATAGTTGTTGGAGAACACTACGTGCCATCACTGTAGGTGGAGAGTGGTAGAGAGTGGCCTATGGGGAAGCTGGATGAGGCAGGAGGAATAAGAGGAAGGGAATGAGACTAGGCAACAGTGGAGGGAGAGGACGATTTTTGGATGGCGGACAGGGCGAGGGGACCAGCATCCTCTGCGGAGTTTCTCCCCTGCGGAGCTGTGCGGAGCTGATCGAACGGTCCAGATTTACTCTCAGCCAGTGAGTGCTCGAATGATGGAGAGGGCAGTATTAACTTTGATTTAAAATTCTTGCTAAAATCTTATTTAGTCCATCCGATCGAAATGAACGGATCAGATTAAAAGAACCGCACAGCTCCGCAGGTAATAACTCCGCAGAGAATGCGATTCCCAGGGCTAGGGGGAGTGAACATGTGGCGAGACTAAAGGTTGACATCATTTTTTTTGTTTTTGGGAGTAAGTGGAAGGCAGAGGCAGAGTAATTTGGGATGATGTTAGCATACTTCAGCTGAGGACATCCAGAGCCCTTAATTGCCCATCAGACGACACAAAAGCTGGGTGTCACTGTTCATTCTACAGTACCACCCATCCAGAATTAAGATATTTATAATATATGCCCATGAAGAAATCGTTTTTTGTCGCTCTTGGGCCAACTTCTGCTTGGAATATCAAGATCTCAGCGCCGGATTTCCAAGATTCACTCTCTTTAGTTGTGCGGCCCATTTCTTCTAGGTTGTTATGTGCGATCATGGATCCTTCTGTGATGATAAATTTTGAATCTTCTAAACAACCAATTTTTTTCTTTTGTAAAATAACTTGTAGAACTAGATCGCTATCGGAAATGGACCGCTTTTCTATCTCCGCACCATATCCACCTTCTTATCAGATGCAGCTTGGGATAGCAGCAATTAGGAGCTAAGCTTAAAGAAGGGGCTGAAAGTACTAGTTTTTGAGTTGTAATGCGCATAAAATCAACTTATAGAAAATAGGTGGTGCTTGAAACATCTTTGTATGGCATTTTCCTCTATCATGAGTACTTTGTGCATTTCTTCTGATTTGAGCTTGTCCTGACGTATACAAATGGTATTATGCACTAGCTGTAAATTGTAATTCAGCACATTGGATGATTCTATTGTCAATTCTTTTCTGATTAGGTTTAAAAAGGAGCTTATCGATGATCGATCGTGTGTGCGCGCACACAAATTAAGAAATTTAGATTCTTGGTTCCGTAAACAAGATCAAATGCTGTTTACCGTACTTAGTGAATGTTCATCAGGAAGAACACCTTTCTTTCATTTAGTTACACTCGATATGAAATCTACCCGTAATTAATTTCAGCAAAAGGCTCATGTCAGAACCAATTTTCTATTAAGGAACTAAACATGGCCAGCAAAATCATCTTGTGTTCGCAAACAAATGATGCACTAAAACCTGTTCTCTATCATTGGATCAGTGATGCATTAAAACCAATTTAGTAATTGACGCCAAACAAAAGAAGAAAAAAGCAAAACATTGGAAACGAAACAGTACGGTGTTCTCGTTCGGCTTGAAGAAATAAACCGCTTATTAACCATACAAAAAAAATGTAATTGTAAAAGTAAATTTAGTGTATATAAGAGATTCTACATACAAAATATTTTTAATTTCTTTAGAAAATTAGTTCAAAATGTACCAGTCGAACCTACTAATTGAGAGACCAGAATGGTTCTGAATAATTCTGAAAATTGTACCAGATCCCACGCTCTCTCTATGGCAGATATCGGTCGAGGCCGAGCCTACTGACTGGGAGACCGCACGTGCATATATATATCAGGCTCAGCAGGAGGAAAAATTAGAGAGCCCAGTATCATCCACCTCCTAGGCCTCATGACCATGAGGCAGGATCTTCAAGCCGACAACCACCTCCTGGGTCGCAGACGGTCAACGACGATGATTACGGTACTCCTCATGTCAATCGTCAGCGTGTATTTCCATGAAGATTCACACCTGCTGATTATCTTTAGGGTTTATTTATTTTATTTTGTATGTTTTCTTAAATATATCAGACAGTCATTTTTATTTTTAGAGTTTATTTATTTTGTTTTGAATATTCTACGGTTGATGTTGATGTTGGTCCATCTTGTTACTACTATATTTTATTCAATCCTCTACGTCGTCTTACTTCTATTTAATTGTCTGATAATTAAAATTGTGAATGAAAATAACTTAAATTAAAATCGTCAACAATTTAAACAATTTAAACTACCAAACAATTCAAACAATTAATGTGAACAACAACATTCATTGGTTGAATGCACACAAAAAAAATCAATTTAATTTAATTTCACTGGATTATTTATCAAAGCTAGCTAGCCATACATTCTGCCGAATAATCCAGCAAAAATGGTATGTTTTAAAATATATGACTTTTCATGTTATTTTTTTTAATTCGTATTATTTTAATGTTATGAATAAAGTTTCAGTAAACTGGCAATCAACGTAGGGGGCCAGTATTATTTGAGCTTTGAGATTAGTGTAGAACGTATTTGAACGATTGAGATATTCCAAAAAGGCAAAAAGTCACGAAAATTATATGAGATATCTCAGAGGACGCGAATTCAATCAACGGTAGGTGTATGTTTATAACGGGCCTAACATGCATGGTACTAACAAACATGCTGTTCTTATAAATTTTTAATTATTTATAATTGATATTTTCTAATTATTGTACACAGCTAGTTAGGTACGAAAAGTGTGATTGTGCGGTTGTCACATGAATCAGAATTCACCCAGTATTTTTGTTTATTACTTTCATATCGACAAATATAGCTAGTTGTTAATATATGAAAAAAAAAATTAAGAAATAATTAAATTCTTTTACTTTGTATACGATATAATGTTACAAAATCAAGCAATATGTCATTAACGAACATATTGTTTTTAAAAATACTTGGCTATTGTTTTTAACATTTTCTAGTTATTGTATATATGAATCTCACATTTTCTTCTGTGAAGCCATTTTAATTAGCAGCAATTTAGTATATTGGTCTCTACTGTCAATTCATTTTTTCAGGTTGTCAAAACATTACTCATTGTTTGTATCACGCATTCAATTCAAATCGGACGGTTTTCATGACATGACATATAAGTAGCAAACTATATACGGTAACAAACACACGTACGGACCGGTTGCTAAAAAAAATTAAGTACCCAAATTATGCAACAATTAAATGTTTTAAGCCATAAAGGCGGCGCCTATCATTTGTCTCTGCTAATCATTCTCAGTGCACCACCATGTGAGCGGTGAGCCCTTAAACACACCACGCTGTGCCACCGCTGCACTATCATGCTGCCATCACTACTATATAAACTCATCCATGCATTCAGTATCTCTTCATCTCAGTGCTCCTTCCTATTCTAGTATTTTGCTTCTTTAATTAAGCTGCTTTGATGGGGACTCGGGGGCTGAAACAAAGCCTATTACTTGGGCTTTGTTTGGTGACATTGGCTTTTGGAATGGTCAGGGCCGGAAAGACCGTGACGGTGGTCGGCTCAACTGAGTGTGTGGATTGCGCGGAGAAGAACATCAAAGTTGAACAAGCTTTCAAAGGTAGGCATAATAATTTTTAGTGCACAAGTATATGAGAGCAGTTTGTGTCCGATGTCCATCGGACTCAAACTAAGTTCAATGGGCTCCATAACCGTCTGATCTGCTTTAAGATCCATGCATACTGCTTTAATATCCGTGCGCATTTACTTTAATATCCGTGCACACGGATCTTAAAGCAGATCGGACAATTATAGAGCCCATCGAATCCAAATTTGAGTCCGATGGGCATCGGACCCAAACTACTCTACACAAGTATAGGTCTGATAATATTTGTCATACTGCATGTTAACATTGCTAGTTGATGTCTTTTATCAGCTAGGTACGTGACTACGTGCCCTTGAAAAACAATATAATTTGAGAAAAATAAATCTTCTCTTGATCTCTTCTTTAGTTAAAAAAAAAACTCAACTGTAATCCACTTAATTTTGGAAGAATTATTTGTACATCTGTACCCATTGTATGTGAAGTAAATAAAGTAGAACTAAGGTGTTCTTAAGAACACCTTAGTTAACGAACGTTCTACTCCTTTAAACTCTGATGATCACTTATAAATCCAACTTTATATTTCTAATACTTAATTATTATTTAGGTCTTAGAGTTGCAATCAAGTGCAAGTCAGCCACCGGCCAATATGAGACCAAGGGTGTGAGCCAGCTTGATAAATCTGGCAACTTTCACGTAAGCCTTCCCATCAACCTCCTCCACGAAGAATCCGAAGGCATCGCTACTCTTAAACCGGCATGCCTAGCGGAGCTAAGGGACCAATCCAACAAGGCGTGTCCCAAACCCGACCCGTTAACCATAACTTTAGCATCAAAAGAGAAAGACCAGCACACATTCACTGTGGGTCAAGATGGAAAATTGCAAATCCTCTCCAACATTTGCAATTCGGCGACCTTCTGGCCACCTAAGTGGGACCCATTCCACAAGAAACCCTTCTTTTCTCATCCTTTTTTTAAGAAGCCTTATCCGGTACCTCAGGACAAACCACCTGTACCAGAGGAGAAGCCGCCTACCCCTGTACCAGAGGAGAAGCCGCCTACACCACCAGTCCCAGTTTACAAGCCCCCACAAACTGGTTCCCAGCCTCCAGTACCAGTGTACAAGCCTACACCAACACCGGTACCGGTATACAAACCAACACCACCAGTTCCAGTGGACCAACCTAAACCTAAACCAAAACCTAAACCAAAACCTGAGCCAGTGTACAAGCATCCATGGTTCCATCCCCACCCACCACATCCATGGACAAAGTATTTCCACAAAAAGCCATTTTTCCCTCCTGCTGATAATAAGAACTAAATCGGGTTATCAAAAAATACAATTAAATGTGTTCTTTAGACTATTTAAAAGAATGCATGGAATTGCAGATTTGATAACTAATTGCTTTTGAAGTGTCCTACTTAAGGGCTTCTATTATGTACTGTTGTGCAGTTGAAGGTATTGCCTATAATTACTGTATTTGTGTATTGTGTATTAATTTGTGTTTGTTGTATATTGCAATTTGTATTTGGAATATTTCTATTGTTCATCTATTTTGAAGTTTAAGTTAAAAAAAATCAGATATAATTTGTTGGATTCTTGATGAGCAATGTTATTGGCTAACTTTTATTTGATTATGTATAATTTCTGCCAAATACTGGACGGTTAAAATATAGCAAACAAATCAATCAGATGCAAATATTTCAACTAAAATTGAATGGTACTGGCATTAACAGAGCAAATTGCTCTTTGTGGAATTCTGTCAAAGACCTCGCATGTAAAGCTGAATATCAATCTGATAGATCAAGGACAGTAGAAGGATTAGAGAACAAAATAGAAACAAATAAACCAATAAGCGTTCCCTGATCCGATACGCTTAGATTGATTAGATCAAACCTTCCAATATCGCCATATATCTGTTTTTACATTATTTCTGAAGTAAAGATTGTAGCCAGTACATGGAAATATAAACAGTAGAAATAACACAACATAGTACTAGGGAGTCACCAATGAATTCGTTATTTTAGAAGTCAAACCCAGAACCAATATCATTGAAAGTAAATTAATAACTAAATAAATAAAAGAAGAAGATTAATGTTAGGAATAGTAAATGAGAATATTATTCCTAATTGTGCTCTCTATAAAAAAAATAAAATCCCAAAGCTCTGTTTTCTTTATTCAAGTATTCTTTACACTCGAGAAGGGATTTTCGGTTCCTTGACAGCTCAGAATAAAATATAACATTTTACAGAGAAAAGAAAATACTCTTTAGGGGTATTTATTACCTTCATAATCACTAATCAGGGCAAACATTGCTACCTTCATAATCATTTGACTGGTTAATTCATGAGCCATGTAAGCATTTTCAAGCAAACATTGCTACCTTCATAATCACTAATCAGGGCGGATGATGTTTTTTTTAATTAATTAACTAATTAAAATAACAAAAAAATATGTTCGTACACAGAATAAATCATCTGACATCACACTCAGCACAAATTATCCTCCTTATCTTTAAGGTAAGGATGAATGAAATTGAAAATAATCACTCTCACTCTTACATGCTTATTCTAACTAATTTGAAATTCCTCATCATGTTACTTGATGGCATTTCCATGCATCTACCATTCTCTACAACCAAATCCAACACATCATTCATCCAACATCCCACTCAGCTAGCTACTAAACTACAAAATGAATTTAATTTACCTTCTTTTCATCAATCATTAATAGGAGTAATTGAGTAATCAGCAAAATCTCAAATAAAACTCCAAATATGATATGATATGGCATGAGTTATCCATCCCATCCCAAATAGATAAATCAGTATCCCCAAATTTATTTGTGTCAGTATCAGATACCATTATGGATATGTGACATTACTTTGAAGAGGTACTGATGAATTCCTTCTTTCAATAGTAGGTCTCAATATAATTTGAAGAGGGTCAGGGTTACTGAGTCACTGGGTCAGTTTAAGGCTGGGGAGTGGAGATGGGTAACAATTAAAAATTGGGAAGCTGCTTGTTGACAAGAAGGATATCCTTCCAAGCTTCATAGAACATCCAGGTGATGCCAGATGTAGGCATTACCTTCAGACAGCTGGCGCCCCATCCCCTGTACAGCCCTGCCACCCCCTCTTCCCGCAACACCTCTGACAGCGCTGCAAACATGTGGGCTGGGCACTTACCCCGTATGGCCCCCACCATCAGCCTCTTCCTGGCCACCTCCAAAGGGAAGCTTATTGTGCTTGCAGTAAGACCAGAGAGCGCACCGACGAGGAGAAGCTCAGGCCGCGAGAGGGAGGTCTTTTTGTTGGCACGGCAGTAGGAGCGCTTGATGGCATCGTACATGAAATAGTAGCAGGTACTGTAGGGCAGCATGCCAACCAGGGTCGGGCAAAGCCCCGCGTAGAAGCCCCCCAGCCCGGCTTCCGCATTGATCTTGACCACTGCAGCCCCCAGGGACGGGTAAGCAGCGCGGTTAATGGTGAGGCGGTCCTTGAGTACCTCCAGCGGGTGGCAGATGAGGGTGCTGACAATGCCAGCAGCGGCCCCACCCACTGCCACAGGAGACAGACGACGCACGAAGGCGTCCACCCAGCTGTTGCAGCCATTATTGTCCTTGTGTTGGTTTTCCTGAAGAGCCCTCCTGACAGCCTCGAAGGTGGCAAGCTCGATTGCCTGCGTGGGGACGATGCGCAGCATATTGACAGCGTTTCCGGCCCAGAGGCCGCGCCAGCCGCCCTCCTGCACGATCTCGACGAAGGTGGCCGGGATGCTGCGAGAACCCACCCCGACGACCATGCGCGTGCGCACCGTCTCCAGAGGGGCCAGCACTGCCTTGGCCATGGCCCCCGCCAGTGCCCCGCTGACAAACTCCGCGGCCTCCCTCCGACCCGAGAAAGCCTTCCGCAGCGCCGATTGCACGTCCCATTTCAATCCGATATTGGTATGGACCCGCACCTCCTCATTCGCCTCCGAATCCGGATCCACCAGGCCGTAAGGATCCGGATTCCCCAGGGTCAGAACGTGCTGCTTGTTCAGCGACTGACGCTTCTTGAGCGACTGCTGCAGTTGTGCCGCCGCCGCCTCCCGCTCCAAATCCATTTGATTTCCCTCGGTCAATCGATCGAATAATAATACGCTCTTTGTCTTACTCAGTCAGGGCGGATGATGTTTCACGAGGGTGTATTTTTAATGTGGTTTTTATTTTATTTTATTTTCAGTGGGATCCACCTGTCATTGAGACCATAGCAGATGTGAATTTCTTTTTGTTTATTTTTTTAAATTAGTGGTATATTTACACGTTTCATTACTGAAACAAAAGCAAAATGTGAATTCGTCATATATGTGTGGTCGTGTTACTCGTGTATAGTTGGAAGGTTGCTTAGTGATCTAATGTTTTTGAATCTGTGATCAGTAGTGAACATATCAACTTTTTTTGTTCTTATTTGAATTAACAAATACAAACAGATAGATATTCTAAATCATCTCAATTATGCGGATATAAAAAATTATGAAATTGTAACTTCATTTTGATAGTCATCAGCAGAAAAATTTGCCAAATTTTGGTCCGGTTATTTTGTTAGCTCTTGAAGCATATCAAAATAAAATTGAAACAATATAATTTTGGTGTACCTGTACAGCATGGTATATACAAAATATCCAATCAATTAGTTCTGTAATTTAGGAGTTTTTTTTTTTGGAAAGAACGACAATTTAGTAGTTATTTGAGATTTATTTTATTGACGCTAATAAAATTACCACCAACAATCATGGACGCTAATATAATAAACATATATAGTTCGTGTTTACAATCAATGTAGAAAGAACAGCTCAAAATTGTACAAATGATACAACCATGTTGCGTAATTTAAAGATTTTCGAAACTTTTGAAGTTAAAAAGGGTAAATATCGCTGGAGTCAATAAACTTTGTCATTTGTCGCTAATTAGTTATTCAAGTTTGATTTGTCTCTTTTTAATCACTCAACTTTGTCATTTGTTTAAATCAAATCACTTTATACTTTTTCGTCCAAAATATTAACAGAATGAGAACCAAAACATTAACATAATATATTTATTCCTTCCAAAAATACTAATGGAATGAGCATATTCCGTTAGCATTTTAAAATAACTTGATTTGAACAAATGACAAAGTTGAGTGACTAAAAAGAGACAAATCAAACTTGAGTGATCACTTTGAGACAAATGACAAAATTTAGTAATCTCTAGCGAAATTTATCCAGTTAAAAACATTGAAATTTGAAACTTTTAGTGTTTTTTGTATATTATATTATACCCAAGAAATATTTACAAAGAGGTTCCTATAGTTCTTATTCCAAGTTGTCTTTGATGATCAATGGTTAACTTGGTGATGCCATGACTATTAAGAAATATCAAATTATTCAAATAACCATTTAACATAAAAAAAAAAACCCAATTATTGGATGAATGGTCGGCAACAAAAAGTATACAGGTGGGTCTCAATAAAAACTTCAAGTTTATACAAACAAATAAATTTTTGTTAGCTTTTACAACCAAGCATCAATCGTTCATCAAAGAAGCTTACAACATTGAATAGAGGGAAAGTTAGGTGTCACCAATTGAGGCAAGCCAGACTAGATACAGAAAGTGACTGATATTATACCAAAAACGGCATTTAAAAGGCCCAAACTACAAATCCGGTGCTCACTAGCTGATATTTGAATTTCTATTTGAGCTTTTTTAGGATAAGATGTCTAGCGAGTTTGTTTTTATGGAGGAAAAAAAAGGAACAAACAAGGAAAGCGAGTAATTGAAGAACCAACCGTTTAGACATAGAAAAATCATAAAAATGCTATTTCGATACTCAAAAATCTTCTCTAACCGATCACAATATTCCACAAAAAATAATCAATTGCTACTACTAAAATAGAGATGTCTTTTTACAACATTATACCAAAGACCGTAAACTGACCGTTTTGTAAATCAGCATTTATTCAAAATATAACAAGTTATTGAAAAAAAACTAAATGTTAATCAACATTTACTTGATGTTGATTTATCAACTGTTTGGAGGTATTTTAGATGGCATAAAACCCATACAAATATATAAAAGCTGCATTGGTGCTATATAGCAGTAATTCGCTTCAGAGAACAGCACAGACAGATGGTCACAAAGGAATGGGATCTTATATCTTGTCCTCCGCCCTTCTCCATTGGAGGCCTTTACCACTACATGGGATGCCACCTCTATATAAAGCCACACTGTGCTGTTATAGTTTCATCATCCCAACTACAGCTTATTTCTTCTCCTCCTTTCCTACTACATTCATTTCAACCATTTGCTTTTATGGGGACCCAAAAGGCCAAGCAATGCCTTGTATTTGGCCTTCTCACATTTTTTCTGATTGCAGGGTTTGCTAGTGCTGAAAAGGCAGTTGCGGGATCTGACACATTCTTGCCACCTTTTAAGTGGGACCCATTCCACAAGAAACATTTCCCTTGGAAGAAGCCATACGTTCCAGTCCCAGCAAAAAAACCACCAGTACCAGCATACAAGCCTCCAACTTACACGCCGCCTACTACACCTGGGTACAAGACTCCAACCTACACGCCACCTACTACACCTGGGTACAAGCCTCCAACCTACACGCCACCTACACCTGGGTACACCCCTCCTAGAGCTGAAAAGGTAGTTGGGGGATCTGACACATTCTTGCCACCTTTCAAGTGGGACCCATTCCACAAGAAATATTTCCCATGGAAGAAGCCAAACGTTCCAGCCCCAGCATACAAGCCTCCAACTTACACGCCCCCTACATACACCCCTCCTGTATATAAACCAACACCAAACCCAGTGCCAGTCTACAAGCCTACACCAAACCCGGTACCAGTCTACAAGCCTACACCAAACCCTGCACCAGTATACAAGCCTACACCAAACCCAGTACCAGTTTACAGGCCACCTTCCCACAAGTTCCCTCTGTACCACCCGCACCCAAAATTTTCCTTACCACCGATCTACAAGAAACCATACAAGAAACACCCATGGTTCCCCCCAGCTAAGGAGGAGGTAAAAAATTAAATTAAGTTTGATTTGAGGATACAGAGCCATTCCTTGAGAAAGAAGGTTCACTCAATTATGCATTATGTTTCTTTGGGGTGGGTGCTAGAATTTGTTTGTTATTAATTTTTATTGTCTCATTGGTAAAATAAGGTCGCGATGGGTGAAATTTGGTATCAGCACATGAGAAAGGTTCCTTTGTGATTTTTTTTTTTACTTTATTGGTGCTTGCAAGTTTAGAGTGTTTTCATATTCCAAAGGTCAAGAAAATAGGTGGTTCTGTAAGATTATTGACGCAAATACTATTCAAGCTTTCTTATTACTTTGTTGTTAGTTCAATATACAATAGTTTTTCTTTATATTACTTCTACGTTATGGCCCTTTTACCTTTCATGACTGAACAAGTTAGCAACATCAGAAATAGTGTCTTCATTGATGAAACAAACACATAAAGCCAACATTACAATAGCTTAAATTTAAAAGAAGTTATAGGAAAAGGAGACCTAGTAGGAAAAAAGGAAAAGAAAGAGCTCATAAATAAGCATTCGATGCAACAACTAACTAAGATTATCGCATGTTACCTTCCCGTAAGACATCGATCATATCATATAGCTTCTGATCAGCCTTGTCTTGAACCTGGATAAATGAAACAACAATACAAAAATAAAAGCAAAAAAGGGTTGGTACTATATTTTGTTATCTTGCCTTATGTATGTTTCTGTACCAGAGCAAAAGTGAGGGTAGCCTGTCGCTAAATTGAAAGAATTCCAGAATAGTTTGTTTCTTCATATAGATTTAATTGTAAAGTCAAGAGGTAACTTGAGTAGCTTACCAAAAGCAAAAAAAAATTAGGCTCAATTGCAAATTTTTTTGGTTAAAAAGGCCAAGGCCCAGTTTCATTTAAACGAAACATAGTTAATTTACAAGCTCAATTGCAAATTAAAGCTTAACTAGGGAAAAACTGCTATTCTGTGAAACTTGTGCTGGTTGAAATGTTGCACATAGCAAAAACTGCGATCTTTTTTTGAATGAAAAAACTGTGATCTTTAATGTAACTCTTAGCAACTGAAATTTGTAGCAGCACCTTTTTATGTAGAAAAATTGCGGCATCAACAGTTCCTTCAGCATACATCTTATGCCCGCATACATTATGCTGAAATTCGAATGAAACCCTAACCACATTTCAATGTTGAAAAAAAGAGGAAGTCAATGAAAAAAGCTAAAGAAAACAAATTCTGTAATAGTTTGAGAACCTAATTACTTACAATCTCGTGATTGCACAAGTCAGCTCTAATAAACGGTTTGCAAAGTATGGTACAAAGCATATCCACAGGGACCCATAAAAATCATGATCTAGACAATTTTTCTAATATTGGGTTCTACAATATAGGGTTTTATGGCTGAACTTGAATGAACTAGATAAAGGGGTCTGTGTATGGGTGCGAGTGTGTGAGAGAGAGAGAAGTACGAATCATCGGGGGAAGTGAGACAATAGAAGTGGAAGGCATGACTTCCTAGGTGCTCTTCGGGTACACCAATCATTTCTAGTTGCTTCATAGGGTCCCTATATTTTTTTATCTGTACAAAAAATATAATACAATTAGGAAGAAAAGAAATCAGAAGCAGAGAAAGGTTAAGAAATAAAAAAATATATATAAAATACTGAAGAACGGAAAGCAATGTACTCTTCTGACGTCATAGGAGACCCCCAGCTTTCGAAATGAAGACACTACAGCTTTTGCTGTGCCCGATGTATCCAATTTGCTAGCTTGATGCGACTCCATTACCTTGACAAAAAATTATCTTCATCATTCTTTTCAGAAAATTCCTATAATCTCCTTCCTATATCCCTTGTAATATGTTCAAGTTTAAACAAACTTCAAATATTCAACATCTGTAACAGCAGGCTCGGTCAGGATATTATGTCCAGATTTTAATTATTTCCAATCTGGACCAATTTTCACCGGGTCATTGGAGATGGGTTTTGCAAAGTTCAGGTCATTTTGTATTTGGATTCATTATGGGTCAAAGTTTGGTATAAGTTCAGATTGTTCAGGCTCAGATCAATTTCACCTATATGCGGGACATCTGCTTTACTATCCCATCAAAAATCGATTTTGTGTTGACAATTAAATTCTTTTCAGGTCAGATCAAGTTCTGTGACTGCACATGCTGACTATGATTAAGCTTTGAAGACGGGCAGGTTTGGATGTTGGTTCAGCTTTAATACAGATCAAGTGATCATTGGGTTTCAGGTTGCCTGGTTAAAGATAAGACATGATGTTGAAAGGTTAGTCAGGCACACAGCTGACCGGTGTGGATCACCAATTTTGTGGTGCTTCTTTTGGAAAAAAGAAAAAGAGATTCCGCTCAAACATGGTTGCAGCTTTTTGGGTGTTGTCAGGTTTTTTCATATGTACCAAAAATAATAAAATATGTAAGAAAATATATATTGAAACGTACTTCAAGATGATAGTTTGAAAATGCACCAGGAAACTGCTCAGCCATGATATCCATTGCTGCAAGAAATGCAACAACCTAAAATTGAAGAAACAGATTTAAAAATGTTTAGATTCCTGATTATATTTTTTTAATGGAAGAAAATAAATCAAGTTTAATGCGTACCTGTTTGCCCATTTGAGGAGATACGACTGCATAGACATCTGAGCTGTTCACGGTTTCATAAAGCTTTTCCCTGTCTCCACCAGTTGTACCCATCACAAAAGGTACCCCAAGCTTACAATAAATCTCAGCATGATCTGCACTTAAGAAAATAAACAGAGACTGAGGACTAATATAATTCTGCAGCATTCTAGGTATAAACTGAACTCTTGTTCCACTGGTGCTAGCACTTACCAGTACCACTGTACAACATCCAGAGAGTGAAAAATTCATGAACAAAACAGAAATCAAATCGCAACTTAATCTGAACATAACTGCTTCAATCCAACCCCCACAATAAATGTAGGCCAATACTTCAGATACTTGTATGTGTCCATGGCAACCAGCACGGGTTTGGTCCCAACCAGCTTAACAGTGTATGCACAGAACGAACCAGCTTCTAAAGAAGCTTACCGTTGACAGCACCAGAAAGTCAGAAAGCATGTAGTCTAAACAGTAGCAAAAGTACCCGGCACAAACAGGTACTAGACTGAACATTAAAGAAGCTTACCATTGACTGCATCAGGAACTGTGTAGTCTACAACAATAACCTCAGGGAACTGATTGATGACTGACGAAAGGACAGTTTCTTTCTCTTCTGATCCATGAATGGTGACATCTACATTTCCTATTTTTATCTTTCCACCAGGCTTCTCTCTCCCGCTAAATGAGACCGGTACCAATGTCAGCCCAGCAGAAATAATTGATTCTGCAACGGACCTCCCCATATTACCCGTGCAACCATTCACCTAATAGGTGGAATTTCAAGCACTAAAATAGTAAGATTTTTTATGCATTCAATATTAAACAAATTTATACAGAGATGTCCTTGGATGTAAATGTAGAGGAAAGAATATATACAATAAATAATCCGTGCAGCAAACTAAGTGGCATTTCATCAATCAGGTGATGTGCACACACGGATAAATATAAATTTCTTTCTTTAAGATTAATTAAGCTTCCACACCATCTGATTGGTGAGCAGAAACATGAAGCATCAGTAGAAGTATTTCATCAAATAAATGATGAGCAGCGTGCAGCCACATGTGCCGAGTGTTTCTTGAACTTTTGTTGAAAAATAATATATACATCTTACCAGTATTGGAAAAGCATCAGTAGAAGTAGTAACTATTTTAGAGGATTTTTCGAGATTTTTAATTGCAACTGCTCGTATAACAACGCCAGGTCTCCTTTTGCGGTACAGACAAGGCTTCTCCGGCCTCATGTACACCTGGTAATGGCGACAAGCTACGATGGCATGTTGTTGTAACGAAGATAGCATCTTCGCTTTCTGAATCTCCGAATTTAGCTTTTCAGTTGAATATCTGAGTTCAATCTTATTTCTTGCCGCCTACTCGATAGGATAGCGGATACCAGTACCTGTGTACCGTACCGGGATTAACAGGTTGGAATATGGTCGAATTTAAGATGGGCTGGATCAGTTTCTTTGTTGTTAGGCCTCACTGGGCCCATCTCTGGAAAGTACAAGTAATCCAAATTAAGCTCACATGATAGCCATATCCAATAGGCCCAACCAAATAGTTCGATTAAATATTAAAAAATGTTGCTACTTTAACCCGATTAAATATCCATATTTAGTGAATCAAATTCGGCAATGTATTATATTTGCATAACAGAAACAGAATAACAATTTTTCTCACAGGGTAAGGACACTGAAGATGCGGCAATGTCATAAATAATAAATTCACCAAGATGAAGACCACATAATCCCTCTATTTAGAATATATGAAACAGCAAATGAATAAGAACAAAAATTCAAATATCATCACGTGGAGCGCAATCAGTTTCCTTACTGTACAATATTTAATATTATTTTTTATAATTAAAGATAAGTTGCATAAGTATATTAAAAAGGCCTTAAATTTGGGTCCGATGTCCATCGGACTTAAATTAGCATCCGATAGATTTCATAACCGTCTGATTCATTTTAAAATACATGCGCATGGATATTAAAACGAAAGCACATGGATATTAAAGCGGATCGAACAGTTATGGAACCCATCAAATTCAGTTTGAGTCCGATAGGCATCAGACCCAAACTGCTCTCATTAAAAAATAATAAGAAATAACTAATCAAGTTACTTGGGTTGGGTCGGGTCAAGAAAAGTAATAAACCAATGCCGACCCAACCCGTTGAAGAATCTAAAGACGGCAGTGCTGCGCCAAATTAATATATTCAGGCTGTTGAAATATTGAAATCTTTCTCAAAAAAAATATATATATTGGGGTCGGTGATGTCTTTTCTTTCCTCTTTCTTTTATTCTATGATTTTTGTTGATTTTCGCCAAATTTTATAAATTATATATGATGTATTGGTTTGACGGAGTGATGGTAGCATTTTGATGCATAATGTGTGATGTATTTATTTTAGCATAAATATTTGTGCATGTAAAAGACATAAGTATAAAATTATTTGCCAATATTTTGTGACATAAGGATGGTAAATATTACTAAAAAAAAAAATTGATTAAAATTATAAACATACATTCATAAAAATTATGTAATTACGTTGTAACCAAATTTTATGAATTATATTGGACGTCTCGGTTTGATTTAACAAGAATACATTATTCACAAGTATTTCATAAATTTCTCTTTTTTTCTTCTGGCTGACTCCGGAACAAAAATACTGGAGCTGAGGTAATGCCTATAACAGCAAAAATGCTTTATTTTTTTCTTTTTCATCTGTTACTTCATCTTTTCCTCTATAATTCTTGTTGAGGTTTGCTTTCTCTTGAAATTACGAAAGAAGGAAATAAAGCCTCCCTTGGATAGGGGTGGCACCCTTTTACCCGTTTAACCAACTCGTACCGTATCCGATAAGACGGGTACGGGTAAGATTTTTTTTCCGTAAACTTATCGGGTACGGGTATGGGTAAATATTTTTTTTCGTTATCTATACGGGTAAGGGTACGGGTAAAGCCTATTTCGTACCCGTTACCCGATCGGGTAATTATAAAAGAAAAATTATATATATTATTTATATTAATAGGCATTGAAAATAGTACTTTAATTGGTTTACTTGTGCTTAGCATGATAAGATTTTTTTTTCCAATAAAGTACTATGCATGTGTCAAATGAATGTATATATTTAATGTTTTATTTAACAAATAATAAAAATAATTATTATAATAGTATTATCTGTTATTTACCCGCTACCGTTTCGTTATCTGACAACCATAACGGGTAAGGATAGGGTACAGGTAGGATAATTTATAGCAGATACGGATAAGAATAATTTGTAACGGGTACGGATATGAAAATGCTTCCACCCGACCCTTATCGTACCCGTTGACACCCCACCCTTAGACCGTGCTTCAGTAATTGTACAAGTGAGGGGGGGAGAGGAAATTTTAAAGAGTTACTTGCTGTTCACGGAGGAAGAGGAGAGGCTAGCTGTTATTTTTAGTTTCACTTATAGTTTATCTAAAATTACTAGTTTACCCTTCTAGTTGGTTTTAGGCAGTAGAAAAGTTTATTTAGCTTTTTTGTTCATCATTGGAAGCACCTCGTAATAAACATAAAAATTCGGGAAAAAAAATTTGGTGACAAGATTCGCCAATTATTTGGTTTTTTTAGTGATGCCGAACTGAACGCCGAATTATTCAGTTGACCGAATTTTGACCGAATAATTTCCGAATAATTTGCAAATTTTACGAATTTTTTCTGAATTATTCCTGAATGTTTTCCAGAATTTTATTTTTTGGTTATTTTTTTGTTTTTGCTCCCTTACAAAAATGAGATCTCTGATCCGAATAATACTGAATCATTCTCAAATTATACCCGAATTATTCCCGAATCACGAATTTTTGACGTCGCCAAACAGAATCCAAATAATTGATTTGTCACTATACTCACAACCCAATATAAGGCTTAAACTTACAACTATGCAATTCACAGAAATACAAAATCAGATGCAAATATAGCAGCATGTCCATAACCTCACTAGTACCAGTACCGCTACACCCATTGATACCCTCATTTGAGTTTATAAATAGGTCCTTGAAGAGAAAACTAGGCATTCATATCTATGTTTAGTATTATGCAATCCGGTAACAAAATTGACTTAATTAAAAGTAGCAGAGGATCATCAAGAGCCAGAAAATAATCTGACAAGGGAGATGTATGAAAGTTACATGTCAGTCCCTGAAATTTTTGCTATTTTAACATTCAAAATATATGCTCAAGTATTATGTATACACGATAACAACAGATAACAACAAACAGTGGATGTCTTTTCACCCAAAAATCAATCTTTGTTTTTTATGGGTAACCCGTGGTGTAGTATATTAATTAAAGAGTCTAACAAGGTTACATTGCCATTAAAAAAAAATCTAAAAGACAACTACTAGCAAGCTAACTAAAAATTAAAGTCATATAATAAAAAAAAATGTAGACATCTAATTACCAGCAAATGAAACGGTGCTCCAGCTCCATCATTTTGAAAACCTACTACATGTTAACTAACAAATAAATTGAAATTGAAAAACAGAAAAACTAAAGACAGTGCTACTGAGATTCTGGCATATCCTGTTTATACTTTCTCAAATTTTTGTAGAACAAAGAAATTGTTGTCAATTTGCAAGCTCAGCTTCATGGTTGTTCTGAGTCCTTCACTGGACATCCCTCTAAAACCTTGGCTCGTTGTTCTAGCCAAATTTGCCAATGTGTGCGGTTCTTTGAGCTCTATTCTTCCAATATGCCTCAATGTTATGACATGAAAAATAGTAAAAATCAGAATATAAAAGTCAAAATTCTATCACTATCATTTACCATTTATTACTTAAAGTTAGTACTATATAGGAGAAACAAAGCTGGTACAAACCAAACAATATTATATTCTCTCTTCCCAAATAATTACATCAAACTGTCATTTTATCAGCTAACCAGATTTGACAAGAATTAAAATTTCTTAATCCTTGTTCAACTCATGTTAGCCCAGGTCAAAACTGTCATTTTATCAGCTAACCAGGTTTGACAAGAATTAAATTTCTTAATCCTTGTTCAACCCATGTTAGCCCAGGTCACAAAAGATTTATAATATTTATGAAATTATGACATTGTTTGATATATAGAAGGTTTATACAAATAAAAGAAAGAGAAAGAACTAAAATCAAACAATAAGAAGTACAATACCAATATCAATTGAAAATCTTAAAAATTATTTGACATTATTATACAGAATACACTTAACTCCTGCAATTTGTGTACCAGTGCTTACACGATCACACCAGGCCAAAACAGTGCTGACATTATTAATGAGCATCTCATCGAACAACTTGTGTGCATCTCTAAGATTTACATATTTAGCTTAAGAATCAACAAACTCATAATCTCCACAAATGGATCAAAACCAAGAACTACAAATCAAGAAGCATTTGAAAATTCTTTACCTCGTAGGCTGGATTTCCTATAACAGGAGCAGCCCCTCATGGTCCTTTTGAGAAAAGGAAGCATTCATAAATTTATAGAATTGAAGTTATTTAAAGAGCTGTGAGAAAAGGAAGCATTTATAATATTATGCTTCATCATAAAATTTGTCTTCATACTCTATTTCTATATTTTTTTCAAACATAGCTAATTATAAAATTTATCTCATCTTAAAATTGTCCTATTATATTAAAAAAATTTACTCCGGTCTAACCTGAATATGGGAATATTTATTAAGGGATAAATCATTTCTTTTGTAACAATATATTGTCAGGATAAGAAGAATCACCGAAAATGATGGGAATGACATTCATCCATATCTATCAATATTTGTATTTTGTAATGGCGCATGTTGGCTCTGATGCCGTCTCCATTCATTTATGGTAGTTAAGCTCTTCCAATCCTCATCTGCTAAAGAAATCTATAATATGTGCCATGAAAAGTAGTTGTCAAATGTCAACTGTCCATGCTAATCCTTTTCTAGTATTTATTTTCTTTTTCTTTTTTTAAGATATATAAAATCACTGATAGTATTCAAAATAAAATGTTTATAAAAGTAACAATAAACACATGTAGAGGAAAATATTTTTGAGTTCCTTTCTTTTTTTAGTTCAATTTTAATACAGGTATCTAAAAATAAATCTACAAAAAGGGGAAAAGGAGCAAAGGGGTTTAGCCACCCTAACTATCATAACTTGCTAATTAGTAATTATATAACAGGATCATTCAATCAAAATCATACTAACTTCAGATCCGAGCATCTGACCAAAATAAGCAACTAATTGCTTTAAAATTTACAGTTGATACATGTCCGGACTGAATACACCAACTACAACTAAATGTAAATAGTTTTGCATCGCGCATTGATTGATATATCAGGCATCATAAAAAAGATCAAACGCTACTGATTCATATCATTATCAATCTTTTGAAGTAGACTGCGCATAGCATCACCACCCCCCTCTTGTGCAATTTGATCGAACATCAAGGTTCTTCGTGCCATTTCAAACAGGCCACTGATCGATCCTCTACCAGCATTGATCGGTTTCCCAAGTTCGCTTCCTTCGGCCATAAAAGCTGGGGAAACTCGGTGAGCGTGAAAAATTCGAGTACCTCCTTTGCGTTGCTTCGTTTGTCTGTTGACGTGGCGGGGACGCCTGTCTGCAGTGTAACTGGAGGCGGCGATCGTACACGGCTCGTTGATCAGGGTCCGATAGCGTGGCATAGGCGGTGTGAAGGCTCAAGAATCGGTCGGACGAATTATTTGGCAGCGTGTCAGGGTGACACGTGCGTGCGAGGCGCCGGTATGCCGATTTTATTTCAGGGTAGGTGGCAGTGACAGGTAGGTCCAGGATGTCATAGAGAGATGAGGGGGCGGAGATTGAGGTTGCGGTGGCCGTCGCCGTGGCTGTGGCGGATACGGTGGTGGGGAAGGAGCGTCGAGAGGCGGAGGAGGTGGTCGGAGAAGGGGGAGGGGAGGAGATGTGGCTGCCGAAAAATCGAGGAGAGATCATTTCTTTTTCCCTTCTTCTTTTCTGTGTTTTCGTCTTTATCTGCCTGTGAATGTTTCGAGATTTGATCAATGGCAGTATTCAGTGAATGTAAACGGTGGTTTTATAAATAAAAAGCCGAGACTTAATTGCCTGGGGAAGTAAGAAATGAGTAGACCAGGTTTAAATATCTACAGGTAGACCGTGAGAGATTATGGATCGGTTAGAGCGTACTTGTCTTTTCCTTACTTTTTGCCGACTGAATGGGGTCCGCTTTTCAGTGTCCTTACGGTGTATATTTCTCAGAGTGGTCATATTATTGGTACTGGATGGAAAGTCGTAAAAGATTGGATTAAATATTAAAGAAAGAAGAGTAAACAATATGTGAGGGACACATCTCACAAGGGAACAAATGGCCATTAATAAAAAAAGAAAAAATCAACATGGCAAAATTGACCCATTAGGTTGGGTCCCACAATTCGCTAATTTCTACTGTAGAAGATCAGCACCAAGTTGAAAAATCATAGAAAAATTCCTAATTTTCCAATTGTACCCAGATGTTCAATAAATATATAATTTGTAAACTGGAAGTAAGAAATTTTCGGTTGCTGACAATTTACCATAATTAATTAATACAAGCTGTTTCGATAAGTAAAGGGTCACTTTCCCGGATCTGTTCGTATTTTTGGGATGGTTCAATTTAGTTGGCTGTTGTTATATGACTCTGCTGAAAATAGTTTGTTTTCGTGATCTATACTTCTATTGATTTTTTATATTCATTAGAGGATCTAGATAAATAGCTGACTAGCTGTTAGCTGTGATTAATTAAGAGAGGAAAAAAAACAATAAACCAAAAGCACTTTAGTAGGGGTGATAAAACTATATTTATGTATCTTTTTTTTATTTTTCAGATATAGTTACAGAGCGGATATCAGATATATCAGATTGATACATATTGGATATTTATTAAAATAATATTAAAAAATATTAAATTTCATAATATTTATCTATTTACAGTAGTGAATGATATAAATTGTTCATTAATATATATAAAAATATATGGTATATATCTACTATTCGGATGCGGATAAAAAAACATAAAATTATATCAATAAATCTTTATCCACATAGATATTTATATATCAGATATTCATTTCTAAATTTTCGAATACGGATCGGATATTATCATACCGTTTTCACCCCTAATTTTAGTGGACTTATGGTTGACCCGCTGAAGTCTTAACGAATCGAAGTCGTTGAGGAAACATTTTATTTTATTTTCGTCAGTATTATCTGCGCTCGTTGTTCGTTAACACAAATTTTGATGCGCCAAGTTGTTTATCCGATTTTTTGTAGTCCCAATGCATTTTTTCATAAAATTTACGAAATGACTAAATTAAATAAGAGGAGGGATCCACTTACATTATTTTTTTAGTGGTATCAAATTACACTCTACGTTTTTAAAGTTCAAACAGTCTATCCAAACCGTTCAACACGATAGATATATTAAAATATGCTTGCAAATCAAATTTTATATATTTTTTTGAATTTTTTTACTATTTACTAAGATGGATACAAAAATTCAATGATCTGAAAACAATGATTTTGTAAAATACTTGATAAATAGCAAAAAAAATAAAAAAAATGTAAAATTTGGTCTACAAGCACATTTTATTATAGAAATCATGCTGAATGGTTTAGATCGACTGTTTAGATTTTAAAAAACTTAAAAATAAATGGTGTAATTTGGTGTCACTAAAAAATGGCGTAAGCGGATCCCTACTCATTAAATAAACTCGTAAAGTGTATATTTGAAATTGATAATTAGTTGTGGAAAGAGAAGTACGCTCTGACCAATCAGTCGGAAAAAAAATTAAAAAACAACAAAATAATAGTCGGTCATGTAATAAAAATAATATTATTTTACATATTAAAACCGACAAACAAACACAGAGGGAACAAAATTAATTTTTAGGAGGTCAAAGCATGTGAATCTGTCATGGCCTCGTTATATTATAATCTTACCTCAAGGTTGTAAAGTCGTAGTCAAGGATATAAATATTTTTAAACAAATTGATAGAGCTGCAAATTGCAATTTACAAAGGATAAAAAGAGAGTTGAGAAATGAGAAAGCAGTTAGTATTTTTTATAGAGTAGAGTTCCTAGGAGTGCTCCTATGAGTACCAAGTCTCTTTATACTCTTAACTCTAAAATTTATAGGATTAATTTTGTAGGACGAATTCAAACTGTTGAAATCCTTCTATCTTACGAGTAATGCGTCTACATGTGAAAATTTTAAAGTTTCAAATTAATTTAGTACAAAGTCAAGTGGTCAAAAGTCTTCCAAAAAATGAATGCATTAAAATTAATTTAGAAACCTTCTAATTCTGACCACTTGACTTTGTACTAAATTAATTCGAAACTTTAAAATTTTCACATATAGACGCATTACTACTAAGGTAAAAGGATTTCAACGGTTTGGATTCGTCGTTCGAAATTAATCCAATAGATTTTAGAATTAAGAGTACAAAGAGACTTGATACTCCTAGGAGCACCCTAGTTCTATTCTTTTTTATATATATACATAGAACATTTTTTTTTATGAAGTTAGTATTTTAGATTCTAACGGCAAGGCCCAGCGCTATACTGCAAGTGCCGCCGTTAGGTCCAATATCAAAAACAATATAGACTAGGAGTAGCTCCGATGAGCATTGGACCTATTTTTATGTTTAATTAGCAGCTCTCACACTATACGATTAGCATTAAAATCTGTGCGTACGAGAACTGAAACATACATGAGCAGATTTTAATTAGTACGCACGATTCTTGATGCAGGTCGAATGGTCATTACACCCATTGAATTCTGAATTTAAAACAATATTTATGTAGCACAAAATGACTGAGTCATAAAAGATTTATGGCATGCAAATCTCAAGACATTAATTAATATCTATTGAATTAAAAAAATCTTAATTTAAGTTTAAAGTCAACTGCGAAGCTTTAAAAAAAAGTTTAAAATCCATGAAAATATATTAAAAAAAAGGCTACATGCCTTTGGATTTTCAGCTATAACACAATAAAAGTTTGAATTAAAAAAAACGACTAAAATATAAATTGTTATATATGTAGAGTGAAAACGGAGCGGATAGTGGTAAAACTATATTCATATCTCTTTTTATTTTTTCAGATACAGATACGAATTGGATATCAACCTGATACTGATACGGATATTTATTAAAATAATATAAAAAAAATATTAAAAATACTAAATTTCATAATATTACCTATATAATGGTGAATAACAATATTTTTTTTATAATATATGTTGAAATACATGACATATATCTACTATTTAAATATAAATAATTGAAACATAAAATCACATCGGTATCCATATTCACACGGATATTCTGATATCAATATCTACATCTAATTTTTCGAATACGGATCGGATATTATCCATACTGTTTTCACCTCTATATATATATCGGTAGAGGTATTCAAGGAATTAAAGTAAAAACTAAATATAGTTAGTAGAGAAATATTAACACAGAAAAAAAAAAATGTATTAATTAAATAAATAAAACAATGAACAACGATTAGACGTGACATGTATAGAAAGGAATTAATATGTTGACTTTGTCTGTTTTTATGATGTGATTATATGCATGCAATTTTTTTAATACTTTCTTAAAAAAAATTATATGTGATTTGTGGAGAGGTTTTCCGCAGAAGTTATGTTTGGGAAAACGTTGTCAATTGATAGTGTCTAATTTTATTTATTGACTAAATTTTTATGTTTGGAGACCTTGGCCGTCCGTGCTTTTATTTAAAAAAAATAGGGAGAGAGAGAGCACTGTTAAGTTTTTTAATGACAGGAAGAGAGGAGAAAAGTGAGCAAGAGTGGTTTTTTTTTCTCTTTCGAATAAAGGTTGGAGATTAAATTATTTAATTATTAAATATTTATGGAGAATTTTTTATTCAGGTTTTGAATCTGTGATGTTCCAAACGGAGGGCGTTATTTTTGCTACTGTATTAAATATTAATTCTCCATGGCAAATTTTTATTTATTTATTTTATATTATGATTTGTTTGATTGTCACAGAATTACATGGAATGAGATTTTTTTAATACAATAACTCACAAATTAATTTATGAAAACACATACTATTAGTATGTTCAGAAATGATCATAAAATATGCTGAAATGAATATTCAATTGTACTGAGAGAATAGTTGTATTTGCTGAAAAAATAATTTATAAATAAAAAAAAAATATGTATTTGCTGTGTAAATAATAAATAAAATTGATAATATGCAAATGGAGAATGAGCAAGAGATGGCATTTGAGAAAAAATTGAAGCTCAACTTCGTGTTTTTTCTTAGGGAAAATTTGTTTTATGCCATTCTAAAACTTGATATTTGTCAAAATGCCACTCAAAAAACAATATTTGTCAAAATGTCATTAAAACTCAATGCCTATTTTAATTTTGTCATTATCTCAATTTAAAAATTATAATATTTCAAAATGCCCAAAATGCCCCTGTCAGATTTTTTTTTTTTTCGAATTTCAATTTTTTTTAAAATTTCAAATTTTTTCGAATTTCAAATTTTTTTGGGAAATCAAATTTATAGATGAAAATGAAATTTAATCAAATTTTTTTGGGGAGTCCGAGCCGGGGGCTGCCACGAAAAAATTTGAAAATTTTGAAATTTTGAAGTTTGGAAAATTTTGAAATTCGAAAAAAATTTGAAATTCGAAAAAATTTGAAATTCGAAAAATTTGAAATTCGAAAAATTCCAAATTCGAAAAAATTTGAAATTCGAAAAAAAAAAAAATCTGAAAGGGACAGTTTGGGCATTTTGAAAGATTAGAATTTTTAAATTGAGTTTAAAAAGGGATAATGGCAAAATTAAAATAGGCATCGAGTTTTAATGACATTTTAACAAATATTATTTTTTGAGTGGCATTTTGACAAATATCAAGTTTTAGAGTGGCATAAAACAAATTTTTCCTTTCTTATGTATTTGTGTACAAATTTGATTTCCATATATTTTATTCGTAGGCAATTTTTTCGTTATTAAAAGACCATTAAACACGATTTGATATATAAATCCCTCCAAAATTTCTACAAACTCTTACAAAAAAAATAAAATATCCGAACACGCCCGAATTATGAGACTAAACGTAATTTCTTTAACTATAAGGATATGGATATCCAGAACACTGTGAAAAATGAGAAAAAAAAAGTACTGAACAAGAGTATGTTTGGTTCTGTTGAGAATATATTATTTTTAAAATTAGACTATTTGGAACAGTCTATTTGATGTTTAGTTGAATTATAATAGCTAGAATATGATTTTTTTTTTATTAGAATGAACTATTTCTAAGAATTTTAAGATTTAATTATTCCAATAAAACAAATAATAGTTATTTTTGAATTGATTATTCCAACTTATCATTATTTTGCCTCCAAAAATATCCAAAACGAAAAGTAAACTCCGAAAAAAAAATCTAAACTTTGGTTAAAATAGTTAATGCACAGCTCGTATTTTTGACTAGAGACATAGGTCATGTTTGGTTGTGGAGTAAGTGGTGGAGTAAATCCTCTACTCCATTTTTAAGGAGCTAAACAAAGAGTAAATTCGAAGAAATAAAATGGAGTAAATCCGAATTAAGTTACTCCACCTAGAGAGGTGGAGTAACTTACTTGACCTGTGGATCCCGCGGTTATAGTAACATTATCTTATAATTTCTCTCTTTATTAGCTTATTCCACCAAATTCCAACCAAACTCCAACCAAACATGATTATTTTAATCCGCCTTAATTCGGAATAAGAAATTTAATCCGAAGTAACCTTACTCCACAACTAAATATGACCATAAAGAATAAATAAATTTTAAGCTTTTAAGCCTCTTTTTGTCGATATCATTACAATCTCACTCATTATTTTTTTTTGTAGATATCAATTGTGAAGCGGTGTATATCCTGACTTTTGACTTTTGCAAACTGAAAGGGGGGCCACATCTCTCAGTGCCTGAGGTGCAATATATATGAACAAACTGAGGTGCAATATATATAAACAGACGGTCCAAATTAATTCCAGCCAGATCAAATCCAGTGAGGTGTCTATGTAGGAATTCACATCCTCTGCGGAGTTTTTACCTGCGGTGCTTTTAATCTGATCCGTTCGTTTTGATCGGACGGACCAAATACGATTTTGGCATGAATCTCAGAGCAAAATTAATACTGTCCCCTCCATCATCCCGAGCACTTAGCCGTCCGATCAGCTCCGCAGGTAAAAACTCCGCAAAGAATACCGGTTCGTCTATGTAGAGGTTCTGTTTTGATATCTGGTACCAGGTTAAAAGAACAGTCCAGATTTACTAGTTGCACCTCAGCTACCGAATTCACATCCTCTCTCTTACTGCACAAGGGAATCTTTTACAATTATTGAATCTGGACCATTCATTTTAACTTGGCACGAATCTCAAAGCCCAATAATACTGCCCTCTATTTCTCCCCGGATCTTAAACCGGCTGAAATTTAATCTCAAACCGTAAAGTGATGCGCATCATCTATAGTAATAGAGAGGATACGGATCCCTCAGCTATCTAGGGGACCCGAATTCCATGGCTCCTCGAGTCATCTTTTTACTTTTTTATTTTTTTTACTCTGTCACTAGTTAAGAATTGTTAAATGAATTCACTTTTGCTATAAATTTTTAAATGTATTCTTCTTTATTTTGATATTTTCTAATCAATCAATTAATGAACCGGCAGAACAGTTGAGTTCTTCCAAAAAGTTACGAATATATGAGATATCTTAGTGAATTGAATTTTAATTAGGCTATTTTTTATATAATTTACAAAATTTGATATAAAATAGAATATCTCTTTTAATTGGGCTATCCAAATAGATTTGGACCATCAAGATAAGACAATATCAGTTTCTAAAATAGAACAAAGATTTAAAACTTAGTCTTTATAAATTAGTTTTAAATTTTCAGAATATGACAATTGCCCTACTCTGTGCTACATTAGATCCCTCTATTTGTAACAAATATGCTGTGATCACAATAATTATAAGATATATTTCATTACGCTTTATTTTATGATATTTTTTCTTTTCCGCCTCTAACAGTTTCCAACAATTTTCAAGATGTTTGTTGTTTTTTTCTCGCCGAAAGTCTCAAACTTGTTTGTTACTAATTTATTGCTACAAGCAAACAAAAGACAGCATCAAATTTGTGGTTATCCTATCCTGTTTTGATAATACATTAATTTAAAACCACAAGAACTGATGATATTTTGGAGGAAACGCAAGAATAGAAGCTTCTATTCTCTACAAGTGGCTACAGGAAGGTTGGAAGAGCACCAATCCGTGAACCATCCAAAGAGGTAAGAAGGAAATATATCCAATTAATAAAATATATATATAAAACACGGTCATCATTAGTCCCAATCAGCCTATAATGCACCTATTTGGATAAGATTAGCACTGTCCCTTTCAGGCTAAATTTATGGTGCAACTGTAACCCCACGTCCCGCAATTTGTCTGACTTATTATCGACGGCTAAGGAGTTGGAAGAAATTTTTTATTCATAGAAATTATTATAAAATAAAAGAAGAAAAGAGAAAGAGAACCTTAGTTTTTCGAACCATAGAAAGACTGGAGGAATATTTCGGCTCAAATATATATATTTTTTTAATTTTATGTGTTTCTAATAAAAATACTGAAGAATATTATACGATTGTCTGAGTCAGGAGTCAAGACTAGACCTCCTAATGAGCTTGGCTCGGCTTAGACCCAGCTCGGACTCAATGAGAGAAACATAACAGCTCAGATTCAGCTTGGCTCGGTTTTGAAAGAAAAAAAGCCCGGCCCGGCTCAGCCCGGCTCATGTAAATACTTGGTTCAGCTCATCGTGATCTTTGTACCCTCTTAACTTTTTTGAATTCGGATTTCCTATAGTAACTCAAATTTTGATTTTATATCCAGATCGTCCGATACGATCAAAGCAAAGAAACAACGGATAAAATTAGCCCAATGTATACTGTACTGCTGCATTGGTTCACCTTTACCTCTAGTAGCACCATATTTTTTTTATTATTTCTTAGTACGTGTACACTACTCCATATTCTTCATTAATATACAAACAAATGTTACCATAATGCTCAATTTAGCAGGTCTAAAAGACCAATACAATATACAAATTTTCATTGGAAATATCTTTGTTGTGGTGCGAGGTGAGAGAATGACAGATAGAGAGCTTGAGAGCGAGAGAGTGAGAGAACGAATTTTCAAAAAAAAAAAAAGAGAGCGAGAGAACAAAAGAGAAGATAAGATTCGATAGGCCACTCGGCTCTAAATGTTTAAGTAATAAAATATGATCTGAATCGAATTCAGACTTTATTTAGTTTAGGATCTGACTTGATATAATTTATTGAGTTATCCAACTCATTGACTCATGAGTTGGCCCGGCTCATTAACAGGCCTAATCAAGACGCAAATTATAAAATATCTTCAATTGAAAATCTTTTACAGTCTTAATAAAAATGTTGAAGGATCTTTTGATTTAAATTTTTTCTATCAAAAATTTGGACTAAAAAAAATTCCTTCATCTTTCTGTGAATAAAAAAAAAACTAAAGTATTCTTTCTATTTTTCTCTCTTATTTATAATAATTTCTATGAATGAAAAATTCTAGAGTTGTAACCATATGAATTGCCTTTTTTGGGGCAACGCACCATCACCACTAGAAATTTTGTTTAACCCGACTCGGTCACTCAGAGCAATCAATCTGCATATTACGAATATAAAAATGTGAGGAGCAATTCAATCATCAACCATCGTAACTTTTGGTGTTTCGTTGTGACCACAATTTTCTCTCGTTACTAACAATTCAAAATTTGAACTTCAAATGATGTGAATTATTGATTTTAGTTTATTCTTAAATTTATGCATTCATATAAAAATAAATAAATTTGAGTTCGTTTTGTGCGAGATTAAAAATGTACTGGAAGATGAATAACTCAAAAGTCTAAATTAATCAGAATATATCGTTTATTTTTTTTCTTGGCTTCTCAATCTTGTACGAAATGAATTTCAATTTTGTGATTTTTAACATAAATATTAAAAATAAAATAAGACCAATGATTCACAATTTTTATTTATGCCATATTAAAAAAAAAACTAAATAATCACTATTTTTATATAATTTTAAACTTATCATGTCCGTCAATTGAATTGGCATACTAAAAAAGACTTGTCCGTCAATTCAATTGGTGGACCGACCCTCTTTTTTTTGTTAAACATAAACTAATTTTTGAAGTCAACAATTACCGATATGCAAGCATTGCGTGGTACAGTCAAATGGCAAGTCAGGAGGATTGGATTCTTTGGAGTAGTGATATTAATGTGAATATTTTGGAAGAAGAGCCAAATTTAATTGTTGTCGAAATTCATGAAATAGCTAGGATCAATTGGACACTAGATTTTAGTGTTTGTGCATGGGGACCTGGCAGGATCACAGAACTCCAAAATATGAACCAGTATTGAGTGATCCAGATGTCTGCCAATTGAATTGGCGGACGTGGCAGATTTTTAATTTTTCAGAAATAGCGGTTATTTTGGTTTATTAATTTTTTTGAATATGATATAAATAAAAGTTTCAGTTCTTTTGATAACTAAGATGTAAGTGGAGGAAACTTCTGAGTCTAAAAAGTTATAGTATGTTTTTCTCTATCACTAAGATATGAGTGGAGGAAGCATCTAATTCTAAAATATTTAAATGTAGCTCTTTTATCTCAAAAGAAAGACTTTGAAATTTGGATGTCACCCTAAACCACTGATATAAAGACAATGACACTCTCACTCGGTTTCGTTTGCCAGCAGTCCAGCTAGAGGTGAAAACAGAGCGGACAGTGGTAAAACTTTTTTTTTTTTCATTTTTTGATATGAATTCGGATTAGATTAGATATTTATTAAAATAATATTAAAATATTAAAATTCATAATATTTATCTAATTATAACGGTGAATAACATAAATTTTTCATAATATATATTAAAATATATAACATATATTTACTATTCAGATATAGATAATTGAAACGTAAAACTGTATTAGTATCTTATCCACATAGATATTCGAATATCGGATATCGAATATCCACATCTAAATTTTCGAATACGGATCCAATATGGATCGGATATTATCCATACGGTTTTCACCCCTAAGTCCAGCACAACTACAGATTGATATCATCTATTTTTGTATTAAGAAAATAGTCATATTATTCTAAATTGGATTATACAAAATAAAATGAACGGATCAGATTAAAACGAATCCTCCGTTCGTTTTAAATCAACAGTTCAATTTTTCTTTGGAAACAAGTAGCAGAACTTGAACAACAAAGAGTTTTCATTTTGCAAACTGGTCGACAGCCCATTTTTAGCTTGATGGGTAAAAGAACCAACCGTAGAGTGGAACTGCATCCTCTGCTGCACTTTTATTGTGCAGCAGAATGCTGCACTTTTGGACGGTCCAGATTTAATCTCAGCCGGTGAGTGCTCGGATGATGGAGAGGCAGTATTAATTTTGCTTTAAAATTCATGCCAAAATCTTATTTCGTCCGTCTAATAAAAAAACGAACGGTTCAGTTCAAAAATGCAGCATCCTGCTGCACAATAAAAGTGCAGCAGAGGATGCGGTTCAACCGTAGAGTACTAGATTGTGCTCATCTACAAAGTTTCCGGATTAAAACCCGGTTCAACAGTGAGTACTCTGTCTACTCATCACATCCTACGGGTTGAGACCGGTTCGACAGAAAAAAAAAGGTATCCGCCCCAAAATCCAAGAAAAGCCCTAAACCCTTCTTCCAGTTCCCTCGCGCGGGATTCATCACTCCAGTTTCCCCCTCTCATTTCCTAGGGTTTGATCCGTCGCTTCAACCCCGCTTCCATGGCGAAGGCGTCGGAATCTCTGTGGTGGGACCCATTTGTGGACCTCTTCGAAGAGCTCGATCGCGCTCCGCTCTCTGACGATCTCCCAGATAATCTCGTCAGTCTCTCTCTCTCTCACCCGAACCTCCCTCCGGGCCACACACACGAACCCACAGACACACACTCACTCACATTATGCAAGTTTTGTTCTGCTTTGTTAGCTGTCTCATGTGACTTGCACTCTTGATGCAAGTATTTTAATCTTTGGGCCGTTACAGATCAAATACTAAAGGAAAAATCTGATACACGAGCAAAATATTAATAGGAATCTAAATATTTCTGGACTGACCACTAGGTACCAGTAAGTCTCAGAACCAAAGCTGACTGGTTTATTAGTTCAAATTGGATTAGATAAATCAAACATGGAATTGAATTTTAGGTGGAGAAGATAAAGAGAAATCATACATGGTTTGTCGAGTCAATTTCTGGCTTCAAGCCCCCAAACGAGGTGTCAAAGAAACTTCTAGAGTCTAAAGAGCTAGTCCTAGGGCGACATCTGTCAGTAAAGGCGGAGCTCAGAGAGACTGCTCTTAAAGCCAGCCAATTGGCGGTACTTCTTTTTTCTAGCTCTTCTGTGTTTTGCCAGTTACTGGGTCCTGTGCAAACTAAGCCCAATACTCTCTCATTGCATCTACCAAATATTAAATTTAACATTTCTCATATCTGCAACAAAAAATTTTCATTGGTCATCTCCAAACAAAACCAACCACTGGTATAGAAGTTAAGGAAATGAATTGACTAATTTACCTGAATATTTTATCTTGACTAACCAAATTATATACAACCAATTCATGCAATGTCAGATACTAACATTTGGTCCAACCTTTGGTTTTAGTTGCTTACTTTGAATTTATGAAAAGGCTGGCGCCTATTTGAATTGGGGGCAAAGTTCTCAAATCTTGACATTGTCAGCTACATCCCCAGTAACTCGAGAGTGGGGTGTTATTTGCAAATGTTTAATGAAGTTGGATTTTGGCTGCACATATGAGAAGTATTTGGTGTATCTATAAATATTGCACTGTGTCAAGATAAAATATCAGATCCCAGCATTTGAACCCTCCTCTTAATATGTATTCGAGTTTCTACTAATAAATATCAAGAGGAGGGTTCAAATGCCTCCATTTTTGAAAATTTTAATAACTTAGAATTTAAATCTTAAATGTCAAAAGAAAACCGTAGATATGATTTATATTATTTTCTCTATGCACATGTAAAAGAGTATGCATTATAACTTGTTTTGATTGTAATCAAGAACTTGCAAAATACATTGACGTGGATAATTTTTGAATGCTTATTTTTCAACTTGTTGATTCATATAAAAACAAAATTCGAAAAGTGATCTATTTTATGTGCATGTAGAGAAAATAATATAGATGATATCTGATGGTTTACTTTTGACATATAAGTTTTAGATTTTTTTGTTATTAGAAATTAAAAAGTGGAGGCACGATGGAGGCGCAAAAATGGGCATTTGAACCACCCTCAAATAATAATTATAGAGAAAATAATATAGATGATATGTAATGGTTTACTTTTGACATATAAGTTTTAGATTTTTTTTGTTATTATAAATTAAAAAGTGGAGGCATGATGGAGGCGCAAAAAAATGGGCATTTGAACCCTCCTCAAATAATAATTTGTTTTAATTTGTTGTAGGACTTAGATGAGGTGCAGTCTTACATACTAGTTGATAGATCTGTGGGCCACACAGCAAATGTGGAATACAAAGAGCTAGTACATTCAGTAAGTATCTCATTATGCTAATTTTATTAAATATCCTTTTTTTTTTTCAATATATACCAACATGCTGTGATTAATACCCAATGTTTCACTTGAAATATGTGCAGTACTTGCTTAGGCAAGGCATATACTCAAAAGCTTAGTCTAGAGATGAAGAATCTAAAACTTTGTAAAAATGCTCCTTAATATTTTTGTTCATAAACAATTCCATCAAATAAATTGGGTTTAGGCCATTTCAGTAAGAGAGTTTTTCCAATCCAGGTTTAGATTACCATGGGAAAATGGATTTAGTGGTTACAATTTTGGCACTACTACTAATAGCTCAAATTTCCCTAGATCCTAAAAAAAATATCAAAAGTTAAAGGACTTATACGGTGGAATTGAAGTTTGCATGAACTTGTCAGAAAGCAATATGGTTAAGACAAGAATCAAGATTAAAAGATTGTGGTCTCTTAGTTTGTTTTCACGAACATAACTTTTGTTTAACAGTTTAGTGTTGTTGCCTTCCAAAAAAACAGTTTATTGTTGGTTGCTTCTAACGCAAAATATGCAGGGACTCATATAAAATGTGAGAAATGTTAGCCATGGTTGCTAATACGTAACTTGCTCTGTATACTTAGCTAAAGCTCTTTCTGCCATTGCTATATTTTTTTCTTTTCTTTCTGTTGAGTGTTGTTATCTACCATCAAATGTGTAGGTGGTGCTAAGGTATTACTTAGAGAGGCAATGCTTGTTGAAATGCATCAGAAGGATTTTTGTGCACGCATTGTATTGCATCGATGCAATGGGGGGAGAGGCCATGGCGTTGATTAAAGCGGATTTGCAAAACAAGCTTATTTCTCTTGTTCAAGATCTGCTTGCTTCTGCTTTCTCCGTTAAAACTGTATGCCTTCTTTTAATGCAGTTCTTCACTTTTAGGAGCGTTTTTTCATACTTGCAAATCCTGTAATTCTTTTTTTTTTCCTGCCATCAAAATCCATTACTTTACCCATATCAACATCATTGATCAATAGCTCGGTTAGGGTACTTGCTATTTTTCATTTGCTAACAACGGATCTAATAACTTTTCATGTGTGTTGCACACATTTATTTGTTCGTTTTCACGGAGTAGAAGGGGGAGGGAGGGTATAATTTGTGTGTGTGTGGGGGGGGGGGCGCGCTTAAGCTGGGACAGTTTTGGATGTTTATTTAAATGAAAAAAAATACTGTGGATTTGACAGTGTTAGCAGGGGGGTCTGTGATATTTTGTGGTTTTGAAGGGGTACCTATCAACATTTTGAAGGGGTGTACAAAATGATATCTGATTTTTGGGAGTTACACATCAAATTCTTCCCTTTTCTTTATTATTAGTGTTTTTCTAGCCCTATTTTTTTACTAGCATCGTTTGAAACAATGCAGGACATGGAATTTACTATTCTCTGGGTTGAAGAAATGCTAATTGAGGCTAATTTAATATTTGACATCTTGTTCCTTTCCTTCTATGATAATTTTTCTCCTTGCACTCTCGACCAGTGGAAATCCCTTTTGAACCTTTTCAGGGTAAGTTTCTCATTTTATAGTTTACCCACTGTTTCAGCTTTGCTGAAATTATTGCAATTATCATGCTTTTATATTTCAGGGAATGTTGGGCGGACCTTATGATGCCAGTAAAATGGCGGTTTCTGTAGAAGCAATGACCTCATTTTATCATTTGAAGGCTCAGTTGTTATTTATTCTTATAGAAACACTAGATTTGGAGAATCTTCTTCGAAAGGTTCATGATGAAGTACCTTTTAGGTATCAATCTCTCAAGTGTATGTTCTGTAGGTTTTTTTTTTTCTTTTTGAAATTTCTCCTGCACACTAATTATCTAGTTATTTTCATGAAATGCAGTGAAGCCTTGTGTGCATTTTCTCTCGCTGATATCCAAGAGATTGATGCTGAGGTCTCTAATTTTTCTGAGGAATTAGAGAGAGAATCTGGGCCATTGATTCTCGCTTGGGCAGTGCATCTTTGTCTTGTCTCATCTCTGCTAGAAAGGGGTACTGACACACTAATGGACCATATAAGCTATGTGCGGCAAGCATTTGGTTGTGCCCCTTTTGACTATTTGCTTGAGATTATTGGCAGCAACACATTCAAAGAGTCAGATGTCAGTCTTTTCTTTCTTTTCTCCTTTCTTTCTTTGGTTAATCAGCATATTTTAAGAATTGCACTGTTTATCGGTGATTGTTTCATCTTTTCAGGGCCCCATTTCTGGTTTTCTTAGTATTGTGAGGACACTAATCTCAGCTTTCATCGCATCATATGAGCTTTCTGAATCAGTAAGTTATACCTTTCATGCCCAAGATATATGTTTAGTTACTTTATTGTTTTATGGTACAACCATCCTGGGATTGTTCTGAACAGGTACGCTGTTCTACTGGTTGTCTTGCATGGCCTAAGTGGTTTTACTGAAATAAAATAGTAATTTATGTTTAATTTACTTGAAAGAGCAATAGGACCCTTCCATGTACCAACTGGTACATGTCAATACAAGCAAAACTGCTTATATTATTAGACAGCCTTTTGTAAATGATGTTCTTGTACTCCTAGACCTTGGAATTAATTTACTCAAGCAATTGAATCCTCAGTTGCTTTTCTTCCTGTTTTGTTTCTTTCCCTCCACCAGATAACTGATGGCTATGTGAGTTCAATTTTAAGTATTCTATGCCACATTTACCGTGGTGAGGTATGTCTTATATATTTTATTTTAATTTATGCCATTACTTTTTTGCAAATTTACCTTTCTGAATATATCTTTGCTTATATGTCCCTGGACCTTATGCTTTGAATAATAAATGTGAGTGCAATGTTTAATTTCTCAGGAATCACTTTGTATGCAATTTTGGGACAAGGATAGCTATGTTGATGGACCTATCAGGTCTGTCCTTTATATGCTCGAGAAAGAATACCCGTTTCAAAAGCTTGACTTCATTCGTTTCCTCTCTGCCGTTTGTGAAGGGGCTTGGCCTGCTCAGTGTGTGTAGGTTATTCTTCCGACCTCTCTCTCAATAGTTTGTGGTATTAGTTATAAACTGTAGGTAGCCCCCTCTAACTAAACACACATTTCGTTAACGGCATTTGTCGTTTCACATATTTGCAAGTCCACCTTTTCTGAGATATTTTTGGATAAACTTTGAGACACTAAATCAACCTGATGAAAGAAGTATATTTGATTGAATGCTGACCAACTTGACCCAGCTACTAATATGTCATATCTAGATTCCTTTTTAATCTGAGTTGATGAGTTTGTATGTATCTAAGGAAGTGGATAAGTTGTAATGTAAGTAGTCGACTTTTTCCTACACTAGGATATAAGTTGATGGGTTTTGTCGAGATGACAACCGGCAATGAAGTCATCAAAAGTCAACTCTTTTATTAATAATTATGTTAATTGTGGACGACCCAAAAGTTGGTTTCCTGTCCTTTGCTAGAAGAGATGTTTCTTGTATTGTGCAAATGCATAAAACCTGTTGGCTTAATTTGCAAAGGGAACCCTAAATTGTATTAGCTCTAACAGGTAAAAATGATGTATGCTATGCACCGGCACTGAACATGACTGGACCATGCATGACTGATAACAGCCTTTGACCCATACAGTATTGGGACTCAATTATACCTTAACATCTATGTTAAACTCATTGGCAGAAATCAAACTGAGAAATGTCCAAAACATAATATAGGGAAATACATCTCTAGGTCACCTGGACTTATTTTCTTTTGTCTTAGAGAAATCTATTATATCTATTATTGGGTTATAACATGTAAAGTTAATACAGGTACAACTATCTTGAAAAGATGAGGGGCATTACCACACTGTATCAGATGCCTTCTGGAACTGGTGATGCAAGGAATAAGAATATGGTGCGACTGAGCTCCCCAATAGGTGTACCAGGTGTAGAGAGCATAGTCATTCCAAGTGGAACCCGTGGTTTTTTTCTTAGAGCTGTTGATGGAAGCCTAGTGCTGGTACATTGGGAGGTACTTTTCTTTGTTGTGTGAAGTAGATTTTACTATTTTAGGATTATGATCAAAACAGTGATGGGATGGAACTTCTTTACCATTAGATAGTTTACAATCATTCGGTCCCTGTGCTGTAGTGTATATCAGCCTTTACTGGTATGTCATTGGCAACTAATATGATAGGTTCTCTTAATTTTTTATTGTTATTTTTTTTCTTCTAAAATCACTCCATATTTGTCATATATGCTTAATGGACCTACAATACTGTTGGCTAACAAAAATCACCTATTTTGAATGAAGAAAATATAATTTAGCAGTATATAATATTTTGATTACAGATTTATTTTCTTCTTAGATGAACTTCTTCCTATTGTCAGTCTTTGAACAGAAAATTGTTTATATAAATTTGTCACATTAAATTAGTTACTACATGGCAAGATTAGATTTGAGAGGAAGAACATGAACATCAATACGCTAGGTTGCTAGCCAACTCATGGCAAGATTAGATTTAAGAAGAAAAGGAATTACAAGGATATGAATTAGATTTAAAGGGGCCAATCACATTGACGGGCTCCAACATGAGGTCTTAATGATTCAATTATAGTTGATTCTTGAATCAGGATTAGGATGGTCTCTCTTTTGTTCCTGTAACAATCAGTGGTCAGTTTGGTCTCTTTTGCAATTACCACAAGTCATTTCCAAGTAAGAAACCATATTTTTTTGTAACAATCCTTTTATTGTACTGAGACCAGCATTTGTTATTAATCCTATGTTGAGCCTCCTATTTGCTCATTGCATGCAATTGCCGTGTCAATATCTGCCATCCATCTAATTTGATGCCTGTGTCTTGCTTAACTGTTATTTTTGCAATAATTACCTATCAAGCAAAAGAATAAAACAACAATAAAAAATAATGTCAAATCTGATAGACTGCAGCATTAGACTGTTGATTAGCACTTGGCAGTGCACTGTATTATAAAATGTCATCAATATTAATGAAGGCTATCTACACTTCTACATAGTGTATGCATTAAACAGATGAGGCATCAGCATTCTCAAACTTTAAAAGAACCTTATTTCCTTATTGGGTTGTTTTTTTAATAATTGCGGGTATGATAACTACTTCCCAGAACTCACCCCCTAGACGCCCCCACACAGTTTTCCATCTTCCTTATAATACAAGCTTGGATTTGTGTATGGACGGTTATTGTTGAATGCACACTTGCCTATTGTATAATGTGCTCTTGTTCATTTTAGTATGAAACACCGGTTGATTGTGCATTTTTGAACCTCCAAAAATGCACAAGCTATTTCATAATGAACACTCAGCTATCGCACAATACACACTTAAGAGTATTGCATGATGCACACTTGATGTTTTGAACTTCCATACTTGTTGACTGGACCACTCTAAAATACACACCTGCTTATTGTGTAATACACGATAATCTATCACTTTTTTCTTGGAAACTTGGCCAAAAACAATTGGGGGTAATTGGGGGTATAGTACTCCTAACAAGTAATGTTGTTTTGCAGTTTCCTCATTCAGGAGTGTTTCTTTTGCTTCTGAATTTGGCTCAAGGCCTCCATTTGAACCATCATGAGGAATCTTCTCACATAATGGACCTTATATATCGGATGGTCTCTGCTAATAAGGTAATTTGTTCTCATCCTGATCTTATTATGATTATATATTTTTGGATTTAAGAACCCCAATTCTTTTCTTTATTTTCATGACTTGTTATGATCTTTTGTTTCAGGCAATATGCTTTTCTTTGCTCAGTACCGACTCACTGCTGATATCGAGCAAAGCTGAAGCCTACAACTTGGCGAGCCAATTAGACAATGATTTTAGGTTTGGCTTTTTTTATCACATTTTGACATTTTCCCTTATTTTGCGAAGCATGCTTTTGACTAGTAGAAATTTGGTATTGGGAGTATTTGACTAGTAGAAATTTGGTATTGGGAGTATTATGGTGCCAGTTAGTAGAAATTTACAAACGTGAATTAATGTACTGGGTTTTAGCACCAAATTAACAAACTGCGGATGTTCTAAAGTAGAAACAACCAATTTATTAGTTTTAGGCTATTGATAGATGCAGTGCCGTGGTGCTTCTCAGCCATTTTGTTGTACTGAGAGCTATAATGATATTTCTCTTTTCTTTAATATTTCAGGATTGATATTGTAAAGTTGGTGTGCACGTCAGTACTGAATCTAGTTCAACAGGGTGGTAATATTGGAATAGTAGCAAATTCTTTTGGCATCTTAGCGGAGATGTTGAAATGGTACAAGAAATACCTGTTTTGTTATGCAAACAGCTACTATGGTAACTTGAAACTCATATACTTTTTTTTGTGCAGTATGCCTTCTCGTGTGCTTGATGCGGCGTTGAGTTCAAATATCTTTTCAACTGAAATTACTGGCCACCCAAAGTGAGGGAGTTCTATTGATTATTCGTTTTTATAAATTTTCTTGTACAAGTTTGTTGGTGTAATGTGCAAATTACCATTTTTACATTTGTTTGCTTTTGTACGTCTCAGTGGAAGTTGGATTCTTTCAACTGGGCTCGTAAGGTTATTCTTTGCGGCATGTGAAGAATCAGACGGGGACTGCTCCTCATTGACTATCTCAGGCAATTATTTTACATATAGAGATAATTATACCAATTCAAATTTTGGTTGCTCTTCTTTTGTTTTGTATGTTCAAAACCTAACCTGAACTGACCTTGATATGAAGAAACTAAATTCTGATAAAAGAAATTCCACCTCCAGTGCTTGACTTCATATCTCAGTTAGTGGAGAAAGGACTAACAGAATATAGAATTATGGCGCCGCTTATCATGTTTTCTCTCCAATACATGTTGGTTAATCATATCAACTGGAAGTACAAGAAGCACTCTCGTGGGAGAACTACACTCAAGGTATGATATAGTGTTCATTGGTAGGGTTGGTTGTGGAGTTGGTAGACATGAGGTCTGGACTAGGTGATATTACTGCCATACCTGAATTAAATTCTAGAAATGATGGGTAATATTGGAATCTTACTCAAAACTTATGTTGTTCCAAGAATTAGAGTACTAGACTATACTAGTGGCAAGGATAAGAACAAGCTGCACATTTCAGTAAAATTATTCATATTTTTATTTAGTGCCTTTCTTGGGCACTCTTCATACTGTTCATAAATTAGATGTACCAATATTTAGCGAGGGCTTGCATTTTCCACTCTTGTAGGTTTTTGAATTGATGAAATGTTGTTTTAGAGTCCTCCCTTCATCACATAGCCTAGGCCGCATGGTTCGTGACATTCTTCTCTTTGATTCTGCTGCTCTTAATGTGATTTGGAGAATTATGATACTATCGACCGAAGCATTAGATGTAAGTGATGTTCTATTTAACTTAAGGCATTTTATCCTTTATTATTCATAACTTCGTATAAATGAGATTTTTTTTAATTGTTTTTGGCTTGTACCAAAAAAAAGCCACAGATGTCATACTCGGGGCATAGTAGTGAGCTACAGGACATTGAAGTTGTACCACTTGTTTTGGTCAGTGCACTTGATGTCATCCACCATATCCTTAACGAATTACCTGAGGTATGCAGTTATACCATTTTACCATCTAATTCATTGGTCACAAAAGTTGATAACCACCAAAATGAAATGCTATAATGGTATTATATTTTCAAATGTTGTAAGATTAATTTACAGGAGCCATTGCAACATGTCAAATTTGATACCCTTCCAAGGGTAGTGTTTGGTTGAGGCCTAAGTTGGTTATTCCAATTTAGGCCGGCCTAAAGTTTTGTTGAGGTCAAGTTATGTCAAGACCTAAGCTATGTATTAACTAAAGAAGAGAGGGGGGGGGGCATTGGATAGTCGCTGACAGTGGGGCCATAGGGGGACTAACTCTTAAACCACCTGGAGAGGTGGTTTACCTCTAGGAGCCTAATTTTAGAGTTAGGCCGGCCTAATAAATCTGCATTTGGTGGAATGGAATGACTGAGGCCTATATCCCTCATTCCATGGTTTAGGTCTCAACCAAAAGGTACTAAACACCACCTTAAACTAGAAATATCAAGAGTACCCCTATATAGCATTAGGCTTACTAAATAAACGGGATAAGCTCTGCAGCCTCCCTTCCTCATTTATTACAGAAATATTCCCCTTGTCCCTGATAGGTTTTCTTTATGATGAACATAAAGGGGTAATTTGGTACCAAAAGGTGATGAGGGGTATATAAATAGTATAAATGAGGTTATAGAGATTGTGTGATGTACTTGTGATTTTTATTGGGTTATAAATGATATTAATTTTTTTTATGCATTTTGTGGGTACAAGTGAAATATTGATATTGTTGTGTTGAACAAGCAATTATTGTGTTCCTAAATTTGGTTAATGTATTTAGGAAACATTTTCAAGCCTTCCTCCATTGTTTAGTTTGCTTCTCTCCCCTGCTACAAAGCCAATGCCTTTCTCTTCGTTGGCGATTTCATTATTCTCCTTCTCTCACAATCCTGTAAGTATGCTATCTTTTATTTTTATTTTTTTGAAGCCTGATATTTTCATTATGCTGCATTTCCATAAAATATAAATAACCCAGTTTTCTGTATATAAAACCTAATTCTCATGAATTCTCTCCTAGGTAATACAAATAGCTTCAGCTAAAATGCTTTCCTCATTATGCGTTGTTGCATCAAAATTCCAGTCACAACTCTTTGAGTATGCCAACCTTGTTTTTGATGCTACCCAGGTTCTTTCTTCATCTTGTTCAATTTTTTTGGTTTCTGCAAGAGAAATTTGATATACTGATCTTCATAACTCATTTAGGATTTCTTTTTCTCTTTGGCAGATGAAAAAAATAAAAACAAGCATCTGTGAAGCTCTTAATGAAGGCGTCGACCAAGATGATAGTTCTAAAGTTGTTGTACTGGATTTTCTTACTAATGTTGCCTCTTATCAGGTACAACCTTTTATTTTTTGGAACATTGTTGGAAAATTCTTGCATTTGGAATTCAGATCTAGTTCGGTACCGGATGATAGAATTTTTAAATCCAGACCGTTCATTAACCAGGCATGAATCTCAAAACAGACCCCCCAATAGTCATAAAATAATAGCCACCGAATTCCAATTGCTCGGCTGAAATCGTGCAACGTTTATTTGTAACTCATGGCGGTACTGGGGAGGATACGGACTCTTGCATTTGTGTATTTGTACAAGTGGTCCTATCTTGTAGATGAAATTTAAAGATGGTCTCTATGGTCCTATCTTGCTGAGATGAATACTTCTTAAAAATAACTAGCTTTGATAGGAAGATTCATTGATGCACTATTAAAATTTTTATTGAATAATGGTGCATGACATATATTCTTAAGAATTCATTTTGAAGATATTGATAATATATCATTAAAGTTGTCTATGTTAATACATAACAAAAATGATTTGGAAGGGACAATTTTATTTGAATGTCTTCACAATTTAGGGTCTTCTTTCACCAATACCAAAGAAAAATGCCTTTTTTTAAAATTCCTTTATTTGAGATTCCCTCTCAAAAGGAAACAAATTGCTCTTGAATGTCTTGCCTACAACTCCCATGTCCCTCCACAAGCCAACAGTATAATTTTTGCATGTTTTTGTGATTTTAGCCGGCTCTCTTTTCTTCTCTTGCACTGGAGAGCGAACCACTGGAAATAAAGCCCAAAGAAAATGAGACAATTAAGAGGGGAAGTAAAGTTGTAGACATGCTTTTGAAATTCCTGGATAGGTCGAAGTACCTAATTAATGGCAAGCCTCATCTTCTGTCGAGTATTCTTGGGCTCCTCAAAGCATTATGGGATGGTGGGACCCAGTATATCGAAATTCTCGACATTCTCAAAACCTCGACAAATTTTTGGGAGAATTTGTTGTCTTGTTTATCTCCAAGCTGCGATAAAAGTCCTCTTCCAGATGAAAATTCAAATAAAGATGGTAGCTGTGAATTATCTTCTAGGTATTATTTAAAAGAGTATCTCTTCTGTAATATCCATTGTTATTATCTTATTATATATTTTCTATTATTCTTTTTCTCTCATTTGCCTGATTGGCATTTTATTGTACTTTTTGGTAGGTTTTCTTGTCAGAGTGCAGTTTTGGAGATCATGGCTAACGAGTTGTTTCTCGAGGAGAGAATTTTACAAGGTGAAAAATCAAGTGACCAGAGCATCAAGAATGTGCTGAGAAAGTTCTTTAGCAGTCATGATACAGAGGAGTTGGTGAAACACTACACTGCTAGTGGATACAACATTGAACTTCTCCATCGAGCTAAGGTGACAGATTTTTTGAATTGATAAGACGTCTCTCTCTTTTTCTTATATTATTTGGAATATTTCTTTTTTACTTTAATTTTTTTTTTGTTATAACTATTATAGGCAGCGGTTTCTCTGTGCATTGTGCATCTTTTTGAAAAAATATCAGGGGGCTATACAGGAAGCTTGTCAGTTTCACTTGTGAAGAGAATTGAAGAGATTGTACGTTCATTATCAGATCACCCTACATTTTCTGAAGTTCTGACAAGGTATGGTATTATTTCATATTATTTTCAAAGAGTGTTGTTTTTCTTTCCTTTTTTCTCAGCATATCTTCATGCCAGTACCTGAAAAAAATGTTCAGTGACAACTGTAAACATCCCCTCATCCCGGGCCTTGAAAAAAAAAAAAGGTCCCATACAAAGATAAATGCTAAATTCCACTTCTTTATCTTTATGCAGGGAAGGAAATCGAACTGCTGCTTTTAGCAAAATAGCTGACTACCTACAGGGAAAGCTTAAAGGACATGACATCCCTTCTGGTCCATTTCTTGACCTCTGTACTTGTCTATTGGATGCCAATCTTTTTAGGTGCAAAACAGTTCGCAAAGACAGTAACGACGTGTGTATCTATGATGTGTCACAATCTGCGGGAGAGTTGGGAGTCAACCTTTGGACCCACTTGTCAGACTGGAAGGGGTTGGTGGACATAGCAGAAGATATGTTTGTTTTTATGCACAACGTTAATTCTTTGGTTTTGGTTGAAGGCTCCAGACTCCGTGCTCTGAGGGCATTTATTATGGCCTTGACTGTCTACAAGGAAAATGTAAGCCCCTTTGACTTATGTGAAGTTACTTCAAATGCTGAACTAACAGTTATGATATGGTGGGTGCTTCTGTGTGTCCTGTTGACAGTTTCTAATTAAAGAAGCGGAATAGAAAATTGGTTACATTTATTGCTGCACCACTTTGCTAAGTATGTTAAAGACTGGTAAACTGGTATTAGGCAGTATGTTATTCCTTTGTATATATGTTACAATATATAATCTTGGATGCTTGATTTATTTTTCAACCGACATTAGCTTTATTCGTTTATTGTTAGGGTGGCGGCTTGGTTTCTGAGGCATTTGTCATGTTGGGCATCAAATGTGTTTGCAAGTCTATCCAGGCAGCCTTGGATTCTTTAATTAGTTTTACAATAATCAACGCAGAGGAAGAGAGCTATATGTTTGGCTTTCTTTGTACTCAAACAGAGTTTCTCCTGACTCTTGTCAAAATTGGGAAGGTGCACTTGCATGCAATTCCCATTCTTACAAAAGTCGTAATCTCAGGCATCAAGATATTAGCTGACATCAGATCACCAGGCCCTGCACTCAACAAAACAATCGAGCCTTTCCTCATGTTGCAACTGAACTTGCTTGGCACAAGTACCGACAGAGATGATGCTAGTGAAGCTACCTTAACTGAATTGGCTAGCATTAGTGGCTTATTATCTCCTCTATGCAAGTACTCAAAGAATCCTGTACTCTCCAACCTAGCATTGGTTTGCATGGACCTCATAATGAAGCGCAATTTGGTGAGTCCAAGTATTTCAGTGCCTATTGTGCAAAATCACCTCCCTGTTCGTGATATTTTACAAAAGATCAGAAATGAAACTATTTCTGATTCTGTTTCTGTTTCGGCTTCTGTGGCACTTAGCTTCTTTCTGACACTTTCAAAAACAAAAGGAGGGGTCCAGTTACTTCATTCATCCCATGTCCTTTCTTTTCTGAATGCCTTTTTAGGCGAAGGTGATCCCTTTTTAACCAAAAGTGTTCACTTGTGGAGTCTTGGTGTAGCAATTATAACCTCTGTGATCCATTTTGCAAGCAGTGACAGTTATTATTCTGATATAGTGGAGGAAGCTGTTCTGTTTCTCACAGGGAAGGCTGAGGTCATGTCATATTACCTTTCTGCTCCTGAATTACCCATAAATGACAATAAGAGGCCACGGCCAAATAATTCACGAATTACCCTGGATGCGCTGACCTTAACCGAGCAGTGTCTATTCTTTGTATACACCCTTTCAAGGCACAAAGTGCCACTTTCTATAAGTTCTGGACTAATGGAGAATGTTATCCATCTACTGGCCTTTATAAGTAAGAGAAGTACAAAATTACCATTTTGTCCTCCGAGCTGCAAAGAGGAGGTGAGGCTTGATAAATGCACTGCAGTTATTAAGACCAAATGCGGGTGGTTCGGGCTCTCTGCAGAGCCAACTCAATTCACAGAGAGAGTTGCTGTGAAAATTTACAAAATCTCTCTTCTTGTTTTGAGTATCTTGTGTGTACAAGCTGAGGCGGCAGTTAAGAGAGCTGAAGAGGTTGGTTTTGTTGACCCAGTCAATCTTCCTGAGCTACCTATGCCTGAAATTCTTCATGCATTGCAGGTGAGTATTTTGTCTTATCTGGTATTGCTTTTCTACTAAATGATTGTTGTGCGGGCATTTCTAATAACATTGGAAAAACGGTTTGCTGTTTTGAATTGCTTTTTGTTGGTAATAATAAATTATATTGTGAGCCTATGTACAAAAAGTTGCATGACTAAATAGCATGGTTATTGTTCTTTGTAGGATCAAGCAATTGCTGTAGTAACAGAAGTGTTGTCAGATGCAAATAAATCAAAATCTCTGGATATGGAGGTAGAGAGGGTGTGCGTCTTGTTGGTAGAGATACTGGATAGATCCCTTTACTTGGAGCTCTGCGTCTCCTACTTGTGTGGGGTCCGTCCTGTCTTAGGTCGCGTCGATGATTTCTCCAGGGAGATTAAGCCCATGATGCACAGTATGTAACAATATGAACTTTGTACAACTCCCTTAATTGCTGTTTTTTGCTGAAACCTATTAATATGCTATATGGGTTTAATTCTGTCTTCCAATTTTTTCTTGCAGCCATTGAACATCACAAGGATTTTATGGCATACCGCAGGTCATTGAATCAAATAGTAGCTCTACTTTACCCAGAATTGTTATACAAGGGAGATCTCATGTAATGTAGTAAATTGTAAATTTAATCCTTTTGATGCCATTGGTTCTTGTTCCCCTTCCTTCAGTCACAGTACCGTTCTGGTTTGTTGTAGCAACTTCACTGTAGAAAATCCGCATTATGTTATTTTTTCAGCCACAAGGGAATTTTTTTTGTCTTAGTTTATTCTAAATTTGGATTAAATATACAGAATGACCGAACCTTTTAAAAGATGAACATTTGTTCATGTTGAGGCCATCTTATAAATAAGGGATCATTCGGCAATTAAAACCTTTGTCAATCTTCAGAATATATTTTCAAAAATCAAGTTGAACATCTGCAAAAACTAGAATGTATGGTAATATTATTAGTGTATAGATCATTTATCCTTGTGCATTATGGTGCATTTTTCATATGTTAACAACAACAATCAAGTCTTTAGTCCTAATAAGTTGGAGTAGACTAGAAATGAAATCCAATTGTAGTCCCTAATGTTAAATACAGATTGTTCTTATAACTATAGCGGAGTACGAGGGGCTCATTACCTACTTTTGAGAGTTTGATGGGTTTCAAGACCATCCGATCTGTTTTAAGGTTGCACACGAAAATTGAAGTGGACGTGCTCATATATTAAAGCAGAGCATATGGATCTTAAAACGGATCAGGTTGGGGAGCTCATTTGACCTACTCCGCTTTATTTTAGAACTAAGGTGCTCTTAAGCTCATCAAAAGATTGGTGTGATTAACATTTAAACGTATGAGAATGATTTTTGAAAAATTTAGACTGTTGAAACTAATAAATTTATGGAGGGATGCTCTTAAATATCGAATTTATAAATTTTTGAATTAATTTAGTATAAGTCAAGTGGTCAAAAGAAGGTTATTTATAAGTTATTTTTCATATGTTTATTTTTTTTTGTCTGTCTTTATACTTAGTAAATTCAAAATTTTATAAATTTGATATCTAAATGTATAACTCTTGAAGTAGATTGATTGGTTTCAACATTTTGAATTCATCGTTTGAAACCATATGATAAATTTTAAAATTAACCTCATCTTATCAAAGAACTTAATTAGCATAAGACCATCCTAGTTCTACTTCAAATATGCATCATGTAATATTATTCATATAAACCATATGTTAGAAACAAATTTTAAATCGGATTCCTTTACAGCAACAGGCGGAGTTTCCAGACTAAAAATATATTATCGTTACTAAAGCAATTTGAACTTCATAGCATAAATGTACGATGATGGCTAAGCTACTCCTCCCACGGTCCCACCCAACCAAAAAAAAAAAAAACAGAGAGAAATATCTTGGTCCAACCCTTTTAAATTGAGTCGAATGTACTTATTTAACCGGTACTCACAAAGAAATAGTTTTAAATAAGAGATTGATATGTTCAGATATTATTGTATACTACAACTTGGCAACTGCCAACGACTAGTTTACAACCCCAAAGAAAACTACAAGCTTGACCGAAAATGTCATATAAGTTCCAGAATAGAATCAACTAATCCTCTTTTTATTGGAACAGTTATTCCGCCTAACCCCACCTCTTCCAACCCCAGCGTTAATTCCTCCCCTGTACGTAACCTCTTCAATGCACCATCCTTTAAAGCCTTCCATTTCCACTCATAACCTCACCAGTACTCAACAAACCAAATTTACAATGCATCCCTCTGCTCTCTTCCTCTCTCTCACTCTTTGTTTTCTCCTCTCACAACCACTGAGAGCCACAACTGATGCACCTACTAATGTACCAGCAGGTACAATTCAAAGGGCCACAAAGCAGCAAATCCTCGCTGCTATTCCACCGAACTCTGAAGAGAACATTGTTCCGTTTCTCACCTCACCATCCGGGGCGTACACTGCATGCCTTATCAGACATGAGACAGCACCTGGAGCTGGTGGCTTCGGGAACGACTTCTGTTTTGTTCAGGTTTAGATCATACCAATTAAGCAGTCTGTCAAAAAATATCAACGTAAATTTAATTATACATAAGCCTAGACTTAATTTGAATTTTTGCCCATTAGGTCCAAGAAACAGTGTCAGGTAAAAGCATGTGGGAGTCGGAATGTGCACCTGCGAGTAACGTCAATACGTGTACACTCCTCTTCACTTGGAATGGCTTAGAAATATTTGATGGAAGCAACTCGGTATGGAACACCAATGCTGCATCAGCCGACAACAACTTCCTACTTGGTCTCGAGTTGGTAGACCAAGGTGACATGCGTATACATGACAAGGATGGGGAACTTGCATGGAAGGCTAGTGATGAGCCACGTGTTGATCAGCATTGCGGCATGCCAGGATCACCAGGCCTGGCACCGGCATTGCCACCTTTTGCTGAGCCGATTGGTCAAGACAAGAATCTTCCATTCGGGCAGTCTCAACAGTTGCCCCAGGCAGCTGACCCAATTAATTTGGGTGGTGCGGGCCCTGGGCAATTTCACCAGCCAAACAGCGAGGCTGTCGGTGGCGGTGTAGGTCAAGCATTTGGGTTCAATAGCCAGCCATTGGTAGATAACACACCTTATGATAGTGGTTGTTACAAAGGAAAATATTGGGCTGAGATGAACGTCGGTTTAATCCTTGGGGTTTTCTTTGTTATGATATTTTAGTGCTTTCTTTGATGCATTTGCTTTCATGGGTTATAAGGTGCATGAATGGAGATGGTATACTGTGAAGGATATACGGGGTATAAATGTTTTAAGGGATTAGTTGGTTTTTGTTGCTTTTGTTTTCATGTGATAATGTGAAGGAAGTAGGTGGTATAATTAAGCATTATTTGGTGGGGTGGGAATGCAATCTGTTTTAGGGTTCAAGTTGAAGTCTGTCTTGTTTCGTCCTGGTCAGTTGTAAACTTGTAATACTAAATCAAAGTTCTAAGTCTTGAAATTTCTCATTTTAATCCAGAACCTAAAGATTTTCATTTTTTTTTTCCTTTTATTGGGAGAAGTCAGTAGTAGGCTTTAAATGGGATAAGGTTTGGTCGATCCAAATAGTTTTGGACCGGACCCTGTCCAAAGTCTCTAAAAATCGTACGATTAAAGTCTATGGATAAGATAAGAGAGTGAGAAGAGCGAGCACTGAGCTATTTGGTTGACTCCGTTCATAAGCGGGTGCGTATCCTCTGAGATATCTCAATTTTTGCGTGATCGATGTGTTCGGGGGCCTATTCGGGAGAATGTATGGGGCAATATTATTTGAGTTTTGAGAATTGTGCATAATGTATTTGAACGATTGAGATATTTCAAAAAGTCACACAAAGTTTGAGATATCTCAGAGGATGCGAATTCAAAAATGCCACCATTAACCCCGGATCCAAATCCTCTGCTCGCCAAATTAGCAAGCAGGATCTTGCTTGCTAATTTGGCGAGCAGCGAAGTCGGTTCCATTAACTCCATCCATCCATCCATCAAGATCACTGTTATAAAAAACAACAAATTAATCGTTAGCGGTGATCAAACTGACAAACTATTACGAATTTTTTTACGGTCAATTATTTTCAATTATAACCGATTATTCTCAATTATTTATGATTAATCGCTTGACGATATCATGTCCGTCCATTTACAAGTTACAACACATATCCAAATTATATAGAGAGGTTATTGATTATTGATACGTATGTGTGTATGATGCGAGTTATTTTTTATTTTTTGAAAACTTGGTAGCTAGTGGATGATGCGAGTTATCATTATTTAACCCAGATCGTTAGATAAAACCAAACGGCTGATATTATACTTAGATTTTTAGAATATCTCTAATCTGATCTGAACCGTCCATTTTCACCGTATGGATCAGCTATATAATGGTGTATTCGGTTTCGCCTCGCGGGTTCGATTGTGTACAGCTACTGTGCTACAACTATAATAAAGAATTCCCCTCACTTTCCAATAAGCTTCGATTAGATCAAAACCTTTTCTATTTGAAAAAAAAAATGAGTTCGACAAGGAAAAGAGCCACATATTCTTCGCTGCCGCCACTAATGTCTTCCAATTTGAGGAAGCCACCATTGTATCCATCCAAACGGCCTTCAATTCAACCAAGGTACTCTCACCTCTCGCCAACTCACCGGAGAACTATTTATTTCAAATCCAAACGCTAAACCATGACGAACCGATCAGTCTCACTACACCAGTATGTTCTTCATGGCATACTACTAAGTATTCAGTTTGTTAGGCAAACAGCTTAGTGGTGGTTTCCACTAAACAATTTTGGTAACTTTTTGATTGGGCATGGTTTTAACTTTGTGCAGTGTATCAGTAGGAATGTAGGACCGGCACATCCAGTTTGGAGAAGACACACGCAGAGATCACAAATACTAGTCTTCTATTCTACTACATTCTACATCAATTGGAACAACAGGGTACATAATGTTACTAATCTAGATTCGCTGGTTGGTACATTACCAGTCGATTTGAATACTAATCAGAGAATAATGTGCCACATGTATTTGAATGTTACCGGTAATTATTATTGCAGTTGTTTTATATACATTTACTTGTAACTGGTATTACTTCAAGGATAATGTTGCAACAAAGGATAAGCTGAACACCACGTCAGGATCATCTGCACTTGTTGTCTCTGTAACACCTTGTGATGCAAGTGTGTTACAAAAAGATATGCTGATGTGGTTATTTCGTGCAAAAGGCATAGCAGTTGGCTGGAGCGCTCTTGTAGGACAGGGTAAGGTACATTCTGTACCTATACTGGTGATGGAAACTAAGATATGTTATCTGAAATATTGTACCAGTGGCGACTTATGTAAATAATAATTAAATATAAGTCTAGCGAATAAAAGGACACAATAAACTGGTACATGTTTGGCATGCCTGGTATATGTGAGAACTGGGAGGGAGCTCTAAAATTAACTTGCATTTGATGCTGGAACATATTATAAATGCACACAACAGCCTTACATATGTATAATTAATCATTACTCATAAGTTAGAACTATTCCACTTTCAATTTTAATTGCCAATCCAAATGCCCTTCAGCTGGTAAGGGCTAGAAAAGATTGATCTTTCTCATTTCCTTTATATTTATATTTGACACTGGATTACTTAATGGCAGAATGAATCCAATTTTAGCAATATATCCAAATAAAGCAAAAATAGTCCAGAAGCAAGAGGCAAGTTTTGATAGGCAAAAATATTTATATTTGACAAATAGATAACTTATCATACTATGCAATTCGAGTATCATTTGATATGCATCAATTCCAGTTGGACAAATTCAGACTGTTGAAAACTTCAAATTGTTTGATGAATAATAAATTTGTATCATTATTTTTCATATGAATTCATACATTGTACGGATCAAACTTAAAGTGTTGTACTTGGAATCCAAATTCACTCGCAACTATTTATGATCAATTTAAGCTTGATATCAATTGAATTTAGCTCTTCTACATTTTATATTTATCAACTTATTTAGTTTATGTTGTTGAGTAGAATTCTTATGTACTATCTGCTACACCTTGCACATCAAGAAATGGTACAGCAATAGCTGCAGTGGCTAACATAATGACAGTTATGCTTGGACTGGGACTGATGAATCCATTATTTGTTCCTCAAGCTTCAATTCAGTTGTAGGTATCAAGCCGACTATTGGTCTCACTAGTCGGACTGGTGTCATGAACTCATGATCATCTCACCTCGCATGGACACCATGGAGTAAGATTCTAAGAGGGCTTCATTTCATTTCTTTTCTTTTTTTGGGTTTTATCCAAAATTAGGCTCAAAACCATGCACTCTGCCGTTCTAGTCATGTTTAGAATGCACCTGTTGACAAACTCAGGCATGTTTGGGTTTGAGATTGTTATTGTACCGAACTGAATTTATTTTGGTTTTAAATGATTTAGTTTTCCTGTTTCCTTTGCTTGCTGCTGTTAAAAAATATTATAGCTTGGTCCATGTTCTATTTGGTTTTGATAATTGGAAACCAAATAAATAATAGAGATCAAAGAACTGAAATATTGATAAATATCATTTAAGCTTATAATATTACACATTGACCATTCATATTAGTTAGTTAACAATATGTTATTGCTCAGGAAGCAATAGTTGGATCCACTTGATGCGGAGGCAACTATTGGTTCTTCGGTGTATATTCCAGAAGGTTGGTATAAACAATTTAAAAAGAAAAAAAAATTAAGGACTTAGAAGCAAAAGACTTGGGATTTTACGCATGGGCTTTATCAATTTTTTTTCCAAAGGATCTTTAAAAGAGCAAGTATTTGAAGAACACTTCAATATCATGTTGTAAGAGTCAGATCTATATTATTTTACCTTTTATTTACTTTTTGTTACTGTGTTTAAATTTCTTTTATTTAGCTTTGTGAAAGTTTTTCCATAGCATTGTTTATGCTTTGATTGTGTGTTTGTTATATCTTCCTGATATATAAAATGAGTTAAAATGAAGGGAAATAGGTGCTGTGTTGGTGGACGATCTGGAGATAGCTAAGGTAAATATATTCAGAAACTCAAACCAGAGTGGCAAATGGGTACTCATGCAAACTAAGTTGAAGCTCTGCTCAAAGGCATACTTGTCAGAGCTGTCTGTTTTGTCCCCTCTGTTAGATCTCTCCAGGATGTGATAGTTTACAACAATCACAATCCAATGGAGGTAAATGAAATCAGTTTTCTTAGTTGAAAGATGATGAACCCCAAATTGTACTTGGTTGGTACTATTATCAGTTGAAACCCAACTTGTACCAAGATTGGTTCAGATATATTGTAATAAAAATAATTTGAAACAGGAAAAGATGGATAAATTTGGCCAAACTAACTTGATTGAATCTCAATAAACAAACGGTATCAGCTCCAAATAAAATCGAGCAATCTCCAATTTGAAACAATTATGTGAAGAAGGGCTTGAAAAATTAATGAAGGAATAGCAGCTAGATGCGATAGTGATGATGGATAATTGGGCATATGCTTTGGTGGATTGGAGGGTTTTGAACTTGGGTTACTTGAGATTGCATTTGCCTTTGATCAAGCTACTAGCTAGGGTAAGGAAACAGCCTAATTTTATTATTAGGCTATTTGAAGATGATCTTGTTATGATTTGTGTGCAATTTATGTGTGTTATGCTTTCGAGATCCAATTAGCTAGCAAAATGATAAAACACATGATCTACAAAGTATAAAGAAAAAATAAAGTATCAAGAAAAAAGAAAAAGAAAAAGCAAATCTAATCTCCAAATATTCCCCCAAGTTCATATCTCAGATCCAAACGTGGGCCATAAGCTTTTGAAGAATCCAATGTAAGGCCCAATTGTAGGGCCCAAGAAAATCTCTCTTCCAACCATCAATCGCAGTTCAAATTTCAATTGTAAAATCCGCAAAGGAAATCCCAAGTAACGAGCAAAACAAAGTAGAAGGAAGAATCGGCGCAACTCCGATTCAAAACAAACATCAGGTGAGTCTATTTCGATTCAAAACGCCGATAATAGATTTTGTTTTACTAGTACGAACCAAAGGAGAGACGAGTCAAATAGTTAAGGTTTTTAATGAAGAAAAGTTATGGTTTCTTTGTTTTGCTCATACGGTGTTTGACAGATTGACATAGTGAAGAAAAGTTATGGTTTCTTTTTCATTTTTGCAAATTTAGAAGAGTAAATATGATGTCATGTTTAAAGGGCATAATTTCCTTTACTAAATTACGTAATTTTAAGGTTTTTAACGGGTATATCAAAAGAGGAAGTCATGACTCATGAGCCATGAGGATAGTCTGTAAACCTTGAATTTTGTACCATGATGAACCTATATATATTTAATGTGGTACAGTCCTTTTTTAAACAAAATAATTATTTGTTTATTTGTTTATCTCATAGGATGACATTTGTCTACCCTACTACAAAGCCATTGTGCATTGCTTCTTCAAAACCACATCAGATTACAAAGCCGGACCGAATCTGCTTGTATTGTCTACCCATATCCAACCAATCTGTGGATATCCCATTAGTTGAAGCTCTAAAAACTACTGCCACTGAACAAGTCACATGCTTCCACTTCCCCGGCCACAACCGTGGTAAGGCAGCACCACCTTCTCTTTTGTCTCTTATTGGCTTGCGTCCATTTGTCCATGACTTGCCCGAATTGCCCGAGTTGGATGACCTCTTCTCACCTCAAGGACGGATACTAGAGGCGCAGAATCTGGCTTCTCAGCTTTTTGGGGCCCACAACACTTGGTTTCTCGTGAATGGGAGCACCTGTGGGGTCCATGCAGCTATAATGGCTACATGTAACCCAGGCGATACTCTTATCCTACCTCGAAACTCACACCTGTCAGCCACCTCCGGTATGGTGCTCACTGGTGCAATACCAAAATATATCATGCCAGTTTATAACTCTGATTGGGATATTGCTGGTGGGGTCAGTGCGTCAGAGGTACAAAGGGCAGTACAAGAAGTAGAGAGAGAAGGACGTAAAGTAGGAGCTGTTTTAGTGACCACTCCTACATATCACGGCATCTGTAGTAATTTGGAAGAAATTGGGAGGATAAGCCACAGTTTGGGTATCCCGGTAATTGCTGATGAGGCTCACGGGGCCCACTTTCGGTTTAACAAGGTTTTTCCGAAATCAGCTTTAGAACAAGGTGCTGATTTAACAGTGCAATCGACACATAAGGTTCTTTCTTCCTTGACCCAATCTTCGATGCTACATTTATCAGGTGATTTAGTTGATCCAGTTCAGGTTAGCAGATGTCTTCAATTGCTCCAAAGCTCAAGCCCTAGTTATCTCCTTCTTGCCTCTTTAGATGCTGCTAGGGCTCAGTTAGGTGATAACATGGATATATTTGATCAAACCTTTGATTTGGCTTTAGAAGCTAGAAAACTAATTCGAGAAATACCGGGTATTACTTTACTGGACTTATCTGCTTTTGGGTTAAATTTCTGCGAAATGGATCCTTTGCGTATCACTGTTGGGACATCACATCTTGGGTTATCGGGTCATGTTTCAGACAATATATTATACGAATACTATAAGATAATTCCTGAGCTTGTCGGAACCTGGTCTTTGACCTTTGCTTTTAACCTAGGGACCCAACATATGGATGTAGAAAGGCTTATTCTAGGGTTAAAGCATTTGTCAGATAAATTCTTTCATGAGAACTCTAAGATAATATTTAATGAAAGAGATGGTTCATTTGAACCATTTGAGAGTAAACAAATGGAATTGACTCCTAGAGATGCATTCTTTGCTAAGAAGAGGAGAGTGAGCATAGCAGATAGCATTGGTGAGATTTGTGGTGAATTAATTTGCACTTATCCACCTGGTATTCCATTACTTATTCCAGGTGAGGTTATAACAGAAGATGCCTTAACCTACTTGTTGGATGCTCAGAAGCAAGGTGCAACGGTTAGTGGTGCAGCTGATAAGGCACTTTGTTCAATGATTGTGTGCGATTAGTGAATTATACACAAAATTTTGTGGCATGCAAATTTTGCAAGATTTTGGATATGTTGGCAGAAATTATGAGCTTAACTTCTCGATTGATTGGTGTTGCACAAATTAATTTTTTTTTTTTGTGAGTAAGATATAATTTTTATTCAATTAAAGCTAAATCTAGCTATGCAACAATTAGGGGCAACCTTTTATCATGATCAACAGTGAGATAATATTATATAATAGAGAATGATCCACCGCTGAGAATTAGTATAAGCCACTGATTTAGTACCTTAGCGTAATTTAAGATAGCTGGCACTGAGTAGAAATACTAATAAGTACCGACTAGCACTGAGTAGAAATACTGATATCTAATCTTACATTTTTTATTTGGTCCACAAATAACAGGGTTTGATCCAATGATGATGGTAACAGTGGTAAAAGAAATTGTGTACGCAAACTCTTCCATGGCGGTAGAGTGGCCTCTCGGCGCTGCACTAGAATTGGTCTCATCGAACATAACGAGAAAGAGCTGACCCCTCAAACTGAATTTTCAAAAAGGGCTGGTGTGACCATCTTGGTAATTGTCATAACCAAATTCCGAAATTGAAATTTAATATTTTTAGGTGGAACTGATAAATAGCATTATGGTTCATTATATAATTTTACAAGTACAGTCACCAGCATTTTTTTTAAAGTAATATTAAATGATATTCAAAATTTATTAATGTTAATAAACAATCTGTAAATCGACCAAAATTCCTTTTAGTTTAGTATATTTTCATACAAATTAAAAAACATTTTCAAAAAATTGTCAAGTATATGTCAAATCCCCTCTAAATATCAATCGTTTATATCCAAATTGAAACACCTCAATACATTTGTACATAATAAAATGCAGGTATTGAAGGATGACCATTGGATCACAGCAGAGTGCATTCCAGACATGTTGATCGTCCATGTAGGTGACGCCCTAGAGATACTAAGCAACGGCAAGTACAAGAGCGTATTGCACCAGGGTCTGGTTAACAAGGAGAAGGTGCGCATCTCCTGGGCAGTCTTCTATGAGCCCCCAAAGGAGAAAGTTGTGCTGAGGCCATTAGAGGAGCTGGTCACAAATGAAACGCCAGCCAAGTTTGCACCACGAACCTTCTTGCAGCACATTGAGCAGAAGCTGCTCAAGAAAAACTAGATTGTTGTAGGCAAGCCAAAATGAAGGGCACTTTGTACCTCTAGCGGTATCAATTAGCTTCTAGCATTATGCAATATGTTGGCAGGCTCCGTGTGTAATTATTTGATCTATTTTTGCTTCTGTCAGTTGTGCTCATTGGCTTTAGCTAAATTGAATATTTCAATGTTACTTTTTATATCATGCCGCTAAGCATGGTTGCTAATACTTAATGTAAATCAAATATCTAGTAAAAAACTTTAATTAATCAACAAGTTGGATGGAACTGCACAAGTTATTGTTCGAAACAGCCCTTGGATAAAAAGAAAAGAAAGAAAATTTGATTTAAAGATGGGAATTTCACAAGTCACCTTATAGCAGCAGATTCTAGTAAGCATTCACATCACCTATAATCACTTGGTTAGATCTAATGGTACTGTACCGGTCATTCATGTTGATGTGATATCATATACCAGCAAAAGCAAAGACCCTTTTTTTTCTGTAATTTTTTTTCTACAAACTATTTAAGCAATAATGAATCACAATTGACCCTCAGTTTAAAAAGATTATTTGTGACAGCAACATCCTGGAGCAATTTAACTTATTATAAACTATAAAAACAAAATATGTTGTGGCTTAATTGCTGGAATTAGAAGGATGATTTAGTCAATTTACCTGGAGTATTATAATGACCAGAGAATCAAGTAGAAATTAGTAAGAGGGATAACACATGAAACACAAGAGAAAGGCTTTTAAGGCTCCACCATAGATTAAAATGGGATTAGTTAATGCAAATTGGGATAGAGAAAACTGAGGATGAAACATAAAAGAGTAATTACATGAATTAGGAAGGTAAAAAAAAAGATTCACAATCAGGCTTTCAAATCAGAGAGAAAAATGTTTCCATTCTTTTTGTAAGCATCAAATTGTATGATATTTTGATTTTGTAATAAGTTGTCGAGTGAAAATTAAGAGAGGTGGTGAGAGGAACAGAGAATGCAGTTCATTGAACCAGGAGAGAGACATTAACAATAAAAAAAAGGTGAGGTGTGAGACTTTGGCAGTAAAGGATGGGTATTATAGTCTAGTAAATAGGATAAGACACGTGGATAACCTTATTACCAGCAATTTTCAGGGTTAAAATGTGGATATAACATCCGGGGATAATATCTGGGGAATGCTCCTATCTCAGCTTATCCCTCTAATATATTATCTGTTTGGCAGGAATAAGGGAGATAACCATCTTATCCCTTGCTTATCTAGCTGCCAAACACATGTACAGCCTTTAAAGAAATAGGTACATATATGTAATTTGGATTATGAAGGAGCTTTTATGGAGTTCTATCTTCAATAACAGTGGCATATCAAATGAGCTTTGAAGTTTGAATATGATTCTGAACAATAAAGTATGGTGTAAGAACAAATTGGTGAAAACCAAAAGTATTTTTGAGCTTCACGAATTGAAGTTATGAGTTGCGCACCTGTGCAATTAAAACATGGACGATTATTTGACAGACATTTTCTCCCATTAATTTTTTGAATGCAGGCCCTTGATTCAAGGTAACAGCTGCATGGATTTTTATGCAATCAGTGCCACAGAGAATCTATGCTTTTCTTGTATTTGAAAGTCATGACTAACTTCTGTTAAATATGACAAAGTTCTGACTTCTTTCAGATTTGTTTAATCCCCTTCAGATTTGCATTAATTAAATGCAGATCTTACACCCACCTCCAACCTCCTCTTGCATCATTGCCAAACTCTACACAACATTGCCCCAGAAAGCAACATGGACGGTCATGTTCCTATGACGCAGCGACCCCACTTCGTGTTGGTCCCCCAAATGGCTCAAGGCCATACTATCCCCATGATAGACATGGCTCACATCCTAGCCAATCATGGCGCAGTGGTCACCTTTGTCACAACTCCTCGGAACGCAGCACGCATTGAATCCATCATACAACATGCTAGGGATTCAGAATTACCAATCCGGTTTGTGCCGTTGCTCTTCAAAGGAGCTGAGGTTGGTTTGCCTGAAGGATGCGAAAGTGTAGACTCCCTCCCGTTGGGATTGAAACAGCTAAATGCCTTTGTGGAGGCATCTCTGCAATTGCGGGACCCACTGATATCTTATCTCCGAGAAAATGATCCACCGCCAAGTTGTGTGATATCTGACATGACCCATCCATGGACAGGTGCAGTTGCAAGAGAGTTTGGAATACCGAGGCTTAGTTTCATCGGATTTTCTGCTTTCTCTTCCCTTGTCAGGTATCAAACTTTTAGATTTAAGAGTTAAGGATCTGTTTGGTTCCAAATGAGTTATGGAGTTATCTATTGCGCTCTTTGTAAATTGTTTCAACAGATATATTATATATATATATATATATATATATATCTGTTTGTCATTTGTGCCCTCAGGCAATTGTCTTGACTTTAAACATTTACATCAATGATACTTTTTTAACCCAACTATTTTTTGTGTTTTCTGGACATTGATTTTCAATGGCAGATATCTAATCAACCGTCACAAGGTATATGACAATGTAACGGACGATCATGAGCCCGTGCCCATACCAGGTTTCCCACACCCGCTTGAGATTCCGAAGACTCGGTCAACCTTGAGCTTCTATGCTTCAGGAGAGAAGATAGTCAACATGGTAAAAGAGGAAGAATCAAAGAACATTGGTGTCATAGTAAACACATTTCAAGACCTAGAACCTCTCTACATAAAATCCTATGAGAGTGCTATGGAAAAAAACGTATGGTCAATTGGGCCTGTGTGCTTATTTAACAAAGATAAGGAACCAGTAGTTTCAAGAGGTGAGAAGGCATCAATAGATGTAGATAGATGCTTATGCTGGCTTGATTCCATGCAAAATGGGTCTGTTATCTATGTCAGTTTTGGTAGCCTTGTACGTAGTTTGCCTTTGCAACTCATAGAAATAGGGTTAGGGTTGGAAGCCTCAAATAAACCTTTTATATGGGTGATAAAAGGAGGGGGAAAAATGTCTGAGATTGAACAATGGTTGTTAGAAGAGAATTTTGAAGAGAGGGTAAAAGACAGGGGCCTCATTATAAGAGGGTGGGCCCCACAAGTCATGATCTTATCTCATAAAGCTATTGGTGGATTTCTCACACATTGTGGATGGAACTCCACTATAGAAGGTATATGTGCTGGTGTTCCTATGTTAACATGGCCCCACTTTGCAGAGCAGTTCTTGAATGAAGTATTCGCAGTAGATGTTTTAAAAATCGGTATAAGAATTGGTGTTGTGAGTTCTATAACTTGGGGTAGTGAGAAGAGTGATGAGATAATGGTAAAGAGAAATGAAGTAGAGAAGAAGGTATTGGAATTGTTGAGTGAAGAAAAAGAAGGGATGGAGAGAAGGCTCAGGGCAAGAGAACTTGGTAAAATGGCTAAAATGTCAATGGAAGAAGGTGGATCATCGTACAACAATATCAAGTTGTTAATTCATGAGATAAAAGAGAGAATGCATGGGAACAAAGACAAGGTGTACACATGAAGAATTTATTTTTTTATTTAGCAATTAGAGTTGTTAAGTTTAGTATTGTTTCGAATTGGTGATTTAAGTTTTTGAATTTTGCATGTTTAGTAATCATCTTTGAAATTAATTGAAATGAAAAGTTTTATTGTGCTTGTTCATACTTCATGTTTCTTCCAAGAATTTGCTAACTATTGAAGAAAGACTCCCTGTACAATTGCGTTGTGTAATCTGTAAAAAAATTAAAAAGAACTTTATCGTCTTCTTGTCACGAACACATACAATAAATTATTGCACGTTCGATTTTTGAATTTAAATTTTGGAGTTTGACACAGAAGAAAAGGAAATTCACTCTAAGACTGTGCTCCAGAAAATGTAAGAGTAGAGGGAACGAACGGGAAGAAAGAGATCGGAAATCTGATTACTTTGTCTATACTCCGATTTGAAGTGACTAACTTGAAAGAATTCATGTAGCGAATTCCCCTTCTCTCCTCCACTTCTTCTCTGATTTTCCTCCATTAAAGTAGAAGAACAACCTCAATCAAATTTGATCTGATGGCCTTTCCTATCCTCTCCCGTTCCTTTTCTTTAATAAGCGATATTTCCCTTGCTCTCAAGCACAGCCTAAATCACATTAGCCAATCTAACATGCATGTGCGTAGCAGGTACAAAGCATAAGCGAATTTTTATTTCATTTTCACAGCTAATAAGTTCTGTTTCAGATTTATTGTAGCATTTACTCGACGACAACACCTGAACGAGTTGATGGTAGACGGATACCAGTCTTTCAACAAATTTTTTTATTGATTGTAAATAAATAAAAAATGAGAATTTTTTTTGGAGAAATTTGAAAAATAGAAAGACAACCATCTGAAACGACGTCCAGTCTGAACGCTATTTAAACTTAAAAAAAAATATAGAACGCCATCTGGAATGACGTTTGGGTGCAAATTGCAATAGTCTAGAAAGTCTCGTACATGTTAGCGAAATAATATGTTTTACAAATTTACATCAATCAAGTTGGAATTCTCCAATTAAAAAAGAAATTGCCAACATAAATCCGTAGAGACGGGTACTTACAACCGTGCATTTAAAGTTGAGCCTAATTCATAAAATCAATAAATTGTCAAGACAAAATTAAGCTTGCATGATAAATATGCAAATCTCTTTAGGTTGGATGCCATTTCAGGTGGCATCTGGTGTACTATCTTTTTTCAATTTTTATCCGGGTTATTATCATCTGAAATGGTGTCCAGAACTATTTTTTTTTTTTTTAAATGTTGACGGTGGTTTCTGTCAATTTCCATATTAAAATGTGCTTAGGGATCAAATTTTATATTTTTTGAAAATTATTTACTATTTTTTAGGTACGTACAATATCACTCTTTCTGAACGGTCCAAAAATAATGATTTTGTACGTATCTAAAAAAAAGTAAAAAAATTCCAAAAAAAAATATAAAATTTGTTCTCTGAGCACATTTTAATATGAAAATCATGTTGTGCGGTTCAGATCGACTGTTCAGACTTTAATCGTATAATTTTTAGAAGCTTTGGACGGTATAAGCTATTTTGATCAAACCTCATCCATTTTTTAAATCTCCACAGATTCTTTCTCATTTGTGGTTTTTTATTTTTGTGATTTACCATTAATAAAAATTTCGGAGCCTTTAGGTACTTACCATTTTATGGCCTATGGGGCTGTTTTCTACTGCCATGGAAATAGAACCTGTTTTTTGATGGCTCCTGAGTTGTGACTTGTGACAGAAAGTGTATCATGAAAAATATATCAGTAAGCTTTTATGACTCTTTAGTCATAAAAGTCGCTTTCTTGTCAATTTTTGAATCATTACACGAGTAATTATTTACCGATTTTTTTAATAATCGAAATTAATTTAAAAAAATATCGAAAAAGAGTATTGGATTGAGAAAATTATCAAAACCCATAAAACCGGACAATTTTAACCCGTCCCTAGGGACGGGAAAAAATATAACGTCCCTCATAATCTCAATCAAACTAACATAATCACAAACGGAAAAAAAAAAAAAAAAATCACGGACGGGAAAATATGGTCCGTCCCTGAGAAAAAAAAAAAAAAAAAAATCACGGACGGGAAATTCTAATCCGTCCCTGAGGGAAAAAAAATAAAAAAAAATTCACGGACGGGAAAATCCAGTCCGTCCGTCAGAGACGGGAAAATCTGGTCCGTCCCTCAGGGACGGGAAATTAATATCCGTCCGAGATCCATTCTTCCTTCTCCACTGCACTTTCTTGTCCGTCCGCGTTTTTCCGCTTTCTGTCTCAGCGACGAACCGAGCGACAGCGATAGCGACTCCGACCCCAGCGACTCCACGCGAACACACGGACGGGTGGAATTTTCACGTCCCTGTCCGCACCTCTGTCGCTCTTTCCGTGCAGCAAAATTTCCGTGAAATCAGCAGCAAAATCAGCAGCAAATCAGGTAATTTAATTTTTTTTTTAAATCCGAAAAAATTAGTATAAATTTAAGTACATTAACAGTATATTTAGATTTAATTTATTATCCTTTATTGTATTTAATTTTTTAATTTACTAATTATTTTTTAGAAGAATTGATAAATTAGAGTTTAGGGTTTAGAAAAATTGATTATTTTTAGGTTCATTTGATATGTGGTATAATCAATTTCGTTAGTTAATTTTGTTTGATCAAGTAATCATAACATTATATTGATTTATGTTAAATCAACATTTTTAGTCCATTCATTTCGTACTTAGATAATATAAGTAATTTAATAATTTAGAATAAATTATGAAATTGAATCGATTAGGTTTCATTTTGTTAGTTTGCAAGAATTGATAAATTAGATAATTTATACCTCTTTAATATATTTATTCATGTGATTTTTAGAGTTAATAGGTAGTTGTTTTATTTAGTAATTTATTTAATCATGTGATTGTTGAGTAAATTTAGATTGTTATTAATTCTCGAGTTATATAGAATTATTACAAAATGTTATGCATGCAGAATGTCAAGCAGTCGTGGTCCATGTGATCCTACAGATGCTACAACTGCGAGTGAAAATTTTTTGGATCCTTCGTTGTCAGCAAATAATTATAGCAATTTATTATGGATGCCGCACAACCAACATAAGGTTTCACGGATAAATGATGATGTAAGTTACTGAATAAATCATCTAATATATTTTTTATAGAATGATCTAAGTGTTTAAATTACAGTCTTTTATTTAAATCAATTTATATAACATTCACAGGATTACAGAGATATAGGAGTGGATGTTCGACATACCCGGATTGGGATTGCTTACCATGATCTGTGCAAACCATTCTTGCTAAGACTTGGTTTGTATCAAGTGTCTCAAATGAAAAACATAATTATCGATCGGTCACTTCTCGCTGGTCTCGTGGAGCGATGGAGACCAGAGACTCATAGTTTTCATCTTCCAGTGGGAGAGATGACGATTACTCTTCAGGATGTTTCTTGTCTCTGGGCGTTGCCGATCACGGGGTCACCGGTGACAGGCCGTTCCGACGGTAATTGGTATACCTTAGCGGATGAACTTCTTGGAGCTGGGACCGCAAGTGCGGTGTTTAAAAAAAAGAAGAGGTCGGGGTCGAATGACCTTCAGGAAGTTCGCATGATTTCCGGATATGCCATAAGTTTGAAGTTATTGCGTGATCGATTTGCTACAATGCTAAACATAGAGCCAGGTGAGCCTACACCAGAGCAGGTACGCCAATACACTAGGGCATATGTACTCGACTTGTTCGGGTCTATGTTTTTTGCTGATTCATCGGGAGATTCGGTTCCAGCAATGTATTTACAATTTCTCCAAAATATTGATGCACCGAATCAATACAACTGGGGTGGGGCTGTTCTGGCATATCTCTATAGGAGCCTTTGTGTTGCTGTACAGCGTAAAACAAAGAGTATGTCGGGGCCAACTGTGCTTCTACAACATTGGTGTTGGTCGCGCTTACCGACCGGCCGTCCTCGTTCCTTGAATAGTTGGACTCCAGATTGGTGCAAACCAGATGAACACAGTTGTCCTGCATTCGGAGAAAAATGGTGTTGTCTCCATGATTATCATGTAGGTCACAATCGGAGTGGTGTTAGTTATTTTCGCAACGAACTGCAGAAGTTAGAGGATTACATGATAATTTGGGAGCCTTATACAGATATGTTACTTGAGAACCCGAATGCACTCTCGTTGCGAGTTAATCAAGAAAGCGGCGTTTGGCTAGCCCGTGTGCCACTTGTACACTTCTGGATGATTGAGCACCATTATCCAGATCGTGTGATGAGGCAGTTCGGATATTCACAGGTTATCCCACCACCACTCCCGCTTGCAGAGGATGAGATACGCCGATTACATAAAATTATTCACAGTGCCATGTCGGGAAGAGATAATTGGCATGCTATGCACCAAACTTACGTTGATTAGGCATCCAATCCAGCAGACCACTTGGTTGTTCCGACCGGTTACTGGAGCAGCATTGAGATATTGCCATATCGACATTGGTTCCAAAATGACTGCATGTTCAACATCTTCCTGGGAAAACGGTGCATAGAGGGTCTTGATAATCCCATTCCAGAATACAGGGATGAAATTGGCGAAATAGGGTATATCCCTAGTGCTCCGAAATCCACCCGTGATGTAAGTTTTATTAAATTAAAAATGTCTTATCTTATGATATTATTCTTTCATGTATGTAACAATATCTTTTTTTTTCATTTCGTAGGCATTACGAGGGATGAAGATAGTCGGGGCAGCTATGCAATTGGTCAAAACGAGAACTTACAAAAAAATTGGGAAATTTTTTCTCAAATCAAGCTGTGGGCTTCTCAGAGACAACGGTATGGATGCTAAATTGGAAAGCATGTTTAGGGAGGCTAATATTCCGGAAAATATCGATGACATCTCAGATGGTGACGTTCCGGATGATCAAGAACCCATCCCTGAGTTTCGCCAAGATCAAAATCCCAACTATCATCATAGATGGTTTGAAACAAATGAAGGGTTGAATGATTGTTTCGAAGGATTCGCATCCGGACCTAGTCATCTTAATCCGGTAAGTATTAACAAAAAAAAAAATACTTTAATTTGTTATCGATCATGTTTATCAAGATAGTGAACTGTTGATTGTAGGGAGCATACAATCAAGGCACAGCCCACGCAAGGTGACACGGGTCCTAGTCAGGTCTATGAGGTAACTCCTTCAAAATTGGAAAAAAATTAAAATAATTGTTGAGTGTGGTTATTTCAATACTAAAATGTCGGAGATATTGGGAAACACAGGACCCATCCTTGCAGTTATTCTCGGAGATGTTAGGGAACCCGGTGTACCATCAGGCCTCCGCGCAGGACATCACGGGACCGAGTCAGGTTTATCAGGTAATTCCTTCACATTTGTAAGAAATTTCAAATAATTATTATTATATTGATTACAATACTAAAAACTTGGTTGTAGGCATCAAATAATTTTGTCAATTGGGATGAGACATTCGCCACACCGACGATACCAGCATTTGAGAGCCAGACGATGACAGCGTTTGAGAGCCAGACTTACGATGATGTCCCTGCACAGGAGGTGCAATACATGAGTCACACGGGACCGAGTCAGGTCTATCAGGTTGTAATTTCAAAACTTTAATTTTTAAGATAAATTGCATCATTGATTATGCTTACTAAATATTACAATGATTGTTGTAGGGTTCGGATGAGCCTTATGTTACTGGTGCGCACGAAGACGTAGGACACAGTCCGATCGTCACGCCACGTACACAAGCGGTGGAGAATATTTTTGGACCATCGTACAACAATGTCTATGTCAGGCGTAAGAGAACGGACAAACAACCGGAAAGACAGCGCAGATACCCAGAACGCGAGCATCGGCAACCAGAAAAGTTCACTTTTAGTTAGTTAGGTATTTCTTGCAAGTGTTAAATGGATCATGTCGTTATTTAGTTTATGTATTTGTTTGCTGTGCTAAGAACCAAATTCACTTTTAGTTTATGTATTTGTTTGTTGTGATAAGAACTATGTTAGTTTATGTTCCTTCGATTTTATTTTGGTATCTATAAGCAATTGAATTTACTACCATCAATACTAATTACTTCGAGGTTCGAGCAAGGGAGAAAAAATTTCAAACTCAAAGAAAAAGATCAAATTCAAACAAATTACAAAATCATGCATAAAAATTTCTAAATAAACACGTGAGTATAATATCAAAATCTCCGACTGTAACTACCATCAATACTAATTAATTCGGACGTGTTGTTTGTTTCGGACATGGATGAGAACTTGTTTATTCGGACTTTTATATTTGATGCATACATACAAATCTTAATCTGTAATTCAGCAAGTTCATAAAATTCATAAGTCTTACCAAGCATGCATAATACAAAAATCTTAAAAAGGGCCAATACATAAAAAATGAACTTACATAAAAGAACAAAATTTGAAAACATAAATACGTGAGTCTGATATCATAATCTCCGACTATTCCTAGAAGAGGGTCCTGAAAAAAAGAAGATAAAATAATTTAAAATAAGAAACGTATGCTGCTGCATTTAAAAGAAGAACGATATAAATATTTAAAAGATCAACGAACCTGCTGCATGTATGTCGGACGTAGAATGTCTAGCTTGTTGTCTCGCTCTACTACTAGAAGAAGCCTCTAAATAAATAACAAAACAACGCATATCAATATAATGTGTGCACAATTTTTAAATTATAAAATATAGATATTTGCAAATAAAAAAGGAAGAAGAGATAACCTGCTGCACGTCTGTCGGACGTAGAACGTCTAGCCTGGTGTCCCACCGTCCTTCCTTCCATTTCGTCCATAGTCATGACTATACGGTTGTGCCGTCTCCTACCCTTCCTTATTTTATTCTTATCTGGAATAATTTTTGGCCCGTCAATTACCGGCCACTCACATTGGTTGCCATAGAAGTGGAATTCCCCACGCCAAGATTCGGCAAGTTCCTTAGCGGAATACATATGATTCACGAATAAGTTGTGGTTGTAATTCCGTTCCCTACACACGGCAAGTACATGAGCGCACGGTATACCTGTAAGCTGAGGTTTGAGACATGCACATTGGGCCAAGTTTCCATCACTTATGACGACCTTATAACTGAATGTTTCTCTTTTATAACTAAAATTTCCATCTCGTTCTTTGTATACGACTCTCTCATTATGAACCTTTACCTCGTGTTCACCGTGCAAACCGAGCGGTATGGACTGCATTGACATGCATTTGGTGATCCTTTTTCTTAATAGAGCTTCAACTCGCGCTGACCAAGGCTCCTTAGCGGCTATGCGAGCCAGTGCTTTCTCAAGCCTTTCCGTAAACCACACGACACATTTTGAATATGTAGCATCCACGAGCGCACGGATTGGTAGTCTTCGGGGATCTTTGAAAACCTTGTTCAATGATTCAGAACCATTAGTAGTCATTATTCCCCAACGATACCCGCCGTCTAAGTGTTGATACACCTTCCATGGTCTAGGTATCTCGTTATGATTGTCATGTTGGTATTTTCCGACGTTTTTAAGTATTCAACTGCATCCGGACTTTTTTTGCGCAAGTATTTCAAAGAACTCTTGAAATCTCCGTGGCTTCTTTTTTTTCACAAGTATCTTAAATAGTTCACAAATTTTTTTATTGTGTACATTTTTCATCAAATTCTCAGCTACGTGCTGTGAACACAATCTGTGAACGCACTCGTTGCCTTCCTCGTACCAACCACCATATCTATCCTTGAATACTTTTTTTATCCCCATGTGCCGGTCGGAAAGGACGCACATACACCTATTACCAAATACCTCGATACGCAACCACTTCATGAACCATCCCCATGTCTGGAAACTTTATTCCTCGACTATTGCAAAAGCCAGGGGAATTAACTGGTTCTCAGCATCGTAACCGCACGCCATCAGCAATCTTCCTTGATACCTGCCAGACAGGAAGCATGCATCAATACTAATGACTGGCCTGAGATGCGGCACTGCAGCAATGCACGGACCGTAAGCCCACGCGGCGGCCTTAAACAATCTTTCTCTTGGATCATTTGTGGGTACGTGCGCAACTCCATATTTTGTCCCGGGATGTGATCTTTTAATTGCTTCCAAAAGTGGGGTGAGAAGGTTGTAAGAGGCTTCCCAACTACCGAATATTTGTGCGATTGCCAGCTCTCGGCCACGCCACAACCTATTATATTTGGGAGTAATTCCGTTAAATCTCTGACGGACTAGCCCTTTAATGCTTTTAATATTTTTTGTAACATCTTCCCTAATATCTTCTCTTATACAGTCGGCGATTACTGCGGCAGTTAACTGTGCATGATCAGTACGATTAGCGGGGACCAAGCATGTATGTGGTGCTCTAATTGTTCTAATTTCCCACTTAGATGAAAATAATCCAGACCTGGCATACAAACGCCACTCACACCTAATGTCCTTGCAATCGACTACCAAGGTTGTTCTATTGCTTTGCGTGTATGTTATTTCAATATTTTTTTCGATGTGGTAATGATGTATTTTCATTTTTAGAGCCTCTTTTGAAGAGTACTCTTTACCTACACCAAGTGGATCATCACTGTGTTGGGACGTACCGAAGAAGCTGACATCTGCCTCTCGGAATCCTGAGGTGTCATTGAAGCTTGCCACCGGATGAAGTCGTGGTGGTGGTGGTGTGATTGTACCGGTGTATCATGCGGGACATCTCCTTGAGAATCGGCTTCATCATCCCGGTCAGCATCATTCTCACGAGAGTCGGCGTCATCTTCATCATCACTTTGCGGCACATCATCAAGATTATCACAAGGATCGCGTACCTCTGGTGGATCAACCCATGGATTATACTCATTATTGCGTTCAGGATAAGAACCTCCGACCTCCGACGGATCGGCCCATGGACTGTACTGATTACAGTATTCTGTCTGAACAGTCGGTGACAAATCGTTCACATCGGGATAAGTGTTTAAATTAAGGTCTTGCCTCCGTGTTTGTTGTGTTTGATGGGGTTGGAAGTAACTAGGACCCGCATAGTCTTCACTATATTGGGTCTGCCGAGGTTCTGGTTGTGTCGGATGCAGATAAAGGTCTCGTCTCGGTGTTTGTTGTGTCTGATGGGGTTGGAGGTGGCTGGGATCCACATAGTTATTACTATATTGGGTCTGTCGAGGTTCTGGTTGTGTTTCCGGTACTATACTATTAGTGAATGACTGTGGTTGCCCTTCACGGATGATTGGAACCAACTCAATGTATAAATCGACATAACTATACTGGGTCTGGGCAAGCATACTTTGGTTATAAATTCCTCTCCAAGTCTGATCGCACACGATTTCTATGGTCTCGTAGTAACGTCGGTTTGTTGTACCAACATTAACCCGTGCATGTGCTATGAGACTGTACTCACTCTCGGAATATCCAAGTTGTCGATAAATTTCACCTTTCACATCGTACCAAGATTGTTCACCAGTTACGCTCAATGCAAATAGAGAGCTAATACTATACCGTGCTCCACTTTTATTGTGTTGTATTTCACCGCCAAAATGAATCCTTAATATTAGCATGATTAATCAATTAGCCTACAAAATAGTGAATAAATTATGTATAATTTATTGTTGTAAAAAAATAATAATTAATTAATATATAAATAAGTTTACCTGTTTGAGAATTTCGGATTGCAGAACGACAAAGCGCCGACAAACTTTGAAACGAAATCAACTTGCAGAAAAAATACACACCGGATAACTATTAATAATATATATTTAAAAATATAATAATAAAATTTCAGATTTATAAGAATTTGAATTGAATAGAGAAAACAGACAGCTTGTAATATGTAACCTTTTCATGCCAGTCTATATTTGCATTCATGAGTGAAGAGAATTAAGGGCTATATCTAATAATATTATCATAAATCAGACAGTTGATCATGAAGAGTGGATCATTAATTTCTACAATTGATTCTATATAAAATTGTGGCATTAGTAGTGCATGAACTTAATATATAAAAATTTATTAAACAGAGCACTTACCAAATAAAATTTCTAGTAGCACGATCAAGCAAGTAAATCTATTAAAGTAGCACAATTCATTCTTCAGCCTTCAAAATAGCCGGAGTACAGTAGGAATGGACTGCTGTGAAGGAAGGTTTGAAAGCGACGGAATAAAATTTTCTGCTTCTTTCTCAGAAATTCGAACATATATTAACCAACTTGACGGACGGAGAAAAATTTTCCGGCCCTGACGGACGGATTATTTTTTCGCGTTCCTCATGGACGGACAGGATTTATCCGTCCGTAAAATAATTTTTTTTTTTTTTTGGCGTTGTATCAGGGACGGACAGGATTTTTCCGTCCCGTAAATTTTTTTTTTTTTTTTTTTTTTGCGTTGTATCAGGGACGGACATGATTTATCCGTCCGTTAATTTTGTTTTTTTTTTTTGCGTTGTGTCAGGGCCGGACAGGATTTATCCGTCCGTCAATTTTTTTTTTTTTTTTTTCCGTTTGTTAAGTGATTAGCGTGAGGTGGGGTAATTAACAAGGACGCTAAATTTTTTCCCGTCCCTCGGGACGGGATAAATTTCTCCGGTTTTATGGGTTTTAGAAATTTTTCCAATCCAATCCCCTTTTCCAATATTTTTTTAGATTAATTTCGATTATTAAAAAAATCGGAATTATTTAGGCTCCTTTTATGCTTAAAATCACCGAAAGACGTCCCTCAAAGGTCCTCCGTTGATTCTAATGACAAATCAGGCCGTATTAATTAGATTTTTTTTTTTTTTTTTTTGTTATTTTGTTTATGTTTGCTAGTTTCCAAGCGATAGTTTAAACAGTGATCCATTGGTACAGGTAAGGTAAGTTAGAAATTATGAAATATCAACACTAAGAAAATTAAACGTACAAAACGAATATATTCAGTTGCTAGTAAAACAAATAGTATTTACAAAGTTAAAATAAGTTCAGTGACACTGCCGTGTGTTTTAAAGGCGTTGCATATGAGACAGTAGCTTCTGGGTCAAAGATGGCGATGGCATGCATCCTTCACAAAGAACACATTAACACGCATCTCTTTATTCGGATCTTTTTGTTGGAGTATGAGTGGAACTTATCTCTTGCTTCCACACAAATTTGAAGCTTCTATTTTTTTTTTTTTTTTACTTTTTCTTTTTGTCTTTTATGTTAGAATTTATCTCTTATTATTTTTTTTTTTTACGCATTCAATCTGCTTCCACACAAATTTGAAGACTGTTTTTTTTTTCCTTTTTGTCTTTTATGTTAGAATTTGCCTCTTGTTGTTTTTTTTTTTTTTCGTTTTTTTTATGTTAGAATTTATCTTTTTTTTTTTTTTTTACATATTCGATTGAACTTTTTTTTGGTTTTTATGTTAGAATTTATCTCTTTTTTTTTTATTTTTTACATATTCAACCTGTTTGAAGATTCTACTTTTTTTTGTTTTTATGTTAGAATTTATCTCCTTTTTATTTATTTTTTTTACATATTCAACCGGTTGAAGCTTCCACTTTTTGTCTTTAAGAATTTTTATTTTTTACATATTCAACCTGCTTGAAGATTTTACTTCTTTTCGTCTTTTATGTTAGAATTTATCTCTTATTTTTTATTTTTTTACATATTCAACCTGGTTGAAGATTCTACTTTTTTTGTCTTTATGTTAGAATTTATCTCTTATTTTTTATTTTTTACATATTCAACCTGCTTGAAGATTCTACTTCTTTTTGTCTTTATGTTAGAATTTATCTCTTATTTTTTATTTTTTACATATTCAACCTGCTTGAAGATTCTACTTCTTTTTGTCTTTATGTTAGAATTTATCTCCTTTTTATTTATTTTTTACATATTCAATCTTCCACACAAATTTGAAGATTCTGTTTTTTTTTTCTTTTTTTCTTTTATATTAGAATTTATCTCTCTTTTTTTTTACATATTCAACCTGTTTCCACACAAATTTGAAGATTCTGCTTTTTTTTCTTTTATGTTAGAATTTATCTCTTATTATTATTTTTTACATATTCAACCTACTAATTTTATATATTGATAAAAAGAAATTTCATTCTAATTTTAAATTTACCTCTTTCACATTTTAAGAATCAATTTTTGATAGTGACATAAAATAACACTTTTTATGTAGAAAGTTGCATATTCAAAATTCAGATAAAAGTCCTTCATAAATATTTAAAGATGAAAAACTTACTTTTCATTTTTATCTAAAAATTAATTGAGTAGCAATGTACAAATCTCAATCTCAGAGAACAAGACTCACTCGATCTTCAACTATCCTAAAAAAAATACTTGTCATACAGAGGATATAATTACTTATGAACATGACATAAAAAAATATCTTAACAACCTTGACAGCTTATTGAAATAGCGTCAAAGGAAAATTAAATTATACATAAAATCATGAACATGTTGTTTTACTTGTAGACTAGTTGTGTATCAGCAATTTATTTACTCTTCAGTGTTTCATGAAATATCGTTATACATACATGAACTGTTGTAAAATTTATATCATTTGTTGTGAAATTTTATCATTGTACAATTTACATTTTACTTGCTCGATTTCAAAATTATAAATTGTTTTTAACATTTGTCAAGATTGTTAAACTAATATTTTACTTGCTTGTTTTAAAGATTATTTTGATTTTCTTAAATAACATTATTTATGTAGGAGAATCAATTTTTAATTTAGTGGCAAATGATAACATCTTCCATGTGAGAAATTATAAATTCGAAACTCGAAAATCCTTTGTGTATTGCAAAATTGTAATTTTTGTGGTCTCTCGTAGCTTCTTTGAAATGTTTGCACTTTCATGTTTTTTTTTTTTTTTTTTTATGTTAATCATGTAGGATGGAAATGCTTGCTCTTAAACTAAGTTTACATTTGGTACGTTTGGATGAGAACTAGAATAGTTAGAATAGTGAAATTTAAGAATGATAAATGAGAATAGATAAAAGATAATGATTTTCAAATTAGTGTGAAAATAGTACTATTCATATTAGTAAAAATATTGTTTCGATTGTATATTTGAAATAGTGAATAGCTGTAACCGATAAATAATAGTGTTAACAAGGTGCTAATTAAGAGAAAAATAAACAAGTGGGGTCTCAAATGAATTGTTACGATATGGAGATAACAGAAGTGAAGTCAATTTTGTTATTTCGGGACTGTGTTGGCAGTAATCCGAGAAAGAAGTATTTGTTTTTCTCTATTCACACTTTCGAATAGTAACTATTATAATATTTACAAAAAATAGAAAATAATAACTATTCTAACTATTTCGAATAACAAAAATATTGTTTAGATGTATATTATTATTCCGAATAGTTCTTATTCTCAAACAACATCTTATTATTGCTATTCCCATTTCATCCAAACATACATCTATTGGATATCAAATTATCAATGCAATTTTCCTATTAAATATTGTTTGTGCGATGAACTGATATAATATATTGTCCTCTCATTTCCTTGAAACAGAATGATGTCAAGTAACTATAAAAAAAAAAAAAAAAAATCAAGGCAGTCACACAATTCAAATTCCTCAAGCCAACTCAAACTTTGAGTTTGAATTTGGACTGCAAGTGCGGTTAGAATCCACATAATTATTAAAAAAATCATAAATTTCTTACATGAACGAATAAATGCGAATTCGAATTGTGATTGTCATTAGAAAACCCGACGCGTCACATGCGATGGACAAAAAGGATGAGGCATGTGCTTGCGTCATTTTGTCTTTTCCAAACGGCGCTAGGCAAATCAATAATGCCCATGTATATGTAATATGTATATCCATATCCAACCAACTTATTTCTTTTCACTTTTTTTTTTTTCACTGGATTATCTCTGAATGGACAAGGAATAAAGCTAGAATAGAATTAATTTCAAAATTAAAAATAATCGCTAATTTAATATTTTATTGGATTAGAATAGTGAGAAAACACAAAAGACAAATAAAAAATAGTTCATATTTGCTAATCCAAACACAAAACGTAGAATAGTAGCTCAGAATAATATTAATCCGGATTAGTTACTATTTTTCACCCATCCAAACGCACCAAGATAAAATAACTCTGATTGTGTTGGATGTTGTACCCCCCGTGAAATCAGTGAGATAATGTATATTGATCAGTAGGTTAACAGTGGGTAAATTGAACGAATATATTTATCGTTTGGTGGTACTACTACTACAAGAATATATCATTATCTGCGAAGATAAATAGTAACTATTGCTGAAGATACACTAACAAAAATTGTTAGTTATGAATATATTGGTACAACCGACAGGAATATCTGCAACAACACTATCAGGAGTAAAACACTTTTATTCTCGTGAATAGTGATAGATTTTTGTAGTATAAGGTCCATATTCGCACAATTATTGTAAGAAAATTACATATATTAGTTATATTACTTGTATCCTTATATTATTATTTTCATATAATTTATAATTTTCTCAAAAACTTGGACATTTGAATCACCAGTATCTGTATTTGTATGTTGAATGTCTTTATTTTTATATTTCTTTTATTGTAATATACTCACATATTTTATATATTTTTGTTATTTATTACGAATACAAACAATATAAACTGGTTGTTATCATTTTCTTAATAATTTAAATTAGTAGATTTTTTTCACAAAATATGAAAAAATAACGGACATTTAATTTTTATGGTTTGCTCATGATTGATATATTCATTAGATATGTACCAGGCAATTAAATTTTCACATTTTTATGGTAAACTAATCTTAATTTTGCCAATTGATGTTTTATCTTTGATAGCTCTATCAGATTCCGATATCCTAGAAGGGGCAACCTCCCAGGATACAGAGGCAGCTCCAGAACTTGAATTCGAGAGGTCAGATCTCTCGAATTACCTGAGAGACAGAGCTGACACTAGCTCCTCACCTTCTAATTCTTTGTCCTCTTCTTCCTTTGTTCTTAATTCTTCTCCATCTGACGATGATATGGCTTATTCCACATGCTCTTCTAGCGATTATTAGACTTGTTTGTTGTTTACTAGTTATATTTGCTTATATGCTTACCTTTTGTTTTTGAGTTTTAATTAGCTGTTGATTGGGAACGCTATGATCTTAGCTTATCAGGCTATTTTGCAGTTGTATGATGTTAGTTTGTTATATTAGTAAGTTTGATTGCACAATGAATCTGTCGATTCATTGATTATTGTATGAACTATATCTTGTTTCTATAGGAAATAGGTGGGTTATCCACTTTTGTAAAAAAAAATTCACATTTATAAATATTTTTTTACTATTTTTAAATAAGTAGAAAATCACCGTATCTGAGAATCTTGAACTATTCAAAGTAGTGATTTTCTACTTATTTAAAAAAATAATAAAAAAATCTAAATCTAATCTTCCAGTATATTTTCATATAGATATTATTTTGACCAGTTCTGATCAACTATTTGAACTTTCAAAACAAAGATATGAATTCATAATACGTGTGCTGTGGTACTTTGAAAATATATAGAATATTTTCTTAAGAGGCTATTAATTATCTGTATCTATCCAAATCATTTTAGATTATTTAATAGTTATCTATATGATATGCATACCAATATTTTATTCACTGATAGTTACGTGAATAAGGTTGCAGATCTTGTATATCTTAGTGATAATATCACTGATAGCACTGCATATTGGAACTTCAAATTTTATTCAGCATTGATGCAGTAAATTTACGTGAAAAAATTGGAAGTAAATCAACTTCTACAAATCACTAAAAAAAAAATTCGACGTAAAATATGTAAAACTTCAAATTTTCATTAATCCGGCTGACAGCATAGACCTTGCATTCAGTTTTGTCACTGGTGAGTGGTGGCAGCCAGATTTAATTCAGATTTATTCTTTCTTTTTGTTATCTTCCTTGGTTGGTTGGCCTGTGTTCATTTCTATAATTTGTATTTTTATTCTCTACCTTTAATTTATTTCTTTCCCTTAATTTTTTATTCTGTATCATTTTGCTGATTTGCTCGGTTGCTCCTCTCTTGTAATTGTTTCCTCTATATATAAAATTGTATTACATCCTACAAAAAAAAAAAACATTACCACAACAGAGTACTCTGTTCGCCTCTCTAGAATTTCCTCTGCAACTTTCCTTGGTCCACTTATCAAACCTCTCTTCCACCCAAATATCAAGAACCTCCAACAGTCATGAATGGCTTTAACCATGGTTCCCAATCAAAGCAACCACACTTTGTGCTGGTCCCACTCATGGCACAGGGCCACACCATACCCATGATAGACATGGCTCACCTCCTAGCGAGCCACGGTGCGCTCGTCACATTCGTCACGACCCCTCTAAATGCCTCCCGCATCGAATCCATTATACAACATGCCAAGGATTCACATCTCCCAATCCAGTTTCTCCCTCTACCCTTCAACTGTGTTAAGGTCGGTTTACCCGAAGGATGTGAAAATGTAGACACCCTACGTACCGGTTTGCAAGAATTCAAAGCCTTCTTGGAAGCGTGTTTCTTCAATAAGGATCCTCTTATTTCATATCTCAGGGAGCACAAAACGCCGCCGAGTTGTGTCATATCTGACATGACTCAACCATGGACGGGTGAAGTAGCGAGGGAGTTCGGGATACCGAGGCTTTGTTTTATAGGCTTCTCGGCATTTGCTTCTCTTTGCAGGTACTGCTCAATGGATGCATTTTCTTTTGAAGTTTCAGCATTAGCTTTTTGGTATTAAATTAATGGAATTGTTCCTTCTAGTTTGTACCGCATTAGTACCTATGTAAGTAATTCAAATGAATATTGTGAATTTAGAAGTTTGAAGCCAAATCAACACTTCAAATCTAAATGCGATAATATGAAATTTTCAAACCAAAATGCCCAACTTCCATTCAAATATTTCAGAATGAAAAATCCATTGAGCTATGTAGAGAAGAATTAAGTCACAGAAGATCCAGATAGGAAAACCAACAAACTAGCCCTCATATTTTTTTACCGTTAGAAATTGTACCGTGGATTGAAAGGTTATAAGTAGAACCTGTAATGCTCATAGTAAGATATAACAAAATATTCAATATCAATATAAATTCTTATTCTCATAAAATTTTACAAGCTATAATGATTGTAATTTCTGAGAATTAATTTATTTAGTACAGTTGCAGTATATATATTGCCATGGAGTGACTTATACCAGTTTCTCTCATGCTGTAACAATTCCAATAAAATCCCCAGTGTACCTATATGTCATACTTATTTTGAATTTAATATTCTAACTTAGCCCCAACATAAAAAAATTGTAGTCTTTCTATAAGTAGTGATCCAATAAGTCTCTGTTTCTATTGTTTACTCACATGTTGGTTTTTGCAATATCAGGGAAATAACCGTCGTCCATAAGATATATGATACTGTCACAGATGAAAATGAACCTGTACCGGTTCCTGGGTTTCCCCATCCACTTGAAATACCAAAAAAACGGTCTATCCTGAGCTTCAGTCCACCAGGTTTGGAAAATATTCGTGCAAAGATAGCGGAAGAAGATTCAAAATCTGTCGGACTAATAACAAACACCTTCCAAGAGCTAGAATCTACTTACATAGATTCTTACGAGAAGCTTTTCAGAAATAAAGTATGGTCAATCGGGCCAATGTGCTTGTACAACAAAGGTTTGAAACAAATGGTTTCAAGAGGTAACAAAACATCAATAGACGAAGAAAGGTGCCTAAAGTGGCTTGATTCAATGCAAAATGCGTCTGTTTTGTTTGTGAATTTTGGTAGTTTAACCAGAAGTGTTCCTTTACAACTCATGGAGATAGGATTAGGGTTAGAGGCCTCAAGGAAACCCTTCATATGGGTAATGAAAGCAGGGGATAAGATGCCGGAGATCGAGCAATGGCTGATCGAAGAGAACTTTGAAGAAAGAGTAAAAGATAGAGGGCTCATTATAAGAGGATGGGCCCCACAAGTCATGATCCTATCTCATAGAGCTATCGGCGGATTTTTGACGCACTGTGGATGGAACTCATCCATAGAAAGCATATGTAATGGTGTGCCTATGATTACATGGCCTCACTTTGCAGATCAATTTCTAAATGAGACATTTATAGTGGATGTATTGAAAATAGGCATCAGAATCGGTGTCGACAAGTCTATTGTTTGGGGGAGTGAGAAGTGTGATGAGATTATGGTTAGAAGAGATGATGTGGAGAGAAAGGTATTAGAGTTGATGGATGAAGAGAAGGATGGAATGGAGAGAAGAGTTAGGGCTAGAGAACTTGTTGACAAGGCAAAGAAGGCCATGGAAGAAGGAGGCTCTTCCTACAAGAATATAGAGTTGCTCATTCAAGAGGTACAAGAAAGAATACTAACTAAGAATTATGAGAAATAAATTGATAGTTATAAAAAGGGTATTACTCAATCAGTTGCAGCATTAGGCTGCGTGCTTTAAATTTTAATTAATTGAGATTGGATGTATGAACCTCTTGTACTAAATTGTTTTTATTTTAATTTTGAGGGGAAATCCCTCAGGCGCTTAAATACCGAGTTTTTTTTTTTTTATTAATATCTTCACAAAAAAATAGCAAATCTATTATTGTATTCAAAATATTTTAAAAAATGACGTAACTGCTCTCTCGGTTTGCTTTTGAAAACTGACCGACCCCTTGCTCTTTTTTTTTTTTTTCCTTTTTAGAGATATTTAGTATGTATAAAATGTGATGTATTAATTGTATAGATATTGTATAGAATCCAACCCAAGTACTAAAAATATACTCTTGATAATTTTTATTTATTTTAAGTCATTTTGTGACACTTTTCATAAATCATAAAAAGAATAAAAAAATTACAAAATTAGTAAAATTTGGTATTCTACAAGTTCATTACTTAACCAATTTACTGAGCTATTTAGATCGAAAATAGGAATGAAAATCTTAATCGAAAACTTGAACTCAAGTTTTGAGGCAATTTTCTTTTTTTGGGAATTTTTATTTTCAAAAAATGGCAAAGTCGTCACTGACTCATGCATATTTTCGCAAGCTTTTCAAAAAGGAGTCATTTACTGAAATCGTACACTCGAGTGCTGTTTTATGACCGTTTGAAATATCGTTGCCGTTTTTTGCCTTCTCAGTAAAGATATCATTTCTCTTGCTTTATCTCTTGTCCTAGTCTTGTTTGTTTACAAGAGATGTCTTATATAAATAAATGTGCAATATACATGTGCTTTAGAAATGAGAGAAATAACTTAAAAAAAAATTTAATAAAGATGCATTATAGCATAAAGACACAGATCGAAATTGTTAGAGCATTCATAAACATCCCTGTGAAAGAAAAATGTTTCTCATTTAGCTTTGAAATAACTCAAATAATATTTATTTTTTGAGGTATTCATAATAGATTTTGGATTCAGATCGTATCATATTTATTGTGAGACTAATATTGACCAAAATCAAATAATAAGAGTATCTAAAAAAAGAGGAAAAAAATAATATAAATCATGGAAACAATGAGACTATCATTTTATACATACTAAACAATCTATCTAAAAAAACATAGCAAACTGCCCGCAGTGAAGCGGTTTGTTATAAAAAAATTATAGCAAACCGCCCCACAGTGGGGCGGTCAGGTTTCATAAGCAATCCGTACACTGAAAAGTGGTTAGGTCATTTTTAAAAATAGTTTGAATACGAGGATATATTTGCTATTTGTTTTAGGATATTTATAAAAAAAAATCGGGCTTAAATATTATCATAAAATTGTCAATTTCCCACCCTTATTTCTACTCTGAAGGCATATCAATTACTCATTTGATAACTCGAACTGGCGGACAACATAGTGTTCTTATATACTTCTCACCAGGTCGAACCACAATCGAAGGAAATTTTGGTTCATTTATTGTATTTGGAAAACATGGAGTTTCTAAACAGACCGAGGAGAGAAGTGACGATGGCGCCACAAGTAATCCGGGCTCCTATTGTATTTGGATGTCATGACTAACTTTTGTTAAGTATGACAAAGTTCTGACTTCTTACATATTAATTATATGCAGATCTAGCAACTTTTGAGTCGGGAGTGTCAATTTGAACTTTAATTTCTTTAAAAAAAAAATGAACTTTAGTTTCTTTCTTCTAAACCGTTCAGAATAAGAGAGCTTAGATAAAAGAAGTCTTTTATGCTTTCAAACAATTAAGTTCGGTAGGTTATAAAGGAATAAATTTTATTGGAATTTATTGAAAATTATTTAAGTGATTTCATGATTAATTAAGCATAACACAATTACATAGAATGATCAATTGTCTAAGTTCAGAAAATTTAATAAAATGTATTTTTTCAAAAAGATCAAAAGTAGTTAGAGAATAGATATTTATTGCTCATTAATATATAATACATATTTTTTTTATATATAATTATCCGATCAGTAATAGATATGAAATAGGCTTTACTCGTACTCTTATCTATTTGGATAAAGAAAAAAAATCTTTACCCATATCCGTACTCGATAATTTTATGAAAAAAAATATTATCTGTACCCATCTTGTTGAATACATTACAGGTCAAGTAAATAGATAGAAGGATGCCATTGACACCTCTAAGGACATGGTAAAAAAAATTCCGAAGTAGAGCAACAACAAGTGCAATATAAGTTTACAAGAAAAATAAAATAAAATTTAGGATAGAGTAGATGTCCAACTCTGAACAATAGTGACTCTGGATACATGACTCAAGCAAATTACAAATAGACAAAAAAAATACCCCTCCTTATAAATTATTAACAAAATGCCCTTGTGGCCCCATTTTCCACTCCCCCCCTCACTTTTTCTTATTTACTCCTACAGCTTTTTATTTGAAATGGAGGGTTAATACTATATGGAAATTTTGCAAACTTATATGTGCATATATTTTATTTTATAATTTTCTTTTTAATGTATATATTATAAGCTAAAATTGACAACATAATATTAGCTAATATACAAAATATTTTTAACAAATGATTTCCTTTAACCTTCATTATAGAATATATATAAGTCTAAATATTTGTATCAGTCAAACATATTTTAAAATTAATTTAATTGAAGTCAAATTTCCAAACAATTTTAAAATTTGAAATTTTCAAATACACATATAAGCTATACGCCTTTATTGTAACTCCGTCTGTGGAATTCCTCCTTTTTTATATGCTTTTAATAAAGGGTAAAATGAGTATTTTATAAATTTAGAATGAGTTTTAATATAAAAGACAATAAAATGGGTAAATTTGTGAATTTTAAAATTTTGGAGGGGGGAAATGTAATTTCAAACTTTAAAGGGGGGAATATGTAATTTCAAACTTTAAAGAGGGAAATACGTAATTTTGAAGTTTTTGAGGGGTACACATGAAATTCCCCTTTTTTTATTATTTATGATAAAATTAGAAACTTATTTGAAAATTTGTAGTCGTTTTAAGGATCACAATAAAGACGTATAGCTTATATATCTGTTTGAAAATTTCAAAATTATTTGAAAATTTGACTTTAATTAAATTAATTTAAAAATATGTTTAACTGACACAAATATTTAGACTTATATATATATTCTATAATGACAGTTAAAGAAAATTATTTGTTAAAAATATTTTGTATATTAGCTAATATTATGTAAGATCTACATAAAAATAAAATTATGTAATAAAATATATACACTCCTAAGTTCACAACATTTCTATATAGTATTAACTTTTCATTTCAAATAAAAAGCTGTAGGAGTAAACAAAGAGAAGTGAGAGGGAGGAAAAATGAATGAAAAAATGGAGCCCACACATTTTGATTGAGGAGAGGTATTTTATTTGTTTGTTTGAAAAAGAAAAACAAATTGTATATTTCCCCAACAGATAGTCTAGATTAAGGATTCAAATTTGCTGAAATTTATGATCATGAACAGTAACTCTGAAATCTCTGAAATACGAGATGCAGTCATTAAATTATTGCGAGATGCGTACACAGAAAAATTAGCTATTTTGAGATGCGTGTACAGAAAAAATTGGACAGCTGGATCTCTGATTTCAAAAATTTCAGGTTATTGTTTATGAATTTTAGATTTCAGCATATCGGAATCCCTAGATTAATCTCATCCGGACCAAATTCAATCCAGTGCAGAAACACAAGATGTACATTTTGCGATTCATGCCAAGTTAAAAAGAACGGTCCTGAAGTGTCCGTTTGTAATTTGCTCGAGTGGGGTTACAACATTGCCCCCAAAAAACAACATGGATGGCAAGGGCGGAGATTAATGGTATTAATTATTGCAAGAATTACAAATTTTAAAAGAAAAAATATAAAATTCCATGGGACTTAGTCTCCCACTCTCCCTTGCCCTCGTATCTCCCTCCGCCCCTGATTTTTCTATTCCCTTGTAATTGTTTCCTCTTATCAAGCCTCTCTTCCACCCAATCAAGAACTTCCAACAGTCGGTCAGTCATGAATGGTTTCAGCCATGGTTCCCAATCAAAGCAACCACACTTTGTGCTGGTCCCACTCATGGCACAAGGCCACACCATACCCATGATAGACATGGCCCACCTCCTAGCTAGCCATGGGGCGCTCGTCACATTCGTCACAACCCCTCTAAACGCCTCCCGCATTGAATCCATCATACAACATGCCAAGGATTCAAAGCTCCCAATCCAGTTTCTGCCTCTGCCCTTCAACTGTGTCAAGGCCAGTTTGCCCGAAGGATCCGAAAACTTAGACACTCTACGTACCGGCTTGCAAGAATTTACAGCCTTCATGGAAGTGTGCTTCTTGAATAAGGATCCTCTTATTTCATATCTCAGGGAGCACGAAACGCGGCCGAGTTGTGTGATATCTGACGTGACTCTACCATGGACGGGTGAAGTAGCGAGAGAGTTCGGGGTACCGAGGCTTTTTTTTATGCCTGTCTCGGCATTTGCTTCTCTTTGCGGGTACTGCTCAACGGGTGCATATTTTGTGTTTTAGCATTAGATATATAGGATTCTGCATCTTTATATTTGCTTATTCCTATCAAATAAATATTTGCTTAATATTCCACATGTTGATATTTGCTTAATATTCCTATCAAATAAATGGAATTATTACTATCACTTTGTACCGCATTAGTACCAATTAAAGAAATCCACATGTATATTGTATATTGACCAGTTTGAAGCCAAATCAACACTTCAAATCTAAATGCGCTAAAGTGAATATTTCCAACCAAATTGCCCTACTCCCATTCAAAGATTTCAGAATGAAAAATCCATTTAGCTATTATGATGATTCTTATTTATGATCACTAGTATGTTGCAAAGTAGTTTCTGACAATTTAATTTAGTACCGTTGCAGTATACTGTCATGGATTAGCAAATCTAGATTAACATATCCCTAATTCTCTAATGATGATAAACTTCAAAATTAAATCTTAGTACCTATATTGTACCTATATTCATACTTTTCTTCAATTTGAATAATATTATAGTAGCTTATCCTCAAGCCCTCAACATAAGAAAATTGTAGTCTCCCTATAAGTAGCCATCGAGTAATTCTCTGTTTCTGTTGTTTCCTCACATGTTGGCTTTTGCAATATCAGGGATATAACAAACCTCCATAAGATATATGATAATGTCCCAGATGAAAATGAACCTGTACCGGTTCCTGGGTTTCCCCACCCACTTGAAGTACCAAAGAACAAGTCTATTCTGAGCTTCTCTGCACCAGGTTTTGAAAATATTGGTGCAAAGATGATAGAAGAAAATTCAAAATCCATTGGAGCAATAGTGAGTTCCTTCCAAGAGCTAGAATCTCTTTACATAGAATCTTACGAGAAGTTGTTAGAAAAGAAAGTATGGGCAATTGGGCCAATGTGTTTGTACAACAAAGGCTTGAAACAAATGGCCTCAAGCGGTAACAAAGCATCCATAGATGAAGAGAGGTGCCTAAAGTGGCTTGATTCAATGCAAAATGCATCCGTTTTGTTTGTGAATTTTGGTAGTCTAGCCAGAAGTGTTCCTTTACAGCTCATGGAGATAGGATTAGGTTTAGAGGCCTCAAGAAAACCCTTCATATGGGTAATAAAAGCAGGGGATAAAATGTCAGAGATTGAGCAATGGCTGATCGAAGAGAAATATGAAGAGAGAGTAAAAGATAGAGGTCTCATTATAAAAGGATGGGCCCCACAAGTCATGATCCTATCTCACAGAGCTATCGGCGGATTCATGACACATTGTGGATGGAACTCAACCATAGAAAGCATATGTAACGGTGTGCCTATGATTACATGGCCTCACTTTGGAGATCAATTTCTAAATGAGACATTTATAGTGGATGTTTTGAAAATAGGCATCAGAATCGGTGTCAACAAGTCTATTGTTTGGGGGAGTGAGAAGAGTGATGAGGTTATGGTTAGAAGAGATGATGTGGAGAGAAAGGTGTTAGAGTTGATGGATGAAGAGAAGGAAGGAATGGAGAGAAGAGTTAGGGCTAGAGAGCTTGGCGACAAGGCAAAGAAAGCCATGGAAGAAGGGGGCTCTTCTTACAAGAATATAGAGTTGCTCATTCAATTGGTACAAGAAAGAATGCTAAGTAATTAAGGATTATGATAAATAAATTGGTAGCGGTAAAAAAGCAATTACTCAATCAGTCGCAGCATTAGGCTACGTGCTTCCAGTTTTAATTAATTGAGATTGGATGTATGAACCTCTTGTACTAAATTGGTGCTCAGGTGTACAATTACTGATGTTAGATTTGGGGAATTATGAACTCTACCAAATTACAATGACAGATCAAGACAGGGCCTATAGTAAGTAAAGGGAATTCATATACATAATTAGTGCAAAAAAATACCAACAACTTCCAGCTTAAAATAAATTTAATTGAAGCAAAGTTCTGAAAAATATAAAGGAGCTGATACTAATTTTTTATTTATATAATTCACATTAAAAAAAAATTCAAAAATCAAATGCCACCCTTATTTAACCAAATTCCCAATTTCTACTCAGAAGATGTATCCATTACTCCTTTGAGAACTCGAACAACATTGTGTGGTTATACTTCTCACCAGGTCGAACCACAATCGAAGGAAATTTGGGTTCATTTATTGCATTTGGAAAACCTTGAGTTTCTAAACAGACCCCGGATTGTTTCTGATAAACAGCTCCAGACTTACCTGTAACTCCATTCACATAATTTCCAGTGTAAAACTGCATACCAGGTGCATTGGTGAATAGATTCAAAACCCGACCCGATAACGGGTCCCTCAACTTAACTGCCATTTTCAAACCATCTTTTTCCTCACCACAATCTAGCACGTAGTTGTGGTCATACCCTCCCGGAACCTCATTAATACGGGCCCCTATTTTGTACTCGGTAGTGAAGTCAAATGGAGTGTCTTTGACCGGGATTATTTCACCAGTCGGTATGGTGGTGGGGTCAACAGGGGTCATGTGTTGGGCCCATATTTGGGCAGTATGGTCTAGAATGGTACCTGAGTTGTGGCCTGCCAAGTTCCAGTAGGTGTGCTGAGCTAAGTTTATTGGGGTGGGTTTGTTTTCTGGTACAGCCTCCATTTCAAGTTTAAGGGTTTTGGGGGAGGGGAGGGAATATGTTGCAGTAATGCTGACATCACCTGGATAACCTACATGCAAATCAATTAGGTATAAATTAATGATGTTATATTGTTGGGTGATGGACAAATAGAACGAAAGGCAACACAACAGAAGAAAATTACAAGGACTTGAAAGTAAATAGTAAAAGGTAGAACAAATTCTCACCTTCCTCTCCATCCTTGCTAAGGTACTTGAAGATAATTGATGGTTTTTCCCCTTTGTTTTGTTCAGCTACTTTCCACAGAACTTTATCATATCCCTTAATTCCACCTATATGTAAAAACAAAAAAGACAGATAAGGAAATGGAAAAAGAGGACGGTTAAAAGATGAAGTCTTATGCTGATTCAATTTTACAGTTCATCAATGTATTAATTAGGATTAAGAAATAAATTTAACCATGGAGACTATTGGGTGGGTTATTGATTGGTAATGAGTATTCAGCTCCATCAAGTGTAAATTTGCCGTCTCTAATTCTATTTGCTACCCGACCAACAATGCATCCAAAGTATGGAGCCTCCCCTTTCTGAACAAAATGCAAATAAACTCATCAGTAATAACAATTATTATTTGTATTCAAAGTAATAACAAATTATAACCACAATAATATACATGTACTTGTCATGGCTAAGGAATTTAACACCAAAAATCCTATAGAATCTGTGTAGCATGTACAGCTGTAAAGGTCAGCTAAAACATTATATAGTGAACTTAAAATCATTATGCCCTAACATCAGAAGAAAATTCTAAATTTCAGGTTAATTTGATAACGAAACTAATAACAAATACAATTATATAATAATAATATTTTAAATTTAAAAATTATTAATACAAAATTCTACTGATACTAGATATTACCATGTATGGATCAATAGTGTCAAATCCAAGAACAACGTCCGCCACATTTCCTGTTACATAAAAAAAAAAATCACTCATCAACGCACTAATTTATGAAGAATCAACAAACTTAGAGCTACGGCATTCCAATTCTGCAACTCTAAATCCCAAGGTTTGTAAAATGAGAAATCAGTCAAAACACAAACCCTTCGAATCAGGCACGAGGAGAGAAGTGATGGTGGCGCCCCAATTGCTGACCCTGACTGTAATTGTGCCATTGGTGAGCTCGAAAATCTCCGCCATTAATGGATAAATCGTGTTTCAAAACCCTAGTCTCGATCTGCGATTATCCTTCGGTTGATGAACAAGAGGCTCTATTTTTGTCTGTTTCTTTTAAGAATAAGTTGGAGCTCTGAAGTGACGAAACAAATTTTGTTAGAATGGACAACAAGATGCGGGTCCCACGCTTAAGTGTAATATGGTGCATTATTGCAAGGAACGAGATAATGGACCGTATGGTGTGACAGATGGCACGCTGTGAGCTCGACATCTTATCCGTAAATAAAGGGCTCCACTTTCGAAACAACAAAGAATTAATAGAGGGGGCTCAAATCTCAATTACAATAAAGTCACAATCGGTGGAGGACCAAATCATATATTTGAGTTTGGATCCGGACCGTGCGATCTGACACGGATTTTAAAAGAATCCGTGCCGATTAGGCCCGATCTCAACTCAAATATTTTGTTACCTCCCTTCGTTAGGGGTCCCGACTCCGCGAATTCAGATCCAGTGAAGTAGCCCAATCTTTTGGGTTTTAAATCGGGACCGTCCGATTCGAATCCGAGACAATTCATTCGGATCTGAAGTGCACGCATTCCGAGAACGAATTCGAATCCCGAGACGATTCTGAGCGACGGATTCAAATCGGACGGCCTTAATCCAAAACTCAAAGATTATGTTACATTAGGGAATCCGGACTCTGACTCCGCTGCTCTCCGAATAGGAGAGCGGGACTCTGCTACTCAATTTTTAAGCGAATTTTTTTCATGTATAAATCTCAATACAAATTAACAACTGAGATTAAAATAGCAGAATTCTGCTCTCCTATTTAAAGAGCAACGGAGTCAATTCCCTTCATTAGCATTTATAGTCATATGTCCAATCTAGTGTAGGATACTCAGAGCGATGACCTGAATTTCAAGATCTAAAGAGGTTAAAAAAATAATCTGTATATATTAAAAATAAATAAAATATTAAAACCTAAACTTTGTATATATAAAAAGTCCATCTTTTTTTATATAGATATATTTAGTGACATATTAATAAAAAAATTGTATATAAAGAGTTCAATTTTTTCTCATCTGACTTTAAAATCTTTAAGACTTTTATAGTCAAATCATCTTTTCACGTATCAACCATTAATATTGGTTATTTAATTTTCTTTTATATTATCCATGCATGCTAAACATTGATCTAAATAGGTACCTGCACTATTATAAAAAAACAGTTTGTACACGGACTTTAACTGAAGAGCTACATGGATTTGAAATCGTGTGCGATACTGGGGTATAGGAAAGTCTACCATTTACACACGGATAATTTATACGTGTACGATTACACTAATCCTACACGGATTTTTATTAAAAATCCGTGTATGAAACATCTTCCTACATGATTTTTTATTAAAAAACCGTGTAGCTCCATACCCTAGCTACACGGATCTTGAGTACAAATCTGTGTAGGAAGATCATAAATCAATTTTTATTTTTAACACATCCTACACGGATTTCTTCAAATATCCGTGTACGATTTTCTTTTTCTTTTTGTATTTTTTTCTGTTTTTGGCTAGCCTCCACTTTTGCTAGCCAATAATATATATTTCAGATTGAATATACATAGTTTTTTGCAAAAATAAATACATAACCTTTTGGAAAAATAAATAGAGAGTATTTTGTATATACATATAACCTTTTGCAACACATATATATACATAGCCTTTTATACATGCAATCCTTTTGATCCAACATATGACATATACCCCTCAAGATCCTATACAATGTTTGTATAAAAATTATGTCCTCACTACTTAGTAACTATGTGATCAAGTTTTTGACTAAATTTCTATTAAGTTGGGCTCATGTTGCCAAAACTCATGGCTATGATCTAGTTTGGATCGAAATTTCATACATACTAAAACGTATTGGATCCAACATATCAAAAAAGAGGTTTTTGCATGTGATCCATGACATGATGGTTCTTGGTTAAAGATCTCCAACAATAGTGCATCTCCTATGAAAAAAAAAACAAGGATCAACATGTCAAAGCATACATACATAATAGAGAATAAAAAAAAAATTTGTAACAAAAAATTCGTGAAAATTAATTTCGTAAAAAAAAAATTAAACATGTATGTATATCTTTGCATTTTGCTTAAATAGAAGTGGTGCTTAAAATGACAGCATCGGCACCAGAACTCTAAGACAGGGTGGAGAAGAGGATAGTAATTAACAGTGGCGAAGAAGACAACAACTAACTAAAATCCTAAGAAAAACGAATTTCTTCAATAATCCAACAATGGTAAAGAAATACACACACACACACACACACACATGACTAACCTTAGCAAGATAGAGGAGATACAAAATTCGAATTTGCCATTCCCTCCTTGTGCGTAGAAATCAAACTCAATACAGAGAGAGAGAGAGAGAGACAGTAATATTGATTAAAACGGCGCTGGAAGATAACAATTTTATTTCATTAAAACTCTACTAAGCTTTTTCTACACGGATATTTAACTATAAATCCGTGTAGCTCTGTCAACATATCTACACGGTTATTTAAATAAAAAACAGTGTACAAAAGACCTTTCTACACGGATATTTAATGAAATATCCGTGTAGCTCTCTCACCATTCCTACACAGATATTTAATGAAATATCCGTGTATAAAAGCTTAATTTCCACACGGACACTGGTTTTTAAGTTAATATTCGTGTAGGATTCCTAGAACACTGGAAAAAACTTATTTCATACATGTTTTTTTTATAAAATTGAGAAAATCCGTGTATAAAATACAGTGTAGGAAGACGTTTTTTGTAGTAGTGCTGCTAATAGTCAAAATCGTTACCAACTATAAGCAGTTTGGTGTTGGTGAACCCGGAAGATTTTTTATTTTGAAAAATATTTCTAATGTGAATCTATTATTTATATTCGTTTAAGATCAATTATCAAAAATAAAAAAAGGTTACTTTTAGAGAGAATAACAACAGAAGTGAAATCTGTGCATACGTAAAATATTTTATGTCCTGAAAATTAAACTTTTAATTGGTGAAGAAAAAATTATTATTGATCTTATTTCTCAAGAATGGCATTTGCATTTTTCCAAATCATAAAGTCAAACCCTTTTTTTGTGTGCAAATATCACAAAAATAGTATTCAACAATTAGAGTTATTTAAATTATAAATCAATACAAAACTCACAATCCCAACCTCCAAGCAGGAGAATTGATGGGGGCCCAATTCGAGGTCCACAGAAGTCAGAAGCCCAACCTCCGAGGCACGAGTTGACCAATTGCAGCTAAAGACAGCAAGACAATTTAAACGATCAAAACCTCCAAGAGGAGAGTTGGGTTTGATTCCTCCTTTTCGCATGTCTGCCAAAATGGGTCAAGGCCTAAAGGATGTTATATATTGGGCTTTGGATTTGTTTTTTACGTATTGCAGCCCATTCAAAAGCAAAAGTAACATAAAGTTAAAACAAGCCTTAACTCTCCATTTCTCTCTCCAGCCACGTGCAGAAGTTAGTGTCATATTCTCTCTCCTTGCGTGGTTCAACCTCCTTAGTCCAGAGTAAATGGTGCATGAGTGACACATGGAAAGTGAAAGCAGGAGGTGGCCGTAGCCCTCCTGTAAGCCACGCGTACACCAAATGCATGAAGAGGTCCTTGTAGCGAGGGTACGGAGCTACACGGTTTTTAAATAAAATGGAGATGAAACGAAGATGAAAATGGAAGCAGAGAGTAGAAAAAAAAAAAAAACATGAAAACGCACTAAAGAAACATAGTAAAAAACTCGAAAGCACACAGTACAAGTTGAAAACTAACTAAACAAACATGAGAAGAAAACACACGAAACAAACAGAAATAACATGCTAAACAGAAAAGGCAGCCATACAAATAGAAGAGAAAGACGTTAAGAGGAAGAGAAGAGAATGAAAGAAGAGAGGAGAGAGAGAGAAAAGAGAGCATCACCAGATGATAGGAGATGAGGGTCAGATGAAAGAAAACCGTCAATCACCAGCACCAAGTGAGAGGAGCAGAGGGAAGTTGAGAAGAGCATAGGAGAGTTGAGAGAAGAAATAACCATCACGATCACAACAATAACAACAAACTATTAACAGTACTGTAGAAGAGAGATTATACAGGAACAATATGATACACGGACAAAACTTTCCACTTAAACTCCTCCATTGACGAGGAGAAGAAAGCTCATGAAGTGCATTGCCATTAGAAAATAATTAAGCAACGAGCATGACCAGCGTTGTTACTTGTTAGCATATACTAGTATGATCCACAAAACATTTGAATGATCAAACACCAGTCTTAAGTCCCAATTATGGGCCAAGCAGTTTATCAAGGAAAAATGCTATCACAGAAGTATATAACAAATTCTAATGCAAATTTTACACAGCACACACTGAACCAGACGCGCAAATGACTCAATAAAATCAGCTGGCAGAGAAATTTCCATTTCTCCAGCTGATCTTATTATTCATTAACTCTACATATTATTACATGACAAACCAAAACCATTTACTTTGAACTAAAACCTCAGCAACACACATCCACATATACATTGTCTAACCTATACAAAAACCTCTCACTTGATCTCCACATCAACAACCTTGCGGTCGACTGGCCTCTTAGGAATTGTCACAAGCAAAACCCCGTTCTTGAACTCGGCTACAATGTTGCTCTTGTCACATTCGTCGGGCAAAAGCATTTGCATGTCGTATGAACTGGCGCTTCTCTCTTTCCACCATTCGCCTTTCCCTTCACTGCCTTCCTCCTTTGCATGTTCTCCCTTTATGAGTAATGCGTCGTCTTCCACTGATACCTTCACCTCCTCCTTGGACAAACCCGGCATGTCAAACCGCATTTTCACCTCCTTATCATCTTCCATGATGTCCCATGGCGCCCGCACTTCAAGGCCTCCATCACTTGAAGACCTAGTCATGGTGTCCTCAAATAGGCGGTCTATTGTACTTAGCATTTGCCTCATGGTCTTCATTGGTGAAAATGGATCTATCATCCCTGCAAGATTTTTCAAAAATTGATCAGAAATTAGAAGACCAAATGTTAGTAACACAATGTGGAAAAATGTCAGTTACAGTTACAGTGTTTCTTAAAGATTACATTCATGACACCATTCATAGAATTAGGTATAAGCAATTGAAGGGAGGAATTTGCATACCAAAAGGAGAAGAGATGTCAAGAGGCGCAGCACGGCGAGGCCGCCTCTGCACAGCCTGCTTGGCACCTTTTTTCTCAACCGCTTTTTCATCGACATGCACATTCAAAGCCGAGTCCTCATGCTTCTCTGCAATTGCAGACATAGGCCTGACACGAACTTGACTCCCGAAGCATCTTGGAACTGTCACCATCGGCCGTGCCATGAGACGTGAAGTGAGACGACTCGCAAGGGCGCATGGAGATGCCACTGCCATCTTTGTGCAAGGAAGCTAAGTTGGGTACTAAAGATTGAGTGTGGTCGATGTAAAGCAGAGCGTTCTTTGAATTTCTTCTCCGATGGAGCACAGATGAGAACTACCTGAACTTTATATAGAGCTGGAAGAGAAGGATCAAGAAGGTTCATGACCGTTTTCGGAGTGACACGTGTCGGTTTTGATAGGGAGAGAAAGTGCTCGGGGCTTCACGGAGGAGGGATGGCATCCGGTGCCTTCTGTGATTTTCAGGAAAGCACTAGATCCTGGGAGATATGAGCTTAATTCCACCGTTGACCTGGGTCGAAAAATATTAAACTGGGTTTTACTGGGCCTAAACAATAAATTTATTTTTGGGTCTAAATACTAAAATGGGAACTTTGGGCCTGAACAATAAGTTTGTTTCACTCGGGCCTTTTTAAGCAGGAGATTGTAATCCCATTTATTTTAAAATTCAGGAGGGGGAGTTGAGGCATGGGTGATGTGACATGTGTATCATCTTTGGCATGTCTGCAGAAATCATATGCACCAGTACAACATATTCATGTATCATAACAGTTATGGTACATACCCACTTACCCAGCACAGCACTGTCAGTTTTAACTACTGCAGTGTCGCAAATGTAAATATATTGAATTTTGAATAGTAACAGAAGTGATGAAAATAAACTTTTTATTGAGTATGTTCTTGTCTGTACAGAGGTATTACATGGCTCTTTATAGCCTAATTCTCTTGTAGCCGTTGGTGGCTTGCCTAAAATATTGGATTTTGTATTTTGCCTAATTATTAAGCTAGATACCTAATTTAGCCCAACAGCTATATTCTTATGCTAGTTGGATTTCCTTCCTAAATAGTGTATGATGATTTTCGGAGGCAATTTTCTTATTTCTCAACAATATACATGTTAAAATGCTTAATTTTCTCCAACAGATGTATGAAACACCAGGCAATTATTCAGAAATTGTACAGCACAAAAAGCGTGCATAAATTAAAGAACAGATCGATTTAAGTTTATATTACAATCAGTCTGAGCTTTACAATAGCAATGAGACGTGAAATATAACAAGATTATTTGGTTTTTTATTTTCTATATTGTACAGAAACATTTAAAGGTGAAGCAAGCATCTAAGGGATTTTCCTTCCACCAGCAGCTTGAAGGCCTGGTTTATCTCCTCAAATGGTAATTCATGTGTTATAAACCCATCAAAATTGATTTTTATTTCCTGCATGCAAAAATTGGAAAAATTAAAGAATAAAGCTTATTAAATATTAATTGGGAAGAGCAAAGAGTATTAGAGCAATATACAACTATTGATTCAGAAATTTGTTTTATACTGACAGAGAAAGAACAAACCCCTTTCATGCATTTTTCAACAATTTCAGGCAGCTGAGACTTTCCCTTGAAGTCCCCAAAAATGCACCCGGTGATGCGCCGGCCATCAAATAGCTCCATTGGATGTAAGGGAAGCATTCTTGGTGTTGGATGGATGCCTAAAACAACAGTCAATCCCCATCCCTAAATGCAAAATTTATTTTATCAAGCATAGTTTTAACCAAAATTTCAATTTTTCTTTATAGTCCCCAATTAGAATTAGTAGAAAGATATAGAAAAAATTATACAAGAAAATGCATACATCATGAGTTGAAATGAAGGCTTCCCTCAAAACATCCAAATTTCCAGCGCATTCAAAGCTGTAATCTACCCCTCCATTTGTCATCTCCTTTATCACCTTCAAAAAAACACCACCATCAAGATTTCAAATTTTGACTAATGTATAACATATGTTATCAACTGTTAATTGTTATATGACTGAGATATGATTTTAATTGTTGTTCTTTGATCGTAGTTTGGTTGGTAGTGTAGTCCGTATGAGCTACAGCCTCGCCGACAATGTCTCAAATCTTGATTGATATATAAAATATGTTGTCAACTATTGTCATTGTCATATATTACACTCAGATATGATTTAAATTGTTTGATTTGATCCTTGACAATAATAATTTTGGTAGTATAGGGTATATGAGTTACTGCTCAGAGTGGCCTTTTTGATCCATCACACTCATACCAGTTAGTATCAGTATGGAACGTTTTGTCAGAATTGTGGTTTCAGTAAGCACAAGTGCATAACCCCAAACCATCGATATCGTTGGTTGTGCTAAGTATTTATTATGATTGGTTGTCACAATCATTACCAGTTAGCACAACCCTAAACCCTAAATCCAATTACCAATTTGCACAAAAGAATACCCAAATATGAAATATTGGGGTATTGGCGGAACCACATTGTACCGGGGGGAACTGCTCCTCCCGGATTTTGAGTTTTAGTGAAGATTTATCGGTTCCGACCGACTTTGCCCTCTTGAAAAAAAAATTGCCCCTCTCTGGATATTTGATTGGTAAATTCGGGTTAAAATTAAAATAAATTTTTTGAATTATGATTGGTAATTAGAATTATAAGCCAAAACATCAGAAATTTTAAATCAGAGCATTAGAAAGTATAAATTAAAGTATTGTTTTTTTATCAAATATCCAATTAGTTAATAAGTTTAAATCCGATTCAATATTTTTTTTTCTCCTGACAAAAATCCTAGATCCGCCTGTATTGGGGTATTGAAGCACTTAGCACAGCCGAACCATAGATATATTTTCCTACCATAAGGATTTTAAAAAAGATCATAAAGAAAAAAAAAACAGAGAGAACCAACAGATCCTTTCTTTCAATAAATTCTTTGACGACTTATCAAACAAATTCCTTTTCAATAAATAAACAGTAGTTATGTACCAGGGCCAGGAAAAAAAGTTATTTTGTTTATCATTAATTCTTCCAAATTGAATGCTGGTTAAAAAATCAGCTTTAGAATAGTTAAATTGTAAATATTAGCAGGGTTAACAACTTAATATGTAAAAGTCTCTATCAATGAGATGGGACCACAAGTCAACTCTGTCGCTGGCTTCTTTTATTTTATAGTCTGTTAAGCATTAAAAATATAAAGGTTAAAACAATTAATATAAGAAAAGAAAAATGTACCTCATTTACTGGTTTGCCACATTCCTTGGGATTGATGAAGTCAGTCATTCCCATCTCCTCACCTACATTTAAAATAATTTAATACATGAACAAGTAAAAAATTGCCAATATGGGTAGATGGTTTCAAATTACAAATTGGAATGTATAAGCCTCATTTAAAACCCTGAGCATAAATAATATCTATAAAAAACAAATTTCAGAAACAAGTTGCAATGCAACCATTTTATCAATAGTAGCCCTGATATTTGACACTTTTTTTTTTGTCTTTTTTGAAGAGAAACAAAATTGTATATGCACAAGGTGTAAGAGCCTATGTATCTCTTACAAAAAAAAAATATATATATATATATATACCTTTAATAAACTTTTCTGAATTAATATCAACGCCAATAATTTTTGAAGCTCCCCTCAATCGGGACCCCTCGGCGACCTGCATTTTATAGTGTAAGTCAGTTTACGCAAGAATTGTATCACGCACAACTCATTTAACTGTATGTGTAAATATTTTTTTTTTATCAATGAAAACCGTGAGATGGCAACTTAACACCTTATCTTTAAAAACTTATCAAATTTATCAAATTGTAACCATAATTTCTCTAAATCCTCGAATAAAAAAAACATATTTTTATAGTTTTCTTATAGTTTTTTTTTTTGAAAAAAATAACATGATAAAAAAAAATTAGCTCGACAAATGATGGAACCGGTTTTCAGCTTTGACAGAAGAATTTTTTTAGCCCAAACGCCTTGCAATTATTAAATTTGAGATTATGTCTCACCTTGTTTTGTTTCTCTCAATCATTTATTTTCTTTTATTTTTTCCTTACATTCATTTTATGTTCTTTGGTTACTAAAGAACAAAAAGGGGAGTTGGTCTCACCGCAAGGCCAACAGCACCAAGTCCAAATACTGCAACAGTTGAACCTTCTTTCACATTTGCTGTATTCCATGCTGCTCCAACACCTATGTTTACATTCAAAAAAATTCAAAAATCAAATTTTCAATCACACTGTATGAAAAGTCAGCAATTTATGATGTATTATTATTTGACATTCTGAAATAGAAAATGCAGTATGAATTGCAAAATACGCTGTAAAATTTGAAAAGTCCCCTATGAATCGTGACCAGACTTTAAAATGGTCAATTACATGAACTTTACCTTAATTTATGGAAGGTGCTGTTGTTCTCCAAATAGAATAACATATCTTTGTTATTTCAAATTTAACTGTTTATCTGTGTTAAGATTCATGCATAAAAAAATCAACAATTAGATTTAAAATAACAGAGTTCTGTTATCTTATTTAGAGAACAGTGAAGTCTGATTCTAATTTATGAAACATTTTTATTATCACACAAGCATTGTGTTTCTGATTTGAGTGGAGAGCTAGAATTTTTTTTCATAATTTAAAATTTTAAATATAAAAATAATGATAGAAATGATTTTCCCAAAAAGCATTAAAAAAAAATCTGATCAATTGGACCCAAATCTATAGAAAAGACAATAAAACATTAATCAAACACAAAAGAAGCTTCCATACAATGTCTCCTAATTTATGAAACATTTTTATTATCACACAAGCATTGTGTTTCTGATTTGAGTGGAGAGCTAGAATTTTTTTTTCAAAATTTAAAATTTTAAATATAAAAATAATGATAGAAATTTTTTTCTCAAAAAGCATTAAAAAAATATGTGATCAATTGGACCCACATCTATGGAAAAGACAATAAAACATTAACCAAACACAAAAGAAGCTTCCATACAGTGTCTCTGTGGCCCATTTTGGAGAGGTTCACTGATTGATTAATGATAGCTTAGCAACCTACAAGGTCACATTTTGTTCTATTTACTGTTGTCTTCATTTGCTTATTAGAAATTCTCTTGTTTCTTCTTCTTACAATTTTAAAAATCAAAATGATGTTTATTTAATGTCTCTTCTTTCTTCTTGTCTCTTGTTTATACCTCTCAAAAATCTCAAAATTACGTACTTCTCCCACTAAAATTCATAATATCATATTTATCCCTCTAAATTTAAAAAACCTACAAATTTATCTAATTTTTTTTCTTTTAACTTATTTTAAATTTATAAAGTTCCAATTTTATCTTTTATTAAAAAAAATAAAAATACATAGTTTGTGCAAAAAAAAATTCCAAGAACAAATAATTCATTTCTCAATTTGTGTTGCATACACAGTTATATTTAGGCATACATTTATGTGCATGTTACAGATAAGAAATTAATCATCTGCGTTCACAACCAACTAATTAGATGACTAAATATTTCTCTTAAATATTTTACATTTTTTTTATTAAAGAAAAAATGAGTACTTTATAACTTTAGAAAGAGTTCTAACCAAAAATGCAATAAATAGAGTAAAAATGTGACTTTCTGAAATTTAGAGGGTGTTCCAAAATTTCTAAGATGTACATGAAATTTCTACTATTTGATATCATGATGTATGAACACCGACTAATGATTGCCATGATTTCTTTAGCAAGAAATCAAAAGACAGCTTATGTCCAACTGACAGTTCCATTACTATACTGACATGAGATTTTGACTTGAGACTTTGCATGACCCGAATTGCCCCAAACCAAGGGAACCAAGGAAGTATGGGCAACATTTAATGCCCACAAGAACGGTGCTCTAAAACGTTTAAAGAAAATTTAATTGTTCTTGAGATATCTTAGGCCAAATTACGGGAAAGAAATTCAAAATAAGTTTAAAAATTCATCCTGATAACTACTATCAGTTTATCAAAAAAAAAAAAAAACAGTTTAATTCATCCTAAAACTCTAAAAAAAAAAAACAAAGTTTAAAAATTCATGAAATGTTTCCTAGCAAAGTTTCTCCCAAAATTCATAAGATGATATAGTCTCTTTTTTATTTAATCAGGGGTAGTAGACTAGTAGAGAACAGTTCAATACGGATTGACACACAAGTAAGGCTATAGAAGATCTAACAGCATCTCGTTTAATTTCCCTTTGATTCGCTCATTAATATGAAAACGACTTAACGACCTCATTCGCTGGAGGAGAAAATATAAACTAATACATAAGCTAGCCGACAAATTGCATTGAAACAGAGGTGCTCTTTTGCACCACCGTGCATCCGGGCTCCGGGGAGAGTATTTTAGTGTGGATATTATAAAAACATAAAAAAAAAAAAAAAATCACTTTTATTCATTTATTAGGTTCTTGACTCATGTTAGTTTGTAATAGGAACTGCTCCAATTAAGGAGCGGATTCAGAATTTTCGTAAGAATGAGAGACAAAAATAACGAATTAGATTTAAATAGCTAATTGAGTTTAAATCTATTAAGTAATGAAGTACTCGATAAAAAAAAAGCTTTAACTTATATTTTTCAATTGTATGGTGAACATTGGGATTTGTAATTTTATTTTATTGTTTACCATACTTTAAAAAAATTTATATGTTTTCAATACTCACATTTATAATTTATGATGCTCTAACTTATCATTTTAATTATCAATTATAATTTAAAAATATATATTTTAATTTTAATTTTAAATTTAATTCAAAATTACAAATTAGAAATCCAAAAATTCATGTGGGTCCGCAAATGTTCCAATCGGTTTAATAGTTAATTAAAAATCGGATGCTTATATAGAGCATATATACCCAAAGTGTCAGATATCAAATATAAACTTTACACTTTATTATCACCAAAATTATTTAAGTCAAGTGATTGTCAATGATTGTAACTAAACCAGTGTTTTAAAATTTCCTGGTACTTACTTGAAAGGTTATTTTCTTTACAATTCACCCTTTTTCTGTTAATAATTTTCCTGACAAGGACCTAACATTATTATCATTCATATAAACGGTGTAATATATTGTTGCCCATGTATGTACCATCATTATCACCATTTTATTATTTCAAATTGAATAACCCTTGATTGTTGTTGAGAGACGAGCTCTTGCACAGAAATCAGAGACACCATTGACTTTGTTAATTATTCTAGTTTGTCTGTTAATGGAGATGATTAATTATCTATATAATTTTGATAACTTTCTACTAAACTAAAGATATCAAAAGTATATATACCTTTTAGCCCTTCTAAAGTATACTTATTAAGTGCTAAAGTATTTTGTTTTGGGAAAATTAGTTATTTGTCACTCCAAAACCTTCAAATTTGAATTTTATTACGAAATTATAAATCTGAAAAATGCCACTCTAAACTTAGTTAATTATTAAATTTGCCACAAATACATAATTTTAATATTTTTAATTAAAAATTAACTGAAAAATACAGTTTTGAGATACATATAATGAGAAGTCTGAAGGGTATATAGGAAAATACATAATACGTATCTCAAAATTGTATTTTCAGTTAATTTTTAATAAAAAAATATAAAAACTATGTATTTGTAGTCAATTTAAGAATTAACTAAGTTTAGAGTGGCATTTTTCAAATTTGAAAATTTTGAAGCGGCAAATAACCAATTTTCTCTTTTGTTTTTCATACAATCTAGCATTTGTAATCGCAATATTGGATGATCAATCTATGAAATTGAAAAATATAACTTAATTATGGGTAAAGTGAAAAAATAAATACCTGTTGAGATACAACAACTAAGCAAGCACATTCTCTCAAGAGGAGCCTCTGGGTTGATCTTGACCACACAAGCAGAGTCAAGCACGGTGTACTCAGAAAAGGTGGACGTGTTGAGGAAGTGGTTCACCGGTACACGGTCACCGCCGGTGGGTCCCACTGCAGAGAACCGGGTTTTCCCGTCGCCCACCATGGTGCTCTTGAACGCGTTGACCCGGAACTCCCTGCAGAGATTGGTATTGTCCAATTTGCAGTAAGTGCAACTACCGCACTCGCCGGTGAATATCGGCACCACATGATCGCCGGCTTTGAGGTCTTCGACGCCTTCTCCGACACTCTCTACCACTCTACACACAATTAGGCACAAATAATTTGCCACAGATAAATAAACGATATAACAAACAAGATGGCCAGCCATGCACACCAATGCATGTATTATCAATCAATAATTATAACATGAATATTTAATATTTAATATACGGCAATCACTCTAGCAGTATACAACAAAATTTTAAATGGATCTGGTGAGGATGAAGTGTGAATTATGAATTTATGAAAGAAAAAAAAAAGATTAGTTTTACATTACCTAAAAAAGAAAAACTTAGTTTTGTAGAGCTCAATATATGAAAATATATTATATACTGTAAGTTACGAGGAACTCTTGTTTACTTTCAGATACTTATATCTTTATTTAAATTCAAAAAATAGCATATTATATAATTAGTATTCCAAATCTTGAGAGAAATTAAGCTGCCAGTATAAACCTATAATTAAAATTTGTGCAAAAATTTTAACAAACTTTTTCCATGGACTAAAATAACAAACTAGAAGTTGTTTTCAAGATTTTGCTTTGTACGTTGACAACTAATTAAAAGGATAGAACTCTTAAGAATCATTGGTTCTCTTAAATTCAGAAGATATCTATTAAAGCATCATTCAATACAAAACAGATAAGCAGAGAGATTAAAGAGAGAGATACCCAGCAGCCTCATGGCCAAGAATCCGGGGATATGCACGTTGCAATTCATTCTACACATAATAAAACAAAATCAGACAAAAAGGTACTAATTAGGTGCCTAGTTAAAACAAAATCAAACTTAAAAGAAATTAGTAGTTGGCGCCTTAATGAACTACACATGTTTATCACAAGAATTAAAGCACAAAAACAAACCTCTCCTTTCCAAGCACTGAGATCTGTGTGGCAAATGGATGTGTACAAAACCTTCAGCCGAACCTCCATTCGGTGTGGCGGGTCCACCCGTACCTCTTGTATAACAAACGGCTCGCTCGGTCCCCATACAATAGCCGCTAAACATGCAAAAAAATGAAATGAAAGAGCCCAAATTTAACAAACTCAATTGTTAATAAAATTTGGTTTAGATTGGTGAGAACTGAGAAGCACTCATAGTATTACCTTTGCATGTGATAGGATGGCTGGCGGTGGCAGAGCCGTTGGATGCCATGGCAAGGGAATAAGAAGGGAATAAAGGAGGGATATAAGTCAATAAGTTGATGGTATAAGATTATAAGAGATGTTGTTTTAAGTATTTGTAGAGATAACAGAGGTGAGTCAATGATACTCTGTTTGCCTTGACAGAAGGGAAGAATGAAACAGGACAGAGAAGAAAACAAGGCGGTAGAGAAGTGTTCTTTTTATAATGGGTTCTGTTAGGTAAACCCAACTTGCACCCCTATCGTCGTTTGAGGTAATAACGGGCACGAATTGGGTTCACATAAATATAATGATCAAATTATACACCAAAAATTTTTGGGGTCAATTGAACCGGATTCAATGAAGTAACCCAAAATTTGTGTTTGAATCCTCACCATCCGATCGGAATCCAGATCAATCCAGTCCAAGGTAGAATAGTGCTCAGATTCTGATCAGACGGTCTGAATTCAAACTCAAATTTTGGGTTACTTTGGGGGATCTGAATTCGTCAAATAAGCTCTATTCCATCCACATAATTCCTTCCTTAGTACATGTACATGTAGTATTTTTAAGAAATTTTTAATTAGGACCTCCTTAAAATATAATTATTGTTCTATTATTGACTTACAAATTAGTTACGTACAACCTACGTTTTCAAATACTAATTATATATGTGCATGGACTTTAATTAACTCTGTAGAATCAACTTTTTTTGAGTAATAAGGTTTTGAGCTAAGTTAAAAAAATATAATACAGCTTTCTAGTCCTATATATATGCACAGTAAATAATAATAAAAATAGAAAAAGGCGTGCTTACATATACGGTCGCACCCCTTCTTTAGATTTAGAGCTGGGCTCTTGAACGAGTCAAACTGGTGGAGAAGAAACTCGGAATTATATCTGACTTTGACAAAGATGGCAAGATATTTCTTGGCAGTTCAAGTGTCAACCGTTGCATCTGAGTCGGATTTTAGTGTAGCGGGTCGGTTGACAGATTATTTACGGAGTTCCGTGATACCAGAGACAATCAAGGCACTCATTTGCTTAAAGAATTGGTTTGCCTCTATTGATGGGAGCTTCAACTTGGACCAATTTTGTCTATTCATACCGAATTATTGATTGGAGTTAGAGGTAAATACTTTATTTATTAGCTCCAAAATAATGTCAATTATAAATTTACTTACTATAAATTTACTTACTATTACTATAGATACATGTGATGTACTTGCTAATATGCAATTGTTTGTCTCTAAATAGGGATGATAAGTCTACCTGACAAGACAAGACACAAGACAAGTACTGTTTAATAAAATTTTGAGAAGGTTATAATTGAAGTCTAAAGAGAAATTGAAAATAATTAATGGATGTCCACTTCATGTCAGCTAAAATCCAACTGGGTATGAGTAATGGATGCCTCTCATTGAACTTTTTAAGAAAGTAAACAAAAATGTAAAAGACTAGAAGCTAACAGAGGAGAATTGTAATCCTATATTACTGTAAAATAGTTGTACAAAAATTTGAACAATAATTTTGACTTAATTTGCAACCAATGGTAAAATCTAAATTTATAACTCGTTAATATTTATGTCATACTACTTTATTCATTGCAGTAAAGAGTGCTATTTCTATACTTGGAGGATATGCACATGAGATTAGAGAGTGTTATTTTTTAGCATGAGATTAGAGAGTGTTCAAATTATCTTGTGTCAAATTGATATGTTATTTGTATTTCTGTCAAATTGTGTTAAATTGTGTCAAATTGATATGTTATTTGTATTTGACTTTTAGTGAATTTTGGATTTTTAGTAGATTTTACAAAGCACAGAATGTTAATTTTATAATGTGTTCTACTTCTAATGTGAACTTTATAATTGTAATATTTTACTCAATAGTACTATATATTGCAACGTGTGATATGAATTTTTAGAAGAGCAACGTGTCACATGAGGGTGATATGAATTTTTATAATTGTAATATTTTAATTTTAATCAATAGTAACTTTGAGCTTGTTATAAAATAATATTGATAATCATTACAAGAGTGACGTGTCATTGCAACTTGTTATAAAATACTATTGCAACTTGTGAATTTTTAAAAGAACAACTCATTACCAGCGACGAGTTCAGGCTGAGCATTTTTTTCTTCTAAAATACCGATTTTACCCTTTTAATTTCTCTCACTCATTTATGAAAAAATTAATAAGAAAATAACTTTAAAGGAAAAAATAATTTCTCGTGTGAGAAACAAATCGTATCCTCCCAGTGTCTGAAGGGAGAGAGAGGGGCGCCCTCCCAATATCTTCATCTAAATTCGCGAGAACCCTTCTCTTCTATGATTTTATTGATTGTTGTATCTTTTTCCAAGTTTTTTATTCAATTCTTGTTCAGTGTGTAACAAAAATGAAAATATATAATATCTTCAAACACCTATAATTTCGATTGGAGAGACTGCCCAAATTTTTATAACCAAGAATATGGAAACCCATACCAAAATTGGCATGACCAAAATTCGCCTCAAATATCACGAATGGAACAAATGGTAGAAACTCCAAAATCTTTCACAAGAGAATTTATAACTGAAAATAATAGGGTGATCAAATCTTTGAGGGCATTGAATGCCAAAATGGAGTCTACCACAGTCCAAATGATGGAAAAATCAATTGCACAACATACCCAACAATCACTGTGCCATCATGATGAGCTCTTGTTCAAGCCAGAAAACAACCATAGGGAGCACGACAATACAGTGTTGATCGAAGATGAAATTGTGCAAGAAGAGCAAAACGGGTAAGTTGAGAAAATCTAGCAAGAATTTCCAAAGATGGAAGGTCAATCTCCAAGCAGGCAAGAATTCAAGGAACTGCCAAAAGAGGAAGGTAAATCTCTCACGAAGGAAAGCGAATCTCCAAGGATAGAAATGTATATCCCACCTCAAAAAAGGGAAAGATATATCTCTACTCTTAAATCTATTTCCTCTTTTCAATATTTAGTTGAATCAAATTCAAATGATCAAATTGGCAATTTTTCAAACCAAAAAAAGAAACGAAAAATTGAAGAAATAGTTCAAATGCCAAATTTGTCGGGATTTTTAGAAGAGAATTTGACCAACAAATGTGAGAAAAATAGTGAAAACCTTTCAAACAATTTACCTCCAAAATTAGAAAATTCCAATGACATCTCAATTCCTTCCTCAATAAGCACTACAAAAATTGAAATGACAACATGCGATTTAGAAGCAAATGTGAGTCCCTTGCCCAAAAAGATACTTGACCAACTTGAGTCTTGTGATTTTGAGTCGACCAATACAAAATTAATTCTAGTCAATGGTTCAATACAATCTCCAATTGGTGTTTTGAAAAATGTGGTCTTCAAAAATGAGAAAATTAAGATCCTCGCTGATTTTGTTGTACTTGAAAATGAAAAAGGTATTCAATTGAACAATATTTTAGGTCAAATTATCTTAACAACAGCGGGTGCACATGATAAGTTTAAAGAGGGGGGACTTTATTTTCCATGGGTAGGATGAAAGAAATTTTTTGTTATACCCAACCAAATACTCCTTCTACTAATAAAAGTTTAGTGCACATGGTAGAGATTTTGCAGGTGGATAAAGGATCTTCGCAAGGATAGTCGGTGGCAACATCTGAAACCAACAAGGCACGAGAATCTAACAAGATGAACTCAACTTGGCACTCGAAAGAGAAATTCATTAATAAGATAAAAAATTACAAGAAAAGAAGGAAGAAGAAGTTCGAGGCCAAAGATATTCCCAGAAGAAGCAACAAGCGGAGAAATCCTCTCCGTTCAAAACCTCGTCTAAATTTGAAAATGGAGTCGAGCTAGGACCTAAAACAAAGCACTTCTTGGGAGGCAACCCAAGATCAATTTTCTTTTATTCATTTTTCTTTGTTGAATTAACTTTTTTTAATTGCATTTTTTTTATTAAAATTTGCATCAAGAAAAAAAAATCAAAATACAACAAAACAATTGCATCATTAGAAGTTGGTGCGACCTCTGAGGCACTCTGTGTAGCCGCACCAAGGAGAAAATTAGGTGAAAATTAAACAATGACAGTTTATGCGGCCCCTTGTGCATTCTACCTAGCCCGCACATAATCTTGACTAATTTTTTTTTCTTTGTATTTTTTCAGTTTGTGCAGCCCATTATGCGGCCAACCCCGCACGCACCATCTCACCACAACCATAACTTCTTCACCAAAATTTTTTGTGCAGCCAACCCCAACAACATGTAAGCCCGCACAAGACACCTGTTTCTGTCCTCTGGTTATGCGGCCTCTCCTACTCGCACCTTTGGCCGCATCTCTGCTCTGAATTGGCCAAATTGTCTTGAACGAATTTTGTGCGGCCCTCTCTGAACGCACCTCTGGCCGCACCAACCTCCTCTTTACACATAAACTGAGTTTTAATTTTTCTAAATTTATCTTCTCTCGGGTTGCACATTGGTACAGTGCCCCCGCATTATCTCTGTTTACCAGCTCTTTCAGGTCAATATGGTGATCAAGAAGGTTGCCACCAACCACAAAACGTATTCGATTGAAAAGTTGCCACTGTCCCTCGTCTCTCCTCATTATCGCTGCTCAACCTTTATTTTCCATTGATTGGTGATTTCTCAACCGACGTCTCCATGCCTCTACGCCAGTTGTTCAAATAGCCTCATGCAATCTTACACATATAGCCCATCGGCGAAAAGGAGGCACTTGCCCTCGCCGATCTTCCACCCAAACAATGATACGCTTTCGTCTCCCTCACCACTCCATGTCTTGTAAGTTTCATATTTTCTTCTATTTATTTTTTCCTGTGTGAATTTGTGCATTGAGGACAATGCTCAATTCAAGCTTGGGGGGGTAGAATAGAAGAAAATTGTATCTGCATTTAGGTCATATTTATTTTTCAAAATTGCATTTTTTTTAGGAGGAAAATTTGTGTGATTGCTAGAATTAAGGACTTGTTTGAAAATTTTTTATTATGATTTGGATGACCTTGGAAAGTTAGAAATAACCCCATATTTGATCATTGAATTGCATAAGATGAGATGTTTTAGGACTTTGAAAAAATGAAAAATTGGATTCTATCGAAAAAGCATTTGGAAATCAAAGTTTGCCTTTTAAACTAAGAATTTGGGATTTTTGAATGATAGAAAGATTGGGATATCCATAAGTATGAAATAATACCCTTGGATGTGTGTAATAATGATATTTTTTGCAAAAAATGTTGAAAGAAAATTAAATTGAAATTTTTTGAAAGAAAAATTGGATTCCGCTTGCCTATGTTACGGCTTCATGACGTACTTATGGTTATAAGTCCTTGACACTTTGCTCCGCTAGTTTGTCCGATAAAATGACTAGGTCTGCATCACAAGTGTAGAGTTATGTCATGGAAGGGTCGAACTAAGATCATGCATTAGCACTTTTGAATTAGAGCGGTTGGGTATGGTTCAGTACTTATAACTAGCCGATTTTGTAATAAGGATAAAGCTAATTGTGTCATAAAATTAGCAACAAAATAAAATAGTATTTTGCATGATATCAACACACGAAGTTCTCGACTTTCTAGCCTAAGCTTGTTCCAAGCTTGGGGGAAAAAAAGAAAAAGGAATCACCATCAAATGAGGGTATGCTTTCGGAGGATAAATGAAATATTGATAAGTTCAATTGATTAGTTTTAGCAAATATTAAGACATCTTTGAATATGAAATTTGATTTATTGAGTTGTGGGGTAAATTAGAATTGATTAAGGAAGTCCAAATTATTTCCAAAAGGATTCATGAAGTTTTTAACGTTAGCAAGATCATATGAATTTTTCGCATTCAGAATTTTATTTTGGTTAGAATTTGAGATTGGTCTGATACCAAAGTTTGAATTTTGCTTGAGGACAAGCAAGGTTTAAGCTTAGGGGATTTTGATAAGCCTCAATTATACACTTTTAACACTGGTTTTACTCTGATTTCATAACCAATTTTCATGCATTTTAGTTTAATTTAATTAGAATTGTGCCAAAGAACCAAGTTATTGCTTTTAGTTTGTTTTGATTACAGTTTTTGAGCTTTTCCACCTCTTGTGCGGTCTCTGGGGCACTATGTGCGGCCGCACAACTACCCTTGAAGTTCCAATTAAAGTCACACTGAAGAATTTGCAACTCAGAGCCTCTGTGCGGCCTGACGTGCGGCCTCCCTAGGTCGCACAGTCCCTCAAATGCTCTAATTTTGGTTGGTGCGGTCACCTTAGCACGCACACCTGGTCACACAACACAGAGTGAAGAATTAGCGAGTCAAAGAGCCCGTACGGCCTGACGTGCGGCCTACCCTGCAAGTACAAACTTGAAATTCACAGCGCCATCTCCCTGGTGCGACCACCACTGGCCACACTCCTGGCCGCACAAAAATATGTTGCCTGCACATCACTCGTATTTTGTCCATATGTTGGTCATACAAACTCGGATTTGGGCAAATAAAGGCTCGTTGAAAAGAGGACAACAAGATGTACAACTCTATTGAAGGTTAGAAATCATAATTTGGAATGTACAAGTCGCAGCAATCTTTTGAGTAAAGCATCAGCTATAATTCATTGTCATATCTGACAAGATCTCGCTTTATCCACTTCCTCATTGCCCTAGTGTGCCTCCCAAACCAAGATAACTTTCATATAAGGTCCAAAACGTGGCCAAGGCAGAATATTAGGTTTGTGTGGCTACACTTGGCCACACCAATGCGATTTATTGCCAAAACTTAACCGTATCTTCATCGGATTCACCTTCCAACCTTGTTTGCTTGCTCTCTAAGTCACGAATTGCTATAAATTAAAGAGTGGACAGCAAGAGAAGATCATCTCCCCTTTGGAGATTGAAACCAAGCCACCTTCCATTACATCCCTCTTCTCTCTCAAACCCTAGCTTCATTCTCTCATCATTCTCAAGTGAATTCAAGGCGACGAAGCAGATTTGGAGACTTACAAGGAGACTTTGAAAGGAAGAACTGAGGCATAGCTTGGGAACTGGTGTATTCTATTTCTCTTTGTTATTTACTCATTTTAATTGCTTGTTTACTTGTTCTTTTTCATGGATGTTTTTGTTATTGCACCCATGAAAGGCTAATCTCCTCTCTAGGGGTCTAGTTTGTAAGCATGAACTTGTGTTGATTTTCTTACTTGGAATATTTTCTTGTATGATGATTATTTTGAATTGATGTTTAGTTCTTATTATATATACTTGTGAGTTATGCATGATTTGTGTTTTTGAAACCACACCTTGCTGAGGTAGTGACAGCTCTCTTGTCTTCAATAGTGTTTAAGTCATTGATAAAACTGAGTCTTGTACACAAATAACCTTAGGGACAATAGATTAGATGGACCAAATCAAGTCTACCCCTGACCATAAGAACTAAAGATTGGACATGGAAAGTTGTGGGAAAGCAATTTACGAGTACTTCACAATCGGGATACTTAAAGTATATTTAGTAATCGGTACGAATTAATGGAGTATTTAGCCTTCAATTAAATAACCCTATTAGGTAGTGACAGCCCTAAGACGAGGTAAATTAATATGATAGGCTTGAAACATAAAAAATATTGATTCTAAGTAGAAATAGGCCAACCTAGTTGGAACTCCCATCAAAACAAAACATGAATCAAGAGAATGAACCAAGTGTTGAATTAACCAAGGGATTGTAGACCAAATGCCCTAGACTTCATTAACTTGTTCACAATCTTATTTTCTTACTTTGATCTTAATTTAGTTTTTGTTACAAACCAACTCTCGGGTATTGAACCCAACAATTGTTAGATTTGCAACAACCCCCCCCCCCCCGAATTTACTTAAATTGCACTTAATTTAGGATTAATTAATTTAGTAAAAATTATAATTGCCTTAGTCTTTGGATCGACACCCATAATTACTACAATGATAGATTGTGCGCTTGCAATTCAATCTATTCTGCGTATTTAGGATTTTATAAATTTAAAGCAAAAAGTGTACGAAATAGACCAATTAATTCTATACCCAAAATACACATCATAGAGAAAAATATATTGATAAAATAAAAAATATTTTGAAACTGCAGAGATTTGGGTAGGTTTTCTGAGTTCTTGGAAAAAGGTAGTATATTCTTCATTCGAGCTCGAATATAACGAACATTTGGAAAGAATTTGAATCAAGCTACATGGAGAAAAAGAAAGCATTGGAGTATATTGAAAATGTGTGGCTACCATTGAAAGACAAGTTTGTCGGTGCATAGACTAATGAATATTTGCACTTTGGCAATTGTGCATCTTCACGAGCAAAATCAACATATACCAAATTTAAAGTATTTACAAGTTTCAACCGGTGATCTTATGAAGTGCGGATAAAAATATGTCTCATAATTGAAAATGAATTAAATTAAATTAAGGTACTATCAGCACATACCTTAAGTTCTAATTTCAATTATTTATTTATAAACTTTAAAATCACTTAGTTTGTTGATGTCTAAATTTTCTTTTAGGCACAACTTTCAAGTGAGAAGATGCATCTTCCTCACATTTACAATACTTCATTTTTTTTAAATGTTGTTTACCGTGTGTCTATTTATGCTTCAAAAGTACTACACAAACAACACTGCAGATTTAAAATTAATTCAACTTCCACATCTTAATGATTTGAAAGTTTTGACCATCGTCTTATGCTAAAAAAATATATAATTAATTTATATTATATCATGGTACGAATTGGTCTGCGGATTAATATTTTCATTTTAAATTTCAAATAGTTGATATAAAATGTTCGGCATAATTTTCATATGAAAATGTTCTTACAAACTAAAATTTATATTTTTTATAGAATTGTTTTACTATTTTTTTAGATTGATATAAAATCGTTACTTTTGAATGATTTCCATAAGTTATTTTTTACTTACTTAAAAATATAGTAAAAAAAAATTCTAAAAAATATAAAATTTAATTTACAAGTATATTTATATATGAATATCATGTTCAATGGTTGATTTCAAAAACAAATACCATCATATTTGATTTTTCAGGTGATTAATTAATTATCAGCTTTTCTTATTAATTTACGCATACGAAAAAATAAGTAAAAGTTTTATTAATAACATATTAAACTCTATAGTCTAGTAGGCATTCTATATATAGCTAAGAAGAGGAATAGGCATAGCTGAAAGAACTAAATTTAAAAGTGTAATTTTTTTTTAATATTTTAACTAAAAGATTTATATTTTCATAATTTAAATGCCTCCAATACAAAGAAACACCTAATAATTAATAGGTAATGAGGTTGGCTAAGCCCATAGTTTATTGTTGCGTTTATTTTTATAATTTTAAAATTCAAATGGTGAATCTGAAATGCTCAATATGTTCTCCGTATTAAACTGTGCTGGAAACCAAATTTTACATTCTTGAACATTTATTTTACTATTCTTTAATTTTTTTTTTTTGGAAAATCACTGTTTTTTTTCAGAATATTATATATATTTTTTAAATTTTTCTTTATAAAATTATTAATCGATACTATTATATATAGATCAAATCATTTCTTTTTTTTTTACCAGAAAGAATGATTGGAGCTCCAACTTATCATACTTGTTACTTGATTTCTAGTCAACAAATCTCCAAATATATATATTATATATATATATATATATATATATATATATATCTTATCAAGAGACTTACCGTGTCACTGAGCAATACGATGCTTGCTCTTGGCAGTTGGCGAACAAAACGCATTTTATATCTTTGTTATGTTTTAATATTTTTAGCTTCTGTATTTCTCCCACGTATTATAATTAATTGCAACAGGATAATAACATAACAGAAGAGGTTGATCAGGGCCTTAGTTTATTGAAGGAGACTTTGAAAAATGGACTGGAAAGGTTTTGTTTTATTTGTCAATACAGCCTACCCTGACCTTAATTTATATATAAAAGGATACATGAAAATGGACTGAAATGGTATGGTTTTATTTGTCAGTTAAAACCTACCCTGGCCTTTAGTTTATTATTGGATGATAGTCATGTGGATTAGAACATGTATTTAATTATATTATGTGTTTGTAGGATTCTTACTAAAATACTCCAAATTAAATACGCAAAAGAAAGAAATAATAATAGTACAGGAAAGAGACTAAGTAACTGCAATAATAAATTTATACGGCTTTAATTAATTTTTTCCATGACACTCTAGCCTCTAGATATGATTGTTTTCTAGCTAAATGATAATATTTTTTAGATTTGTAAAATGTAAACCCCAAAATAATGACAATATAATAGATTATTAGGTTGGGCCAAGTCATATCATAACAGGGAAGGCACTTGCCACTCTGATTCAAAAAAAAATATTACAAAAATAAGCCTATTGTTATTGTATAACTTTTTTTTTAAATACCAAAAAAATGAGTGTAATCATAAGTTTAATTTTACTCGAAATTTTTATTTATACCATTTCAAAAATAAAAAATAAACCAAATCACCACTGAAATTGAAGAATTCCAAAAAATACCAGGACCGCCAATTCAATCTGTAGCCCCCCATTAATGAGTCCGCAGATTGAATTGGTGGCCTTAGTATTTTTGGATTCTCTATATTTTTGTGGTTTTTTAGTTTATTTTTTTTTAGGATTATGGTATAAATAAAAATTTCGGTGAAAACCCGCCTAAATTCAAAAACATTTTGAATGGATATTTAATTTGTTGCTTTATTTTATAATATCAAAATCTATAAATGGCTACTTTTAAACAATAGCTGACTGTTACTATAAGTATAAACAAACATTATTACCTTAATTTGTTCAATATTGAGTACTGTCAGTAGGAACGCTTTCAATTTCTCAAAAAAAAATAATAATAATACAGGGACTGATCAGTGTATGAACTGTGCTGCAAATATTTCTAAAAATAAATAAGATAATACATCATGCATGCATGCGTGAAATATGAGGCCAGAAAGCTCAGGCCACTTGATTGTGTTTACCCCAATTTAGCCTCATTTCCTGCTAGTTTTCTTCGTATTGATTTAATTTCTTGGTGGTTTAAGCTAGAATTTTCTCAATATCTCTAATATGGCTAATATGGTACATACAAGAATCATGAAAATTAAATAAACTAAGGCATAGCCAAGGATTTAGTAGGTTCCCACACTGTGGCGTTCTTTGTAGCGAGTTGCAAATCGTTTTTGTAAAATTATAATTTTTCTATGTCTAGTCGTCATTGCAACTAGTGTTACAACATGTTCGCAGTCGTGCACAATGTCATTTACCGTGCATGACTTGTCAAAATAAAATTTGGATTAATTTATTTTAAACGGTGTGTACTTATGTAAAATGGTAAGATGGGATTATATTTGAATCGGATTTAAGTCAGATCCGGATTATGTTTTTTTTTTTTTTTTGTTTAGTAAAGTTGGAGGTCAAGCCATCAAACTATTTAATACATTTGTTATTATAACAAAGAATTTATCTATCTAGATTTCGAACCCATGACATCTTACATAGATCCGAATTATGTTTTGGTTCATATAGATCATATTGGAGCTATTTGGCAACAAGAGATCAAGAGTAGAGGATTAAGAGTTCAAGGAGTACTAAGGAATCGATATTCGGTTGTCTTAATTCATAAGTGAAAACTAAAAAAACTAAAGGAAGAGGTAGAGGTGCCTTAAAATTCAGACAGATAATTAAGATCCGGGCAAAAAAAAGTCTAAAGGAAATGATCTTGATCTGCACTAAGGAACTGATATTTGGTATGATTAAACAGTTAAAGAAGCTAAACAAAATAGATTAAGTTTTAAAGAAATTTAATTCGTTGTTGCCAAACAATTCCATCCGATTTAAGCTGCATCAGACTAGCTTATTTTAGATTGGGTCTCAGCCATTCTAGATTCGGTTTATTATTCAGATTTGATAATTGTTGGTTTGGGTATCATGTAGTTTCGGATTCGATTTTTTTTTCTTATAACGGGTCATCAGCTTTGGATAGCTTTGTATTCAAATGCTTACTATTAGCAGCTTTATTTAAGAGGGATAATTTTGACAAAGATTTATCTTGGCAATCTTTACAGTTATATGAGAAGTATACATTTGAAATGGGCTATGATGAGTTATGAAGCAAGAATTTTATTTTACTTCATGCTTATATTTTTGTTTTTAAAGACTAAATAGTTGATCCGAATTGCTCAACAAGATATCCATATTAAAATATACTTGGAGACTAAATTTTATATTTTTTGAATTTTTTTTACTATTTTTTAGATAGATAGAAAACTACTGTTTTTAAACGGTGATTTTGAAATATTTTTTTAAAAAGTAATTAGATATTTTATTACATTACGAATTAACTTCTAGATATTTGAAAATTGAAATATAAACGTAAAGTAAAACAAGATTCTTACTTCGCAATTCACAGTAGCCCTATATAAACAACTTGGAAATCAACGGTTTTTAATGGGACTTAATCTGTCTGGTAAAAGTAAAACCAGAGGAGAGAAGACAGGTGACAGGACAAAATATCTACAGACTCATAATTCTGAGACTGACATCAAAAATAAAAGAAAGAAATTAATTACATTATCTTGTCCCCTGCATGACCTTTACATATAGTTAACAAGTCAAACGGCTGCTGAGGGCATTTTCATTGATTAATTAATTCTCAAAGTACCGTTGAAGATATTCGAACACGCAACAGATTAATTAGTATAATTGTCACCAATCGTGGGGAAGACATGCATAGTTAGTTATTATTATTTTTATTATTTTTGGTGTGTGTCTTCTCTCAATCGATATGCTCGGAATTAATGTATCTAGTTACAAAAGACTTAAAAATGTTCACATTCAATATATATGTTTACATGGATATTCCATCATAAACGCATCATTAATTACTAAATAATAATTAATATAAGAGTTTAAAATAATAATCTATACCTAACACCAGAGGCAGAGGCGGAGGGATATGAAGCAAATGGGAGTCAATTCATCTCCATATTTTTTTCAAAAATTAATAATTACCATATTATTTTGTTACATAATTTATAGCAAAATGCTATAAACACCATAAATTGACCCCATATTTTTAACAAAAATGTTATATGCTTGACACTCATTTTTTTTCAAAAAATAAAATTAGACTATTGTACAATATGTACAGCTTGAGTTCTTGTAGCGTTTTATCTATGTATGTTTTTTTGACCCCCATTACTTCAATGAATTCGTATCCAGTGGGGTACCACAAAAGGGAATTTTTTTTAGAATGATTTCATTTTTTAGTTGATCCGGACTGTTCTTTTAACTTGGCACGAATCTCAAAGCCTAATAATACTGCCCCTATTTTCTCCGAATCTTAAATCGGCTGAGATTTAATCTCAAACCATAAAGTGATGCGCATCCTCTGTAGTAATAGAGATGATACTAATTCTTACTTCAATGTCTGTCTCCGCTTCTGTCTAACACCTAATTGAAGTCGATCTTTTGGCAAGAATTAGGCCATTTTATGGTCGTACAATAGAATATAACCCTAGCTATCTGATCTTCTAGCTGTCATTATTTTTTTTTGGTACTACTGAGGAGTTGACCAAGTAATCCCAATTTTTAATGCAATTAAGGAGGTTCATGACTCAATCATGCATCAGGAAGTACTAAACATAATAATATATATGCCTCAATAATTACATTACATAATCTAAACCTTCATCTTATTTGCTAGTCACTATCCAAATAATTCTCCCATTGGTACCCTTTCCTAATATACTATTATTATAATTGCCAAATGATATCTTATTATAATTAGCCAACGACCACTAATGATCCAGTTTTCGCTTAATCTTGAATCATCAGTTTGAGGATGATAATTGAAGCTGCATGAAATAATCGCCAAACCACCTTCACAAACTTACCAAAAAGATATAATGTGTGAAAACCGTTAATTATACCGTGTAAAAAGAAGCATAATCTTAACCCTTTCTATTTTATAAGAAGGAAGTAGAAGGCCTATTAGTATTAAAAAATAATCTCAGTGAAAGAAAATTAAAAGTTAGGCCTTGTCAAATATTAGCTTAACCCAAGCCCAAAATTGCCTGTGCTCAGCTCAGAAAACTTTAATAGAAGTTTCAGGCCCAATATTTTCAGGGCTTATAAAGAAAAAACCATCTATGGTAGCACAAGGTAGCTTGCGTTGTCAAAAAAAAAAATAAAAGGAAAAAAATGGCCCGGTAACTCGCATGAAAGTATCTTTTATATATATATAAGCAAAGCTAGTATGTGATGGGCTCACAGATAGGGTTGTTAAGAACAATTTTAAAAATTTATCCAATAGTCTTCAGATGACTAATTCAAATCGTTGAAATCTATTTAATTCATGAGTGATAATGCATGTATATGCAAAGTTTTGAAAGTTTTGAATTAATTTAGTACAAGATCAAGCGGTCAAAAAAATGATGAAAAATGAATACATAAAATAACTTATAAGATGTTCATTTTTTTTTACCGCTTAACATTGTAATAAATGAATTCAAAACTTTCAAACTTTTACATGTACTTGCATCACCCATGAAATAGATAGATTTCAACGGTTTAGATTCGTCATTTGAAGACAATCTAAGACCCAATTCGGCGCAGTTTTGTGCGCATTGGAAAAAAAAATCATTTTTTCCCCCACGAGCACAGTAAAAATTAGTTCAAAACCCAAACTCATTCTAATCCCCACTGTCCGTTAAACATGACCTAATAGACTTTAAAAGTAGTGCTTACCAACCCCACTTAATAATTAAGGGCATCACATCCTTGCTTTGCAACGAAGTCTTCTCTCTTCATTGAAGCTGAAATTCATCCCTTTTCGGAATAAACCCAGAAAAGAGAAGTAACTTGGTAAGATGTAATTTCAGTAAATTGCAGGTGCCATGTGGGGAATTTTAATCAACACAAAAATGGGTCAAACCATGGTCAATGGCAAGGCATCATCCCCATGTTCCCTCACATGGCCTCCCCCCTTTAGTATACTTCTTTTAGCATGCCAAACTGTCCGCACAATAAAAATACATCAATGCACATAAAGAAAAGCGTTACTTTACAAGGCTAGCCTAGCAAATCTGCAAGTGCAAGTGCATTTACAGTTGCACAACCACCTACTGGCTGTTCTCATTGTGGAAACAGGTTCTTCTATGGCGATCCTCTGTGTAATTATTATATAATGTTGGTACCATTTGTGAAGTATCATGCATGATAATATGGATTATGGATATATGTTTGATTGTGAATTGTGATAATGTATTATCTACGTTATAATTAATGCAAAAGAGTTTACCACTTGTTGCACAAACAGTAACAAAAAAAGGGCCACAAAATTAAAGAACAGTGGCCCAATACAGTTTTAAAATTTTCAATGAAAGAGATTTAATTATCTTAACCAAATAATAAAGCAGAGCTGATGAGGGGAAGAATTAATCATGATATATATGTTCATCTTACTAACTGGCATGCAGGTTAGAAAATTAACAGAGATCAAAATCATAAAATGTAAAAATATGAAATGTAGCATTAATTATTACAAGTTAATTAATTAGGTAACAAATCTACTTCTATCCTCAGTACTTCCTCACTCAAAATAAAATGAGGTAAAAGGAAAAAATATAAAGGGCATTGAAGGAAGAAAAAAATAAGTTAGTTAGCACCAAAAGAGAGCTTTTCTTAAGTCATACCCTGGTGACCTCATTATGCACCAAGAAATTCATGTCAAGATGACATTTGACACCAATGGCATGAACTGTTATTTAATAAATATTGCTCGGGAGTTAATTAAAAAGTCCGAGAAAATTGGCAATATATGTTCATATTGTTACTATTTCTGTTAGTAAAGAAACCAAGAGGACCAAAGTTAAAAAAAAATAAAAAGGATGCATGCATTCAATTGTCTCGGTGAACCAATAAGCGAATTAATTAATGAATCAAATGAAAAATTAAATCAAGATTATGTCCTTTTATCGGTGTTCATGTGTGCTGAGCTTGATCCAATCCCGCTTGTACCCGTGTTGCTCAGAAGACCTGTATGCACCAAACAAGTACCTTTATTTACCAGAAAGATTGCAAAACTATACACACAAAGGTGCATCTGAAATCATACGAGAGTGATACAATGCTTGATATATTCCTAGTACATCGATTATGTTGCGGTTCATTCAAATATAATTGTTTTTCTTCAAATCAAACAAGAGTAATATAATGCTTGATTGCTAATACATCAGGCCATTAATATCATGTTGGTTCTTAGAAATTAGAATTATATGCTCAACTAACCTGTTGTGGAAGATGGTACTGGAGACGGAAGGGAGCCCGAACCGAACTGCTGCTGCTGAGGCAAATACGGGTACACCATCTGAGTAGCAGCATATGGGAGCCCGTACCCGCTTTGTGCTTGGTTACTTTGCAAAAGTTGCGAGTAGTATGCGGGGTTGATATTTTGATAAACACCCGGTCCAGCAGCAGCTGCATAATATGCCGGAACCTGAGCCTGTTGCTGCCCTCCACTGCCACTGTATAAGGCTCCATAGTAGCTCTACAAAATGATGGTATAGTAGTTAGGTCCCTTTTGTGTTCTCTACCAACAAAAAGGAATGACAAACATAATATATTCGAAATGTATTTTATTGATTATGTGTAGACCATGTAGATGAACTTAATTTGGTAGCAAATTAGACAAAGATTGGAACAATAAATGGTACAATTAAACTACAAACATAGCCAGCTTATTACTTATATATATATATATCCTAGCTAGCTACTTGCTAAAGTATCAAAAGGAAAACATGGAGATAGGATACAATGAGAGGTTTTACCATAGGATACATGTTTTCCTGCGAGTAGGCGCCCCCGGAGTACCTAACAAAATGCACAAAGGGAGATGATTAAGAATGAAAATGTGAGACATATATGAAATATCAAACATTAATTTGCAGTTGTTCTTCCAATTAAAAGATCAGAATTAAATTTAGCTGTATACCCATAGGAGTAATAGGGATATGGGAATTGACCAGGCTGTTGCAAATAGGACCCCACGGCAGCGGAATTCGGGTACATCGAAGACTGGATGCTCGATGCAATTGGCCGATACCTCATCATGGCTGAAATGAAACAAAATAACCCCAAATTAACCAACAAAAAAAGGCCAAAATAAAAGTAGCATGTATGAAGTATGATAGCTCTTATATGAAAAAACTAAAACAAAAAAAAGAAGCGAGACAAGATTATAATGCTAATTAATTAGTTACCGATTTGAGGCGCATATGGAACCTGTGATTGGGCAGCTCCGAAAGCGGCTAGGTTGCAATTGGCTCGCCGACCGTCAATTACAGGTGTTGGATCCTGCAATGCCCTTATGGCTGATTCGGCATCCCTAAATGTCACCTAATAAGTTATACAAGAAAATTAACTTTTGTTAAATGTTCAAATTGAGAAGAAAAAAAATAAAAATGAACAAAAAAAAATTGAAAAATAACGGTATGATCGATCGATGTATATGTTCTGTCATTTTTATTTTGTTTAAGTGATATTGTTTATGTTTATAATATTGAGATCTAACTGAAAAGCTACTTTTGTTCTCTGCAAATATCATTAAAAGGACTAATCTGTCAGTAACTAACCCTAGTTAATATTTAATATAAGAAAACTAACTCTAACCGTAACTAATTAGATCGATAAGTACAAAACTGTTAGAAGAGAACGGTCTCCATGGCCATAATTTACATATATAACTAGACTGAAGGAATTAAGCATTATTACTGCAAGATAAATTCAACACAGAAAATATATCTGCTGAGAAAGTAATTAAACATACAAAGCCATAGCCTTTGGAGCGACCGGTATTCTTGTCAGTAATGACAACAGCCTCCAAAATTTCCCCGAACTGTTCAAAATAGCGGCGCATCGTGTCGCGCTGAGTCTCCCATGCGAGGCCGCCTACGAAAATTTTGGTGTAGGTTGTGTCACCTGCATGGCTGCTGCTGCTGCCACCGGCACCGCCTCCCATTAGGGTTAGACGAGGCTGTGCAGCCATGCAAACAGGAGAGAGAGAGAGATGCACAAATTAAATGACTTTGAATTAGTTAGGGCTAGAGAAGAAAGCGAGATGATGACTTAGGGTTGGTATATATATAATTTTATTTTCTTTAATGGTGTCACTCTTTCTCTCTCTTTATCTAACCAATGAGAATATTCACAATCCAGCTTTGCATATTGCCTTTGGGTTCATGCGAGGATGGATCAGAGAGAGAGAGAGAGAGAGAGAGGAGTGGGAAGGAGGGAAAAGGAAATATGGAGCCCACGACTAGTCGTAGAGAGGAAGGACTAGCCTAAGAGCTGGCTCAAGTTGGTCTATACTATAGTATAACTGCTTTTAATTATAATTTGTAAACTTCGAGTAAGGCCCCTCCTTTTATTTAATATCGTACATCTTGCAATCTCTTTATTTGAAATTATAAATATATAACGAAATAAAGTTTGTAAGTTTCTTTAACCATACATACATATAGATGCCCCATAACTTATGTTGTCATATTTCTGCTGGTTTTCATTATTCTTTATCATTTATCTCCATTTAGAGAAAATTTGTTTGATATGTCTAAGATGCAAAAGGAATTGTTAGAGTATTGAGCAATTCAACTCTTTTGTTTTCCTACATTCATGTCTTTAGAATTTTGAAAAAAGAAGAAGATGGAGTAGGGAATTAAGTTAGGTAATTCCGTTAACAGTTATTTATCACGTTGTTCTTAGATCATCAATAGTACACAATTGAGCAAAACAAATATTTATCATTTTTAAGATAAATGAACGTTTTAGCTTCTTTCTGGTAAAATGCATTACTTTTTTCATCTCTAAATATTTTGATAGAATTCAAGACATTTCTTTGGAAGAAGTTCACAAATATTAGGGGTGCAAACGGATCGGATACGTATCGGATAGTGATAAAACCATATTTTTGTATTCACTTTTATTTTTCGGATACGGATCGGATATTAAACGGATGTGAATATCCACTTTTTTTTAATAGTGAATAACAAATTTTTTTCATAATATATATTAAATTATATATTATCTATATCTATTATTCGGATATGAATAATTAAAATTTAAAACCATATCTGTATATGTATCTGCACGGATATTCAGATATCGGATATCTGTATCTAATTTTTGGATATGGTCAGACAATATCCTACTTGTTTGCATATACCCCTAACAAATATGCACAAGCAAGTCGGATGGATATCTTTAATTATTAATATATATATATATATATATATATATATATATATATATATGTTTTGGCTAATATGCTACGCGTAGCTAAGAGACCTCCGTGCTACGGCTCAAAATTTGAATTTTCAAAATCCTAACGGTTGATTCAAACCGTTAGATATGTTCTACATATTGAAATGTACTTGGAACCAAATTTTATATTTTTTGGATTTTTTTTACTATTTATTAAGCTACTTTGAAAATCGCTGATCCAACGGTGGCTTAACCAAACAGTGAAACCGTTGGATCAGCGATTTTCAAAGTGGCTTGATAAATAGTAAAAAAATTCCAAAAAATGTAAAATTTGGTCTCCAAGCATATTTCAATATGTAGAACACATCTAACGGTTCGGATCGACCATTAGAATTTTGAAAATACAAATTTTGAGCCGTAGCACGGAGGGGCTCTTAGCTACGAGTAGCACCGTAGCCCGGTCCTATATATATATATATATATATATATATATATATATATATATATATATATATAGTTAGGCTATTGTGCTTTGGAAGCAAAGAGCCTATTGTGCTTCCCATTTATATCCATTGGATCTGCTTTAAGATTCGTGCCAAACAGATCAGATCACACCTTTCTATTTTCGCTGATTTGAATGAATTTCCGCCTACTGTACTTTCCAGTGACTCAAGCAGCGATATTTTCACCTCTCTCGCGTCTCTCTCTCTCTCACGCAGAAACGGCGCACCACCACTACGTACTCACCGTCGCTGGAGACCAGATCCCCTCGGCGCTCCTCTCCTCTCGGCTCTCTTCTCCTCTCGGTGCACCTCTCCTTCTCAGCAACGACGTCCAGACCCAGAGTTTTGGTAAGCGCTCCTCTCCTTCTCGGCACACCTCTTCTTCTTTAGTTTTTATAACACAGATCACTAGCAACACCTGATTTCGTTCTCATAGCACCACTGAATTTTGCTTTTGGTACGCTAGTACGAAAATTAATTTTGCTGGAACCAGCCCCTTTTCCTTGATGGTAAGAAAATGGTTTTTGCTAATTATTTACAAATTGGTACGAAATACAAACCTGGCTACCTTTTCTTCCTCAACCTACATTCATTTTTTTTTCCTCAACCTTTTTTTCATCATAACAAGGGAAGATGAACTAGTGGCTTATAGGTCAGTCTTTTGTTAATAAGGGAGAAATCAGTCAAGGGCACAAGTGTCATTTTAGTTCAATCTATCATCTAAGTGATGCTCAGAATTAGCAATATTTCAGGTAAGAATTGATTCTATTGTTATCCCAATTTTTACAGAAGTTAGTTCTCTGACAATCATATACAATCCTTCTTTTACTAAGTAAATCATATACACCTGTGTCAGTCGATACAAGGTAATAGAAAAATGCATTGTATTCTTCCTTACTGCCAGCCATCCTATCTTGCGGTTTCCCCTAAGAAAAAAAGACTAGCAATTATTTGCAGTTCTTTCTTTCTAAATCTTAAAAAACAGGTATGTGAATTTTTAATATTATAACTTTTTAGTCCTTGATACATGAAAGACCAGAAAGGGGCCAATTTGATCTAGAAAAGGAGCAAATAGAGCTCTGATGAGAAAAGGGGCAAATTTGAGGCTGCTTGCTGCATCACTGACAATATACACAGCAGGTTTACAAGGCCTCCCCTTTCTATTCTCATCTTGCCAAATTATAACTCACTGAAGACTATTTCATTATTTATAATATACATGTTTGTTCAATTTCAGGGTAAATGTGCTTGCCAGTACAAAGGAATTAATAAAGCGGTCCAACCAATTTTCAGGGCAGGGAGCGTTGTTATTTTAGTGCTTTTTTTGTTTCTTTAATAAATTGTGGTTTCTTTAGGATTCATTGGTGGAAGTTGCTCAAGAAGTTATTGATGAAGTTATAGATGGTACTTCGTCATACTCAAATCACCATATATATTATGCAAAGAACAATAGCAAAGAAGTGTATTATTGAAAATAAAAACGATATGGAAATGAAAATAGTATAACAACACGTATGAATTGAGCATCATGCTTAAAACAATAACAACAATATTAAACAACATTCTTAAAATTTTGGCACAAACACTTGGTCAATCTTCTCATTCACTGTCCTCAGCACTGTCATCTTCAAATTCATCTTCTTCTCAACCATTGTTGCATGACATCTCTTGCAAGAAGGGTTTGCCGATAAAGAACAATTATTTTAGCTACTCATTTTGCCTACACAAACAAAAATTAAAAAGTATCATGGCTAGCAATTAAAAAATGGAATATAAAAACAAAAAGAGATGAATCAAAAGGTAACTTTTTGAAAACAGACATGCTATGGGTGAAAGAAATACAATACTCAGTGTTGAACTAATAGTGAAATACAAATTTCACAGTAATGTGGTGAAAGAAAGGGTATTGATGGATCAAATGAAATTGAAGCAATAAAAAAGAGAACATTCTAATTGCAGGAGAACTTTAAACTAACAAGGACACTCCTGTAAATATTATGACTCTTTCATCCCACAATCTCCCTAAATAACCTTTTAACCGCGTTCAACTTGAATTGCTAACCAGCTTTAGAAAAATCAAACCCCGAACGATGCAAATCAAATGATTTACCTTCCATGAATGGATGCACTGAAGAGAAGAAACATCCCAAACCCTAATGAGTCTACTGTGAGAAGCCGTAAAGAGGAGAAGATCGTCTGGTCCAAGAGTAAGCGTGGTCACGGCTGCGTTAGGGTCACCGAGAGGAGAAGATCATTTCTAGTGACGGTGAGAGATCTGTTTCCAGTGACGCCTAGGGTGTCGCCTCCGCTGTTTTCGCGTGAGAGAGGGAGAGAGACGCGAGAACAGAAGAAGAAGGAGGGGCCGCTTGAACCAAACTAGAGCTGTCCAGTGATTAGAAGTAAGAGTTAATTTTTAAACTGAACTAGCGAAAATCTGAGAGTTCATCTAATCTTAGTTGCACGAATCTTGAAGCAGATCCAAGGGATCAAAATGGAAAGCACAATAGGTTGTTTGCTTCCCAAAGCACAATAGCCTTACTCTATATATAGAGAGAGAGAGAGAGAGTATGGCTAATATGCTTTTTGTTGTATTTCGGCCAAAATACAACCGATTCACTTTTCAATTTTCGAAGTCCAAAAAGTTGATCCAAACCATTAGATGTGTTCTCCATATTGAAATGTGCTTGGAGACCAAATTTTACATTTTTTAGAATTTGTTTGCTATTTATTAAGCCACTTTGAAAATCGCTGATCCAACGGTTTCACTGTTTGGTTGAGCCACCATTAGATCAGCGATTTTCAAAGTGGCTTAATAAATAGTAAAAAAATTCCAAAAAATGTAAAATTTGTTCTCCAAGCACATTTCAATATGGAGAACACATCTAATAGTTTGGATCGACTTTTTAGACTTCGGAAATTGAAAAATACATTGGTTGTATTTCAGCCGAAATACAACCGAAAGCATATTAGCCATACTCTATATATATATATATATATGAGATGGACTTGGCTAACCCATGGTGTAAATGCATTTGGTGAGTCATGGTACAATATCTTCATTTCCAAAGTTCTAATGGTCGTTAATATCCGCTCAAGATGTTCTCTATATTGAAATGTGCTTGGAGACCAAATTTTACATTTTTTGGAATATTTTTACTATTTATTAAGCCACTTTGAAAATCGCTGATCCGATGGTCCAGAAATTTTTACTGTTCACGTTGGATCAGCGATTTCAAAGTGGCTTAATAAATAGTAAAAATATTCCAAAAAATGTAAAATTTGGTCTCCAAGCACATTTCAATATGGAGAACATGTTGAGCGGTTCGGATCAACCATTTGAACTTTGGAAATAAAAATATGGCGTGGAGTACAAATGCATTTTACTCCATGGCTCACCCTAGTCAATCTCTCTATATATATAGGGATGGGCTATGGTGAGTTGTGAAGTAAAATAAATTTTTACTCCATGGTATTATATTTTATTTTGAAAATTCAAACAACCAATTCGAACCACTCAACATGTTCTCCATATTGAAATGTGGTTGGAGACCAAATTTCACATTTTTTTTGAATTTTTTTACTATTTATTAAGCCACTTTGAAAATCGTTAATCCAATAGTCCAGAAACTTTTACTGTTTTTTACTGTTCACCCGGATCTGGGATTTTCAAAGTGGCTTAATAAATAGTAAAAATTCCAAAAAAATGTAAAATTTAGTCTCCAAGCACATTTCAATATGGAGAAAATGTTGAGCGGTTCGGATCGGTTGTTTGGATTTTCAAATTAAAATACGAGCGTGAAGTAAAACATTGTTTTACTTCGCAACTCATCATAGCCCATCCATATATATATATATATATGAGGAGGGATCCGATTACACCACTTTTGAGTTACCACAAAGTTACTCTTCTCATTTTCTATATTTTCAAAGTCCAAATCATCAATCCAAACCGTTCAACATTATTATCTAAATAAAATGTGCTTGCAGATCAAATTTTATATTTTTTTTGAATTTTTTTACTATTTTTTAAGATGGGTACAAAATTCAATGGCCTGAATTTGACTAGTTTTTGTAAAATACTAAATAAATAGTAAAAAAAAATTTTAAAAAAATGTAAAATTTGATCTGCAAGTACATTTTATTGTGGAGATCATGTTGAACGGTTTGGATCAACAATTTGGACTTTGAAAATGTAGAATGAGGAGGGTAACTTTGTGGTAACTCAAAAGTGGTGTAATCGGATCACTCCTCTATACATCCAACTCGCTTATTAAAATGTGGTGACTAATATGCTTTCGGTAGCATTTTGGCCGAAATACATCCAACTCGCTTTCAATTTTTGAAGTCCAAACGGTTGATCTAAACCGTTAGATGTGCTCTCTATATTAAAATGTGCTTGAAGACCAAATTTTATATTTTTTGGAATTTTTTTACTATTTATTAAGCCACTTTGAAAATCGCTAATCCAACGGTGGCTTAACCAAACAGTGAAACCGTTGGATCAACGATTTTCAAAGTGGCTTAATAAATAGTAAAAAAATTCCAAAAAATGTAAATTTTGGTCTCCAAGCACATTTTAATATAGAGAACACATCTAACGTTTAGATCGACCGTTTGGACTTCGAAAATTAAAAAACGAGTTAGATGTATTTCGGCCGAAATGTTACTGAAAGCATATTAGTCACACTATATATATATATATATATATATAAGAGGTGAAAGATAAAATATTGGGAGGATCTGTTAAAAATACTTATAAAGAGGAGGATTGAAGCGCTTAGTATGAATATATAACAATTGAGGATGGTTGAGATGGGGTTGGGCAGGGCTGGAGCTCTGATGAATGCATGGCTGGCCTATGCTATCTTTTCTCAAATTAAAATATCCTACGTGAAGGCACATTTTTTCCTTTTTCGTATTATAATTTTCTTATGAGTTGGCTTTAGTATTAGTATTAGAGCAAGGTTGCACGCCTCTCTCGATCTCGCTTCCTTCCCCTGGGTTCTGTAAACCCTTTAATTTCTTGTTTGTCATTTCCACCTATTACATTCACACAACACAAAAGACATGACAATTACTATGCACATATATACATGAGCGTCACAAAATATATATCTCTGTAAAAGACATAAGAATGAAGTGTGTGTGTGTGTGTGCGTAGAGAGAGATACAACTAATAAAGTGTTAGCATAGTAATTAATTTGTAGCTTTATAACAATTATTTACACAAAATAATATTGAGGTATGCAATGTCAGCACATAATTTTTTTATATTACGATTTACCAAACAATAATGAAAAGCCAAAAAAAAACTAACTATCTCTAATTACTTAGAACAACAAATAAATTCAACATTTAAAACAAGAAAGCAAAACACATGCATGATTTGCAGATGAAGCTGCCTTAATTTGCATGCTGAGCTATGGGGAATATCATATGGTTGGGACTTGGGAGCAGCTTTATTTGGCGTTGTTGGCTTGTTGGCTTATTTGTTTGCAATCATGTTGGGTTGCATTTCCTGTTGTTGTTTACAAACTTGCTGGAAAAGATGAACTTATATTAGTGGATAATTAAGATATGGGGATGCCCAAGTGATAGGAAAAAAAAAAACAAATGTGGTTGAAATGCAAAATAGATGTCCTGATCACTTAATTAATTGTAGAGGAGGGATCAAGTTACAACAATTTTGAGTTACCACAAAGTTACAACAACGGTTATTTTTATTTTCAAAATCCAAACCGTTCAACATGATTATCTAAATAAAATGTGCTTCCAGATCAAATTTTACATTTTTTTTTAATTTTTTTACTATTTATTAAGTTGGGTACAAAATTCAATGGTCTGAATTTGACTAGTTTTTGTACCCATCTTAATAAATAGTAAAAAAAATTCAGAAAAATGTAAAATTTGATCTGGAAGCACATTTTATTTAGATAATCATGTTAAACGGTTTGGATCAACGATTTGGACTTTGAAAATGAAAATAACATTTGTTGTAACTTTGTGGTAACTCAAAATTGTTGTAACTTGATCCCTCCTCTTAATTGTATATCTTATTTAAGACAATATGTTAAATGTTGGATTCTTCATATCCATATTTTTTTTTAATGTTTGAATATTTCTTTGTCAATTTTCAAGAATTAATCAAATGGTTTTCTAAATACTTTCACATTTGATGCAGGGAGTATATATCACACGCATAGTATGAATAGTGGTGCTATTTTGTACAGCAAGACAAAGTCTTGCCAAATACAAAATTATTATTGGAAATAATACTTTTTATCCTTCATACAGTGCTATATTTTTTTTATCCTGCATACAAATTTGATATTATTGGAAATAAGATTTTTTTTTTTTTTTATCTTTCATGATTTGTAAACAATATTATGAATGAAAACTAACTCTCCGTTGAAATCGCACCATTGTGATCTTACATTGCTGTTCAGATTATATATTAGTTAACAAACAAATATATATTGCAATTGCAAACTTTCAACGAATAAACACAGAGAATTTGTACGGTGTACCAGGTCTTTTGGCACGATGAATTAATAATATGTTTAATATATATATAACTACTTTATTTACTTTTTCAAAAATGGACTACGGAAAATATCTAGTCAATTAATTAGAAAACAAAAAATGTCTATATCTTGTATGATTTTAACTAAATAGGGGCAGAAAAGGTAAAATAATTTTGTATTAATCATCTTTTATTATACGTTTTCTTAAAATAAAGGACAGGTGCACATATGACTTTTCATAATTGACAGTCTAGATTTTTAATCATTAAAAGTTTAAAACAGAGCGGATACGGAGCGGACAGTGGTAAAACTATAATCATATTTTTTTGTTTCATTTTCCGATACGAATATGGAACGGATATCAGACGGATACAAATACGAGTCCGAATCAAATCGGATAGTTATTAAAATAATATAAAAATATTAAATTTCATAATATTTATCTAATTAAAATGGTTAATTACATAATTTTTTTCATAATATATATTAATATATATAGTATATATCTACTATTTGAATGCGGATAATTAAAATATAAAATAATATTAGTATTTTTATCCATACATATTTAGATATCGAATATCACTATTTAAATTTTTAAATGATCGAATACAGATCAGATATTAAATGTACCGTTTTCGTCCTTAAAAGAATCCCATCATATTAATTAGGAATCAGGAAAACAATAGTTAATTAAGGTGCAATGGTCAAGGGAAACCGTCCTAGATTGAAGAGCAGTAATATAGTACCAAACTACCAACTACCTCTTCTCTCTCTCTCTCTCTCTCTCTCTCTATATGATGATTTCTGACATAAATCAAAGGTTCCACTTTCGGTAGCACGGTCAAAGGAAGTTGTTGGGTGCAAAAGAAAAGGGTAAAACAATATTGTCTAGCTTTTAAGAGCATTGTATATAGAAAATTTATTCGCTACTTTGTGCCAGTAATTTACCAGTAAGTATGCCCATGATACTATTTGGTTATCCGTTATACCATTAACCTAAGAAGAGTATGAGTTTAATATATACTATAATACTACTTGGTTATCCCATTAACCTAAGGATGATTTATATAATTTAAATATTTTCATGTTGGCATTTAACACAAATATTTAACCTTGTTTGTAGACAAGTCAGTTAAATACTTTTCAGCTAGATATTTAACCTTCTTTTGTACACAAATCAGTTAAATACTTTTCAACTGGATATTTAACCTCCTTTTGTGCAGACAAGTCAGTTAAATACTTGTGCTGAAAAGCAACACATTTGTGATAAGTATCAAGGAACAACAATTTCAATGAACCAATATCCAATTGTTGAATTCATAGCTTTTGATGGTGACTGTATTACTTTCAGTTGCAAAAAAAATTGCATAAATACTCCCTATCAGATTTCCGTAATTTCTTGCATAAAAATTGTTTTCTATTTTATTTTTTATATAGTTTTCTTGAATATGATATCATCAGATCGGATGCAATATCAGACATCCTTATTCCTTGGCATCCTTGCATTAATGAAGGAACTTTCTAACTTTCTAAACTTGTCTTGTAAGAAGTGGTGTCATCAGGATTTGAGTCAGTGGTGAGTAAAAAGTTTTAGATTATTGAGTTACCGGATATTAACTTGAATTATTTTAATTAATCTCATCAAATTTTAAATCAAATTTAAACAGTAATCAAGAAAAACATTAATACTCAATATTTTTAGTCAATTATCAATCGCAATTTGTAATTTAATTCATTCGATTGGATTGTAATATTGAATTGTCAGATGATAGGAGTAAGCAATTTAATTTTCAGGAGTAGGCAGACCAATATATTTATACTACTTTATACTCAATTTTAATTTCAGAAGTAGATAATTATTATCTATCTTTGTTACATGATGGCTCCACCACTGTCCAATCAAAACATAAAAAATCATTATAAAAAATGGAATGATTCAAATATTGCAAATGCTTTTTTGTCAATTAGAAAGTTGATTTTCAATATTTCAACCGTTTACGAAATCCACTAATTAATAGCTCAGGTGTCAAGCTTTTAGGTTGACTTTCTATAATATCTTATATCAAAGCCGCGACTAGTAAACATCCTTCATCCCTCAAAAAAAATATAACTGTTTTATATATATATCCTAAAAATGCGACAAAGCAAAACCATTCCAATAATTTTTCAAATCTCTTTGAAATCATAATGATGAATTAATCCTTCTCTAATTACTCAATCATTTTGTTTGGCATCATTGTAGTTAATGTCTAGTGACCAAACTATGCAGCCTCTTGTAAGACCTTAGTTTTGATACTTGAAATGTCATGTAATATTCTTGTTTTGAAATGCAAACTTCCTCTTAAGAATTGCGCGCTTGTCTTTCTTTTGATGTGCTCACACGCGTATGTATGTGATAATAATTATAATAAATCATTTGTTATAATTTTTGTTAGTTGGATGTATTTAATATTTTTTGTATGTATGTTTTTTTTTTGTTAAGTTGAAAGGAGATTAATTCTTGTATAATTCATTTTCCATTTTGTACTTATTAATATTATTATTTTTTGCACAAGTATAAAGCATTCATATTAAAAATTAAATTTTCATTGTAAATAAATTTTAGTGATCTTATGTCTGAGTTTTTTTTATTTCCAATTAATGTGTTATAATTATTGTAAAAGCTTAATTCTCAAAAAAAAAAAATTCTTTCATTAAATTAAAATGGATAGAGATTATAAAATTTAAGTAAAGAAATCGAAGTTCTATAATAATTGTTTTCAAAAACTTAGATCTCCAACATATTATTACCGTTATAATTATTATTTTTATTTCTTCATGGTCTAAAGCATATCATATTTTCATGGTAAGATCTAATATATGTGCATCTCAAATTTAATATCAAGAGACATTGAATAATCTTTAGTTTTCAATTAATTAGTATTTTGAGTAGTTTTGCATGTTGGTGAGAGAAAGAGCGGGGATGGGGGGAAGAGGTTTTACATGTTGTCATGCAAATGTTATTCATTTCTTATATATATAGTTTCTTATTCAACTATATAAATGATGTTGACAGTAACTTATTATATATTACACAAAAGTTAATAATTGTTATTAAATAAGTCCATTTTATTCTAATAAACTAACTTGATAAAATATATTTCTCATAATTATATATATAATTTTATACATATTTCTAATTTTCATAATGAGAAACTGCAGAAAATCAATAATTATATTATAATGCAAATAACAATTAAAAATACAAATATAAATGTAAATAACTATTAAAAAATTATCTCGCACAACTAAATACAAATATAAATATAATTTGAAAAGTCTTTCCATATTTATCTACTTATTTGAAATTTTAAAACATAGTATGGATCAATTAATTGACACAAGTGTTACTCATATTTCACCGAGTTTGAACTGGAAACTAAGAAAATAATTATCGGCTAAGCAATTTGTATAAGAATTTATTTAACTACAATGGGTATTTTTATTAATCAAAACTTTAGCAAATCAATTTCTGAAGCGGTGTGTCATCAGTTGACCAAAACTATACAACGGCTGCATAAAATATTATTAAATATGGCCAGGTTCATATAACGGTTTGTCCTTATTATATTTTAATTCGACTTAGTGAGATTTGACTAACTGGCTTTATTTATTTATTTTAATTTGTATCCTCTCAGATTGCAAATGAACTCCTATTTTTAAAACAGATATCATTTACCTGAGGAGATATTGATCCCATTTTTTTGTTCTCTTTCTCATTTTTAAAAATTTAGTGGGTGTAAAAGCCTGTAATTTATTCATAGAGAGTTTAGGACGAACTTCATTTTTTTCACTTAATTTTTTTAACTCGGAACTTTCAATATGATTTTCATATTATAATGTAATCAAGAATCAATTTTTTTTTAAAATTATTTACTAATTTTTAAAATTTTGAAAATCATTGTTTTACAGAATTTTTTACTATTTTTTTATTTAATAAAAAACAGCAATTTTTAAACATTCTAAAAAAGCATTTGCCAACAAACGTGAATTGTGATCTCCAGGCGCATTATATGACATGTACGTACATATATGTGTACATGTACATCTATACTGATATACATGTACATAAAGTGAAACTGTGCTAAAAAGATTCAGAGGTAGTACGCCGACAAGCCCCGAATCCTGATGTCTTAATCGCTATTTTATTTTTCTGTCCTTAATTCGTTTACACGTTTATTTCATAAATTTTACGTTTATTTCATGAATTTTTCAAAGTACAAGGTAAAGATTTGGATAGAATAATTCTAGTACCTCCTACTGTTAGTGTACTTGTATTCTCCATGCAATAACTTTCATATGCACAAAGCAAATTACGTTCTATCAACTGGCAGTTATTATTTTCATGCGGTCTCTGTCGTTGCACTAGATCAAAATCATTGCTAACTGCAAATACGCTTACACAACAGTTGTAAAATATAATCCATGCGGTCTAAATCATTGCAATTCATAGAAAATTGATTTAAGGATCTTATACCGAAGGGTTAGAAATGTCAATAAGGCTCCGATCTCTAAAGAAAAACATAACGGAGGGAAGCCAGTCAACACATCACACTAACAATACCAAGATTCTTCCATTAGTATTAACCTGCAATAAAATTTCACATAATACCAAAACAAGCATTCACCGCAGCATGATCTTTGCAAAGGATGAACACATCAAAAAAACATTTAACCAATTACTCGTTATCTACCCAAAAACCAATTCCCCCCACATTTATAGAAAAAGGAACAAAAAAATAGTGAAAAAGAAAGAATGCCCCTCGTACTACTCAATAATATTCCACCTCAGGCCCTCATATTATCGATAATGGTGAACCCGACAACTTATCAAAACCTAAACCTTAAAAGTTTCAGGAAATGGGGATCCAAGTTGAAGGCGATGAGGAGTCGCTTCTATATGTAGTCTCAGAATTTCCTGATGGGACACGTCTGTAAAACAAGACATATGCAGCTGATGTACGAATATCTTCCTCACTCGATACTACTGAGACATGGCTGTCATCAAAATGGTACCAGCTATCGTCTTCCACCATCTAAAAGATGCCAAAAGAAAAGGAACCAAGTAAACATTAGTCAATTTTGCAAGTCCTTAACCCAAAGGCGGTAAAACCCAATGAAAAAAGGTACAATTAAATATTATTGATTATTCCCATGGTGGAAATAATCATGGGCACGCCTGCAAGATATCAAAATACCACAGGCCAAATAAAAGGGGGTGTGCTGTGATACGTTCAGTAGAACTATGCAGGACAGTTTACTTTTAGAGCTAAGAAAGATTTCTTTCAATTTAAGGTGTATAGATGACAAAATATCACCACAAGGATCGCACAAAATTAATCTTTTTCAAATTAAAACTGACAGTAGTATATTAATTCACAAGGACCTAAAAGCCAAGTACAAAATCAAGCACTGTGTGATTCACTTGTACCTTAGCATAGGCAGAGTAGTGGCCACCACCTAGGCCCCCATAATGGTTTATCACTGCATATAGCTCATATGTATACAACTGAGTGGGGCCTGCAACTGAGGGATTTACATACTTGCTTAGGTCAAGGTTTCGTATTGGGAAGTTGACGAAGGTGTCCAGCTTGTTTTTCATATAGCGGCTGTATGAGAAACGTTTTAGGTGCACGACTAAGATCTCTGGAAGCCTCCACAAATCAAGCTTCTTTGTTGCCTGTCTGTGCTCCTTGCACTTGGGGCAATACCTGACAATATACATCATCCATCACATAACCACAGAGACGGAAAATACTACAAGTTGATTGCTAGAAAGAAAAGTACATAAAAGGAAGTACATAACAGACACTTCAAATCAAGACGGTACCCATCAGTTTCTTAAATGCACATCATATTAGAATTTTGCATAAACAAAGATACAGGAAACTTAATGGAGATAATTAACTAAAATTAATTAGCAAATAAATGAAGGTTTCAGAGACCATCTAACAGTGGGGGATGCATGAACATAATGAAAGGAAAAGGCTAGCTTTGAAATTTCCATAGCAGTGACAATAATGCAGACAAGCTACTAGCTTACTACTAGAAAGGATATCAATACTTACCACATATCATCTGGGCCAAGTGGTTCCTCCTTGAGGAAGGCATCCAGACATGAGAAAAGAGTGACCGCCTCTTGACGAGTTTTCTTCGACATGTACCCGGTCTTGATTGCCTCAGGGAGTTTCTCCATATAGCTCACATCATATTTATCCATTTCTCTTTCTGTCCAGTCCATCATCAGCCTCACACATCTTGAGCCCCGATTAAATAGATTCTTTTCATTTTCATCTGGATTTAAGGGTTCCCTTTCCACACCCTTGTCATCTGTTAAGGCAAGGATGAATGGATACTTCAACTCTGACACCTCTCCTTTTTCTTCTTCTTCCTCTTGATCAGATGGTTCTATGACTTCTTCCTCTAAGTCTATATCTACTACTACCTGGTCTTCATCAACCTCCATGCTGTCGGATGTAGATGGCCCCTTCTCCCAATCATTCAGCACGATCGAGTCTAGGCTGGGTCCACAGTCAGAAGGATTTTTCTGGTTGCTGCAGTTACCGTTAGTTGGATAGACTTTTGTGCGAACAAAAGGTTTAAGAACAGCATCTACAGCAGCATGTACATCAGCTAGGGATGTTTGGTCAGGAGAGATACAGGTCACCAATGGTGATCCCATAAGTTTACATGAGAAGTGATTATACTGTTCTGATTCCAATCTGCACAAGACAAAAAGGTTATGAAACTCATTACATGACATCGTGAACCATGGTCTCAAGTTTAATGTAAGTGATACAATAAAATGTGAATTTTTTTAGCCCACCGATCAGCTCTTTGGTGCACTATCTCGAGTCTAAGTAGTTTCTCATGGCCTGCAGGGAGCCTGTAAGCTACAATTAAATCCTCATCCTTTATACCCAAAATCGTCTCAAATGAATTCTCAATGTAGCGGAAGATTTTATGATCATAGACCTGTGATTAGACAAATATTATTAACCAAAAATGAACAGCAATGGAAAACCCACCAGGAACATAAACTCGACATCTATGACTATGCACTAACGGAGAACTTTCTGAATGAGCAATTGAGTTGGCCTTTGATCTTTAAAAGAAACTCCTCTATTGCAAACTACCAAGTGATGATATTAATCAGATATGTAGCATACATCGATACACAACAGGAAAAGAAAAAAAGGAAGAATGAATGTGTACATACCTCTGCAAGGAGAAGGGACTCAGAATTCTTTAAGCCGCATGCAGCGGCTAGAGCAATTGAGAGGTCCTTAAGGTAACCAGCCTTGGGGACGGTTACGGTGAAGGGCATTGGGAGAGCATCGCCAGAGCCACTGAAGACGGTGACTGTTATGGAACAGGTCACGGTTGACGGCAGAGGAAGAGATAAGTACATGAACGGGTCAAATGTAACAGACACTTTGCTGCACAATGGACACACCAAAGTTGACTTGTATTGGCCCTGTAAGTAGTGAGCAATTCATGGCTACTAACTCAGATTACTTCCCAAAATATGCTAATTTTCAGTTTTCCATTTGGAATAGGACATTCCCAAGAGTTAAAAAAAAAAAAAAAAAAAAAACATTACCTGACAAACATCTACAATAATGGAGTCATTGCGAGCCTTATGGTTCGTCCAGCATTCTTCAGCAAACAACTCATCTTGACGGCCATCTGAATCTCCTATTTCAATGTAGGGTTTCTTTTTCACACGATTTAGATCTTCATGCAGCCCATCCAACAAGAAAGCAAGTAGCTCCTAATAATAGTGCAATGAAATACCTTGTTAATTGTAAGAGCGCCCAGGTTTGTCATCATGATGAATAAAAATTGAATATAAAAAACTATGATAATGGAAAAACAAAAACCTGAGAGTCATGCTGGTTGTAGCCACTGAACTGAGGAGCAAATCGAGCAAGCTTGCCCTTGAAATTGCGTGGGGCCACAGGGGCATGGCCTGCCGACCAAAGTTTCCTTAGCAACTCTCCGAATGCCACTGCTAACTCTCCCTGTTTTTGAAACTCTTTTAATCTTTTTTTTTTTTCTAATTGGACAAGTTACATTTTTTCCCCAGTTATTTTAGACAGTTATAGGTCAACAACTAGAAAAGGAGAGGAAAAAAGAAATATGAAGAATCTTGGAATGTGAAGAGGAAAACAATAGCACGGTAGCAGCAACTGCCATCATTCTACCAACAAGGAAAGACTAATGGTAAAAATAGAAAGAAAACAAAATTTGAAAATACCTGCATCCCCAAAGGATTATCCTTATTTATCTCCTCAGTGTAATCCTTCAAGAAATAATCGACCAGCTGAGGTGTGTGCACAAGACACTGTAAGGCACTGTTCATAAAGCATGTGTTGCCCAAGTTGTGCAACCCCATTAAACCTCGACCATCTGTCTTTCCACCTCCATTACTTGTTCCAAGACCATAACTGTAAGCATCCTCAAAGGCGCGGTCAAGGTCACGTTCCCGGTTTGGAGAACTGAAGCTCGTTGGTTGCAAATATTTCGACCCAAACCCGCCAGATGAAAATCCATTTGACAGCGAGGGGCCGCCAGCTATAGAGAGAGGTGATGTCGGGGGTTCCAGTGCAATGACAGCCATGCTGTTACCAGTGGAGTCCATGCCTGAACTGGAAGAAGGCCATGGGCTCAATTCAAGTTTCTTTTGCGCCAAACGAATCTGAAAGCAAAATAAGAAATAACATTAAAAACAAGTTGTGGGATTGTAAGAGAAAGGTGTTTAGCAGAAAGCAGCACTCAGTTATTTCATTTGCACAAACACCTAGTAAATAATAATATTTGGAAGAATGAATACCCGCCACTGACCTTTACTGATACTGAGTTGTTGAATAAATGATGTAAAGGACTGATTTGCCTTGAAGTCTATTATACTCAAGAGACCTATTTAATGTTTACACTCCAAAATCAAACCTAGAAGTATAACCTATTCAATTCTGTAATACAAATGATTTCCTTTCCATGCCCTTCTAATTTACTGTTGTTTCATCTCTGAAAAATTCTAGCCCTAATTACTTGTCAATGAGAACAACTGGCTACATTGCCCAAAATATAAGACAATTTGAGAAATCTGTTTGGAACAATTAATGTACATACATTGGGGTGCTGCTTGCAAAATACAAAAAATGGTGTTTCTTTGCAACAAAGAAAAGGGCTAATGTTAGTCAATAATATAGTATGCTATCAATAAGAGAAGTTACCTCCTGATCCATTTGAAGACCAGCGTGTTCTAAAGTTACATCAAGGTTTTCGAGCTTATTTCCACAACTTAGGTAGTTATCATAAAGTTCAACCTAAAAGTTATAGTATCCACATGCTATCAATACATCTCATTTTCGCCATATTTCAAAAATCAATAATATTAAATTTAACTAGTAGAAAAGGGCAAAATAAAAAAAAACTGCAAAAAAGTAAAATATTGTTATTTTAATATTTTATAGATCATGAAAGTACCTTTTCCTGATCTACACCAAGAACGGAGCACACTGTCCTGTAAAGCTCACCTACTGTTGCCTGAATTATGAACAACACTTTGTCCGCATTAATCAAAATGTTCGTGTATCATCTTAAGCTTACAATCCAACAAAATTATTAAAAATTTAGAGAAGTGAAAAACTTCAAAAACCTTTCGACTAATTTGAACAGTTGTTCTTAAATTGCCTTGTTCATCAGTTACTCGAAGCGAAAGTGGATAGACCTCCACTACTTTAAACTTTCTACTTTCACCATCAGAAATAACCATTCTTGCTATCTCTGGACCGCCTTTATACCTACAACAAAGTTCAACAAATTTATTTTAAGAAGACTAATTTCCCATCAACACTAACCAACAATGCTTATATAAATTGCTTTAGAATATGTAGCATAAGTGCCCGGGTGTACCAAAGACAGAACTTAGAACCCATAAAGTTAAATGATTTCCTAATTTGTTGCTGAATTTCACGACCATAGAAAAACAAGTGCCCAGGATTACAACGTTCTATTAAATAAAGACAATGCGCGCTTTTTAAATACCTTAAAAGCCTGTATTTTTTTGTTGATATAGATTACAGAAGTTGATTAAGAAATTACCATTCATGGAGCCTGATCCATACTTCATGGGGTACCAGAGTATAATCAAATTCTTCTTGTAAGTTCCTCTGAAGTTCAAGACCATTACTTGTTCCTTCCAAAACTAGCTTTGTGTTGTCAATTTCTCCCGGCCTAGGGTCATTGTGGGTCCCGTTCTCAGTGATAGCAGCAGAAATATCAAACCCCACGTATGATTTCCAGTTCATCCACCAACTGCGCAATAGCCAATCACATGTAAGAAAGTCTAGGATGTTAATAGTTTTCTAAAATAAATGCTTAAGAGGTGATTAGTTCCGCTTTTAACTTTTGTACTACAGACTGGATAAAATCATAATAAAGCAATGAAACAACACATACAACCCTAAAATAAAATAGGAGTTATAATACAGGTCTAGTCAGCTCAGGTATGCCCCATTAATTACCTGGCTATTAAGTTGATTTACTCCATCCATAGCTGGGAAAGAGTCGTGATCCAAAATAAGGTGTAGTTCTAACTTCTAAGAACAATAGTATTGGTTTGGTAATGAACATCAGGTCTAGTACAGGAAAGGAGGTTGATTGAGTTAAGATGTATAATTGCAACAACCTGGTGCGATTCACACTTCCACTAGCTAGGACATTGTTCTAATCTGACCTTACCTATCCAATTTCAAATGGACAGGCTGGATTTTAAGCAACCATTGCAGTTGAAGAGTATTTAATCTGACCTATGAAAATTGATTCAAATTATCTAATAAAAAATTTACGCCATAAAGGCCACGTTATTCCTTGTCTAATGAATGGCCGCCAAAAAAATATCAATCTTTCTAACCCAAACGCTTGGCATTAACCTTATTCTTCTTAGGCTAAATCTCTAATTTGGACTTCCATTACATGAGTGGTTTAAACTCTTGAGAAAGTTGGTTTTATGTGATTAGTTTAAACGAGACAGAGCCATCAGAGAGGAATTCCAGAGAATGCACAAGTATGCAAGGAAATCGTCATGCTTTGAAATACACCTAAGTGAGAAATTTTGGAAAATAGAAACCCCACATTCTATGAATGCAGCCCAGAGGTTGATATCAGGTAGTGCATACTGTTCTCATTATAAAGACATTTGATTAAACTGTTAAGAGCAGCAATTTAATAATTAATTGATAGAGGTAAGTGCCTCCTCAAAAAGTGTGCCCTGCATTATTTATTCATTTGCAGGATTTCTATTTTTCAAGATTTTTCAAATCACTCTCTGCTTTTCAAAATCTTGTTTTTTACATCTTTCGACCATAATGTTGAAGCAAGCCGCGATTTAGATACTAAAACAAGAACAGGGAGACATGAATCAACTAAACATAATGTCAAGTGACAATTAATTTATCCTAGGTTCAGAAACTGAAAATCAGGTAAAGATAATGTCAGTAACCTACAATTCATAATATGTTCACGAATAGGAATTTTCCAGTGGACGTGCCATTAGTATTAATTTTTTCCCTCCAAAATTTAACATAACGAGCCCAAAGGTTATTAAACCAGAGACATTAATCGATACGAGCTAACAACCATGATTCGCACCTCAAGTGAATAAAAAAGATCTAAAGAATTCAAGAAATTTACCTGTGAGATATTAGGTAATACAGATCGCCATCCTTCATGTTAGAATCCGCCTCCTTGATCAGGCCGGCGACGATCTCCTTCTCCTCCTCAGGAGTGCAGGGCAAGCAACTGGCCGCGGAGAGAAACCCCTCCGAGTTAGGAATTGTCATGATGATTTTACCAGATTCGATCGCGCGCGAGAGAGAAAGCGGCGATTTGAATCGCTTTGACGGAGAGGAGAGGAGAGGAGAAGGAGAGAAGGAGAGGAAGGTGAGGAAAGAAAGCGTGCGGAGGAGGTGGTCTCAGGCGAATAGACGGAGATGCAAGAAAGGGAAGAATGAATCAAGAGGGAAGATCAATCGGCTTCTGGAGTCTGGACCCGGCGTTTGGCGTTTAGATACCCGTTCCGGACCTTCTAGATGACACGTAGTACCCGAGAAGAGGCAAAAACCAGAAACGACTTCTGATGGAATTCAGATCAAGTGAATTCAGGGCCGATTCGGAATTTTCGTCCGAGGGACAAAAAAAATTATTGAATCGGGTTTAAATAACTAATTGGATTTAAATTTATTAATTAATTGGGTATTTGATAAAAAAAAATAATGCTTTAACTTATACTTTCTAATGCTCTGACTTGTAATTTATGATATTCTGACTTATAATTATAATTACCAATTATATTTTAAGAAATTTATTTTAATTTTAACTATAAATTTAACTCGAATTACCAATTAAACATTCAGAGGGGGGAAAAAAAATTTCAAGAGAGGCAAAACCAGTCAGAACTGATAAATCTCCACTAAAACTCAAAATCCAAAGGGGTGGCTGCCCCCTCCTGGAATACACTAGGTCTGTCCCTGAGTGAATCCAATTTTTTAGTTTTAAATAAGGACTTTTCGATTCGAATTTGAGATAATTCATTCGGATCTGGAGTGCACACATTTTGATAACGAATTCGAATCTCAAGAATATTCTAAGCAACGAATTCGAATTGAATGGTCTCAATCCAAAACTCAAAAATTGGGTTACTTTAGGGGATCTGGACCTGGTCTGATGCTGACAGACCTATCTTGGTTCGATCTTCCATCAATGTTCAATTTACTTTAAGATTTGTGTGAAATGTTTTAAATTTTGTACGTGTCTGCTTCGATTTTTATGTGCACAAATCTTTAGATAGATCGGATGGTCATAGAACTCGTTAAACTCAAAAGTAAATCCAATAGACATTGGACCTACTTTGTGCTATAAATAATAGGGTCATGGAGATACGTACGTATAAATAATAGAGTCATTAGACCTAATCCGGATGGTCATAGAACTCGTTCAAACCTTTGATGTTAATATATTACTCTTGACATATTAACATAGCGTTTAAATAACCGCGATAAATGTTGTTTTTTTAGCCAATGTTAATATATTATTCTTGACATATTACATAGCGCGCACATTTTTTGTGACGATTTCTTGGGAATAACGTTGTTTTTTAGCCATTCCGCTATGACGCGATAAACGCTATTAGGATTATATTGTAATTGTGATTATACGGGTAAAATTCAAAAATATTGCATTCTTTATTTATAATTTTCAGCAATGTAAAAAATCAGCCACTTCCGTTGCTAATATGTGAAATATTTTCTTTATTACTAACACAACTTAATTTAAAATAATGATCAAAAGTATTATTGATGACAAAGTTGATATACACGAGAAAAAATATTCTCTCAGATCTGAATAATATTTTTTTTATATTCAAATAGCACTCTCCAAAGTATTTTTTTTTATTATTATATTTCTCTTTCCAATTTTGGAAAAAAAAAAATTAGTAACGTCTTGTTCTTTGGTTCCAAACACAAAAATCGGACTTGTCAAATATGCTACGCAACTAGTTGGTCGAATTTTGAGAGAGGTTTGATTTTCTCATTCTAAACGCGGGTCAAATGCATCTGAAAAAGTCAACTAAGGTGGTTTTTGGATCTTGATGCGGGTTGATTTTAGCAATACGCAGACCTAATTCGTACAACGGTGCAAGGACGGACGAGGATATTTTAAATGGAGGTTTTTAACAAAACGTAAACGCACCAATAATTTAGAAGGTAGGTTTGGTTGCAAAGAGTAAAATATCTAGTTTAATTAAGAATACCAATTATTTATCTTATTATAATAGTTAAATTTTTAAAAAATTATGAACAGTTTGTTCTAATGAGATAAAAAGGTTTGAATTCACTAATTTAGTTATTTTAATTCAACTAAATATCAAATAAGCTATTTCGAATAGGAGCAGCTTAGGTCCGATGGCTTCCATAACTGTCTAATCCAATTTAAGATCTATATGCGTTACTTTAATATATGTGCGCGTTCGCTTTAATATTATTGTGCACTGATTTTAAAACGGATCAGATGGTTATAGAATCCATCGGAACCAGTTTGAGTGGAATGGGCATCGGACCCAAGCTGCTCCCATTCCGAACAGCCTGAGCTCAAAGAATTTAACTGTCTCGCTGCTTTTGTGCTACAATAATATAGGAATAAAATATCATGCCGTCTACCGATGGGTTGAAAATTCCTGTCAACACAGTTCATCAATCCATTCATTCATGATTTGAATAGTCAGGATTGAAGTAGAAAGAATACTTGAGTTTTGAGAAGACAGTTAATATTTTAATCCTGACCGTCCAAAATATGAATTGATAGATGGATGAACTGTGTTGGCAGGAATTTCCTATCCACATGTGGACATGTAAATTCGGTTCCAAAAATATACTGTAGTTATTAACTTATTATTGTTTTAAAAATTCAAATAGTCATTATAAACTGTTGAACGTAATATCTATATTAAAATATATTTTGAGACCAATTTTTATATTTTTCTTAAAAAAAATTAGTAGCGTTAGATAGGCATAAAATCATTGATCTTGGATAGTCCTGGATTTGAAAACATTAATTTTGCAACTGTCTAAAAAAGTATTAAAAAAATTAAATATAAAATTTAATCACTAAGCAAATTTTTACATGAAAATTGTGTTTAAATGTTCGAATCAAATGTTTTGACTTTGAAAACGAAAATAAGAATGTGGGACCACGAAAATAACAGGACACTATAACCTTACTCTTTATAAAATAATTCAAAAATTATTGATTTTAATTGTATGGATAATATTTAGTAATTTTTACACTAATTTTCTAATCAGTCAATAGAAGTTTGAAAACATTACATAAGTAGTTAACAGCTATTTAGTCTGTCCATGACCTCTGAAAGGCTTTATTGGATTGTTTAAGAATGACAGTATCATATTGAAAGCAATCAATTCGTCACTATCAGAGGAATTACGCAGTATAATTAGATCATAAGGGGCTTATATATTAAGCTTGATAATGGTCTAAATGGGCATTCTGCCATTTGTGTGATTTCAGGGAGCAAATGCAAATTTCAGAAACACATGATTAATGTGAATTGCTTTGTTTTATCAAAAAAAATGTGAATTGCTTCGTAGATTGTAGTCACGACTCACGAGGGTATAACAGGTGAGATGTAAAAAGGAAACTTTTTTAATGATTTTGGCAAAGAGAAAAGAAGATTTCATTTCATTTATTGCTCTAACAGGTAAAACTACAGAAGAAAGAAGATATTGTTAGAAGAGATCAAAGAGGTTTCTGGAGATTTTGGGTTTGGATTATTCTGGTAAGAAACAAGATGACCTGATGTAGGTTTTCGCCCTTTTATGATTTTTTTTCGCTAAAACTGTTAATGTGAAAAGAAGTCATTATTTTATATAAAAATTAAAAATGAAGATGCCGTGATATCACTAGTGATATTATCTGAATAAGCAGCACAATAAATCAATAATACTGCAATTATGTGATATTATCTGCATATTCGCTTTTTTTTCTTTAATTTTTCAAATATAAACTTAGCGTCTCTACCTATGCAGCGTAAAAAGATTGAAAACTTTAGATATTCTCGATTCAAACTGAAAAAAAAAAAAATACCTGAAATATCTAATTTAGAATAACAACATTTGAAGCATCCCTCTCAAATCGCTGATCGATATTCATGAAAGGATAATGCATCAATCCAACGGTTCAGAATTTTAGCTGAAATTTTTTTTTTGACACTGTGAAAATTCGTTATTAATTAAAACCACTCGGACCGGATTATATCAAAAAATGCTACTCCCGTAGATCCATTTCGCGCACCAACCAAACCAGGGCCGCACAATAATTTTTCGCACCTATTGGTCCGCACCATGATTTGGCGCACCAAGTTCGCGCAATAATTTTGCGTGCCAAGAGGTTTGCGCAAGGGTTTGGCGCACCAATAGGTGTGCACAGAAATTGACATACTTGCACAGATTTTAATGTACTTAGCACAAATCTTGATGCAAATCGGATGGTTCTTACAAAACTGGACTTTGAATAGATGTGACAAGTTGGTCAAAGACGCGCCAAATGGTCTGGGAATCCCATGTTCGCTAAATGAGTTTGCAGACCCAGTGTGTCAAACCATGGTGCAGACCAATAGATGCGCATAAAACTTGTGCGGATCCAGTTTAACTGGTGTGCAAAATAATTCTGCGGAAGTGGTATTTTTGATATAATTCGGTCCGGATGGTTTTCAATTAATACCGAAAATGGTGTCAAAAAAATTTTTCGAGAATTTCAGATACTATAGCCATCAACCAGGTACCTAGGTGCGCTTTGACTCCCCAACTCAGGCCCCACATATCAGCTTCAGCCATATTCAATTATGAAACGTCAGCCTCTTATTTCCAATTGTCCCATAGATAGATCTTCTACGGATCATACAAAACGATCCATTGTTCAGTCAAGTTACATACAACTTTTAACGAGTTCGATTCCTCGATCACCACTTCCTTCTACAAATTAGAGTCCACAGATAATCGTAAGATGGTGCACCTAGTTAGTGTCGTCCGCACCGAGCACGAGTTCGTATCCTCTGAGATATCTCAATTTTTGCGTGACCGACGTGTCCGGTGCCTAATCGCGGATAGGGCAGGGGCAGTATTACGTAAGCTTTGAGATTCGTGTGGAACGTATTTTAACGGTTGAAATTTTTCACAAAGTCAAGCAAAATATGAGATATCTCAGAGGATGCGAATTGACTCAGCACCACATATGTAGAAGTACATGGCACGTGGACTGGGTTAATTTTCGAACAAAAGGCAAAGAACCGTTACGTCACGTAATGAGGCGACTGCAACTGGACCACAGGTGGGGTCGATGTTTCACTGGCCAAAGGAAAGAGATTGATGGCGTCTTCAGGTTTAGTACGGATTAGACCCGGTTTATGGAACTGTTTCTCCGTTAACTCTGTTAGACTGTTACGGTCGGAAAGTAAGAAGATACAGTGGAGTCACCCTGTAACTTCCCTAGGCAAGTACTGTCATGCACCGAGAGTACTAGTATATGCGTAGATTGACTCATTGATGGAGAACAGGCTGAACAGCCAAACAAAAATGTAATAATTTAAAAAAGAAAAGAAAATACATTTCAAACAGAAATTTTTATTTATTCCGTATTAAAAAAATACTGAAATTGGAGAATTATAAAAATACTAGAGCCGCCAATTCAATATGCAGTCTCATTCTTGAGGGGGCCGCAGATTGAATTGGAGACCCTCAAAAAATAAAAAAAATCAACTATAATATACTAAATATCAAATTTTTTGGGGACCGCAGATTGAATTGGCGGTCCTGGTATTTTTGAAATTCTCTAATCTCAGTTGTTTTTTTTTTTTTTTTTGAAATGGTATTAATAAAAATTTCAGTACTAACAGTTACAAATGATCATTAGACATATTGTGTATGATTTATGACTGAATCTTTATTTTTGCCAAAAAATAGTTACATTTTGTCCTAGATCTTTCATCATATGATCAAACAAATTGTGTATGATTTATAACTAGATTCTTATTTATTTTATATAAGTGAAAAAAATGTAGAATAATATATAATTTTATTTATATATTACTAAAGTGCTCCATGAGTTATAGGTATAAACCAAATTAGTTTAAATTCTAATCTCATGATTTTAAAATAAACTCAAACAATACGTTCAAACAATACGTTAATGGAGATTATGACAATTCTGTTTGCATATCATTCAAAATGTGAATCAACTTAGTTGATCGGTACTCACATTAGCATTTACACCATGTCTACTGGCAATATTGCACATATCTAACTAGCTTAGGACCCGCTTTTACACAAATCAGAGAAAATGACGACTGACATACTCGAGATAGGAGTAAGTCCAATGGGCGTCGGACCTATTTTGGGTCCAATAAGCTGTTACACCGTAAGATTAGCATCAAATCTGAGCACACGGAAAGTGAAACAGATGTGCACGAATTTTAGTTTGCTCACACGAATCTTGATGCATATGTAAAGGTCATTGTATCCATCAAACCAAAGTAAGTCCGATGGGCATCGGACCTACTCTGAATTCGACACACTCACCGCCCGGTGACCACAACTCCACTCTTCACTGCTCCCAAGCGCCTCTAGACAAAATCCCCAGCTGTATCTCTCACCTTCCCACTCCCCCACTCTCTCTCACAATCTCTGCCTCTCAATAATCAACAATGCCACTCCACTGGAGACTCCAGTGCCTCCCTACTCTCCTCCTCCCCCTACTCTTCCTCTCTCTACCACCCTGGGTCCTACAATGCAGCGCCACACCCACCGCTCTAGTCGGAATCAACTATGGCAGAGTCGGAAACAACCTCCCTCCCCCCTCGGCTGTACCTGCTCTGCTCGCTTCTCTCGGTATCGGGCGGGTTCGGTTGTATGACACCGACCCGTCCGTCTTGCGTGCCTTTGCGAATACGGGTGTGGAGTTTGTTGTCGGGTTAACGGATCGCTGTGTTGAGGGGGTAACTACGCCGGACGGGGCAATGGCGTGGATTAAAGGGAATATACAGCCGTATGTGCCTGCGACCAAGATTTCCATGATTACTGTTGGTAATGAGGTGAGGCTAAGTAAGAATTATTTGCTATATTTGTACATTTTCGCCAAATGCATCGATTTTTTCTTATTGGCATTAATGGCGTACTGGTGATGCATTTAAATTTACATTGTTTATGCCTCTTTTGTTTCAACAGTTCAGACTAGGCACCCGTTAATGCTAAATTACTTGTATCGATCGAATATTCAAATAGCCGTTGAAATTAAAGCGTCTCCTTTAAAAATTAAACCTTGATGAGGCATTTAAAACATAAAAAATATAACCTTTTCACACTATTTTACTGCTGGTGAGTGGTGACGCGTGCAAAATAAATGAGCATTTTAATTTGGTAAGCACAACATGTCAGTTTCCACCCACTTTACAGGTACAGAGTAAATATTTTGAACAAATTTAACTCACAGAAATATCATGTCTTAACTTCTAACCACAATTATATTTTTATCCAGGTTCTTACCGGTAACAACACAGCATACTCCCATTTACTCCTCCCGGCAATGCAATCTCTACACGATGCACTTGCCACATGTAGCCTCGGCAACATTGCTGTCACCACTGCCCACTCTCTCGCTATCCTTGCTACATCATACCCTCCTTCAACCACTTACTTTCGCAAAGACCTACTCCCTGTGATCTGCCCAATTCTAGATTTCCATGCCAAAACAGGGTCGCCATTTATGATCAATGCATACCCCTACTTTGCATATGCTGCACAGCCGAACCATGTAGATATAGAATATGTACTTTTGGAACCTGGTTATAGTGGAATTTTGGATAATGGTACGGGTCTTACATACCCGAACATGCTTCTTGCACAAGTGGATGCGGTTTATCATGCGATTAATGCTGCAGGTATATTATTGTTGACTCACTAACTTGTGAAGGCCCATACACTCAACCCAAATTTTTTTTGGATGTTGTTCTTAGGTCAGCAAATAGATTAAATGTGGTCGAGTGGAAGTATTCAATTCCAAGAATTATCGCATAGTTCAGTTGAATTCATGCTAGTTGGAATTGTTATTGGATTTCGTCCCCACTATGTTTGGTATTGAATTACTGAGACCATTGCACAATTTAAGAATCCACTGCTTACTAAATTATAAACTTGTGAGCAACATGGTACCGATGTAAAGATAATAATCCTCCTTCGACATGTGGTGAAATATTTACTACAAAATCATTTACGGACCCCTAACATGCATGACTCTTTTACCAACCCATGTACAGGTGGTGATTCAGCGAAGAAAATAGAGGTACGCATATCTGAGACAGGCTGGCCATCAGCAGGCGACTCAAATGAACATGGTGCGAGTCCCGAAAATGCCGCAAAATACAACGGCAATGTCATGCGTCTAGTAGCACAGAATAAAGGCACACCCTTGCGGCCTGGTGTGACCCTTCGTGCATATGTCTTTGCATTGTTCAATGAGAATCAAAAGGATGGGCCAACATCAGAGAGGAATTATGGTTTATTTAAGCCGGATGGGACGCCTGTGTACCCGCTAGGATATTCACTGCCCGCGGATAACTCTACTAGTGGTACGCATGATGGTGGAACTAGTGGCAGTTTTGGATATGGTGGTAATTCGACTTCAGGTCCTCCAGACGATGGATACTACAGCATATCAGGAGCCGTTGCGGTTAGTTGGACTTAGCACATTTTCAGTTCAATTTTATTCTAGGCTAAAATTATTAACAACCCCCTCCTTCCCCCCAACCAAAAAGTAAGTAAAGAACTAAAAAAAAGATAATAAGAAAATGATCAAGCAAGCAAAAGGTTTGTAGAAAAAGTCTATATATACTTCCAAATAGATAAGCGGAGACATAATGTAGCAACTTTTGAATTATTGGATGGATGATTATAAGACTGTTGACCCTGGTACTAACTTTTTTTTTCCTTTTTATTTTGAAATAATGAAGCAGAGGTGGCCATGGCAGAGAGTTATGGGCGGAACAATCGGTGCATGTGCTTTTGGTGTGCTATCATTATTATTATATTGAGCTTCAACCTGTTGGTTAGAATAATTTGGTAGGAAATTGAGGGATTAAATGGCTGATCCTTGCTCCACTATTTTATTAATTGAGCAAAATATTAAAAAATGGGGGCTTTTAATTTTTGTGTCGTGCTGTAAGTTATGTTCGTGCCTATTGTATTTGTACTGATTATATTAATTCTAGACTGTAATTTTTTTTCTTCTGTTTTGGTCAGATGCAAAAGTTGAGCTTTATTGGAGATTTCAGAAGAAAAAAAAAATAAAAGCTTATAAAATAATGCATAATGCCATAATCAAACCGAAGGAATGAAACCGGATGTGTAAAGATTTTGTAGCAGTTGTACAAATAATTGCTGTATTTGATAAAATGGCCGTACATTATATAAACGTTAGCAAAAAGATTTGTATATTCGAACTTAATTTTAGATTATTATTTTATAGTTTTTCTCATGGTTTTGCTTCCTTTCTTAATTGTGGATATTCGAAGGGAAATGTAAGCTGTTCAATATAATTCCAAACATTAAATTATACATAGGATCTTCCAACAATTTAGAAATAATGTAAACCTAACCTATAATCTCATGTATTGGAAGTTTGGAACAATTGCAAACTGATTTGCCTACGGATTTCCCGTACAAAAAAATAAAAACAGGTTACGGGTGTATGAAAAGTTTAGATATATTGTAGAAAGTAGAAACCACCTAGCAAAATCCTTTGGTTATATCTGGGTTTGATTTTTTTTTTTTTTAAATAGAATTCATTTTAAAAAAAATTAACCAAAGCATCACTGTACTCCAGAAAGATTTAAAAATAGATTCCACCGGTCCTGAAAACTGGTGTAACTTGGAGACCTAACTCCATCGTACTGAGACCCGGAGAAGGAGCCATTTTTCCACCCGACTGATCTATTTTCCCACCAGGCAGTGGCATTGCCACAGACTATCCACAAACAGACCTCCACAGAAGGGCTGCGCGAATTTGGGGAATAGAATAGCTCCACTTTGTTGCAGGATTGATGGAGGCTTTTTGGAGCTCCACCGGTTCACAAAACCGGTGTAGGTCACTTTTTGTGTAACCATCCGTGTTTCACTGTGGCAGCTATAAAAATGGCTCCACCGGTCTACAGAACTGGTGGAGTGAGTTAGGCCGTTTCAAGCTACACTGGACCTCGGGACCAGTGGAGGTTATTTTTAAAATGAATTCTATTTAAAAACCAAAAAATCTCTGGGTTTTGGTTCCAACAGTCTACCAAGAATAAAAATAAATCATCCGATCAAATTTGTACCGCTCTCCTGCCGAATAAAAGTTCAGTTTCCATGCTCAAGTTCATTTTCCAGGCCGGGCTGGGCAGTATCGATTCGGACGTGATTAGGTCCGATGTTTTGGACCGTGATTTTCAAATAATAAATCAAGCCCAAGATTTATGCACATTTGGTCGGGTACAGGTCATGTGTCATGCCAGTCTGGAATGATTGACATTGACGCACTGGTACATGTCCAGCTTTGAACTCGAGATATATTGTCGGGTGTATGCCCATGCTTTTCTGGCATTCCATATCTTGCATCCCAATTCCCAACCAAACATTTTAACTCGTTGCTTGTTCCTTTTACTGAATTGTGGGATTTGCTACGGATCTAAGGCAGGACAAAAATGAAAATGTAACATACTCAAAAATGATAATTACGATGATGAATAATAATAACCATAATTGTTAATTTGTTACTATGATGAATGATAATGATCATAACAAATGCTGTCATGATTATTATTAGTAGTGACAACTGACAAACCATCCATCCAAACATCTCAACATGAAATTTATACTAAAAATGACTACAAATGAAATTTTATATATTTTTTTAAAAAATTTATTAATTTTATAAATTTGGTCTCTAAACATATATCCTACGATGGATATCATGCTGAGCAATAGTTTAACCTTTCAAAATGAAGATCTAAAATATGAATTATTAGAACACTCCTCAATAAAAAAATTGGGTTTTGTAATTTTAAATTCTCACACACAAAAAAGTACCGTCGTAATAACATTTGAGAATTTATTTCTCGGAAATCTTTCCAAGAATTTTGGAAATGTCCATTTCGTTACAAACAAGCCCTTACTTTCCGGTGTCTGCTCAACAAGAAAAAAAAAATCAAAAATCAAAAGCACCAGACACAAGATCAAGCGTCTTAAATTAAAACAGCAGATCAAAGATCATTTCTTTCTCGCGATTACAGTTTTTAAGCATTTCATACCTACATATCAATCTATTTCTTCCAACTAGAGATATACTGAATCTAGCAAATACTAAAAATCAAACCTAACAAAATTTGCAGCAATAGGCCGCATCAATAATGCTAAAAATTGGAGAAGAGATCATCAGCGATGGGCGGTCACAAGCGTCTCAATAAATCGCAAGCCATCAAATCGAGGTGCAAATTTATCTTCGCAGTTTCTTGTCTGGTCAGATCCTGCGCCTCTCATCGAAACCTGATTTCATTATATTAATCAGATTAGCGCATAAATCTCCAAAACGAATTAATATTATATTTATCCCAAATGATCTCGTGCCAATATCGGCTCAAAATACTTTTTGCACAAAGATTAGCAATTCCAATTTAACAGATGCAAAAATCCCGATCAAGAAACAACTGGAGACAATCATGGGAAAGGAGAACAGTGAGAGATCAAGTACCTCGCGGTCACGGGAAGAGATGCTCTGTTGATTGATCGCAACGGAAGCGCAGGCGGCGGTGATCAGAGACGTTGCGACGAGACCGACGTTCTTCATTTCCTCCGACAAATTCACTTCAAGAACCCTCCTTTTTTTTATTTACTGTTTTAATCTTCTCTTCTCTTCTCTCTCTCTCTCTCTGTGGTTTCGCTGTAAGCGATTCTTGGAAGCCCTGTGCGTTATATTTACGAGGAGAGGAGATTTTATGAGTTGTATTTAATAGTACGTTTCGATTCCGGAGTTTAAAACACTGGGTTGTGGGCCCCACATAAGAAATTCCGTGACTATTGCATATTTGCATTGGCGGAAAGCCTCGTACGATGAACGCTAAGTACCAGAGGTTCATATGCTGGCATGCTTTGGAGGTTATTGATCTCCAAAATTCAATCTCCGAAATAACTCCAAACATGTACAATACGGAAAACAATTACCAAATCTGAGAAATTTCATTTTCGATGCAGCTGTAACGTGAAATTGGCAAGAAATTGTGTAGCGCAACTTCACATTGCGTCCACCAACTTTATTTTTTTTTTTATCATTTTTGAACATTTCAAATTTTTTGCTTTCCTTTGATTGGCTAAAAAAATATGGGACACAAAATTTTCACCTTACTTGTTGTGAATAGGAGAGAAAAAAATTGGTGGACGCAACGTGAAGTTGCAGTCACTCAATTTATGGCCGAAATTTCACGTTGCGGACATGACACTTTCTCTTTTTTTAGTGAGAACAAATAGAAAAAATTTCAATTTTGTTTTCCTCAAAAGAATGTAATTGAGACAAACTTAAAATATAATTTAAGTTTTTCAATACATAAAGCTTAATTGCTTGAGACAATAATTAATTTAAGTAAAACTATTGTTTATATTAAATTAGAAAAGTAATTTTAGCAATATTTTATTAGCCTAATTGTTTTGATTTTCTCTTAAAAATTCACTCTTCCTATCAGAAGCAAGGGTCCAAAAAAAACTGAAGTTAATTAGGAGAACTAATGTTCTTGTTCTTTGAAATTTGAATTTAAGATAATATTTGTTGATAAAATTAAAAATGCATATATATATATATATATATATATATATATATATATATATATATATATATATATATATATATATATATATTCAAAATAAACAAATGTTTATTAATAATTTACTATTACCTGACTTAGCTAAGTGAGATTTGTCTTCACAATACACAACAAATATTTAATTAATTAAACTTTTATCTTTCTCGTACGAACAACAAAATTTAAAAATATGTAAACAAATGGTATTTGAAGTCTGTTTCTTTATTATTATTTTCTTGGGTGCAACTAGGGTTGGCAAAACGTCCTTACATGTGAGCTTTTGCTTTCCCTAAAAATCTCCTCGTTTGTCGGTAGCCTAATTTCGGCGAAAATTTAACATACATCTGAATCATCGATGCCGCTCCCGACAATGTTCCTCTGACAATTGGTCCCACAACTACGATAACTGGGCAAATCCTTGCTCCGCGTTGATTCAGTAATTTCTTATCTTGTAGGGGTCCACACAGTGATTCTCCGTGGGGCGGTTGATTCCTCCAATTTTATTTGATTTTTTTATTTAACTGGTGGGGCAGTTGTAGTTGCAAGTTGCAACGTCCAATTTATACAGGTCGTGTCGTGTGTAGGAAGAGAACGAATTGAGTCCGATACTTTTAGGTTCAATAAGTTCCCCAATCGTCCGATTTATTTTAAGTCTGTCCGCACGTAATTTAAAGTATTTTACACGAATCTTATAGTATATTAAACGGTGATTGAATCCGTCGAATCAAAGTAGGTCCGCTGCCCCTCGGACCTACTATATAAGAAATGGAATCGGAAACATCTCCACTCAAATATCGACGCGTGTATGGATGTTATTCGTCGTATTATTGTGTGCAAGTTGGTGTGGTCTAGTCGCCGCGCCTCCTGGAGCCTCACGTTCCTGTGGTTTGATGCGACTGCTCGTGAACGCATTGCTTCACAATTCACACAAAAAAAATCATACGGAATCAACGAACATTTTGTAAATCTACCCTTTTAAAAACTTAAAATATATCATAAGATGCCAAACTTCCCCCAGTTCAGTTCACCTGCTTTCTTTTCTTTTTTTCTTTTTTTCTTTTGTAGTGGTCGAGAATCATCGTTCAAGAACTGATAGCGCCAATTAACGCTTTTAAAGAGGTGACTACGATTCCATTCACACCATTCAGAACGAAATTGTTTTTAACTGTTTAATGTCAATTTTTAAGTTTTAGTATATACATTAAAAAACAAATTATATTACACGTACCATCATACCACTTGACATGACAGCATATAAATCGTCGTGCCGTGTCTTATTATGACATATCCAGTTACAGTATGAATCTTTTACATCTGAATTTGTCATGCTAACAAAAATAATGATGATAATTTGACTAAATATACTAAATTTCAGCATTAATTAACCAAATTATAGTTATAAGCGTTAAAAATGTCATTTTTTAGCATGACACATGCACACACGCACGCGCGCGTGCATCAACAGGGCCGTGCATCTTATTTTCAAGTTTTACAGGGTTTCACATGAAATTATGTAAAAATTGAAAATATCTTTCCAACGGCAAGTGTCCATGTCCTAAAATTCCGATTCTACAAATAAATAAAAAATACTTATATGTTCTAGAGATTCGTCTAAAAACAAGCTTCTTGCACTTCCAAAAAAATTCAATCCTTAAAAATAAATATTCTAGAGAATTGTCTAAAAACAAGCTCCTTACACTTGGAAAAAATTCAATCCTAAAACAAATGTTCTAGAGAATTGTCTAAAAACAAGCTCCTTACGCTTGGAAAAAATTCAATCCTCAAAAAAATATAATGTTCTAGAGAATTGTCTAAAAACAAGCTCCTTACACCTCGGAGAAAATTCAATCCTCAAAAAAAAAAAAAAAATGTTCAAGAGAATCGTCTAAAAACAAGCTCCTTGTACCTCGGAAAAAATTCAATGCTAAAAAAAAAATTGTTCTATAGAATCGTCTAAAAACAAGCTCCTTATATCTTGAAAAAAAAAAAATTCAATTCTAGAGAATAGTCTAAAAACAAGCTCCTTACACCTTGAAACAAATTCATTACTCAGAAAAAAAAAACATATGTTCTGAAGCATCGTCTAAAAATAGTACAACTCCAAATTTAGAATTCGTCGTATGATATATCGAAATATCCGATATATGGATTTAGCGGCTCATTTTTTTTCCTGATAAAATAGAGATGGCTTTTCAAACACTTCTTTTGAAGTCGTCAAAATTATTTTATGACGGAGTTGTTGGGTTATTTATTATATATTCAGATAACTATCCAATTTTGATTAGATGATCTTGGGATGTGAATCATTTTCACAAATATCTTATACTAAATTTCTATCAATTGCCCCACCCCATATATGGAATCAAAAGAATTCATGTAAAAATTCGCTTCAATACTTAATATGTTTCTATATATTATGTGCATTACAAAAAAAATAAAAAAATAAGTCTGTGAGATCCAAAATTCTTAATGAACATGATGAGATATAATTGAGAAATAATTTGACTTTTATGATGCAAATAATATATTAAAATGTTAGTATTTTTAGAAGAAACAAAAAAATAGTAAATTCCATGGATAGTTTTGAGTATAAAATGTCAATATTAATATATAAGTCAGAAATTCCGTTAATTGTTCGTAAAATTCGTATATTTATTTCAGCGTGGATGGTTTGCAAAATATTGTTATTAAGGTTGAGATTTATAAAATCGAAAAGACAATAACAACTTAATTAAATCAACATTTTGTGCAATCACCAATCAAAATTGGTTGTTTGTTTGATCGAACTGTTTTGTATAATTCTGTCTAAACTCTGTTTTTATGATCCTAGCAAAATATTATGCTGCTTAGTAGATGCCCTCTGGATGTGTTAGTTGTGTGATATATCGTTCAGTGTTGTAAATAACGGTATGCGCTTGTCCGATGGACGGGTAATCATATGATTAATCGGTTTATGGCTGATTAATTAAAATTTTATGAATAATTTTGTATTTTCATTATAGTTACGTGCATATACACAATTTATTAAAAATAATTAATTTAACATATCAAACTCATGGAGAAAACTTATTTTAACCTAATTTTCTTGTCAATTAATAAAGTTTTATCAAATTGTCATTTAGAAAAAAAGTTCAAATTAGAAAAGACATTTTTTGTAACAGATTAATCAGACAAATTGACTGTTTGACGAACTGAACGCTCAATATATAACGGATTATGACTCAATAAATGATCAACTAAAAGGCCCACGGATCTTGTAATCACCCAAAAAAAGTGACTAAACAGTAATAAATGGTCGTTGAACAGAAAAAAAAAAAAAAAAAAATCCACAAATACACCTCCTCCAAATCTATTTGTGGCGGTTTGGCTACCGCCACCAATTAACGAACGTTTAGCTCATTTTTTATAACACTAATATCATCTAGTGTGGGGATGTTAAACTTTTAGTTGCTTAATTAACTGGCTTGATGCTTATATGAATTTGGGCAATTATGGTCAAAGTGTTAGGAATCATGCAATTCACATAGTTATGGCATTATAATATCTCATAAAATTGCTCAAGTTATTTTCTTCATGAACTCGTTACTTATGTTGTGATATTATGTCATTTTTCAGCATCAACCTTTAATCACCACATTTTCTATTTTATCATTTTTATTGTCATTTATTGACATATTAAATATTTCTTAAATATGATGTTTAAATATGATGTATAGATGGAGAGAATTATTTTATTATATTTTTAGTAAAATATGGAAATATTTTTCAAAAATAGATAGAATATTTCTATATATCTAAATTTTAAGATACTATATCTATTTTTGTAAAATATTTTCATATCCTACTAAAAAATTAAAATAACAAAAAAGTCAAACTGGTTTGGATCGGTAGAAACCTTATGGATCTTTCTACCAATTAAAAATATCATGTACTCTTTCTGTTCTCTCTCCGCCTTTTCTCTAATTTCTATAAATAAAAAATTTCTCTTTCTAGATGATGTGCCAACTGCCAAATATGTTAGGCAATTGCCTTCGAGTTGACAATAGCAAAAACTTATTGATAAAATCTGATATCGAGAAGAAAATGAACGGGCCAGATTAAAAGCACCGTACAGCTAGGATGTGAATACCTAGCAAACTTGGTTTTGGACATCACATTGATGGTGACAGCCTAGAGCCCTAGAGAAAGAATAAAACAATTTCGTTTTGGGTTGTTAGGTTTTTTTATTAGCAATTATCATTGTTATTCTCAACCATCACACATTCATACAAAATTATCCCCATCAGAATCACTATTCTCTGTTTTTTTGTTCCAGACAAGACCAACAAAAAAGTTGCATGCCGACTAATTCAGTATATTATATACACCTATTAATTTAGTTGGCAATTTGTTACACGAGGAGGGATCCACTTGCATTTTTTTATTGATATTAAATTACAACTTATATTTTTAAAGTTTTTAAAATCCAAACAGTATATTCAAACTGTTCAACATGATGGATATATTAAAATGTGTTTGTAGATCAAATTTTATATTTTTTTAAATTTGTTTACTATTTATTAAGTATTTTACAAAATTGTTGTTTTCTGACTATTGAATTTTTGTACACATCTTAGTAAAAAAATTGAAAAAATATAAAATTTGACCTGTAAATACATTTTAATATATTCATAATGTTGAGCGATTTGGATTTACGGTTTAGACTTTAAAAATATAGGATGTAATTCGGTATCACCAAAAAAAAAATGTAAGTGGATTCTTCCTCGTATTATATACACTTTGTATTAATTTTATTGGCAATTTGTTATATATGCCGTTGATACTTTACTAATTACATTCAACATGGGCCGTATTTAGTTATGCTGATTTATTTATTTAAATTTATTGACTCTAGTTGGCGCCATATTTTGAATCTCTCTATGTAATATAGAATAATTAACCAACGAGTGTAGAATAAGCCATCGGAAAATAATAGATAGGCACAAAATAATTGAAGGTGAAACAAAGATGAGATATGTTAGAAATCTTCAACATATATAAATAATTCATTTAGGACTTGTTAGCGTGAACTTTTAGCTTTGTTATTTAACAAGTACGAAATATATTTAATTGAAAGTGCGAATCATGTTATAAATATGAAATAACGAATCAGCTAGCACTATATAGAGGTTGGTGCTGGAAAAAGAGATGTGACGTCATGCTATATAGGTAGGTAAGCTTGTGATGAAAATCTTCAGTGCAATTTTTAATATTCAAATCTCAATAAATTAAAAAAGGTAACATTAAGAAACTCAGATGTTGCATTTCGAATTCGAATCCTCTGAGATATCTCAAACTTTGCGTGACTTTTTGGAATATCTCAATCGTTCAAATATACTTTGCACAAATCTCAAAGCTCAAATAATACTGGTCCCCTACGGTTCCCCGAATAGGCACCGGACACGTCGGTCACTCAAAAATTGAGATATCTCAGAGGATACACACTCTTGCATTTCATATAAGATTGAGCAAGAGCTATTGACGGATAGAGTGATCATAAATAGGATCAATTAATTCCAATATCTTATTTTCATAATAAATATATTGATGTAATGTATTTTCCATACATATTGATGACCACAATATAGTTATGAGGAGCAGTGTTGTAAATAATAGTATGCGGTCGTTGGACGGATATGGTACCATCAAGCGATTAATCGGGAATAATCGGCTGATTTGTCAGGAAAACCCGTGACGGTTTGGTCACCACCAACGACTAATCGGCCGATTAATCGGTCTAAATAGATCTGCCCATCGAAAAAAAACTATTAAAATCCTATTCGCAATTAAAATTCAATTACAAATGCGTCAATATTCGCAATTAAAATCCTACGACAGATCTGCCCATCGAAAAAAAAACTAGGTCCGATGGACATCGGACCTACACTCTTTCCCACAAGTATTTAGTATATATAATTTTAAGTTTACACAGTTCCATGTTTAATAGAAGCCAGTGGTGAGCCTCGCCTCGCGTTGCTTCGGCAAAATGCAACCAATTTACAGAAAAACAAATTATATAAATAAGTTATTGCTTCCTTCTTCTTTTTTCTTCTTTGATCAAGATTGTGTTATTGCTAAAAAATTATAGACAATTTGAAAAAATATATATATTAAAAAATAAGTATGGATAAATTTCTGATAATCTTCTCAATAAGATGATAATATGATAATAATCAACAAAGACATCTGGATACGGCAATCATAATTATATTAAATTTTATATTCCACATGCAGAAATGCTTCAACAACTATCAATGAATTTGATGAAGATATAAACAATAGCAAATTTAAAGAGTAAATTAGCAAAACAATAGCAAATAACAATGAATTTGATGAAAACCATCAGATTTTCAAAGAAATTAACAGAAGCAGATAAATATTTTACTAAACAATTAATTAATTGAAGAAAAAAATATCAAGCATATCAATTAATTAATTGAAGAAAAAAATATCAAGCATGATATATACTTAGGTTCATGAATAAATGCAAGATTGACATAAATATGAGATATAATGAATAAACAGCGCACCAACTTTTAGAAAAAAGAAAAACTAAAAATTTTCGGTCAAAACTCAAAACTCTTTAAGATCGCAATGCAAAAAATAATTATCTCCATATGATCTCTTTGCAAATACATCTTGCGAAGCAAAGCTTAATTAACTCCATTCTAAAAGGAGTTATAGTCCGGGGGGAGGGCAGCCTCCCTCCTAGATTTTGAGTTTTAGTGGAGATTTATCGGTTCCAACTAGCTTTGTTCCTTCTTGGAAATTTTTCCCCCCTCTGAATGTTTAATTGGTAATTCGGGTTAAATTTATAGTTAAAATTAAGATATATTTTTTTAAATATGATTGGTAATTATAATTATAAGTCAGAATATCATAAATTACAAGTCAGAGCATTATAAAGTATAAGTTAAAATATTATTTTTTATCAAATACCTAATTAGTTAATGTGTTTAAATCCGACTAGCTATTTAGACCCGATTCGATATTTTTTTGCTCCCCCTGATGAAAATCCTGGATCCGCCACGAGTTACAGGAAAATGAAAAATCAATTTATCTTGTTCTTATAGCATTCTAAAAATTAGAATATAAAGGGAAACTAAAATCATGAAAAATTAACCATACCAAAGGTGCAGTTGTTGCTAAGTTTAAATGTTGCCGATTGACAGGTAGCATCTGCAAATAAATCAACCTCCTCTTGCACATAGTTTCTTGTGGTTTCTAAATTTGGAGGGGACACAGTCACAAAGAGGTCCATCCTTTTTAAGCTCTTATCAGCTGATTCTATGCATTGCCAAGAACCAAAAATCAATAATAATATTAAAACATGTTGACTTATTAGCTGGAACATGATGGACATTCATTTCAAGATTTTTTTTGTCTCCCAGGGAGTAGGGTCTGATTAAGAAATTTACCAGAAACAATTAATGACGCAGCTGTTTAGTGGTTAAGACACATAGTCTCTATGTGAGAGGTCATAAGTTCGAAATCCAGATGAGAAAAATTCTTTATTATAATAACAAAAGTATTAAATAGTTGGGTGGCTTGACCTCCAGCTTTTACTCAAAAAAAAAAAATTAATGACGCAGCTTATATCACTTGGTCCTTCGCATCACCATACCAAAACTTTCAGTAACAAATTAAAGATGATAACTTTGTTCTCTTTTTCTATATATTCTATTTGTGTGTTCTTTTATCAATGAATTTTGGGTTCTTCTGGGTTCTGGCGCTTTAGCCGAGATACTTACCATAAGTAGCTATCGCAGCACGCAGATTAAAGTCCTCATCAAACTCATCCTTTGATGCGCTCCCTCGAAGTTTTTGCCTAACCTTCTCCTAGGTGTATTCGTCTCTTTCAATACTGTTAAACAACTACATTGATAGCCTCTATCAGAATTTCAAAAAAAAAAAAAAAATATATTGTTATACAACTTGGTCTCTAATTTCTAACTAATAAACAGGTGATCAGCCTCAGTTTGTTCCTCCATATCTATTGCTATAGACCATAATTCCAATACTAAACGATGCTGAACTTGATTTGCATGACATTCCTGTTGAATATGAACCAATATATTATACATTCCTGTTGAATATGAACCAATATATTATTGGTTCATATTTAACAGGAATGTCACATGTTAAGGAATGATCTCCTCATTCTACACTTTTGTTGTATTACTCTCAACAGCCCCTCCACACACAATTTTTAGATGAAGAAACCAACAAGATTCATGGTCTTTATTGTAGTCATCATAATATGAAGAAAAGATATTGACTAACTTAGAATACAATCTTGAAATACAGTCATATTGTTGAGAAATAAAGAAGATTTGAGAACCAACTAGCCTCTGGCTCGTTAGGGTTTTCTCGTCATTGGATAAAATAAGAAAATAGAGGAGTTACTATTTTTGGTTAGTTAGGATAGCATTAGCAGTTGTAATTAGTGAAACATAAAGTTAATTAGTTAGGAAACAGTTTTTGTTATTCCTCTCACAGCTTGTAGCATTGTATTACAATTGCTATGCCTAATAGTTAGCCTAGGTAACAGTACAATCTAAAAATAGAAAATGTAATTACACTAATAGAAACTGTTATGCCTTATCCAATTTTTAGGCAACCGTTATTTCACTTGTATAAAAAGGGTACACAGTCCCTCTTGTAAAAATAAGATTGAATACAAGAAGTTTCAATTCATCACAATATTTTCTGCAAATTACTCTTTGAAAACCAACAATTATTTGATTTGTGGTGTTAACTTAAAACACAAACAGTTCAAGTTTGTTATCACACAACATGGGAGATCATCATGAAATTCTTGCCACTGAAGGCAAAACCATCACTTGCAAAGGTACCAATTGCAAATAATGCATGAAAAAGCACTGCCTCAATTCTATGTTTTTCTTCTTGTCTAAAAGTTTCTGATAGGCAATTTTGGCTAGTTAGACTTTGTCCTGTAATTTAATTAATGTTGGGCACCTTAGGCCCTTGTAAATAAACTCTCTTTTTGTTTAATTCTTATGAGCGCAGCTGCTGTTGTGTGGGCCCCCGGCGAACGAATCATGATTGAAGAGGTAGAAGTTGATCCGCCGCAATGGATGGAGGTTAGGATCAAAATCCTCTTCACTTCAATCTGCCACACTGATTTAAGCGCCTGGAAAGGCGAGGTACGTTACATGTCGAAGTATATGTTTGTTTTAATATCTAATTTTGGGAATTATCAGCTTTGATTTGATTAATTATTATTCCAAGTACATTTGATCATCTGTATATTACCTCATTCTTTTCATTTACATTTGCAGAACGAGCAGCAACAACTATTTCCTCGTATTCTTGGTCACGAGGCTGCCGGGTAAGAGTACTTGAAAAGATTTTTTTTTACAGAAACAATTATATTATTTACCAATTAGGAGGTTTTAGATGCCTCCAAATTTTTGTTTCTGGTGAATTTTAAAATGCATCTCATTCTAATACCTATAATTTCATCGTCTTTACCTACATGTCCCGACCAAAACCTCGATTTTTTTCCCTAATTTTTTAATTTGAGATAAAAGAGGAGATTAAGTCTCTCAACTTTAAATATTCATAGGAGATCTTTTGCCTGGGCCACTATATCAAAGGTTTTCTTTTTATTTCTTAAAAGTTAAACATTTAAGTTCTGACTTCAGCATTTTATGTTTCCGAACAATTTAAGGGTGGTGGAGAGCGTAGGATTAGGTGTCGAAGGAATCAAAGCCGGGGACCATGTGGTGCCAATATTCAACGGTGAATGTGGCAACTGCGCATATTGCAAATCTGATGAAACCAATCTCTGTGCCGAGTACCGCGTCAACCCCTTAAAGAGTACCATGACAACCGATGGAAAGACTCGGTTCTTTAAAGCAAGGCGTGATGGTGGGGACCGTATGCCCGTGTATCACTTCCTCAACACCTCAACATTTGCAGAGTACACCGTGCTCGACTCGGCTTGTACTGTCAAGATCAACCCAATGGCACCTCTTGATAAAATGTGCTTGTTCAGTTGTGGCATCTCTACTGGTAACATATTTATGATCCTTAGCAAAAAAAAAAAAGGATAAAAAAACAGAGAAGGTATAAAAAAAAAATGTTGCAAGGTAAATTATGAGGTTATTAAAAATGGGCTAGTTCATGGGCCTTCTGGTATTGTTCAACCTCAGAAGAAGGCCCATTCATATAAGTTGCAATTAGCCTGGGCCATTCAATCAGAATTGCATTAAAACTTCCTTTATTAAATTTTATTAATAATTATTTCTTTTCTTTTTTGCTTTCAGAGTTCAATATAACATTTCACTTTTTAACCTTGTTAATTGTAAAATATACAGGCATTGGAGCTGCATGGAATACTGCAGATGTAAAAGAAGGTTCCACTGTGGCGATTTTCGGCCTTGGTTCTCTTGGTCTTGCAGTTAGTTTCATGTTTTCTTTTCTCTTTTTATGGCACCAAAATAGATGCATTTTAATGATAAGTGATATTCATGCACAGGTAGCAGAAGGTGCGCGATTGAGAGGAGCGTCAAAAATTATTGGAGTCGATATTAACCCTGAGAAATTTGCCAAAGGTACAAAGTTTAAAGTCTGTGCTTTTAATTGTACAAAGCTATAATGAATTGAAAATTGTTTCATAAATACAGCATTCTTTTTTAAATGCAGGTAAAGAGATGGGCATTACTGATTTTATAAACTCGAAAGAGTACGAGAAGCCTGCCAGTGAGGTATATTCACTTGTTATTTCACATATAATGCGTGCCAAGAATCTTTTTAACAAAAATGGAACTGAAACGGCAATTGCGATCCACATTCTGTTTTCTTTTTTTTTCTGGTAAATGCACACAAAATTGTAAAATCAAAGCACATGTGCACTGATTGAAGAAAACATATATATTTGAGTTCTTAGTATTTTAAGTTTCTCTTTTGCAATCATAAATATGATTGTGTGTGTGTGTGTATATAGGTGATAAAAGAGATGACCGATGGAGGCGTAGATTACAGCTTTGAATGCACTGGAAATCTTCATGTGCTCAGAGAAGCCTTTGTTTCTACTCATGATGTAAATTGTTCTTGTCTCTTACACATTCAAATTAATCTCAATAGCTTGTTTCAAATACTACTTATCAAAGGACAAATTAATTATTATGGAGAAAACTCTCAAACTTGCAATTTATGTTGTATATATCCTCTTAATTGCAGGGGTGGGGAATGACTACAATTCTAGGAATCCATTCATCCCCTCAAATGCTTCCATTACACCCAATGGAGCTCTTTGATGGTCGAAAGATCACCGGTACCACTTTTGGGGATTTCAAGGGAAAGACTCAGCTGCCTGAAATCATAGACAAGTACATGAAAGGGGTTAGATTTTCTCTTTTTCTTTGTTTGCTGCTTCTCATTGATCAAGGATATCATTAGCTGCAGTAGACTAAATTAATATGACACAATTGATCTTGGACTACTGGTACAACAAAAATTACAACAACTGACAGAGTCGTTGGGAATACACCGGTATTAGGCATGACTAATATGACATGTAGCTAGGGTATTTATTATGAGATCTTCTGTGATATGTTGGTACATAAAAGTTATATGTCTATATGCATCGATATGACTTTTTCTGAGAAGGTGATGTGATGAAAGGTTCAAACAAAAAGGAGTAGAACTGGGTGTTCCTAAGTTCACCAAGCTCCTTTGTGAACTCAACTCTAAAACTTATCGGATTGGCGTGAAACGATGAATCCAAACTGTTGAAATCCTTTTACCTTATTAGTGATGCGTCTACATGCTAAAATTTAAATTAATTTTGTATAGAGTCAAGTGGTCAAAAGACATCCAAAAATTGAATTCATTAAAATTAATTTATAAAGCTTGTAATTTTGACCACTTAACTTTATACTAATAACTTTAAAATTTTCACATGTAGACGCATCACTTATAAGGTAGAAGAATTTCAACAATTTGGATTTGTCGTTTGAAAATTGAAACCAATTCAATAAATTTTAGAGTTGAGTTCACAAAAAAGTTTGGTGAACTTAGAAACACCCTAGTTCTACTAACAAAAAGAGTCAATTGTTGCTACTTATCAGTACATGTCTTGACACACAACATTATGTTTTATTATAATTGTAGGAGTTGAAAATAAGTCTGGAGGGATTTATAACACATGAGCTGCCATTTGTGGAGATAAACAACGCTTTTCAGCTGCTCAAAGAAGGCAAAGCTCTTAGGTGCCTTCTTCGGCTCTGAATTAAGCATGCCCAAAAGACACATTCTGGAATAAACAGTATGATTCAATAAAAATCTGACAATTGATTGATTGTATGCTTCCAAAATAATTTGATCACTGTGACAGAACACATATATAGTAAATAAATGGAACGAGGCCTCGGATTTGGGTTTTTATTTTTCTCATATTATTTCACATTCATAAAAAATTTGCAGCACAGAACATAGTTGTCAATCTCAACAAAAAAAAATAGAAAGAATTAATTAATAACGACCCAATGCAATCCCTTCAGTCTTTAGTTGATTGTTTTGTAATTTGTACAGTCTTTCACAACCAAGTCCCCCTTTTGACTGTGAGTGGGGCCTATCTGTCAGAAACTCAGAAACACGTTTTGACAAAGATGAAATGAAAATAAAAGAGAATCAGAATTTGACATTACCTTCCCTAGTTTCATTCGTCTGCCGTGTATTGTACGTACATGCCCTCTCTGCAATACTATACGCACCGAGAAAAATGTGGAATGACAGAATAAGGCTGTAATTTATATTTGATCCATGTATATTATTTGTCAGATATTTAATAAATTTTGGGTGGCTACGACCCGCTTTCTGACAGATTTTAGTTTACATTTGACAAAATTTTTTTTTTTTTTGAAAACCTTCGCAGAGGTTGCAAAGTCGTAAAGAGGAATCGAACTCTCGACCTTTGAGTACAACAATCCTAGGACTTTTTTCTAGCCAACTGTGTTACCTCCCCTTTCATTTGACAAATGATTTCCTCTGCAAACTATGGCTATAAATAGCAATGTACAAATCAGACCGTGATGCAATGAGAAATACAAATTCATTCAATTTCCTATCTTGCTGTTCTTGCTATAGATATGCATCTGGATTGATTTGTAAAATAAAGGGGGGATATTTTGATGCATAACTAGTTTGACATACACTTTAGCGACCAAACACTCAATTCAATTGTTATGAAACCAACCATGTCTTTAGCCTAGAACAAAAGCAAACGAAAGGAATCTCTTTATGAGCCCTTATACGTCCTATTTGATTAAGTCGCAGTAAGTCTAAGCACGTGCTAACTCGGAGGAGATTAGCACATGTGGGTTAGGTGAGTATTCAATGCGTGTCCAGGTAAAACTAAGTGCAGATCCGGTAGATACGTAACTCAATCCTCTTTTGTACCTTGTATTGCTGGAATCGTGGACCCCGAGCTCAATGAACTCCGAAGTATTTATAGGCCTATAGGCCGGTTCAAGTCTCGTACAGACACTCAACTGGACTTATCTAGCGAGCTAGTACAGACACTCGACCGGGCTTATCTCGCAAGCCGGTAAGTTGATTAGAGTCACGTACGGACAACTCGAACAGGCTTGTTTCTTGCACTTGTTATCTGAACTTAGTACTTAGCTCACAATTGTTTTATGGGACTTTTTAGTACATTGTCCTATCAAGGCCCTTCCAGGTAAGGTGTACAGACATAACTGATGTTGATCAAAGTGTATATGTATATAACAACTGTGCGAACTGCTCAATATTTACAATTTTCCATATTCATAAAAAATGGAAACTATTCACTGTATTGTGGACCAGATCCAAGGAGACAAGAAAACCAAGCCTGGCCCAAAACTAGGTTGGTGGATAACAACATGAGTTATCACATCGCACGAGTAGATAAATTGAGCTTTCAGCTGCTTTAAGGAGGGACCGAATTTAAGAAAATGAATGATAGAAAAAACTGCATCATTCTTCTATCAATTATTGTGTCAATTGATGTACTTTCTGTGCATTCATGAGGGGCATGCTCTCAGTTATTTTGAGACAACAAACTAATGTTATAAAATGCGATTTTGTTCATGCATGCGAAACGTCACTGTAAACCGTATATGCGGTATGCATCCGTATATGTGGATTTTAATGCGGACTTATGTATGCGGATTTTAAATATAATTTAAAAAAAAATTAACCAATTTTAATCAAATTAATTAATTAACCAACTTATACAACCAGATCATACAAAATTTTAAAAAAGAAATCAGAAAATAAAATAAAATAATTAAGAAACTAAGAAAAACAAATCAAAAACTTATAAAAAGGAGTAAATGGAGATATCCATAGTAATGGAAATGGTGAAGAGTAGAAAGGGTGTTAAAAAATTATTCAAATGGAGGAAAAAGTGAATGCAGCGGCATTCACCTGCACAAATTCACTCCAGTTTCGCGTATGGGCCACAGTTCCGCATAATAAGGACTGCATGATTTTTTTTGTGCGGTTTGCTGTTGCAAACGCATATGCAGGCCTTGCGGCCACATTTAACATCACAGCAACAAACATGTAACACCATTAATGAAAGTATAAACGTCATTCGTTATAATAAAAAAAATAAATAAAAAAAAACCTCTGTTGGAATAACAAGCCAAACCCTTCTCTTTTTTTAAGGTTAAACTGTACATCTACACAAACATTTGCATCACACAACACAAGTTCTTTCAATATTTTAACAAATAAACAAAATAAAGGAAAATAGAAACAAGCAACTACAGCCCTTCACATCTGATATACAATGAGGTTTAGTTATTTTTTTCTTCATTTTCTTCCCTTGCTAATTAAAAACAAACTGCAAACTCTTATGAAGAGGAACTTCAAAATCAGATAGTTACCGCTCCAGTCGTTACTCTTCCCGCTATATTTTCCAGAGCACCACCCCTGTTATTAGAAAAATCCTATACCAGGCCTTGATTTAATGTGCATTTAAAATTTACCACTTGCACTAACTCTCGCCTTTTCCCTTGGAGAAGAACCTTGTAAACCCACTCCTGCTATGTGATTTCTCACTCAAGTTCCCAGACAAGCTAGAAGTGGAAGAGGACCTTGGTGACCTATGCTTCGGGCGCTTTGAACTATTCAGGGGTGATTTGGGAAAATTCCCATTTTCAGCCTCTGACATGCTCATGCGCGTGTTGGACCCGAACCCGTCAACCATAGGTGACTCAGAACCATCTAACTGCACAGGTGTTTTTGGGGAGTGCATGAAATTACTGGCACGTGGGTCCCTCTCGTCATCTGAGAGGTGGTCAGTAGATTGACGGTGCTTTTGTTCTACCGGTGGTCGCATAGACTGCAGCTGTCGGCCCAAAAAGAGGATAGTTTCTTGGCATTCAGCGAGTTTTTCAGCTGCGGCAGTTATTTCTTTCTCCTATTAAAAAATAATAAAAAAAAATTAATTTTGTTAAGAACTTTCAATAGAGCAATCATGTAATGTAGTACTAATCTTCCCCTATGGCACTCCCATCCAAAAGCATGACAGATCAGTTCAATTTTACAGAGGCTAGTTAGGACCTGGTCGTATGAAATACTTGATCCTTTTTCTATTCTATTGATACAACCAGCTCTGTTACTGTGAATTTAGGAAGAAAAAAAGGGAAAATGATACATTTAATGTTTTAACTTTTCCATTTTACTTCTTTCGGATCTGAAATTTCTTTCCACAAGTCTGTTATTCTCTCACGTTGCATTTTTCTTTACCAAAATTATGTACATTCTAGTGAACTCAGTTTTCTATATAATGGCCAAATCTTAATGATTGTTTGATTCTTTTTTAAAAATTCGAACAACCAAGCATAATATAAGTTACCTGTTTTGCCTTGATGTCCTCTTCAGTATCAACAGCCATTGAATTCTTCTCATTCCTTGAATATGAAATCTCATGTCAAATAGGATTTTTTTTCTTAAATCTAGAAAATTGTACAAGACAAAAAAGTAGAAAGAACCAAGAATTATTTTATGCTATCCATGCTTTACTCATCTTCTGTGTTTTAAGCACTATCTCCATTAATCAAAACCACAGTATTGACAAAAAGCGCGTCACAGATACAAAATATGTCTCAAATTATCAACACATACCTTTCCAATAGCTCTTGAAGTTCTTTATACTTCACCAAATCCTCCTCGTGGCATTCTCTCTCCTTCACAAGCTCCTCGTTTAATGTTTCGATTTTCTCTTTCAAAGAAGCAATCTCTCCTTCAAGCTCCACTTTGCGGGTCTCAAGTATGTTATAAGACTCGGTCATACACTTCAATTGGGTATCCATAAACCCATTAGCCTTCTCACTGTCTGCCAATTTTGACCTTACATCACCCAAGCTCTTCTCCATTTCAGAAAATTTGACTTCTGTGCTCTCCAGTTTCTCATTACACCTTGCCAACTCCTCTTCTAGAGTTTTCTTCTCCAGCTTCAGTTCTTCAATGTCCGGGCTGGATTCCTCTAGTGGGGCCACCTTATTCTCCAAAAGAGTCACCTTATCCACACAATCTAACCCATTGTTCTCCCCTTCAATTGTTATTGTGCTGCAGTTCATGTTATTGGTCTCTGATAAAACCCCAGACAAAACAATTATTAGGTCATACAAACCCCTCTCAGCATCAAGTGCTTTATTGACTGATACTGAGAATTCCTCAATTCTAGAGCAGAGTGTCTGACAATTTTCAGATGACCTCCCATGAATCTCAGTTGCCTCTTTACCAAGTGAAGTAACGAAGTCGCGAATTTGAGAGAGTGCCGTCTTTAGATCTTCCTCTGTACCAGGCCTACTGTTCTCACCTGGCGATCCATGGAACTCTACCTGCACCTCTTTCAAAGCAATTTTAATGCTCTCGATCACCTTACCAATATCACCCTCAGGCATCTGAGAGTCCAACAGAGATATAATTCTTGATCGTAGCTTTGAGATTGGTGACTCGGGATCAGTTGAACAAGATGGACTAGGGCTTGGGCTAGGATTATGTTTTTTCTCTCCGTTTTCAACTTTTGAGTTGCTTTCTGAAATATTATCATCGCATTTGTTAGTGGATTCGCACGCCAGCCTCTCCATCTCCAAGAAATCATCCATGATATCCACATGGGTTGATCCCTCTGACTGGGTTGCCATAATAGCATTGTTATTGTTATTACTATTTCCAATACTACCTCTGCCATTTTCTTTCTTTTTGAAATTTGAAAGCTCTGACATTAGATTAGCGGCCCACGACTCAGACATGCTAGCATCATCACCGTCCTCTGACATAGACGTCAGGCTCGGTGGATTGCTATCACCATCAAAATGCACCTCAATATTTGAACCATTTGATGTGCGTCCATTTACATTTACACCCCTTTGTTGATTAACCGTAAGCAACTGCACTTCCATGCTTCTCAATTTGCTTGCAGTCTTGGCGCAAGTATTTCGAGTAACCTGTAACTCTGTGTTTTTCTTTGAGAGAGCCTCTTTAAGCATCTTGGTTTCTTCTTCCATGGCCAATAATCGAGAGGTCAAAAACTCACTTTCCTTTTGCATTTGATGGAAATGGTTTTCCATAGCGGGTGTAACAGGTCGACGGATTCTTGGCTCCCCATACTCCCGGCCCATGCTCTCAACCTCCATTTTCATCTGGGCCACAGCAGCAGGGCCTGGTAATTTTTTCCTAACTAATCCCCGCAACCTCTGGCACTCAGCCTCCAATTTTGTAATTTTCTTAATATCCTCCGCATGCTGTCGGTTAGCCACATCAGCAGACCGCACACTCATGTTCTTCTCTTCATTTCTTATCTCTAACTCCTTGGCTACAACATGCAATTCATATTTCAAAGAACTGATCTCCCTCTCGCATGATTGGATATTATTTTTCAGTAATTCAATTTCGGCCTCAGCTTGGGATTTCTCTTCTGAGATTTTCATAATTAAACTAGATCTTTCATGCAAAGACCGAGATAATGCAGCATTTTCTGCATCTGCCCTCATAAGCTCTTGTTCAAACTCTGAGATTCTGGATTCAAACTCAGATTTGATCTTTTCCCATTGTTTGGTTTTGGCAAATACCACATCATGAAGCTTCTGTTCACTTTCTTCTTTCACATTCCGAATTTGTTTCATGCACTCCTTCAAGGCGCTGTCAAGGTGCGCAGCCCGCTCATCGGAGGACAGCTTATTTAATGTCACAGTTTCTAACTGGATTTTTAATGCCGATGCCTCAGCTTCAGCTTTTTCCCAACCTGTGGAAGAAGTGATTTTAATTGAAAACATAAAAGAGAAACATAAGAGGATAGCCTTCTATATGTTAAATTTGCAGCAAAAAGTATGGAAAAACCAGGACACAAATGTATGGATCGCATGATAGGTTCACACTAGTTCAATATTGAATTGTCTAGCTTTTGTTGCAGGTTCAGACCAATTTCAGTCAGATTTTCACATTTCTATCTATTTTATTCATAGTTTTTAGCATTTTTTTTTTCATCAAAAGATGACTATCACAATTAAAAATTGTTTAATCTATTCAGCTCTATCAATATGCTTTGGCCAAAATATGGTAAACTTCACCAATAGACACCACTGAATTTCAATAAACCATAATTCCTCAACAACCCAAAATTAAGCTACAAACAACAACCTAATGATGGTAGTCATCTCAGACCTGCCCTCACATTAGAAGGGTATTCAGTCTTTTTCTAAATTTTGAATAGCCACTTGTTTATAGGATATTAGTAACCTTGTGCTTAAAAATAAAGGTTTTTTTTTTTGCAATTACAATATATATCTCTGATGTACCTGAAACAGCTTCTTCAGCAACTTTGGCATGCTGTTTGACCAAAGCATCTTTGTTGGTTATCTCCGATTGTGCAGCAGTTAGCTTCTCATTTAAAACATTTACTTCATTTTCTAAATCATTGAGACGAGCATAAGTTTCAGGAGAAACTTGTATATAGTTTACAGTTGGATTTTCCTGGAAAATGTAAAATGAAGAGATTTAAAAAATTTACTTTCTAGATGTGAACCAGTAGGACCCAAGTTTTGACAGTACAACTAACTACAAGTCAATCAACACATTAAATTTGGATCTCTATATTTGCCATACAGACTTGTAATTTGTCGGGAAAAAAACAAACAAACTACCCCTTTGGATATTTAGATGCACTAAAATTACAAGTTAGTGAGATTTGTGAAACTGAACTTAAGTGAGCATATTTGTTGCACTGGTAACTACCACTCATGAAGAAATTAATGAATATGACTCCATTTTATTTGGTTTTCTCTTTTCCCTCTAATCACAATCTTGGTGTTTTTCGGTTCATGTAAATATGCAAAAGAAAAGAACAATTCCCACGATAATCTTATAAAGAGAAAATTTGGAAACAAACCGTTTCAGATTGGTTTGCTCCAGAACTAATTATTGTTTCAGCATTAGATGCCTTCTCAGATGATTTCTTTTTCCAAGGCCAGCTCCTTCTATCCATTTGTTAGATTTCCTCTAAAGAAAGAGGAAAAAAAAAAAAAGGACGCCAAATGTCAAAGATTTTTAATACAGAACGTAATATGAAAAGATAACTCACACACAAGAAAAACTAAAGGTGGTTTGTGCCAGCTACACACAAAACCAGTTGCCACTACAATAATAAAGACTGAAAACAAAATCCAATAGAGAAAGGAGGTACACTTTGCAATGCAACTGCAGTTGCATGGAACCAAAAAAAAAAATAATGGTATCAGTACATTATAGAAGACAGATGAACTTTTACAACCTAACTATTATTTAAATATTCAGTTGAAGTATAATCTATTTAGAAACCACCATACACCTATACAAGTTTTTGTATGAAATGACTCCATAATCTGTGCTAGAACTGAACTCCGTTCCCAAAAAAAAAAAAAAACACAAGCCCAATCAAAGAGGCGCCTCCTAAAATTATGCCTCGTTTTCATTTTTCTAAAAGGTCCACAAAAAGCATGATTTCTAAGATAATACAGGATACCAATAATTATAAACAAATTCTCACAAGAAACTCCAAGTTTTCCCAATAGTTCAATTGTTATAGAAAAATCTCTAGTGGAATTTTCATGTTCTACTGTTGTCAACTAAATACAAGATCAGACGACTAGCTTAGTGGGTCAAATAAGCAAAAGAAAAAATAATCAAAGAATATAATAGAGTTAAGAGCATTTATTTCAGTGGCAAATTGGGTTAAGAACTTAGCCAGCTTCAAAGATTCAGTGTCTTTTAAAAACATTTCAGAGAAGTAATTGAGAAAAAAAATTCATGCAGCATTTTAGCATCTTAAAGGAAATCCAAAAACAAAAGCACTAAGAACTAAGTTAACAAATTAGCTATAACTGTACTTTCTGTTAATTATACTTACTATAATTATTAACTAACCTTCCGTGAGGATTGGCAATAAAATCAAAAATTGAAATATCTCAAAATATCAGAAGTCGAATGGTTTTCCAAAATCCTACTTCAAAAAGAGAAATCGTTTTCCAAAATTAAACAAGAGAAAAGAAAGAAAACAATTCAATTAGCCATGGATCAAATCTTAGGCGCACCATAAAAATTCCAATTCAACTAATATAAAAGCAAACTTGAAGTGCTCGACAAATACACATCAAAACTCACCTGCATTTTCCAATCACAAATTTCAAAATTCCCTCCTAAAGTCTATTATTGAATTATAAGACCCCATTACCAGAACATTTCAGTACGGATTACAGAAAATCAGACTGCCTACTGATTGATTTATTCAAAAGTAATTTATTTTTACATTAAGCTCCTAGCTAAAATACAAACAGAACTTCCTATCTTTTCAAATACATCCAAAACGTACGGTCCAAATAAACATTGAAATCATGAATCTAATTTAACGAAGTACGAAATGCGAAGAATGTATTAAAATACTTGATAAATATATCATGTGTTTATTATTTAACTCGTGAAACATTAGGACCAGAAAAGCATGCATCGAAGTACTTAAAACTAACATAAATCAAATGCAAGTTCTTCCACGAAATATCAAAAATCAAATGCAAGTTCATCTCGCGGAAAATCGGAATCCTTCCGTGATACTCCTTAAAAAACCACAAATATTGAAAATTCTCAATAAACTTTCCTGACAAAAATAGCAGAATATGAAATCAGAGAAAAAAAATTCGGAAAAGGATTAAATTCTTACCACAAAATAAACCAAATGTGGATGGTTAATTGAGTTAATAATTATCAACAGATCTAAGTTGATAAGATTAATGCTCGGATAGATAGATGCCTTGCTTGAGCTCTACTGCGTGGGGTTCTCTCCTTTAATCGCCTTTTCCCTTTATTTCTCTTTATTTGCGATCTGAGTTAGGTAAATTACGCAGAGACACAGAGCAAGAGGCGAAAGAGAGAGAATGTGGAGATGATGCGGTGCGGGGAGAGAGAAAGAGGTTAGTTATTGCTCTGCTTCTCTCTCTGAGCAACGCTCTCTCTCTCTCTTACACTAGCTTTTTCTTTGTAAAAAGAAAAGAAGACAGCGAAGTTGTGAAGAGTCTGAAGACTGAGAGAGAGGTTTCAGATCATCTCCAGTAGAAAATAACTTGAGGGAGGATTACTGTATTAATGTCAAAGACGACCCTAATAAATGAAGATTGACACTGCTGCTACCAAGTCAATATGTCCAATGTAATTGCTCTTTCAGTCTTTTGTTTTCACTGTTTTGTACATTGTTTGGATACACCGATAAAGAAGGATTCATATAATAATATTTGTTCTCTCAATAAAAAAAAAAAAAATTTGCTGAATACTTTTGTTTTAATGAAAACTTATTTTAAGAGTTGATACAGATTATAATTGCCATATCATTTTTTTCTTAATATTATCACGAGTCCAAAATTAATGTCAAAAGCTGAGAATTCATGATTTTTGTCATAGCTAATTGAATGCTGAATAAAAATAATATTATAACTTTTTAATTTTTAATGCTCTAATTTCTTATATTAATTGTCAATTAGAATTCAAGAAATTTATTCTAATTTAATTTCTGATTACAAATCAGGATAAATAAAATTTCAGAAGGATCAAAGTTAATTCAGATCTATAAATCTCTATAAAAATTCTAAATTCAGATAAAACAGCTGTCCCTAGCTCTTCTTAAAGTTCGCCCTTGATGTCAAAGACATATTAATATAGCATTCACCTCAACCAGAGAATATCGAAAAGTAAAATTAATTACTTATCTTGCATTCAAATAGCATTATGAGACTAAATATCCAAACAATCTTCGTCTACAAAATTATAAATTTGTTATGTATACGTCCTAAAAATTATTAATCACACTCGTAATCAATTAAATTAGATGAAATTTATTATAAAATCTGCCTCACAATGGCATTAATAACGAAGATATATTTTGTTGTTAAAAATTTTATCACACAGATTGAAACATCATTGTGAAAAAATATCTAGTCTTTAATACCGATTACTTTCAAATAGTCAGATTTAAGGTCACACCATCACATTGTAGCTTTGAACTACAAATAGGCCATCGAGTACAATTTGTCGGTTGTTTTGAGTAAAATGATCGCAAAATCCTCGTCCAAAATATTCTTTAATTACACGCAGTAATACACAATGTATTGGATGCAAAAATCGACAGCCAAGATCTACTACATGGTGATTTCACGATTGATCGTCCGCATAATTAGCATAGTTAATTATCTAAATGTCATATTAAACTTCATGCAAATAATACAATTAATCTTAGTGGCCATGTTTGGTTGTAGAATAAATTTCTTACTCCACACTCAAGCAGTCGAATGAGAAGTAAAATAGAAGACGCAAGATAGAATAAGATGTGAGTTAATTTGAAATAAATTATTTAATCTCTTCATTTGAATTAACTTATTCACGCTTACTCTAGAGCCCACTGTCATAGATATGGTTTTATTTTTCAACATCTTACTCCTCCACAAAGTTAATTCAATTTACGTCTTAAACCACCAAACGAGATGTAAAATATGAGAAGTAAGGAAGTAAACAATTTAATTCTCACCAACTTTACTCCGTAATCAAACATGACCGACGTTATATATATATATATATATATATATATATATATTTTTCTATAAACAATACAATTTGCATATGTATATTAATTTATTTTGGAAATTTATACATTTATGACTAACGAGTCGAATTGTCAGTTAAAAAAAATCTGATGTATTGGACGCATAATGATTGATTTTCCGACGGTATCCCATTTGTCCACCATGCTCTATATCTTTAAAAACACTGATAATTTTTATACATGACAGTAAAAGTTTGCTATGGGGTCTTACATCTTATAAAATTCGAATTAAATTTTATATTTTCTAAACTCATTTTGTTATCACATCAATGTATGTTTGCTGAACTGAAAATTTATTATTGATAAATGTTTCCACCTACTCATATGTCTCTTTCTTTTCTTTAAATTTCTACAGATAAAAATAATTATATCATTCGACGGACTGTTTTCTTATTGTGTTGTTTCACATCACTGGATGGGGATTAATTGCCCGATTTCCTATTTTTTCTTTGTCCAGACAGCAACATTGGGGTATGAAAATTTATTCAGTAATAATCGCACTGGAGAGCAGCTTCTTTTGCAAGGAAAGTGGAAAGAACAACTTAATAATATTTGTTTTTGCATTAGGTACATAGATAGTCCCACTGTTCTGATGCATACTTACAGCATAAACGCGGTTTAAACAAGCACGGACAATTCGGGACGAACCAATATATGTGGGTCCGCACATTCAGTCAGACGGAAATACTATAGACCACGTCTAGAGAGACGTTATTCTTACTGCCTTCTCCCTCGTTGCTTGAAAGGATCCAAAGATACCCACTTTTGTAAGAACCGCTTTTCCCAGGGGCCCCGCTCCCACTTGGCATTTTATTTTCTGTGAGAAATTCATACTCAAGTACCCTATAACGGGTCAATATTTATTTCAAAACCACCCGCAACATAAAATGTCGGAGGTTCACGTACGCAGCGGACAAACCTGTACTCTTTTTAAACATAGCGACACGTATCATGTTTTACGCACGATTTACTTGGAGACACATCCTCGCAGTCAGTTGCGAGTACATCATGCGGTACCCTTCTTTCTCCGGCAATCATTGATCAAATCGGACGGTCGGATGGAGAAAAGAATTGCATCCTGATGCGATGGATTTTTGAAATAGTGAAAAGTACATGAATTTTTGCTACGCACGCTGTGCCTAGGGGTGCGGCTCAGTTGTTTTGACCAAAAGTGAATGCAACGGCTGAGATCATCCTGTGAAATATGCTATTGATAGGGGCCTACGCCTAATCATACCAAAATCAGCAAAATATCACCGTGTCAAAGGTTATCGACTAGCTGCGCTGTTAGACCGCTCCCATTTGCATCATATATTCATATGTAATATCTTTTAGCTTTAATAGAGTGTGCCACTCACTAGACACTACTGATGTTTTGTTTTGATGTGATGCTTTCACCTTTAGAGCTGGAAATGTACCTTTTTCCTTTCGGATTTGATCTACCCATAGTGTTCATCATTGGATCAGAAATGGGCTTGTCTGTATTTATTGTTTCCCTTTTTTAAAATTTTGTTTGCTGTATTGAGTGCACCGCCTTTAATTGTTAAAATAGTATATAGAGAAATTAAAATTATGGTTCATGTGAGGCGTAAAGAATGCCGTTCAGTGCCTGCACTTATTTATTTGTTTGTTTAATATATATATGTGTGTGTGGGTGTGTGTGTGTGTGTGTGTAAATATACTTGTGACGTAGTTTCATATTTTATTAACATAGACTGATATAAAAATTAAATATTTCACAGGGATGTTTGTTTGGTCATATCACCTGGCACTTTTATCCTTGGAAACAGTTCAGAATCCAGTTTCGTAAATATAAGCTGACATAAATAAAAGCTATTGCTCAGAGAGAAAAAGTTCATAACATGTTAAAAGTGTAGCAATATAGCATCCAATAAGCTACAGGAGTACCCCTCAATGATAAATTTTCTTGATAAGGGTAAAATTGTAAAAGTACTTGATAGCATAAAAACAAAAATTCTCGTTCACATAAAAATAAAAAAGAATATTGACGTGGCAAGTTGGTAGATAATATGAGAATTTTTTTTCTTAGAAAATAATATAACTAATAAAAAAGAAAGAGTAACTTTAATTTTTTATACGTAGGATTCCAAGAAATAAAAATTCGTTAATTTATTTTTTGTAAAACCTTCGCAGCTGCAAAGTCATGAGACAAATTGAACTCTCGACTTCTAATCAACTGTGTTAGCGTTTCTTTCTCTTGTTTGTTCAAATTTTGGACCCAAAAAATGCCCCTGATAAAAATTCCTTTTTATTCTGTCCGTTGCCTTGTATCTTCCATCAATCAGACAAATTTTGAGCCTTAAAAAGAGAAGTTACATTCAAATTCTTTGTCTCGATGGCCAAAACAGATCCTAGACAGGTTTATTAAAATAAAAAATTGAATTATTATAATTTTTACCGATCTAAAATTTTAATTGGAAAAAGAAAAAATTCTACCGTTTTTTTATGTATAAAAAATCAAAAATACTTTCTCAATATTACTTTATAATATTTTTATAAATAAAAAAATTCTGAAAAAGTAATAACCAAGGAATTCTACACTTGGTATGAAAATTTATTCAGTAATAATAAAAAAAATTCTCAATTTTCTTTATTAATTTTGTGAATTGCTTTCTCATGACCATGCAACATAATAGTATTGACTGTATTGTTACATGGTTTTCATGTTATGTAGCTGTCAACTGAGATTAATTGTCACTTCTTACCGACTTTGACATACTAACTATACTTTATTAAATCAAATTCAAATTAGATGACAAATTGTGTCAATTTCTAAAAGAAAAAATTCCATTAGAATTCAAGATATTAGGGCATGGGATTGAATTGACGTCGCACATTTTATTCTTTTTCACCGACGAATGTAGCCAGCAAAAAACAAATTATAAAGATCAAATGTATTGCTCCTGTTTTGTATATAAGGCCTTGATAATATTCTTTGCGCTTCAAAACCGGAACATTCATAGTGAGAAGGGGCTGTTACAGAAGTGTGCTCCCTACTGTTCATCATCATCAAGATACGTACAAGATCATAATCCTACGGTCGGTATATGTATTTACTTTACTGTATTTTATTTGTAGTATGAATTATACAGTCACCTGTGTAAGGAATCCGTGTTTGCGATACAATCGAATAAAAATAGGTCTGCAAAAGAACACACCTCACAACCAATGACAAAATCGGATCACCTGCTCCAGTGTGTCAGCGACACTGGACGCAGAGGATTCGATCTCACCGATGACACTGTCATAAACGGGTGCATATCCTCTGAGATATCTCAAATTTTGCGTGATCAACGTGTCCGGTGCCTATTCGGGGAACCGTAGGGGACTAGTATTATTTGAGCTTTAAGATTAGTGCATAATGTATTTGAACGATTGAGATATTCCAAAAAGTCACGCAAAGTTTGAGATATCTCAGAGGATGCGAATTCGTCGTGAACCCACTGTCTAGCAGTTTGTCTTCGTCTGAGTCGTATGTGACTATGTGAGTTTGAAATTTATAAATCAATAAAATTTCAAACTTAGTTTTCTTTTTTCAATCCTCCTCGATTTTCTATAGATTAAGTTCTATTTTTACATATAGTATTCTGGAACGTGCAATGTAATTAATGTGATAATCGTTCGGGTTTTTATTAATTAATTTTTATCCAATCCTTATGAACTTATTACTGGATGATATTGATGCTCAGTTTATAATCGAAAATCCATTTTTCCTGAAGTGATGATTCGCAGTTTACTGGGTTTTGCTGAAATCTCTCCCTAAGAAACTGGCGCTGATATTCACACCACAAAAGGTATTATTAACACAACAAACTTTCAATATTTTAATAACTAAATAGACAACTTTACTCCTCAATTTATTTCTCTAATTTTCTTAAATATCAACTTCTAAATTTGTTATCTTTCATTCATGTTATCTTATATATGTTAATTTAATTATCAGTTTTTTTATTGATTGGTAAATTGATTTTTTAATTTGTTAATTATGAGTATTAAATTTTAATTATTGTCTTCTGTTCTTCAGGAAGAAATGCATATAGAGAGGAGATATATTAATTTTGAAAATAAAAAGGTGTTGATTGCATAATTAAATAAGGCAAACTATAACAACAATAAAGAATGGACAAATTTGTCTATACACTTAAAAAAAAATTAAAATAGCTGTGTTAATAAAAAAAGAGGAGGGATCCACTTACAATATTTTGGATTTTACAACATGTTACAACATTCGATTTTACGATTTTTAAAGTCTAAACAGTTGATCTAAACCGTTCAACATGATCTCTACATTAAAATGTGCTTTGAGATAAATTTTTTTTTACTATTTATGAAGTATTTTACAAAACTGTTATTTTCAATGGTCCATAATTGTCTAAAAACAACAGTTTTGTAAAATACTTAATAAATAGTAAAAAAATTAAAAAAAAATGTAAAATTTGATCTCAAATCACATTTTAATATAGAGATCATGTTGAACGGTTTGAATCAACTATTTAGACTTTAAAAATCGCAAAATCCAATACTGTAACATGTTGTAACTTTCAAATGTTGTAAGTGGAACTCTCCTCATAAAAAAAAATAGTTGTGTTAAAATCACCGCTCCTAAGAAACGACCTGGAAATTGCCAACTGCTAAACAAAGCGACTTCACATCCTAATTAGTACAGTCAATACCTAATTAAGCAGAAGATTTGACTTTCCTTCTTTTTCTTCTATGAAAATATATTTTTATAATATCCATATGCACATTTTAACTATTGCTTAATATACATTTGAGTATTATCTCAATGTACAATTGACTATTGCATCAATTCACACTTAATTATTAGTTGTTCTTAATTTTAAAATGTTGACATAAGATAGTTAGAGATAATTAAAATGAAAAAATTATGAACTACATATAATATTTTACTAATTTTTTTTTTGAGAAAGGGACATCTGCAGTGCCTTGGATCAGTGAATAGGAGAGCTCAGCTAACTATATCCGCTTGTAGAAAAAGAAAACTGTTGACATCTCTCCACAACTGTTCATGTTTTCCAAATATTCACAAAAGAACCGACCGTCAAGCCACTCTGTTTCTTTTATATAAAAGGACTAGTTATAAACGGACCTACTTGAACTTGCGCCTTGCCGCCTTGTGGTGTCTATATCTCATTTCTTCTCCATTTCTAACTTTAATCCACACCTCCATTACTATTACGTTATCATGCCAAATATGTGTCTAAGACACGCATTTAATGACACAGAACATAATGATTAAGTAAAATAATGAATCTATAGTATGCATAGTATAATTTTATGTTAAACAATATCCTACGTGCATGTTTTAATTACTATTTAGTTAAAGTTCCAATCAACATTTAAACTCTCGTAATTTTTTTTGATAAAAATAGAATTTTAATGTAATAATCTCAATATTCTACGCAGTTCCACTTTGATATGTAAATAAGTGCTGTGACTCGAGTCACGTGTTGTGTCGTGATCAAATTAGACTTTGACGTGCCGTGCTGTGACCAAATAGAGATGGGTGGTCACGACACAGTAGTCACGTTGTAACCAAGCATGTCGTGTTCAAACGTAACTAGTTACGTTTAACTATTTTTTAAATTAATTTAGTTTACCAAAATTTACCATTAAATCAAAATTGAACAGTGCTGATCGCTTGTGTGACCACGAACTGTGCCGTGCTAATTTTCTGAAATATTATTACATCAAAGACAGAGCTAAGAAGAAGGAATACGAGTCAATTTAATTAATCCTTATTTTTTTTAAAATATATTATGTACATATATATAATTTAAAATAAAGTATTATGACACTGGATAGCTGCAGCTCACAAATAGTCAAAAATGTAACACCACCTCTGAATCACATTACAGTATTACACAAATAGTAACAAGTGGAGGATTGTCACCTCCATTATACAAAAAATGGAGAGCCCAGGCACAGGAGATAAGGCGGTTGGCATTTCCTGATCTCTCTCCATCTGAAATTCCGATTTATATTCTCCCTTGTCATGTAGCTATGTTGTCGCCTCTTAAAACCACTGATGGCTGCGGCCCAACCAGAGATACAATATTATCCGTTAGATCGAGATCGGACGGTTAAGAAGTGGATCGATGCATCACGCGGATCCTCTGGTCGTTGGCCCGTCTGGCTCTTATCCTGACACTTGGCTACCAACTTGATACTTTGCGTTAACTATGGAATAAAAACTTAGATGGACTTGGTCTATCATTGACGGGTAGGCTGCACATGCAATGCTAGAGATAACTTGTGTTGGATTGGGTAGGAGAATTGTTCTTCTGATTGGAATGGAGATTTGAAAGTGTCTTTAGAAGGTAGTATTTCGGATAAAATTCAGCAGTCACTATCATCATTTTTTTCCTCAAAAAAAAAAAAACTATCATCATTTTTTATAATTAAAATTCGTATTTTAATATCTTTCTTTATTATTTGATTTTTTTTATTAATAATGTATTAAGAGACATGAAATACAGAAATAGAGATATTGCAATATTTTTTTTTCACTTCAATGGGTTAAAAGATTTAAAAAATAAAATAGTGATTCTTATATTTATTTTATAATTTTCCGGTTTATTTTATTTAATATATTGCATATATGTGTAAACTAAAAACTAATTACAAGTTCCAATTGACGGCTTAGCATCCGATTAAGAGTAGTATAATGTATTTATTCGACCTTGAACTTGTATTAGGTTAAATCTTTGTCACAAACCTACAACAGTCATCAAATTTCTCATTAACATTTTAAATTTTACTTAACCAAATAAAAAATAAGGCGAAAAGAAAAGTTAAATTTATTTTTTCCTTATTAATCATCCAAACAGAAAAAATATTAAATATGTTAATCTTCTTCTATTTCATTTCCTTCTATCATTCATCTCCTCCTCCTTTCTCTACTCTCCGTCCAAACAATATGTAATTGAACACCTTACATAATATTACATATTATTAAAAAACTACATTTACAAAGTAAATTTTCATTAGTATTTGTGAATTCACTACACAACAATCAATAATTTTTTTTGAAATTTTAAGTTACGATCACAATCAGAACAAAATTAAATTAAAAAAAAGCAATAAACAATTGATTGTGGTGGACTGATACAACCCATGGACCAAAAAATAAGACATCAAGGAAAGATAAATTTATTTTTCCTTATTGATCATCCCTTCCTCTACTCTCCGTCCAAGCAATATGTAATTGAACACCTTAAATAATATTACATATTGTTAGAAAACTACTTTGACAAAAAAAAATCATTAGAATTTGTGAATTCACTACACAACAATCAATATATTTTTTTGAAATTTTAAGTTACGATCACAATCAGAACAAAATTAAATTAAAAAAAAGGCAATAAACAATTGATTATGGTGGATTGATACAACCCACGGACCAAAAGAATAGTGAGTGCCAAGCCTAGTGCGCACGGCGTGAGCAACGAAGTCCCCACACGGTGGACAATGTTGGTGACCCCAAGAAATGGAGAGTAGGTGGTGTAGCACTGTAGCTTATCATTGGACGATACTTGCCACTGTCGGGGGAGGAATCTGTGGACCCGAAACAGCGTCCCCATCTCCTTTCTTGCATAGTTGCACCCAAATCAGCAAATCTCCTTCTCTAATTTCTAATCTCAAATAAAATAATCCCCAATATTAGGTTGATTTGGAATGCTTCCAACTCTAGTAGGTGTGCCAAAATTCGCACGCTTGCTTTAATTGCCACATAATATACATGATTTGATTTGATGGCAAGATGATAATTTGGTTTTAATTTACCATATATATATTTCTTTTTCTTTTTTCAGTTTCATCGCCAAAGAGTTTTATATATTTTAGTGTACAGAATGCGCAATGAGGATGTTACCTATATGAAATTCTAAATAGTCATGATTGTAAAATTTTAACTAATTATAATTTCATGACAAATTAGTGAAACAAGTGGCGTTTAGTACAAGAACACTTGATTCAAGGCTGAAGCTACACTTTCAAACTGTGGTTTATTTCTTAATCAATTGCTTTAAATATTTCAGTTTATTTCTTAATATCCGATTTATTTCTTAATATACTTCGGTTTATTACAAAACAATTGCTTTAAATTAAAAAATTGTTATATTTCGGTTTGAACCAAACAAACCGAAATAAAACTTTGGTTCGGTTCGGTTCGGTTGCAATGCTAATTCGGTTCTATTTTTGAAACCGAATTATAATTTTGGTTTGCCTAGTTCGGTTCGGTTTGAACCGAACCGATGAACACCCCTAGTCAGAGAGACATTGTATCACTGAGTGAAAATATGATACTATGCATAGCTAATATTAGTATGTAAAATGGATCGATATCTCTATTTTTTAAAGTTCAAACTATCTATCTGAATCTTTCCACATTATTTTCATATGAAAATACACTTGGATATCAAATTTTATACTTCAAGTAATTTTTTTTAATTGTGTTTTAGATAGTTAGATAATCACTTGATCTAAAAGACTTTATACCATTCAAAAGCAGAATTTTTCTACACACCTAAAAAAATAGTAATAATTTTTTTGAAAATACAGTCGGCAATTACATTTTATAAAATTACGTAGAGCAATTCAAGTTAACTATTTAAACTTTGAATATAAAAATTATAATTTGTAATACCGACTAATTCACGTAATACATAGTACCATAGCCTTACTCTTATATCAACACCGGGGGGAATAGTTATTTGGCCCTCCAAAATCTTCAAATCTGAAAAATGCCATCACAAAACTATAAATTAAAAAAATGTCACTTTAGACTTAGTTAATTCTTAAATTTGCCACAAATACACAATTTTTATACATTTTTTTTTATTAAAAATTAACTGAAAAATATAGTTTTAAGATACATATAATTAGGAGTATGAAGGGTATATAGAAAGATACATAAATAGTCAAATACGCCGTTGCTGTGGATTCATCCTTTTAAGATACATATAATTAGGGGTATGCTGGGTATATAGTCAAATACATAAATAGAAAAATACATAAAAACTTTGAAGTGACAAATAACTAATTTTCCCTCGTCACTGTGGCTCTTTTAACCGTTGCTGCATTTATCACTTTATTTTTATTATTTTATTCTAGTTATGAAGATATGCCGTGTTAATTACGCTATTAAAAATTGAATTTTTAACGTAAACTCCTCTAAGAGTGCATTTTCCGGAATAACCACTCTAGTTCGCTATATTCCCAACCAAAAGGCGCTTGAAAAAAAACAATTGAAAATGATAACATAGTCCCTTTTAGAAGCAGCCATAATTGTTTTCACTGCCTTTTTTTTATTATTATTTTGACTTTCATAATTTCATGCCGGAAATACCGAACCAAAGGGACCAAAATCGGTAAAGTGATATATCATTATAAAATGACACATGTTGAATTTTGTTACTTTTTTTTCTGCTCTTTTTCAATTAATATCTAGCCATGTCATTGCGTGAAAATCAAGTATTCTAACCACAATCGACTGGATTTCACCCATTTTTTTTTTTTTATAATTTACAAATTTCAATAAGTCAAGACCAGTGTTATAAATAACTAGCTATACCTACGCTATAGCTTTTTCAGACCATAAACGCTATGCTATGAGATAAAAGTGCGCTATTTCAGCTACGGCTGCTATAGCTGTAATAGCTGGCCGCTTTTACCGCTACGCACTATGCGCTATTGCTACCGCTATGCTACATAGTTTTTTTGCAATTTACATGGACTTCTGTACTTCAGTTCATATTTATGATACTACATGGCCTGTTATAATAAGCATGTTAAAATCAAACTATATGCTTTTGTTCCTAGATTTAGTCTCTAATTCTATATCAGAAAATATTCAAATATCAATTCTTCCTTTTGTTTTCTTTTCGTCTAGTATTCACCTATAAAATTATCGCCGTTCGTTTCGTTGAAAGATGATTTTGATTATAATAATATATAAAATATTCAAATAGGTATGCTAACTTTATTTCACTATAAAATTAATTACTCTTCATCTATTAAAATTTGTAATACTTTGAAGTATGAACTATTAAATAATGTTACATTGTATATTTTTTCTTTCTTTCTGATTTGCACGATTGAAAAAATATAGACTTAGATAAGTTATCATTTAGTTATTATCCTAATTCTCCAATATTGATCATGCTGATAATTAGTAGAAATATAGACTATAAAATTTGAAAATTAGAAAAAATGCTATGTAGGAAAGCTTTCGCTATAGCTGCGCTATTCGCTATAGTTTTTTTTTGCCTCCCCGCTATACCGCTATAATCACTATTTAGAACCTTGGTCAAGACTAATAAAATCACAGCTGCAAGAACTAGCCTTTGGTCAAGTGGCAAAGATACATAGTCTCTATGCAGGAGGTCGTGATTTCGAAATTCAGACGGAGAAAATTATTTATTATAATAACAAGGGTATTAAATAGTTTAGTAGTTTGATCTCCAACTTTACTCAAAAAAAAAAAATCACAGCTGCAAGAGTAGGAGTGCTGTTTTAAACAGGCGATACCAATGGGCGTATCGCTTGGACGCACCAAAATATGTAAGATGCATTCGATGAATTTTTTTGTTTTTGTTTTGAGTTCAACTATTTACATTTTAAACAATTAGAATTTTAAATATGGTTGATAAATACAAAATAAGTTTGAGAAAATGATTGAAATTACCGAGTGTTATATTGCTTACTTCAGAGTAATTTAATTACTTTTCTAATTTGTATTGAAAATAATATTTCCAAATATTTAGATTATTTTTAATTGCTATAGTTATTCAAGATTTCTTTAGACTAATAAAATATAATTTATTAAACATTACATATTTTTTTGTATTTTCCTAAAAAATATCACTCAGACTTTCGTATATTATTTTTATATTCGTATTTTACATAATACATTGTTGTGTTAAATTAAATTTTAGTTAATTAATTAATTGAAAATTTCCAGTCTTTCTAATCTCTGGATCCTTGATGCACAAATACCTCTCAAGGATACTTTACTGATAGAATTAATTAGGGCATCAACAATTTGGGTAATTTGGTTAACCAGAAACCAGGTTTGTTTTAATAATACTACTGTCCCTCCACTGTATACCATAGGATCTAGGATTATCTCTCTTACCTCATACTGGTGCCAATCAAATTCTGATGATTCCTATTTTAAACTAAGCATGATTCTATCTATGGATGTGACTGGTTTGCCTGATTTGCCTCAGGCAGGTCCCCTTATAATCCTCTCGGAGACCGATACATCACTGGAGGCAGGCAGTACCTGGGATTCCGAGGAAGATCCTTTTCTTGGGTTAGAGGATTCAAATCTGGCTGATTTTCTCCGAGACAAAGCAGAATATGATGCTGTGGATGCTGCTTTTTTTTGCTGCCCATAACCCTACTGCAACTAGCTCATCCACTGCCTCTCCAACTACCTAGCTAATTGGATATTAGTGTTTTGTGCTTTCCAGTCTATGGCTTTTGTTATCAGTGCCATTTTAGTACCTGCCTTGTATTTGCATTTTTTACCTTTTCTATGCTTTAGGGGTATTGATGGTAGCAAGTAAAACTAATTAGGATTTAATTCCTGCTGTACGAACTCTATTTGTTTCTAATGAAACAGGTGGTACATCCACTTTCTTCAAAAAAGAAAAATTAATTGAAAATTTTATAATTTGATATGAAATTTTTGATTTCGATCATACAGCTAGTGATATTACAGCAATAGACATGCAGTTTGTGGTATAGTGGCAATATACGCGTTTTATTCGTTTTTTTTTTTTATCATTTTCAAACCGAACTCTGAATAAAACGCGAATCACGAATTATTCGCGATAAAATCTGGAAAAAAAATTATTTATTTTATATATAAATATTTTTTGTTTTGGCATTCTTGTTGCACCGAAATCACTCCCGAATTATATCTGAATTATACTCGAATCATGAATATTTTACTCTACCAAACTGAATCTGAACTATTATAGTTTGTCACCATGGTTCGTAGTGTTAAAAAGTAACAAATTACTGCACACTGGATTGAAGTCTATTGTCTAAGATTTACCGTCAATTATGAAAATAATTGTTTATCTGAACCAATTATTTGTCACGTACCCCTAACCCCTTTTATTTTACTTAAATTTTGACTCTGTGTACAGTTTCGCATTAAATAATCGAAGAATTTTTTACCCAACTTCGTGTCAGAACTCAGAACTGTGTTCGTTGTCTCTGCAGCGTTGGCTGGTACAATACACTAATACAGCGGTGTTGGCTTCGCGTGTTATAATACTCTCCATTATTTCGTAACTGGAGAGATTGTTAATTATCCTAAAGCTTTTTCTAAAGAGGAATCTTGGTGGGGATACTTTGTTGCAAACTTGAGAGGAGAAGAATTAAATGATTTATGGTTTTAGCGGAATTCGCATCCTCTAAGATATCTCAAACTCTGCGTGACTTTTTGAAATATCCTAATCGTTCAAATACGTTCTGCACGAATCTCAAAGCTCAAAATAGTGCCCCTCCTACGTTCCCCCGAATAGGCACCGGACACGTCGGTCATGCAAAAATTGAGATATCTGAGAGGATACGCAGCTGTTTTAGCGTGAGATAAAAACAGTCTGTCCTCTGTACCTCTCTGTGGTTAAGCAGTCTGGGGAAGTAACGGCTTGAATTTGTTACAGTAATACAGTGCTGCTCGGAACACTGTAGTGCTTGTGTTCTCCCATTTTTAATATTCTGGTTGTCTGAAATCTGAAGAAATGGGGTCTATAGGAAACTTTTTTTTTAAAATTTGTGTCAATTTGTAACGGATGTTCGAAGTTCAATTCAAAATTTGAGTTGTTTCAGATGATATAAACTCATTTTCTTAGGTGATGAGATTTGAAAAAAAAAGTTTATTAAGGTATTAAATATTGTACAATTCATCTTTAAAAAAATTCAAATCATTTAATAAAGGATAAAATGTACAATTATCGTTCTTATACGCACAATATTTACACCGTTGTGTGTGGTGGTGGTGGTGGGGAGGGGAATTTGTATCCTCTTTGGCACCACACCGAATTACAAATAAATGTGTTACGATTCCAGCTGAGCAATTAGAATTCAGTACTTACTGACTATTGTAGCTCTAAAGAGCTCGTTTTGAGATTCATTATTAGGTTAAAAAACAGTATGAATTTAAAAATCCTATCATCCTGTAGTCGGTAGATTGGAGGGGGGGTATCCCCTACGGTACTGCACTAGGTTTAATAAGTTAAGATTAACTTCCAATCAAGCGATTGAAATTTGATACCTGTTTCAACATAGGTGGTCTGTTTTTGAGATTCGTATCACAATTAGAGAACGTTCTAGATTTAATAATTGAATGTGCAGTGTCGGAGTTATTCGAATTATTTTTTTTTTGTGGGGGGGGGGCAAAAGAGTCATCTAAATTTTATTTTTGATGCAACACTGAACAAAAGAGTCATTTATTATGCTAACAATCATTGTCTATGATTATCCAAGTTGGACCCGTTTGATGATGCTTTTTTGTTGTAATTGTCACTCATTAAATACAGGATAATATTAATTACTTTATAAATAATATTTACTTCGTCCTGCTCAAGCTAGAAAAAATAAAATAAAAATTTGAAGGGTTCCCTTTCTCAAAAATAAAATTGAAGGGTTTGGTTGGGTCGTTGAACAGACCATGATCATTAGTTCGTTGGTTCAAGATTGATCTCCGAAATTTTTATTAATATCATTTTTAAAAGAATAAAAAAAATAAAAGACTACTGAAATTGAAAAATTCGATATTTACCGGAGCTGCAATGACAAATGGCGACCCCATTCCTGAGGGCCATCATTTGTCATTGCGGCTCCTTAAAAACAAAAAAAATCAGCATATTACGGTGCATTTTTTATTTTTGAGGGACCGCCATTTGTTGTTGCGGCTCTGGTAAATATCGAATTCTTCAAAATTTGTGATTTTTTTTTTTTTGGAAATGGTATTAATAAAAATTTCGTGATTGATCCTTCAGACCGGATGGAAATAATGGAAGGTTAATTTATTTGATTTTTTCAATTGATATTAAATTTGATCTTTATATATGATATCATGATTTGATTAATAATGCTAGCTAATAATTGCATATGATTTTATGTTAATAAATGTGATGTCACGTCGTTATTTATTACAATTCTCTAGTACTGTTAGCAGTTGGTTCATATTGTGAACCACTAGGCACTAGCATTCCAAATGTAATGGTTCCCTAGTTTATTTGAATACAAATATTAATTTATAGATTTGGATACAAATAGAGCGGTAAAAATGTGTCGTGGGACTAACACGCTATAATTTTAGTTTCAGACCATACTGTATTTTGATCAAGTGGACAGTTACACCATGATGTGCGGTAACTAAAATATTAAGGGGTGGTTAGAGCACATTAGTCACGTCGTGCTCAAACATGACTGGTCACATTTGTCACGTTCGGTCACGTTTGATTTTTTTTTTAATAATTAAGGTTAGTTTATTCAAGATTCACATCTAACCATTCTAATGACATGTGACTCACGTGTCGTAACCAGATCTTTTACGTGACATAACGTGCCGTGCCAAATTTTTTAAAAAATTACCACGGCACGCGAAACGTAAATCACAGCACGTAACAATCACACATGCCGTGCCGTAACCGTATCATTCCATGACAAAGCCGGCTCTACCGTGACATCTTTCCCACTCTATATACAAATACATATGAATATATGTTGAATATCAAATATATACGAACATAAACATAATATATATTATTAAAATGATTCATGTATTAAAACAAAATTACCAAGAAATCCATCCAATTCCCATAACTTATTATATTTTTATGTTTTTTTTTTCAGAAGAAATTTGCACAAACTTGTTACATTTTCATCTCAAATAACAACCAAATGAAAAAGAAAAAGAAAAAAAGAATTAAATCTTCATCAAACTGAATTAGTGCTCGGCAATCGGAAAACCGAAATCTAGTGTGAAACACAAATTCTAATATATGAATTTTGGACCATTAAAACGATGGAGATCAAGATAATTATTTGTACTCTAACATTAATTTGTACATGTAAATATCTTTATTTGAATATTAGTATAGTCAAATTCTAAATAACACAAAATCCAAACATATGATATTCTCTTTTTATGAAGATGATGATGATATCCAACATTTTTCCACGCCAAATTTCAAACCTAGATGCTGTTAAAAAAATATGTTAAAGCGGAACAAAATAAAAATAAACATATAATTAACTTCATTTATTTGAAAAACATATAATTTCATTCATTTTTCAATCAAAATTTATTCAAAAATTGCAATAGATTTCATTACATGCATTGTTTTTTTGCAATAGATTTCAAAAATAAAGAACACGTGTATAATACTATATTTTGAATAAATTTGATAGAACTATTCTAATATAAATCCCTAGTATATGATCCTGATCTTAAAAATCAAAACCTAAATCGTAACAACATTCAATCGGTGCTGTAAACGAATCAAATTTAACTCAGTTTGAGTTCGAGTTCAAGTGCGAACCAATTTCGAACCAAACAAACTGGTTCGAAATTGAAGCAGGGTTTCAAATTGAAAAGAAGGGTTTGAGTTTGATTCAAATCAGTTTTGAACCGAATTGGTTCAAAATTGAAGCAGAATTTAGAACTAAAAAGATGAGTTTCGAACCGAGCCAAACTCAGTTCGAGTTCGATTCAAATCAATTTTGAACGAAATTAGATTTGATTTGTTTCAGAACCGAGTTGATTTTATTCGTTTAGAACCGATTTTTTTTTTTTCGAATCGATCTCAATCGAATTAACCCCTCACTTATCCTCTGTTATTTTTATTTTTATTTTTTTTCAAATTATGTTATCAAAAGCACGTAAATCTGATTATCGATCCACACACTATACAAGAGATCTCTCAACAGGAAAATTAAAGCGCACTGTTACAATTTTTTTTAGTTGAGTGCACTGTTAGAATTGTGACTACTTGAATGCATGAAATTGAATTCGAAGAACACGTCCCTGCCGCTACTTCACTGTTTTAAATATAGAAAGCTGATATGAGCATAGTAACATGCTTTGTCTAAATTTGTGAATTATTTGTGTTTTATTTCTATTTTTTAGGTTTTTGAATCAAACACCGACTAAAATACAAAAAACGTATAATACGTTTTATTTGCGAATAAATCATAAATCATGAATTATTTGTGAATAAAACTTTGAAAAAAATGCATTGTTTTAAATGTTTTTTATTTTATTTTGTTTTGTAGTTTTGTTTTTGTTTTTTTTTTATCTTATAGTACTGAATTATACCTAAATTACACTCGAATTATTCCTGAATCACGAACTTTCAACTCTACCGAACCGTATCCATACTATTTGTTTGTCACTATGGATTTGAGTACTCGTACACCAATACCCGCATCGTATCCTCATCTTAACTCTTGAAACTGCTTAGGAGACCGTAAAAACTGCAATGCTGAAATTTTTCCTTCTGTATTGTTTGACTAATTTGTAAAACATATATTTATTGAATTTTATAGTTTCTCTGTTTGAGATGTATGCAGGATTAGTTGTTACGACTGAAGGTCAAAGCAAGTCAACTATTCATATCATGAGAAATTGACGTAACAAGTCGCGCCTGAAGGTCAAAGTAAGTCAACGCGCATATCATGACTAGCCGGGACGTGACAAGCTGCACAAGATAATATGTTGCATAATCTCCTCGAGCTACAAGAAATGACTTGATGAAAATGATTTGATGTAAGATTCACACGAGTTATTTGGAATATCTGACATCAATGAAGATGTTAAATCATAAAGATTACGAAAGATCGTAAAGGATCAAGATCGTAAAAATTATGAAGATAGTACTTTACCCTTTTGCGTTGTTATTTTTATTTATCTCTAAAAGTATAGTAAAGTAGATTTGAGGTTAAGACCACCCGAGTCTAGCCGTTGCATGGTTGAATATCAAATTCAAAATTCAAATTAACGTGTATGGTCAATACTGGAAACTAGGCACAAGTAAAATAGGCTAAACCATTAAGTTGTAGATCTTGTGATCTGTATAAAGCCGTTGGCTCTCCTTTGAATTCCACAATAAATAGTTGGTTATGTCTCCTGTCTTTGCAGACGAGAATATACCTCACAAACCTTACACTTTAGAATCTTTTTTATAAGTTTAGCCTAGTTCATTATTGCTTGTACCTAAACTTCAATTATCTTTCCAGCAACCTAAAATATACTTCACCAAAATTGATGCATTGTGAGATTAGAGTGAAGTTAGTGATTGTCTAGACTTAGAGCCTGCGAGCTCGCCAATATCTTTGAGTCTGTGTGCTTACTTTCTCTCTTGTGAGTTGTTGTGCTCATTTATCGTTTGTGTGAACTGCAGGAGTGTTGTCTTGTACCAGTCACAACTTGTAATTGTTTCTTCATTGGATAATAGAATGGCACGTCTATTAAGGTTGCGTTGTTCCGGAGACGTAGGTCCTTCAATGACTGAACTTCGTTACCAACTCCTATGTCAATTTCTCTAACTCTATCTATCTACTTTACTGCATTTTATTACGATCCCACCAAGAGCTTACAACAGATAGATTATTTAAACACAAGAACAACCTTCAAACTTGTCTATCCGACAAATAGTTACAAGTTGTAGGATTTAATTTTTAAACAGACCTATTCATCTCTCTTCTAGGTGCCGTTAAGGACAACACATACAACACATCAATCATATATATATTTTTTTATTTTATCTCTATTTATTTTACGTTTTGTAAAATTAAATTAACTCTCTCAATATCTTTATCTGCTGATTGTGAGTTAATGTTCCGTCTTTTTCAGATCAACTATTCCCGCATGAAATGCTACAAATAGAGAATTACAGAAGATCTAAAATACTAAGTTTTTTTTTTTCCTGAGCTGGGGCTCATAATGTTAGACACATACCAACAATATTATGCCTTAGATTCTGAAATTATATCATAACATATTTCACAATAGATACACGTACTAGAAATAGTAGAATTTGCCAATTTTTTTGGGAATATTTGGTACTAATTAATGCTGCTATAGAATTATAGTTAGGTGTGACGTTTTATATTAATAGCATGTCATGGTATCATATTCATGTCATATTATTTAAATAATATTGCATTATTATATTATACTATTTTTAAGTTGCAACACTACTATTAAATCAAAATGAAAGAACAACTAATTCAAAAGAAAAATCTGATGGGAACTAGAGAAGAGACCTCTGACCAAACTTTGACAAGTGGATATAATGATAGATGTAATTAGTACAAAACAAGCAAATTATGATGTTCTAATCTATAATTAATTGCTGGTCTGAAGCTAATCCAATTATCCAACCGAATATTACACCTATTAATTATTTAGATTCCAAAGTTTGGATCAATGGTTCGACAAAATGGCATCTTAAATTTTATATTTTTTAAAATGATATTGTACCTATTTTTTTTCATAGGTACAATATCATTTTATCGGATGACTCATAATCTCTTTAAAACTGTGATTTTGTATCTATCTAAAAAATAGTAAATTTTTAAAAAAATATATATATAAAATTTGGTCTCCAATCATATTTTATTATGAAAATTATGTTGAGCAGTTCGAATCAACTGTTCGGACTTTAAAAACAGAGATAAAAAATGTGGAGCATATTAAAAAAAAAAAAGTACATTTGAAACCTCCTACAGATAAGTACCAAACATTCAATAATTATATAATTATAGATAGCTTCAACAGATAATTATTTAATCTTAAATTACGGCGTCCCCAAAGCACTTTGCATCTTTTAAGGGTCTCTTTGAACACAATTAAATGAGTCCAGCAAATGAATTATTTTGTGTACCTGTTGTCATGTGACGATTTATGTAATGAATTGTACATTACGTCCAGACATAAAAATAAAAATAAAAAAGTATATTGCTTGTATGAAGAAATGATAAAAATTTAGTAAGGCACTAAGGCGCCTCTTGTATTTCACAAGGAAGAAGGAAGGTAATTTATAGGACTACAAGGGTATTTTTGTACCTAATGTTTTTCATACGTCATTATATTTCATATTCTGTATTATTTTTTTCTAAAGTCCAAACTATCGATCCAAACAGCTCAACGTGATATTCATAATAAAATATGCCTAGGAATAAAATTTTATAATTTTTGAATTTTTTTTACTATTTTTTAAGATAAGTGCAAAATCACTGTTTCTGGACCGTTCAAAAATAGTGATTTTCTACCCTTCTTAAAAAATAGTAAAAAAATTTCAAAAATTATAAAGTTTGATCCCCAAACATATTTTAGTATGGATATCATATTGAGCGGTTCGGATCGACAATTTAGACTATAAAAATGAATATATAGAATATGAAGCATAATGAATTGATAAGATATGAAAGACACGGTGTATTGGAACCCTCTTCATTTTAATATATGTTGCTGGTTTAGAAGTACTGTTTTTTTTTTTAATTTAGTCAGGTTGACAAACTACATCCTAGTTTACATTTTCCAGATTTAGAATATATATTCTCTATACATGTTTTTTTTTTTTTTTTTATATAAACTTCTACATTAAATAGCATCTACTATAGATGATGGTAGATCTCAAGTTTTTATGAAGAAAAATGATTGAAAACTACTACTCTGATTTAAGATGATATTACTTTTCTTTAAAAAAAACTGAAGTAATTTTATGTACGCTATATTTATGAGAAAATTTGGTAATTATTTTGATTATTTGATTAAACAATTAGTAGACAAATACCTGCTTTGTTTAATCAATTTTCTAATATTTATTTAGAAAAATATTGACTATTCAATATCTTTATCATTTGATTTGAAGTAAAAATAATAATAACATCATATAATCATTCAATAAAATGAAATGGTGTTCTATTAGGAACTAAAGTTTCATTTTTACTTCTCGTCATTTTCTTTAGATTTAAAGTTCAAATAGTCAATCTAAAACACTCAACATAATATACATATTAAAATGTGTTTGTAAATCAAATTTTACATTTTTTTCGAATTTTTTTCGAATTTTTAAAATAATTTGAAAATCACTGTTTTTATATGATAAAATAAATTATATAAAATTTCTGAAGAACAACTATTTTTAAAAATTCTTAAAATAGTATAAAGTAAAGTAAAGCAATTTAATATGAAGATCATATTAAAATATTCTGATTAACTATTTGAACTTTGAAAATGATGATGTGAGCATGAAGTAGAGCATAGAGACCAAATTTTTATTCTTGAAACTTGATAGCCCACCTCATCAAATGAATATATATTATTCAATAAAAACTTGATGTACTTTACTGATATTGTATAACAACATATTTTTACACACATTTATATCATTATTTTTGATTGCTAACAATAATTAAAGGAATTTAAAGCCTGATTTTCTCACCATATAATTTGCATTATTTCGATTGCACACGTCCGTGTAAAAAAGACTAAAAAACAGCGCACGCAGTAAAAAAAAAAAAAGGTAAAAAAAAAAAAAAAAACATTGCAAGGTATAAAAATAAGTAAATAAATGTTAGGTGAAGAGAGGAAAAATAAATTAATTATAATTTTTAAGAAAGATTTTCAACGCGGTTTGACATAATATTTGTTTTTTATGTCACCGACAATAGGAACACAATAAACAACATGCACTGACGCAGTACAAATAAATCTGAACAATTCTTATTTTAATTTTGAAAGCGTGGAGCAGTCAAATTTGAATCGTCTATTTTAAATAAAGAAAAATTGGATCAAGTTTTCTTTTATTATTAAAATTGAACAGTTTTAGTAACCATTAAACCGCTTGAAAAAAAAATCACACATCGAAATTCAGTACAATCTCATTCCATAATAAAAATAAAAATAATAAAGTTGGACGGGCATGCAATAAACTTACTTTCATTTTTGACAAATCAAATAATTAATTTTTTTTTGCCAGAATGATTATTAGTGGCACCTCTTGTCAGGAGGATTTTCTCTGCTTTATTTCCAAAAATAAAACAGCTTAATATTAATAACAGTTTATTTAATGGGATAATAAAAAAAAACAAATGCCTATTATTTTCTACGTGTTTGCATCGGATACATATTTTAACAAAACAATTTTTAATTTATACAGAACACAGGATCAAGATATACATATGACAGTTTGAGCAAAGCCAGGGTGTGATTTGCTCACCAAGAGAGTTTGGTGAGCACAACTTCAAAAATATATCAAATCGATTTCAAACGACAAATCCAAATCTTCTTGGTGAATTACATGGACTTCAAAAGTATATCAAATTCGAAACTTTCAAAATTTGACATGTACATACATTCCTCATGAAGTACATGGATTTCAACGGTTTGAATTCGTCGTTTGAAGTTGATCCGATATATTTTTGGAGTTGTGTATACCAAACTTTCTTGGTGAGCACATCACATCCTAGCTTTGCTCATTTGACTCTATTGTCAATGTTCTGTATGAAGTAAAAAACCGTTCTGTCAAAATGTAGTACCCTTTGCATCCTCAAGAAAATATTATATTTGAAATTTTAATTGACTAAGTTGTCCACACGAAGAACAAAACTATAAATCCTGAATTTAACATATCAATTTCTCTAAAATATATGGTGTAATTGTAATTCGTTCTTCATATATTCTTTTCTCTTTTTTTTTTCTTTACTGACAAAATTATTCCTGGTACAATCTAAAACACACCGCCCGAATAATGCGGCACTGGATCTGGAGAGTAAATTAAAAGCAACAAATATGCAGTTTGTTTGTTTTATTATGCCAAAGTAAATAAAAAAAAAAAACAAAGAAAAAATAATAAATTAAATTCAGTGGCATTTGCACTTGCACTTGCAAAGAAGCAATAAATAGTTGCGTGTGTGTTACTTCATGCCCCATCATGGCATCAATTAGGCAATTAATTCCCTATGTGTTCTCCAATTGGCCATTTTTGAAGGGGCCAAGATGCCGGATTTAATTAGCATGGATAAGGTGTTGTTACTTGTTATATATTCTCTTTTTGAGTGAGTCCAGTGTGCTTGTTTTTTTTTTCCTGTAAAAGATAGATATATGAGCTGGAATAATGCTGTTTATCTTTTTTATATGGTCCCTTGAATAGTTGAATGCATACTGATTTCTTTGTTTTTTTTTTTTAGTTTTGCTGTTTCTAGAGACAAAAAAATTAAGGTGCCATGCATTTAGGAAAAAAACAAATCAGTCCTTTGGACATTTCCCTGTTTGTGAAATAAAAAATATTCCAATGTTATGTTTTTTTTATAATGCATATTGATTTTTTTTTGTCTTGCTGTTTCTAGAAAAAAATGAAGGTATCGTTTATAAAAAAAAATCAGTCATTTGAACCTGTCCCTCTTTAATTGTGAAATAAATGAAAAAGGAAATATGTTCATGTTATGCTTTCTTAAATGCATATTGATTTTTTTTTAATCTTACTGTTTGTAGAAAAATAAAATGAAGGTAACATTTAGAAAAAAAAAATCACTCATTTGGATTTCTCTCTCTTTGTGAAAAAAAAAATGAAAGAGGAAATATTTCATTGTGATGCTTTCATAAATGCATATTGATTTTTTTTTTTTGTCTCACTGTTTCTAGTTAAAAATGAAGATACCATTTAGAAAACAAATCATTCCTCTGGACTCCCTCTTTGTAAAAAAAAAATGAAAGGGGAAATATTTCAATGTTATGCTTTCTTAGATGCATCTTGATTTTTTTTTTGGGTCTTGCTGTTCTAGGGAAAAAAATGTAGGTACCATTTAAAAAAAATCATTCCTTTGGACTCCCCCTTTGTTTAAAAAAAATGAAAGGGGAAATACTTCAATGTTATGATTTCTTAAATGCATATTGATTTTTTTTTTGGTCTTCCTGTTCTAGGAAAAAAATGAAGGTACCATTTAGAGAGAAAAATCAATTCTTTGGACTTCTGCTTCATTGTGAACAAAAATGAAAGAGGAAATATTTCAATGCTATGCTTTTCATGGTTCAGTGAATTGAAGTACACATTGAACATGAACCCTTATGATGTAATTCAACACTAATTAGTGCAAGTGATTATGCTTTTTTTTTTTTTTTATGTTTTACCTTTCCTTCAATTTGATTTTTTTTTTTTTATCAATGTTAACTACTTTTGTTTATGCATTTTTAAGTCTTAGATCTGCATCTGCAAGCACAAACCACTTTTATTTATTATAATGAGCCGTATGTATTTTTCAACTTAATTGTTAAACCTAATATAAAGCTAAATTCTTTATTAGTAAGACTGTTTTTTTTTGGATTTGGTCCGGAAAATAGGAATTTTTTCTTAAGAATATTGAATCAGTCTTCATTAATTATAAATATATTTTTATATTTTATGGATTCATATAAAAATATTATCAAACAATTATTGACATGATCATGAAATCTATTTAGTTTATCTTATTTCGCTAATAATGACGAAATGAATATTTTCAAACATTAGATTTATCTTGATCTAAAATTTGAAATTGACCATATATGCATCAAAAGATTAAAATTAAATCATTATATACTGATATTTTTGACAATTGATTAATTTTACAGGATGAAAATGTTGAATAAAATATACCAACAGTAAACTTATTTCTGCATAGTTATAATCCTATTATGAATCAGTTTATTGGAAATTAATAAATTGATTGCTAGCAAGTATATGACAAAATTTTAAAAATCAGAGAGAATTCAAGTCCTTTTATGATAGCAATATTGTTACTAGATCAAATGCTGGTTGGTATGTATAAATTTTAATACAAATCAAAATGTAATATGGTAATTTTGAGCGAGTGCTTTGAGAAGTTTTGTTTTTTAGCTGCTTTTTGTAAAATTATAGATCCCAATAAATTGATCAAATGATTTTGAGAGCGTAAAAATGTGAATATTTTGGTCTATAATATTTTAAAATTTATGTTACGGTTCTTAAATACCGGATGAAAATCTAATTATTGTCGGATTAACATACTGGTACTTGAAATTAGAATAACAGTCTGAATTAATTAAATGTGTATTCACAGATATAGGCAGAAACATATTTTTAGTTTATGGAGATTAAACACATAATTAAAATCAATCATATAAAATTTTCCAAAAAAAAATAAATGTCACTTTTACAGTACCTTAATATTTTACAACAGAACCATATCTAAACGCCATATTTTTAAGGTCACGTTTCTTTTTTCTTTTTGAGAAACTTTTCTTTATACAAATCTTCGATTTTCATAGCCAACGATTTAGTAGTCAACATATACACACAACATCACAATCAGTTCGGTGAGGTCAAATATTCGTGATTCGAGAATAATTCAGAATAATTCGGAATTATCTAGATTAAAGATCTCAATTTTGCAAGAAAGCAAAAAAAAAAAAAAATCCAGAGAAAAATCAGGAAGAAATTGTAAAATTTCACGAATAATTTAATTCAAATCCGGCGAACTAAATAATTCGACATTTAATTTGACATCAACAAGAAATAAATTATTTGTAAATAATTCACAAATCTTATAACTATGCTAAGACATAAATGCCACACACAGAGGAAAAAAAGATATGCATAGGCTATTATTATCTTTTTCTTATATGGGATCTACCGTTCCGTACGCTATCAAAGTGAGCAAAAATAGGAAGTTACCGCGGTTACAAGCAAGTGCACTTGCGTGCATCTTACTTAACCTCCCTTGTTCTTTTTCTCCCCCACCATTGACAATTCCCTGTCCTTTCATTTCATTTCATTTCATTTCATTTTTGTATTTCCAACGTGTCGAAATAAATGCACCAGCTACCTCCGCCTCTCTTCTTCAAGTAGCCACATTTAGACTCGTTTTGGCCCCCTCAATAGTTAATAGTATTAATGGGACAATAAAGGACTAATTAATTAATTATATAATTATTTTGATGTAATATATTCAATCCAAGTAATTTTACTGAAATTGAATACCCTGCCGTGAAATGCATTTATTTTGCTTTCAATTTTATAGTTGAAAATTTTGTACATCTACTACTGTGATTTACTTATTAAACCATTTCACTAGATCTGTATATTATTATGGCAATGTTGGTAATCATTTTTTTTATTAAATATATATATATATAGAGAGAGAGTATGGCTAAATTGAATTTTTTTTCAAATAGAACTAAATTTTTTTTAACCAAATCAGCCAATTGAATAAAAAAGCTACAAAAAATATCCTTTGCAACTCATCATACACTATCTCTATTTATATATAAGAGCTGGGTACCATTTAGTGCTAGAAATATATACTTTTATCAGACCACCGACTGAAATCATGATTTATTTCTTAAGTAAATGATAACCGCAGAAATCAACTTTGACCATATTGGAATTGGTGATTAAATATATTTATAAAAGAGAACCTTCAAAACCATGGATCAGACAAGGAGGAAGAAAACATTGGAGGATTTGTATAATTTAATGTTCACTCAAGTTCTAATGTTTATCTTTGGATATCTGTATTTTTTTATTGTAGTTAGTTAAAAGTTAAGAACGAATAGGTTATTGCACATTGGAAGAATATATTTGCCAAAAAACATTGCAACTGAAGAAATGTAAAATTTTCTGATGTGTTGTATAAATCTTTCACATATTTGAACTAATAAAAAAGAGACCGAATTCTCTGCTTTCAAGAGGTAAGATTTTTTGGTTGCCAGTGTCACTGACACACAGGTCCGGAACAAAACTATTTAATATTTAAACTTTTAAATTCGTCTGGGCCACTTGTTAGCAACAATGGAGTAGGTAATCCGATTTCAATAACAGTTCAGATCTACTACTTGTTATATTTGTTAGCAACAATTTTTTTTATTTATATATGACGTTTCGACTAACATATAACTATATTTGGTTAACAAACACGTATTATCTACAAACATATTACTATTTGGTATTTTTTTTCTTCTTATTTTGTATGGTTTGTAAAGTTAAAATTAAGCCGTTGCATATATTATTGACAAATCTTTTATATGAGTTATTATTACAGCAATTCGAGATATCTTATTTCTTCAAAATGAGAGCCTCCATTGATTCTGATTATTTATTATTTTGCAAATGTTTTTTTTTTTTGTGAGAATTGAATTGGCTTTTTTGTGCAGAGAAGTCAAGACTCATCAGTGTTCGTGGTGACCGAAATTTTTATTAATACGAAAAAAAAAATCACAAATTATGAAGAATTCGAAAAATACTTAAGGCTGCCAATTCAATATGCGCTCCATTTTTGGAGGCTCAGATTAAATTGGAGGGCCCCAAAACTCAAAAATACACTGTAATATATTGATATTTAGATTTATGGGGGTCTCCAAATCAATCTGCGCTCCCAAAAAACAAGGTTGTAGATTGAATTGATGGGTCTGATATTTTTTTAACTCTCCAATTTGAGTAGTGTTTTTTTTTTTTTGAAATGATATTAATAAAAATTTCGGTCATGGTGAAACAATAATTCTATAACAACTGATATATCTGCATGACTGGAACTGCAAGTGAACAGATTTAGAGGCGAATGTTCGAGCTTTTCTTTAATTTACAGTGATCTTTAGAGAAAGCATCAAATCAATCACGCCAAATGTTCGATTTTTTGGAGGGATCCATGTGACTGTCAGAATAATAGATAACAGCAAATCTTCGTGTGAATGCCAAGCAAGTGCTTCGTACAAAATGCTATTAAAATAATAATCAGATGAAAGATTATACAGCTCAATAATTACTATGTTCTTACATTTCCAGATAATAAGGTTAATTTTTTACAGACATGCCCACGTGAAAACAGAATGTTCCCTTTTGAAAAAAAAAACAGAGAAATAATAGCACTAGAAATCCACTTTCAATCAAAAACCTTTCCACCACATGTGGTCGGTTTAATTACAGCGTGAGAGAGTGCCACATGTTAACCCATCTTTTGTTTCTCTTGTGCAAGAAATGATATTAGGTCCGTAGATTTCGGTCATTGAATTCATCTTGATTTTGGAATTTATGAATTGTTAATGAACAAATGACAAAGTTCTTGGTTTAGAGTTGGGAGTTCCGATATGGAATAATTGTACAGTCCCAATTTAAAAAATTGTACATGTCCAAACATTAACTATCCAGTTTAGAACAGGATAATAAAAAATTTCATAGTTTGTGGTTTGTTCGAGATTGGCTCGAAAAAAAAGATTGTTTGATTTAGGACCGAGCGAAAAATAAGCTGGCTCGTTTCGACTCGATCTCTCATCATCTGAAGTGTTCGAGCTTGACTTGTTCCGGCTTAATTCGTTAACGAGCTAATCTGGATCATCTGAAGTGTTTAAGCTTGACTTGTTCAGCTTAATTCATTTCGACTCAATCTGGTTCGTTGAGTCTTACGGACCTTTTTTTTAAGGAGAAAATAAATTCTACAATTTTTTTGGACAGAGTTAGACAGTATAAAATGCACACAAATTGATACTTAGGCAAGCTAACTCGTAAGTTGGTGAGCAAGTTAGATCCCAGCTTGAACTCGTTAATTTGAATCGAGCTAGTAGCAAGATGGTTCGTTAACAGCTCGGTCTAGTAATGAGCAAGCTGTTAGTGAACGAGTCATATACGAGTCGCAATCGAGCTACTAGCTTTTTTGCTGAATGAAAAGCCCAAAGGATCAATTTTAAGACCTAAAGGGTTCTTAGCCCAATAAGCCTCATAATAGCTTTTTCTCTATTAATCACATCGCACGCTGCGTGTGATTACAGACAGCTCAACGTAACCACAATCCTGAATATATTCCCAGTAACACTGGTAAGAAGACTGATAAATGAACAGAGTCTAACCCGAGGGAGATGATAGGGTTTACGTACTTAACCCATGGAGAGAACATGTGCAACCATAGAAATGCTAAATGTTACAATTCATTATTTATTTAGTTATCTCCCATTCTATTTCTATGATAAACTCTTGGACAATTAGATATCCCTACTAGGCCTATATTGAGACCGTGAGGGACAAAGAAAATTAGATAAATGTTTCTCTTGGGCTAATTTGAAACAGCCTGTTTGCGAATTGTTTTGAGATAGTTGACCATGATCAATTATCTGGGTTTGAAGCTGCTTGAAACCTAGACGTGCACCTGTTTTCTATGTTAATAAAAAGATTCTGCTGCGTTTGGGCTTCTAATTAGGCTCATCCAGTCTACCGGGATTAGTTTGGCCCAGACCGGCCCGGAGATAACTGGACCATTGATTAATCTTCTACTGTTCCATTATAAAATATTAACTGAGGATTACTTGATTACATTCTTCCTTTTTAAGTAATTTGGTAAGTTCATAACTACAAATTCATTTAGAACCTTATTGTATCATCCTCTCTTTCAAAACATATCCAAACTTGTTCGGTTTCAGAAGCATGAATGAAACGCAGAGATCAGCTTAATATGCCATTGTAAAAAGAGGCACACTTGAGGGAATAGATCTAGGAACGGACTGATACCTGACTTCGCTTTGCGTCCAGAGATTTGATATTTTCCCTACTCCATAATATTAGATTTAACAAACGCAGCCATTTTTTCTTGTTGTAATCTTTTTCTTTTTGAGGAATAAAAATAGTGCCCGCTTATTTCGAGTGCTAAAGATTTTAAATTGATTTGTCACAAGGAGGGATTGCATTTATAATAAAGTTCAGAATTAGAGTCAGATTAGCCTTGTTAGTTAAATTTTCGTGAGGTTGGGATACACTGATTATATCTATTTAGCTTTGACCATCATTACTTCAATAGAAATTGATCTTTCCAAATGAGAAATCATCACAATCTTTGTTAGATTCTCCCGTTAGATATAAATCCAAACTATCAAATGAAAACAGAACACGACCTCTTTATCTAACACTCTCTGAGGTCACGTCACTGCTACCAAGGCTCAAATTAGTCTTGTATCCCTATTATTAAATTGTGTTTGCTCCAGACTATCAAATGAAAACAGAACACGACCTTTTTATCGAACACTGTCTGAGGTACGTCACTGCTACCAAGGCTCAAATTAGTCATGCATCCCTATTATTAAATTGTGTTTGCTCCTAAACTAGAAACCCACAAATCCAGGCTAATTTTGTGTACAAACACAAATGCCCAGCAATATGTGAAAATTAATACATACAAAAATACCAACTCAAAGCCATGCAGTCTACCAGGAAAATAAAACTTCAGAATAGCATATTAACCAAATAGATGAACTTCTATTGAAGGAGACAAGATTTACTAAAGCCATCTAGCAAACAAAAAATCAACTTGGCTTACAAAAAAAAAGGTTCTCATTAATCACTACTCCAAGAACAAATCCAAAATAAAATAAATAGAAAATAGATGGACAACAGAGACAAAAATCCGAATTTCTTAGGAGGGGGAGGAAAGGAAACAAGCTGCAAGGTCCCATCAATTGATATACATAATAAAAACTAACATACCAATTATTACTTGAAATCACACGTAACTTGACAAAAGAAAAAACTAAAATCACTTGGCCATCATGACCTTGACAAACTCCTCATAATTGATCTGGCCGTCACCGTCGACATCAGCCTCACGGATCATTTCATCGACCTCCTCGTCAGTGAGCTTCTCACCGAGGTTGGTCATGACGTGACGCAACTCAGCGGCAGAGATGAAGCCGTTCTGGTCCTTGTCAAAGACACGGAATGCCTCCTTGAGCTCCTCCTCAGAGTCGGTGTCCTTCATCTTGCGGGCCATCAGGTTGAGAAACTCTGGGAAGTCGATTGTGCCGTTGCCGTCAGCATCAACCTCATTGATCATGTCCTGGAGCTCAGCCTCGGTTGGGTTCTGACCCAGGGACCGCATCACTGTTCCCAGCTCCTTGGTGGTGATGCAACCTGTTTAAGCAAAAGAAACAGAATAATTTTTCATTAGTTTGTTTGTTAGCAAATGAATAGATGTATTTCTAATTAAGGTGCTTTACTGTTTATGTAAACAGTAACGCTACTTCCCAAATAATATTATTACACAAGAATAATTATAACCACATCAAGATCATTGCAGTTTAAAAAAGAAGGTAATAAATAATGGAGAGTAGATTTGGTAAACTAGCTCAATAGATAGCATTGTTCTCAAACAAGAAAAATCATAGCCGGATCTACAACGAAGTATTCATGCAATTCTTTACTATTACCTAATAACAGATGCAGGACAATTTGTACTGAAAATATCAGATATAATCAGGTATAGAGTTGAATTCAATTTGCTACAACAGGTCTATAATTTACCAAAATACAGTGATAATAGCAGATTAACTTTTAATTACCGAAGTAGCAGCTAAATGTGGCATTAATGAAATCAAGCAGTAATTTTAAAGCAAATCAGCTACATTTGACCAACGAAATTCAAACCCTAGCAGAGAAAATCAATACATATCATCCAGGAAACAAGATATAGCAACCAGATCCATGCGAAATCAAATAATAGATCTGATTACCATGAACTTTAAGCAACTGTAATAAGGTAGATATAACTATTGTAAATACCATTTCAATTGATTACTCATGAAATCTACACTTTTATAATACTCCTTTGCATGATATCACTGGATCTAGATGTAAATCTACCCCATTATCAACTTAATTTGAGAAAACAAACACAGAATAGGATGATTCGATGAATAATGGGAATACTGAAACAAAAGCAAAAAATAAAGAACAGAGGGCGTGATCTAACCATCTCCGTCCTTGTCGAATAAGCTGAAGGCCTCCTTGAACTCGGCGATCTGATCGTCGGTGAGTTGATCCGCCATTTGATTCTTTTCTAAGATGAGAAGATAAGCACAAAGAAAAGAGAAAGAGAGAATTATCTGCGAGTAGTGGAAAGAGAAGGGGTTCAAACGCACTCTCTCCTCACGACCTTGTTGATTCCCTTTTAATGGACTCCTTGTATTGAAAAGACAGAAATACCCCCTCTCAGTTTAGTCAAATGACTATTTTTGGGAAAAACCAGTTCAATACATGGATGATAGCGAGGACTATGCTTGTCAATTGATCAATTTTTTACTGTAGATGTAAAAGAGTAAAAAAAAAAAAAACGAAGCGGTGAATGGTAAATTTTCTCGGACGCGGTTTGAACGCGGAGTGGCGGAGACACATGACTAATGGTTGACCAAAAAGGAACCAAATCCGCTGCTCGCCAAATTAGCAAGAAGGACCCTGCTTTTCCAAATCTAACCGTTGAATTTTTTTCATGCACGAATCATAATACAAATGAACGGTTTGATTTGGGAAAACAGGTCCTGCTTGCCAATTTGGCGAGCAGCGGATTTGAATCAGACCAAAAAGTGGTGAAATACCACGTAATGGGAATTCACATCCTCTGAGATATCTCAAACTTTGCGTGACCTTTTGGAATATCTCAATCGTTCAAATACATTCTGCGCGAATCTCAAAGCTAAAATAATACTGGCCCCCTACGGTTCCCGAGTAGGCACCGGACACGTCCGTCACGCAAAAATTGAGATATCTCAGGGGATACGCACCCACGTAATGGTTGCTGAGTTCGTATCCTCTCAGATATCTCAATTTTTGCGTGACCGACGTGTCCGGTGTCTATTCGGGGCAGCGTAGGGGGCCAGTATTATAGGAGCTTTGAGATTCGTGCAGAACGTATTTGAACAATTGAGATATTCCAAAAGGTCACGAAAAGGTTGACATATCTCAGAGCATGCGAATTCATGGTAGCTGGCTTCTTATTGGCTGGAGACACGACCTAACCGGTTCCGGCAGATCAACGGATCGGCTCCTCCGGAATCTATTACAGATCATACTGAAAAATAAATTATTCCGATTTGGTTCCAGTAGTCAAAAATTTGTAATCGGAAATAGTTCGGATATAATTCGAAAAAAATTCAAAATTATCAGATCAGAGATCTTAGTCATGTAAGACAGTGAAAAAAAAGAAAGTTATGGGAAATTCATAAAATTCGCAAATTATTCGCGAATAATTCTGTCAAAACTCGGGTCGATATCACAAAAAAAAAAACGAATTATTCGCAAATCTTGTAACTATGTTACAGATCAGGTCTCTTTAGGTTGTTGCCTGCTTTTTAGTTTTACAACTGACTATGTAGTTCTTAATATGGTTTTATTTGTGTCTTTTTGTATGGACTAATATTGTTTCAATCAATGAAACGGGTGGGCACTCTCCACTTTTCTCAAAAAAAAATAAAAAAATTAAATTTATATAAATAAAATTGATTAGAACAAATAGTGTAATGATAGATATACATTCATCCTTGATCTGGTGTTTGATCTAAAGATGGAAATTGTGGCTCGTGTTTGCATTATGCAAGCTCCGAATTTTTTTATTACCATCTTTAACAAAAAATCACCATATAACTCTATTATTTTAGGAATTTCATATTTACTAGGATTGAAATTTAAAATTATGATACAAACAGATTGGTACCGCAGTTTTAAGTTGCAGATCAAACAACATGCAATTATCGTTGATCTTAATTTAGTTGACATAAATATTTGTATTTCACTTTTTATTTTTTTAGTTCATATTGTATAAGAAAAAAGAAGTAATGAATTATTTTAGTGCGTTAAATCTTCTACAATTTTCAACTACTTCATTTCATAAAAACAAGATAAAAAATATGGAACATAGTATTTGATTCATGAAATAGATTAAGACTAATGGTTAAGTTCACTATTTGTAGCTAATTTGATGGTTTTATATGTTAAATATATCGGTCTCTTGAGTAAGCTTAAATTCCTATCGAGTTCCCTCAAATTGTAACAAGGCATTTGGCTTATATGTTGGTCTTGAGTTTATAACATAATTAGAATATGTTAAAAGTTCAAATAAACAAAATTTAGGGGTTTCATGCATGAATAATGGTCAGAAAATTTTGTGTGAACAAATACTATTTATGTATAGGGTTGATACATGCAGAAGCGGGTTCATTCACATATTATGGGAGTCAATTGACTCTCATTTTTTGAATTTTTTTTTTGTATTTATATATTGGTTTTTAGTATGATTTAGAGTAAAATGTTATGATATTATAAAATTGATCTCCATTTACGGATCTGACTTTGCTGTTCTCCAAATAGAATAGCAGGACTCTTGTTATTTTAAATCTAACCGTTGATCTGTGTTGAGATTCGTGCATGAAAAAAATTCAACAGTTAGATTTGAAATAACAGGGCCCTGCTTGCCTAATTTGAGAGCAGCGGAGTTAGACCCCCTTTGCAACAGAAAAATAATATGATTGACTATATATTGATTCGAAAGTCCAGTTCCGCCTCTAAATACATGGTGTTATCTACACAATGAGAAAGAGAATCCTGCAATACTAATTTGAGTTTGTCTGATCTGAAACAGACTTATTACATCCACGCGGTGCTGATGTTTTACAGAGGATTTTGATCTAAATCAATCATAGAATATTTTATTTTGGGGAGGACGCGCATTAGACGAGTTTAGGACGCTCTTCTTTAGTTGTTGTTTTTTATTTAAATGACGTCTATGTCACTACTTTTCATTCCTTATATAGAAACATACAAGTGCCAACAAAAATAAGAATAAGAAAAAAGATAGTTATATAATAACTAATCTAAACCCAAACCGAGTTAATTATCACTGCCTCTAGTTGTCTAAGACACTTTCAGGAACATAACTAAAATATTTAGGGGGATGTGAGTGATAAGATTTTAAAATAAAAATAATTTTATAATTATATCGAATCTTATATATTTTTATAATTTTGTTCTTCTAAAAATCATAAAACAGAAACACTGTTGTCATTTGTTTATTTCAATTGGTTGCATTTTGTGATAATATTTGCGAGGGGGACTGTATAATATAAAGAATGTACAGATGCAATAATACAAATACATAATTATATACATATAATAACATAAATACACAAATTTTCTGGAAACAGAAAAGTCTGATTCCATTTGGTACGACAACCTGGCTTGACAGATGCAAAAAGTGAGCTGTCTTTTAAGACAATAATGTAACTACAACCTTTATACCTGTCTTATACTATAGAAAATAGCAACTGTGCCAGATAGGTAGGTTTTTAGTTCACAGGACCAGGTAAACTGAAAGTTCTAAATTGGAAATATACATCCATATTTTGAAGAAATAGAATCTGAAACAGCGACAAAAGCAATTTTCACCAGGTGATTAGAGGCGCAAGTATTTGCACTGCATCAAAAATTTAACATGGATTGTACCAAAAAGGAAACATCATGACCCCTAAACTATTAGACAAAATGCCACGCAAATAAAACTGGGAACACAAATAATCGCCACAGTAAACAACCAAAATGCAAAAAACTCCAGCTTGCTGTTTTTTATACGACAACAGAAGCAGTGTGCAAACTAACACTACTCTATTTTTATACCACAACAGCTCCTTCCTCTCTCAGCACACTCTGTTTGAAATTGTCTGGTGTAGAGATTTAAGCTGTGTATTCCACTTGTCTATTGCAGTATACTTCCTCATGCCCTTGGACCTAAACAATAAGTCATATAATTTATCAACACAAAAATTGAGTCATAACCCAAGAACCGAAATATTATAAAGTATACATGAACAAAGATAAATGCACAAAAAGAGAATGCAATTACCTGTCACCACGTTCCAAAAGCTTGTTAACCTGATCAATGTGACCCTGGATTTTGTTATCAAGGATCAACGAGACTAAGAGCTGCTCGACATCCTTCTCTGGCACATTCAATTCCTAAACACAGTTGTAATCTTGTTACACGATTATATGAGAAACTAAATAAATCAAGGCCATCTCAACATGAAAACACTTGAAACTGTGACATAAGCATACAAATCTAACAAGAATGGTAAAAACTAAACCTTGTGATATACAACCTGTCACACCTTGAGTAAATGAGAAATGTAAGGTAAGTAAAATTTAGTTACCTTTGAAATAAAAGGAATTCGGATCCTGGTGTATGGTTTGATCAGCTTAAGCAAGACCTGGGTTCTGATGTTTCTCAACAGATCTTCAATATAATTGCGAATGAAAGGATCATCCATGATTGTTCTCCTGTTACTCTGAAAACACCCCAAATCAACTTGATGTTTCCTCCAAGTACAAACACAAATGAGAAATTTCTATATTTCAGGAAACAAACAAACCTTTAGAATCTTCTCAAATTCAATAATGTCATTCTTCTGAAAAGCTGCTATCAGGTTCGTCATTGCCAAGATCTCAGGATCATTCTTGTAACTGCATCAAAAGAAACCAAAAAGGGTCACAACCAGTCAGGAAAGACGAGTAACAATTCAGAAATGGGTAAGATAATGAAATTAAAAGCTAGTGGTTGCTAGGAAAAATCTAAAGCACAGGTGGTTAGATTAGCTTACGGTTTTGCCTCTTGGCCATCAAAGGGATTCACTTCAGACTGCATTAGCATGTTAGCTAGAACCAAGTATCTGAAGCAAAACAAAAGAAACAGCCATAAATGAAAAGGAAGTTAATTTCCTGGTAGTTGCACTACAGCATTTCTGACCCAGCAAGCCCCATTGGTAATTCTAAAATCTACTTATCTGTTTAGGTACATTTGTGTAAGGCCTAACACTAAAATCTACATGATACTACCCTTGAATGATGCTTCAAATCAAATTCTCAAAATATATGAAGTAAACATGCAAAATATTATATGTGATGTATTTTTAATTTTTTATGGATGGAAAGGCAGAGGCAATCAAATATTTCTATATATTAAATGACATCCTCCAAATGAAAATAAAAATTCATTAACTGACTTGAGCATAAAATAAAAGATGGAAATGAGCTTCTGGAATCATCATAATACAGGTCATAGTGTAAAATCAACAAAACAGGGAAGTCGTCTGAAAATATCCAAATCTATTAAATACGTACTTGAGGCATTGAATGCGGCGTGGGTTGCCCGCTTCATCATAGTTTTTGAAAGCCTCAAAGAAGTCGGTGGCAGCATCAGGCCATTGCCTCTCAGCCATATGCATTTTACCCCCACATTCATGGATAATTCCCATAATTCTTGGGTGAGGAATTGCAGATTTGATCGAAAGAGCCTTCTGGTACAGCTCCTGAAAACAAAGTCCTTTAAGGATTAAGAACAGTCTCGATTATAATCTACTGATGAATTATCTCTTGCAAGTAAGGCCTGCACAGATGATATTTATATACTGAAAACACATATCACTTAGTTTAAGAAACCACATAAATACTAAGAGCGTATATGTAGTTGCCATGCAGTTTCTTAATCTATAGAGTAAATTTCTCAAGTTAAACAAAATAGATATGAAAGAACATTATAACCTTGAGTTTCTTGTTGTTTTTCGTTTCAGTATACATTTGAATTTCAATAGCATAGACTTCTAGAAGCTGAGTACCCTTTTTCTGGTCATCACTACCATCTTCTCTTTGGCAAGATCTATGCAGCTCCTTCAGAATCTGAAATTTTTGTTAACAGAAAACCATGAAAAAGAAAATTTGATAAGCATATAAAACACAAAAAGTGATAAAAAATGAATTAATATTGAAGAATTAGTTACCTTATTCATGCGCCCATACTCACCCATGTCAAACCAGATTTTGCACAGCTTCAGGTTTGTCTTAAACCAGAGTCTCTGTTAATATTCCATAGTAAAAGCATCACATCAGACAGAGAGAGAATATTAACAGCAACCAGTAAATAATAATACCAAGTATTAGTATCTAATTCAGCTTGAAGTCGACATGTTATGGGCTTAATTAAACCTAATTAAATACAACCCCGCCAACCAAACAAAAAAAAATGAACATACCATCCACAACAGATATTAAATATAAGATCAACGAATCTTCGAACAACAGTTAGGGACATATTCTGCCTGGTGGTTGAAGGCATCACCTTTGTCTATCAGGACCAGGATTCAAATCCCAGCAAAGCTGGTGGCGTACAGACTTGTTGTATAAAAAAAAAAAAAATTAGGGACATTCTGAAAAGAATAAAGTACCTCATTTTTTGTTTCTTCAAGAGCCTTTAGTGTGGTCTGATAGAACTCTTGTAGAAGAGCAAAGTTGTGGCTGGCCGAACCAGAAACGAAATCCATAATATTGTTTATACATTTTTCACTATAGTTTCTGGTTACTGCTGACTTAATATATGTAAGCATCTCTCTGTATGACTCCATCATTTCACCGTATCTCCCAAGCCGATAGTACAGCTTCACTGTCTGCTTCAAGGCTTTGAACCCCCTATGTATATAGACGATAAATAGTGAGATTCTTTTTTTTTTTCTCTGTTTTCTTTGAAAAAAAGTATTGTTTAGGTTTTAAGAAAATAGTACTATTAATTTCTACCATTCAGCTTTCTCGGGTTCCATGCTGACAACTTCAGCAAAACCGGAAAGTGCAGCTTCTGGGTCCGTTTCAACCATACCTGTAAAGAAAACCGAAACAAACAATATATTATTTTATTCCATAGCCTAAAAAGGCACTGAAGGTGAAAATAATTCAAACAAACGTTACAAAATTGGACATCTATTTTATTCATTCAAAATATGCATATTTATGCAGGGCTATCTGCACATTTTCTGCTTTTCAAGATAGTTCCAAAACTACGTTGAGGTCTCTGCAATATTGGAAACGTCAATATACATTATCTGCTTTTCAATATAGTTCCAAAATTATGTGACATCTATCAGTATTGGCACAATAAATGTACAAGCGGCTTTAGTTTTAGCAATAAATAAGCTTTCCAAATCCGCTAATTAAAAGCATCTACTTTTCCAATATTATTCAATTTCCTGAAGGTTTTTTTTTTTATCAAATTGTTTTTGAAATAAAAGCATCCGTACACAATAACAGTTTATAATAATCACTAACGCTCTACTGAGCTTATCTCCGTATAAAGCATGCATATAGCAACACAAGTTGTACTTCCTTTTTTACCCTTGTAGAAAGAAGAATAAAATTGGACGAACAAAGTGAAAAGTTTCATCAAGCTTTCATGCATATAAACAATTTGACACTTACTTATTCATAAATATTTAGGTGGCTTGAATCTGTAAATAGCCTGATCTTTTTCTTTTTGAAAAAAAGGCTTCGCACCCTTTCCATTAGATGCTGATAGTTAAATTACAACCAAATACTGCCCGTTACCTAGTACTCTCTCCTAACCAACAACTGCCAATACAAAGCAGCAATGTTTGTTCAACAGTAAATAGCCTGATCTAACAAAGGCATTTGCATGCATAAGCTAGGAATTACCCCAGCTTTTGCCAGGTCATACTAGTTAGAACAGAATAATGAACAACAAGGACTAAAAATTCACAGAGAAAATAGATAGATAACCTTTCGAGTTGTAGTATTGGTTCTCAATGTCAACATCCTGCTCTTCAGGTTCTTCGTCGGAGTACTCAAATCCATAATCCTCCATATCCGCATCTTCAATCAAAAGATAAAACACGAAATTAACATCAGCGATGCCAACAGTTTAAGAAAACATCAACGAAATTGAAAAAAAAGAAGAATTCGCGGAGAAAACCCTAGATGAGAATGAGGCGATGGCGGAAAAAAATTACCCGAACCCATTGTAGCTTAGCGGAAAGCGATCGAGCGATGTAACAGATGACGACTGGGAATTAAATTTAGGGTTTTTGTATATGCTTAGGGTTTTTGCTTAGATTGAACGAGATGAGTCGAGTTCAGCTAGTATACAAAAGGAATCGAAGAAGAACGAGGTCGGGCGAAACAGGAAAGGCAAATATTATGTTGTTTGTTTGGGATGATGTGTCAACCTGACATGTGGGGCCTACAAATCAGTGAGTGTAGTCTTATTTTTAAGTAGAACCGGGAGAATCAGAGATGGAGTCCGCAACTCCGTATCCTCTGCATTAACGCACCGTTCGAGTTTAGCTCCAGACTGTCCGATCAGAATTTAGGTCAATCAGATCCGCACCTTAATGTACAGAACCCTTTAATATTCGTACGAATTTAAATCAGACAGTCCAGATCTAAAATCAAAATTTGAGTTAACTAGGACACGAATGCACCACAGATATGATCATTTGTTTCCGGAGATTTGAATCATTCTAAATTACTTATTTTTTATTAAAACATTACATTAATTTATTTTCTTATTTTAAATTAAATTTTCTTCTTATTTCATCTTACGTGTATTAAATATGTAATTGTAAATTTAATTAATTATTATATTTTAATGTTCTATTTAAATATCTGTTTTGTTCTATTTTCAATAGATACATTTATTTGACTTCCATAACTTTGTTTCTTTTTAGGCAGGACCGACCCCTGATGCAGGGCACCCAGGGCGACCCCCCGGTCACAAGATTTAAAGAGGCCCAAAAAATAAATTAGTTTGTACTAGTATCATGCATTCATGCCCGTGCGTTGCAACGAGACATACTGTATGAAGAGAAACATACAAAATAATATATTTTTATAAAAAAAACCAATGAAAATAATATTTTTCAAAAATTGAGGGACATGCTAATAGAGAATTTATATGATTTTGTATTTTTAATTACCTTAAACTGTGATCTCTGATAATAATTTGATGATATGAACATTATTATTAAGTATCAATGATCGAATAATAACCATATTAAAACTTAGTTAGAAATATATTTACCACACATATCACCGATTATTTTATCGTCATATCAACAAAAAAAAGTTTATATAATTTTTCATCTCAAATGTTCACCAAAGTGTTGCACATAGCAGTACCATATAAGAAAACTCTACATATAAGGCACCCTGACTCTCTTATTCTTTTCAGAAGTGCATGAGATTGACGCATAACACAACCAAAAAAATATCAAATGAATTGAAGTTCTATTGTATAGTGGTGGGGGGAAGAATGCCTCATTCAGGATTGTCCAACTCTTGTATTTGCCTTCCTTCGTCTTTCTCATTATTGCAGGAAAAGCACTTGTAAGTAAGTCGAATAAGCTCCAAACTCTCTGGATAAGTTAGTCCATCAGAATATCAGTAAATAGTCATCCGGATTAGGGCTGTCCAAAAAGCTCGTAGCTCGTGGCTCGCTCGTGACTCACATCTGGATCGGTAACAGCTCGTTCGATAGTGGGCCGAGCTGTTAACGAGCTGGCTCGCTAACAGCTCGGGTCAAAATTAACGAGCTGAGCTAAGGTCTTACCTTGCTCGCCAGCTCACGAGCTAGCTCGGCTAGGCATCAATTTGTGAATTTGTATGAATTTGTGTGTATTTTATACTGCCAAGCTTGGTCCAGCTCGGTTCAGCTCGGTCCAACTCGGTCCAACTCGGTCCAAAAATATTTGTAAAATTTATTTTCTTCTTAAAACAAGGTCCAACCAAACCCAGTGAGCTAGCTCGTGGCTCGTGAGCTAGCTCGTCATGAGTTTGAGCTGAGATTTTAGCTCGCTAGCTGGCGAGCTAACAACTCGGTCCAGAATTAACGAGCTAAGCTAAAGCCCAGCTCGGCCCGAGTCAGCTCATTTACAACCCTATTCCGGATGTCCTTCGCCTTTGAATAATGTGCCAATATGTAATTCATAAAAAAACTAAAACAAACACACTAATTAAGCAGGATTAATGAATTTCAGTTTAGTATGACACTGAGATATACAACTGGTAAAGAACATGAAGATATTTTTTGTATTAAAGCCCCACAAGCTATATTTATCAATTCTTAGTAATTTTGAAAATTACATATTCTCTTTCTTATTTCCTTATCACAATCAATGATTTAATGATTTGTTCAAATCAACAACACAATTTACCAGATACCAGTACCAAGTTGACCTAATATATTTGGTAACGTTTATAAACTACCCACAAAAATCCGTGTAACTTTCCCTATATTAATTAATTGCTATACATCATAGATGGCGTGATATATTCAATAAATTTAATACTGTTAGAGTATTTCTATTATTGTAATTACGAAAAATTGAATTTATTTATCGCATCTGAAATTTACTCACATCAATTTAAGAATGCTTCCATTCTTGAAATTTAAATTTTACTGATACAGTATGAAATAATAATTTTAATACTGACAGAAATACTTTTTGGTAATTGCAGAAATGTAGATTTTCGTATTATTTGTAAAGTAATTACAGCTTTTTTTTTTTTTTTTATGTTTACAGCATTTTTAGACAATTTGTTATTTTTAATCAGCTTGTTAGACAAGTAAGTGCTCTATATATTTACAATTTATTGAATATATCATGGCATGGCATGTATAGCAATTAATTAATATAGGGATCAATTAATTAAAAGTTGTGCGGATTTACACGGAGCAATTAATTGATATACTAACACAATCAATGCTTTTATTAACACAGCAAATTTAAATATTTTACTTGTACGGATAAATTTAGTCTTGCTTAATTACTCTTTAAATGCCATATCTTATTTAAAATACATTTTCTTTATATTGATGGCCATTGCTTATTTATTTTATTTCCATAATTAATGAAATCTTCAGGAACCTGTAGGGAATGTTTGATTTTTTTTACATTGAAGTATAGCTACAGGAATTTACTAAGCAACCATTTAGTGAGGAAAAAAAATCTTATATTTTAGTAACTTTAATCAATTTAGTTGGATTTGCAACATCAAATATGCCATTCCTTGCATCATATGTCACTATTTATTTATTTATTGTTAGTTTATTACTTATATATATTAGATGGTTTGTACCAATTTTATATTATTGAGTTGTGAAAAAAAAGAGTACAAACTATATTCAAATAAATTACTGTAGTTCAACAAAAAAAAGATACTAAAAACTCTACTATTTGAAATTAAACTCATTGAAACAAAATATTATAAGATAAAAAATTGTTTGATAGAATGATTTTTTCCCATATAAAGAATGGGTTTTAAGTTTTATTATTTCTATTCTTTGAAAAAAAAAGTATTAGGTGAAGAAAACATGTACCTTACTAGTTATTTCTATCCCGCAACTTCTCAATTCATTATTTTCAAACAAAAAAGCTCCATTGCAATAATAATTATATGCTTTTATTGCAGTTCTTTTTTCTTTTCAATTGGTGTTATTTTAAAATTGTCTATGCTGTAATAATACAGTAAGAAAAAATTAATCATGTTGAATTTGTTAAACAAAATGATAATATAGTAAATTTATTGTTACACTTCTTATACTACACTAAATATATTCAAACAAATGAGGATCAAAATACATATTTAACTAAATATTAAATTATTGATGTATACAGGAAATAAATCTGATTGGAATAACACGAACTTGTTATTTGATCCCAACTATTGATCTTTGTTGAAATTCGCGCATGTAAAAGTTTGTTCTTTGAGATTTGCACTGAAAATTTTGAATTGTTGAGATTAGAATAACAGTTTCCTATAACAGCTTATTTATTTCTAAAGGTACGGATTATTTTTTTCCTTTGTTGTTGTTTTTTCAAATTAAATAAAAATTTAACAATAAATAGTATATATAGTAACTAATAAAAGATCTTTGTACTAGCTAGAAGATTGAATAATCTATGAGAGCCAAGATGGCAGTTGAAAGATATGTATGGGAGGGTAAAAATGTCTATAAAATTAAAAAATCTGAAGCTGTTGTCCAAATAAAAAAATAGTATGTTAATATCATCACCCAGATAATGCCGGTGATAATGCCCTGAATTTTTTTTATCAAAATGTCTGGACATGGTAGATCAAAACGGCTAGCATAAACCGCTTATTAAGAGTTAATGTAATTTCGCTAATCTGGACATTTTGATCTATAACGTCCTTTGGACATTATAGACAATCACTTTATTTTATATGTTGAATTTACCCGAATCTCTTCCCATTATCGATATTTATTTATTTTCTATTAATAAAAATTTCGGTGGTATAATAATTATATTTCATTAATTGGTATTGTTTAATAAATTTTAAGTGTTAAATTCTATTATTTTATTTTTTTTAAGTAAATATGTGAGTTTTTAAATTTTTGAAGAGTAAATATGTTATTATAAATTTTTGAAGGAAAAATACGTAATATTAAAGTTTTTGAAGGGGATACATGAAATTCCCCTATAAATAGATTTGTGCAGACGAAACCCTCGTCTCCCTCCTTTTTCTGTACCTCGCGTAAACCCTAAATTTAGACCTGAATTTCCGAACTCCCACCTCGAAGCCCTCGACAATTCTCAAATGAAACTAATGGGTGGCAAGAAGCGATCTTCCTCTTCAATGGAAGAAACAGTCAACGGCCGGACAGAGAAGGCAACTGATTCCACCACTTCCTATAGCAAAATATCTGAAAAGCTCAAACAAATGGAGAAGCGCAAGGCCAGAAAGGCTCTAGACAAGGAAAAGTGCCGCCTTGCCTCAGAAGGCGAGCAACAAGCGGATTCAAAATCTGAATCTACAACAGTAGAGCAAAAAGAAGAATCGGTATCACCAGCACCGCGTACAAGCGTGGCTAGCACCTCTCTGGCACATCCAGGATTGCATTTGGATTTGTTCAGCGGCCTCTCCTCACAAGAGAGCTATGTAAGAGAGAAGGCAGTTGAACAATTGGTCAGAGAGTTAAGGGATGTACAGAGGAGTTACGAGGAGAGCAATGAAGAGGTAGGGAACTTGGTCGATATGGAGACAAATAAAGATGATGGAATGGAGAATTGTGCACCTTCTCTGAGATATGCCATTAGGAGATTTATTCGCGGTGTATCCTCCTCCAGGGAGGTGAGAAAAATATATGGTTAATTATTTTGTTCGGTTCGTACATATTAGTATCCTACTTATTTAGCCAAGGAAGATTTGACTACTTTAATTAGCCAGAAAAGAGGAAAATAATAAATTTCTATTATCAGAAGACCAAGAGTCAGATTGCATATTGAATAATCAGTAAATATATTATATATCTGACAAGATAAAGACAAAGTGCAGTTCTATAACTTTTGAATAAAACAATGCAACTAATTAACACTCAATACTTAATTTTACCATGCTTAACACCTTAAATGCATACTACCTAATCAGATGAGTCTCAAACATAGAAGGAAAAATCGGCCGTTCCTGTCTGATCTGAACCGGAATCGGACTATGCCGATCTGATTTCAGGCCGAGTTACACAGTATGTGTTGATTCCAGTCAAATTTCGGCCGAAACGGTAAGATTCCAATGAAATTTGGCTGAAACGCGCTAATCTCACCGATCAAAATTTTATTTTCATGCGCTGTACGTGATTCGAACTTGAGAAGTCTTGAATACCATCCAACATAACTACAACCACACAATACAACCTTTTGTTACTAAAAAAATATAACTAAATGTATATATGTTGTAATTTGTATATATCCAATCCATTCAATCACCGATTGAGCATTCTGTTGCCTTTTTTTCCTTCTATGGTCTTAAACATTCTTTGGGATATTATTTTGAAAAGCGACAACTTACAAGAAGAAATTTAACTGAATGGATTTATTATACTAAAAGGAATAATTTCTAGGTGAGACATGCTCTTTAAATTTTCAAGAGCCACCCCAGATGGCATTCACTGCACTGCAGGAGGGCCGAGAAATGCTTCTCAGTCTTCCCTGAGGGAGAGACAGACTGTTTTTAGCTTTTTAATGAGACAGCAGCTGAGAACTAGGAGAGAGGGTAGGAAGCCCTATTGCTAGGTCAGGTGTCAGGGATTGATTCCGACCTGAAATTAGTCAATTTTAATCGGTTCTGGATCAGAACTTGCATCCCTTGGCCAAAATCTAGTCTGATTTTAAAAATTCAACAGCGATTGATGGATAAGGATACAACACTCTTAGTATTATATTAGTACAAATTCAAAAAATAGATGAACAACTGGTTTAAATCTTCAGCATGGTAATTGTTAGTTTATGGCATCACTGTTATTTGCTTATATTTTTGTACTATCAATTCATTTTTATTTTGTAATTTTTTTAATTTTTTTGCAGTTTGCAAGGCAAGGTTTTGCACTGGCTTTAGCGACTGTAGTTGGTAATATTCATGCAATAAAATTGGACTCTCTGATGAAGCTCATTGCAGAAGAGCTTGAAATTTCATCAGGCATGAAGGGTCAGGTATTGGAAACTAGAATCTGTACCAAGTTTGTACCAATCTAGCATTTTTTCATTCTTTTGTTCATTGATACTCCTTTTTCTGTCTTGTTAAGTGGTTGATAGAGGCATGTTTATTGATGTGAACTGGATCTTAGTACCTGCTTTTGTCACTGTACCTGTAACACGCAAAACATTTGGTGTCAGTTGTGATACTAATGAGCTGGTTCTTCAGGAATAAAACATATTCCACTAGAAACTGCAATCCGTTAAAATAGCCAAAACAAAAATAGTTATCTTGAATCCACCAACATAGTCAAAACAGAACTTACCAAATGCCTTACCGTATTAACAAATGATGGAAAAAAATCTACTATTGTAGTATTTCAATGGAGCCAGAAGAAAATTATCAACTAATTGAAACTGCAGGTTTTTTTCCAGGCATGTAAAAATTATGTTTGAAATTTTTTATAAGTTGAGATTTTTGGCAAATTTTTTCTAAAGCCGTGACAAAAATTGTACTACGATAATCTGAACTGGCTTGTTCACTTCCACAGAGATCTGTTTTTTCTAACGTTTCCTTGGGTGTTATTCACAGGAAGCTAAAGACAATCTCTTGGGCTGCCTTTTTGCATATGGGTCACTTGCCAGGTCATCACGAATTTCTGAACAATGGAAGTCAGATAAGAGTTCATCAATTGTGAAGGATTTTGTTGATACTGTGACTTCACTTGCAGCAAAGAAGCGTTATTTGAGAGAGCCAGCTGTTTCTATCATTTTGGATTTGGCCAATAAGGTATGTAGCAGTGTTGTGCATGTTTGGTTTTGTTGTTACTCTTTGACAAGAATAAAGGATTTCCATACCCAGTGCTAGTAGGTGGTAGTACTGAGCCAAACACTTATGGTATAGATACTTGCAGGATGGCAACCATATAATTAAGAAAAGAACAAAAAACCAAAGGTAACAGGATGATTACAATCATTGCAATGACGATAATTTATATATAGTTTCTCTCAATGGAGCAACAAATCTTCAAGAAAATTGCAAAAGACGATAATTTATGTCCCAGCTGATAACAATTTAAATACAGTAGCTTTTCTCAGCTTTGTATTAGGGTTGCATTGAAAACTAATTTTGTAATAGTTTTCAGTTCTGATGAAGTATGTTTGGAGCCATTTTATGTTGCAGTTACCTGAAGAAGCTATACTGACTGAAGTGGTGGAAGCCCATGGCTTGAATGATTGGTTTGAAAGAGCTGCTAAAGTTGGGGACCCTGATGCACTTTTCATTGCACTCAAGTTACAGGAGAGGGTAAATACTGAAAATGATGTGCTTGGAAATTTACTCCCATGTCCTTTCAGTGTTGACAAGTTCTTCACCCGGGACTATCTATCGTTTCTCTCTCCTTGTTTTAAGGTAAGATTCTGACATGTTGTGTTGGGATATAGAAAGATATTCTGCATTTAAAGTCAATGAAATTTGGTTTTCTGTAAAAATCCAATGACTTGTGAAATTTGAGAGTGCAATTGATAATTGAGATTTTTTATGATAGGTCCCTTTACTCAAGAAAATTTAACTCAAGTACAATGACCAATTTCCCCTATTTTATGTGAATTTGGCCAAATATTAGTTACCTGTTGTCTCCAGGTAATTTAGAGATATGTAGGAGGTTAGGTGCAAACCTGCTGATTCTTAAAATTTCTTGTGTCTATTGGAAAAGTGCATACTATATCATTCCAAAACCCAAAATCGGAAAGGCTTTTGCCTCATATAAAGTTCCAATATATTGTTTTGTGGAAGTATTTGAGTTTATTAGTTAGTTTTCAGAATTCCTGTAAGAGCAAAGAAATTTACTTTATTATGATGAAAATTCTTACACGTATTCGTGAATCTAGATATGACATTTTCTGTAATCTACTGGTATCTTGGGAATATTTGAGGTTTGTTTCAAACATGGAATTTTTTTTATTTCTATGTTGTTTGGAAACATTGAGAAATTTTCATGTAAGATTCAAAAATCCCAAATAACAAAAGACAAATGCTGATTAAAGCACTGACTGCTTTTTACTAAAATGTCTTTTGAACAATTAGGAATCAACATTTTGCCTGCCACGCTTGCATGGAGTTTGGCCAGTGGTGGTAAACATGCTATTACCAGAGATTCGCACTTCAGAAGAGACAAACCTAACAACCAGAGCCACCAAAAAGCACAAAAAAAGTAAAAAAGGCAGCTCATTAGAGGATAGATCTGCCAACCTTTGCAATTTCTGCGACGTTGTAATAGAATCATCACTCCTCTCATCTTCCCATGACCGAAAGTACCTGGCACTCAACATACTACTATTGACCCTGCCTAAATTACCTTCTTCAGGCCTACAAGTAATTCTTTCTAGCAAGGTTGTATACTGTTTAATGGATATTTTATCAAACAAGTTGTCATGGCTTTACAAGGCAGGTCAACACTTTTTATCCGAGGTGATAAATTTTGTTGGTGACAATTTGGATAGAATGGTTGCAGCAACAGTGTCCTTGCAAAAGCATACCGGGGGTAGATTTGATAATATCACGAAAACCCAGACAGTAAGACAACTTATTGCAAAATTTGATAATGCTGTGGGATGCATGCACTTGGTGGAAAGTTTGGTGTCTTTGTTTGTTGATGAGGGGCCCACTTCTGATGAGCCATCAGACCATAGTCAGACAACTGATGAGAACTCAGAGGTGGATTCTTCTGAGGACAAGGACCTTTTAACAAATGGAAATGAGAATGACTCAGATACACTAAAGAACTGGGTGGTCGATACCATGCTGGCCGTCGTCAAGAATTTGAAACTGAATTCAGATTTGGAAATCGTGACGGATGAAGAGATTGTTAGGTTTACTGAGGATAAGTTCAAGGTCCAAGCTGCGATAATGAAGTTTCTCACGGTTCAGGGTCTATTTACTGCCTCATTAGGTACTATATATTGTATTCCACTTTTTCAAAAAAAAAAAAAAAAGGTACTATATATTGTTCAACTCATCCCAATGTATTATTTATTACCTATGACTTCCCTCCTTTTTTGCCTTTATAGTGGCCAATCAGTTGGTATTGTCGCGGGAACGAATTGTACTTGTATGGTACTATATACAATGTTTGGTACCTTATGGCTGCAGGAAAATTCTATTGTAGTTGTGTACATGTGAAATCTAGATAATGGTTACATGATTGTTGAACTATAAATATAAGGATGTGTATAGTTTAAATTTAAAAGAAGTGTGTCCGAAAAAACTTGCATATCCAGAGGATCATCATGTTGGACTTTTAATAAATAAGGGGCTTAGGGTAACTTTGTCCTCTTTTGGCCAAGAGTATTAGAAACTTGGATACAGTAAATTTGTACCAGTAGAAACATAAAAGGTTCAAATAATAGAAAAATACAGTACGAGAACTGCATTGCTACAGAAAATTTCCCTGCCCTTTAAACAAAAAAGAAATTGAAGAAGAAGAACACACATGTAAACACATAATGACTTTTAACTGGCTGAAATATGCTGAGGGGAGAACTTTTCTGTTTTTGACATGAAACAAGATAAAAAAAATGGCGTAATGCACCTTTGAAATTTTATGCTATTGAAGATATACTGATTATATTTCCTTTGCTCCTAACAGGTACAGAGGTTACTTCTTTTGAGCTGCAAGAGAAATTCAAGTGGCCAAAAGCTGCAATCTCCAACACTTTAAGAGAATCATGCATTGAGAAGCTGCAGGTACTATTGGAGGAGGAGCAAAAGTCGGAGCAGTCCTGTGTGCTGAACGAGATCAAGCCAAATGATATTGCCTCCTACTTCACCAGTTTTGTAGAAACGGTGTCCAGCATTCCTTCAGTGTCACTTTACACGGCTTTAGGGAGTGAGGAGGAATGGGCATTCAAAATGCTCCTGAAAATGGAATTGGAACTGTCTAATGAGGTAATCTCTCTGTCCCCCTCCCCCCGTTCCCTCCTCCTGCAGAAAGAGAAGAAACCAAAATTATCATGAATGGGAAAAGAGCCCAGGCCTTATTCACTGTTTTCACAAAGCCTTCTTGGAGAAATTCAAAAAGAAATAAATATATACATAAGTTACATCCACAAATCATAAATTAATTCTTCAGATCTCCCGGTTTCATTTTATCCACATAAAGCATCCCTAAGACAGAGGAACCATAAAAAGAAAAATAATATATTTGACTTTAGCTGATCTGTAGTTTACTTTTTGCCATTCAGAAAAGAGAAGTGGGCCCCGGAATTGATTCATCTAGAATGCACGCAATGCAGTTTCTTCTAATCCAACTGCTGCTCCAGATACTTCTCCATCCTGGGGAATTCCAGGAGGTGGCAATCAACTTGACTATTTGTTGCAAGAAGGCCTTCCCTTTTCTATCTCAAGAGGAGGAAGAGGAGGAAGAGGAGGAAGAGGAGGGTTCCGCACCTCAATTAATGGATGTTCTTGTCGATGCATTTCTTCCCCTCCTGTCTCATTCTTCAGGCCCGATAAACTATGCTGTTAAACAGGCAAGTAGCTGAGGGATGTGTTTTATGTTATTTTATTTTTTTATTTTCGCAGAGCTCCCCCTGCCCAATTTTCAGATAATACCCAAAATTACTCATCTTAATATTTCATGGTTTTGCCACTTGAAAAATCTAACAATTAGAAAGAAAATATGAAAATTGTGGCATTGTAATTTTGTTATCTTGTATTGATCTCACCAGTTTCAGTTCTTGTCTGCTATAATTCAAATGGCTATATCAAATAAATGCATATGGATCATTTCTAGCCTATCCCAACTTGTATGAGACTAAAGTTGTTGTTTTCTTTTCATCTTCTCATTTGTTGGAAGCCATTGGTAACCTCAGTTATTTTTGTGGGCTATTGAATTAGGTATTCCGATGCTTCTGTGAGGAAGTGACTGATGCGGGGCTTATTCGGATGCTACGAATTGTAAAAAAAGAAATGAATCAACGCCGTCTGGCACCGGATGAAGGCAATAGCGGGGATGAAGAAGAAATTGAAGATGAAGATGACTTCCATGAAATCGAGGATGATGATGATGCTGGGAATGGCAGGGCCGGAATTAGTGACGAGTCTGAAGGGATAGCAGAGCCTGGTTCTGTAATTGATGTGCATGATGAGGATATGGAGGATGAGATGGATGTCGACACAACCACCAATGAGGATGAAGATGAAGACGACTTCCATGAAATCGAGGATGATGATGATGTTGGGACTGGCAGGGCCGGAATTAGTGACGAGTCTGAAGGGATAGCAGAGCCCGGTTCTGTAATTGATGTGCATGATGAGGATACGGAGGATGAGATGGATGTCGACACAACCACCAATGAGGTTAGTTCGAACTAATGGCAGCTAGGAAATGCCATCAAAAACAAGAAACGCCAAACCCAACAAACCAGGTGAATTTACAAATGGAAAAAACGTATGTTACTTTTCTAATCATCTGTCCATATTGTTTTGGTTTGAAACAGGTTGATGAAAATGAGGATTCAGAGGGGATGGATGACGATGCGATGTTCAGGATAGATGCATACTTGGCAGCGATGTTCAATGAGAAGAGGATCTACTCTGCTACTCAATCACAATTCCAGTCCTTTAAATTCCGTGTCCTCTCCCTCCTTGAGATCTATCTCCACAAGAATCCGGGTAACTCAATCCAGCCTATTTTTTTTTTCATGATCTCGTGTTTTCTGCTATACATAGTTCATGTAAAGTGTTTCCTGTTAAGTATCTTGCCATTGCTGAACGGGCTGAGTCGGGTGGGTTAATTTGGTCTGGGTCCGAATCTGCCATTTATTTTCTTGCTGTCCAGTTTGGTGGAATATAGACTGAGACCGGCTCCAATAAGTAGGTGTGTGTGCTGGTGGAACAGGTCCCAAGTGCCGAGTACTAATTTGTTCCTCTCAGGACCGAAATTTGTACTGTTTCTATTGGTCTATTCATGTATAATAAATTACAAATGGAAGATGCAAACATCATCATACATCTTAGGATGTTTGAACACTTTTTTAACTGTTCTTTTTCCTCAACTGAACAGGGAAAACCCAAGTTTTGACTGTCTACTCCTTCCTTTTACAAGCCTATGTCAAGTCACATGCCAACACAGGTGGCAAACAATTTAGACAACGCATAGCTGGCATCATACAAAAGAAAATATTCAAAGCAAAAGAATACCCCAAGTTCCCTGAAAACCAGATCGAAACTCTCAAAACCCTAATTGAGCAAAGTCTTAAATTGGTTTCTCGTTCCCGGTTCAAAGATGTCTCCAACCTGGCTCAAAATGCAACCTTTTGGCTACTTAAAATCACCACCTCCATGAATTTGCCAAACTCCGAACTGGAGAGTGTGGTTGAAGTCTTTAAGAACACATTGGTCGACTATTTTAATAAAAAGAAGTCCCGGCTAAAACTAGGATTTGTAAAAGAGGTGGTTAGGAGGTATCCTTGGGTGGGCATACCCCTTTTCAGCCTTCTATTAGAAAAGTGTGGCTGGGCCAATGCTGAGTTTAGGCAGATTGAAACTCTAGATCTTCTTGACTTCATCATGAAATCACATGAAAAAGACACCCCCAGTTCTTCCAAGCTGGTCAAGAAACACCTGAAAGCTATCTGCGGATTGATTGGAGACCTTCTGACAAATTTGCCCCAGCGGCAGTCCAGGAGAGATGATGTGCGGCGATTTTGTACAAGGGTATTAAATGTAATATCTGGACTAATCTAAATAAAAGTTTTGTTGAAGCATTAAAGCCTGAAGTTTGTGCGCTTTGTGAAGTTCAACTTGGTGCAGCTTTTCAAAATTTGAAGACGGAGATTAAGTAAAAGAATAAAGGGCAGGTAGGGTAATTTATGTTGTGTTAGTCAATTTTTGGTTAGATTTAATGTTACTCATTAAAGCAGTATATCTCTAATAAGCTAGATTTTTATAACTTAAAAGATTTTGTGTACTATTCTTTCAGTAGTATTTGCATTTGTCCGTAATAGAGATTTTGTTTTGGGTGCACTGCAACTTCACTGTTCCACTTTTTGTTTAAATGATATGAGAGCTTATTGGATCATGTTATGCCAACATTTTTCTCCAAAATATGAAAATATCTCCGATTTATTTTTCTTCATTTGATCTGGAATTAGTCGCATTATGATTTGTTGAAGCATTTAAGTGCGTTAAGCAACTTTAGAAATGGGCTGTATGGTGAGTTGTGATGTGGCATAATTGTTGAATAAAATTATTATGTACTATACAGAAAAATAAAAATCATAATGCATTTTACACTAATAATGACGAAGTTGCATATCGGTTCGGTCAAATTATAGAATATTGGTTCTCTGCCAATATTGAATAAATATGAATATTTCCATAAACTAGTAGGCCTGCTAAACGCGTTTATCAGCCGACTCGAATGAGTCAAATTGAGCTGAGCTCGATTCGAGTTGAGCCCAAACTCAGCTCGAACTCGAAATAATTCTTCGTTTCTCTAACTGAGTCAATTTGATCCGAGACGAGCTGCCCATTGAGTCGAATCATTTCCTTCCTTCGCTTCTCCCTGTCAAAGCTCCATCTGCTCTCTCTCGCTGAGTCGCTCTCCAGTCTCCATCTACTCTTTCGCTCTGTCACTCTCCAGTCTCCATCTTCTCTCTTCTCTCAAATGCGCACGCTCTCTCTCTCACTCAGCTGTTTAAATTGGATAGAAATACTAAGTGTAGCATTACAAAATAAAAACGAAATCTCTTATAACCCATAAAATTAAATAATAGAAAGTCCCACAAAACTATATGTTTACTGGTTAAGTACCGGTATAAATATGGCACTGGTTAAGTACTGGTATGAAGAAGGATGCAATAATATCTTCGCAAAATTTGTCGAATCTATTGGCAGTGAACAGGTACGTATCTAAATTTAACACTGTGACTGGACTGCTTATTTAATAGGTACATCACACACTGTGACTGGACTGCTAATTTAACACCAGTTGTGTCAAATTCTATTAGAAGGGAACAGGTACATATCTAAATTTTGGTACTTTATTGCATAAATTTATCCAAAATTTGGTGCAGTATGAGTGAATGGATTCAATTAAAATCATATTAAATGGATCAATCTTCTATCTGTGATGCTTGATTAACTACTCATGCTCAATTGTTTCACAAATCCATATTGAATTAAATGAAGTTGGATCAATACAGTGGTGCCAATTTGGTATCTATTCACTTCTGTCATTGGTTTTGAGCAATTAGTGACTCCACTTCTTTCAGGGAACCCAAATTTGAAATTCATTTTCGATCAATACACGACTAGTTCAGTACTGGAGTTTGAACTAAAATAGAATAGTGGTATCTATTTTTCTCTCTATTGCTTACAATGCCGGAATATATGCATATTATAGTTAGTTCAATTGTGTGTTTTTATATTCAGGTTGTTGTCAACAGTGAATTTTGAATTTGATTGGCCTCTTTTCACTTGTGATATTTTCTTCTCAAGGGCTATAAGAGATTAGCAGCAGGTTATTTATTTGCACAATGCAAATTCATTTAAATTTAGGAAGATGACATATATACAGGAGTAGAACTAGGGTGCTCCTAAGTTCACCTAATCTCTTGTGAACTTGATTTTAAAATATATCAAATCAACTTTAAACGATGAATCCAAACCGTTGAAATCCTTCTATCTAATGATTGATGTGTCTTCATATGAAAATTTTAAAGTTTCGAATTAATTTAATATAAAATCAAGTGGTCAAAGGAGTCCAAAAAATGAATGCATTAAAATTAATTTATAAATCTTAAACTTTTGACCACTTGACTCTATATTAAATTAATTCGAAACTTTAAAATTTCCACATGTAGATGCATCACTCATTAGGTAGAAAGGTTTCAACGGTTTGGATTTATCGTTTAAAGTCGATTCGATATATTTTAGAGTCAAGTTCACAAGAAGTTTTGTGAACTTAAGAGCACCCTAGTTCTACTCTATATACAGATATTTCGTGTAATATAGGATCAATTAAGTGCAGTCTAATAATTGATTCCTTTTAACCATCACTTTTTATCGAACTCGACCCTTCTTTCTATTATGGCCTACATACTTTCTATACTCTCATTTCCATTTTTTGGCATTATGGTCCCTTGGGTTTCTAAAATCCCTATGTATGTCTACAAGTAAAGGATTGGTTCATAGTTCATGCATATTTTGGGATGCTTTCAGTATAGTATGGTGCTATTTTATACTTCTGTATATTTTATTTTATTTAGAACTAATCAAGAGATGAAACATTTTTGTTGAGTTCATCTCTCAATTTCATTCCCAAATGAACCCTGATGTCAGAGATTCTCAAAGCGAACCGATCGAAGTAAGACAAAATCATACCTAGTTTCACAAACAGTACTAGTATTACATCATAGAACCATGGTTTATCGATACAGCTGCAAATGTTGTTGCATTTATCTCTTCTAACCTTCATTTTAAAAGTTAAACTAACCAAAGAAAAACTTACCTTTCGAACTAGTTTGGTACTAGTATACAGCAGGTGGTACCAGCCGCTAATCAAGTTAGGATTCTTCCTTTCATGTTTTAATTTAGTTGATGTTTATTAAATGTTCTGAATTAAGTTGGGTGCACCAAAAATTTTAGTTGCACAAAATATATTCTTGAATGCTCTAAATGTCTAACTTATAATTTTTGAAGGGTTTTACACAATAGCAGTATGCATCAAATATGGATGCTTTATATTGTTTAGGCTTCTAATATTAGAAAGTTTCTACTTTTGAAATTTTTATTTGTTTATCAATTGTTTCAGGCTATTGTTGCACCAGCAAACTAGATGACTTCATTTACAGTGCTCAATCATCTTTTGAATTATAATTTTAGTTAATAAATCCTGAGCTAGTGCAGCAGTCTGTTCTCATCAACCATGGAGATGTTTTTGTATTCGAATTTCACCACTTGTTAAATGATTCCATGAGCTGCTTCATTATGTGATGCTCAGTTTGATTAGGGCAGATTGGGGCAGTTTGAAATTATAATGGTTTGATTAGGCAGTTTGATTTTGAATTTCAGTGAATTTTCTACTGTTTGTACGTACTAAATTATGAATAATCAGGTACGTATAATGGAAGTTCAATTTGATGCGTTATAGCTGAATCTCAGAATTTGGTTGCAGTATTTAATGTTGATAAGAAAGAGGTGGCAAACAGGCTGTGAATTCAACGACTTATCGAACAGATTAGCGACTCTTTATAAGATCCACAATTCACGAGCCGATTTTTGGGTCGATTCGAGTTTGGACCGAGCCAAGAGTATCAAATGGACCGAGTCAATTATTTGATCTCACTAGTGCAAAATATGACATCAGTATCGGCACATCAGGGTCGGGTATAGGCAACAAGTGATACTAATTGTCTTCTGGAACGAGTAAAATTAAAAGCCGTAACTAAAAGTGACAATCAGGGACGGTCGTTTATAAATGACCATTACAAATTGTCACGTTTAGTAATGGTCGTTTATAAATGACCGTTACTGATTGTCCATACATTATTAGTAACGATCGTTTATAAACGGCCGTCTCTGATTGTCACTTTTAGTAACGGTTCTTTATATAATCGTTACTAATTGTCCATTGACAATCATGGCAGCACAATATTTATTGGATGACTCAGAGTTACATATGTGCAAATTAATTAATGTATGCCATTGCAAATAATATGAAAAAAAAATACAAAATTTTTTTCAATTTTTATTGCGGTTTCTATAGCCAAATTATACTTACAATTTTTATCGGTTAGATTGAGACCGTCAGATCATCATTGCGCACGAATATTAAATACATATGTGCATCGCCTAGGGTCAGATTTAAAGAGAAATATGATGTCACCTCAGAGTATAATGACTCCCTACCCACATCTATTCAAAAGGAATAAATCAAGACCGCTCTTCACTTATTGGATGGCATGGAAGCTTGATATTTTCACATCACCTAATGCATGTACAACAGTACATATGAAAAAAAATTCAAATTTTTATTTTTATTGTTTTCACATTTTATATGGTCAAATAATACTTGTACATGTAATTTTTATAAACTTTCATCATTATATGCCCCTTCAAATTTAGAAAACATTTTCAGACCATTCATTTTCAAATGGAAAATCAACGGTCGATCTGTAGTGAAATCATTCCAAATTTATTTTAAAATGATCAAGGGAGAACATTGAACGTAACCAACATAAAAGTTCAAAAAAATTATTATGTATGAGTTTCGATCCAACACGAAGTATTTATGGCCATACAATGCTTCAATTTTCGATCAACTAGATGGATGGGTAAGTAAAATCAAATTTTGATCAAACTTGGGCGCAACACGATAAATGCAGTGCTCTTTAATTTAAACTGTTGATAGGCATAAAATATATACATATTTACACATGTTCGATCTAGATTTGATTCTGAAAATACTCTAAATATCTTGTATTTTGATCTATAAATGTCTTAGATTACAACTGGAATCAAGTTACTGCGTTTGTTTGCTTTAAATTGCAGAAAATGGTGAAAAATGGCGAAATACGGCCTTCCAAGAGCCTAGTGAGGACACACGGATTCCGATACGGCCAAAATAAGTACTCAGATGGATTTTCTGGACGCATGCCAATTTTTTTAACATATAATAAGATTTTCATCAAAATTCGTGCCAGTGCAGGTCGCACGGATCTTGATGCGGGCCACATTCTGGATGCACAGAAAGTCCGAGCGCAATGCGGGTCGTACTCAGTTTTTCAGCTTTCGACACAGTTTCGTATTTTGGGCATAATTTGGTCATACAAACTCCGTTTTGGGCATATGACCACTTTATGGAAAGCTAATAAGAATATATACAACTTTCATGAAGGAAGAAAATCCAAATTCGGAATGTAAAATCCATTGCGGTCCGCACTAACCGCAGTGCGACCCGCATTCGGACTTAAAAGATAGTTTTTGCTATTTTTGGAAAGCCAGATCATGCCCGGTTGGCAAAGTTAGTGGTTCTAATTATGGAGAACGTGTGGAACATTGTTTTCCACGTTTCTAGGGCATAGAAAAGGCTATATAAGGAAAAAAATTTTGCTCATTCAGGAGATCTCATGATCTCTCTACACATACCATCTCTCCACATCTATCAATCAATCCATCTTCCAATCTCTTCCATTTTTGGAGTTAAGGTAAAATCAAAGGCAGAAATTTGGAGAAGAAGAGCAGAATTCTCAAAGCAAAGCAAGCTAGCAAGAGATCTCTATAGTAGTAAGGGTTGTAATCATTTCTTTTTCAATTCTTCTTTGTTTTAGCCAATTTGTAATAAGTTTTTTTTGTAAGTTTTGCATCTCTATGAGAGGCTAACTTCTTCTTTAGGGGTGTAGGTCAAATGCATGAACTTGTTTGATTCTATTCTATTTGGTTCTTTATTTTTATGATGATTGTTTGATTTGATTGTTAATTTCTGTGATTTCTTCTTTGTGATCCTCATAATTTGTGCTTGAATTGTAGTTATCCCGCTTTAGGTCTTTTAGACTCCAAAATAGCTTAGGATCATATAGGATAGTATCAATTATGTCACAAAGCCATTAGGATTTAGGTTAGAGAAACATCATCTTTTAATCTAAACCGGAACTACAGAAATTAAGGTTAGAGTTTGGTATAAAATTTCACAGTTGGAGTCAAACCCTAAGTCGGGACATCTTGAACCAAATTAGAGATTGGTATGAGTTGTCTTCACCAGCTAAATTATTAAGTACCGAGATCTAAGGAGGTGATAGACTAACAAAAACTTTATATCCTAGATGATTAAGGCGATGTACTTTACCGTGAAGTTATGATCATCTAGGCACGTTACTAATTCACGCAAGTGACCCTTTTTAACATATTTGGTTAGAAACCCCATCAAAATCAAACATGAATTTAAACAAACAAAATAGATAGGATTAAATAAGGGATTGTAGACCGAAAGCCCAAGATTCTCCAATTTTTGTCAAAATCCTAATTTCATTTTACTCTTTCTTAGTTTTTGTTTAATCCTTCAACTCCTCGGGTATTGAACCCACCTACTTTAGGAATTTAGAAATTAAAACATTCTCAAACAAACCTTCCAAACAAACAATTCTGAAATTATTCTTTAGAGCTAAAATTAAAATCTCCCCTTATCCCTTGGATCGATACCTTTTATACTATATCGATAGGTTGTGCGCTTGTAATTGACCATTCATTGAGTATTTAGGTTTATAAATTTAAAAGTAAAACGAGTATTAAGTTATAGCAAAAACCCTATACCAAACTACTCAACAACTGTTCCGATTGACTAACGGACGATATATTCCCGTACATCTTCATTAACTCACTGAGCAAAAGTTTATGTTTCATGTTCATGAATCAGAGATGTGAGTCACATATGCAACATGCATGTAATGCTATATAACTTAATGTGTCAAAATCATTTAATTAAGCAATAAACATGTTATGACATTAATTATTGCATAAATTTCATTAATATAATTTCCAATACAAAATATATTATGCAATTAAAGACGAATTTTGATGTTAATTGACTAAATTTCACTATATATTTTTACAAATATTGACACATGTTGAAGTGACAAATTATGATAAAATTCTATAAAATTAATGATTACAAGTATGGTTATAGAAACCGTAAAAAATTTGAAACTATGTTTTTAATTTTTTTTCATATTATTTGTTGTACTTTTAATTTTATTTTGACTTTACAAATTTGACTTTATAAAAGGTCACACAACTTATTTTATTTTATCAAGTATAATTTTTTTAGAAAACATTAAGAATTTAGAAAACCTTCAAGTATAATATACATATGTAAATCACAAAAATATTTTGGTTCACTTTTAATTTATTTTGAATTTAAAATTTTGATTTTATAAAAGGCCACTCAGCACCTCTCTCTCTTTGATATTTCGTCCCCCGCCTGTCAATTGAATTCGCATCCTCTGAGATATCTCAAACTTTTCGTGACTTTTTCGAATATCCCAATCGTTCAAATACATTCTGCACGAATCTCAAAAGTCAAATAATACAGGCTCCCTATGGTTCCCTGAATAGGCACCGGACACGTCGGTCATGCAAAAATTGAGATATCTCAGAGGATACGCAGCTCCTGTCAATTTTTACTTCTCCCTCTAATATTTCTCTCCCCGCCACTCCCCCCCCAAACCCTAAATCTATTCTATCCCTCCCAAGATTTTTATTTTCGCACAAAATTTTCGTTCCCCCTCCTTAAACCCTTACTCGACCCCGCCCAACCATTTCCCTAGGCACCCATTAGCCGCCCCCACCCCATTCTTTCTTCCTAATTTCATATTTTTTTTCTTTGTTGTGGTTCAAACCCTTGTCAAAACCTACTCCACTTCCTTCTCCACCCTCGTCAAAATTGCGATTTGAAATTGGACAGGCGGGTTCGGTGCCAAGGCTTTGTCGACACAGCCTTCTCCACCTTCGTCAAAACTGTGATTTGAGAGCACTTACTGTAAATCTGTCCAAACCCTTTTGTTTTTTTTCCTTGTCTCTGATGCTCGTGGTGACACGAGAGTTGAGCCTTCTTGTTTAAACCACATAATTGCTTGCTAATTTTTTATCGTGCTCGTTTACGATTTTTGTTGTGCTCATGTGAACCTCTTGATTAATGAAAAATTGGGGAAATCTGAAATTCTTAGGCGGATAGTCGATCACTATCTGAAATTCTTAGTAGCAAAGGAAAGAGAGTATTGATTTGGGAATTGGAAATTAGGCAATCTTAGCAAGATTCATTTTGGATTTTGCTTTCTCAAAGCAGGTTTTCTGTGTTTGGAGGAATGCTGGTAAAGTTTCAGTGACCTCCCTTTCACTCTCTATTTCTTTCTGTCCCTCTTGCAAGTCAAGAGGCAACTCTGACAGCTGCTGACCAGGTGTAGACGTTCCCTGCGTGGTTAGGCGAAGCAAGATGCAGGCGTGTGGGGGCTAGGAAAGAGCGCCGGGGCTGACGAGGTGTAGGATTGGACAGCTGGTGTGGCACGCTTAGGCGAAAGGGGGCTCAGGTGCCTTGCTTGAATTTTGTTAACCTTAAATTTCATTTATTTCCTCCTAATATTTAGTAGATTTATCATCTATGAGCTTAATTTTGCTCCTATGTATTGTTGTCTTCACCTTCTCTCATTGTGGTTTGCCAAGTTATCATCTACATGAGTTCTAATTTATTTTTTTTACTATGCTTTCTGCCATATCTTGCTGACAGATTTGGGGACAATGTTTGGAGGCTTGTATCAGTACCAGCACCATACCATACTGGTACACATCGTTAAGAATGCAATGTTCTAATTAGAATTTTTGTTGTCTCCCATTTCATAATTGAGTGACATTATTTCTGAAATAAGTATTAAGTTTTAAAGTAATCTCATAAATAATTTGAAGTGAAGGGATGTCAAGAAAAATAATTACTTCTAATGGTTCAATTCGGATCATCATCATAATTATAGCTTGAATTTTCCCGAGAGGAAGGCTTATGATGCCCAACAGGTCCTTGCAAATAACATCTCTAATTTTCTAGAAGGTATCATTTTTATCTTGTTGTTCTTGTACCAGTATGCCTATTGTTTGTTCTATTATGTGTACTTGGTAATTGTTTTATGTAATCATGAGGGTCCTTGCTAAGTGCTTCAGGTCCGAACTGGTGGAAACTGTATAGGGATATATATATGCACTGTTATCAGTATGCCCACAAAAATCAAACAGTATTTGACACAAAATAAGGATATGGCGCACACTGTATAGTTCATTATATCTTGAAAATTTAACTGAAATTAATTTCAGTTATGTTATTTTAGTTGACTATTATGTTTTCTTGTTTTTTATTCTAATGCAAAACTCTTATCTTGCCTCGAAGGATGCATGCATTTTTTCTATGACCAAAGATTAAAAAAAAGATAAATGTGTATACTGATGCAGGTTCAGAGAATATTGGAGACCAGTGAGTGTAAATGCGGGTAAATATGCATAATGAGCAGGATTAGAGACAAGACAAAGGTTACTTATATTTTATTACTTATATCTATTACTTTTTCTTTCTTATATTTTGTTAATCTTAATTATTTGTTGATTAAGTGTTAAAAATTATTTTAAACTGCAAAAATCATTCGATCTTGTATGCGGTTCCCAAACAAGGTATGTTCATCTATTACACATTAATTATAATAAAAATTAAACCGTCTACTTAGCTAACTGAAAACTATTCTTTCATGCAGTTCCCACAATGTATTGCCCTACTCTGATGAAGCAGTTTTGATGAAATCAGGTGTACGTGGAGAGTGTTCATGCATGAGCATTGTAAATGATTGACGGTTATAAGTTATGTAGGAACAAAATTATTTTGGAAGTGTAAGCAATGTCTAATTTTCAATATTGTTTATTTTGTTGAAATTAATATAGTGATTTTTGGTATTTGTTGTGTTGAAAATTGTGTGATTTTTGTGAAATTGAAGAAACATTTATTTTTGGGAAAATTTAGGATGTGTTATGACTGAAAAATTAGACTAGCAAAAATATATGGTAGCTAGCTAAATATATATATTTTTTTAATATAAAAAAAATCAGTAACGGTTATTTATTATATAAACCGATATTGATTAGTAACGTTAGCAACGGCTATTAATAACATCAGTAATGACTCTTATTTAAAGACCATCCTTGATAGTACATTCACTAACGGTTATTTATTAAATAGCCATCCTTGATAATACTTTTAGTAACGGTCGTTTATTATCGACCGTTATTGAAAGTCACTTTTAGTATCAGTTATTTAAACGACCGTTCTTGATTGTTGAATCTGTAATGGTTATTTAACCATTACTGATTATTAGTACTATCAGTATCGCCTCTATGTCCATCCCTGATGTGCATAAACGACCGTTCCTGATACCTATTTTTCCACTAGTGTCTGAGTCTGAGTTTGGGAGTGAACCTTGAGAATGGAAAAAGTGCTAAGAATACTTGATACTCCAAGTTCGAGAGTTAGAGCTCCTCTCACAACTTTGCAGCCTTTGCGAAACATTAAAAAAAAATTCAGCAAAATTGCACCAAATAATTTGGCTACATTTGATGTTTGCATGATCAATATAACTGAACATGTATATACTGATACAAGTTCTTCTAGGTTTCTTTCATCACGAACAACCTCTTTGTAGTCGTAGAACCAAGTTGACTGTTTTCTTTAGTAACTTCACTGTACAATTCAGTAGAGAATAACAAAACTGGACACCAATTTAGCACATTGCATGACCAAGCAATCAGCATCAATAATCCAAAAAGCATTGCTTAACCCTGAATTGAGTATTTATACCTCACATAATAAATACTTAGTTTGCCTAACTAAGCCTCAGAGTCACAGTTCTTTATATGAATTTATTTTCACACATAATTTTTGAGGGGTGATTGAAAAATACCAGTAAATTGTAGGCTCCATTTTTTGAGGTTCTTATTTGACTGTTACAATAAAACTATTAAATTCAACATGTCTATACTTTTTCTTATAAAGGTGAACTTTAAAACCACATATACTTTCTCTTAGTTCTAAGAAACAGCATAAATCGAATGTCATTACCTAAACCATTATGTGACATCTTAAAAATAAATATTTAGTCATAATTATTTATGTCTATCATATAATTAAAATTACATGCTTTATGTAAAAGATTTGTTGTGTTTAAATTTTGAGGACAATTTTTTTTGAAGGGGGTAATAATGTAACACTTCATCAATTAGTTATATTTTTAAAGTATACAAATAATTACAATATAATTTTGAGAACAAAATTCTTGAGGGGAATAATGTAAGATGCGATCTCATTAGAAATTTTATTTAAAAAATATAATTATTTATAAAATATTCAGTTTTATTTGTTATTAATTTTCTTTTTGAATTTGATTTATCTGAATTTATTTTAATAAGAGATACAATTAAATGACTGCAATCCATATATTATTTTCTTCAAAATAACTAATCAGAAATTTTATAATTATAACCGCCCCTCAGTTAAATCCAGCGTCACTCCGAATTGCGCCACCTCATGTTAACCCTGCTCTTCCCCTGTTAGTTTTGATTACAAATCGCTTACGTATTTAGGGCCTGTTCGGCGGTAAGAGGGGAACAAGAATGGGCTTGGGAAGTCCAAGTTTTTGAACTGAATTTTATTGTGCGCGTGAGAAAAAAAATTCAGTATGAGTGATTTTTTTTTTTCCACGTATACAGTAACGCACCGAATAGGCCCTTAGTTTGTTCCCTGACACATCTCTCTCCTCTTTTCTTCAAATTGGTCAAAATTCAAGATTTACTCATTTAAGTTTGTTCCGACCTACTTTGGTTCGATGGGGTGTAGTGACCATTGAATTGTATTATGATTCGTGCGAACTATATTGAAATTCGTGCAAGTCTATTTCAATTTCCGTGTGCACAGATTTTGATGCTAATCGTACAGTGATAAAGCTAATTGAATATAAAAGTAGGTCTGATGCGCAGCGGATCTATTCCTGTCTCATTTCTGACACATTTAGAACTTTCAAATTGAGATCCCTCTTTTTGAGTTTTGGAAATTGGATTGAGCGAGGCTATGAGATGAATCTAGGTGGGGAGTAGAGGCGAAGAGGCGAAGTTGAGTGCTAGAGAGGTGAGGGGATGATTTATGGTTTAGGATCTAGGGAGGAGAAAGTTTTCACAGTATCTACTATAAAATTTAGGGAGGAGAAAGTTTTCATCCCTAAATCATTCCGGTCTAAGTGCTATAAATATTTTCGCAAACCTCTACTCATTCATTCCGGTTTTCGAATATTCCTGCCCGGACGGATGGGACGGACATTCACGTCCAGTTAATTAACGGACCAGTATTCTCTGCGGAATTTTTACTTGCTTAGCTGATCGGACGGCTCATATTTACTTTCAACCGGTAAATATTCGGAATGATAGAGAGGCAGTATTAATTTTGCTTTGAGATTCGTACTAAAATCTTATTTGGTCCGTCCGATCAAAACGAACGGACCAAATTAAAAGCACCGCACAGCTCCGTAAGTAAAAACTGTCATTAATTAACCATCACTGCTAACTAAATCCCGCTAAAATAAAAAAATAAAATAAAGTTTGGGCCGGAGTGGACTCTATCCTGACCAGAAAAGAAAAAAGAAAAGAAAACAAAATATTGAGCCGACGAGGAAAGATATCAAGAAAAGAATGAAGAGTTTTCTATTAAAAATTTAATTGAATAAGAAAAATACAAGGTGTGATTGCAGTATTTACTAATCGTATAATTAAAAAATAAGCCCAAAAGTGATGAACTGTCAACTTTTCTCTAACATATCATCACAACTAGGGCTGCAAACGAATATTTGAACTGAATTGAACTAATCCCTAGTTTGAGTTTGGTTTGAATTAATTTCGAATCAAATTTTTTACGAACTCAATTTCAATTTTTTTACAAACTTTTTTACGATAAGGAAGAGTAATCGTAGTCGCTGAGAGCGAGAGCTGAAAGTCGTATAGGGTTTCAGAACTGAGAGCGAGGGTTACGATTTACGAGTTATGAATTATGGCTAGACGGTATTTGTTTTAACGTATAATTTTTAAGTCAACAATAAACATAAGTCATTAGTGGAAATCAATGGTTCACGTTACTTTGAGATTCGAACTAGAATAATTTGCGAACCTATTTCGAACGAACCAGGTCCAATTTGAGTTTGGTTTGAATTAATTTCAAACTATTTCGAATAGAATTTTTTATGAACTTTTTCGAATCAAACTCGAATCGAATCACGAATTATGAATTTTTTGTGCAGCCCTAATCACAATATATTTTTGTTATAATAATAATAATTTAAATTTTAAATTTGAAAAGACGAACTGGAACTATTGAGGATATTCTGTTTAATGGAACTAGAGTGGTAAAAACGTGCCGTGCCGCGTCTTGACTAACACGCCGTGACTTTAGTTACGTTCTGTGTTGTGCCGTGATTAAATGAACAATCACACGTGACGTGTCGTGACCAAATATTAAAAGTGGTCACGGCACGCGAGTCACACCATGCCCAAACGTGCCATGCCTAAACGTGACTAGTCACGTTTGGTCACATTTAACTATTTTTTTCATATTTAGTTTAGTTTACTCAAGATTCACCATTTGATCAAGATCTAATGGTTCTAATTATACATAACTAGCATGACCATGTGTCATGCTATGACTAGATGTTTCACGTGACGTGATATGCAGTGTCAAATTTTCAAAAGATGGCTACGTGTCGTGCCGTGACCACGCCGTTCTGTGATGAAGCCGGCTCCGCCGTATCATGTTTCTCACTCTACGGAACCCTAGGAAGTTTTGTAATTTTTTATTTAATTGAGGATATTAAAAATGAAAATCGAGCTATCATTGCATTTGAAATTTTCCCATCCTATTTATTAGTGCTTTGATAATATATTTCGTATGAATAGTATTTGTTCCTCTGTTGATGTCGGTCAAAGTAACTTTTAAGATTAATTTGATTATAATATTTCTTTATTCTCGGCAACACGATTATAAAATTTCTTCCTTCTCAGCAGCACACAAAAATAAAATAACTTTACACTCCACATATTTCGAAAAGCGCGATTTTATTGGATTAATTGATAAAAGAAAAATTGAGCTCTCTTTAATACAACAATAATTATTTTCATGCACGCACTACAGTACTCGCACTATACATCAAAGACATGATGTACTATGGTTCTCACTAATTACTTAGTCCTCTCTTTTCAGTCCCTACACTCGTCCAACGTCAGTCTTTATAAATATAAATACTTGCAAGATAAGAAATTAATACTTACAAAATAAGATATTAATACTTGTGGCGTCACTTGATATGATCACTTCTTTTTTCAGTCCCTAATGGTCCCGTGTCAACCTTCCTTAAATGAAGTAATGGGAACCCCGCATTTCTGCATCAACCTTCCCTAATCGTCTATGTGTCAATCTTCTTCTAACAAACATAGTTGACCACATAGATGTAAATACTTCAGTGCATAAATATAAATCCTTGTATTACTTGATATTAATACTTTCAGATGTTATATAGTGTAATATATTCATATGTAAAAAAGCACTTGCAATATTTCTTTAACAAAAATAGTTGACCACATAGGTATAAATACTACAATATATAGGTATAAATACTTGGAGTATTTGATATTAATACTTTCAGATATCATCTAGTGTCATGTGTAAAAAATAATGCAAGTGTAGGTATAAATACTTGTTTGACGACGAGCTCGAAAGTACGTCATCATGGATCTCATTTGAAAGAGAAAATTGTGTAGAAGACGTTAGTGGTTTTAGATTTGTAAAATTCCTCACAGATCGTCAAAAATATGGACGAAAATGAATAGAGAAAAAAAACCCACCTCTAAAAACGTGTATGGTCCTCCATCTAATTTGAGTGGTCCTCACCATGCATTTATGTCGTGAGTACGTTTGAGAAATATAGATGAGAAAATAATTATTTACGTAAAACTTGTTAATCTTATAGATATAAATACTTCAGTTAACTGGTATAAATACTTCCGTATATAGATATTAATACTTTGGGAAAAAAATTTAGTCCTGCAGATTTTGAGGTCCCCCTAGTTGTTATGGTAGTTATGGAAGTTATGGTGCGGGTACAGTGTGGTACTGTAGCGCGGTACTGATATGAGCTTCCTTTATTGATTAGTCAATTATTATCACGAGCAGTTCGGACGGGATAGAGAGTTTCGGCCTGATATTTCTTTTTTGTGTCTGCTTCATCTTTGGACGGGACAGAGAATTCTGGCTCATTTTTCTTTAAATTCTGCAAAATTTTAGTAGGCAAAGAATTTATATACTGATGCATCCGCATTTCCTTTCCCTTGTGGGACTTAATTGCTCCCAATCCAGACATAAAAAATTTTAAATTTTTTTGTGATATTAGAATAATTGGGCCGGAGATCGGAGCTCATCTTGCCGTAGAACTTCTCCCGCTTATCTATTTATCAAATTTGATAACCTTTTTTCTTTATCAAATTACTTTGAATATAAATTAGTTTAGTGATATCAAGTTTAATTTACTTTGGATATGAATTAAACTTCTCCGTTGCTTCATCAATTTTGGATGTGAATTAATTTTGTGAACAAACATTTCATATGGCTAAATTGTCTGATAATTATTTATTTTGTATCCGTATTCGTGGATTATCCGCTCCGTATTCTTATCCGTTTAAGGTGGATTTGATTTTATATTTTGACATCCGGTTACTATCTGTATCCGTATTTCTATCCGCTCACTAGAATGTTGATATGGATATGGTATCAGCATTATTCGCTTCAAATTTGCTCCGTTTTCACCTCAGAAATTGGTCTAATAAAATTTAAGAAACATGACTTGAGCAGTTCAATAATTGAGATGCAAAAATCACATTGCCTCGGGATTACTCAAAGGATAGGAGTGCAAAAATAACATGATGCAAAAATCTTTCCGAAAATTGAAAGACTTTAATTATAGTTTGATTGATTAGTAGAAATGCAAGAAATAACCCATGTATGTTATAAATAACCATAATATAATATTTTTCTTTCTCTTATATCGCTATTTTCAAAACATCATGGCAGAAATCTTTCCAAAAATTGAAAGCTTTTAGTTACGGTTTGGTTGATTAGCAGAAAGATAAGAAATAACTCATGTACATTATAAATAACCATAGTATTCTCTTTCTCTAATATCATGGCGGAATGCTTTTCGAAAAACCTTCCGAAAATTGAAAGACTTTAATTACAGTTTGATTGATTAGAAGAAAGGTAAGAAAAAATTCATTTAAGTTATAATAACCATAGTATCATTTCTCTCTCTCTCTCTCTCTCTCTCTCTCACATCGTTATTTTTATTAACATTATGGCGGAAAATTTTCCGAAAATTGAAAGACTTTAATAACGGTTTGATTAATAAGCAGAAATGTAAGAAATAACCTATGTACGTTATAAATAACCATATTATAATCTCTCTTTTTGAAAGAGTTTAATTTTCAAAAATTGCGACATCGATAAAGGGCCGACCGAAGATGAGGGAGTGGGGGCTGAATTCTCTGATAAAGGAGATTGTAGGGTTGGACTTGGAGCAATCAATGTGTGTTAAGTATAGCATTTGGGCTAGGCGAATACTACTAAACTGTTATTTAATAAAGTAAATGCAACCATGTGTGAGAGAGTAACGCAAATAATTTTTCTCTAATTGCCTATATATTATTTTCCATATACTCTCTTAGTTCATAAAATATGTTCGATTTGTTTTTGTTTCATTTTTGCCGCATTCTCTCCATTTATGAGATATTAATCAAAAGAGAGTGAGAGACGGTGATCACCTACGACCTTATTGACTGTTCTCAAGAAAGAATTCGAGGTCACCATAACTAACTCCAGCGAAAAGATTTCTCAATGGATCAACCTTATCACAAATAATTACCACTCGAGAAAACCACTTGTCGTTGGTCTTGAGCACAAGTGGTATCCGGAAAATTTCGATTGAATTTCATCTGGAAGTTATAATCATGCTGTCTTGCTCAACCTTTATGTAGGCAAACGTTGCATTATCGGTAAACTAATCCACTGCGACAATATTTCTGATATCTTGAAAATATTTCTTTTGGAAGAAAAAAAAATTTATGGGAGTCAAAATAAAAAGACAAAAGAAGAAGCTTAAGAGAGAGTAACTTTCTGTCAAGTCATTTTAATTGTAGAATTTTCACACTTCGAATTAAGTCCTAACTGTGGTTAAAAAAGTATGGACAAAATGTGAAAAATACCGTCGACCTACAGGAGCTTGTGGCACCGATAAAGGACCGACCGAAGGTGATGAGTAGGGGCTGAAGTCTCTGGTAATGAAGATTGCGGGGTTGGACTTGGAGAAATCAACGTGTGTTAGGTATAACAACTGGGCTAGACGAACACTACTAAACTGTTCTTTAATAAAGTAAATGCAGCCATATGCGCGAGAGTAATGCAAAGAATGCATATATATATATTACTCTCCATAAACTCTCTTAGTCTATAAAATATATTCACTTTATTTTTGTTTTATTTTTGCAGCATTCTCTCCGTTTCTAAGAGATTAATCAAAATAGAGTGAGAGATGGTGATCATCCACGACCCTGTTGGCTGTCCTCAACAAAGAATTCGGGGCCACCATAACCAACTCTAGCGAAAAGATTTCTCAATGGATCAAGCTCATCAGAAGTAATTACCATTCGAGAAAGCCACTCATCGTCGGCTCGTCGGCCTTGACCTCAAGTGGTGTCCGGACAACTTCAATGGAACTTCGTTTGGAAGTTAAAATCCTGCCGCCTTGCTCAACCTTTGTGTAGGTAAATGCTACCTCGTTATTCTATTAATCTATTGCGGCAAGTTTCTGATATCTTGAATATATTTCTTTTGGAAGAAAAAAAATATAAAATTGGCAGAAGTTAAAATAAAAGACAAAAGCATAAGATTAAGAGAGAGTAACTTTCTGTTAAGTCATTTTATATACCATTTTTAATTGCCTAAGTTAATAATTTTTTATATAATATTAAAAATTTCTTCTTTTATAGATATATCTAATTATGAAACTAATAATTGCAGATTGTGAAACAAACTATTATGTCTATTAGTAATTTTAATACTAATAGCTACGAAAAAAAACACTTAAAATATGTACATCAGTTTGCAAAAAATAGAACAATTAAAAATATAATGGAGGCCTCAATTTTCACGATAATGGAGATTTTAAATAATATGATGCAGAAAGCTTTTCGAAAATTGAAATACTTTAATTACGGTTTGATTGAGCATGAAGGCAAGAAATAACCCATGTACGTTATAAATAACCATATTATCCTATCTGTCTTTCTATCACATCTAAATTTTAATAACTTAATTGTGGAAATATTTCTAAAAATTGAAAGACTTTAATTACGGTTTGGTTGATTAGCAGAAAGGCAAGAAATATCTCATGTACGTTATAACTAACTACAGTATCATCTCTCTCTATGCCTCTCACATCGTCATTTTCATGACATCATGGCAAAAAGCTTTGCGAAAATTGAAAGACTCAATTACGGTTTAATTGATTAGTAGAAAGACACAAAATAACTCATATACGTTATAAATAACCATAGTATCCTCTCTCTCTTTTTCTCTCACATCATGGCAGAATGCTTTCTGAAAAGCTTTCCGAAAATTGAAAGACTTTAATTACGGTTTGATTGATCAGCAGAAAGGCAAGAAATAAACCATGTATGTTATAAATAACCATATTATCTTTCTCTCTTTCTCTCACATCACCATTTTCATAACATCATGGCAGAAAACTTTCCGAAAATTGAAAGACATTAATTACCTTTGATCGATTTGCAGAAAGACAATAAATAACCCATGTACATTATAAATAACCATAATATCATCTCTCTCTCTTTCTCTCACATCGTTATTTTCATAATATCATAATTGAGGCTAATTCAATATGATTGAGTTATACACTTTAAAGTATAAAAACACTAATTCAATATGATTTTTTTTTTTATTAAAGCTAGGTCATAGCCTCACTGATTTCATTAAAAAAAAACAAAATTACAAAGATATGGTACCAATTATTTGGTACCTACCTCCATGTCCTTTACACTCATAAAACCTAAAGCATTAAACGGCAAAGTAAAACCATTTCCACAGAAACGACTAAATAAAACCTTAAAGCATAAAACCAGCACTTACTAGAAAACCCTAAAGGTACCACAAAACTAGTACCATGTTACATCAAAACAACTACAAAACACATAACAGAGTTTTGACACAAAAACCGAATTTATTCTAAGTAATATACAATTATAGTTCAGCCATCTTCAGCCTGTAGATCGGTTCCAGCTGTTTGATCTATAGCCTCCTGCTGTCCATCCACTGTGTCTAAAAGAGATGCCAATTCCTGTGTATCAAAAGGAAGAATAAGTGTGAGTTTAAAGAACATATTTTGCCCATCTACTTTTGCACCAAAAAGAAGCTAATGAAATTGTTTTTGTGTTGTTGTATTTCTAAAGAAAATTCGATATGAAACTTGACATTGATTCAAAATATCCTCTCAGCAATTATCTTGACCTCTTAAACACTCGTTACCAAGGCAGATGAGAAAACCGCCCACTGCGGCTATGTAAAGGAAGGTGGCAGAGAGCAACCTCAACCGCCAGATTTGATTCGGACCTAACCTAAGATGAAATATTCAAGCAACCAGAGCCAGCTTGCGTAACGCATCGGTTCGCTGAAAAGGCTGTCTTTTCAGCCAAAGGGTTGAAGGAAGCTGTTGAAAAGACAGCCTTTTCAGCGAGCGGATGCGCTATGCAGCGGTCGGCGGCCATGGAGGTCATGTTCGCCATAAAACTCGCCGCCTTGTGATGTGATTTTAGTATTGCCTTTTCGTCGATTTATAAGAACCAGTTTTAGGTCGTCGTCATTATGACCTCAACATTGGATGGACCTTCTACACTTTTCTCCTGTGGGCCTTGGATGCTTAAAGGGCTAAGATACTGTTCGGATATTTAGGCCTAAATAGCCCGCTACTGGTTCGGTGGGTTGTCATCTCTTTTAGGTTGCAAACTAATTTCCATTTTTCTTTTCTTTTCAATGGTTCTGAGTTCTGACGGGTAGGGACGATCTAGGGAGAGCAAAGGGAAAATTATTATTATTATTTTTTTTAGAGAATTGGTACAAGTGAGAGAAGGGAGAATTGGTACTGGGGAGCATAGTAACATATATGATAAATTCTTGAATAATTTGTATTTTATTTGCTTTTTTTACTTTTTTGAACCGAACTCTGAATAAACAAGAAAAAAAAAAAACGTATAATGTGTTTTATTTGCTAATAAAACGTGAATTATTTGTGTGAAAAACATGAAAAAAAATGCAAATTTAAAAAAGAAAAAAATTGAGCTGGGTTTAGGTGTTGTATCTTCCTACTCATGACCATGGACTGAAAATAATTTTATGGCTTTAATTGACAGAGGAAAGTGAGAAAAGAGTGAGTGGTCTGCTGTGTATGTAAAGTAATTATGTAAAAGTGAGTTAAAGAGTTGTTGTTTTAATAGATAGGAAATGATGTAAAATAATTATTTGCAGAAAGCTAACTTCCAAGTTATTTACATTGTATGTGTAATTGTTGTGTAAAGCATGAATCTGTGTTGGGAAAAGAGTACAATTATTAGATGAGCGTATAACATATAAATATTCATAGCCAGTGTTGAGCCACCAGATTGGATAAACAAGAGCATACAAAACGCTTCAAAATTGATTAAATTGATACATAAAAAGAATGAACTTTTCCCAGAAAAATAAGAAGCATTCTTTCGATATATGATCTCTATCTAGTTACCTATTATCTTTTGGCAGAACAAGTCACATGCATTGAAAGGCTTGATAGTACTAGCTAAAATCACAATCTCAAAACAGAATATCCACAGATGAAAAATATATATCCTAGTATATATTCCCCTACAAGTATAGATTTCTGCTGGTATCTAATGGATAATTAATTATGTTTACTAGATAAAGCTACATTATTTTGTCAGTTTCCTCTAACACTGTTTTGGAAGTTAAATGGTTTTTTGTATAAAAGTTTTATCTTAATTAATAGAGAAAGGTTCAAATGCCTGTATTTTTTGAGAGAAATATCTCATGTTTTTTAGTCTCCTCACATTTTATATATTCATTTTTAAACTCCAAAGAGTCATTCAAACCTCTCAACATGATATTCACATTATAATATACTTTGAGAACAAATTGTGTGTGTGTGTGTGTGTGTGTGTATTTAAGATCTTTTATTATTTTTTAGATAGATACAAAATCTCTATTTTTGGATGGTCCATAAACAGTAGTTTTGTACCTATCTAAAAATAAAGTAAAAATAGTTTAAAAAAATTGGTCTCCAAAAATATTTTAATACGGAAATCATGTTGAACGGTTCAAATCGGCTCTTTGAATTTTGAAAAACTAAGATATAAAATGTGAGGATAGAAAACACGAGGCATTTGAACCCTCCTCTAATTAATTAGTGTCGTCAAACAAATGTAGCTCCACATATAGAAAACAGGAGGCATTAGAACCCTCCTCTAATTAATAAATGCCGTCAAATAAATGTAGCTCCACGCATAGACATAAGGCCTATTTTTATGCTTAAACCTGTTATAACTTATAAGTTCCATTTAATTCAATTTTTTGTTTGTTTCTTATAGGGTTTTGATTTTGACTAATTTATGTGTCAAAATTCATAAGAATTGGCTTCATGCTCCATTTTTCTCATTGATTTTATTTCGTGTCTTGTTCGTATTACTTGTTATGATTTACTGACAAGTGACAGATGAATTCTTTAAACCAATTATTTTTGTAGGGATGGAGAATGAGAAATTTGCACGAAAAATCTCATATTTATAAATAAGTAAATAAATTCAACATGTCAAATATACTAGAAGTTTCCTAAAATATGCATAAGAGCAGGGGCGGAGCCAGACATTTACTGAATGGGGATCAAACACAAATTAAAAAAAGATTCAATAACATAATTTCTTTTAATAAAATTTATACTAATAATTTAATATTTACATACTTGATAACTTGAACAAAAAAAGCTTCAACAATCTAAAAGTGTCCCATCTAAAAAAATAATTTCTATTAATAAACAACAAAAAGGGACTAAAACGCTTTTCATCACTTCAAATTTCACATTCATTATCGCTCAATTGTATTTTTCGAGTTCCTATTTTCTGAAAACGACGTAAGATGGCACCATCACTAACTCTCTCAAACAACTCTTTCTCAACATAAGTTATTAAGCAATCATTCATCCATTCATCACACATTTTATTCCGCAAATTGTCTTTAATGAATTTTATTGCGGAAAATACTCTCTCTACAGACGCTGTAGCTACCGGTAAAATCAATGCCAGCTTTAGCAGAAGAAAAACTTGAGAATGTGCTCTATGCTTGTTAGTTTGTACCATAACACTAGCTAGGTCACTTAATCCATTCAAATTTGAGAATTTGTCTATTGTGCGCACATCAACAATAAAGTTTTCTAGCTGATTGGGAAGAGCTAGAAGACTAACATTGGAAAATTCTCTAGGATAGAATGAAGCCAACTTCACCAATTTTTCGTTGTCAAAAGCCCGAAATGAATCTCTTGGATTCAAACAAGCCACACAAAGAAGAAGTTTTGAATTTATCTCGTCAAATCTACCATTAAGCTCTTGTAGTTGTGTATCTATAATGGCACAAAATATATCTACTCGGTACCGATGAAGATGAGTAATATGAGGAGCCTTACGGGCAGATTTACCTTGAAGAACAAATCTATCCTCCATGTTGGGTATGTTGATTTCATGTTTCATGCAAAATGAAGACACCTCATCCAATAAACATGTCCATCCATTATCTCTCAATGCTTGCAAGCGGTTCTTGGCCACCTTAACAAGAGACAACGCATTTTCAATGTCTTGATCTTTCCTTTGTAGTGCTAAAGAAAGCTCATTTGTTATCCCTAACACATTTTTCATTAGGTGCAAGAGGAAAACAAAATCAAAATCTTGCAAAAATTTTACAAGTCGATTTGCTTCGGTCTTTTGCTCTTGCTTTGGGCTTTCTTTTCCAACAATTTGAAGCACCTCAATGACACATGAGAATGTAGCAATCAAGTTCAAAACACTCCCATAATGAGAACCCCAACGAGTGTCACTCGGTCTTCTAAGACCAAGCTCTTGATTCAATCCTTTTCCAGTTTCAAGATTGTTGTGACTTAGTTCTTCTATAATCTTTATAGATTGTTTTTCTCGAAACAAATCCCGACGCTTTGCTGAACCTCCAACAATATTGCAAGATTGAGAGAGCAAAACAAAAAACCAATCGGCATCATCATTATGTCTTGCTACATAAACAAGTGCCAATTGAAGTTGATGGGCAAAACAATGGATGTAATATGCTGAAGGATTTTCTCTCAAGATCAAGCTTTTCAAACCATTAAACGAGCCACGCATGTTACTTGCACCATCATAACCTTGCCCTCGTACTCTTGACAAGCTTAAATTGAGACTAGAAAGAAAATTACATATTGCTTCTTTAAGAGACGAAGCAGTTGTGTCGGAAACATGCACAATTCCAATAAATCGTTCCAAAACTGAACCCCTTTTATCCACATAACGCAGAAGAACCGCCATTTGCTCTTTATCTGAAACATCACAAGATTCATCCACCAAAATACCAAATAAATCATCTCCAACATCATCAGTTATGACTTTTAATATTTCTTTAGCTGAGACATTAGCGATATCCTTTTGGGTATCAGGACAAATCATTTTTGAGTTTTTGGGAGTATTTTTCACCGCCCTACTCATCTCTTCACTGGCTTTTGAATAAACTTTTAAAAACTCAAGAAAGTTACCCTTGTTATGAGAAATTTCTGATTCATCGTGTCCTCGGAAAGGTAATCCTTGATGAAGCAATAACCTCGCCGTAGTGATTGTCGCCTTCATTCGCAAACAATAGTCACGTTTTGATTGCTCGGTTTGATTAGTAAGAAATGTCCGAATTGATAGTTTCTGGTTTTCCAAAGCATCACACTTCTTCATTGCTTGGTTATGGAAGCTATTGGGCCCACCAATATGTCTAATTAATCTATCCTTCTTATTCCAACTTTTAAACCCCTCGGTTATGAAAGTATCACCACCTTGTTTATTCTCATTAAACAAAATAACAATACAAACAATATGCTCCTCCATCTTGTTCACTGTATTCTAACCAACTTCCAAACTCCTTAAACCAACTCGAATTGAACTTGCGCATCAAACCACTCATTTCAACTTGTTTAAAATCTATAGCTTTTGGTTGACAAGGACCTTTTTGTAAATAGTATCTTCTAACTTCAACCCTCTCATTAGGTGAATACTCGGTGATCTTTGGTCGAAGTGCAGGGTCATCAGGATACTCTCTTGGACAAACTTCAATTCGCTTTGACGGTTGAGAAGTGGATGCATTTTGAAGCCCTCGTTTCAAAAATTTCTCCATTTACCTTTTATATTTGAGAGAACAATGCGTTAAACAAGGCATCTCTTATAGAATTAAACAAGGCACCTCTTTGCTTGTGTTAAGTCTATGTCAGAACTTGTTGTTTGGTTTATGAAAATGCAAAAATATGCATTTCTTATTACTTATTAGGCAAGCTTTGCAATTATTATGCCAATTGAGAAGATTCCATAAAGAATCAATAATAATGAAATTATGAAACTATGAAGCAATTACCATCAGTCAGTGGCACTCTTACAAATCAATTCAAGATTTCAAGTATTCAACCACAAAATTGAGGCACGTATTTACTAATTTACATATCAGGAATTCAATTTAAGAGATAGCCAAAACAGTTGCAATTCAAGTAATCAAGGTTCAATGTCAAAGGCGTCATCAAAAAATACAAAGAGCTCAAGAGAATAACCTGCCACGAGGGGATGTGGCTGCCGTCACAGTCGGACAAGACGAGGAGGCACATGGAGCACAGGCACACTCGCACAGCCGCGTAATGATTTAAATTTTCAAATTTAAAATAAGATAAAAGTGAAAATAGGGATTTGGGGGTCTCGCCGTCTGCAGTTTCGCTATTTTATTTCTTTACTATAATATGATGTTGGGAGAGAGAGAGAACTAGAAGAAAATAATATAAAATGAAAGATATTATATTTAAATACTAGGAGTGTCTCGCGGTCAAAGCTATTGTTAGTTATTTGGTTTCTTTTATTAAAAAAATGTTCTAAAATGATATATGTCTCCCAAGATTGTACATAAGTTATTCTTTTCTAAAATAGAATGGGGTCAATAGTATAAAAAATTTATAAAAAATATGGGGGTCAAAGTTCATGTAAATGTAGCATTCAAGTATAATTTATATAACAAAATTATATTTTTATTATTGGTTTTTGAAAAAAAAGGGGGGTCAATTGACCCCCATTTCACTGAGGTACATCCGCCTCTGCATAAGAGTATTATTATGAGTCTAGGCTAACTTTCTCAATTAATAGTAAGGATTCAATTAAAGACAAAAAAAAGACCAGCATTTATTAAGGGGCAAAAAAGACATTAAAAAGAAAAAAAATTCTCTATGCCCTGAATATTAGAAATTATTACCTTAAAATAGCACAACCCTAGATGTAACTATAGGCATAAATACTTGAATTGTACTGTATAAACACTCCAACACCATAGCAGATACAAAATGCCAAATAATTGTTTTAGGAAGAGCTGCTTAAATAAAAGTTATGGTACAGATTACAAAGTCATAGTTAAGACTGATTCTGTTGGAAGCTATTATTCTCAACAGATTATAGTTCTTTTTTTTTTTTCCTCATAGGGATTATTTTGTGGCTAAAAGGGCACGGGCAAGAAACTTTGTTATAAAATTGAAGACTTAGTACATTTTGTATTTTCAATGTTACAATCAATTTAGATGAATTGTCATCGAAGCACATTTTTTTTGACTAAATATAAACTAAAAGATCACCAACAGATTATTTGAAATTGTATTGCCTTCTATCTGAGGTGTGCAAAACTACATTTAAATTATTACCGGTCTATTTAAGCCATTCCTTTTTTTCTTAAACTTAGACCGGTGGTAATTTAAATAACTTTTGCTTTATTTACATTGTGCTCTGAGTAAATTCTATCTATCTATAATCATTGACAAAAACCAATGATAAATTAACAATAACCAACATTCACTGATTTCATTTTATGGCACATGCAAGGGAGTGATGTTCATAACGCTCTACATTCTTGGGTCATGTAAAACATTTACAGATTGAATGTTTTTAATCTGTAGAAAACATTAAATTATCTACAAAGTGTACAAGGAGAGCCAAATAGAAACCAAATTTAACACAATCACACTTGAAGGAGAAAGGAAAAACAAAAACAAAAAAAATTCGTATCATTCAAATTTGCTCTTCCACTTATCTGTGTTTCCAAGCAAAAGAAAAAAACTGTATAATTTTGTGAGTCACCTGAGTGACTAATTCTCTAGTTTATAAACAAAGGATTGAAGGGAAAAAAACCTCAACACTTATTTGCCCAAATTTGCAACAGTTACATAGCAACCAGGGAAACAGATCCTCTTTGACAAGCTTCATACAGTGAAGTTTGTCAAGCATTCTTTTCAAGATCCCGAAAACTCTACAAATTTTACACTTCATGTAATCATGAATGTGCAGTAAGACTACGCAGAGCAAATCCTGCAAAACAATTGTTACAATGCTTGCTTAGTACATATATTGATCACTGTGTTTCATGCAGCAAAACTGGCAAATGGAAATCTAATTATTATTTTAAAAAACTAAAGTAATAATTTCCACAAGGAAAATAAGACTAAAGAAACAGAACTAATTTCATACAAGAGCTTGATTTAATTCAAGCACCAATTATGATCATTATTATTCCTAGATATTTACCTCGTAAGTTCTCATTGCATTGCTCGATTTTCATGAAGTAATGTTGGGACCTCCTTCTCCTCAACTTCAACATGAAATGAAACACTTTGTTGTTCTCTTTGACAATTCTCATCAGACTCCTGGGTTTTTAGATCATCATGTGGAGGGGTAAGAGGAAACATAAACGACTGAGGTGAACCCACTTCTCTCTCTTTCAAATTCAAGCTGTTCTCTATAGCATTATAATCGAGGCCTTGCAAAATGGTCGGGATGTGGCCCATGTTGAGGTCCATTCCTCTTTTGTACCCCATCTCTAAGTCTAATTTCTCTTTCGTCGCAACATTGTTGATTGCCGCTGCAGTGTGGGGAGTTACTGGTACCATTTCTGGTGCTTCTTCAGTGACCCAAGATCTGAAGTTGTTGAGTGATGGGGGCATTTTGGATAAGAAGACCTCTCTGATATTTTTAAATATGCCTTTGTTGTATGGGTTCTCCTTCTTGTCATAGCGATACCGGAAATTCTCATAGGTTGTCTGAAAATATTATAAATTGGTGTCAGTACAGTTAGGATATATAGCATTTAATCATAGAGGATGTAGCGTTATGAGTTTATAACAGAGAATGAACATCCTTAAACTGTACTTGTATGCATGATAATTTCATGTTCCAAAAATTATTTCTACTTCATGTTGATACCAGACTGCACTGGCCTTAGTTGGACTTTTTATTTAACTAAATTTTAACTGTACTAAAGATGAGCTTCACCTAGCTTTAAATTCAGAAAAATACTTGACTAAATGCAAACTAAAATATACTCAAGGAAAGCAACTTCTCAGGTTGATTCCTGACCTACCGTAGTATCAGAATTGACCTTTGTGTACTGATATACAAGTTACCAAATTTTAAATATGCTGTGATAAGACAACATTCATCAATGGAGATGATAACATCTGAATTATAAAGAGCAAAAGAAATAAACAAGATGTTACCTGGTTTGTGCTCATCAAGTAGGTGTGAAAAACCGTCAGACCACCCACAAACCAAACAGCAATGAATGTATAAACAATGAGTACGAGAGACAAGACTTCACCGCTCATTGACTTCAAAATTGAGTTGTGGTAGTTCGGCCTCTCTCGTATGATGTTTAGCCATGAAAGGATGAACACATAGAAGCACAAAAAAGTTGAAGTCGATATGAACATGTAGAAGAATCTGTAGTTGCGCTATAAAAGTTAAACAAATGTTACTATTTTTATCATGGAAAGAGTATGCACCTTTTCCAAAAAAAAAAAGAAAAGTTGTTATTAAATTATACTTGTAGATAATGTTACAAGTTTATTTATATGATTTTTTCCTGCCTAAAGACTTTAGAATTTTATTTTTTCATTTCTATTATGAAATGAAGAAGGCCAATAACCAGTCTGCTAGTTGTTAGGCTAAGAGATTTGAAGACATGACCTATTGAAAGCTGTTGCATCAGAATTAGTATACTTCTCAATTATTAGGTGCCCATGAACAAAGTAGAGTAAGTATGTATCATTGAAGATATATGTAATTCAAAAAAAAAAAATCATTGACTATATTTTGAACTTGAATTGAATTGTCAAAAAGTTAATGGAAAAAAAAATTGAAAGAGAGAACGAGTCTAAAAGTATGATCAAATTTTTAACTTTTGTCCAGTTGGTTCTTGAATAAAATATACAAAGTCATATTACTTTTTTATTATAACAACACAGAATAAACCCTGTTCTTGCTGTACCAAGCTATCATTATATAATAGAGGGAATGTTGTTAAATATTTTAAAGAAGGAAAAGTGGCCTGCATGACAATTTCTTTTAAAAGAGAAAAATTGCACACCAATTTGCAACACCACAACTCAAGACAGACAACAAATTTAATTTAATAAAAGGAATGATGGCTATAAACTCAGCAGAGTAAATAAAAATAGCCTAAATTTTAATTCCTCGAAAAAAAATTACCAAGCCAATGCACTGCCCAACCCAGGGACAATGGTGATCAAACTTCTGAACGCAATTGTTACAAATCGAACAGTGAGATGTACGTGGCGGCCGGTACAGAAGGCATGTATCACAGTATTTCACTTTCACTGTGTGTCCATTAACTATCACATCCCTTGTGCGCGGCAACCTCAGGTGTGGGCTAGCCGCATTGACCCACTCTGTGGATGCTGACGTAGTATCCAAAGTCTCCTCTACCTCCGGTGGCCGTGCATTTCTTGGCACTATGCCGGGGTCTCTACTTGATGTCATAAACAAGAAGGTCAAATCCTGCAACAAATTGAAGGCGGTGTTTTAGAGAAGGAGAGAAACACTTAAGATGATTTGTTCACTAATTTTGAGTTTACTTTCTGTTCTGACAAGGTGGGATTTTCTTTTTCTTGGTAGAAAGAGAATGATCATATTTAAAGGAACTAAATACATTAGTTGAAACAGAAGGAAAAAGGGAATCCTTGGGAATTCAGAAGTTTGGGCATCAAATAAGAACAATTTGCACATCAAATTAACACAAAATTTAAGAACTATTTTGGTAGAAACTTAGGTCTCAATGATATAATGACCAGTTTACAGAATTCATAACTGCAATGAAAACTTAAGATGTCAGAGAAACTCTACGTTCACCCACATATTTCAAACTGATGCCAGTTAATTTCAACAGCCAACTATTTTGCATACAAATTAATATATCTTCATTTGAAACAGAAAAAAGAATTCAAGTACAATAAGATAAAACTCACCGCAATCCCGAGAAGAGCTGTAACAATTAAAATTGGAAGGCCGAGAATACTATTTCCATAGATGTCGTTTTGGCCAGAAGCATCTGTTTTGGTGATTTTTGTGATCACCTGACAACATAGAGCGATCAGCGGTCCCGTTATCAGAATTGTCGATAGAAATATAGAACCCACATCAGGCCCAAATATCAGCCTCCCTCCACAGGCGAATTTCTACAAACAGTTTCAGTGCATGCAAATGTTAATTTAGGATGAATTAGAAGCCCTTCGTTCAATTATATTTTTTTTATTTTTTTTTATGTTTTACAGATCTATGGTATCTGATTAAAAAAAAGGTTGCATATTGGTAGAAGAAAGGGGGAAAGGAAAAAAAAAATGAAAAATTAAACTTCTAAATATATAAAATTAAGACAAACATTGTTACCAATTCACAAAAAAATATAAATTGAAAATGGCAAATGAAGAAAGGGGGCGTACATTGCTTCCCTTCCAGACTTGGTACAATCTCCTCCGATTTTGGGTCGGTTCCATGGGAAGAAAAATGGAGGAACCCCCCTTTCTAGAGGAGAGAGAAAGAGAGGTTAGAGTGAAGAGAAAAAAATTCCAGAAGAGGGTTTCTCTCTTTCTCTCTCTATTCTCCCCTCCCTGGCAATTTTGTTAAAATGCAAAAACGGTTTTCGGTCAGAATCAGATGCTATCCCATCCGTCTCCATCAACCGAGACAGGCATTGCAATCGTCTCTTTCTCTCTCTCTCTCTCTACCCTTATTGAAGAAACTTCTCTTTTTCTCTCTCTACAAAGGACAAGCTGGCTATTTTTGGGAGGGTGAATGGTCGTTGAAGGAGAGAGAGAGAGAAGCTGGCGGGTACAATTAAACTAACTTAAAACTATCCTTTTGGTGTTATTTCCGAATTCGTTTCCTCAGAGTTAATTCTGATTTTTAGTTAGATCAGGACCGTCCGATTTAAATCCGCACGAATATTGAAGTCACTGTGCTTTAACCGAATCAGTTCGAATTTTGATCGGACGGTCCAGAGCTAAACTCAAACGGTGCTTTAATGCAGAGGATTTGGACTCGTTTATTTCCGCGGGAATTTTCAACTAACCCATTTCAACGTGGCCAGATGAAATTTCAAAGTGTCAATGGGGTCCACATTAATCTCAGATTATTGTCTTGGGATTTATAATAGCCTCATAAGTCATAACTCATAACTAAGCACAAATATGTGGGTCCCAACGGTTGAGTACATTAAAAATAGAGAAAATATTAAAATTATTAAACTAGTTTATTTTTCACATTTCCATTTTAGGAAAGCTCAAGCCTTCAGTTTCGATTAACAGTTTTGTTCTTTTTTAGAATTTTGAGTGCACAAAAATATAAACTAATTACCTGAAATATCTTAAATTTTGAGTTGATGTGAAAATTTTAAATCCTTTCAGATTTTTAAAACATAAAATTTGAAACAATTTATTTTCTATTAATAATATTCGGTGAATTCCAAATAGAAAAAAAGTTTGATTTGGGATAAACGCAAAAGTTGCGTTATCTTAGAAAAATACTAAGATAAAATACTAACTCTATAATATAGTATATAGAGTAGAACTAAGATGTTCTTAAACTCATCAAGTCTATCAAATTGGTTTCAATAATGAGTCAGAACCGTTGAAATCAATCTACTTTACGAGTAATATGTTTAATTGCAAAATTTATAAAATTTTGAATTAATTTAGTATAACGTCAAATGATGAAAAATGAATGCGTTAAAATTAAGTTATAATTAAGCCTATTTTTTAATTACTACTTGAATTTATTATAGTTTAATTTGAAAATTATAATTTTTGCATATAAAATTTTTATTCGTGAAATAAATTGGTTTCATTGGATTAAATTCGTCGTTTGATACTAATTCTCTAGATCTCAACAAATTCCTTGATAAGCACTCTAGTTCTATTCCACAGTACATAGAAGTTTTTTTAATTATAGTTAATTCATTATGTTAAGAATATTTTTTCTAATATGAAACGCTTAATTTAAATATTATTTTAGAAAGTGCAATAATTAAGTTCAATCAACAATTTTATAGCGTGTAATTAAGGTCTTCTGATTGGCAATGAACAATCAATATTTTTTTTGGGATACAATGTCTTAGAAAGTTTAAACTATAGTTGATTTTATTAAGTAAAGATATTATTAACGCTGTATTAATTTTATGCTGCATGCAAATAATAAAATTAAAATGAAAAAGAAAACAAATATATAATGTATGCATTGTTAAAAATAATCTTGTGGACACCTTTAGTTTTTGTTAGACGTGGTGTTCATAAGAATTTAATATATAAAAAGTTTATTAACATATTTCATGATTATAAAGCATGATGTAATTAAATTTGATCTTTAGAAAGAGTGAGAATAAAGTCCTATCAACAATTATATAGCATTGCGACGAGAGTTGACATTTTTTTATAGACAGAATCCATTAGTGTTATAGTATATAAAGATGGATATTCCATAAATTTAATGAATTTATATTTAGTGGTTTACCATTTCAGTTATGTCAAATTTAATTATTTTCTTATAATGATGAAAGTAGATGTAATAGCTACTATTTAGAATAGTAGATCAGAATAGTGAAGAAGTAGTGATTTTCAGAATAGTGTAAAAATGATACTATTCAGATTAGTAAAAATATTGTTTGGATTGTACATTTGGAATAGTGAATAGTTGTAACTGATAAATAATATTATTAATAAGGTGCTTATTAAGAGAAAAGATAAACAAGTGGGGTCTCAAATGAATTGTCACGACGTAGAGATAAAAAAAAAGTGGTGTCAATTTTATCATTTCGGGACTATTGATGGTAATAAACTTTTTTTTTTTCTCTATTCACACTTTCGAATAGTATTTATTCCAACAGTTCCAAGAAATAAAGAATAACAGCTATTCTCACTATTCCGAATAACAAAAATGTTGTTTGGATGCACATTGCTATTCCGAATAGTCTCTATTCTTGAATAGCTTCCTATTCTAGCTATTCTCACTACATCCAAATATACTCTAGTAAATGGTAGTAAATTGTTAAACTATGAGGATCTCTTAAATTTTTTTTTTTTAATGATTTGAATTGGATTAGGAACTGTTGATGATTGAAATAAAATGATTGGTTAGTATTAGATGTTGATCAAATAAGTGTCCAATTTTGACCAGATAGTTTTAACAATTTGCGAGATATTGAACCCAACAGAAGCGATAATAGAAAGACATAAGGATGTAATCAATATAGAATTTTGTTATTAGACATAAGCGATAATAGTTCTACAAATTTTGTTATTAGAAATATTAAAGGGAAGGCATAATAGAGACACAAATTATAGAATTTTGTAACTTTTATTCCCGTTCAATTTATGATGTAATCAATATAACCTCCTTTTCATTTTATTTTTTCTCAATTTTCTTTCCTTTCAAACTTGCGAGCACATACTTACTATATATCTTGAAAAAAAAATATAATAATTACTTTGTAGAAAATCTTTAATTGGAAAATGGAAACAATGAATTAATAAAACTGACATGACAGGTGATGTATAATATTATTGCGAAGAAAAATTATTATGTTGTCAATGTAAATAAATAAATGCAGAGAGGCATAATAAGGAAGAACATAGCTACTAATTAAGAACAACTAGGGTTGACATCAGGTAATTTAATTGACTCATAAACTTCTCATTTTGTTTTTTAATATTTTTTAAACAATAAGATCTGAAATGTTAGTACTTAACAATTGCAATGCCAATTGTTTTCCAGGGTTCGAATAAAATGAGGTTTTCTTGCACGAGGTCTCCTCAGTGCTTGGCCTCCCTTTGGTTTGATTAAAGATTTGTTGCCCTCACGTTTACAGCTTATGATTAAAAGATTTGTTAAATGCAATTCGGATTCGTACGTGCACAAGTGTTCTCCTCCTTTGGACAAGAATATATGAAGCATCACACATGGAAGTCGTTATTGGCATCAAGATTAGTGCTGGCAACCAGGAGTTTTGTGTTTTGTTGTATCCTACTTTTTTTTTTTATCAGAACATATCCGAATTAAAATTAATGTGTTAGATCGATTAATTAATAGAGTAAAGATTTTGTCCCCGCGAATTTGTCCCCTAATCGTCCCCCCGATTCTAACAGTCAGATACGTACAAAATTAATAGTCAAAGCGCGTAGAAATTACAAATTAAGAACTCACTTAATTTGCTTTTTCTTATTTTGTTTTTAGCGAGACACATAATGAATAAAATCTTGACTATTAATTGAAAGTCAAATATTACACGTATTCTTACATCCCATGTCTTCTTTATTCAATGACCTTATCTATCTTAATTAATTACTTCTCGAATCTTCCTGTTTTTATATACCCAACAACCGAGCCAATTTAATTCGATTATGAAAGAAAAAAGAGAGGAGTAGATCCGATCGGCATCGAACCTAATTTTAGGTTCAATAGCTCTAACACCGTACGATTAGCATCAAAATTAGTGTGCACAGAAATTGAAACTGACCTGCACGGATTTTAATGTACTTAGCACGAATCTTGATGAAATCGAATGGTAACTTCACCCATCGAACCAAAGTAGGTCAGATGGGCATCTGGACCTACTCTGAAATCAAGAAAAAAATGACAAAAAGAATCGATGGAGAGAGAAATTATTGTTTGGATTAGTATATTTTTTCATTAGTATGTTTCGAAAGTAGTTTAATTTATTTTTCTTTTTTACATATCAATATAAGCTTATATAGAGATGAATACTTTCTGTGATATCTATTCACCATTCAATACATATGTATGAATACTTGATGTTAATATTTTTATTAGAAATACTTGATATCTTAGGTATGAATACTTGATATATTATATATTAATACTTGTATGCATAGGTATTCGTACTTGTGCATAGTAGAAGTATGAATACTTTCCTCAGTATATATCAATACGTTCAAGCATCAAACAAATTAACTAATTAAAGTTGCTTTACAACATAACAATTCACACTTCAATCCTTTACAACATAACAATTCACATTTCAATGTGTAAGTATGAATATTTTAATGTTCTAATATGAATATTTATATGTTTTAGTATGAATACTTTATAGTTTGAATATTTTCTAGTAATGATACTTTGTAGTTTGAATATGTTATATGTTGAAATATTTGCTGATATGTATATGTATATATGCAATGTTCTAGTATGAATATTTTATATGTTTTAGTATGAATACTTTGTAGTTTGTATATTTTTTAATAATGATACTTTCAAAGTTATAAAATGAATACTTTATATATTTTAGTATGAATACTTGCATGCTGAGGTATGAGTACTTGAACGACGAAATACCCGAAAGAACTTCATCATGGATCTCATTTGAAAGATAAAATTACGTAGAAAACGTTCGTGATTTTAGATTTGCAAAATTTCTCACATATCGTCAGAAATATTAATGAGATTAAACGGTGAAAAAAAAAATCCACTTCTAAAAATGTGTAAAAGATGTGTGTTGATTAAAGAGAAAAAAAAGTTGATGTACACTTTTTTGTTTAAATACTTATGTCTTAGGTATGAATACTTGATATATTATATAGAAATACTTGTGCGCATAAGTGTTTATATATGCGCGCGCTAGTTGCAATTTTTTTCAAATTTAAGTGGTTCCTCAAGTAGTTATTGTTTCTCCAAATTAATTAGTGGTCCCTATCGTACTTTGTGAATAAATTAGTTAAGAGGACATTTAGGGGATAAAACGGAGGGAACTATTAGTCACTTCCTAATTGATAATGTTAAATTAATCCGATTTTAATAGATCCCAAGACTTTTAATGTATTATCTTGCAACCAAATTTATTAATAAATAATTAGAAGTTAAAGAGATGGGAGGTTTAATTAACGTTCTGATATTTTTTTATTTGATCACTTTAATTGATTTAAATTTTATCGCCGAACATTGATGTTTATCTAAATTGAATCACTGAGCATATTTTAAAACTATTTTTTTTTCTTCAAGTGATATATTTTGTTGCGAACCTTCCCGGGTCAATTGGGTTATCTTGAACTTTTCTTATGATTATATGATTTGAGAAATAAAAATTAATTTTTCAAAATTCATATAACTAGACAAGACATATTTTTTTTTAGAAACTACTGTCGCAAAATAATTTATTTAACATCTATTGAATACATTCAGTATTAATTTGAAGAGCTAATATATATATATATTTTTATTTCAACTACACAATACGCAACTCTGATTGATATTAAAGAGAAGAAAAAAGAGACAAATTTGATGAGGATATGAAATTGAATACCTTCTATGTATTTAAGACGAAGTTTATTGTCCAAATTTGACATACAAAGCTTAGTGACTAAAATTGAATATAGAGTAAAGTAGAGGGATCTACTGTAATAATTAACCTATATATATTCATCAAAATTTAGAGATTTTTAACACTAAACCTTGAAAATTGAGGAAGCCTTACATCATGTTAGTCTTTTTACAACTTCATTTATTCCACTTATCTTCTCCAGTTACGGTTTAACGGATGGTGTCCTGTGCTAGTCATGCGGCATTGGGACCCACTGGCAGGGACCTGAATTGTGGAATAATCATTTTTTTTTTTGCTGTTTGTCAGACTGGGATTTACAGTTTATAATTTTATATGGAAAGTCTCGAGTAAATGCTGGTTTTGTACTTTTGTTACAAAAAGAGAAACAACATCTCCGCTTTGGTTACAACTTACAAGTATTAAGACATGATCTTGTTTTTTTTTTGCTTAGAGCAAACTTTTTTGTTGTTTCTCTTTTTGTACATACGTAAAATATACGTATATGTCACGGAGACATGAGATTAAACTTTGTTTCAACCTTTCCAGCTTTAATATTTTTGAACATTAAAGTGGGAATTATTTTATTCTGTATCTGGACAAAAATAGAAATTGAAAGGCGCAACAAAAATTTTGGATTGTCAAAATTCTGTATATTAGTTGGTCCTAGTTGGTGCTGTGTGATTGATTAATCTCAACGCATGATTAAAATTTAGAAAAAATTTCCTTCTTTTAGGTTGAAAGTTTTTAGTGGCAAATTCATAAATTTGCTGGGCAATTTGTGCTTAGATTTTGTTAACTGCTACAAATTGTGGGTAAATTCATAATTTTCTTTAGCTTCAATGGCCCATTAGAAAAGCCCTTAATTGACTTAATTCAGAAGAAGAGTAGTATGATTAAACTTCTGATCAAGAAATTGACATAGCCTCATGCCAGAACCACATCTTATTGTAATCTCGGACTTCATTTTACATATCATAACCAAACCTGAGTTATAATCAGGCGGTGAAATACATAATACAGCTTTACACACACATGCGCACCAAAACAATACGAATCCACTAAATCCAACCCCATTTATTTAACGCTATTACAACATGATTTATTTACTTTCTTTTAACCATCCATACGAATGATGCAACGAATGCCTTCTCCTCTGAGCATGAGGTCGAATGCTGTGTTTATCTCCGAGAACGGCACGCTGTGCGTGATAAACTTCTCCAGCTCCAGCTCCTGCATAAAGTTTGATGTCGGAGATGTAAATTGAAAAATCAAATAGCAAGAAATCAGTTTATGAATAGAGATGCATTTTATAGCATACACCGGTCATGTATTTCTCGACAACAGAAGGGAGGTCGGTACGGGGCCGGTAGTTGCCGAAGAATGTTCCCTTCAATGTTCTTTCGGTAAGGAAATTGATCGGATGCGTCTTGAACTCAGCATCCTTGTGTGCTACACCAACCAACACTGCCACACCCCATCCCTAAAACACGGAACAGTGTTTGAACTTAGAAAGAGCTATTAGCATATCTCAATTAGTTATATAATTAATATAATGCTGGTATGTAGAAAGAGATGATTTATGGAATTTACATCATGAACAGATTCAAAAGCTTGAATCATGGCATTTACGTTTCCAGTGCACTCTACGGCCCGATCAACTCCGCCATTAGTCATCTCGGCGAGAACCTAAAATTATTAACAGTGCAAATTCAAATTGAATTTACAATTTCCGCAATCTAATCAGCAATTTATTATAATAATATGTCTGAGAATGAGAGGTTCTGTTCAAGTTAGTTGCTAACCTGCTGCACTGGCTTAGAATGGTCTTTTGGATTCACAAACTCCGTGCAACCAAATTTGCCACCTAGAAATAGAAATAGAAAATGATAAATTAAATTCTAATTTAGCTTATTTCAGGATTCTTAAATTGGTTCATGAAAAAATTCTGATAGGTTTACCCAGTATAAATTTGTTTGGGTTCACATCAACACCGATAATCCTTGATGCTCCTGATAGTCTGGCACCCTCTGCAGCCTAATCACATAATTAACAGATTGAATAATATTAAAATTTTAAATTGAAACAATTCTCTAAACATCAAGGCCAAAAAAAAAAAAAGAAATATACCGACAAACCAACAGCCCCTAAGCCAAAGATTGCGACAGTAGAACCCTTTGGTGGTTTTGCAACATTTACAGTAGCACCAAAACCTTAACACAGAAAATAAGAAGGGCTTTTTAGATATTGATCAATTCTCACACTATCTTTTCAATTTCCAAATTGAAAACAACATGTTGAGATTTAGAAGCTTAACCCAATACTTACCAGTACAAAATCCACAGCTGAGGACACAGACTTTGTCGAGTGGGGCCTCAGGGTTAATCTTGGCAATGCATCCGCTATGAACCACAGTATACTCACTGAAGGTAGAGGTGCCGAGGAAATGGTAGATGGGCTTACCATCGATAGAGAACCGGGACTGTTCGTCGCCGGTCATGACACCTCGATCGGTATTGATGCGCAGTAGGTCACACATATTACTTGTTTCAGACTTACAGTGTGCACATTCCTTGCATTCGCCGGTGAATACGGGGAGCACGTGGTCCCCTGGCGCCAGCTCATCCACCCCCTCGCCTACACTCTCCACAATCCTTTCATTAAAAGGAAAATTATTAAGCTAATTAATAAGATACTTAGCAGCTAGTTAAGCAATAGTTGTCATACTTTAAATGATCATTGCCAGAATTTATAACAGTGATAGAAGAGTGTTAACCAAATTTAGCAGTAATCAATGTTGTACTACATGCTTGCCATAAACGATAATCTTTGCACAGATTTTAAACAAATGAATTCAAATAAAAGAGAAAATTGGAAGAAAAGGGCACTACCCTCCGGCTTCATGGCCTAAGATCCGAGGAAAGATACAAGTCTGGCCCTGATAAAAAAAAAATAATACATATTTATCACAATCAGTAGAACACACACACACACACACACACACACACAAATTTGGAAAAACCTTTAGTAAAGATGATTAAGTGCTTACTGACCTTAGCTTCCCAGAAATAGACATCGGTATGACATAAGGCCGTGTAGAGGATTTTGATGCGAACCTCCATGGCTTGTGGTGGTGCCACTTCTACCTCCTCTATTACCAGTGGCTTTCCAGCCTCCCATGCTATTGCAGCTGTTACCCAAATTATTAATCTTTTTAGGATCAAGTTGTAAATTACACATACTATTAATTTCAATTGTAGTTGTGTGGTTGTGTGCTGAAGAATTAGACAGTACTAACATACATCTCAAAAAACACTTAAAACATTAACAAATTAAATAAAAATGATTTGAAGTGTCAACCTCTACATTTGATAACCTTTCCGGCAGTGCTTGTCATTCTGGCTAATTTCTATGTGATACTAAAATTATACAGAAAATTGGCACCTTGATCAAATCTCACTCAGTGAATTACAGTGGGTAGAGGGGGATCAAAGGCATTAGTATATATAGCCTTATACAACAGAGGGAAAAGTCACACTAGATGATATATACCCCAAGGTTTAATTTTCAACTCAAAATTTTGTCCGATTTAATTTGTCCGAATTTTTCCAGAATTTTTTGTTACACCGACTCTGTGAAGAAAGAGATAGGATCTTAGGATATGCTGTAAACGGTTTCGTATAGCTTTCGATAATCAGTGAACCTCTGGCCGTTTGATTTTCAAAAGTAATTGATATTGATGAATTTGATGGTAAAACTATATATTAGTATTGTAAAAAACGAGCCGTTTAATCGTTAACGACAGTCAAACCGTTACGAATACACTTAACATATGTCTGTTTGCAGATGAAACGATTAATCAACCATTTAATTGTCCATTTATTTTCGTTTATTCTAGTATATATTTATTTTCACATTATTTTTTTTCCTTTGATAAAATCTTGTATTGTAGTTTTATTTGTGCTTGGATATACATCCAATATTTTGTATATATGTTTTTTCTTCTTACTTTGAAATTGATTAATTCTTCTATTATTTATGTATCATATTTTTTTTTACTTACTGGTGTATTTTTTTTCAATTAGTATAACGTGTTCATTTGTGAAATTAAATTGTTATCATAAACTAAATTTAATAATTTTATGTTGGAATGTTTCATTTCTTTCAAATAATATGTTACTAGTATTTGAAAAAGTTTAATTTTCAAATTTATTTTTCATTAAATAAATATGTTACTTACACTGTTACACATGTAAAATGCTTCTTTTTCTTCTTCTTCAAAGTCTTTATTTCCAAACAAGTTGAGGTAGGCTAGAAATGAAACCCAACCAAAATCAGCAACACAGAGACTTTCCAGGAGGTAACCCATCATAGTAATACTCTTGTCCAATTCGTGAGGGTTTTATTTCCATAAAGCGTAGTGTCATGTTATAATAATAAAACTAAGTTAAATTAAGTTTATTTAATAAGTTTAACGATTTAAATAAATTATTTTTAATAAATTATGATATATATACACATAAATTTAATAAAAACGTTAAATTGTCTGTATAATTCTGATTAATCGACCGCATACCGATTAATCGCTTGATGGTATTTCGTCCGACGACTGCATACTGTTATTTAGAACACTGCTATATATTTTAGTCCAACATTAATTTTGCAAATCGGACACTTGGAAGGTTTATTGAAGATGAAATGTAACTATCATGACCCATAAGAATAGTCATGTAATCATATCCACAAGAAGAACATGTAATAATAGAGAAATTAATGCGTCCATTTGCACCAAGTATTAGACCACTCAAATAAAGCACACATTAAATACTCTGCTAATAATTGATGGATTTGGAGACTACTTGCTATGCATTGCCATCAAACTGAGTCGCCCACGAAACAGATTCCATTTTTTGTTCTCCTATTGTGAGTGCTATTTCATATATTTTGCTCTCTACTATTTATATTATTATTTTGTATAAATATTCAAAGTTTAATGACTTACTATCCATCTTTATCTCAAAAATGAAAAGGAAATCACAAGATTCATCCAGCAAACACATTTAAGGGCAAGACATATAGAGTAGAACTAAGGTGCTCCTAAGTTCACCCAACTTCTTATGAACTTGATTCTAAAATATATCAAATCGACTTTAAACAATGAATCCAAATCGTTAAAATCTTTCTATCTAATGATTGATGCGTTTACATGTGAAAATTCTAAAGTTTCGAATTAATTTAATATAGAGTCAAGTGGTCAAAAGAGTCCAAAAAATGAATGCATTAAAATTAATTTATAAACCTTAAACTTTTGACCACTTGACTCTATATTAAATTAATTTGAAACTTTAAAATTTGCACATGTAGACGCATCACTCATTAGGTAGAAGGGTTTCAACAGTTTGGATTCATCGTTTAAAGTAGATTCGATATATTTTAGAGTCAAGTTCACAAGAGATTGGGTGAACTTAGAAGCACCCAGTTCTACTCCAATAAAATACCCTATCGGTACATTGTAATATTATTTCAAGAGTGAGTCGTATTATGCATATCACGATTTAGTCCGTAATATAGATGAATATTTTTGTTTTTTAAATTCTAACGGTTGATCTAAACCGTTCAAAAATGATTTTCATATGAATATGTATTTGCGGACTAAATTTTATATTTTTAAGAATTTTTTTACTACTTTTTAAGACAAGTAGAAAATCAATGTTTTTGGATGGTCCAGAATTTTCAGATCAAATGATTTTGTACCAGTCTTAAAAAATAGTAAAAAAAATCTAAAAAATATAAAATTTGGTCTGCAAGTACATATTCATATGAGAATCATGTTGAACAGTTCGGATCGACAATTAAAATTTTAAAAACGAAAATATTAACCCGTATTACGGATCAACTCATGATATGCATAGTACAATATACTCACTCTTATTTCAATCTTATTTATAATTTTCGACTCATTTCAATCAGAGGATAAATATCCAACTCATTTTAATATAAATTACGCTCTGAAATAATAAACATGAGAAATACATTAATAAAAAGAGATGAATAAATATGATTTCGGTTTGAAATTACTTGATAAAAAATTATCCATCATTTTGTATAATTTACAAAAAAATATTATCGCTTCAGCTCTTATAGAAGAGATTGACTTGAAAAATTGGCGAAAACAATTTTATATCTATGTGTGAATGAAGCATTATAATTCTACAGGCCAGTGACTAGCACCACACAGCACCCATGCCTTACTGCCTCAGAGAATCCAAAGGCGGTAAATAAGTCGTTTTCTACGAAAATCTCGCGGGAAATCTCTCGATGGAAAAGTTTTATGAAAGTTTCAAAGGGGAAGCTGTATATAGTCTCTATTAATCATTAATCATCTCCTGTCAATTTACTTTTACTTTTCATTTCCTGTTAATCAATAATTGAAGAGGGTTGAAATGTTTTCATACATTTATTTTTTAAAACTTTAATAACTAAAAATCTAAAACTTAAAAAGTTAAAATAAAACCATTGGATATGATCTACATCATTTTATCAAAGTATGTGTTAAAAAAAATATGACATTCTAACTTTAAAAATGTACTAATGTGGATAATTTAGAGATGTTGATTTTTCAACTTATTAATTCACATATAAATAAAATTGAAATGTGATAATTTTTTTATGAGTACAGAGAAAAAATAACATAAATCACATTCAACTGTTTTATTTTGACTTTAAATTTAAGTTTTTAAAAATAAAGATACGATAAAAATGAAAGCATAAAAAATTGAGGCATTTAAACTCTCCACTAATTGTTCCTATTGGGAAATTTTAATCGGATTCATTAACAAAAAGCACATAAGAAAATGATATCATAGAAGTACTTCGGCCCGAATAGAACCCAATAGCCCGGCCCAGTTATTCCGGCCCATTATTTTTATCCCTGTGAAGTGACACCAGCGAAGCGAAGGTTGAGCCTCAGCCACTGGCGCTGTTATACAAAAGGAGCGGGATAAGGTTTGAGTCTTATCTCCAGACCATACTACTCTTCACTCTTGGTATTTGACGCATGGGAGAGTAACAAGAGAGAGAAGTACACCACCAATGGCGCTCCTCCTTCCTTCTTCCCTCTCTCTCTTTCCTTCCCCTTCTCATTCCTTGGTTTCTCCTACTCACCGATGCTTCCCCATTGCCTCCCCCAATATCGGTATGTGTTTTCTCTCTCAATTCTCTGATGCATTGGTTCCGGCAAGTACATATGTTCCATCATACATTGATTGGTTAGAAATATAATTGGGACTGTGTTTAGAAGATAATTGGGTTTGATTAGCTTAGGTTGCAATTGTTGTTTGATTGGTATGAATGTACAGTTTGCATTCATTCAGGCATTTTGACGAGCACGTCGTGAGCTATTTTACACTTACATGATAGGAGGAGGTAATTGAAATTTTAGTTGTAATAGTGGATAGAAATTCTCTTTAGTCATTTCTCCCCGAAGCTTGCTTCTGTTTTAATTGAAGTCTTATTGTGTACCGAGGGATTCGTTGTTTGTTGCATGTAAAAGCTTGATTTCTCCTCCAATTCAATCCGAACAACTGGGTTAGTGCCATATCAAATTCAATTGCGCATTTTCTGAATCCATCACAATTAATCAAAGATATATTCACAAGTAATGAGGTGCAGGCTCAGTTTAAATTTCTAGAAAGATAGAAATTGCTTACCTGCAGAATATTAATGCACTTTGAACAAAATTTTCCATGAACAATTTCTCTCTTATTCCATCAATTCTATGTACAATTCACACAACCAATCACATTGCTTAATTAAAGCGAGATTCTCTTTAACTTCATAAGTCCCCTTTTCTCCATCCTCAAGCCACCATTTAGTAGGTAAATCTTGCATTCTCGATTCTACACATACTTAAAAAGCCTATTTAACATTTGCCCAAGTAGACCAGTTTAATATTTCAATCCATATACATGGTCACCCTTTTACCTTCTTAATTATTTAGTCAGAGCATGCTTTGATTTTTTAGAAGGCTTATTTTGTCCAAAGTATTAGTAATGGATTTCCTATTAACTTGAAATTTCCTAAACTTGATATTCATAGATGGTTTAGTACCACCACAAATTCACCTGCACTATTTTCAGATTCTTACATTTAAGTTATGCATGCTTGGCAGTCACAAGGTATAGGTACCGTTTTAAATTACTTAGAATTCAACATGGGTGCACCATGAGTTGCCATCAAATCTACGAGACCCAATTTCCATTCAAGAAATTCTATGATATGCCATCAAATGTAGACATAATGGATTACCATTCTTTAAAACTAACAACCTTTTTAACCCATGGATTGCCTTTTTCTTTACCATTCTTGAGGTTTACTAGTTGCATCCAATTCTGCATAGAATGAAGAACTGAGCATTTGCATCATAGTTAATAATGCACATCATCATACTTAATATTTTTATCCATTTACATAATCATTTGACTTCTTCAGCTGTAAGGCTACCATGGAAGAGCCTCAGCAACTCAGCTCTTCCATTCCAAAAGAAGATTCCAATTCTCACTAGAGCTTCTTCAGAAGCTTCCGGAGAGGAATCCGCTCTCCCCCCGCCTGAAAATATAGAAGATTCAGTCTCAGTTGAAAACCTCCCGCTCCAGTCAAAACAGCAGCAGAAGTATGAACTGGCGATGAAACTAAAGACAAATCGTATATTGAGGAGGAGGAGGAAGAGGTTATGGAGGAAGAGGCTGCTGAGGAAGAAGGGGAAGTGGACGATTGCCAAAAAGAAGAAGCTGGGAAAGAAAGCCAAGAAAGCCAAAGCCAAGAAGAAGAAGGGCAAGAGGAGGAAGTACTAAAACTTGTTTTCTCAATAATTTTAATTTCCTAAACCAGTTCTGAGGTTTTTCTGCTTTTCTTTTCTATTTCTCGGCAATGTTGTTTTGAATTGATTGTTTGATGTACTCTTTCGCTTTGCTACATTGGAAAATAGGAATTTTATCAATTTCTCCTGTGCAGTGCTATGGTGCCACCTTTTCCTTTGTCAACACTTAATATTTGGTTCGTAATAAAATATTCTAAAATAAAATCTAACAAGGAAATAAACTGTACCATACCCTTTTTTTCTCAGTTGTATATTTTGTGGAGTTCTTGTGGTAACCATGCTGTACCGAAATAAACCATTGTTAGCCAAAACCAAAGTGTTCCATTTAACAGAAATTTAAATTAGACTGAAACAAACAAATCTTATGAACTGAACCAATTTTTTTTTTTCTGGTAAACTGAAGCTACTCAGTTAACTGAATAAGTAGTATAAGCGCCTGAGACATTTGTCTGTTTCTGTCCACTATTAGCCTAAAATCTCAATTTGCTAAATAATTTACTTTTGGTGAATTGTTAATTTGGTCCATGCGTAATGAAATGCTGATTATGAGTATCTAGTTTAATATCTCATTTAGAATATAATTATATGGACGAGTTATCCATTATGGTTTTAATATTTGGTATATTTAAAGAACACATTTTTCTTTATTTTTTTAGTAGATGACTGTGAATGTGTTTTTAATTTTGTGTAAATTTTCTTATTTCTGATGCATTAGTGGATAAACCAAAATGACATGGCAAACTGGTACATGGTGGCACAAAATCCCATTCTACCAGGTATGCATTAGATGCACGGGGTCTTTAAGATTCGTGCCAAATCAAAATAAACGGTCCAGATCTTATTTTACCAGGTCAGGTACCTAACTGGATCTGAATTCGCATTATGTTGGGGTTAATTATTTATTTATTTATAAAATGAAAACGTAGGGACTTTTTTTAGTAAATCATGGAGAGGAGCTTTTTAAAATTTATGGAAATGAAGTTTTTTTTTTTGCAATTATTTTTGAAAAATAAAAATATTATTTAGTGTAAAACCCCCAGAATTTTGTCATAATGTTGTCCGGATTTGCAGGAGAAATTAGATGCTACCTAAATTATGGCAATTATTATAGGCTAAGCATAACATTATTTGCAGGAGAAATTAGACAGCAGACTGTAATAATTGCAATAATTAGGGGAGACAGGGCAGTTTGAAATCTAACTCTGATTAAAGTATCATCTTGAATATAATTTCTGTCAGATTTCAAGTGCTATTTTAAACAAAAAAACAACCTTTAGTAATCATGATTCCATTTGTGCCTTTTTAAGTTTGGGAGTTCATTGATGTAATTTATTTATTTGAGAAGTATTTTGTCTGTTTAAAATATGGAATCTAAAACCATGTTTGCAGCATGTATACCTTATAAGGAAATCCCCAGTGCTAATAACTAATAATTATATTATTGTAAATAATTTTTTTTTTATCAATATATCTATTATCGGTATTTATCGACAACCATAAAAAAAAAAAAAAAATAGGACCAATTGGTGTACTATTGATGTGGCAATAATAAGTAATAAAATAATGCATGAAGGGACCAATGCTAAATAATTAAGACAGTTATTATCATAGCATATGTTTACACCTTTTTTTGTAGAGACAAATAGACAATCACAACTAATTACATTAATGCAAAATCTTATTTGCTAGAGAGTAGAGACAAAGGAATGATTCATGTCCCCATAATAACTTTTCTCATCTTCCCAATAAAACTATCTCACTTAATCAAATCAGATATATATATTTATATTTTTTTTTCTTTAAATTCAGGCGCCTAGGGGTAGGGTTCAATAACCCCAACCTAACCCATTACTTAAATTTGTATTTGTCTTTTTCTTAACCATATCTATCTCAAGGGATAATTGTGAGAAGATGTTATTGAAGTCAAAGACAAAACGGCAGATGGGCCTTTATTGGGTCTCGGATCCACCTTTCGTTTGGATCTAGAATCAATTTGTTGTTAATACTAACCAATTCACTGTCTGTGACTCTGTGCCTCTGTGGTGACCGGTTTTTTTATTAATCGAAATTAAATTAAATAAATATCGAAAAGGAGGAACAATATCGGGTTTTTTTCGAAATCTAATAAGGTTGGTTTTATTAACGTCCGTAGGGACGGTGACAAAATCCACGTCCGTGTTAACCTTAATCAATCCCCGCTTAACCCATAACCCAAACGATGGAGTCCGGAAAAAAAAAAAGGTGCGGATGGTGAGTCTATCAACGTCCCTTGGGATGGTTACAAATTAACATCCGTCACGGATGGTGATTCTGTCAACATCCATAAACAGTAAAAAAAAAAAACTTAGGAAAAAAAAAATAGGTTTGATTTTGGTTAAATAAAAAAAACTTAGAAAATTATATTTCAACTATAAAAACAATAATTTATTTTTCAACTAAAAAAATAATTTAGTTTAGTAATATTTTAAAAATAAAATTTATATTTAAAATTTAACATTATAGACACGATTTATATTTTAGATATGATTACACGATTTATATTTTAGATATGATTACACGATTTAAAAATTAACAATAATTTTGTAAGAATTATACGTTATTTATTCATTACACGTGATTTATTCATTTATTCATTGTAATTTGGAAGATTTGATTTGACACGATTTGTGAATTTCAGATTGGATATGCATGTTTTTTTCCTTATCTACTATGTTTGTTTATTTTTTTCAGTTGGAGACTATGTTTATTTTTTTTTCTATATTCAAGTATTTGTTTTCAGTTGGACGATTATAATCTGGTAAGTATAATAAAATGAAAATACTTTAACCTGTTGTCGATTATATTTATCAAGATTGTGAAATATTTATTGTAGGGAGCGAAGAATCAAGGCACGGCCACGCAGGGCGACACGGGACCTAGTCAGGTCTATTAGGGCGAAACACAGGAACAATCCTTACAGTTCTTAGCAGCACTTATTGGCAACGACCCATCGCCATCATAGTCTCCAGCTGAAAACAAATACAGAAAAAAAATAAACATAGTCTCCAACTGAAAAAAAATAAAAATAAACATAGTAGATAAGAAAAAAAAAACATGCATATCCAATCTGAAATTCACAAATCGTGTCAAATCAAATCTTCCAAATTACAATGAATAAATGAATAAATCATGTGTAATGAATAAATAACGTATAATTCTTACAAAATTATTGTTAAATTTTAAATCGTGTAATCATATCTAAAATATAAATCGTGTCTATAATGTTAAATTTTCAATATAAATTTTATTTTTAAAATATTACTAAACTAAACTATTGTTTTTTTAGTTGAAAAATAAATTATTGTTTTTATAGTTGAAACATAATTTTTTAAGTTTTTTTTTATTTAACCAAAATCAAACCTAATTTTTTTTTTCCTAAGTTTTTTTTTTTTTTTTTACTGTTTGTGGAGGTTGACAGAATCACCATTCGTGACGGATGTTAATTTTGTAACCATCCCTAGAGACGTTGACAGACTCACCGTCCGCACCGTTTTTTTTTTTGGACTCCATCGTTTGGGTTATGGGTTAAGCGGGAATTGATTAAGGTTAACACGGATGTGGATTTTGTCACCGTCCCTACGGACGTTAATAAAACCAACAGCCTTATTAGATTTCGAAAAAACCTGATATCGTTCCACCTTTTCGATATTTATTTAATTTAATTTCGATTAATAAAAAAACCGGCTGTGGTGATCGCTGGTGTAACATTTTCTATTGAATATTGACACTGACACTATCTTGAGATAAAGAAAAAAAAGCTGATGATATGATACCGATATAAAAAAACTGCTAAATCAGCTTTAATTTACCTTTCCCCACCTGACAAAAAAAAAATCAAATTCAAATTCCTTGACTTAATTTTGCTCAAAAGTCAAAACATTGTAAAATTCAAACTCGTCAGATTCACACTATTCAAACAAGAATTTTCCTCAATTAGAATATTTCGTAGTATAATCTTACACATAATTAGAAAAAGTCGTTACGCTGCATGAGAAAAAAAATACCAACCCAATTTAATTGTTTAGAAAAATCATGTCAAAATATTCAAAGAGGCGGTGGAACTAATCATACATGCATAAATATGTATATATTCAATTTCTCCATGCCTTTGAATTTTTGATGTCAACATCTCAGCGCTAATTTTGCCTCCGGGTCTTGCTTGTATATCTCAAATTCTAATTATGATAACTTGCTTGAGTATATATATATCCAACATAATTTTTTTATTTAATTATTAAGAAAAATATTTTTGTTCAATTTCCGAGTTGTGAGGGATTCAATAAATGCTTGCATGAGCTGTATCACCATCATCACCCCAAATGAAAAATACATATCAAGGAAAAGAAGGAGATCTGAACCTAACAAATTAAATTAGAGTGGACATAATGGGGGTACTGTAGATTCACAAATGAGAGACACATATACAGAAATTAATGGGAGAATTTGTTTAATAATTATTGACTATTCGATCGGTACCAAAACCACACATTTGCAAGTTGTATTTTAGTCTCTTCGCAGCAGTTGAACCATTTTTTGTTGCTACGTTTATAATATTTAATAGGAAAAATTAGTTATTTGCCACTCTAAAACTTTCAAATTTGAAAAATGCCATTACGAAACTTTAAATATGAAAAATGTCACTCTAAACTTAGTTAATTCTTAAATTTGACACAAATACACAGTTTTTATACTTTTTTTTATTAAAAATTAACTGAAAAATTAAGTTTTGAGATACGTATAATATGGGGTCCGAAGGGTATATAGAGAAATACAGAAATACGTATCTCAAAACTGTATTTTTCAATTCATTTTTAATAACAAAAGTATAAAAATTGTGTATTTGCGGCAAATTTAAGAATTAACTAAGTTTAGAGTGCTATTTTTCAGATTTATAGTTTTGTGATGGCATTTTTCAGATTTTGGAGTGGCAAATAACCAATTTTTCCTATTTAATACCAAACTACCATATATATATGAGGAGAGATTCACTTACAATATTTCTAAGTTACAACATCTTATAACAATTTGATTTTGCGATTTTAAAAGTCTAAATAATCGATCCAAATCACTCAACATGATATCTATATTAAAATTTGCTTGGAGATAAAATTTTACATTTTTTTAATTTGTTTACTATTTATTAAGTAGTTTACAAAACTGTTATTTTTCAGCAGTCCAAAATTGTCTAAAAACAACCGTTTTGTAAAATCCTTAATAAATTAAAAAAAATTAAACAAATACAAAATTTTATCTCCAAGCACATATTAATATAGAGATCATATTAAACAGTTTGGATCGACTTTTTTTTTACTTTAAAAACCACAAAACCAAATTGTCGTAAGATGTCCTCTAATATATGTATATGTATATGTATATGCAGACACACATGTATTATTATATATTATTGTTAAGTTTCATGATATGGCATTATTTTCTAACAAACACTTTTTTTATTCAGACATATGGCATCTTTCGCAACTAACTGAGAATTTTGTAATATGTAGTCAGACACTAGTTGCTAACAAAATGCTCAAATTTAGGATTTCGCTATTAGATTTAAGTAATGATGATGCTGCAACTTCACCTACTCCCCTTCCCCAAAAAAAAAATAATTAGAACATATATAATTCATCACATGAGCATCAGATAGAGCTGGAGCTTTTGTCTGAAAAATAATTAAAACAAAATTAGAACCCATATTTGACCAGCATATATATTGCCTAGTACGTACATACATTCATGGGAAAAAATTTTAGTTCTAGTTATGAATGCACGAGAAGCAAGCTTGGTAGGTTGGAAGTGTGACCTACATGAAATAGCTAGCTAAATTCCTATTGTACTACCCTATATCTATATATTCTATTAAAAAGAGTTTCTTATAATTAATTTATGTATAATGTATATATTGTAAGGAAATTTTATTTGGGTATTTTTTTCATTTATTTAATTCAAAATTTATTTTTGAGTTAAATGTAGTAAATACTTTGCAACAGGGGCATACCCACAGTGTACCAGGGACTGCTACTCTCTCTGGATTTTGAGTGCTAGTTGAGATCCATTGGTCTCGACTAGTTTTGCCCCTCCTGAAATTTTTTTTGTCCCTCTCTATATGTTTAATTGGTAATTCAGGTTAAATTTAGGATTAGAATTAAAATATATATATTTTTTAATTATGATTGATAATTAGAATTATAAGTCAGAGCATTATAAATTACAAGTCAAAGTATTATAAAGTATAAGTTAAAGCATTAATTATTTTTTATCGAATATCCAATTAATTAATGAGTTTAAATCATGTTAACTATTTAAGCCCAATTCGATATTATTTTACCCTCTGACGAAAATTCTGGATCCGCTTGTGCTTTTTAATCAATAACAATATTCCAAAACAGTAGCATTTAAAATGTACATGAATATAGTTGCGTATATTTATAAAAATTAAAAAAAAAACAGTAGCCAATTTGAAGAAACTAGAGAGCATGCTAATTTAATGTAAAATTTATTTGGAAACAGCGCACACGGCTGTTGCAAGACCCAATAATAACTATATAATTGTTTATTTAATGTAGAAAGACAGAATCCATGCATCACAGTTCATTCTTTTGGGGACCAAAAAGAGACTCCACATTAACCTGCTACATATATATATACTCTCTTTTACTTATTCATTGATTAATATCTATACCTTTCTTTATGGTCTCTGCTTTATTTATTTTAGTTTCCACTTTAGATTAGATACCTTTGCTTTTCTCCTTTTCTATTTACCTTTAATTTAGCCTTTACCCTTCTTTATACACACATTTATACCCCCCTTCCCCTCTTTATTCTCTCTCTCCTCTCTCTCTCTCTCTCTCTCTCTCTCTCTCCCCCATATCTATACTATAAGTCATTCCTTCCTCCTCTCTAGAAGATAGAAGAGAAACAACCAAAGATAATGAAAGAATATAGCTATAGGGAGATTGAAGTGGCAACTAACGAATTTGCCCTTGAGAGGTTAATAGGAAAAGGAAGCCATGGAAGTGTATACAAAGGGATGCTAAGAGGTGGGAAGGTTGTAGCAGTGAAGAAACCATCAATTGAAGGTGAGTCCAAGCTAGAAAATGAGATTAACATACTTAATTCTATAACCAACTCAAGTATAGTGAACCTCCTAGGGTTTTGTCATACTCCAACAAAAACTAAGCTTCTTATCATGGAGTTTATGCCTAATGGTTCCCTCCATGACCTTATACACACGTCTCCGACCCCTCCGTCATGGGCACGACGTGTGCTTCTCTCTCTTCAAATTGCGCATGCGATTCTCTCACTACACGAGGGCTCGTCATGGCCTGTCATCCATCGTGACATTAAATCAACCAATATTTTGTTAGACTCTAAACGGAAAGCACGAGTAAGTGACTTCGGTCTAGCAATTTCTGATGATGGTCGGCAAATACACCGGTCCGTGATGCCTGCGGGCACGATAGGCTACATTGATCCTTGTTACACTGACTCGGCGAAACTTGGTCCCGAAAATGACGTGTATAGCTTTGGCATATTGTTGCTAGAGATCATGAGCTCTAGGAAGGTTTTCGACTTTGATTCTGAACCTTCTAGTATTGTTTCATGGGCCATACCTCTAATTAAGGCGCTTCAATGTGAAGAAGTTTGCGACAAGAGGTTGCCTCTATATAGTAAAGCCGGGAAAACAGCTGTTGCACAAATCTTAAACATCGCGGTACGGTGTTTGTCGGAAAATGTCAAAAGGCGGCCGTTGATGAGAGAGGTGGTGAAGGAGTTGCAAAATGTGGTTGAGTGCATCAGATGGCCAGCTTGGTTACCATTTGATTGTAGGGTTTCTTGTTCTCTGCACAGGTGTGTTAGGGCTTGGAAGAGGTGTGTGAAGAAGAGGGTTACAACAACAAAAATTGTGTGCAAGGATCACTTGATGTTTGGTGGGGTTGATGATTCTGGCAGTGATGGTGATTTTCAACTAGGTTAGGGTTTTGAGGAGAGCATGAAAGAAGAGGTTTGAGGTAATGTTAGTCATGATTTAGACAAGGACAGATTCCAAATTTGTGGTCTTGTCCGGAATTATATGATCTGACAAAGTGTATATCAAATAGAGAACAGCTTAGTTTGTTACTTGCTTTATCTAAAAATGCATATCAGAGTAATGCCACACAGATTGCCGCATTGCTTAATGTAACATGAGATAATGAATTTGTATGGTTTGTGGCGGGGCCTTAATTTGTGGGGTTTTATGTAAAGTTAAATTTGGGTTTCTTTTCTAAATTCTAATCCTATCTTTTGGGTATATAGTGGTGCTGTGGTGGTGTCATTTAACTTTGTCCTTTGTGGGCTTATTCAACTCTTTATTATTCAATTCATCAATTGTTCCTTATTTGTTTTAAAAATAAATGTCATCTATATATAATTGGTACTTCTTCCGGCGTGTAATTGACCGGCAGTTCAGCATGAATAATTGGTGACATAGATATGGTAACATATAAACTAATTAAGATACTATCAAGCACTAACTGTATTTGGATTAGGACCAGCAACTAACCTGATTTGCCAATAATTTTCTAATAGTAGATGCCACTTAAAATAAAATAAAAAGGAAAACTATACAGTAGGTAGGGGAGGCATGCATAGAGCCATAATAGAGCGCAACGGCCCACATGGCCACATCTAGTCCAGGTCTGTATTCATTATTCGAAGGAGGAAAATTGGAAAATTGGAAAAAGCAAAAAAAGTTTGCACCAGCCGGGAATCGAACCCGGGTCTGTACCGTGGCAGGGTACTATTCTACCACTAGACCACTGGTGCTTTTGTTATTTAATGTCCTTATTTTACTTTATATACACAACTTGTCATTATCTCTGCATCCATTTCTCCAACAGTTCCACAAGAACTACTTATTTCATTCTCCTTTTACCAAAATGAACTCTTTTACAAGTTACATCCTTTGTGTATTCTCTCCTCTTTTACAAGTTTCGCTTCAGAACCTTCCAAGCCATTGCATGGAGCTTTATCATATAAAATGCAACAAAAATACGTATTAAATAAGTGACTACTTTAATTTCTCTCACTAGCTACTCCTTTTTAATTAAGGAACAAAACTATGAGCAAATATTTTGATCCTTAGAAAAAGGGGCTTAGATTGATGTGATTTGATGGGACTTAAAGTGCATTTTTTTTTTTCCTCTATAGATGATGATTGCGTTTCTGATGAGATGAAATTGTCCTTTTATTTTGACAGAATTATGTTTCCTGAATTATGGATTTGTCCCATTTACATGTCATTTACGAATTGCACCGGAGAAATGGACTCAATGCAATAGAACTATCGAGAAGGATTCAAATGTATTATTTTATTTTTTGCTCCAATATGCTTTATATTTTTTATTTATGTTTTTAAAGTTTGAACAGTCGATCGGAACTACTCAACAAGATCTTCATAATAAAATATGCTTGGAAACAAAATTTTATATTTTTTAGAATTTTTTTACTAGAGGTTCAAATGCACCATTTCTTTGTGCTCTAGTTTGCTTCATATTTTTTATCTATATTTTCAAAGTCCGAATAATCGATTGGCACCGCACAACATGATCTTCATAATAAAATATGCTTTGAAACAAAATTTTATATTTTTTTAGAATTTTTTCACTATTTTTTTAGCTAGGTACAAATCACTAATTTAAGGATATTTTGGATCATCCGATCAAATGATAATTATGAAGATCATGTTGAGCCGTTCAGATCGACTATTCGAACTTTGAAAACAGAGATAAAGAATGTAGATTATATTAAAATACAAAATAAGTGCTTTTTTTGATGTAGCTTAGGACAGTATAAATGGGCTCAAATATACTAGAACTTCTATTAACGGGCTTAGCCTAGTAGAATTGATTACTTCGGCCCATAATCTAATCCACTAAACTTGTCAAAAATGGGCTTGATACACAGGGGATCTTCTCCGGTTTCTCAAAAAGAATTCAACAAGATGTGGTGGTGACCCAATGAGAAATTAAACAAGTCGGTTCATGCCATGTGATGGAATAAAGGGAGGAAGAATCATGTCTGGTTGGAGCCTTGGGCAACCTATCTTCTTTGGCCACGTGACCATTGATGAGTGTAGCTCACTCTTTTTTAAGCTTTCTCACTTGGATCAATGCCTTGGATCTGACCATGTTGCCTTGATGCGTTAATCCCACAATTGATAAGAAAGTGTTGTGTATACAACAAAAGTAATACAGAACCCATGTAAAATAAGGATAAATTGATGATACCTATAAAAGAAAGATTTTTTAAGTTGAACTGGCCTAGGAAGATTTCCTTTTTTTGTGTGAAGAGAACTACTTAAGTTTCAAGTTTCTTGTTTCTGTGATTATGACTAGGCTTGCATAAATGTTTGTCAGAGATGCCCAAGTTTCAGTTGTAAGTTGTAACTTTAAAGAAAGGCTTATAATTGCCAACAGAATATGTTCTTCTTTCGATAGCTCAGTTTTGAAGCGCATACATACAAGAGCGGATTTAGGATTTTCGTCCGGGAGGAACAAAAAAATATCAAATCAGATTTAAATAGCTAACCAGATTTAAACCCATTAAATATTCGATAGAAAAATAATATTTTAACATATACTTTATAATGTTCTGATTTGTAATTAAATTCGGATGTTCTGACTTATAATTCTAATTACCAATCATAATTCAAGAAATTTATTTTAATTTTAACTCTAAATTTAATCCGAATTATCAATTAAACATCCAAAAAGAGGCAAAAAAAATTTCATAGAGAGGCAAAGCCAGTCGGAACCGATAGATCTCTACTAAAATTCAAAATTTGGAAGAGGGGAGAGGGAGGGGCGCGGCTGCCCCCTGTTATACTCTGGGTCCGCCCCTGCATACATAGATTTTCATGTGAAGTTATGCACGCAGACAATTTTAATGCACAAAAAAATGTGAATTGTGTATGAAATTCAAGTTCGTATTGAAACTTTGTAATTAATTAAAATTGTCAATTTATATATAGCTCAAACTTAATTTGCATAATTTTGAAGTTGCACAGGTTTCACATTTCTATAGGCATCAAAATTCGCACACATATATATTTTACATGGTTCACACTTGTAGAGATTATCAATAATATTAATTTGTGCACATCGAAAATGCATTGGAAAGAAATAGATTATTTTTTCAAACAAGATAATACTAACTTACCAATTATTAGCCATCTTCTTATATAATTATTGTTCATTCTTCGTTCTATTGTACTTGTATTGACAATTATTGACATGTTGACACCGTCAAGTGTATCGTGTTGATTAGGATAAAACAAATCGTTATCCACAAAAGAAACAAGAATTGATTATGGATTAACCAGGTTGTTAAATGATGAAAGCACATGGCTAAGAATGCTCCATATTCCCCTTTGAAACTTGTCGTCTTAATAGTTGGTTTTAACACGGTTTATTTTGTCCACCCTAAAATCCTTTAAAAAAAATAAGAAGAAGAATCACAGCGACAACAATTATAATGATGATAGAAGATAATAAAAAAAATAATAATAACAACAACAACAACAACAATCTTTTACTAAACAGTAATATTAATATTAATGACACAGTGATAAATACGATGAAAAAGACAATAAAATATAATACAAAATTTTCATGTAATTGCATTAGCCGGACTTAATTAGTATATATGATAAATATGATAAAAAGGAACAACTAATTGACTTGTATATTACTTCTTTTTCTTTTCCAAATTTAATTTTTTATGTAGTAACTTAGGATCCTGATAAGTCCCCGCAATATCATCGCACAATACTATCATAACTGTTTGGGGACCACAAAAACTCTAGTACTGATTTTTTTTTCCTAAAGTGTTAATACTTATGCATAGAAATATTTATACCTATAAGATGAACAATTCTTTACATAAATAATTCTCTCAAACTTTATAGGAGACTACTCAAACTGCATGGGGGGTAGGAGGGCATACACGTTTTTAGAGGTAGTTTATTTTCCTTCGTTCAATTTCATCCAAATTTCTGACGATCTATGAAGAATTTTGCGAATCTAAAACCACGAACGTCTTCTACGTAATTTTCTCTTTCAAATGAGATCCATAATAACATACTTTCAGACTCATCGTCACACAAGTATGTATACCTATACTTGCAAGTATTTTTTACATATGATACTGGCTGACATCTGAAAGTATTAATATCAATAATTACAAGTACTTATACATATGCACTGAATTATATATATCTATGTGGTTAATTATTTTTGTTAGAGAAATATTGGCGCAGGGGCAATTAGAGAATGTTGATGTGAGAATGCGAGGTCTCCACTACTTAATTAAAGAAAAGTTGATGCGGTGACCATTGAGAGACTAAAAAAGAGATGGTCATATCAAGTTACACATACAAGTATTAATATCTTATTTTGCAAGTATTAACTCCTTATTTAAACCTATGCAGGTTGACGTAGGACGATTGTGGGGACTGAAAAAGAAGACCATATAATTAGTGAGTACTATAGTACAACTTTCCTCTAATGTTGCTACGGAGACAGAGAGAGAACTGGAGTGTGGGGATGATAATAATTATTCAGTAACTTATAGGTATAATGTAATATGTTAAATTTTACCAAATATTGCACTTTTGTTAAAATTGGTGATTCTACATATATTCTTCTTAATAAGTATAAAGCGATTCTCTTTTGGGTTGCAATAAAAAGAAAGGGGAGCAGAAAAAACACCTTGTTCCAATCCTCCATATCAAGCAAGCTCTGACATGTGACCACTGACCCCTTTGTGCCAACTAAACTAGAAAGAAAAAAAGAAGAAAAAAAAAGATATTTGAAGTAAATTGCTAGTTCAATCAGTCATCCATTTCTAATATTTTGTTGCATATATAATGGACATGATTATTGTGAAATGATCATGAGCTGTATATTTCGGGCTATGCGACTGATGTAACAAGCTAACAACTGTAGATAATTGTTTAAAAAAAGACAACATTAAATAAGGAAATGGAAGCGCATATTGCATTTTTTTTTTTTTTGCTATATTTAAAGGGTAGTCTGCTTCCAACATATCTTAAAAGGAAAGTAGAGACAGAAGAAGAACCGAAGAACCAACGAACCATTAAAAATTCAAAAGCTTGATTGATCATTGATCTAAATAGAAGAATCTGATTCTATAACACAAAAAGGTAAAGATAATATATGCTTAAGATCTTTCTTACAAATTGGGCCCTGTTACCCCTTGTTATTAAAGCTCTACTGGTTACACTCTTTTCTATACTTCCATTCCAACAATGGCCAAACTATTAAAGTTTATCACCTTCTTACTGGTCTCCAATATATGTTTTGCTACTCCAGAAATCAAAATTGAGGTAACATTGGTTGTGTATAATTTCATAGTTTTTGAACTGGCACCACATGTAACTTAACAATTTGACAATCTCATTTTCAGTCATATGTGGTCTACTTGGGGGGTGCATCTGAGGTTAAAACACCAGAAGTACTACATGTATCCCATTTGCAGATACTGTCGTCCATTATTCCAAGGCAATTAACTTGTTCTTAATAATTTCATTTTTTTTTACTTTTGGATGTAACAAATGTGAATGTGAAATCAATTTAATGTAATGTGTCTTCTGTATTACAGTGAGGAGCAAGAAAGGGTATCTCTTACCCACAGCTATCATCATGCCTTTGTGGGTTTCTCTGCCTTGCTTACTGAGAAAGAAGCTGCCTTATTATCAGGTATTTTAACCCTACTCCCTATAAATATACATTTTAATAATATTGTTGTATTGGGAAAAGGATCCATTAAGACAGATTTAAAAATAATCTGCCACTGGTACGATCCTACCGTACCAGAAATTTGCTCACAATGGCCTTGATAAGCAATTCAGTATCATATGTTACAACTACTGAATAAACTAAAAAAAGGCTGCTAATAGGGCTCCACCTGCCCAGTTCAGACCAGTACCAGTACATGCATGTACCATACTAAAGTGTGCCTCTGGTGATGGTGCTCATGCTAAGCTTATCCGTTTTTTCTGTTCATTCATATGTATATTTATTTTGTGAATGTCAGGGCATGAGGACATCATATCTGTTTTCCCAGACCGAGTTCTCGAGCTGCACACAACTCGATCATGGGATTTCTTGAATTCAGAGTCTGGTCTTCGGTCGGAGAGGCTAAGCAAGAGAGCTTCTGGTGACGCCATCATTGGCATCGTAGATACAGGCACTCCATATTTCCTTTTATGACCTCTCTCTAACATTTATCATTATATTTTCGGCATCATAGATACAGACAGTTCATGTTCTTTTATGAATTATGACTTCTCTCTAACATCTATCATTATTCAGTATGGATCGTTGGTATGTGAAAATTGAATGTATTTGAGATGCATATTGACAGAAATCTAACAAATACTGACATCTCAGGAATTTGGCCCGAATCACCTAGCTTTAGCGATGTAGGGATGACAGAGGTTCCTACTAGGTGGAAAGGAGTGTGCATGGAAGCATCTGATTTTAAAAAGACGGACTGCAACAGGTCACATTTCTTAGTTGTTTTTGTGTGTAATTGAACATGTAGCAATGTTATTTTCAAAAAAAAAAAAAAATCTTTCTTAGTGGAACTTCTTTTTCTTTCTAAGGCTAAATAGTAAAAGTTCTAAAATTGTGAACATTTGAAAGTAGAGTGAGGCTATGGTACTTTGCAATGTGCAGACCGGTACGTACTATGGAATTATTTTTTTGTTTTCAGTCCACAGTCGATCCAGACCACTCAGCCCCATATGAAAATGTACTTACATATCAAAATTTTACATTTTTTAAGATTTTTTTTTACTATTTTTTTAGATAGAGAGAAAATCACAACTTTCAGATGATCCATAATCTTTAGATCATGTGATTTTCTACCTATCTAGAAAAATAGCAAAAAATTCTAAAAAAATGCAAAATTTGGTCTCCAAGTATATTTTTATAGGAAGATCAACTTGAGTGATTCGGATTGACTGTTTGAACTTTTAAAACGAAGATATGAATCAATAGCGCAGACCTATGTGCGCATTGCATAGTACCACTGCCTCACTCTTTGAAAGTAAGTTCATAATGCTACTATAAATCTATAATTTATCAGCACCAACGTAAAAGTTAATCACTTGTAAGAGTAAAAAGAATATCACAGATCATGTAAACTAGTTCCAAAAATATATCATTAATAAATAATTTTGGGCATACTGTAGAAGACACTTTGGTTTGACTGGTTAAATTGGAGATTGACAGTTCATGTAAATCCAAACTGTAGGAAGCTAATTGGAGCAAGATTCTACTCGAACCTAGCAGAATCAACCCAGGCCCCACCTCCGTCAAACAAAACCACCACTGTGGGATCACCAAGGGATTCTGTGGGTCATGGTACCCACACCGCATCCACTGCGGCTGGTACAGCAATAACTGATGCAAACTACTATGGTCTAGCACAAGGTGCATTTTTCAAGCTTGATAGACATGGAACAAACCCATTTCGAGTTATAAACTGATAATTACAATACAGACCTGGTGCCATTACATAATGCGTACATGGTATGATTGGTATCTAAATAACCCTTTCTTCTTTTCTTTTTTGAGCCAGTACTTGTATCAAGACTTTTTATCAATATTGCCTCAAGTAGGCACCAACAATTGTAAAATATAGAGAACTATTTAAGAAAATATCCATTGTGAGAACAAATAATTACATTGCATTTGCAAATGAATAGGAACGGCCAAGGGAGGCTCGCCATCAAGTCGTATAGCCATTTACAAGGCTTGTTCTCTTGGTGGATGCTCCAGCTCGGCTCTTCTGAAGGCAATTGATGATGCAGTGAATGATGGTGTGGATGTGATCTCAATCTCCATTGGGATGAGCTCAGTTTTCCAAGCTGATTTTCTGAGTGATCCTATTTCGATCGGCGCTTTTCATGCTAACCAGAGGGGCGTTTTGGTCATTTGCTCTGGTGGAAATGATGGGCCGGAACCATTTACTGTGGTTAACACGGCACCATGGATTGTTACAGTGGTGGCTTCAAGTATTGATCGGAGCTTCCAGTCTAACATTCAACTTGGCAATGGGGTTGTTTTAAAGGTACAATATTATGTTAGTTTTTTCTGAAGTAGAAATGATTTTGGCCACTGTTTTTTTAAGCATTAACCTTATAATTAATGTACATTTTCATTCCTTTCTGACAAAATATTTCCTTAGTACATTTTTTTGTTCAATATTGGTTTTATTTTAACATTTTTTGGACATACTAATAAGAACTTGTACTAAAATTAATGTGAATTAACGAGTTCCTGGTATAATTTTGTCTCATTGCCCGAGATTTGTAATTTTTAAAAACTTGCAGGGAAGTGCCATAAATTTCTCCAATCTAACTAGCTCTGTTGAATACCCTCTTGTCTTGGGATCAGAGGTAGCAGCACAATACACGCCAGTAGCAGAAGCAAGGTAACTGAAAATTGAATTTTATAATTTTGACATCTAAAGCTCTGTATTGCAAAGGAAATGCCTAAATTAACTGCATTTTAAACAAACTTTACTTTACATTTCAGTAATTGTTATCCTGGCTCACTGGATGTGGACAAAACCAAGGGTAAAATCGTAGTGTGCGTCAGTACAGATTCAACAGTGAGTAGAAAAGTAAAAAGGTTGGTTGCAGAGGATGCCCGCGCTAAAGGTTTAATCCTAATTGATGAATCTACGACAGGAGTGCCATTCGATTCAGGCAACTTTCCTTTCTCACAAGTAGGTAGTGATGCCGGCTCTCAGATTCTTGCGTACATCAACTCAACCAAGTAAGTTAAGCATATAATTACTTGATTATGCCGATTTTCTGACATAATAGTTGCAATAATTTCAGAAAATTTTATGTAATATTCTTTTTAAAATATACAGGAGTGCAACGGCTGTGATTTTGCCTACTGCTGATGTCAAGGACTTCATACCAGCACCAGAAGTTGCATATTTCTCCTCACGAGGCCCTGGAGGACTCACTGAAGGAATTCTGAAGGTCTAAATTTCAAAGTTCCTTAATTTTTTTTTTTAGTCTGATTTGTGCTGAAGCAGCATGAAAATTTTCCTCTATAATTTAAGACAAGGTTTCACTCTTGTAACAGCCTGATATCATGGCACCTGGAGTTAGCATTCTTGCCTCATCGATACCTTCAACAGATGCAGGAACCGTTCCATCTGGAAAGAAACCATCGAATTTTGCAATCAAGTCGGGCACCTCCATGGCTTGCCCTCATGTTGCGGGATCTGCTGCTTTCATCAAATCAGCACACAGGGCATGGTCCCCTTCTATGATTAGATCTGCACTCATGACAACTTGTACATTTCTCGAGACAAATTAAGTAACTATATTCAGAAAAAAAAAAAAAGCAACTTTGAACTCTTATACTGGTAATATGGTACTCATGAATTATGGGGTCCTGTTATTAATTGAAACGGGACATCCTGTATTCAAAAAGTCGATCTAAACCGTTCAACATGATCTCCATATTAAAATACCTGAAGACCAAATTTTAGTTTAAAATTTGTTACTAATTTTTTAGATAGGTAGAAAATAATTGTTTTTTCATGGTCCAGAATTTTGTAAAAAACAGTGATTTTCAAAAATTCCAAAAAAATAGTAAAAAGTGTTTAAAAAATGGTAAAATTTGGTCTTCAAACACATTCTAATATGAAGATCATGTTGAATGTTTGGATCGACCATTTAGACTTTGAAAATAGATATTTGTGCGGGAAGTAAAACACTTCCCGAAGCACCATAGCCAAACTCATATTATTGTTAGGTCCATAATTAATAAGTTTCATCCTTAATTAGAAATTCTAATGATTAACATTGTTTTTGCAGCTTTGACTAACAGCAATAATGGAAAGCCACTGACAACCAGTTTAGGTGCCAATGCAAATTACCATGACACGGGTGCCGGTGAAATAAGCCCGCTACGTGCCCTCAGTCCAGGCCTAGTTTACGAAACAACACCACAAGACTACCTCCAATTTCTCTGCTACTATGGATACAAGGAGCAAATCATACGTAAAGTATCCAGCACCAATTTCTCTTGCTCCTCCGCGGGCCCATCTCCTGATCTCATTTCAAATATCAACTATCCCTCCATCTCCATCCCGAGACTCAGCAAGAAGAAGCCGGTGACTGTCACCCGGACCCTGACCAATGTGGGCCCACATAACAGTACTTATGGTGCAACCATCGAAGCGCCTGAAGGAGTTTCGGTTAATATTTCGCCTGAGAAGTTGGTTTTTGGTAACAGATGGCTAAAGGCTTCATATCAGATCAGCTTCAGTGACTCTGGTGCACCCAAGGGTTACAGTTACGGGTCTGTTACTTGGTCTGATGGGGCCCACTCGGTTCGGACGGGTTTTGCAGTTAATGTCCTTTGAAGTGCCATTTTGTTTTTTTTTAATATGACGCTTGCAGTATCTTGTTTTCTTTTCTTTTTTTTTTTGGTATGATGATTTGTCTTTACAAAACTTTCAACTTATAATTTTTGTTCCTTCTTCCATGTAACTTTAATATAAAGGAAATAAAATTGCAATGTTGAGTGGTTCCAATTAAATTAATTGAGACCAATTATATTTTTGGCCCATCACCGAATTGATCTTTTTTTCTCTCTTTTTGAGACTTTAAATTCATTGTCAACCTTTAGGTTTATGTCTCTTTTTTCCTTGAAAATTCCTTTTTTTTTTATTAACTGATTATGTATACTTGCTAAAAAGGAAATCATAACCATGTCAAGCATCCGGGTCCCGATTTCTCCAATTTAATAAATATAAAATTCAAAGTTTAATATATAGAAAAACGATACACATTTTTTCAGAATAGACCACCACCCACCGGCGATTAAAAAAAGAAAATTAATTGTTTTCTTTTTTTTTTTGGTTCTAAGGCCGAACTACGTACGATATACCCGCCATAGGTCAGATAATGATAATGAGGCCACTTTCTAAATTGAATCATCGTTTGTGCTATACATCAGAAAGGAATGGACCGTTTAAAGAAATTACGGCCTTATTCTTAAATACAACATAACTCAAATGGAAATGATAATCATATTCATATTCTGTACTTCTCATTCTCTTGGTTCGGGTGAATAAACAACACCCACCATGCTTGGGCCTTTATTTAAGCCTTTATTAATTTGTAATCAATTCATCCTTTGACCGGAATATCAGAGTTTGGATCTAATGTCCTTGGAAGCAAATTTGAGTTTGATCGGATCCGTCTCATGTGTTTTAAAATCTGTGCATACAAATTTTAGAACGGAGTGTGTACGAATCTTAAAGCGCATCAAACGGCTTCAATGCCCATCAAATCCAAATTTGCTTCCGATGGACATCGAAACCAAACTTTTCTCCAAAAAGCAACAAGCCCTACCTTGTTTCAAGTTACAAGTTAAGTTCACAAGTAAACTTGATGAATTTAAAAACATCCTAATTCTACTATATTTGATACTCGTGATAATAAAAAAAAAAAAGTGTAGTTCTGGCTGGCATTTCTTATTCCGCCATTCTAGTTCCAAAATAGATTTGTCATTTTCGTGTCCGGGAAAGTTACATTAAATTTCCAACTGCTTTATGTAAAACAAATTCGGCATTATTAAACATAAAATTTATATATTTCTTTTTCTTCCTATGCAGGTTTTGTTCTCTCATTTAGTAATGCTTATTTTTCACAAAGAAAAAGAAAAAGAAACAAAATTGAATATCTGTGAAATGACAAACTTTTACAAAAATAATTAGAGGAGAGTTCCAATGCATTCAAAATTATATGCTCCCATTTGCACCCAATTATTTATCTCTTTTATCTTCATTTTCAAAGTCCGAATAGTCGATCCGAACCGCTCAATATGATCTTCCTAATAAAATATGCCTGGAGACCAAATTCTATATTTTTTTAAGATATGTACAAAATCATTGTTTTAAAGAGATTCTGGACTATCCGATAAAGTAATTTTGTACCTATCTTAAAAAATAGTAAAAAAAATTTTAAAAATATAAAATTTGGTCTCCAAGCATATTTTATTATGAGGGTCATTTTGATCGGTTCGGATCGACTGTTCGAACTTTAAATTATTAGGTGCAAATGAGAGCATAGAATTTTAGGTGTATTGCAACCCTCAATAATTTAATGCTTCTGAATAGTTAAAGCTCTAACGATCTAATATATATATATATTCTCATAATGTAACTGTGCAATCTAATTAAACCTTGATGAAATGTAATGGACATTCTTAAAATCTTTAAATTTTACTGTAGTACTTGTGCATCTAATACTTTATAAATAAGCAGGTAAAGTAACAGAAAACGTACTTTGTGTATTCTTCTTCATATGCAAGTCTATTGATTACTGAAACCAAATCTGAACTTACCCAAACCGAACATTAACTCCAAACCCAAACTATGCACAAAAATATAGGAAACGATCAACAGCTATTCATCTAACAAGGAAATGACCAAAATATCCATATAAGCTTATAGATAAAGCCATAAAATAATTATAACACTAGAACGAACAAATTTGATTTTACATTCAAATAAGCACCATGTCTCACAAGTGCACATATTCCCTTTTCACTCTCCTATCTAAGAAAAGAATTTAAGGATAACAGGGGTCAGAGCTGCTTTCCTCGAGCCAAACCATGACAAACAGCAATTCTATCTGTTGCACAAATTTAGTACAGTTGCTATACAACAAAAAAGCCCCAATTCACCTCTCCCACATCTCATCATTCCCGGTATACAACCAGCACGACATCATAAATTTAATTTACAAGCACAACACGGGACTTTTTTCTTTTCCATGAATTAAAGCAGCAAGAAAAAGCCAAAAACAGAATATCACTTCTTTTTTTCCTCCTATTCTTAGTCATCAATGTTAAAGCTAACACTGGAGATGGCACAAAATGGTATTTACAAACTGAAACTGCTGTCAAGTCTAATTTTCTTCATTTTTTTTTTCTTTTGCAGAATGTTAATCTACTTTCCTACTTGGCACGAAAATCATGCCTAAAAACAGTGAGATTTTGAGTAAATTTGTCACGGTTCTTCGATTCTAAACTCATAGTGACATCTGCCATGAGCTTATCAAAACATGCTGAGAGGCGCTGTTGTTGATCCACCGGCTGTAAATTCAAAATTAAACAGAATTTTTCTCTGCATTAGAAAAGATGAAACTCGGAATTGTAATAATAGATAAATGGTCAGTAATGTCTTTAGAGAGATTCTAGCTTTCTCAAACCTGTGAAGCTAAAATTTGTGCTCTCAGATCAGCATAAATCTGCAGGCCAAAAGAAACATTCACCAACGTCAAAAGAAACGGAAACAATACATCTTTTTCTTTTTAAAAGAAGGAAAGAAACAAAAAAAACAGGGTGGGAAGAGAGAGAGAGAGAGAGAGAGAGAGATGCTCCACCCATTTTTCAAGAGATAGTGGACATTACCTGCTCGCTAATCAAAATCATACTAAGCATAGGTCTACTAAGGCTCCACTGATTTCCTGTATCTTCAAATAATACTATCTCAAACAAGCTCTTCAACATCTACAAAAACCAGTCCACATTATCATACATAAAACAAATAATTAACAAAATATTGAACTTATTTAAAAAAATAATTAAAAATTTAGTTAACTAATTATTGAAGGGGCATATAATGGAAAAACTAACTTCAGGGAACAAGTTTGGGCACTCGGCTACATGCCGTGCTAAATTTAGAGCGGCTTGAGATGGAGGTCCTTCTGCGGCAGTTATGTTGTTGAAATAAAATGAGGCCAGGTTATCTATAGCAGATGCACACTGCACAGAAATATCAAGTGACAAAATCAGCATTTGTCTCCAAAATTGAGAGGCCGAAAATGTATGTAAAGACACAGACCTGCGATGCTATGCCAGTATCCAAACCCTTTAACCCTGACTCAAGTGAGCTAGCAATATGCATAAAGGTACTTGAATCAAGATTCAAAATAAAGGCTATATGGTTGCTGAATAGAACCTCCACATATGCAAAGTATGCTTTTGATAGCTGAAAGACAAGAAAAAAAAAATATAGAAAAAGTAAATAAATAAAAAAGCAATGACAACAATTCAACAACAAGTGCATAATGGAATATAGAATGGAACTCATTTATAAAGCCAAAACATGCCTTCCTGTAAGCCAATACATCTGACAAAGGAATAGAGAGTGTCATTTTCAGAGATATATCAAGTGCATCTGCAAGTGCTCTATCCCCATACAGCTCAAAGACACCGAAATTCACATAGTTCCCGGCCATGGCTGCACATACATTGCAAAAGTATTATTTCTTTTAAATTTTTATATGAAACAAATAGCAATAAAATTAGTGCACAAGATATAAAATTACCCCTTGTGAGGATGGTCAGAGAAATCCAGATCCCTTTGTACTTGTTGGCATACATATCAGCACTATTGGGAAGGGTTAAAATCCTTGAACCATAAGCCACAATCACCTTGCTAACCTCTCTAAATAAAAGGATTCCATTTGGAGAAGAGCAATCAAATGTCAGCCTTTGAGCCTTGTTCTGAGCAAACTCTGCCATGAACTTCAACAGAGGTGTTGTCACCTGGACAATTTCCATTGCAAAATAGTTAATAAACTATCTTACATAATCACAATATAAAATTTACAAGAATAAAAACACTAATAATGACCTGAGGTACATCAGCCCAAATAGAGATGGCTTTCAAAAGCAGTGGCATGTGAGACGGGTACATCCAGTCAAAAAGCAGCCCATATGTCCTTCGGCTGAGCAAAGAAAATAATATTCAATAATACATGGACATTACGAAGATATATTAACCAAAATATTTTACTTGAGAACGCACCTGTTTGTTGCCATGGTGATTCCTCTTAGATCTCTCATAAGGCCAATGAATGCATGTTTTACCGCATCAGTGCGAAAAGCAGCTTCAGGTGTTGCCTCCAGACCAACCACAACCTACAAATGCATACTTTACCACATCAGCGCATGAAAAAAGAGAGCTCTATCTGCACATAGCAGTGCATACGATATATACCTGTAAAAGGGGCTCCATGAAAGCTTTGAATTTCACATGACCTTCCTCCATAAAAATCAAGTAGCCGAGGATGTAATAAAATGTAGTCCTACTTCTCGAGCATCTATATTCCTCAAGAAAAGGAAAGTTTTCCCTCTGTAGAATAAAAACAACTTTTTAGTACCTTGCAACGGCACAGAATAGAATAATACAACACCAATAACAGGATAGGGGGAACTCACAGAGTGATTTCCAATTATGAATTTTATACTATCCAGCTTAAGCAACAGCTTTCCAGTCATATAACTGCAAGCATTCCAATAAGTCAGAACATTTACAAATATAAACAGGTTGTAAAAAAGAAAAAACAAGAAAAAACTTACCCAGATGCCAGCTCTAGGAAAAGGTTTAGAGTATGCTCAATCACCTCTTCACACTACCATAAAGCAGTACAAATGCAATTTATTAGAGGGGAGAATGGAGAAAAAAATAAGGGGGGGATCTAATTAATTAAAAGTATTAATAACCGGGACAATTACCTCAGTATAGTACTTGAGATTAGTAGCAATTTTACCAACAATCACATTGAGAAGAACTAGATGATCATTGAGACCAATAAGCTCAGTCAATCTTGTGTATAGCTGCTGTATGAAAGTAAGAAACAGGGAGGGGAAATGACACTCGATGCAACCAAATTACAATCAGATAATTTTCTTTTGATTGTATCAGGTTTTTGCTCATTACCTTCGAAGTATGTATAGCTTGGTCACCAACATAAGATTTTCTGAAGTTCTGGTAAAAAGTAAGTATTGCACGGTCTAATCTTTGCTTGCTTATATCATGATACCTCTGGCAAGAAAAGAAATTTTTCATGTAAGAATTTTTCAAACAAAAAAAATAAAATAGTAAAAATTACAATTGCGAGAAATTAGCACAGATTTAAACCACTAATTAGTGCAGCAATACATAAGTCTCCACGTATATAACCAATTCACTAATTACCTGTGCATGGAGACCACTATCCGTTATCTTGATCAGCTGTAAAACCCGCGCAGCAAGCTCCGCATCCATTAACTCTTGTGACTCAGTGCTATAAATAATAAAATAGAATCCAAAAACAAATTATCAACTTCACAATAAACAAAAAGTAGATGAACGATAAAAGGTAAATTCATCGAAAGTGTCAACTATAACATACGTAGAACTAATAGACTGTCTGATCTTTAGGATAGCAGCAATAATATGAACAAGCCATGTAATCTGCCCTTCAATTACATTCAGCTCAGTTCCATCTCCTGAAGCTGGTGTTGCTGCCCTTTCCTATAAACAAACACAAAACCAGGGTTTTTACTTGTTCTTTTTTCTTTCAGTCCCAATGTGATCTTATAAAAAAAAAAATCTTGCTCAAAGCACTAAAAAGTATTTTAAAAAATTATCATACCGTATAAGCTTGGAGAAGAGGTTCCATGATTTTTATGATGTAGAGGCTGGTTCTTTCATACTGCAGTTCACATAAATGTTGAATATTACATTAACTTGTTCTGAAATCATTTTCTTTTCCCATGTAAAAGAAAACAAAGAAAGACAATGTTTGATAAGAATCAGGAAAAGAGAAGCCAAAACTAAGAAACTCAGTTGATAAATACCTGAAATCTACAGAGATAAGGGAAGCTTTCAAGCTGGTCTTGAAGAAGTTCAACATTGTCCAAAGGATTATCTTCCAGGTCATCCGGGAAACCAGCCTGGCATTCAATCTACGGCTAAGAAACATATCATATAAAGTAATGATATTAATACCAACAGGATAAAACTCGTACCTGAACAGAGTTAAATCTAGAGCTGATAAAACCTTCTGTAATTTTTGGCACAGTTTCATCTAACAGACTTGGTGTATCCCCCTTTAAATAAGGCACTGATGTTACCAGCCTTGACCAGAGACCCAGAAGGTAGTAGACACTGCTGCTGGCCCACTGGGAAAGAGAGAAAACATGAATATAAATAAAAATTACTGAATTACAAGACCAACAACAACAAAAAAATTTAGCAAACCAACCTGCCATGACTGAAGTGATTTTGCAGTAAATTCCGCAACTAACCGTATCCACTCACCATAAATTTCAACACTCAGCAGCTCTGACAACTAAACCAAACAAAAAAATGTCAAGCAAGCATGCGATTTTGAAAAGTTTTCATATAAAATTCAAAAGATGAAGAATTAATTATGTCTTAAATTTCTTTTTTAATTGAACAAAATGCCTTAGTAAGTGAAGCAACAAAAGCCTGCCACTCTTGATCAACTGATAAAGAGGGTTTACCTGATAATTAGCTTTGAAACGACCCAGCAAGCGGCAAAACTCATGGTAGTTGTCATGATTGGCAAGGCCTGAAACAGGAAGAAAAAAAAAAGTATGTGAGTTCAATTGAAACCAAGAATATTCCATTTGTGTAGTGCAAGACAACAGCAGGACCAGCAAAGAGAGTCTGCTTGTTATACTTAAGAGCAAACTAAAAGATGAAATAATAAAAATAAAAAAATATTTCCATTGGCGTTTGTTGACTGCATATAGCAACAGACGACAAATAAGTAAAATAAAGCAAACAACAAAGTTGAACCTTGGCCAGTTTGAAGTATCTCTTTGGTGCCGCCCATCAAATGAGAGAGAAACTGGGACCTTGAAGGATCGTCAGTAAACAGAGAGCGCCTCACAGAAGCCAGTCTAACCAAACATTCTAAAGCCTGAAAAAAGTAAAAAAGAAAATAAATAATACAAGTTGTTCAGATTTGAGAAGGAAAGGCATGAGAGGGGGAAAGGAAATCCTTAATATGGTTAACCTACCTCTTTTGAGAGGGGAGGCTCGGTGGTCTTATAGTAATCGAAAAATATTTGAACAGTTGAAGGGTCTTGTAATAGTGGCTTCCATGAAGATGGAATCTACATAAATATCACAGGGGAAAATTATAGCACTGGATGATTGGGAAAAGGAAGAAATAACTGTTCAAAATAGAAACCAAGACCAATTCATAGATTTACAAACCTGCACTGTACCAAATTCGTCAGAGCTTTCGTCAAGAGACATGCCGATAAAATCAAAAGACAAGCACTTGAAGGCAAGTGACAGAGTGAGCTGCCTTAAAGCAGCAGGTACTGTATGACAATCAGACAAGAATGAAATGTAACAAAACTCAAAGAGTAAAAGAGCAAGTATTATTTAAAACCTTCAATACCTTGCACATTTGCATCACTATTGAGTTGGTGCAAGGAGGTAATAGAAATCTGGAAGATTTGTAGAAGAGACTGATCTCTAAATGAGGTGGCAACTTTGCGATGGAGAGAAAGAGGCACCCCTGGAATTGCCTGTTGCAATAAAAATGTCAGTCCTAGGAGATTATAAATTTTACGCGTAGTATTTATAGGGATATATTAATCAATAGGGGCTCATAACTGCAATCACTGTTTTCAGCAAAAAACAATTAAAATATTAACATATATTTTTTTTTTGGTAATTGTGAAAAGACAATCGGTCGCAAAAACAGATAGGTTGCATGATTGAATAAAATGTTCACTTTTGAGAGAAATTCACATCTATTTAAAACTACCTGGTTCATCTCAGAGACAAGCTGATTTAATATCTTCAGACCTATTGCATAGTGATCAGAGGATGCCTAAAATTCAAACAAGCACAAAATTATATACCACTAGAGAGTCTGCGACCAATATCAATAAAAGAAAATCAAGAAATACAAAACTTAAAATTACAACTACTAATGGAACAAACTACATCCGCATCCATATAGGAAATATTGAAGGAGGATATAACCACAAGCTCGTTATGGAGATTTGGTGTTTGGATAGGCATAAGTCGGTCAAGTGTCTAATACACAAACCCAACTAAAGAATTTAATAGTTGGGTCTAAAGCATTTAATTCATTTTTAACATGTTAAATACAACCTTTTATGTCATGTGCTTTAATGGGATAGTGACATGTGGCAGGGTGGTCAAGAGAGGCTTGATTCTACACTAACCCGACACAACATTTATGATAGAATTAAAGCCGTAGATATGTTATGTAACAATCTCCAAACCTATAAAATCACATAAAACCTAGTTTCTAACCCTAATCTCGCGCGCCGCCAAATAGCATCTCTTTACTCTCCAGGTCAAAAACAATATAACCTAATAATTTAAGGTCTTTTTAGACCTTTGATTTTGGGCATAATACAAGCATGCCATAGAACATAATCTTAAAATTGAACTCTAATCGCTCCCTTGCTAGCCATAAAGCAGATGGCTGCAACCCCAACAACCACAAAGGTAAAAACCCTACACCAAGATCTTCAACATATTCCTTTTAGGTAATTGAAAACAAGCTTGCCTTCACTAATCTATAATCAACAGCAGGATCTCCATCCATGGCAAAAAAAAAAAATACATGTCCCTACTTCGAGTGAACTACAAACATGGGAAATCCTAATCTCAGTTTATATGGTTCCATGATTTGCAAGAAAACCTAATCTTGGTATTCAGATTCTCTCAGGTAAGTTCAATCTCCTTCATATTACTTCAATTTTTTTAATTTTTTTTTTAGATTTGCCATAAATGAGCTCCGACACTCTCAGTTGCTATGTAAAGTTCATTAGCTTTAGAATATCCAGCTTTCTGGTTATGAGAATGGCCTCCCACATACTCAGTTGCTTGATCAGATTTCCAAATATTCACTGTTAGCTCTGACAAGCAATTTGTGGATGCCTTGTCTGGACTTAGAGAAGGAATTCTTTAACCCTCACTAACTTTCAAAAAAGAAGATATTCTTTAAAACTCCTCTTTGTCATACAAATTGCCTAACAAAATTATCAAAAATCTGCATCATTTTTTTAGTAACTAGATCGACCAAGAAATTCTTGAAAAAGAAAGATTATGCATCCGTATATTCATAAAACAACAAATAAATACCAGCAATATTAGGGTTAGATCAAACTTGAATAAGCTTTAAACAGAGACCCTAAAATACTTCTCTCTCATAAGCTAGGTTTCACCTGAGAAATAGTGCCGGACATTTTCTAATTTTTAGCACCAAATAAAAAGGTTTCGTAATTGCAGGGTGTTATATACTTTTTCTCAAGTTGTTAATTAATTTCATCAAAATAACAAATGAACCTGGCTCAGGAAATTTGTGGCTTCCTTAGCAATATCTCTAAACCTCTCCTCCTCCAACCACCCGGATTTTGTGATGCGGCATAAAAGCTGTATTAGTGATCCTGTCACAAAGCTCTGCAACTCGGATCCTCTGGTAGCTAGATAGTTTACAACATAATTCCCTTCACATAGACCACAAATGGGTCAATTTTAAACACAAAAAAATTTCATAGAGACTTACTATGTAAAGAAGCTTGAGAAATAGGTAAACTTCACTTAACCTGTCAATATTGGTGCTACTTTATGGGACCTAATTTTGGTGTCTAAAATAGATAGTGTACTTTTGAAAGATCAATCATAGAAATAAAGCAAAATACATAATCCGACTTAAGCCCCAAAAATATTAATTCACATGCATGTGCATAAACATACATAGACAGCTACAAATTTATGCAATTATAAATAACCAGAACAATATGTAAAGGGTATTAAGGTTAATATACAAAGTAGATAATCCTGTATTTCTATCAAAGACATTCAAAGAAAAAAAAGTTATATTTTTGCATGGACTAAAAAAGCATGTAACAATTATATGCAATCAGAAAAAAAGGAAATTTACGGATATCAAGGCGCAGTTGCAGAGAAAGAGTTTGACCGGCAACTTGCTTCAAGAGGCTTGAACTGGCCAACATGAGCGCATAAGGAGTTGAAGCATTGTCTAGAATGTATTGGCATTGTGCAATGTAATCTGAGTTCTCAGAAAAGCACTTGAGTGCACTTTCAGCATGTGCTCTTTCCACCGAGTCCTGTGAAGTGTAGAGCCTCTGACATAGCACTTCCAGCTGTGCTAGGCTCTCCATTGTACCAACACGCAATGCAAACCAATTGCTGTTACAAGTACCAGTGAGAAATGCAAGTTGCAAGAGCAAAAACAAATGGATTCAGGAAGGGAAACTATTTCAAAAAAGAAACAAGTTTACTTATTCAGGATTGTTGCATTACATTAGTGTACAACAATAATACTTTCAATTTCAATACACTATCAAGAGAAGCTCAAAGAAAAAGAGAAAAAGGCCCCGTTAAGTAATTGTTTCCTAAAAGAATCCTCAGTGCAATGCTCGAGAGGAAAATATACAAATCTGCAAAAGTAAAGGAAATGATATTCAGTCATATTCAGTCAATAGTGTGAAAACTTATTCCTATCTATGGTTTATTTCGTACCATACATCGTTACGGATTAAGAATTTTGGGCCAAATGTAACTCCATGAACTACTATCACCTTCTCCAATGTTGATTTGAATATCAAAAATTAGAAAATGTAATTGTCCGCGTAAACCTATACCTATAGTCCTAACAAGGCTCCGCAAAACACAATTTAGAAAACACCAAATAGTATTTGAAAATTAACATATGGTACTTAACTTAGACAGTACTGTGTAATATCTAAGGCATAATCAAGAATAAGTTCTAATTGGTTAAAAAACTTTTTTGGAAAAATGATTATTTTCTAAATATGGTTGATTGTTTGAGAGATTTCAGTTGTTTCTCTTTATCGATTCAGTGAAGTAAGAACTCGCACTCATGCACATTTCAAAAATGGATTAAAAAAAATGATTTATCTTCATTAACTTCAGTTGATTGGAACTAGAATTTTGCCAATCTTTCTATTCTTGATGAAAACAGAAACTAAATGAGCAAAAGGCATCACTTTGTTTAATTTCTTTCATAACAAGACTAATTAAATATTCAAAGAAAACCCGATTTTCACTTTCATCAAACTTGCATCAGCCTTGTGCTTCAACTTGGTTAAAAAGTTAGTAGAAACTTTTAATCAACTATGATCAAATTTCGTTCTTTTTGAGATCTCCAGTGTTTACTGTATAACAAATTCTGATTATTTCAGCCTTCTTTGCCCAATCAACCAATAAATTTTCCCCACATTTGCCTGGGTTGATTAAAAAACCCCCCCAAAATTAACATTACCAGACGAAATCTAAAGAAAAGTTCCCATCTCTCGATCAAAGAATTTCCCCAAACAATAAAATTCAGCACGATTCTAAGACCTCAATCCAGTACACGATCAGAGGCGCAATCTCCAATCGGTAGAAACAGTAGATGAGGTACTTGTCGGATTGGGGAGAAGGTGGATACCTTGTTGAGGGGAGACCCTTGTTCGTTCGTTACTATCTCTTTCGCTCTATTTTTTCTTCTCTCTTTTGTTTTCTCTCTTCTCTCTGTCTAGATCGTATAGCTGTCGGAAGAATGGGTTTAAATAGTTGAGACCTCAGATCCGGGGAGAGGAGAGAGAGAGAGAGAGAGAGAGAGAGAGAGGCTGAGCCTGAGTCCTGAGAGGTGTGGCGTGAATAGTACGATGCGTTTGTGTGCGGGGCTGTGTATCGAAATTGGCGATTAACGATTCTATCGCTCGCTCTTTTTTTTCTTTTCTTTTTTCTCTCGCTTGCGTTTGTTTCAAAGGGACTTCTTTTTTATTTTTCTTTTGCTATCTTTCTATTTTTTTTTTCTTATTTGAAATTTCTTGAAGAGACTCCCACTTAAGAATTCGCATCCTCTGAGATATCTCAAACTTTGCATGATTTTTTGGAATATATCAATCGTTTAAATACTTTCTGCACGAATCTCAAAGCTCAAATAATACCGCCCCCCTATGTTCCCCCGAATAGGCACCGGACACGTCGGTCACGCAAAAATTGAGATATCTCAGAGGATACGCACCCCCCACTTAATGGTACTTGCGCCTGTAAGCTGTTGTAGGGTAAATAAAGATTTTAACAGAGTAGGTTTGACTTCAGACAGCGCACAGACTATAGAATCAAAACCGAACCAGATATGGTTAGTGCGCTGCAAGAAGCCAAAATTGATATGTTAATATCTTTATCCCTGTCCCTAAGTTTGAGATTTCAATGTTTTGGTTTTCTTCGTATACCGTAGAACTACATGTCATGTTGCGTGTCAAAAACCGACACGTCTTCATTTTTGCAATTGCTAATATTTTTTTCTTTATTTTTTGGGTTTTCAAGTGCAAATATTCAAGTCGCGAATAATATCATTAGCATAGTAACATATCATCATTCTTTTGACAAACTTTAATTGATTTTGACATCTTTAATTGATTTTGGCATTTTAATAATTAAGAGCTTGTTTCGTATATTAGGATATGACGTTGGAATAGTGCTAGTGTGATGCTCGGAATAGTAAATTATTTTTCTGATAGAATAGTATAATTTGGAATAGAAGTATAATAGTGTCATTGTGCATTTTCAAAATTTTAAATTATTCAAATTCATCTTTTAAAGCTAATATAACAGTTTGATATTAAGTTCACGAACCCTCTTAAAAAGACGAATTCCATACTAGTTTTTTGAAAAAATAAAGCTTAAATTGAAATCCAACAATTATAAACATGATATTAAAAAAAATTATCTGTATCATATTAAAAAAAAATCAATTAACCGCTGTTTTCACAAAATTTAATTTTTACCACATCCGCCAAATGAATTGGCGGACTACTTTTTTCTTCTTTTTCCACATGATGAATTTTGTTTAAAAAATAAATAAATGGGTCCGTCAATTAAATTGGCGGACCCGTCTTTTTTGGCCCGCCAATTGAATTGACAGACGTGATAGAAATTGAATTCTGTAAAAACAGTGGTTAATTGGTTTTTTTTTTTTAATATGGTATAAATAAAAATTTTGGACTTGAAATTCTATGGTCCGAAATTTACAATTTTTATGCAATGCCAAATATTACTCAAATTATATGAAAATATAATTGTTAGACTATCTATATGTCCAAAAATACATCTATATATTTACTTTTTAGTTTCCAATTTTCTATCATTGTTTTGAAAAAATTATTGTTAAAATTGTCAAAAAAAAAAATACCATTTTTAAGTGATTGCACATTTTTTAAGTTAAGAACAGACATATTTTATCCATGCTATTTACTATTTACAAAAGTAAAAAAATCAACGATTGGAAGCTGGCGATTTAAGAAATAATAAATGCAAACAATGGACAGTGTTGGTCATTGCAAATAACATTATTAGTTACAATGAGTGTATTTAGGTCATAATTGTATCATTTAATGATATGCATGCACAGTTTATTCTCATTCCGCTCTAAAAATTTCCTTGACCAAGCTTAATATTCTGACTTGACTTTTCTCATAATAAAAAAAATGTCTTGATTGACAATGATATACATATGTTGAGTAAAATTAAGGTTTTCTAAGTTCACCAAGTTTATTTGTGAACTCAAATTTAAAATTTATAGGATTTACTTCAAACAACGAATCTAATCCGTTGAAATCATTTTTATGAGTGATGTGTCTACGTGTATAAATTTTAAAATTTTAAATTAATTTTGTATAGAGCCAAGTGGTAAAAAATATATTCAAAAAATGAATGCATTAAAATTAATTTATAAACCTTTTAATTTTGACTGCTTGACTTTACACTAAATTAATTCGAAAGTTTAAAAATTTTGCATGTAGATGCATCACTCGTATGGAGAGAAGAATTTCAACAGTTTGAATTCATCATTTGAAGTAAATCTGATAGATTTTAGAGTTGAGTTCACAAAAGAGCTTGATGAACTTAGGAACACCCTAGTTTTACTCAACATATGTATGTGTTTAATATAATTCAGGACAGTGTATTTGACAGTATCTGAGAATGTGTTTAAAAAAAATGTATTTGACAGTGACGGGATTGTATGAGATGGAATTTTTTGGACGGAGGTTATAATTTGATCAGTAGAATCCAATGGATACAAGAATGTGTGGAAAAGACGTTCAGATGTCAAGAATTGTATGAAAAGTTACTCAAATTTAAAGAATTTTTTTTTTTTTTATGAAGTAATGTTATTTATTGATTATATAAAACTAAATCAATTAATCTAAATTATAATAAAACATATAATTGACACTGAATTTAATAGAATCAAATTTAGAAATGTGTATATCATAATGTTCAATTAATAAAAAACCATACTTATGAAAAAAAAAATTGTCAAAACGATGAAACTTATAAAGGTCAAATATTAATGTATATATAATAATGTTTAATTAAATAAAAAACATACTTATGAAACAATAAAAAAATGGTCAAAATGATGAAACTTATAAAGGTAAAATATTAATCACTATTTTTAAGCATAAGTGTTGTGTTTAAATTTTATTTCCTTATATTTATTATTCACATAATAGTATGATTATATTGTTTTATGCATGAAACATATGCTTAATTTTTTTTTATTTATCAACTTAGTGACATTTTATGAAAGAAAGAGATGATAGTTCAGTGCATGGAAATTTTTGGGTCCACTTTGAAAATTTTCCCCAATTGTTTTGACTTTAAATTATTTTCCCCAACTTTTTTTTGGGTCCACTTTAAATTTTTGTCCCCAATTTTTTTCCAATAGAAAGACGAAGAGAGTTGGTGTCTGAACACAATTTGGAAAAAAATATTATGTTTATAGGTCGTGAAATTCATAAAATCTCATTAATTTTTATTCGGCAACAACAAATTTAGTCTCCTTCTTAAGATCTAATTGGTTTCTTTTAACTTTTTAGTCGCTTAATCATGTCAAATACCGGTTCCTTAAAGCGAATTAAGATCTCCTTATTTAGTTTCTTTTTATCCGGATCTTAATATTCTACTCGAACTTTAAGGCACCTCTACTCCTTTAACTTTTGTTTTTGTTTTTATTCACAGATTAACACAACCGAATATCAATTTCTTAGTACTTCTTAAGCTCTTAATTCTACATTCTTAATTCCTTATTGTTGAACAGCCCGTACAACATACTGAAATTTACAGAGCATTTACATATTAAAAAAAATTTACATAATCCTGTAAATTACAGAGCATTTACCTCTATCTATTCATTTAACTTTCTTAACTTTCATCTACGGATTAAAGACAACTGAACATCGATTTCTTCCACTTCTTAAGTTCATAATCCTGCATTCTTAATCTCTTATTACCAAATAGTCCATATAGTGCACTGAAATTTACAGGATATTTACATATGTAAAAAAAAAATTACATATTTTCAAACAATGCTTGCAAATGTGTCCTCTGGGTTGTGTGCACGTCTCACATACATGACAGAGAGAAAAATTAGTGGTTCATCGTAAACATCCTTATTAGTTATAATCAGTGGAGTAGCCAGAATTTTAATCAGAGGTAGGCGAAAATATATTATTAAATAATTATTAATTTTTATTTAATATATTCTTATTCTTATTAAATACTAAAATTGCTAACGCACTTTCTTTAAAATGAAGATTCCTTCTATTTCCAAACAATTGGATAAAACATCAAGATAAAATTACGGTTTTAAAATCAGAATCGACAAGTTTAAGATGAAATAGGAATCAAAATCAAATGAGTTTCCATACATAATAGAAAAATAAATGAAAAAAATTTGTTGTGTCAAAATTATAGTAAAAAATAGAAATAAATAATAATTTGTTCAAATATATTAAGATAAAAGAATGTCACTCTATATAATCCACTAGTGTAATTAAATACAAGCCTACAAAATATTATACTAATTAATCGATAAGTAATATATAGCATATACATAAAATTCTAAATTAATGCAACATTCTTTTGTCTCAATTGGAAATAAAAGAAGTCATCGGACATATGCAGGAATCCACTAGTTTGTATTATGTTTTGCGTGATGTTTTTTTATGACCACTTATGTAGCAATTCATGAAAATATAAGAAATTGACCCGTTACATTGGGAGCACCTAAGTACCATAGTTCAGAAATTAAAAAAAAAACAAATGTACTCAATTTATCCAACCGAACTTGGTCTATTGTATACCATGCAACATTTTTTTTAAAAGTGTAAGAATAATTTAGTGAAACAAGTTTATTCAAAAATGAAATGAACCATACTCCTTTTCCAACAGCACGCCTCCTTCTTCTCCAAAGCACTTAGCCGTTTGTCCCAAATCGTAAACCTACGACCTTTATTAGGAGTTTCTTATACAACCGTCCCCGACTAATTCACAGAGAATTGAGACCCAGTCCAGGGGTAGGCAATATCTAAATTCAGGGATAGGCAAAACTCAAATATAACCCCCAAGTATATATGAGTATGATAGTATTTTTGAAAATCCAGGGGTAGGCTATAGCTCCGCTTCTGGTTATAATGAGTATATCTCGGTCATAGTTGTACTCATTTAATGATATGCATGCATGCACATTTTTTTTTTTCAAGCCACTCTAAGAATATTCTCCTTGACCAAACTTAATTAGTTTCACTTCGCTTTTTCTCAAACAAAAAGGTTTCTCACTTGACAAATGATATTTCTTATACAAATTTGAAGATATTGTTATTTTTTTTTTATTTTGTATGAACTAATGTAATTTAGTTTAATTATATGAAAACTAGAAACAATTAATCTAAAATATAATAGAAGAATTGACATTGAATTTCATAGAAATATAATTAAGCAAATTAAATGGAGTTCGTAACAATGTATATATAAATGAAAATAAATTAAAATTGTAAAAATGATGAAAGTTAATATTAATCATTAATTGAAGTATTAAGTGTTGTGTTTAATTTTATTTGTATTTACTATTAGACTTGTCACACAATAGTATGATTATATTGTTTAATTATGAAGCAAATGCTTAAATTTTCTTTTATTTACCTACTTAATGACGTTTTTATTGTCAACACGGGAAAAATTGTTTTTGGTTCATCTTAATTTTCTTTTTGCATCCTTTTGACTTGCAATTATATTCCTCAGAATTAAATCTAATACATAGATGAAAAAAAAAATGATCATTGAACACAGTTTGGAAAAAATTACATACATAATAGAAATTTAGAGTGCAATTTAAATAATGCAGTATTGTATTTTCGGATCTGAATCTGCTAAAATCCGAGACCAGTGAATAGTAACCCTGAAATCCTTGCAATTCGAATCCAGACGTCGAACTGTTTCGAGATAAGTAAATAGAAAAACCAGTTGTTTCGAGATGTGTTTTTGAAAAAAAATCAACAGCTGAATTTCTGAGCCACTGTTCACTGATTTCAAAATTGCAGCATATTTATTTTCCGTATTTTCAAACACAATAGAAAAGTTGCTGGTTCAAATACAAAATTGTAGATCTTGTTTGGGCTGTAAACGGGCCTATTCTACAAATGACACCAACAATAGAAGCTGTCTACGATTTTGTACTAGACCCAACATGGTATTACTAGGCTGGACTACCAAGGAAGAGAGAAGTAATTAATCAACAAATTTTGAGTGCTGACCTCGAGTGATCATCACCGTCCGTTTTTCTTTACGATCCGCGCTATCAGAATCGCTGTTAAGTCTAAATGTACTAAGCCCCGTCTCTCTTTTCTCTTGGTTCCGAGAGAAACCCCGAGTCCATATCCTCTGAGGGAACGGAATATTTCTGTTTAGAATCCGACCGTTCGATCAAAATCTGGGCCAATCCGGCCAGAGGTGGAATGCATGGGGTTTCTTTAATATTCGTGCGGATTCTAATTAGACGGTCCTGATCAAAAATGAAATATTTTGGTACCTTAGGTGATATGAATTCACCTCTACCGCCATTTTCCCTTTCTCTTCCCCGAAAGCATTTCCAAGTTCCAACTGCGAAGAAACTTGACGAAGGTCATTTCTCCCCGCCCTCCTCCACTGTCACTCTTCTTCCATTTGGTTCTCTTGTCGAAGTTCGCAAATCGGAGCGAAGGTCTTCTTGCTTCTTCCCTCGAACCGGTGCTTCCCTCTCGATTTGCAACCCGTCACCTTTTGCGCAGGGGCGCGCTCTCTCTCTTAATTTCTTGCTGAAACCCTAAAATTTGTCTTGGTTGATTTTTCCCTACTCGAATACAGTACCGTATTTTCCCCTTCTTAAAAACCCTAGTGGCCAAATCATCCTTTTACTGCTGCTCCTACTCGAATTCGGTATGCCTTTAACAAAATTACTTTTTGTAATGAATGACTTTAACATAAGTACTAATAATTTAATGAAAAACAATAATGAGAAGGTAAACAAACACACAACTGTTACTTATTTGGAAATATAAAATATGGTATATACAATATCCAACAAAATGATACAAATACATTCATTTACATATTTCTTGCTAACCAAATTTGCGAAATGTCTTTCGCAATATTTCGCGCATCTACAGAAATACCATACAAGCCTTGTTTTGATAAGCCTGCACAATAGGCACCATTCTTGCCTTTCCAATGGTGCAGAATGCGTCGTGCTGGCAATCCATCACCAGTCAGCATGTCACCGCCATCCTGCAATTAATAAGTAGCAATGTACCATAAATATTCTTTTGGTGTTATAAATAGTAAATGACAAATTAAGGAGGAAATTAAAAAATAGATCATTAGTGATTTTGATTAGCTACCTTAAACCAAGTGCTTGCAGTACTTCGGTATCCAGTGGCAAATACGATTTTTTCGTAGTGAAGTGCTTGCCCATTTGAAAAAATGACTTCACTTCCAGCGATATGTGAAATTGACGGTTGTACCTGATTTGAGAATAATGATTTTTCTCATCAAAAGTCGTGTGAACCATACTAATAAATTTGAATTGTAAAAGAACTAGTGAAGTTAGTGCACCACAGAGTATATCATATACCTTAATTTCACTGGCTTTGATTTTCTCCACAGCTCCAACATCTATTGTCGGGGATAACCCTTTAACTGCTTTTTGCATAAACGGGCCCAAGTTTGGTCTAACTATACCGTAGTTAGAAAGATCTCCAAACTTGAACCATGCAAGAAAGCCGATGATCCGATCAACTATCTTCATTGGAAAGAACTTGAGAAGTGTCATCCCTAGATATGCGAGCTCCTTGTTTACTATGTGCACCTATAAAATTAATATAATTTCTCATTCATTATCTAAAGTTAGAGAAAAAAAATCAAATGGCTTTAAGGTAGGGACATTGATCATTGCACTTACAGGGCTTCTCACTGAGATTGTGGTGGTCACACCATGAGTAGCAAGATCATATGCTATCTCCATTCCTGAATTGCCGCTTTCAATAACCAGCACACTTTTTCCAGTGTAGTATCTCCCGGACTTGAAGTCAGAAGAGTGCAACACCTCTCCATTGAATGTACCCAATCCAGGGAGGTCTGGAATATAACCTATGGAATTCTCTCCAGAGGCCACTACCATGAATTTTGCACGGTAGTGATTTGTTTCATTCGTAACAACATTTGTTGCCTTAATTTCCCATTTTTGTTCTCTTTCATCATACGTTGCTGATTCCACATTCATATGATATATAGGATTAATACCGAAATTAAGTGCATAGTTGTCGAGGTACCTTATGAAGTCGCCTCTGGGTATAAAAGTAGGCATTTCTCTAGGAAATGCCATGTATGGCAGCTCGCAAAATTGTTTTGCGAGGTGCAGTTGTAGTCGATCATAGGTCTTCTTTTTCCATAGGGAGCCTATGCAGTTGTCCTTCTCTAGGATTATGAAGGGAATGCAAAGCATGAATAAACAGGCAGCCACTGCCAGGCCAGCTGGTCCTGCTCCAACAATAACTACAACACTCTCCATTAGTTTTTAAAGAAATTAAACGAGTAGTTTCTCTTTCTATAGTCTAATACCTTCTTTTTTTCTCTCTTAATATGTAATCTTTGCTTATGGGGGTCTCTATTTATTTCAGAGAAAATCAGAAAGTGTGTTTAATACTGTGCTATACACCCGTTAAAGTATCTCTTATTTACATTTGTAGGTTTGCAGAAGATTAGGTAATAAAAACAAGAGATCCCGCTAATGTACAGATGATACTTTTGGTTTATCTAAGCATAACAGTGCTGGTACATAAGATAATGTTCATTTCTTATAACCTTTGGCTTCCTTTTTTCTTTTTTAGCCTCTTTTATACCATATAGAAGCAACTGACAGTTTCTTATGCTATTGAAATTTGAATGGTTTGAGGGATACAAAAGTTAGACAATATAAAGTTGCTATTGAGCAGTCTAATGTATGGCTTATCTTCTTCAAGCATTGCACAAAAGGTATGAACTTTTAGGTAAATTTGTATTTTTCTTTGTTTTCAGTTTTATTTTTTCTCTATGTTTGTACGTCATTGTTTAACTAACACAAGCCCTTACGACGTTCAGTTATGCTTATTTTTCACAAAAATCCAATTTGTTTGAAACTTATGAAAGAAGTCTGGGATTTCCATATGAATTCTATTGTCCTGATGGCACATAGAATATCTCTACCTAACAATGCATATAGGTACGATCCTTTCAGTTTTACCAGCCAGAATCATCACCACTTTGTTATACCTAACGATGCATATAGCTGCTTCTAATCCCTTTTCTAGAGAAAATGATTTTCCATAATTTATGAAGCCATATTTTGGTTCTTTCAATCAAACTAATCCAAAAGGTGATCATTAACTTATATAATCATCTTTCTTATGAAGTTCAGGATGGCGTGATGATGTCGCTTTCATCAACTAATTTCCAAGTCAATGGATGGGGAAGCGGGGGCGTTCCGATGCCTATCGGACCAGAGCTGGTCCGATGGGCAGATTCACCATTCGATCATTCGTCAAGATCCTTGCCCATAAGCTTGATCTCCACCTGATGGAGTGCTCCCGTTAAACTAAAATCAAGCTGTTAGCAAAGAAGTCTGTCTTTTTTAAAGCCTTCGTTCTCATTCTCTCTCTCTCTGTCCCTGCAGCAGCTCTCGTTCCCTCTATTGAACGAATCCAGTCCCTCTTTCTTCCTCCTTCCCTCCCTCTTCCCTCCTCTCTCTCTAATTTTGATGAAGGAACTCCATTTCCTCTTTTGATTTTTAGTAAGGTCTCATTGCTAATTTATTTTTAAATCAAAATCTAAAAGTCTGATCAGAGCAGAGATCTATTTCATCTTCTCAATTTCTCTTTTCTTCAGCTCAATTACTCTGATTCTTGCTTCTTCTTTTTTATTTTAAATTTTTGAAGCTAATTTACTAGCATGAGTTGCTCTTTGTCTTTCACCATTAATATCGAGATCAAAAAGCCAACTTTTTTACTGGGGCATCTTTTTGAATTGTCAAGAGAATAGAGGTAAGGGCATTGATGAAGAAGATTAATTGTCAAGCAGGAAATAACAAAATCAAGAAGCAACAATAATAAATTCTAGTGGATTTAGAGTCATGTAGTTATAACTGAATTCGTTAACTTCAATTGTTATTTCTCTCCTTTTCCTTTTCTAGACTCATATAGCAGCATGTGGTTTATATATTATAAGCAGTTATTTTAGGATTAATATGAAATCATACAGTTAGTTTCATATGGAATAAAATATTATAGTTGGAATAACAAATGTAATGATGCTAATTTGATGTCAGTATCAGGCTCTTAGTTCACTGTCAATTCTGGTATGGTATTGTACCAGTCTAATCCATTATGGTATGAACATAGACCAAACTGCACTTGTTGGTTGTTGTTTTGTTACCATTCTCTCTCTTGTTATAGATTTGGTTGAACATTTGATGGTAAATCAAAGCATACCGACACAACCAGAATGCTTACCGAGGTCGGATTGGGGTAAATTTGGAATTCATTTCTACACTTGAATGCAAATCTTAGTGGACATGAAATGCATGCTCTTAGTCAAGAATTATACTGTAAAGAATGTTGTTTTAGTTTGTTATATTAACCATTTTTCAACTATTGCAATTAGATGTATATTACTTTGATCAATTTGCTTTTATTCATTAACTTTTCTATTGCTGTATTTTTTAAATCTCCTTGGAGTGGTATGCAAATATTACAGTAAAAAAATGCACTAAAAAAACTATCACATAAAAAAGCTGCATCATATTACAAACTGAAAAATATCTATTACAACAACAACAATAATAGTACATATAACAAAGAACAATACCCAAAATACCCATAGCAAATCTTAATCTCAAATTAATGCTTATCATAATATTTGCATCAATTAGACTAGGTACCAGCATCAAGAACAACAATAGCATAAAAAAAGAGTGGTCATCATAAAACAACAAGAATCCACACAAATAACCACTATAACACACCAACAACTAAAATGTTGCTCCAGTGAGTGAAAAATTGGCACCAATTTCAGAAATGAGGTAAGATCGGTTTGAGCTGTTGTCTCGGACTGCATTCCAATGAGAGATTGAGAGAATAAGTGATTGAAACAGTAATTACCATACCAGCTGGTACATCTGGTATCAAGTTACCTACTTTTGTCCTTATTTCTTTCTTACTAATATTTTATTTTACTTTTTTGACCTTTTGGTTAATGAAAAAAAATGGAAAAATAGAAAAGAAATTGATTTTGTTTTTCTACTTATTTTTTGCTAAATCGATTTATGTCACAAGTACATGTTAGGGTTTTACTTGAGAGCCAAATATCAACTATACTCTAGTCACACATTTCGGCATTCATGTAAATGCATATCATCATACGATCAGACTCTTAAATTAAATATCAAGTGATAATGGTAAATGTGATTCTGGTAAATGAACTGATTTTATGTGATTTGATTTTGTCAAGGGAAACTGAATTGGAAATCTTTAATTAATAGGCTTTTAAGAAAAGAAAAAAACAAGGAAAATAGGCTCGGGTTTGACTCGGGCAGAGAAATGAAATATGATACAAAGAACAAGTGATACAGGTAAATGAGTTACGGAAATTGAAGTACTTATGTAAGCGTATTAGCTGATCTCATTTTTTATTGATATGCCAATAGAGATCATACCTATTTATAGAAAAGTTTGGACCCTAATATATTATTTAATTTTTATATATTCAGATTTTATATATATATATACACACACACACACTAGAAAATAGGCCAAAAGGTTCTAATTTTATTAATTGACCTCTCGGGATATATATAGAGCTTACACATTCATCCTAGTCCCTACGATTACTCTATATTTCTATTTCTTAAATAAGTCCCTAAACATATCACAAATACCAACATATACAAACTATTTTTTTTTTTTTACTCCTTGGGTCTTGGGGCTCGGGGTGGTCACCCTGCACCACGGCCGGCCATGCTAGTGTGGTACTGGCTTGTGAAGTGTAGCAAATTTTAGTTTCAAATGAATTAAGCAGCACAATAATATTGTAAAAGCTGGAGGATCGCTTTGTAATTTTTTTTTTTTTTGTATTTAGTAGGGGCTAAATAAATCGAAGATGGACACTATGTAGTCATTAGGCTAAGAACAGGGGCGGATCATAAGTCACGCTAAGGATGCTTAGACACCTCTATAATTTAAAAAAAAAAAAATCAGGGATCACATTTTCATATTATGCAATCCAACTAAATGAATTTGGTGTTGAAGCATATCTTAGAGGCAGATTACGCGCACATCTTGTCACAACAGTTCCTCGTTATAATTAGCATCATCCTTATGAGATAGTGTTCATCTTTTATGTGTTTCTTTTGATTTCTTAAAATAGAATTTGATATATCAATATTAATGTTGCTATAATGATTACTATCATCTTTAGTGTTAACCTTATGAGTTAGTGTTCAACTTATATGAATCAAGTTTTCAGTCAATGGGAGAACCTCACGAGGGGGGCAAAGCCGCTAAATAGACTATAAAAAGGCAATCATTTCTACTTTTTTTTTTAAATCTTTAAACTAGCAATGAGTTGGAAAATTTTGGACAAAGGGATTAAAACTAAAAATTGTAGCACACTTTAACATTTTTTTTTTTTTATAAATGACTTCAAAATAATTATTAATAACGACAACTTAAACAAGCAAAAAATGTTACTTACTATTTTAGAAGAATAGGCATGTGATGTGATGCAATATTTAGCTCATTGGCTCTCCATGTGAAAAATCTCACGTCTAAAATCTAGATAGAGATCCTTTATCAAATCATCTTAGGTATAAACACAGGCATTTCTCTTAGGAAATATCATGTTGGGCAGCTGGCATAATTGTTTGGCGAGGTGCAATTAAGTCGATTATAGACCCTCTTTGTTTATAATTAACAATCCTACGATCGACTTAACTTGCACCTCGCAAAATAATTTTACCAGCTGTCCTATGTGAGATTTTCTAAAGAAATACCTACGTTCATATCAAAAGATGATTTCATAAAGCATGAACAAACATGTTGCTACCACTAGACCACCGGATCCTGCTCCAACTATTACTATAACACTCTCCATTAATTATTTTTTAAGAAAACGAGTAGCTTCTCTTTCTATAAACCTCATTGTTTTTTTTCTCTCTTAATATGTGATGTTTGTTTATGGGGGTCTCTATTTATTTCATAGAAAATATTACAATTGTAAGCTTGTATAGGATTGGGTAAATAAAAACAAGAGATCTTATTAATGGACAAATGATACTTTAGAACTACATAATCATAACAATACCGGTACATAAGATATTGTTTATTTCTTATTATCTTTGGTTTCCTTTTTGCCTTTTTTAACATCTCTCGAACGGTTTTAATTTGTATGCTTGTATAGGATTAGGTAAATAAAAACAAGAGATCTCCAAAAAAAACAAACGCTCAAACATATGATTTATACACGGTCATGTTAACCGTGTATAATAACAAACTGCATATCGTATTTACAAACAGCGCACGTCTCCCATAAAACATGACAAGAAAAGCTTGTTTGGGCTCTAAATGATCCTATTCTATTACAAAATTGTGGATCTTATTTGGGCTCTAAACGGGCCTATTCTACAAATGACACCAAGGAGAGAAGCTGTCTAGTCTTTTGTACTGGACCCAACTGATAACTTGTCATTTGGGCCTGGATAGTTTAGATTTTTCTCTTCAAGCCTACACAATTAAATTCGAACTAATTGTAACATCCAAATTAATTATCAATTCAGTGATTGATTCTAAATTTCTAATAGAATCTAAAAGATACTAAGTTTGGGGGGGGGGGTGATAAAGACCAATATGTCAAGCCTTCATGTTTAAAAATTGTTTTATAAAATTCTCTACTTTTGTTCATTAACCAACCATTGTGATCTTTCAATAGAGGATAGAAGGGGAATTAGGAGTGATCCCCACGTTTTAAATTATTCAATTAGCAAGCAAGCTTTCATTAAAATTGACTTAGTAGTGATCCAAATTCTGTTCTCTTTCATTAAAATTTACTAAGGGAAATTAGGAGTGATCCAAATTCTGATTGGATGATCCGGATTCAAACTCAAACAGTGAGGTAATGCAGAGAATCCGGACTCATGCATCTCGTATGGCCGCAACAAAAAGGAAAAATGTTGCTGCTTAGGTCTGAATAAATTTAAATTATTAGAATTAAGTATTTTATGAGTAATAAATTTACATATAAAATTTATAATTTTTTTTCATTTATTGTAACTAAAATAATTTTAAATATTAACTTTTTTTGTAATTATATGATCCAATAAGATTCCAGAAACATTTACAAGTTTGAATATACGTATGCAACCTCTTGGTCAGCCTATGCCAGGATTTAAAAAAAAAAAATACATGTGCAACATCAAATGTATATCTTAAATGAGAAAAAAGAAATATAGGAATTGGGTTTTGTCCAAATTACTTCGGATAAAATTTCGTCCAACGTCAGGTCTAATTGTTTGATATGCAAACATATGTAAACTTAATAAATTTAATTAATTAAATGTCCTCTAAATCTAAACTATTCAAGTAAATTTTAGCACAAATCGGATGGTTTAGGACTGGATTTAAATGAAACTTTTGTCCAAAGACAAAAACTGAAGGAGAATATATATATATATAGAGGTTGGCTAATATCAAATCAGTTGTTCCTGAGGTCTCGTGCAACCAATTCATTTTTCAATTTTCGAAGTCCAAAGCATCGATCAAAACCGTTAGATGTGATATCTATATTAAAATGTGCTTGGAGACCAAATTTTACATTTTTTGAAATTTTTTTACTATTTATTAAGCCACTTTGAAAAACGCTGATCCAACGGTGGCTTAACAAAACAGTAAAATTAGAAGCCACCGTTGGATCAGCGATTTTCAAAGTGGCTTAATAAATAGTAAATAAAATTTAAAAAAAATGTAAAATTTGGTCTCCAAGCACATTTTAATATAAAGAACACATCTAACGGTTTGGATCGACAATTTGAACTTTGATAATTGAAAAACGACTTAGTTGCACGGGACCTCAAGAACAACTGATTTGATATTAACCAACCTCTATATATATAAACTAAATTAATCAAATAAAAATATAAATGACGTGACATAATTAAAATAATTTAAAATCTTAACACTTTTTATAAAGGGAGAGGAGGGTGTCCGATGCCCATCGGACCAGAGTCTGTTCGATGGGTGTCTGATACCGTCCGATTCACTTCAAGATCCGTGTTGTTTACTTTAATATACGTGCGCACAGATCTTGAAGTAGATTGGACGGGTTAAATTGCACATATTTTTCTTCAATATACATGATTCATATTCGGGTTAAATTTAACGTTAAAATTAAAATAAATTTAATGAATTTTGATTGGTAATTAGAATTATAGGTTAAAATATCAGAAATTACAAGTCAAGAGTATTGAAAAATATAAATTAAAGCATTGTTTTTTTATCGAGTACCTAATTAGTTAATGAGTTTAAATATGATTAGCTATTTAAACTCGATTCGATATTTTTTTGGCCCCCGGCCTCAGACACTATCTAATTGTGAGTCTGTATTCTTTGTACGTAGTATATTAACATAAATTTTAAATTAGTTCAAAATCGGATTGGTTGAAGAAATTGAGTCTGACCGAAATTAACGGAACAAATTAATAAGGAACAAACAGTTGTAGAATTATTCTGTACCAATTTGTGATTGACAGTTCGGACTCAAATTCAAATTTGAGTTGCCTCAAATAATTATATGAATTCACCTAAGTATATATGACCTCGGACAAGATTTAAATTTGTTTTTTCTTTTAAAATAAGAGTTTTTTTTGCTGATTTCAGCATTCAATCATTTTGAATGATTGACCCCTATTTCTCCTAAAAAAATCATTTTGAATGACTCTTAGTCTTACAGAAATTAATTATATATTTGGTGGATATCACTTTTTTGTGGTGTAGTAGGTTGATCCGAGATTTTTATTAATCGAAATAAAATTAAATAAATATCGAAAAGGAGGGTAGGATCTGGATTTTTTCCAAAAATAATACGGACGTAACAATAATCGACATCCCTGGGACGGAAATAAAAGCAACGTCCCTCTTAATGATATACTGCCCCCCCTAATCCAAGCTATCCTGCCCTCGTTAATCCGGAAAAAAAAAATAATAATGGACGGTCTTGATTTTAACGTCCTTGAGGGATGGTTTGGAAATCCACGTCCGTCAAGGACGTGTTGGACATATGCGTCCCTGAGGGACGGTTTGGACATATGCGTCCCTGAGGGACGGTTTGGACAAATGCGTCCCTGAGTGAAACTTGTATAAATTGATAGGTTTGGCCCCGGAACCAACTAAAATGACTCGCCGTCTGCCTGAAACTTTGTTAATTTTTATTTTTCTTGAAAGCATCCAGAGGAGATCCAAGACGTATTCTTCAGTAAAAAAGAAATTCATAAAATTCTGAAACTAAGGTATACTTTAATTTGTGCTTAGCAAGTAGATTAAATATTTTTCTATTAATTCATTTGATAAATATTGTAATAATTATATATATCTTTTGAAAATTATCTACTTGTTAAGATTTATTATATTTATTATTTGACATAATCTATATTCTCTAGATTAATCAATCCAATTTTTTGAAACAATAAATTATACGTGATTTATTAATTATTCTGTAGGCTATTGATTAAAGAAATTAATCATGTTAATATTGAGGATTCATTTTGGCGGTGAAATACAATACAGTAAAAGTGGAGTACGGTACAGTACTAGCTCTCAATTCGCATTGAGCGTAATTGGTGAACAATCTTGGTATGATGTGAAAGGTGACATTTATCGACAACTTGGATATTCCGAAAGTGAGTACAACCTGAAAGCACATGCACGGGTTAATGTTGGTACAACAACCGAGCGTTATTATGAGAGCATAGAAATCGCGTGCGATCAAACTTGGAGAGGTATTTATAACCAAAGTATGCTTGCTCAGACTCAGTATTCTTTTGTCGATTTATATATTGAATTGATACCGGAGACACAACGAGAATCTCGACAGACCCAAATGGTGCTAACAATGCGGGTCCCAGCCATTTTGAACCCTATCAGACACAACAAACACCGAGACGAGATCTTTATCTCCATCTGACACAACCAGAACCTCAGCAGACCCAATATAGTGATAATTATGCGGGTCCCAGTCACTTCCAACCCCATCAAACACAACAAACACCGAGGCGAGACCTTTATCCGGATCCTTATCCCGATGTGAACGATTTGTCACAAACTGTTCAGACAGAATACAATAATCAGTACAGTCCATGGACTGATCCGTCGGAGATCGGTGGTTCTTATCCTGAACGCAATAATGAGTACAATCCCTGGGTTGATCCACCGGAGGTACGCGATCCTTGTGATAATATTGATGATGTGCTGCAAAGTGATGACGAAGATGACGCTGACTCTTGTGAGAACGACGACGACTGGAATAATGAAGATGATTTCGAAGGGGATATCCCGCAGAATACACCACCTATCCAAACCAAATCTTATCCCATATCCGACGGTGGTGTGAGGCACCCCGTGGCAAGCTTCAATGACATCTCTTGCATTCCGAGAGGCAGATGTCGACTTCTTCGGTACGGCCCAACATGTTCATGATCCACTTGGTGTAGGTAAAGAGTACTCTTCAAAAGATGCTATAAAATTTGCAGTAGGTGATTACCACATCTGCAAGAATATTCAAATAACAACCACGCAGAGCAATAGGACAACCTTGGTATTCGGCTGCAAAGACAAAAGGTGTGAGTGGTGTTTGTATGCCAAGTCTGGGTTATTTTCATCCAAGTGGAAAATTAGAACAGTTAGAGGACCACATACGTGCTTTGCCTCAGCTAATCGTACTGATCATGCACAAATGACTGCAGCTTTGGTCGTCAGGGTTATAAAAGAAGATATTAGGGAAGATGTTACCTTGAACATTAAAACCATTAAAAGGCTAGTCCGTCAAGCATACAATAGAATTATTCCCAAATATAACAAGTTGTGGCGTGGCCAAGAGCTGGCACTCGCTCAAATATTCGGCAGTTGGGAAGCCTCTTACAACCTTCTCACCCCAATTTTGGTAGCAATTAAAAGAACAAACCCCGAGACAAAAATATGGAGTTGCGCACGTACCCACGGATGATCCAAAAGAAAGATTATTTAAGGCAGCTGTGTGGACTTACGGTCCGTGCATTGCTGCAGTGCCTCATCTCAGGCCAGTCATTAGTATTGATGTATGCTTCCTGTCTGGCAGGTATCAAAGAAGATTGTTGATGGCGTGCGGTTACGATGCTGAGAACCAGTTGCTTCCCATCGCTTATGCATTAGTTGAGGAAGAGAGTTTTCCCACATGGGGATGGTTCATAAGGTGGTTGCGTACTGAGGTAATCGGCATTAGGTTCATGTGCGCCGTTTCCGACCGGCACATGGGGATAAAAAAAGTATTCAAAGATTCATATGGTGGTTGGTACGAGGAAGGCAACCAGTGCGTTCACAAATTGATCATCTTGACATGGCACTGTGGATAATTTTATGTAATCGGCGTACCTCATCCTCTGCGAGAGGGAGTGGTGGTGGGATGACCTGTGAAAATCCGAATTGCCTCATCACACGATCTGGATAATGATGCTCAATTATCCAGAAGTGTACAAGTGGCACACGGGCTAGCCATACGCCACTTTCTTCATATACTCGCAACGGGAGCGCATTCGGGTCCTCAGCTAACATCCCTCTGTAAGGTTCCCAAATTACCATGTAATCCTCTAGCTTCTGTATTTCGTTGCGAAAATAACTAACACCACTCCGATTGTGGCCTACATGGTAATCATGGAGATAACACCATTTTTCTCCGAATGCAGGACAACGCTGTGCATCTAGGTCACGCCACTTTGGAGTCCAATCATTCAAGGCACGAGGACAGCCAATCAGTAAACGAGACCAACACCAATGCTGTAGAAGCACAGTCGACCCCGCCATAGTCTTTGATCCACGTTGTGCCGTAACACAAAGACATCTATAGAGATACGCCAGAACAGCCCCACTCCAGTTATATTGATTCGGTGCATCAAGATCTTGTAAAAATTGTAAATACATTGCCGGAACCGAATCTCCCGACAAATCAATAAAAAACAGAGTCCCGAACAAGTCAAGTACATAAGCCCTGGTGTACTAGCGTACCTACTCATCTGTAGGCTCACCCGGCTATGTGTTTGGCATCACAGCAAACTGATCACGCAATGGCTTCAAATTTATGGCATACTCAGAAGTAATGTAAACCTCTTGAGGGTCGTTAGGCCCACATCTCTTATTTTTTTTAAGCACCGCACTTGCGGTCCCAGCTCCAAGAAGTTCATCTACTAAGTTACGCCAATTACCGTCAGAAGGGCTCGTTACCGGTGACCCCATGATCGGCAATGCCCAGAGACAAGATACATCATGAAGAGTAATCGTCATCTCTCCCATGGGAAGATGAAAGCTGTGAGTCTCTGGTCTCCATCGCTCCACGAGACTAGCGAGAAGTGAAGGGTCGATATTGATGTTATCCATTCGAGACACCTGATACAAGCCGAGTCTTACCAAGAATGGTTCGCAACGCTCTGTTGGGTTATGGACGGTCCAAATCGTTGATTAACTTAAGATGCGGAAAGAACGTAAAACAAAAATTTTACTTCTATCTTAAGTCAAGGATTAAACGAGGTATGTCAGAATACTTTCCAGGGCGATCCACCTTCAGTATTCTTTGGCATCAAAACCCGATTTAATCCTATTTACAGATCTACTCCATAATTGATTTCTAAACATTAATCTACTTACAAATTAAATAGATTAATATAACATATTTATACCTTGATCCAAATTCCAATTGGATTGCAGCAGACTGAGAAGATCGAATCTGAGGAACGGTTTGCTTCGGAGTATCAGACGTCTGATACCTCTATCGGTCGTCCACCAGGAACCACCAGAGTGCTGGCTTTCTACTGCCAGAAATACTGACCAGCGAGATTCGCAAAAACACTATTCACGGGGGGCGTGAAAACACTATTCACGAGGATCGTAAAAACTGACTGCGTCTCGCGCAAAATCAGATTCACGAAACTTTGCGAAAACACTATTCACGACAACCGTAACCGAGAAAGAGAGAAAATAGATTTCTCGATTCGATCAGACTGATCAGATTCGATACAAGTGGAATTAGTAATTTTCTCTCTACCCCTACTCCTCTATTTATAGAAAAATTAAGCAGGTTGGCCGATTACCGAAATACCCTTAATTTTTGAGCTATTTACAAAAATGCCATTGGAATGGCGGTTCCAAAATAAATATCAAAGTTTGATATTTTACTTAGCCGACATGGTTTTAATAATATCTTCATTTGATTAATATATTTGATTAATATATATATTTGATATTTTAATCCCATGCCGACATGATTTGGAATATATTATATTTGGTTTGATTTTATATATATATATTTTTAATTTATTTAATTAAGGTTTTAATTTGATAATGGTTATTATCCCAAATTCAAAATCATAATTAATATTTAAAATCTAAATCAAATATATATGATTGTTCTAAACAATTATATTTCTCAGGTTTCGGTTTCGGTTCGGTTTTATACAACGTATCGAATACGCTTATAAATTGACTGTTGTTTCTGCTTGTCATCTTATATGACATTTATAATTTAATTATATCACGTATAATTAATTATAGCCATCTTAATATTAATTATAATCAATTTATAATTAATCAGTAAGATTCTCTGATAAGTCTCCTTTGCGGTGTGACCCAATAGGATCTGTGTTATGTTGGTAAATAGAATTTAAAACCATTTTAACTTCTATAATCATAGGAGGCATCTGACATCTACACTATGACCATCCAATTACACAGATGATGCTGTACTATACAATACCACGATCCAGTAAACTATTTTAGTCGTGTTAATTCTTATGTCTCGCAGTATCAGATCAGTTTCAAGGTGGGTGTGTGTCATCCTTGCAAACTTAATCTTTTCCCGATCTTGAGCAGATTATTAAATATAATTACTCTTGTAATTATACTGCATGCAAATAATCCTACTCTATCAAGGGGCCCAGTGATACCGTAACTCGTATAGAGATACGAGGGACAATAGTACTTTTGGTAAACCATCACTACCTCAGCTAAGCTATGTATACCGAAAAGCTACTGTTATGACTGCGTTTTACCGACAGCGTTAGGTAACAATCACACATACACATCTCTCAGCAGGAAAGATGAATACCTCATACTTTAGAACTTAACACTGAATGAAAACATTAATGACACGTACACAATTCCATTTAATGTTCCATTCGAGGTCTGTCAAATACCATGTTCCTAGAACATGTATCTATGTGATTAAAATGACATCTCATGTCAATGGTCTGTAAAACTTGTCCATCTTTTAATCCACATTCTAACCTTGTAACGATAAATTAGTGTTCCTGCTAATTCCTCGGTTAGAGACTTTTAAGAGTATTTATCATCTATATTATGAAGCTCTACAATTTCAAGTCATGAACCCGAAATGATTCATAAATTCAATAATACTCAAGGAACAAAATGACAGTTTATTAATCACTCAATTCATGAACAAAGTTTAATGATAATTTATCGTATTATTGACTTCTAGATTATTACAAACTAACACGCTCATGGTACGCAATCCCTTTCCAGAGGTGTCGAACATGCACCCCTTTATCTCTGTAATTCTGTTAATGTTATACAAATTGATTAAAATAAAATACTCTAATTTAAACACTTATATTATTTTATAAAAATAAATATTATATGATTGATTCCGTAACTTACATCATCATTTATCCGTGAGACCTTATGTTGGTCGTGCGGCATCCATAATAAATCGTTAAAATTGTTTGCTGACAATGACGGATCAAAAAAATCCTCATTATTCGTAGCTGCAGCATTTGTAGGGCCACACGGACCACGACTGCTTGACATTCTGCACGAATAACATTTTGAAATAATTATATATAACTCTATGATTACAAACAATCTGAATTCACGGAACACTCACATGATTAAATAAATTACTAAATGAAATAATTATTAATTCTTACAAACTAATAAAATTAACTAACAAGGTTTATTTTATATGAATAAATAAATGATTAATTCTTGCAAACTAATAAAATAAAACCTAATCAATTCAAATTCATAATAGATCCTAAATTAATAAATTGCTTAACTAAATTAGTTACGTTACCAATAATTTGAAATAATTTAACTAAGAATGTTGATTTAGCAATAATCTAAATAATGCTATGATAACTCGATACCCTACAAAATTGATCATACCATGTCAAATAAGCATAAAAATAATCCATTATTAAACCTTTAACCCTAATTTATCAATTTTCTAAAACACAACTAGCAAATTAATACATTTAGATTAATTTAAAATTAAATAACAAATTTACTACTTACATTACATAACAAATTAAATCTAGAATTATTATTACTTTACTGATTTTAATATTAATTTATTTCTGTTTTTTAATAATTAGTATAAAAATCAATAAATTGATATTAAAATTAGTATTAAATTTAGTACTTTGATAACAAATTGATCTAAAATCAGTAAATTAATACTAATTGATTTTAATTTTTAAGCCTAATTTATTTCTGTTTTTGAAAAAAATAAAGTCAGTACCTAATAAGCCGACAGAGTGGAGACGCGGCGCGGAGAGTGCGGACGACGGACGGAATAATCATCGCCGTCCAAGAGCAGAGCGTGCACGCGTGGGGTCGATCTGCTCGTTTGGTGAGGCACAGCGGGACACAACGGGACACAGCGCGAGTTTCGCGTGGGATGGATGTCGCGATGGAGAGGACGATGGGGTCAGGTAATAATGGCTAGGGACGTTGTAGACGAAACCGTCCCTGAGGGACGTTAATGCCCAATCCGTCCGTGAGGGACATTCAAATCCTAACCGTCCTTTATTTTTTTTATTTTTTTTTCAGTATGTTTGGATTAAGTCCCGGAGATATAACACCTGATTATGGTTAAGAGGAACGTTGTTTTAGACTCCGTCCTCATGGACGTTGATAAAAAACACGTCCTTATGAGTAGAGTTTGAATTTTGCCCCCGGGGGCGTGCCCTACCCGTGCCCGTGCCACGGGCACCCACGGGCACACGGGCACGGGCGTTAAACGGGCCGTACTTGGTTTTTTTTTTCCCTGCCTGTGACTGCCCGGCCCTCCGTGCCCGTGCGCCCGTGTGTCCGTGCCCGTGCCCTGCCTGTGCCCGTGCCCGTGCCCTATATTTTTTTTTTTTTTCGAAATTTTTTTCGAAATTTGAATTTCAAAAACCCCCGGGCCCCCCTGCCCGGACCACCCTCTCCATTTTTTTTTTAAATAATAAAAAATGAGATATATTTTTTTAAAACTTTAAACGGCCATAACTTTTGCTATGAAAGTTGGATTGACGCGTATGACATCAATTCGGAAAGGGGAGGAGGAGACGGTGGCGACCGTCACCCGAGGATAAACCCCGGTTATCCGGAAAATAAGAATTGCCAAAAAACGTCGTTTAGTGCCTCAAAAATTACGTTTAAGGTTTTTAGTGCCAAAAAACGTCGTTTATTTTTTAATCTATTGTTTTAAAATAAGAGCTTAATTATTTAAATTAATTGATTTAAGAAATTTTTAATTTATTTATTATAACAAAAATTATCGAGTTACAACCATGTCAAATGAATTTAAATTTGTATGAATTTGGATTTATAATTTATTGGTATGAATTTGGATTTATAATTATTTATAATTTGAACGTCGTTTATAATTTATAATTATTTATAATTTATTTGTATGAATTTGAACGTCGTTTAAGTGCCAAAAAACGTCGTTTAGTGCCCGACTCTAATATTATTCCCAAAAAATACTTCTATTTTTATGTTTTTTCAGAAAAATATTATACAAATTTATTTAATAAATAATAGAGTCATATCTCATCCTACATCTTGACTCTGCCACTGATCCTAGTTGTCGTTATATGTTGATTCTCAAGGCACTTAGAGAGAGTGAAATAGAGCATTTTTTTTTAACTTTTAATATAAGTTATAATTTCCTAATGTGTCTTGAAGTTATTTTTGGTTAAAATTCGAATAACTTGATTCTAAATGAAAATATAATAAAGTAAAGAGTTGAGTTGATAGACACTTGGCGTTGCATATATGAACAAAAATTATCAAGTACACTAGTAGGAATTAATACATTTTTTTTGAGAAAAATATGAGTCTTGTCGATAATTAATTGATAATTGCAGTTACAAAATTTGTATCAACCGTTTATAAAAATACAATGTGCTCAAAACAGTTGAGTTTTAAATAAATATGAAAGTTGAATGCTAAATCAAAACAAGATGAAGTCTCTGAGGGCGTATTCAGCTGCTTCACTGTTCCGCGGGAAAAAAAAAATTAGCAATTGAATTTTTTTTTTCCCACGTGAACAATAATTTTTAGTTAAATTCTCGTGTCCATGTCTATTTCTAATGGCCCGCCGAAGTAGACCTGAATGTGAAAATCTGAAAATCAAAACAAAAAAATATTTAAATTGAAGTGGTGAAATCTCAAGAGAGTTGTCCCCATCTCGTACCAAACGCCCTCCAAAGGACAGGTCAAAAAACGTGAGCGGTGACGAATATTTCTCTCGCTACCCTATAAACTCACCAAATGTCTCTCACATTTTTCAATCTTTGTCCGCTTCGATACTATCAAGTTCTCAGAAAAGAAACGAAAAAATTATAAGACGAAATTGAGAGAGCAAACGAGAGGGGGAGAGGGACAGAGGAGTGACATTACTCTGATACCTTTGCAACCGTAAGGTTAGTTTAAAAAATTGCATGTGAATATTCAAGAATTATGTTAATTTTTTTTTTTCAGAACTGAGACAGTACATTTTGCATAAGTTTGAAAGACCCATTTTTTTTTCAATTTTTGTTATCATTTTTTTAGATTAGTGACTTTAAATATCTACTAACGATCCATTGATAAAAATGATAATTACAACTAGTCAAATATATGTTGTATTACTTCACTGTATGTTGTATAACTTCACTGTTGATTACTAATAGTATGCTCTGCTCGTGTATGCGTAGAATGTGGAATTTTCTTTTCCATATTATGTTACATATACTACTAGCTGTTTTATTTTTAATTTTAAAATTATTGTGGCTGCTTGAATTGATTTATTTGTGAAGAAAAAGAGATCTTAGGAGCTATTTGGCATCTTCCGAGGTTTGTCAAGTTTCATACATCTTGATTGCATATTCATTTTGATCTTCTTTAATATGCTTGAAACTGTTATTCTTTGTTTCCTATACTATGTGTTGGGATTTCGGGTAGAACAATTCGATTCAGTTCATGATTTGTACACTACCCAAAAACCAAATTTTATGTATAAAATTAATTTCAAGATAAATAGAGTTTACCACTAGATGCGCAGTGGAAAATTTGAACCCTAGCAGTAACCTTCTTCATTTCGTATACCTCATGCCAGATCCACGCAACAACAACAGCAACCACGTCTCTATCGGCATTCATATGAACAGTTTCGAAAACAACCATGAATTAGACTACTAGCACTAACTGACAATCCCAGTTTAGTCTCTCTCTCTCTCTCTCTTGGTTTCTGAACCGGTGCGAATAAACAATTAGATTTTTGGTCTAACCTAAAATCTTGTTTTTCTATCTCTTTTCTCTTATGTCCAAAATTTGAACAGTTTAGAGATAGATCCGATATTATCATATGTATGTGTATTCATTACACAACACACTAGTTGACCGCACCTATTGATCAAGCCTATTCAGAAGACCTTATTTAGATGATCAGATTATATCATATCATACCGGGTTAACCCGGGTATCCGGAAAATCGAATTGCCAAAAAACGTCGTTTAGTGCCTCAAAAATTACGTTTAAGGTTTTTAGTGCCAAAAAACGTCGTTTAGTGCCAAAAAACGTCGTTTAGTGCCAAAAAACGTCATTTATTTTTTAATCTATTGTTTTAAAATAAGAGCTTAATTATTTAAATTAATTGATTTAAGAAATTTTTAATTTATATTTTATTATAACAAAAATTATCGAGTTACAACCATGTGAAATGAATTTAAATTTGTATGAATTTGGATTTATAATTTATTGGTATTAATTTGGATTTATAATTATTTATAATTTGAATTTATAAAAAAAACAGAAAAAAAAAAAACGAAAAAAAAACAGAAAAAAAAAACGAAAAAAAACAGTAAAAAAAAAAAAAAAGCTCTGCCCGTCGTGCCCCCGCGTCCGTGACGGGCACGGGCATTAAACGGGCAGGGCAGAATTTTTTTTTTTTTCCCGTGATGCCCGGCCCGTTGTGCCCGTTGTGCCCGTGTGCCCGTGACGCCCGTGTCCGTGCCCGCCCGTGCCCGGGCACTGCCCTGCCCGGCCCTTTTGTAATACTCTACTTATGAGTTTTGGAAAAAATTCAATATTCTTCCTCCATATTTATTTAATTTTATTTCGATTAATAAAAGTCTCGGGTAGGTTGATATCCACTTCCTTTTCTTCTTTTTTATTAAGTTAATAACAATCAGGTCACAGCTTTGATGCATTACACCGAGATAAGACATCAACAAGACAACAAGTTAATTTATACTAGCGACAAAAAAATATGAATCCAAATGACATATACGACACTCTAAATAAATAAAAAATGCAACTAATCATGTTAGGTATTGAATATTGATGATGAACATCAGATTAATTTTCATTATTCTGAGATCGATGAAGGGTCCCAAAAGTTGTTACATATATAATGAATGAATAAGGCACGTGCTACCTGTAGCATAGTGACATGTCGTGTTATTTTTTTAAAAATCTATCGAATAAACTTCAAACGACAAATCTAAACCGTTGAAACCGATTTACTTAACGAGTGATGTATTTACATATAAAATTTACAAATTTTTACATTCATTTAGTATAAGATCAAATGGTCAAAAAATAATGAAAAATAAACGTATTAAAATTAACTTATAATTCTTATTTTTTTGACCGCTTGACTTTATACCAAATGAATTCAAAACATTATAATTTTGGCATGTAAATACATCACTTATGTAGTAGATTGGTTTCAACGGTTTGGATTAACCATTGAAACATATCCAATAAACTTTTAAAGAGGTAGCACGATATGTCGCTGTGCTACAGGTAGCATGCTAGCCTTACTCATAATGAATTACTTTTAACTGGCAAAATATATTCTACATTTAATTTTCTGGAGATCATTTTGATAAATATACTAGCATAGACTCTGTCTAGAAACAATTAATATTGATTGTCATTATCACTCCTATACTCCACCTAGTAAATCGTTACTTAGCTTGAATATCGATTTTTTACTCGTTAATTAGCCTAATTTAAAGAAGAGGAGGGTTCCAATACCTCATCATGCCTCGTATTTTATATTTTTGTTTTCAAAATCTAAACTGTAGATTCGACCCGTTCAACATGATATCCATATTAGAATATGTTATAATTTTTTAATCACTTTATTATTATTTTAGATAGGAAGAAAATCATTGTTTTTGACCGGTCCAGAAATAGTGATTTTGTACGTATCTTAAAAATAGTAAAAAATAAAATTCGAAAAATATAAAATTTTATTCCCAAGCATATTTTAGTATGAATATCATGTTGATTGGTTCAAATCGACAGTTTGGATTTTAAAAATGAAGATATAAAATATGAAATATGAAAAGCATGAGGTATTGAAACCTTCTAAGAATTAATATTTGAAAATTACAATAACTCAATTCAATAATTCTTGTAACTTTTTAGTGACATTATAAATAATTGTTGGCCTTTTATATTCGACTTAAAAATTTTAGGAATTCTTTTAATACTAAAATTATTGTAAGGAAATTTTTACTAGAAAAAATATTCTTGCACTTCGTATTTTGTATCTCTTATATATTCTTTGAAAGTGTTTATATTTAACATACTTACAAACTATTTATATTTAAATTTGTGAGTGTTTGTATCTAGTATATATACAAAAAGTTTAGCACTTTCTCTTTTATAAACGAACATAAAAATTCAATTTAAAAGATTGTGTTAAAAAAATAAAATAAAGATACAGCTTACAAATTTTTATTATATATTAGTGAAAATAGTCTACTTAAGTTTTATTTATCTATTTATAGGAATCAATAAAAAAAACAATGGAATTTATTTTATATTATATTATAATAAGTTAAAAATAAGTTTCAATTAATATGTTTTATTTTCTAGAAAAATTAGAAAAATATACTAACGATGAGAAAATTACAAAATTATGCCACACTCTAATATTATTCCCAAAAAATACTTCTATTTTTATGTTTTTTCAGAAAAATATTATACAAATTTATTTAATAAATAATAGAGTCATATCTCATCCTACATCTTGACTCTGCCACTGATCCTAGTTGTCGTTATATGTTGATTCTCAAGGCACTTAGAGAGAGTGAAATAGAGCATTTTTTTTTTTAACTTTTAATCTAAGTTATAATTTCCTAATGTGTCTTGAAGTTATTTTTGGTGAAAATTCGAATAACTAGATTCTAAATGAAAATATAATAAAGTAAAGAGTTGAGTTGATAGACACTTGGCGTTGCATATATGAACAAACATTATCAAGTACACTAGTAGGAATTAATACATTTTTTTTGAGAAAAATATGAGTCTTGTCCATAATTAATTGATAATTGCAGTTACAAAATTTGTATCAACCGTTTATAAAAATACAATGTGCTCAAAACAGTTGAGTTTTAAATAAATATGAAAGTTGAATGCTAAATCAAAACAAGATGAAGTCTCTGAGGGCGTATTCAGCTGCTTCACTGTTCCGCGGGAAAAAAAAAAATAGCATGTGAATTTTTTTTTCCCACGTGAACAATAATTTTTAGTTAAATTCTCGTGTCCATGTCTATTTCTAATGGCCCGCCGAAGTAGACCTGAATGTGAAAATCTAAAAATCAAAACAAAAAAAATATTTAAATTGAAGTGGTGAAATCTCAACAGAGTTGTCTCCATCTCGTACCAAACGCCCTCCAAAAGACAGGTCAAAAAACGTGAGCGGTGACGAATATTTCTCTCGCTACCCTATAAACTCACCAAATGTCTCTCACGTTTTTCAATCTTTGTTCGCTTCGATACTATCAAGTTCTCAGAAAAGAAACGAAAAAATTATAAGACGAAATTGAGAGAGCAAACGAGAGGGGGAGAGGGACAGAGGAGTGACATTACTCTGATAGCTTTGCAACCGTAAGGTTAGTTTACAAAATTGCATGTGAATATTCAAGAATTATGTTAATTTTTTTTTTCAGAACTGAGACATGGGACAGTACATTTTGCATAAGTTTGAAAGACCCATTTTTTTTTTTCAATTTTTGTTATCATTTTTTTAGATTAGTGACTTTAAATATCTACTAACGATCCATTGATAAAAATGATAATTACAACTAGTCAAATATATGTTGTATTACTTCACTGTATGTTGTATAACTTCACTGTTGATTACTGATAGTATGCTCTGCTCGTGTATGCGTAGAATGTGGAATTTTCTTTTCCATATTATGTTACATATACTACTAGCTGTTTTATTTTTAATTTTAAAATTATTGTGGCTGCTTGAATTGATTTATTTGTGAAGAAAAAGAGATCTTAGGAGCTATTTGGCATCTTCCGAGGCTGTCAAGTTTCATACATCTTGATTGCATATTCATTTTGATCTTCTTTAATATGCTTGAAACTGTTATTCTTTGTTTCCTATACTATGTGTTGGGATTTCGGGTAGAACAATTCGATTCAGTTCATGATTTGTACACTACCCAAAAACCAAATTTTATGTATAAAATTAATTTCAAGATAAATAGAGTTTACCACTAGATGCGCAGTGGAAAATTTGAACCCTAGCAGTAACCTTCTTCATTTCGTATACCTCATGCCAGATCCACGCAACAACAACAGCAACCACGTCTCTATCGGCATTGAAATGAACAGTTTCGAAAACAACCATGAATTAGAGTACTAGCACTAACTGACAATCCCATTTTAGTCTCTCTCTCTCTCTCTCTTGGTTTCTGAACCGGTGCGAATAAACAATTAGATTTTTGGTCTAACCTAAAATCTTGTTTTTCTATCTCTTTTCTCTTGTGTCCAAAATTTGAACAGTTTAGAGATAGATCCGATATTATCATATGTATGTGTATTCATTATACAACACACTAGTTGACCGCACCTATTGATCAAGCCTATTCAGAAGACCTTATTCAGATGATCAGATTATATCATATCATACCGGGTTAACCCCGGGTATCCAGAAAATCAGAATTGCCAAAAAACGTCGTTTAGTGCCTCAAAAATTATGTTTAAGGTTTTTAGTGCCAAAAAACGTTGTTTAGTGCCAAAAAACGTCATTTATTTTTTAATCTATTGTTTTAAAATAAGAGCTTAATTATTTAAATTAATTGATTTAAGAAATTTTTAATTTATATTTTATTATAACAAAAATTATCGAGTTACAACCATGTCAAATGAATTTAAATTTGTATGAATTTGGATTTATAATTTATTGGTATGAATTTGGATTTATAATTATTTATAATTTGAATTTATAAAAAAAACAGACAAAAAAAACAGAAAAAAAAAACAGAAAAAAACAGTAAAAAAACAAAAAACAAAAAAAACAGCCCTGCCCGTCGTGCCCCGGCGCCCGTGACGGGCACGGGCATTAAACGGGCAGGGCAGAATTTTTTTTTTTCTTCCCGTGATGCCCGGCCCGTTGTGCCCGTGTGCCCGTGACGCCCGTGTCCGTGCCCACCCGTGCCCGGGCACTGCCCTGCCCGGCCCTTTTGTAATACTCTACTTATGAGTTTTGGAAAAAATTCAATATTCTTCCTCGATATTTATTTAATTTTATTTCGATTAATAAAAGTCTCGGGTAGGTTGATATCCACTTCCTTTTCTTCTTTTTTATTAAGTTAATAATAATCAGGTCACAGCTTTGATGCATTACACCGAGATAAGACATCAACAAGACAACAAGTTAATTTATACTAGCGACAAAAAAATATGAATCCAAATGACATATACGACACTCTAAATAAATAAAAAATGCAACTAATCATGTTAGGTATTGAATATTGATGATGCACATCAGATTAATTTTCATTATTCTGAGATCGATGAAGGGTCCCAAAAGTTGTTACATATATAATGAATGAATAAGGCACGTGCTACCTGTAGCATAGTGACATTTCGTGCTATTTTTTTAAAAATCTATCGAATAAACTTCAAACGACAAATCTAAACCGTTGAAACCGATCTACTTAACGAGTGATGTATTTACATATAAAATTTACAAATTTTTACATTCATTTAGTATAAGATCAAATGGTCAAAAAATAATGAAAAATGAACGTATTAAAATTAACTTATAATTCTTATTTTTTTGACCGCTTGACTTTATACCAAATGAATTCAAAACATTATAATTTTGGCATGTAAATACATCACTTATGTAGTAGATTGGTTTCAACGGTTTGGATTAACCATTGAAACATATCCAATAAACTTTTAAAGAGGTAGCACGATATGTCGCTGTGCTACAGGTAGCATGCTAGCCTTACTCATAATGAATTACTTTTAACTGGCAAAATATATTCTACATTTAATTTTCTGGAGATCATTTTGATAAATATACTAGCATAGACTCTGTCTAGAAACAATTAATATTGATTGTCATTATCACTCCTATACTCCACCTAGTAAATCGTTACTTAGCTTGAATATCGATTTTTTACTCGTTAATTAGCCTAATTTAAAGAAGAGGAGGGTTCCAATACCTCATCATGCCTCGTATTTTATATTTTTGTTTTCAAAATCTAAACTGTAGATTCGACCCGTTCAACATGATATCCATATTAGAATATGTTATAATTTTTTAATCACTTTATTATTATTTTAGATAGGAAGAAAATCATTGTTTTTGACCGGTCCGAAATAGTGATTTTGTACGTATCTTAAAAATAGTAAAAAATAAAATTCGAAAAATATAAAATTTTATTCCCAAGCATATTTTAGTATGGATATCATGTTGATTGGTTCAAATCGACAGTTTGGATTTTAAAAATGAAGATATAAAATATGAAATATGAAAAGCATGAGGTATTGAAACCTTCTAAGAATTAATATTTGAAAATTACAATAACTCAATTCAATAATTCTTGTAACTTTTTAGTGAAATTATAAATAATTGTTGGCCTTTTATATTCGACTTAAAAATTTTAGGAATTCTTTTAATACTAAAATTATTGTAAGGAAATTTTTACTAGAAAAAATATTCTTGCACTTCGTATTTTGTATCTCTTATATATTCTTTGAAAGTGTTTATATTTAACATACTTACAAACTATTTATATTTAAATTTGTGAGTGTTTGTATCTAGTATATATACAAAAAGTTTAGCACTTTCTCTTTTATAAACGAACATAAAAATTCAATTTAAAAGATTGTGTTAAAAAAATAAAATAAAGATACAGCTTACAAATTTTTATTATATATTAGTGAAAATAGTCTACTTAAGTTTTATTTATCTATTTATAGGAATCAATAAAAAAAAAATGGAATTTATTTTATATTATATTATAATAAGTTAAAAATAAGTTTCAATTAATATGTTTTATTTTCTAGAAAAATTAGAAAAATATACTAACGATGAGAAAATTACAAAATTATGCCACACTCTAATATTATTCCCAAAAAATACTTCTATTTTAATGTTTTTTCAGAAAAATATTATACAAATTTATTTAATAAATAATAGAGTCATATCTCATCCTACATCTTGACTCTGCCACTGATCCTAGTTGTCGTTATATGTTGATTCTCAAGGCACTTAGAGAGAGTGAAATAGAGCATTTTTTTTTTAACTTTTAATCTAAGTTATAATTTCCTAATGTGTCTAGAAGTTATTTTTGGTGAAAATTCGAATAACTTGATTCTAAATGAAAATATAATAAAGTAAAGAGTTGAGTTGATAGACACTTGGCGTTGCATATATGAACAAACATTATCAAGTACACTAGTAGGAATTAATACATTTTTTTTGAGAAAAATATGAGTCTTGTCCATAATTAATTGATAATTGCAGTTACAAAATTTGTATCAACCGTTTATAAAAATACAATGTGCTCAAAACAGTTGAGTTTTAAATAAATATGAAAGTTGAATGCTAAATCAAAACAAGATGAAGTCTCTGAGGGCGTATTCAGCTGCTTCACTGTTCCGCGGGAAAAAAATAATTAGCAATTGAATTTTTTTTTCCCACGTGAACAATAATTTTTAGTTAAATTCTCATGTCCATGTCTATTTCTAATGGCCCGCCGAAGTAGACCTGAATGTGAAAATCTGAAAATCAAAACAAAAAAATATTTAAATTGAAGTGGTGAAATCTCAAGAGAGTTGTCTCCATCTCGTACCAAACGCCCTCCAAAGGACAGGTCAAAAAACGTGAGCGGTGACGAATATTTCTCTCGCTACCCTATAAACTCACCAAATGTCTCTCACGTTTTTCAATCTTTGTTCGCTTCGATACTATCAAGTTCTCAGAAAAGAAACGAAAAAATTATAAGACGAAATTGAGAGAGCAAACGAGAGGGGGAGAGGGACAGAGGAGTGACATTACTCTGATAGCTTTGCAACCGTAAGGTTAGTTTACAAAATTGCATGTGAATATTCAAGAATTATGTTAATTTTTTTTTTCAGAACTGAGACAGTACATTTTGCATAAGTTTGAAAGACCCATTTTTTTTTTTCAATTTTTGTTATCATTTTTTTAGATTAGTGACTTTAAATATCTACTAACGATCCATTGATAAAAATGATAATTACAACTAGTCAAATATATGTTGTATTACTTCACTGTATGTTGTATAACTTCACTGTTGATTACTGATAGTATGCTCTGCTCGTGTATGCGTAGAATGTGGAATTTTCTTTTCCATATTATGTTACATATACTACTAGCTGTTTTATTTTTAATTTTAAAATTATTGTGGCTGCTTGAATTGATTTATTTGTGAAGAAAAAGAGATCTTAGGAGCTATTTGGCATCTTCCGAGGCTGTCAAGTTTCATACATCTTGATTGCATATTCATTTTGATCTTCTTTAATATGCTTGAAACTGTTATTCTTTGTTTCCTATACTATGTGTTGGGATTTCGGGTAGAACAATTCGATTCAGTTCATGATTTGTACACTACCCAAAAACCAAATTTTATGTATAAAATTAATTTCAAGATAAATAGAGTTTACCACTAGATGCGCAGTGGAAAATTTGAACCCTAGCAGTAACCTTCTTCATTTCGTATACCTCATGCCAGATCCACGCAACAACAACAGCAACCACGTCTCTATCGGCATTCATATGAACAGTTTCGAAAACAACCATGAATTAGACTACTAGCACTAACTGACAATCCCAGTTTAGTCTCTCTCTCTCTCTCTTGGTTTCTGAACCGGTGCGAATAAACAATTAGATTTTTGGTCTAACCTAAAATCTTGTTTTTCTATCTCTTTTCTCTTATGTCCAAAATTTGAACAGTTTAGAGATAGATCCGATATTATCATATGTATGTGTATTCATTACACAACACACTAGTTGACCGCACCTATTGATCAAGCCTATTCAGAAGACCTTATTTAGATGATCAGATTATATCATATCATACCCGGGTTAACCCCGGGTATCCGGAAAATCAGAATTGCCAAAAAACGTCGTTTAGTGCCTCAAAAATTACGTTTAAGGTTTTTAGTGCCAAAAAACGTCGTTTAGTGCCAAAAAACGTCATTTATTTTTTAATCTATTGTTTTAAAATAAGAGCTTAATTATTTAAATTAATTGATTTAAGAAATTTTTAATTTATATTTTATTATAACAAAAATTATCGAGTTACAACCATGTCAAATGAATTTAAATTTGTATGAATTTGGATTTATAATTTATTGGTATGAATTTCGATTTATAATTATTTATAATTTGAATTTATAAAAAAAACAGAAAAAAAAACAGAAAAAAAAAACAGAAAAAAAACAAAAAAAAAAAAAAAAAAAAAAAAAAACAGCTCTGCCCGTAGTGCCCCCGCGCCCGTGACGGGCACGGGCATTAAACGGGCAGGGCAGAATTTTTTTTTTTTCCAGTGATGCCCGTGTGCCCGTGACGCCCGTGACGGGCACGGGCATTAAACGGGCAGGGCAGAATTTTTTTTTTTTTCTCGTGATGCCCGTGTGCCCGTGACGCCCGTGCCCGTGCCCGCCCGTGCCCGGGCACTGCCCTGCCCGACCCTTTTGTAATACTCTACTTATGAGTTTTGGAAAAAATTCAATATTCTTCCTCGATATTTATTTAATTTTATTTCGATTAATAAAAGTCTCGGGTAGGTTGATATCCACTTCCTTTTCTTCTTTTTTATTAAGTTAATAATAATCAGGTCACAGCTTTGATGCATTACACCGAGATAAGACATCAACAAGACAACAAGTTAATTTATACTAGCGACAAAAAAATATGAATCCAAATGACATATACGACACTCTAAATAAATAAAAAATGCAACTAATCATGTTAGGTATTGAATATTGATGATGAACATCAGATTAATTTTCATTATTCTGAGATCGATGAAGGGTCCCAAAAGTTGTTACATATATAATGAATGAATAAGGCACGTGCTACCTGTAGCATAGTGACATGTCGTGTTATTTTTTTTAAAATTTATTGAATAAACTTCAAACGACAAATCTAAACCGTTGAAACCGATCTACTTAACGAGTGATGTATTTACATATAAAATTTACAAATTTTTACATTCATTTAGTATAAGATCAAATGGTCAAAAAATAATGAAAAATGAACGTATTAAAATTAACTTATAATTCTTATTTTTTTGACCGCTTGACTTTATACCAAATGAATTCAAAACATTATAATTTTGGCATGTAAATACATCACTTATGTAGTAGATTGGTTTCAACGGTTTGGATTAACCATTGAAACATATTCAATAAACTTTTAAAGAGGTAGCACGATATGTCATTTGTGCTACGAGTAGCATGCTAGCCTTACTCATAATGAATTACTTTTAACTGGCAAAATATATTCTACATTTAATTTTCTGGAGATCATTTTGATAAATATACTAGCATAGACTCTGTCTAGAAACAATTAATATTGATTGTCATTATCACTCCTATACTCCACCTAGTAAATCGTTACTTAGCTTGAATATCGATTTTTTACTCGTTAATTAGCCTAATTTAAAGAAGAGGAGGGTTCCAATACCTCATCATGCCTCGTATTTTATATTTTTGTTTTCAAAATCTAAACTGTAGATTCGACCCGTTCAACATGATATCCATATTAGAATATGTTATAATTTTTTAATCACTTTATTATTATTTTAGATAGGAAGAAAATCATTGTTTTTGACCGGTCCAGAAATAGTGATTTTGTACGTATCTTAAAAATAGTAAAAAATAAAATTCGAAAAATATAAAATTTTATTCCCAAGCATATTTTAGTATGGATATCATGTTGATTGGTTCAAATCGACAGTTTGGATTTTAAAAATGAAGATATAAAATATGAAATATGAAAAGCATGAGGTATTGAAACCTTCTAAGAATTAATATTTGAAAATTACAATAACTCAATTCAATAATTCTTGTAACTTTTTAGTGAAATTATAAATAATTGTTGGCCTTTTATATTCGACTTAAAAATTTTAGGAATTCTTTTAATACTAAAATTATTGTAAGGAAATTTTTACTAGAAAAAATATTCTTGCACTTCGTATTTTGTATCTCTTATATATTCTTTGAAAGTGTTTATATTTAACATACTTACAAACTATTTATATTTAAATTTGTGAGTGTTTGTATCTAGTATATATACAAAAAGTTTAGCACTTTCTCTTTTATAAACGAACATAAAAATTCAATTTAAAAGATTGTGTTAAAAAAATAAAATAAAGATACAGCTTACAAATTTTTATTATATATTAGTGAAAATAGTCTACTTAAGTTTTATTTATCTATTTATAGGAATCAATAAAAAAACAATGGAATTTATTTTATATTATATTATAATAAGTTAAAAATAAGTTTCAATTAATATGTTTTATTTTCTAGAAAAATTAGAAAAATATACTAACGATGAGAAAATTACAAAATTATGCCACACTCTAATATTATTCCCAAAAAATACTTCTATTTTAATGTTTTTTCAGAAAAATATTATACAAATTTATTTAATAAATAATAGAGTCATATCTCATCCTACATCTTGACTCTGCCACTGATCCTAGTTGTCGTTATATGTTGATTCTCAAGGCACTTAGAGAGAGTGAAATAGAGCATTTTTTTTTTTAACTTTTAATCTAAGTTATAATTTCCTAATGTGTCTTGAAGTTATTTTTGGTGAAAATTCGAATAACTTGATTCTAAATGAAAATATAATAAAGTAAAGAGTTGAGTTGATAGACACTTGGCGTTGCATATATGAACAAACATTATCAAGTACACTAGTAGGAATTAATACATTTTTTTTGAGAAAAATATGAGTCTTGTCCATAATTAATTGATAATTGCAGTTACAAAATTTGTATCAACCGTTTATAAAAATACAATGTGCTCAGAACAGTTGAGTTTTAAATAAATATGAAAGTTGAATGCTAAATCAAAACAAGATGAAGTCTCTGAGGGCGTATTCAGCTGCTTCACTGTTCCGCGGGAAAAAAAAAATAGCAATTGAATTTTTTTTTCCCACGTGAACAATAATTTTTAGTTAAATTCTCGTGTCCATGTCTATTTCTAATGGCCCGCCGAAGTAGACCTGAATGTGAAAATCTGAAAATCAAAACAAAAAAAATATTTAAATTGAAGTGGTGAAATCTCAAGAGAGTTGTCTCCATCTCGTACCAAACGCCCTCCAAAGGACAGGTCAAAAAACGTGAGCGGTGACGAATATTTCTCTCGCTACCCTATAAACTCACCAAATGTCTCTCACGTTTTTCAATCTTTGTTCGCTTCGATACTATCAAGTTCTCAGAAAAGAAACGAAAAAATTATAAGACGAAATTGAGAGAGCAAACGAGAGGGGGAGAGGGACAAGAGGAGTGACATTACTCTGATAGCTTTGCAACCGTAAGGTTAGTTTACAAAATTGCATGTGAATATTCAAGAATTATGTTAATTTTTTTTTTCAGAACTGAGACAGTACATTTTGCATAAGTTTGAAAGACCCATTTTTTTTTTTCAATTTTTGTTATCATTTTTTTAGATTAGTGACTTTAAATATCTACTAACGATCCATTGATAAAAATGATAATTACAACTAGTCAAATATATGTTGTATTACTTCACTGTATGTTGTATAACTTCACCGTTGATTACCGATAGTATGCTCGCTCGTGTATGCGTAGAATGTGGAATTTTCTTTTCCATATTATGTTACATATACTACTAGCTGTTTTATTTTTAATTTTAAAATTATTGTGGCTGCTTGAATTGATTTATTTGTGAAGAAAAAGAGATCTTAGGAGCTATTTGGCATCTTCCGAGGCTGTCAAGTTTCATACATCTTGATTGCATATTCATTTTGATCTTCTTTAATATGCTTGAAACTGTTATTCTTTGTTTCCTATACTATGTGTTGGGATTTCGGGTAGAACAATTCGATTCAGTTCATGATTTGTACACTACCCAAAAACCAAATTTTATGTATAAAATTAATTTCAAGATAAATAGAGTTTACCACTAGATGCGCAGTGGAAAATTTGAACCCTAGCAGTAACCTTCTTCATTTCGTATACCTCATGCCAGATCCACGCAACAACAACAGCAACCACGTCTCTATCGGCATTCATATGAACAGTTTCAAAAACAACCATGAATTAGAGTACTAGCACTAACTGACAATCCCATTTTAGTCTCTCTCTCTCTCTCTCTTGGTTTCTGAACCGGTGCGAATAAACAATTAGATTTTTGGTCTAACCTAAAATCTTGTTTTTCTATCTCTTTTCTCTTATGTCCAAAATTTGAACAGTTTAGAGATAGATCCGATATTATCATATGTATGTGTATTCATTATACAACACACTAGTTGACCGCACCTATTGATCAAGCCTATTCAGAAGACCTTATTCAGATGATCAGATTATATCATATCATATCCAGATCAGAAATTTTGGGCCTACAGATATATGTAGCCCAATCAGACTTGATCCATATTATAATTTCATTAATTAATTATTAATTATGGCCCAAAATATTCTAATGACACTTTTCTAACAATATGGGGGCAGATTGTAGTCCCACACCAATAAATTGAGATTCAATTAGGCACCAAGACACAAATGGTTCTTCTCTTTTATTCCCGTGTTATGGGCGGGGCAATCTCTATTTGACATTGCTATTATTTGTTTCCTATACTTTTTATTTTATTTTTGAAGTCCAACTTCTTAATATGATTTTACTAAGTTTTTATTGTACTCCGTTTGCAAATTTTCTTACTTCATTAATTTAAAGGATGCAGCTATTCAATGTCAACCGCATAACCCAAGATTCAGGCAAGATGGTTTCTCTTGCAAGTAAGATCCAAATTAGAGTTCTTTATCTTTGGAGTTCTTTGTTAAATGCTTTTTCTAAATTTCTTCAAATTTTTTTATTCTTTTAGGTTCGATCACAGATTTATGTGGCACTACCATCTGTGCATATGGGGATAGTTCATGTGTACTTGAGGAAATTTTGGACTCTTCTACTTGCATAAACCACATAATGGTGCTGTCAATTAGTTCTATGTTCTCTGTTTTGCTTCTAATCAATCTAATTCTCAGAATAAGCAAAGCAAATGTCCCAGCTAGAAGGCTTTTTGGGCTCTCTTCACCCATCCATGTACTCTCTGCTACCTTTAATGGTGTCCTTGCATTTGTTTATCTCGGCCTCGGAGTATACATGTTGGTAGAGAATTTTGCTAAGAGATATATGACCTATTATGAGCCACACCGGTGGCTTGCAATGCTATCTCTGGGCCTGTACCAAGTCCTTTTGAGGTTACTCTTCACCTGTAGGTTTAGATATCTCAAAATTTGGTCCATATTACCGACCATATTTGCCGGGTTCACATGTGGTTCTTCGATCACTTATCTTCTAAAAGAGAAGAAGTTAACTGCTGATGCGCTTTTAGATATCTTGTCTCTACCGGGTGCACTTCTTTGGGTTGTTTGTGTAGTTTACAAATCTAGGGATGATGAAGAAGAAAGCATTAATAGAAATCTGTACAAGCCTCTCAATGCTGATAATATTTCAGTTCCATTGGACCAAAAGTCTAATGTGTCACTTCTTTCAACTGCTGGGTTTTTTAGCATAATGTCCTTTTGGTGGTTGAACCCGTTAATGAAGAAGGGATATGAGAGACCTTTGGAAGAGAAAGACATACCTGGACTAGGTGAAATAGACCGGGCAGGAACCCAGTACACCATTTTCTTAGATAAATTTAACTATAAAAAACAAATAAGCAAGGAAAAGTCTTCGTCCCCATCAATCTTTTGGACAATTGTTTCGTGCCATAAAAGAGGAATATTTGTTTCTGGCTTTTTTGCATTGCTCAAGGTTCTCACTTTGTCTTCAGGCCCCATGATCCTGAATGCATTTATTAAGGTGTCATTGGGTCAAGAGGCATTTAAATATGAAGGTTATGTTTTAGCTGTGGGATTGTTCTTTGCTAAATGCACAGAGTCTCTTTCGCAAAGGCAATGGTACTTCAGGACGAGAAGGCTAGGTCTACAAGTTCGGTCATTAGTATCTGCTGCAATATATAAAAAGCAACAAAGGTTGTCAAATTTAGCCAAATTGACCCATTCTTCAGGAGAAATTATGAACTATCTGACGGTTGATGCGTACCGGATAGGGGAGTTCCCATATTGGTTCCACCAAACTTGGACCACAAGCTTGCAAATATGCATTGCTTTGCTGATCCTTTACAAAGCTGTTGGTCTAGCGACCATTCCATCAATGGTCGTGATAATTCTAACAGTTGCTTGTAATGCTCCTTTGGCAAATTTACAACACAAATTTCAAACAAGGCTAATGGAGGCACAAGACGAGAGGCTAAAGGCCATGTCTGAGTCCTTGGCAAACATGAAGGTAATAAAGCTCTACGCATGGGAGGGGCATTTTCGGAAGGTTATTGAAGAACTCAGGCAAAAGGAGTATGTTTGGATAAGGGCCTTTCAATTGCGTAAAGCATACAATATTGTTCTCTTTTGGTCATCTCCTGTACTTGTCTCAACAGCCACATTCTTCTCATGTTATCTTTTGGGAATACCACTAGAGCCAAGTAATGTCTTCACCTTTATTGCTACTCTTCGCCTGGTACAAGATCCAGTACGCCAGATACCAGAAGTGATTGGGGTTGTAATACAGGCAAAAGTTGCATTTACACGGGTCGCAAAGTTCTTGGAGGCTCCTGAGTTGCAACCTAAAAAAATGAGGAAGGATGCTTTTGCGAGTACGGAGAAATTGGTAGTGATGGAGTCATGTGATTTCTCTTGGGATGAGAATCTTTCAAGGCCCACTTTGAGGAATGTGAGCTTGGTGGTAAAGGCCGGGGAGAAGGTGGCAATTTGTGGTGAGGTTGGTTCAGGAAAATCGACTCTACTGGCAGCTCTTCTTGGTGAAGTTCTCAATACTCGTGGCACGGTATGAATTTTCTTTTATAGGTGAATTACTTTTGAGCTTGTTTTGGTATAGTAATTAGTAATTTGGATACATAATTTGGGAAGTAATACTAAAAGTATGATTTTTCATTTGGTTTTTTAGAGAAACCATTTAGTTGAGAGTTGAGAGAAAAATAGACACAAATTAAATGTATTATTAAATAGTTAATCTCCATCCTTACTGATGGTTGAATTGGCTATTGTAGATCCAAGTTTGTGGAAAAATAGCATATGTGTCTCAGAATGCGTGGATCCAAACCGGAACGGTGCAAGAGAACATCCTCTTCGGGTCTCCCATGTACAAACAAAGGTAGTATAATTATAATTATCTTCTTTGAATCCTATACTTTCATCAAAGATTTATTTTGTTTATAATATAAAACAGGTACCAAGAAACGCTAGAGAGGTGCTCACTGGTCAAAGACCTAGAAATTCTCCCCTTTGGAGACCAAACACAAATAGGAGAAAGAGGCATCAATTTGAGTGGGGGTCAGAAGCAGCGTGTTCAGCTTGCTCGTGCACTGTACAAGAATGCAGATACATACCTCCTTGATGATCCCTTTAGTGCAGTCGATGCACATACTGCTAGCAGTTTGTTTAAGGTAAGCATTTCAAAAAAGTGTTTATAACCCAATTTAAGCAATTATTCGTCGAGAACCATTATTATCTACATGTTCCTTCATTAAATGACTATGGTTGAATATTTCCAGTTTTCCTCTTTTGCTTTCTAGCATAGAATAACTTTTTACTGGGTTCTCTATCCTGAGTATCCTCTGTACTAATGGGATTAGCATGAATTTTGGTTTTGATTTTTGTTTATTTAAATCTTATGTAATTCCTTTCTCAGGAATATGTAATGGGAGCTCTAGCCAACAAGACAGTTCTTTTAGTCACTCACCAAGTTGATTTCTTACCCATATTTGATAGGGTCATGGTAATGATCACTCCCTATCTAATTATGATTATTTAAAATAATTTCTAATCGAACATATTAGACTAATTATAACAAGTATATGTCTCGCAGTTAATGTCAGAGGGAGAAATTTTGCGCTCTGCCCCTTTCTACGAATTATTTGCATTATCCAAGGAGTTCCAAGATCTAGTTCATGCACACAAAGAGACTGTTGGAATAGAGAAACTTAACAACATTGTCCCTCAAAATAATAAACATGAAACCATCAGCTGCCATGAGATAATTAAAATGGAAGGAGGAACCATAAAGAATGTGCTCCAGAAAGAAAATTCGAAGTTGTCAGTAGGTGGATCATATCAATTGATAAAGAAAGAGGAGAGAGAGAGGGGCAATACAGGTCTAAAACCATACATGCAATATTTGGGACAAAATAAGGGATATTTATATTTTTTCCTTGCAAATCTGGCACATATAATTTTTGTTACAGGGCAAATTTCGCAAAACACATGGATGGCTGCAAATGTTCAGAACCCAAATGTCGGAACACTGAAGTTAATTTTGGTTTATTTGGGAATTGGATTTGGGACACTTTTCATATTGTTTTTCAGGTCCCTCTCTGTGGTTGCCCTTGGATTAGAGGCATCCAAGTCATTATTCTCTCAGTTGCTCATATCACTCTTTCGTGCACCAACTGGGTTTTATGACTCAACCCCTCTCGGTAGAATTCTTAGCCGGGTGAGACAAATATCCTTTTGACAGTCTTGTTCTTATAATTGTTTATGGTTGTTTTTGTTGTAGGGTTCTAGCACATGCAAGAAGGTACGCATTTCTAAAATTTTCTTACTTACATTGCAAGAATCTACTCTAGGATGAATATCAAACCACAAGTCCACAACTATACTTACAAGATAATATAGATTTTATACCTCTTCTACTGAGAGGAGCGAGATGGCAAGCTAGCACCACAACTAAACTTACAAGATAACATAGATTTTATACCTCTTCTACTGGGAGGAGCGAGATGGCAAGCTAGCACCGCATCGCCCTTGTGTCTTCTTCTCCAAGTTTCCAAAATAGAAAACCTCCAAGCATGTCCACCAAGGTTTGATGGAGTAAGAGTTGCTTTCCTAAGCTAGGGGTTATTACAACTCTTCTCTTCAAATCAATCCCTTTTCTTCTAGCTTCGAGTCGAATCAAACACTTTGAACAATCAAGGGGTCAAAAGATCAACACATGAGCAAGGAAAGAAAGGAAGATAAGTGGTGTGGTCGGGTCAACCTTACTCTAGGCCGATCGGCCTGAGGTGGAGGGTGTGGCCTCTAAGATTGACGAAAGATATTCATTAAGCCAATCTTGTCACATAATTTAGAAAGATTGAAAGAGCTAATACTTTTTGTGAGACAATTCGCCACTTGATCCTCAATCGAAACATGGCTTAGCTTCAGTAGTCCACTGTCCAGCTTTTCTTTGATTAAAAACCTATCAATCTTAATGTACTTGGTTCCTATCATGTTGCACTAGGTTATTAGCAATGTTAATTGCTGACTTGTTATCAGACAGGAGTTTTATGTGAGCACCTTGGTCCATCTTCAAATCTACTATGAGAGTCGTTAACCATAACAATTCTGAGACTCTCAAGGCCATTGTCCTGTACTCGATTTCAATTGTAGACCATGCTAGCAGTGGTTAGGATATACCATAACTAGTTGATTTTAGGCAAAAAAAAAAAAAAAATCTTTCAATACACAAAGATGGAGTATATATAAACCCAAGTATATTGTATATGATCCTAGCCTATTACGTAATTGCTATTACTTTATTCTCAATAGTCTTTACTATTGGCTCCTAGGTCATACACACTAATATTTGTTTCGTTGAGATTTAAATATCCAGCATAGCCAATAAAACACCCAAAAGAGAAGTTCCTCAACAGTACTTAAGTATTTGATGTAGCATGTGTCATTCTATTGATTTTTTATTTGTAACCGAAGTATTTCTTTGATGTGCAGGTTTCGTCTGACCTTACTATTGTAGATTTGGATGTGCCATTTACTTTTCTCTGGGCCACATGTGCTACACTGTCTCAATATAGCAATCTTGGCATATTGGCTGTTGTTACATGGCAAGTTTTATTTGTCTCGGTATTGATGATTGTTTTGGCTATTCGAATACAGGTACATTATAAAAGAATCTTAGTATATTACGTGTTTTACTAGAAGGTACCCTTTTTGTTATTACTTGCATTGTCGGAGACTCGGAGTATTCATTGCAAGAATAGAGTTCTATTATATTGCATTTTTCAATTAAACTAATACATTTTGCTCTTTGGTTTAATTTTTTTTTAATCATTCGAACCTAGCTCCTTGAGAGCAAAATTGGGTCTTAACATCAAGATATGGTCAAATAAAGTTTTTGTAAAGCCCCCAAGTTTTAAGTTATGAAATGAAAACTTTTTCGGCCCTAACAGTTGGTATCACTATAATTAAGTAATTATGGGTGCAAACGGATTGGATAGTGATAAAATCATATATGTATCTATTTTTATTTTTCGGATATATATACGGATCAGATATTAGACGAATATGGATACGGATCAGAAATTAAACGGATATAAATTGGATATCTGTAGATATATACAGTGGCAGATCCAATTCAATTGTCCTACTCTGAAAACCCAAAATCAATTTATAGGAACTGGATTTTGAACATTTGTCCTACCTTGAAAAACAATATTGCCCTACCTTGGCCTGTTATGTGAGCCCAAAATTTATAACAGTCCACTGATCCAAAGTCCAAAGTTTAGAGCCCAATTGGTAAATTGGTAAATAAATTAAATAGATTTTTGAGCTCTCTTACTCGAATAGAAAAACACAAACGAAAAGAAAATCTCTCCTCTGCTCTCTGATTCGAAAAAAAAACAGAAACCTGTTATTTAATATGTAAAGGGATGATATTTGTTTTGTTTGTTATGTAAAAAAATTACTATTTTGTTGTCTTTTTTTATCATGTTTTATCTAATACTTGATTATCTAATTATTTAAATCCAATTTAAAATCATATCCGTATCCATATCCAGACGGATATTTAGATATCGATTATCCGTATCTAATTTATGAATACGGACGGATAATATCTGAACCATTTGCACCTCTAAGTGTAATACACAAATTATTTTCTTTCATTTAGAATTTTTTTTCTTTATTTAGTATTTTTTTTATCTACTATCTGTCACTTCCCTTCCTTTCCTTGTAGATTATACCATTCCGCCATTTTTATGATCCAACAAACCTTTTTTTGACTTGTTAGAGGCTCTGCCATTTTTCACTGGTTGAAATTGAGATTCTTGCTTCATATAATGCTCAATTAATTCCCTTTTAACTTTGGTTTAAATATAGAGATACTACCTGGCTTCAGCAAAGGAACTGATGCGAATAAATGGTACCACAAAATCTCTAATGGCGAACCACTTATCAGAGTCAATTACTGGTGCAATCACTATAAGGGCATTTGAGGAAGAAGACCGTTTCTATGCAAAAAACCTTGAGTTAATAGACAACAATGCAAGCCCTTACCTGTATAATTTTAGCTCGACGGAGTGGCTGATCCAATGGCTAGAGACAATGAGTGCTGCCATTTTGGCCTCATCAGCACTTGTCATGGCACTGCTTCCTCGTGGAACATTTGGCGCCGGTATAGTACCTTTTGTTTTCTTGAAGTTAATTTGCAGATGTTTGAAGGACTCTTGTCACCAGAAATTTGTTGTAATTTTTAAATAACAAAACCATAAGATATGGCCATATTTAATGTTAAAAATGATGCTCATATTCAATAAACTAACATGGTGAAACTGAATACTTGAAATTCAACAGAACCCTTATTTTCTTCTTGTGGAATAATAGGAGTGAATGAATTTTTGACCATAAAAAACCAAATTTTTCTATCTTTTTTCTTTCTTTTTCATGGATGATTTTTCCGATCAGGAAAAATAAAAAAATCAGAATTATGCCAGTTATTTGAATCTAGTATACACAAAAACTTGGATTGATTCATATACTACTTTCTTATTCTATCCAAATCAAATGGAGAATTTGATTCATCAAACCTGATATTGAGACCAACAAAAGTGTTTCTCTTCTCCAAACTGAATTCTTCTCCTTCTAACTTCCTTCAATTCCTAGAGTTATATTTTTTAGTTGTTTAAACCCCTGATGGTATCAGTATGTGAATAAATCGAAATAAACATTCTTTTCAAAAAGATGCATAGTTAACCAATGAAATGAAATAAAAAAAAAAAAAAAAAAAAAAAAAGCAATGATGAATGTGCTACAATGTCAGTCAAAATTGTAGAAACCAAATGGGATACTCTTAGACTCCTTATCCATTCAGATTGGGTGTTTTTTGCAAATATAAAAGAGTTATGCGAGTTTTCTGAAATAAAGATAAGATTTCCTTTTTCCAAACACCCATTCTTATTTTTATTTTTTTGAGAAAGCAAACACCCATTCTTATTGTTTTATGAGAACGCATATGTTCCATTTATAAATAATGTGCAATGATTTGGATGCAGGGTTTGTGGGAATGGCACTGTCGTATGGCCTCTCTCTAAATAATTCGTTTGTTTCATCCATACAAAATCAATGCAACCTTGCAAATTTAATTATATCAGTTGAGAGGTTGAACCAGTACATAAGCATAGAAAGCGAGGCGCCAGAAGTGATAGAGGACAGCCGGCCTCCTCCTAATTGGCCGGCCATTGGTACTGTCAGGATCCAAGATTTAAAGGTTATTTTTATTTATTTATTTATATATGCTAGCAGGGGCGCACAATGAAGGGGATCAATTGACAATATTGACCCTCATTTTTTTTAAAATTTCTTTGTATTTATATATGATTTTTTATATAATTTAGAGTAAACTGTTATGAGTACTGTATAATTGACTCTCATTCACGTTTGACATGGTTTGAAAGTCTGGCTCCATATTGTATGCTGGCTATTATGTAAACGTGGCAAACATTTATGTGGGGTTGGTTTGATTCAGTTAGGGTCATTTCAGGCACAGTCAGGTCCCAAGTTGATTGAGTATGGTTTCAGATTCGAGTTGAGCCCCATGAATCCTTCTAACTTGGGCCAGATTTTAACATGCCCTGTCTCTGCATCATCTAGGTTCAAGATATGACTTTCTTAGGTACAATCAAGAATTTCAATCGAGGATCGTGATATTTAAAATCAGGCTTACAGTGAAACTTAATTGGCCAGCACAGAAGTTGTGCAAGTTTTGTACATAACAAGTACCATAAGTCCAGACCAATACCATACAGGGTATTGTTATCTCTATTCTCTAGGTCTGTACTAAAGAGAATACACATGAATGATATAAGATTTCTTTGCAAAAATGATCTCTTTACAAGCAGATATCCTACCATGCTACTTCAGTCTCTTAAGAGTTGTTAAGATTTTTTTTCATTCAACAGATAAGGTACCGACCTGACACACCCCTTGTGCTTCACGGCATAACATGTACTTTTCAAGGTGGACACAAGGTTGGTATCGTGGGCCGCACTGGCAGTGGAAAGACAACTTTAATTGGTGCCTTGTTTAGATTGGTGGAGCCTGCTGGAGGAAATGTAGTAATAGATGGACTGGACATTTCAACGATAGGGTTGCATGACTTGAGATCTCGGTTTGGTATTATACCACAAGAACCGACCCTTTTTCATGGGTCAGTTAGGTACAATTTGGATCCATTAGGTCAATTCACCGATCAGCAAATATGGGAGGTAAGTTTCAGTGAAATTTAAAGTTGGTTGTGGTTTTGTTACTGGTAAAAGTTTTGACTGGACTCTTTTTTTCTGGCATACTAACACGAGTTTGGAATCTGGTAATAATTTGGGGAGATCTAAAAATTGTGTATGGGCATAATAAGGATATAGTTTGACAATAATTCGTCTTTACACTGCATATAAATGTACCAAAATATTGATGTTTTTAGAAAGGAAACAAAATCTTGCGAGTAATAACATTTATTTTTCATGAAATTCACAAATAATTTGGAAAATCATTTGCAAAGTTCGTAAAAACTACTTAATTCATCTATTTGTTGGAAGGTGTTGAAAACGAAAGATTTTGGTATTATTAGTGAATCTTGCTGTAATGCTTTTGGACCATCAATAATGCATTATTTTTATTTACCAGACTGCCCGTAAGCTACTTCTTTCATGTTAAATGTTTATCTAACATGTGTTCATTTATTGTTTTTGTTTTCGTAGGTTCTTGACAAATGCCAACTTAGGGAAGCAGTTCTGGAGAAGGAGCAGAGTTTGGACTCGCTAGGTGCTAACTCTATAATATTTTTGTGTTTTTCAAAATAAAGTTCTATAACATGCCACTTTGTACCTCGTGTGAATTATTTATTCCCAAATTTATTAAACCAAAGAGGTTATAGAGTTCCTCATGTTCTGTGGTCTCCTTTTAGAGATTAAGCAGCACTGTAATGGTGATTTGGAATAGTAATAATCAAAACTCTATTGGCTTCGATACAAAAGAAGAAGGCCATAAAGTTGTGATCTGTAAGTTCACTGTGAAGTTGCATCGATATATTATTTTCTCAGCTAAGTGCATTTTTCTTCCGTGCAGTTGTAGAAGAAGGCTCAAACTGGAGCAGGGGCCAGAGGCAGCTGTTTTGCCTTGGCAGAGCTCTTTTAAGAAGAAGCCGCATACTGGTGCTGGATGAAGCAACTGCATCAATCGACAATGCGACAGATGCAATTCTTCAGAAGACGATTCGAACCGAGTTTGTGGACTGTACAGTCATAACAGTCGCACACCGCATCCCCACCGTCATGGATTGCACCATGGTCCTCACCATTAGTGATGGTTAGCACATATTTTTATTTACCAAATTTGAGACTGCACTGTGTGTTATGATGATACAAAATTACAAATGCTAGTGGTGATAAACGTGGCGATTGATTGGTTTGGATTTAGGGGAAAATAAAAATTTGATCTTGGTGATTCTTATTTCAAATTGTTTTATTGTCCGCCTAATCAGGTTTATTGGTTTAGTCCACTTGTCAAATTTCTCTGCTAATTAAGGTTTCGCTTCAGGTTCATTATTAGACTTCCAAAAAATTCAGATTCTGGTCGAGTGGTCGGGTAGGTCCTTATCTACAGCTGTTATTTTTTTTATTAATTAACAAGCTTTTTTTTTCTCTCACGTAGGTAAATTAGTAGAATATGATGAACCGATGCAGCTAATGAATACAGAGGGATCAATGTTTCGGGAACTTGTCAAGGAATACTGGTCCCACTCTGCTGATGGCAGCATCTAGCTAAGGATGTATATAAGGTCGTGTAGTGCATGATCAAAACAACATTAAATTTATGTCATTATTTTATTCCAAACAACAATTTAAATTTCAAACAATATTTTTTTTTGTAGAGATTATTTTTCTTACAAAATTATTTCTTTATTTTATAGTATTTTTTTTTTTTGCAATTTCCTACATTTTTTACAATTTATTTAGAATTTTTTTTTCTTAAATAACAAAGTTGAAAAAAAAATACTTAAACGTAATCAAATATGACTATCTAAAAAATATAATCAATAGTGACTGATGTGAACAAACATAACTAATTACATCACGTTTGCTCACAGCGTGACTAGCGTGCTATGATAATTCTCAATTATTTTAATTACAGCGTGTCTACACGTAAAAATTTAAGTTGATCACGCTATGAGACCCAAAATTTACAATCCTAGATCTAGCATGCAACTTGAACTACTTAAAACTCAATATAACTGATATTACGATAAAATTCAAACATCCGATCTGCGTTCTAAAATCTACGACAACAGAGACGCATGCGTACCTTTCATTTATTCAATCATTTATTAAAGAATTTCATAGTACAAATGGACAACTAATAAGCAATCAACATCAGTGTTGTAAATAACGGTGTGTAGTGTTTAGTTTTGAATTGAGAAATAATGATATATTTTACATACAATTTCTAGCATCATACGATGCATTTTGTAGGGAATATTTCCAATGTACCCATTCAAACTTTTAAAATAGCCAATTTATCCATCAAAACACCATAATATTTAATATCCCCATAAAAATTCAACATTCTTCCCTCTATCCTCTTTTAATTATTTGTTTTATTTAATTAATTTAAAAATTATATTGACCAATATGCCCTCCACTACTTGTATATCTTATCCAGTTACAAACTCAATGGACACATCCATTTAGAAGTAGAGGGCATATTGGTCAATATAATTTTTTAAATTAATTAAATAAAAGATTAAATAATTAAAAGGGTATAGAGGGAAGAATGTTGAATTTTTATGGGATATTAAATATTATGGTCTTTTGATGGATAAATTTACTATTTTAAAATTTTGAATGGGTACACTGGAATTTTTTTCTATTTAAAATAAAAACAAGAAATATAAAAAAATACGCTAAACATATGATTTACACACGATCATGTTAACTGTGTATAATAATAAGAGGAGAGTTATATAGATACATACATGAAATTTAGAGTGCATTTACATAATGCAGTAACCGCTCATCTGAAAACTGCATATCGTATTTTCAAATAATGCTTGACATTGTTCTTCTATGTTAAGCGCACATCTCCCATAAAACATCACGAGAGGAAAGTTGCTAGTTCAATTACAAAATTGTGGATCTTGTTTGGGCTCTAACGGGCCTATTCTATAAATGACATCAAGGAGAGAAGCTGTCTACGCTTTTGTACTGGATCCAACTGATTAGTTGTCATTTGGGCCTGAAGGTTTAGATTTTCTCTTCAAGCCTGCACAATTAAATATGAACTAATTATAACATCCAAATTAATTATCAATTCAATTATTGATTCTAATAGAATCTAAAAGATACTAAGTTTGGGGGATATAGACCAATACATCAAGCCTTCATGTTTAAAGATTGTTTTATAAAATTCTCTACTTTTGTTCATTAACCAACCATTGTGATATTTCAATAGAGGATAGAAGGGGAATTAGAAGTGATCCACACGTTTTAAATTATTCAATAGCAACCTTTCATTAAAATTGACTTGATTGAGTTCCCTTATTTAGCGTAATTTTTTTTTTCTGTTGAGTAATGGAAAGCTATTTTCATCAAACTTGACTTGATTGAGTTAAATAAAAAAAATGGTTTATTTAACTGCACTAGATGTTGTTAAATTTTTGAATGAACTGGTTTGACTTGGGTAGGTTAACATCATTCTTTGCTAACTTTTTCAAAAAGCAAAAAATAAAGAAAAAAAAAACAGGGTTGATCCGAATTCTGATTAGATGGTCCGGATTCAAACTCAAACAGTGAGGTAATGCAGAGAATCCAGACTCATGCATCTTGTATGGCCACAAGCCCACAACAAAAAGGAAAAATATTGTTGGTCAGGTAATGATAGATTTAGAGGGGTCATCATGGAAATTCGTATCCTCTGCATTAACTCAAAATAGTATCTTTTGAGTTAATATATCTGGATCATCCGATTCACTTTAAGATCATGCGAATTAGATCCGTATTAATATTAAAAAACTATGTTAAAATCAAAAGGCCGAGATGTATTAACTCAAAAAATTCTCTTTTAAATTAATATAGAGAATACGTTTTTGTCGTCATGAAGGTCATCAACCTCCTTAGCTACAATTGTTATTTACTTATTTTGATATAATTGAGAAATTTCTCGAAATACATCTTGCAACTTCTTAAAAAAATATATAATCTTCTTCAAAAATACACCTTGCAACTTAGGAGCACAAGCTACCTATTCAAATAAATAAATAAAACATGTCCTATCTTTTTATGGAAGAAGTCAAATTACTAAATCCCCAAATTCTATGGATGTACTAAAACAAGACATGTTCCAGAGCTATGGAGAATTCGATGCATGTTCGTTTCTTCTTCTTGTTTTTTTTTTTTTTTTTTTTAAAGTTCCTTTTTGCGAGGCATTTAAGTGTATTTGCTCTAAACTAATCGGTTCAGCATTTTATTAGCCAGGTTCATTATGCTTTCATTTCTCTTAAATTTTTCTTTGCATTTATTGTCATGATGATATTGTTGACTTCGGCACAAGTTTGCCCGTGCTAGCATTTAGCGTCAATTACCATTTCAGGTTCGTCTCGGTTCAGTCCAATTATCTCAGGCCTAGTTAAACCAAGTTCAGTCCAATTATCTCGGTTCGTTTTAAAACCAATTAAATCGACCGATGAACATCCCTACTTGTATACTTGTATTATATAAACCTTCCAGAAAGCCTCGGCCTAGTTGAACCAAGTCCAGTCCAGCGAGCCCGTATCCAACTTGGCCTGGCCTGGTTTACCTGACGTCACTGAGACGCGAGCAGTGCGTTAGCAACCCAACTACCCCAAATTATGCGGGAGAATAATCAGAATAAAAAAACGATACATCGACATCAGACGTCCCGCACAGACCAAGGTCGCCTGGAGAATGCCAAATAATCAACTTCTAGCAAATAAATTAGGCGGTGACTTTATTGGGATAGCCCAACTGCACAAGCATAGCATCGCATAGCATAGCATGTGGCTGGTGTGGTATCCTCAGGGTTAATTTTTTTTTATTTTAGTATTAAACGATTTGACTCGTCTCCATGTCAACAGCACACGTCATTAGCTGCGCCATGCCTCCCAATCCCCGTCGCGAAAACAACTTTCACATGTTGTCCTTCGTGGGGGACACCACTCTGTAGCTTAAGAAGTTTTGTGACGGGGTGTTGTATGTATTTATGGGAGAGATTGTTGATGATTTATTGTCCTGAAATTTTAATTAGTAAAAAAAAAATTATGGAGAATTCGAAAAATACCAAGACCTTCAATTCAATCTACGACTTCTTTCTTGGGAGGTTGCAGATTGAATTAGAGGCCCCAAAAAATGCACTTCAAGAATGGAGCTGCAGATTGAATTAGAGACTCTGATATTTTTCGAATTCTTCAATTGTTGTGGTGTTTTGGGTCAATTTTTATTTTTGAAATAGTATTAATAAAAAAAATTGATTTATTGTTTTATTAAAACCCAACTAGATATTTATTGTTCCATGAAATTGTGTTTTTTTTTATATTATTTGATTACTGAATTTTTTTTTTTCCGTAATTCATATTGAAGTGTATAATTATATATTTTATTTCGCTTATAGTATTTATGTCACAAATGCTCCCTTTCTCATTATATATATAAAAGCAAGTATGGAAAATAATGTACAAAATAATGTCGTATTTAGAGAAATGTGTTTGGCTATTTTTAATTTCAGAGGCAACCAAAAGGAAAATATTGAAATAGTGTTCATCGTTACTATGATCAGTTTGTTTAGAAAGAAATATAATTATAATTGATAAAAGAAAATTCTAAACGAGCAAAGTCATTAAATGCTACGATGATTTATATTATTGAAATACATATTTATAACATCATGCATATATATGGACAAATTAAACTACCTCAAGTCTACAGTATTTATATTGTGCACGAAAAAATGCTCCTCTTGTAAAAATAAAAGAAAAAAATAAAGACAACACGCCTCTATTGAAATTCATAGAGTCCTCTATTTGTATAGCTAAGACATACGTGGTATCATAGTTACAAGACTCGCGAATAATTTATTTCTTTGATGATATCGAATCAAAAGTCGAATGATTCGATTGATTGAACTTTGACCGAAATTTTAAGAATTTTTCTCGAAATTTTTCCATAACTTTTTTTTTTTTTTTTTGCTCCCTTGCAGGACTAAGATCTCTAGTTAGAAAAATTCCAAATCATTCTTGAATATAACCTGAATTATTTCTGAATCACGAACTTTTAACATCACCGAACTGAATCCGAATAATTTATTTGTCACTATGTGTGGTACCAGCACAAATCCCACATTAACTTTCACTGCACGAAACACTACACTAAACGGCGCCACAGAAGGTTTTACGAAGAAATGAAGATACAATTATACAAGAGGAGATCACCCGTACTCGTTGTGCTGTTGGTTGAGACTTAGACTTGAGAGGCCCGCTTCCGTACAACTCAGCTCGCCTTCTTTGACCCGGTACACCTCTCCGTCCAACTGTTTGACATCTTGACTCAGCTTTTTTCTAATAAAGAGGAGAGATAGAAAGAGAAAGGGAGAGAGACCAGGCGCTGAAGTAGCATGTCATTTCATTATCCATTCTGTTTGTCTTTGAATTTTGATTTTTGACCATCTAGAATAACTTTCATAACTATATTTTTTTGCATACAAATTGCTATATTCATTTCAGGGGTTATTTTATCATTTATTTAAATTGGATGATGAGTCTCCAAGAAATATCAAGTGACATTACTGTATTGATTGGTACGTGAAACAAGTGGCCACTAAACAATCAAGCTCCAGAAAATTTCAAAATTTATAGATTACAATAGAACAACTATTTTGTATTGTACGATCTATTGTATCCACCCCTCTTTTAAAGTTTATTCAATTTTATTGATTTAAATAACCTCTAGCTTCTAGCTAGACGCACCTTACAAGTTACAATAGGGGCATATAAAATAGCATATGTACAACGGTTTCAGCCGCCTCAAATATTCCAAATTTGAATTTAAAAGGCTATTCGGAAGAAAATGAAGGTTATATTTAAAAAAATGCGCAGTGATTAGCGATTACGTATATATGATCGATTAAATAAAAGGCATCATCCGTGATTGCAGTTAGATATGCTTTTGTATATTATATATGTATTACAGATTAAATATAAGCCGTTGGATTTATCTGAGCAATCGTATCATCAGGACAAATAAAAAGTCATACGAGAAGTGAGTAGCAAAACAAATTTAGTAAACTAACATGGTGCAAATCAGTAATTAGTAATTACCAAGAACAAACTTCCTAATAAGCAAAAAACTAGAGAGATAATCTGCATGCCCCTTCCCACTGCTTATACACACACCATGGGAGGAAAAGTGAAAAAAAAAAAAAAAAAAAAAAACAGAGCTTCCCCCAAAATAAAAATGGAAGGAAAAAACTCTCACACAATCATTCCCCAAGACTCCAATGTAGGAAAGCTCGTACCGGGCTCCAACCCGAACCCGGTAACACTTCTCTCAACCCGCACCGGTGTAGCCAGACTACTCTCTCTTGCTTGATTCAGTATATGTGCTGACGTGTCAAGCGTCGGCAAGAGACACCCTTGTTGCATCATTACTGGCATCCTTTGTGGTTCAGGTTTAAGCAGCGGTGCATCGACTAAACCCGGTTCAAAATGGATCCCGGTAACCTGCTGCACCATCTGTCTGAAATTAGCCGGATCTGCATTTATGTACGTAACTTGACTCCGCTTACTTGCACGGGATTTTCTCTTCGTAACCCGACCGGAGGGAACCAGCGTTCCCTTAACGGGTCGGGTTTCAGTAGGCGGTGTCGGGTCCACCCATTGGATCGTGTTAAGGATTGAATCCGAGGTGGAAATGGAGGAGCAGGGAGAATTGATGGTGGTGTTAGGCTCAGAAATGGAGATCTGCAGAGCCCTGGTGAGCGCCTCGTTGTCACGCGAGAGAAAGCTGGAATGGAACGGGAATAAGGAGTCGAGAACAGATGAGCTATCCGCCATGGATTAAAATCTCGTTAATTGTAGTTATTCTGGTTTGATTTCTTTTGGAGGGGTTGTTAGAGGAGTAAGTGAAGGGATAAAGTGAGAGAGAATTAGGGGATTTGTTTGGCTTTTTAAAGAGAGGATTGAGTGGGAAGGAAAGATTTGACACAGAGTTGTTGTGATTGTCAGTATCATTTAAAAAATATACAAACATGCAGCGAATTGTAACACTTTACAGAAAAGTGACCCGTTACGAGAGTAGGTTTCTTGGAGATTAGTTCGGGGAATTAAGGGGTTAATAAAGAGGCGGTGCGGGACGAGAAAGCGCGTCAGAGGGACATGTGGCGCGACAGTGAGGAAGGGCGTACTGGGGAAGCCAAGGAGTGCTGCTGTGGTGAACTCCGGTTCGTTGGTGAGCGGTGAGGACTGTGCTTATCCTGTACCCCCGGATCTTATCAGTCATGTTCAATGTATATTTCCATGTGGCGAATTGCTGAGGCTGATTATGTTATGAAAGGGTAGAGATAATACAATGATTAGTTTTTCAACCGGTCCCATGAGAAAGTCGGACTCAAGTCACTCAATAATATGATATATATGTTGTTAAATGTCTTCTACCTTCCTTCCATTTAGAAAACTCTTTTTTCTAGAAAGAAGAGATGGGAATACTAAATAAAGTAATAGACTAAATAATAGACTAATTCATTTTCCATTAATTAAATATGATGATTGATGAGCGTATGACTTGAGGAAGAAGCTTGACCCGCAGTCTGTGAAAGTAAACTGATGGACTGACAGGAATGTATGCGATAAGAAAAAATAAACAATTATATTTCTGACAGCTCATTAGTTTAACAGCTGATTAAATTTCCAAAGGAAACATCAGAAGACCTATGGGCTTGTACTAAAAAACGCATCTAATCAATCAAATAATCAATCGATCGTTGAATGCATGAAACCATGGCTAATCAACTCCTCAGTTTTTGACTAGAAAGCGTTGTATTGCTAATCCAAGTTGATTGATACAAGGTAGTGTTTTGAACAAATCTGGTCAGTTCAGAATCGGACCGGACCACTCGTGGAACTGATCTGTACTGATTCAAACTGTGTTCAAAATTCGGACTAACTCGAACCGAGAAAAAAGAGGGACTTAGTACGGTTTTTGGTGTGTTTTTTTCCACTAGATCTGGACTTATTCGGATGGTTCTAAACCCGTGGACCGGACGGGACCATAATCGGACCGGACCTTGCAAGACCGTGCTAAACTGTGTTTAAAGCGTGCTAAACCAGAGCAAAACCGAACCGAACCGTGCTAAATTGTGCCTAAATCATGCATACACCGTGCTAAACCGGAGCAAAACCAAACCGGATCGAACTGGACCAACATGTGTGGGTCTGGACCATGATATTTAGCACGGATTTAGGCCATCATCTTCAAATTTGGACCGTCTAATCAGAAACGTCCGAACTTGTGAATCAGAAAGACCGTGGACAAGAGCGACTCATGGACTGGGGGTTTTGAACCAGATCGGACGGACCGGACCATTTGCATAACACTAATACAAGGTCACATTTTGTTTGAAAAAAGATTGTAATGAAGTATCATTTTAACATAAATGCATACAATGCAGGTTACCAGGGTCGATATTTTAAAATAATAATAATAATATACAGATCGTTGACGGTCAAGACGCGTTGTCAGGGGATGAGTGGATCCCACCTGTGCAACATGAGGCAGTATTAGATTCTCAGATCTAAGAGCCTGATTAGCCAAGCAATCAATTTCTCAGTGAGCTGTGATTCACCAAAACAAATCGAAAATGAAAGAAAAGAAAAGATAAACGTGGCATGTCATTTTTGAGTGTAAACTTGACTTGATGATTCAGAGATAGATATTGAGATAATGCGGAGTGGGATATATTTGCAGTAAAAAAGTGTGGTGACGAATTTCCAACGAGGTGTCTCATGATAAAAGGTGTTAGTTGTTATAATAAGTTCACATGAACTTTTTGTTTTTAAAGAAGGAAAAGAAGATTTGCTGACGATAAAAGAGAGGGTTATCTTTGTAAGAGAAAAGTTTGTAGGGACGGAGAAACTAATGGATTTGTTATCTTTTTTGAGTGATGATAAAAAGTTTGTGGGGTCAGAATAACTAAAGTAATTAGCAAAACGGGGTTATAATGAATATATATTTATGGGTAACTCGGATATTCTTTCTCTTTCCAGATAATAATGGAAAAGGAATAAGGATAGATTGATGTGAAATAAAAAAATTGCTTTTAGGTGTTTCTAGGAAATTTCATGGTCGAAATATAAATTATATAAAAATGCCTAGAAGTAGCATATACTATTGTCATGCCAAACCATATCAGTTTTTAATTTACAAGTAAATTGACATAGAAATACATATTGTATTAAATAAATGTAAATATGGTCGAATATTATCAAGTTTTGATATAAATAAGAATATAATTCGACTATTACGAGTGAATTATCACACGTTTCAAACGAAGTATACATCTATTAGAGTAGAACTAGGGTGTTCGTTAAGTTCACCAAATATTTTTGTGAATTTAACTCTAAAATCTATTTGAATTTGCTTCAAAAGATAAATTTAAATTATTGAAACTCATTTATCTTATGAGTGATTATAAAAAAACTTGGTGAACTTAAGAAAACCCTAGCTACTCTATATACTGAGAAGAACTATGGTGTTTTAAAATTCACTAAGTTTCTATGTGAACTCAACTCTAAAATCTATCGGAAATGATAAATCTAATTAAACCGTTGAAACCCATATACCTCGTGAGTGATGTGACTACATGTGAAAATTTTAAATTTTTGAATTAATTTTGTATAGAGTCAAGAGGTAAAAAAATGTGTTTAAAATGAATGCATTAAAATTAATTTATAAACCTTCTAATTTTGACCGCTTGATTTTATGTTAAATTAATTCGAAAATTTAAATTTTTTACACATAAATGCATCACTCGTAAGGTAGATGAGTTTTAACTAGTTCAAATTCGTTATTTGATATCAATTCGATATATTTTAGAGTTGAATTTACAAAGGAGCTTGGTCTAACTTAAGAACACCCTAGTTCTAGTCCTATATATTATATACATTTATAGTTTTAATAAAAAATATGTTTTCAGTTAGATGTTTGTATTAACTAATTTTTTTTTATCTCTAATTAGTATTATTATATTATATTAGTCAAAATATACAAATGAAATTTTAAATCTTAATTGACGTATATAAACTCGGAGTGAAATTAAAATGTATTTAAGTTTACTAACGTGATTAGTGAAGTGCTCAAAAACCTATCAAATCAGCTTCACGTGATGAATCCAAATTGTTGAAATCAATCTATTTGATGAGTAATATGTTTATATATATGTTAAATTTGTTCATTTGTTAATTTTATATATAAAAATTTATAGTCAACATGCTTATATATGCGATTATTCATAGCATACCAATATTCGAATACAAATTTTCTAACGGATAATATCTCATATTTTGCATCGCTACGAGAATATACTTTGATCAAATAACAAATATACATCTGTTTAGCTTGTTAAAAAGATGACCGAGTCCTAATACTTTATTTTTCTAAAAAAATATTTCCCACTGATAAAGAGATCACCTGATCTCTTTTTTAAATATTATATATCTTTTTTTTGAAGAAACATTGTATGTCTCCTTTTAGTCGACTACTTGATAGAGGAATTCGTATCCTCTGCATTAAGGAAATTTTTTGAGTTAATACATCTGGATTATTCGATCCATTTTGAGATCTGTGCTAACTAGATCTATACTAATAGTAAAAAACTCTGTCTTAAAATTATACAGTCAGATTGACTCCGATTAAAATTAGATAGCCGAGATGCATTAATTCAAAAAATTTAATGCAGAGGATCCGTGTTCCTTGATAGAGTACACCTACTAGTATTTATTTCCCTTTCTCCTTTTGAATGTTTACTCGATTCTTTTCATCGGCTGGCAAAGCACCAGCTTGCCTAGAAGGTGTCGAAGATAGCATGGAAAAAACCATATCTTCACCTAGAAGTTTCACACTAACTTTTCAGGAAGATAATAGAAAGCTAAATCAGAGGTGTAGAATAAAGCTTATTTGATGTCACAAAAAGAATCAAAATCTAAGTCTCGAGTCGTGCGGGGCTTTTATCCAACACGCTTCTATGAAACAAGACAGAAATTGACAGTGCTACTGTAGTAAGAGACATCTAAAATTATGCAAGAAATGCAAGAGCTGTCGGCAACAACTGAGTTTGTTTTTTAAGAATTAATTTGTTTCTATTAGCTCCTTTGATTGTTTAATTCTCGAGCGCAGATTAAGATTATATTTTTTAATCTTTTTTTGTCTAGATCTTAATTCTCTGTTCGGATTTTAAAATACATTTACTTTTTTTAAGTTCCTTATATTTCATCCACAGATTAAGACAACGGAATATCAGTTCAGGATCTCCTAAAATAACTCAAATTTTGAGTTTAAATTCGGACCGTTTGATAAAAATCCATGCCAATCCGTCCAAGTTAGAATCTACAGGTTCTATTAAAGAGGATTATGATCAGACGGTCCAGATCCAAACTCTAAAGTTTGAGTTACTTCATGATCCGAATTCAATTAATCAACTACCGTAATTTGAAGTCTTTTGAAACCGTCTGATTTAGAGAAACCATGAATGCTTTATCTGAGCTCTTATTACAACACGCGAATTATTTTATATTTATGGTACCCCTCCAAGTATTGCACGGCGTATGCTACAAAGTTAAAGTTTGAATTTTAAAATTCAAGTAATCAATTTGATGTTTACGACATATTGTAAGAAAATAAATACTTGTATCTGTTTGAAAATATTTACTATAATTTTTTTCAATATGAAGAAAATCATCGAGTTTAATTTTTTTTTAATCGGTGTCTATTTAGAAATAAGGGGTCAATTTTTGAAATTCGTACTATAATTAAATAACAGTCTGAATTTAGTAATTGAACGCGTGCTATTGAATGATCCGAATTCCACCCTTATCTGGTTATCCCCTGTAAAACATTATCTGATCTATAATATTAAATTATAAGGTTCATATCGGAAAAGAAAAAGAAAAAGAAAAAGAAAAAGAAAAAGAAGAGGATCGTGCTTTTCTTCATGAATGCAGCAAATACGAGTCCACTCAAATCATTGTCAAGTTATTATGACTCTCTCTCTTCTTACTCAATCGGAGCACAGTTTAGCTGCTGTGGCTATTTGGAGAGCAATTGGCGGTCGGCAGTGAAGTACAAATA